>JBBMOL010000016.1:6238319-7497083 GCA_037954665.1 Laguncularia racemosa
TTTGCGGAGGTGGAGGTTTCGCATACTGGATGCATATGACAAACAACAAGAGCAGGCCATACCGAACCAGGAGCTAGCAGATTCTGTAAAGAGATTGACTACGGATTTAGAAGAAATTAAGAGAGAACAAGTTAAGCAGTCAAAGCGGGTGAAGGGCCTGAAGAGTTATTTGGTCACGTGTTTATCACGTATTGGTGAGAAATTGGGGGTAGATCTTCCCCCATGTGGTGGCTCTAGTGATGAGGATGTCGTATCACAAGCTACTTAGGTTGTTTCTGGAAGAGATCGTCACTCGAGCGGTGCATATGATCCAGGTTTTAATTTTGGAGAATCCTCGAATGCAGCTTTCATGGCATGACATGAAAGTCCAGCAGTTGCTACTGCTGAAGCGAGCAATCAGTAGGATACTGAGGTAATTGGATCTAATTCTTCTCGTCGATCGGACACTGTACCGTTGCCATCTGATGATGACTTCAGTAGCTGATCTCGCAGATGGATAGATGGAAGTTGGACCTTGGAGATTTGGACCGTTGTGCAGAACAACCATTTTACTTTTGTTTTTACTGTCCTAATTTGTTTGATTCTGGAAGACTGACCAACCACTAATGTTTGAAACAGAAAATGCTGATGATAGTTAGCTTTATTTTCAGTTGATTATTAGTTTCTTTTGTTTTGTTTTGTTTTTATACAGTCTTTCAAATTACACCAACCTTTAGTAGGGGCTCTCATGACTTTACTTGGGCATCGCCTGACTTTCTGTTAAAGATCCGTGTTGTAAGAGAGTTCAGGGAAGTTTTCGTATTCCTTTTGTTTTCTTTTTGCTGTTTTTCTTTGCTTCCCTTTTATGCATTTCATGAGGACATTGGGGACAATGTCTATTATAAGTGTGGGGAAGGAGGTTAGGAAAACGAAACTAGGATATAAGGGTTGTGTAATCAAAAAATGTAATTTCCTCTTATTTAAGGTATATTCGATGATGACTTTTGACAATCAAGGACTACTGAGATTTGTTCATACCCCCGTAGAAAATCTTTAACAATTTTATTCTCTTATTTTGTATTAGAGATATGTTGCTAAAATTACAAGATGAAATCCAAGTGAAGTAAACTTACTTGTTATGTAACCTTTACTTTCGGGAATTAAGATTGGATTAAGGTCACTAGTGAGTTTAGTATGCTCTTCTTTTTACTCAGTAGGTAAGCTATGTAACTTGGAGTGAAGGAGTAAATGATACTTGTAACTTGGTGATTCCTTTTCGAAGAAGTTTCTGTAAAAAAATAAAATAAAATAAAATAAAATTTGGGAGTAATTGAAGAATATAATAATATGTAAATAGTTCAGAAGTGGGCCTCATAGACTCGAGTAATTAAGCTTAAGAGATGCCTTTTTAGGGAATAACATCTATTGACTCGGGTGACGAACTTAGGATCAATGGTTGAAAGCTCGCTACAAGGGTCGTGAGAAAATTTTGAGAAAACTGAACTTAAAGGAGCTTATATGAATGATAGTTGATTGATTGAGATGGTAGAGGTTCGAAGGGGTATTTTTAAAACCTAGTAGCCTAAGATCGCCTGGTCTGGGACTTACTGACCAAGGAAACCGTCTTAATTAATTAATTAAACAAGTTAATTGGACTCGAACAAGTAAATCCTAGGGATGCCTTCTACACTGAGGGAATAATGTCTGTTAACTCGAGTGATGAACTCGGGATTATCGATCGAAAGTTCGTTACATGAGTCGGTTAATTTAGTTAAGTGCTTTAATGGTAAACTCCCAAGATTAACTTAAGAATTGGATGAAACAGAAAAGGAAGAGCTAGGGGTCAAGTGGATACAACATGCCTTTAGTCCCTGTTGTGTTGCTAACAACAGTGGTTAAAAGGATTGTATACTTTATTTTACTAGTCTCGATCTTGTGGCAATTTTGACTTTGGGAATTTTAGTTTAAATGATAAGGGTAATAGTTTAATTTACTTGGATTAGCTTTGGGAATTTTAGTATTTGTATTTTGTATACAACTAACGGTAAGATTGAGTAAAGATTATCAATGATTGAGGTGTAGCATGAAATCGATGATGCTGAAATATCTTCTCAATTGTTGGAACTTATGAGAACTTGTCTTTTGGGTTTCCTTTAATCCGTGTTTGCTTGAGGACAAGCAAAAGCTTAAGTGTGGGGAAATTTGATAAGAGTAAATTAACCCTTATAAATCATGGGCGTTAATGATGAATTTGTGTAGTATTTTGAATAAAATCAATGCGGATTTGGTACTTAATAGATAAATATATCAGTTTCAGGGTATAATACCGAAAAGAAGTGGAAAGATAACAAAAGGAGCATGATTGAAGCTTAAAAGATCAAGTTAAAGCTACTTATGGGCAGCATAGGGAAAGCCACACTCGTGTCATGAACCGTGTGCATACCTGAGGATGAAAGTTGTCACTTGGAAAGGAAGTACGGCTTGTGATATGGGTGTGCTTGAAGCCGTGGCAGATGTTGCGGATAAGTGGAAAAATCCAGAACTTGGCACGGTTTATAATCTAGCTGTGTTTCTAGCCGTGCCACACACTGAACAAGGATGAGGAATTGCGGATTATGGACTAGAAGGAGACACGGTTTGAAATCTGGCCGTGTTGGTAACCGTGTCAGGCGAATCTTATTCACTCTTCGAGATTCACTTGGAAAAGGAAAGATACATTCGTATCTTTCCAGCTGAAGATCCTCGGCCATTTCCTAAAAAGTATAAATTGAACAACCCTAAGGAGAGAAAGGGGGGAGGCGGCACAAGAGAAACCGTAGAGACGAAAAGTTAGAAGTGTTTTCGGAATTGAAGCCAAGATATTTTTTGTTTAGATTTCCTTATGGATTCAATTATTTTCTGTTTTGTTCTTTTTATTAGATGCATGAGTAGCTAATTGTTTTATACCTGGTCCCTTGAGAAACCCCTAATTGTCATGTAACAGAATTGTTGATGTTTCAATAATTAATCCTAATCTTTGAATTTATTCATGTTGCAATCATGGTTTGTTCATCTTGATATGTGCGCAGTATTAAGATCGAATTAGATCTCTGTTATTAAGATTGAGAAATCGTTTAATAGAGTAGATCTAGCATGAATAAAAAGACGACTTGTAATCCTAGAAATAGGTTATAGGAGGTTTTCTGTATTGAATGAGGTCATGGTGGTCTGATTCAATTGAGAGTCCTAGGATTTTATTGCAATCTTAATCATGTTAATTAAAGAGAGATCTTAATTGACTTAATTAGGATTAGGGATTATTAATCCTGAAATACTTGGCGAAGAAACCAGCTTTGATAGGGAGAATCTCTAAATGGCAAATGCTCTTATCAGAGTTTGATATCACATACATAGATCAAAACTCGATGAAAGGGCAAGCCTTAGCTGACTAATTGGCAGAACACCCTGTCAAGACAGATTCCCAGGAACTACAAGCCCGATTCCCGAATGAAAATATATTAACAGTGGAAGGTACACCAATAGAAGACCATGGGATAGAGTAGAGCCCTAAGTGGAAGATGTTCTTCGACGGAGCTGCCAACGTATTCGGTTGTGGGATCAGAGCAGTGTTGATATCCCCAGATGGCACACAATTCCCTGCAACAACGAGACTCACATCTCCAAAAACCAATACTATCGCGGAATATGAGGCGTGCATCCTCGGCCTTAAAATGGCTTGCCAAATGGAAATCCGCGAATTAGAAGTATACGCGGATTCATCACTTATCATACTACAGATAAGAGGGGAATACAAGACTAAAGACCCCAAATTGGTACCATACCATCAACATTTGATAGAGCTAATCGAAGAATTCAAGGCAATCACTTTCACATATATCCCGAGAACTCAGAATCAGTTTGCAGATGCACTCGCCACACTAGCATCTATGATCCAAATAACAGGGGGAGCTGAAGTCCAACCGTTGAAAATAGACATAAAAAATCGGCCCGCCTACTGTTTAGTAATTGAAAAAGCACAATATGACAAGCCCTGGTATCACGACATCAAAACCTTTCTCTAAGAAAGCAAATATCCTGAAATGGCTAGCAAGAATGACCGAAGAACACTTAGAAGGTTAGCAAGTCATTTTTTATTAAGTGGGTCTATACTTTACAAAAGATCGTCTAATACCACCTTGCTAAGATGTGTGGATAAAAATGAGGCCTGTGAACTGATGAAAGAAGTACACGAAGGAGTATGTGGACCTCATATGAACGGCTACATGTTAGCCCGAAAAATCATGAGGTTAGGATACTATTGGCTAACCATGGAATCGGATTGCATCAAATACGTCAAGTATTGTCATTTGTGTCAAGTTGACGCAAACCGGATAAATGCTCCACCCAACGAGTTGCATTTGTTGTCAACACCATGGCCTTTCTCCATGTGGGGAATCAACATAATCAGCCCAATCACTCCGACAGCATCCAATGGCCACAGGTTCATGTTGGTAGCAATTGATTACTTTACTAAGTGGGTAGAAGCCTCATCATACGCTAATGTTACAAAAGGGGTAATAGTCCGTTTTTTGAAACAAGACATAATAGCTCGATATGGAGTTCCTGAGTCCATCATCACCGACAATGGTACCAATCTTAATAACAAGTCGATGACAAGTTTATGTCAACAATTCCACATAAACCATAGAAATTCAACTCCCTACCGACCTCAGATGAACGGGGCTATAGAAGTAGCTAACAAGAATATCAAAAAGATCATCAAAAAAATGACAACTACTTACAAAGATTGGCACGAAATGTTGCCGTTTGCTCTCATGGCTTATAGGACTTCAATAAGAACGTCTACTGGAGCTACCCCATATTCGTTGGTATATGATACTGAGGCAGCGCTACCAGTCGAGGTCGAAATACCATCATTCAGAATCCTGTCAGAAACTCAGTTAACTGAATCAGACTGGGTAAAGAAGAGACTTGATCAACTGAATCTGATTGATGAAAAAAGACTCACTGCACTATGTCATGGCCAGTGTTACCAACAAAGGATGGCTCGAGCATTTAACAAGAAGATGAGGCCTCGATACTTCAAAGAGGGGGATTTGGTGCTAAGGAAGGTTCTCCCGAATGCCCAAGACTCCAGAGGAAAATTTACCCCAAATTATGAGGGTCCATATGTGATAAAAAAGGTATTGTTAGGAGGAGCTCTGATATTAACTCAAATGGACGGTCCAAAATTGAGAGACCCCACTAATACAGATGCTGTAAAAATGTACTATCCTTAGGCAAGGGAATTGAAATTTTGCTAATGTTTATGAAAGCCAATATTCAATATAAATTTCGTTGAGTCTAGTTTTCATTTTTTACAAGCAAAGTTAACATCTCTGAATGGTCGATAATTCCAACCAATTACCAATTACAACAAACATTCCTAAACACATTACCCATCACTTCACCAATGAAGGATAAACCCTAAAATAATACTGAATCTCAATAAATTTTGTAATATAATTCTATCTACTCTAGAGCATTAAAACCTAATGCATTAGTAGGATAACACTACTATAAAAAGAGCCATGTACACAAGAAAGGAAGCACATCAAGATTTTCAACCCCGTGTCAAGATAAGAAGAAGCGAAGTAGAAGCAAACCAGCACGAAGGTTCGGTTGTTTGGTTGTTGTCCACGATAAATTGGTAAGCATTTTAAAATAAATGACTATCATCCACATCATTTAGTGTAATCAGTAAAAGTATGTTTAAAAGCATAAGGTTAGTCAGCCCACATAGGGGCACTTCCCTAAACATCCTAAGGTCAGCCCATAGGGGTGCCTTTCGAGACATTTTGTTATAGGTTAGTCAACCCATAAAGGGGCACTTTCCTAAACTTCATCTCTCGGGGTTAGCCCATAGGGGTGCCTTTCAAGACATTTTGTCATAGGTTAGTCAGCCCATAGAGGGCCACTTTCCTAAACTTCATCTCTCTAGGTCAGCCCATAGGGGTACCCTTTCGAGACATTTTGTCATAGCTTAGTTAGCCCACATTGGGGCACTTCCCTAAACATTCTCTCTTAGGGTCAGCCCACAAGGGCACCTTTTTGAGACGTTTCTCTATGCCATAGGTTAGTCAGCCCACAATGGGGCACTTTCCTAAATATCTCATGGGGTCAGCACATTTGGGCACCTTCCGAGACATGTATTCCTACCATGGATTAGTCAGCCCATAGAGACGCACTTTCCTAGATATCCTCTCTTAGGGTCAGCCCACAAGGACACTTTTCTGAGACATTTCTCTATGCTATACGTTAGTCGGGCACTCTCTTAAATATCTTGTCTCAAGGTCAGCCTGTAGGGGCACCTTTCGAGACATTTCTCCCCCAGGGTCATGAGTCTAAGAAGACACTTCCCGCTAAGGATAGTCAGCCTAAGAAGGGGCACTTTCTAAGACACCTTTTCTTAAAGTTAGCTCAGAGGAGCACTTTTTGGATCCATCGATTAGTTAGCTCAAAGGAGCACTTTTTGAATCCATCGATTAGTTAGCTCAAAGGAGCACTTTTCGAATCCATCGATCAGTTAGCTCAAAGGAGCACTTTTCGAATCCATCGATCAGTTAGCTCAAAGGAGCACTTTTCGAATCCATCGATTAGTTAGCTCAAAAGAGCACTTTTCGAATCCATCGATCAGTTAGCTTAAAGGAGTACTTTTCGAATCCATTGATCAGTTAGCTCAAGAGGAGCACTTTCCGACTCTATCAATTAGTGAGCTCAAAGGAGCACTTTTTCAAATTGTCAATAACCGATTAGTCAACTCATAGGAGCACTCTTCGAAGGTATTTTTCCAAACAGTCGCTAGTCTAATCAAATGCTTCTGTTGACAGGTGGCCAGCTCATAAGAGCGCTTCCTAAGATAATCTTCTCTTTAAGTTTGCTAGTCCGATAAGACGTTTCCTATCATCAGCTATTCTATACTCCTAAACAATGCTTGAGATATTTTCTATCGCTAATTAGTCAGCCCATAGAGCACTTTTTGGGAGGATACGTTACTCTAGATGTTAAGACCAATCCCTAAGCAATACTAACCATCACAAAATACTCGTGGGATTATTAGCTCATTGAGCATTTTCCTACTAGAGACCCAATCCCAGATAACCAGCCAAAACAAGGCGTTATCTATTAAACCAAAAGGCCAAAAATGGCGTCTTTCTTGTCTTTGTAGTTAAGTTTTTCAAACTTTACTACAAAGAGCAGCAGCTTTAAACACCCCATTTTTGCCCTAATGATTAATAGTAATCAACCAAAAGTAATTTCTATTTTTTTTCATTTTTTTCCTCTAATTTAGCAAAAATAGGAAAAATATTCAAAAAATAAAAATGAATAGGAAAATACATCAATTTTGGAAAATAATTTCAGAAATTGCAATAATAAGGATTAAATAATTTTTACAAATTTTTGAAATTTCAAAAAATTTAAAAAATCGCATTGCATATATGCAAATTGCGAAATAAATAAAATCGCGAAAGTGGGCTAGCTCAGCTGGTCCAGACTAGGGTCAAGCGCATGCAGGGGGTGCGAGGTTAGGGGTTCGAAATGCGGGGGAAGCAGAATCCACGTTTTGCAAAAATTTTTCTACCTAGGACACGTGTTAGCATTCGATTGGCTGGAGCGAACGCACGCGCGGGGTGCGTGATCGTCTTCAGCCTCTGTCCGAGATCACTGGCAAGGAGAAAAATCCGAATTTCGGCCGTTTTGATTCGATTTTTTGCACAAATCCAACGGATTTTCAACATAAATAAGATAAACATCATCCAATTAGAATCAAATTGCAACAAATCGATGGATTTACACGAATCGGAGATGGTTTTTTTTAACCGCAAATCCGATTTGCTTCAATCAGCTGAAATCCGAGCTTATCCAGCTCGATTTTGAACACCTATAAATAGAGGATGAAGTGGAGAGGCAGAATCACAGATCAAAAGTGAGAAAAGAGAGAAAATAAGTGGGATTAGAGCTTCGTCGGAGTTTTCGAGCACGACCGCCAATCAACATCACCTTGAAACGCCGCCTAAGGAGGTTTTCGACCACAACCACTACCGGTTTTAGGTTCGTCATCCTTGTAAGCTCTAGAAACAGCCCTCGTTCGACAAAAAGGGCCGTCAGAACACCGCCGACGAGTAGTCCCAACTGCCGCATCCGATCGACCCGACCTGACTCGCTTCGACCTGATCCAATCCGACCGACCCGACCCGCGCACCGACCCGGATCCAAGTAAGTCGGATTTTTCAATTTTTTTATATTTGTTTGTTTATTTATTTTATTTATTTCGAATTAATTTATTTACTTATGGGTTATTTATTTACTTATTTGTTATTTACAATTCAATAAATAAAAAAATGTTAGGAATTAGATTTTTTAGGATTTAATAATAAAAAATAAAAATAGTAATTATAATAATAAATGATAAAAATGTAAAAATTCATAAAGAAAATAATAAAAAGATTAAAAAAATAAAAATAAAAATTTAGATTTTAAAATCGGATAGATAAAAGTCTAGGAGAAAATTTTTTGATAAAAATAAAAATTATAAAATTATGAAAAATTAATAAAAACTAATAAAAAATTATAAATTAATAAAAAATTATAAAAATTCATGAAAATCAATAAAAATTTATAAAAATAGAAATAAGTTGAAAAATAGGAAAAATGAAATTTTTAACACTTAGAAAAATCATTTTCTTAAATAAGTCCAAAATTGGTTTTTCCTCAAAAATGTCATTTTCAAAAGTCAAATCATTAAGCTTAGGTTTAGATTTTTTTATAAAAATCCTAAAATGGTAAAAACATAAATTAAAAGAAATTTCACAATTAAAATTCACACACACTAAATTTTTTCAAGAAAAGCGAACTACGGCATGTTTGATCCTGAATAGCAGGTGTATAGGCACCCATTTGGGGCAACTCTAAAAAAGGAATAAAAATCATTTTTCTAGCATAATTCACTAAAAAACACAATAAAAGACAATAAAAATAAAATAAAAGACATTTCTAGAGGAAATTAAGATTTTAGGAGATTAAGGTGGTAACCTTAGGGTTTTAATAGGTTAACCTCTGAACTTAGAAATTCTGGTTTTCCCTTTCCTCTTTTCACAAAAAACGAAAAGAGAAAATCATGCTGACTAGTGGTCCAAATTAGGATTGATCTGCTCAGTTGTCCTAATTCAATCTTTCCCAACTACAGTTGGGTGGCGACTCCAAAACAAAACGAAATTCCTAACTCAAGTCGAGGATCTACATTAGATGAGCATAGGGTCTAGTATAGATCAGATTAGGAATGGGAAATAAAAAATTAAACTCGACACATAGAATCTGCTATTAGGATAAAGATAGTGGAAGAATCTCCTATTGATGAAATGAGAGTTGTTAGAGAATATATAACATATCATGTCTTGCTTGAACTAATGCTATTGTTCCCCACATGTTTCTATTGTAGCTTAAAGAAAGAGAGAAAGAGACTACCAAAAGTCAAGAGTATAAACACTATATGCATAAGTAAGTTTTGCTTCTTTTTGGGTTTATAAGTATGCATAACATAACCATTTCATGATGCTAGAGTCAATCCTCTTTGCTTTGCTTCTTATTGGGTTTATAGGTCTATATAACATTGGATGTGGTATTTGACACTTTGCCCGATTGAAACATAATTCATAAAGAGGATATAGGTTATTGTTCTCTCTTTTAACTAACTAGACTTCACTTTGAGAAGCTAAATGCAATTTCACTTTTAATTGACTAGATTTCACTTTGACACTACTCTTATTCCCAAAACTTGGAAACTACCGGCATCATTAAATCATCATATTCTTAAAAAGAAATCTATAGTACCAAATAATAATAGAAGAAAGGATGCAGGAGATCTATCAAAATCAAAGCATAGGATTACATGGAAAATGCTAAATCTCAACCCATCATAGAACCTTGTGTTGCTCTATCTCCTCATGTAATGGTTTATTTCTATTATCGTATCAAACATATATGGATATCAACAATCTAATTGCTAATGGGCAATAGTAATCAACCTCGTATTATTTATTCTTGAAAAGATACCCTTTTTTTTTACTTTCTCTTTCTTGTTTCCAAAATTTTGGTCTTTAGAGTAGTTAATCATGTTAGCAACTACGATATATCCAAATCATTTTTTTTTAAAGAAGAAGAAGTAGAAGAGATGAATTGTGCTTGAAATTTCAAATGAAAAATTATGCTCAAAATTCACAAATAAAATTTGAAATAGCATACTATTAGACCCTTAATTTCTAACTAAGCCACTATGATCTTGAAGAGACAAACTACTAAGAATAATAGATTAACATCTTGAGGCACATATATATAGTTATAGCCTACTATCTCATGGGTGGCAATTTATGTTTTCATATGCCTACTTTTGAATTTTTTTTATTATTATATAGGAGGAATAGGAATTCAAATTGTCTTTGGATTAATTTATTATTTCCACATTTGGATAAAAATTTAACTCTAATTGGTTTTTGCAAGGAGCACTTTTGGGTGGATCTTTCTTTAACTCAAGGTATGAAAGAGTTGTCCAAGTGAGTTTAAACTTAGAAATTTTCAAGTGATTGAACGTGTGTGCAAAATCTCTTATTGCTTTATTTGTAACAAATGTTGGCTCATTTTCCTTTCTTTATCACCCATTTTGCATCTAAGAAGGCTTTAACTTGATTAAGTTTAATTAGAAAATGTGGATTTACTTGCTAGCAATTGGAGGTCTTTTACGTCAAATTTCGCACTTATGTTTATGAGAGAGGTGAACACAAATTTTAATTTCCTCAACTTTAAGAGACTTCCTAGAAAGATTTTTGAAGTTTTGAGGTGAATGTAGGGTTTAGTTTAACCCTCCTTCATTCTACCCTTGGATATATATATATATATATATATATATATACTTTCCAATGCATGGTTTTTTCTCTAAGTAGACTAACCATACATGGACATGGACATAGATAGAGGGTCCTCTTTTTACTATGTTGATAAGATTCTCAATTAAAACTTTTGCTTACAATGACAAGCTTTCTAATGTGTGAAACCCTAGGTCTATCAAACTTAGAACCCTAATGTCGCTATTAGATTCAATTACCCCGAGGATCGTCTTGAATAAGTGTTGCGTAACTAGAGCTCAATCACACTTGTTGATTGAAACCTAAGTTATCAAAAGGTTTTCCAAGCAATTCGGTTAAGAATTCCTATGGAAGAGTTCTTTTGCAAAAGAACGAAAAATGGAATACTTCCTAATTCACAAAATTGTATATTCACTCAGTCATAAGATGTCTCCGCTGGCCTCCCTTAGCAAGGCTTATATAGCATGCAACAACAATATGGAAAAACCCTAAGTTACCTAATCTATCCTATCCACATGTAACTAAGTAGGAAACTAAATAACATAAGTTATAAACCAACAAATAAAACAAAAACAAACCGAATATGTCTCTAACTTTGTTGGTTCAAACAACTATTCTAATGTCTCTGAATATCACATTCTTCTATGGTCACATGAATTAAAGTTAACATATGTTGGTTCTCCTTTGGTCTAACTTGATTCTCTAACTTGCAAGTCCATGACTAATCTTTATATAGCTTTGTTTAACAACTTTTGAGAAACTTTTGGCTGAATTCCTTTTAATAATTCATGTTTAAGTATATATATACATTAGGAGAATATCTTTCCAAGCAACTATATCTTACAAATTAGGAAAACAAATCTTCCTCTACCAAAATATACAATACAAAATATACATGCCATATTTACAAACTAAGTCACGAAACAAATATCTAAATATTCACGGCCGTGTAACACAGCCATGCCTTCTAGCTGTGTATGTTTCTAGTAGCTACCTGACACAATATACGGCTGTGCCTTCTATTTGTGTATCTGGCCATGTATGTTTCTGGGAGATACCTGACACAACATACGGCCGTACCTTCTGACTGTGTATCCGACCGTGTATGTTTCTGGAAGTTATCTGACATAATACACAACCGTGCCTTCTGACCGTGTATCCGATCGTGTATGTTTCTGAGCTTCCAGACATTCTTGATTGATATCCCCCCCCCCCCCCCCAAATTGATGCGGATTGATCAGGAAGCATGAATTTGCTAACAAGAAACTGATGACGCTGCCGAGAAAGAGCCTTAGTAAATATATCAACCGTTTGAAGATCAGAAGAGATATGAGGAAGAGAAATAACACCATTATCATAAGCTTCTCGAATAGAATGACAGTCCACTTCAATATGTTTCGTACGCTCATGAAAGACAGGATTAGCAGTAATCTGAACAGCACTAGTATTATCGACATAAAGAGAGGTAGACCTAAGTTGAGGAAAACCAACCTCAACCAACAAACCTCGAAGCCAAACGATCTCAGAGCAAGCAGACGACATAGCACGATATTTGGACTCAGTAGAAGACTTAGACACACGATCTTGTTTCTTACTCTTCTAAGAAATTAAAGAGTTACCAAGAAACATACACCAACCAGTAATAGAGTGATGTGTATCAGAACAACCAGCCCAATCAGCATCACTATATGTGATTAAGTGAATAGGAGACTCCGTAGAAAAGAACAAACCACGATGAGAAGTCCCTTTTAAATACCGAACAATATGGCGAACTGCTGCTAAATGAAGATGTATAGGTGCCTACATAAATTGACTAACTTGTTGTATAGCAAATGAAATATCAGGACGTGTAATAGTCAAATAATTGAGACTTCCAACAAGTTGTCAATATAGAGATGGATCAGATAGAAAGTCACCATCATTTCATTGATATTTAACATTCACTTCCAAAGGAGTATCAACCGAACGTCCCTCTTGGAGACCAGCTAAAGCAATAAGTTCCTTAGTATATTTATGTTGATGAAGAAAAATACCAGCAGAAGAAGAGTGAACCTCAAGACCTAAGAAATAAGTTAACGATCCCAAATCCTTCATATGAAAAGAACCTTGAAGGCGCTCTTGTAACTGAGGCATCAATTGAGTATTAGATCCTGTGATAACAATATCATCAACATAGACTAACAACAAGACAATTCCCTTGTCAGTTTTGCACAGCAATAATGAAGAATCATACTGACTTTAAATAAAAGAGAAGCTAAGAAGAGTATTACAAAACTTCTCAAACCAGGCTCTTGGAGCCTGTTTTAAACCGTATAGAGACCGTTTGAGCTTACAAACATCATATGAGGGTGTGGAAAACAATCCTAGAGGAGGAGTCATATAGATATCTTCCAAACATCATGTGAGGTCTCCATGCAAAAATGCATTCTTAACATCCATCCGTCGTAAGAACCATCCTTTAGATGCAGCAATAGATAGAATAAGCCGGACAGTTGTCATCTTAGCCACAGGTGCAAAGGTCTCTTCATAATCAATTCCATATTCCTGTCGATTGCCAAGAGCTACCAACCTTGCCTTATATCTGTCAAGGGAACCATCAGATCGAATCTTAAGAGAATAAACCCATTTACAACCAATGGGTTTAATACCTACAGGACATGAAACAATATCCCAAGTGTGATTGTCTTAAAGTGCTTGAAGTTCCTCTTGCATGGCTTTTATCCAGCAAAGCTATTTAGCAGCCTGAGAATAAGAGGTAGGAATTGTAGTATTAGTTACAATTGCAGAATAGCCATATCTATCTGGAGGACGAGTGTGCCGAATTGATCGTTGAAGAATCATTGAAGCATTTTCAAGAGCAGGGTCGGAAAGGACAAGTCCAGGCTTGAACCGTTTATCAAAATAAGAGTCATCAAAGTGAGGAAGTACAACAGTATCAGATGTCGAAAGATGTTGCTGAAAATAGTATTTATGTTCAAAGAAAATCACATCCTGAGAGATATGCCATCGATTATTAATCGAATCATAACACACAAAACCTTTATAATTCGGACTGTAACCCATAAAGCCACATCGAACAGACTGGGCTGACAACTTATGACGTTCATGAGTAGGTAAATGAACGAAACAAACACATCCGAAAGTATGTAGCATATGATAATTAGGATGTTTACTAAACACTCGTTGATAGGGAGAATCAAACTTCAATTGTTGAGATGGTAAGCAATTAATCAGATAAACGGCAGTAGATAAAGCTTTGGTCCAAAACTTAGCTGGAACAAAAGATTCTAACAACAATGTGCGCACCACATCTAACAAATGTCGATTTTTCCGTTCGGCAACTCCATTCTGCTGAGGTGTATAAGGACATGAGCGTTGTGAAACAATACCCTTGTTATGAAGAAATGCTTGAAACTCATGAGAAATATATTCACCACCATTATCAGACCGTAAGATTTTAATACAAGTGGAAAACTGAGTTTCAATATATGTCACAAAGGTTTGAAACACAGTAAACAAGTCTGCTTTAGAATGCAAAAAATAAATCCATGTAAATCGACTGTAATCGTCAATAAATGTCACAAAATATTTATACTGATCATGTGAAATAATCAGTGCAATTCCCCAAACATCACTATGAATAATGTCAAAACATTTATTGGCACGACTACCCAAAACATGAAAAGGCAATGTCTTACTTTTGCCTAGTTTACAAGGAGAACAATCAACTAATAAACTCTTATCTATGGAACCGAGAACAACTCTTTGCAACAAATGATTCAAAACAACATTATTTGGATGACCTAAGCGTCTATGCCAGATGCCAGCCTTATTGTCAACAACTGAAGAAGCTAATGACAAAGTCCGAGGAACGGTAAATTGTAATGGAAATAACCTGCCCACTTTAGGCCCCTTCGCTATCACCTTCCCTGACACTTGATCCCGCACAGTACAACCATCACGAGAAAAGTGGACATCACAATTATTATCCACCATTTTCCCAACAGAAAGTAAGTTAGTAGATAATTTTGGAGAAACCAAGACATGTTGAAAGGAGGAGCTAATATCACCAACTGTCGTAATAGGAATATTATTTCCATCAGCAATCTGTATATGTTGAGTACCAGTATATGGATGTTGATTATGCAATAAATCAGATGTGCCAGTCATATGATTTGTGGCGCCGGAATCAACAAACCAAGGAACAGAATTAGTAGTCTTACCTTTCCCTTGAAGACCAAGAGTAGAGAAGGCAGAGAGAATCATCTGTTGAACCATATCTAGTGTGAGAATAGATTGATTATTGCCAGCAATTGTGGATGTCAAGCCAAGATTGCAAGAGTCGAATACCGCAGCATGAAAAGCTTGTGGCCTTCTGTTTTGAACTCTTGTAGGACACTCCTTAATAATATGTCCTTTTTGCTTGCAATAATTACAGAACTTCTTACTACAATGACGGGCAATATGACTAAATTCTTTGCAGCTGTAACACTACATTGTTCCCTTTCCTCGAGTCTGAGCAACATATGCAACATTAACTATTCCAGATGATCCACCAATTGCACCAATAGCGGCTTGTGTTACCAATCTTTGTTCCTCATGCAGCGATTCACCAAAACATACATCCAAACAAGGCACTGGATCTCTATTCAGTAACCCAGCCCGAGCGGGTTCAAATTCAGGTCTGAGCTTCATCAAAAATTGATCACGATGACTCACTTCATGAGCAGCCTAAAGACTAGCCAAACTCTCCTTTGACACCTTAGCATAGATAATACCAGAATATTCGCTCCATAAATTAAGGAAGCCAGAATAATATTGTTCAATTGAGAGATTACCTTGACTATAATTACTCATATCAAGTTCCAATTGAAAACGCCTTGCAGTATTATCTTGATTGTAGATGCACTTCAAGTATTCCCACATTTCTTTAGCTGTGCCAAAGGATCGTAAATTGTTCACTATATGAGCCTCAATAGATCCCAAAATCCAAGAAACAATCCGTGCATCCTTTGCCTCCCATTGACCACGATCTTTCGACTCTCTTGGAGCTAGAGAAGACTCGTCTATATGTCCCCAAAGCTCCTTCCCTTTCAGAAACATCTTGAACTGAAATTCCCATGCAACATAATTCTTTCTCGTAAATCTAATAGCTAAGATTTCATGTGTTTTCTCATGAGACATTCTAAACTGAATTGTCACTCACAACTTGATTATCAAAATTTTTTTATTGGAATTAATCAACCTAAAGCCAAAGAAAAAAAACCAAGAATAAACCAGCAATTCCAAGACTAAAAAAGAACTATGGATTCAACGCAATACTCAGTTATGTGGCTCTGATACCATAATACATTTTGAGAAACTTTTGGCTGAATGCCTTTTCATAATTCATGTTTAAGTATATATATACATTAGGAGAATATCTTTCCAAGCAACTATATCTTACAAACTAAGAAAACAAATCTTTCTCTACCAAAACATACAATACAAAATATACATGCCATATTTACAAATTAAGTTACGAAACAAATATCTAAATATTCACGGCCGTGTAACACAGCCGTGCCTTCTAGCCGTGTATGTTTCTGGTAGCTACCTGACACAATACACGGCCATGCCTTCTGTCTGTGTATCCGGCTGTGTATGTTTTTGGGAGGTACCTGACACAACACACGGCCATGCCTTCTAACTGTGTATCTGGCCGTGTATGTTTCTGGAAGTTATCTGACACAATACACAGCCGTGCCTTCTGACCGTGTATATTTTTGAGCTTCCATACATTCTTCATTGATAACTTTGTTAATCCCCTTAGTTTTAGCTCGGGTCATCGGGCCTCCAATACCATGTAATGGATCATGGGATTTTGGCTCCTTTCTCTTTTATGCTAGTCGATCCTCATCATTCCTTCCTTTCTCGAAAAGATTCGTCATCGAATCACCTACATCATAAGGAGTAAGATCAGAAATGTTAAAGGTAGCACTTACATTACCATAGCGGCTTGGTAGGTCTATCTTGTAGGTGTTGTCATTTATGCGCTCCACCACTTGGAAAGGTCCATCAACCCTTGGATACAACTTGGATTTGCGTTTCTCTACGAAACGTTCCTTCCTTAAATGTACCAAAACCCAATCACCTGGATGGAATATAGCTTTGACGCGTCCTTTGTTGGCTTGTCGAGCGTTATGTTCATTCTTCTTTTCAATGTCAGCCCATACTTGAGTATGTAAATCCCTAACAAATTCTGCTTTCTTTATGCCACCAAGATGAATAAACTCATCAATAGGTAAAGGCAATATATCTAATGGAGTTAAGGGATTAAAACCATACACAACCTCAAATGCAGAGTAAGATGTAGTAGAATGTATAGTCATATTATATGTAAACTATACATGAGGCAAACATATTTTCCATTTCTTCAAATTTTTATTAAGCACAACACACAGCAATGTGGAAAGTGTCCTATTAACCACTTCTATTTGTCCATCTGTTTTGAGATGTGCTACAGTGGAAAACAGTAGTTTAGTGCCTAGCTTATTTCATAAAGTGCACCAAAAGTGGCTCAAAAATTTCACATCTTTATCACTTATGATAGAGTTAGGTAAACTATGTAATTGAACGATCTCCTTAAAGAATAAATCCACTATATGTTATGCATCATTAGTTTTAGAACAGACAATAAAATGAGTCATTTTACTAAACCTATCGACGACAACAAATATGCTATCTTTGCCATTTTGGGACCTAGGTAAACCTAATATGAAATCCATGGAAATGTTAGTCCAAGGCTGACTAGGCATAGGTAATGGGAGATACTCCCCATGTGGCATGGCTTTAGATTTAACCTTCCTACCTATAATGCATTTGTCACACACAATTTGTATATCATGTCTCATCCTAAGCCAATAAAAATGTTCATGCAAAATATCTAAAGTTTTCTTTACTCCAAAATGTCCCATGAAATTGCCCCTATGCGTTTCCCTCATTAATAATTCTCGTATGAAACTCTTAGGCACACATAATCTATCCTTCTTAAATAAATATCCCTCATGCCTATATTAGTCCGCATACCTACTTTCACAACAAGTAACCCAAATCTGATTAAAATCAGCATCATGTTCATATAATTCTTTTATACTTTCAAAATCAAGCAATGTAGTATGTAAAGAGGTTAATAGAGAATGCCTCCTAAGAAGGGCGTCAGCCACTACATTTTTCTTACCTTGCTTGTATTTGATGACGTATGGAAAGGTTTCAATAAATTCCAACCACTCAGCGTGCCTCTTATCCAACTTTCCCTACGTCTTCAAGTACTTCAAACTCTCATGATCAGAACGGATGATGAACTCCTTGGGCCATAAATAATGCAACCATGTCTGCAACATTCTCACCAGAGCATACAACTCCTTGTCATATACTGGATAATTAAGAGTAGCACCATGGAGTTTCTCACTAAAATAGGCTATTGGTATGGAATGCTGTATTAACACACCACCAATAACTTTTTCGAAAGCATCACATTCAATCTCAAAAACTTTATCAAAATTTGGTAATACTAATAAAGGAGCATTAGTTAACTTACCTTTCAAAGTTTGGAATGCCTGCTTATGTATTTTGGTCTACCTGAATTCTGCATTCTTCTTCACAAGATCATTTAGTGGAGCAGCAATGGAGCTAAAGTCTCTCACAAATCACTTGTAGAAGGATAGGACGTGGCGTATGTGCATGGATTGCAGGGCGATCAACTAATCCACTTGTTTTTGAATTTCCTTGGCCTCCTTAGGATTAGTTCTATATGCTGGCTGGTTTGGAATGGAAGCACCCAGCATGAAGTCAATCTGGTGCTCTATCTCTCGTAGAGGGGGTAATCTTTGCAGCATTTCTTCAGGGAATAAGTCTTTAAATTCCTACAATAAAGATACAACGACACTAGGTACAACAGAGTTAAGGTCGGTATTAGAAAAATATAAATCCTTGTACATAAGTACAAGTAACTGTTATTTGGCCAACACTGCACTCTTAGCCTCACTCTTTCTTGTCAAACTCTCTACCTTCAGTGTTTGAGTGTATTTTCCCTCTTTGCTCAAGAGTGTTTGTTTTTCACTTGTTTTCTTTTTCTCTTCACTTTTCTCTCGTGCACTCAAGTGTTTTTCTCTAAACTCCTTTGTAACCCTCATCTAATCTTCACTAGCTTCCCATGGTTTCAGTGGCATGATAATCACTTTCCTTTTATGTAATACAAAGGAATACTGATTTTTGTACTCGTCATATGCAATCTTCCTATCCAATTGCCAAGGTCGCCTTAATAGTATGTGGCTTACCTACATAGGTACCACATCATGCATAACCTCATCCTTGTAACTCCCTATGGAAAAGGCTATAAGAACCTACATGGTCACCTTAACCTCCCCACATTCATTTAGCCACTATAATCGATATGATCTTAGATGTTTCACAGCTTTCAACTACATCTTTTCTATTAGCAAGGTGCTAGTAACATTAGTGCAACTGCCACTATTGATTATCAAGCTATAAACTCTACCCTATACATGACACCGTGTATGAAAAATACATTCACACCGGATCCCCTCGCTATCCTCCCGGGGTTATACACTAAGTACTCTCCTCGTAACATACAACTTGCCACTCACGGGTCCCTTTAAATCAACATCCTTATACTCTTGCAATGGTGACTCAACCTCCTCCTGAAAGCTCACACTCTCTACATCCCTACTATCACTGATAATTATAACTCTCTGATTTGGACGTTGGGATGCAATGTGCCCAAATCCCTAACACCTAAATCATTTGATATCTCTAGTCTTGGAAGGGGTTTTAGTGTCAGTCCCTTAGGTGCAGCAGCTGGATTCTTAGCCTTTACGTCCTCCTTAGGCTTTGAATCAATGGAGTTTCTCTTCCAAGTAAACTTTTATGGAGATTTGGAAGTCAAACTAGTCCTCTGCTCACTCCTATACTTTAATTGCTACTCTACTTTAATAGCTTTGTGTAGCAGTTCTTCCATATCTAAATAATGGTGTATATCCACTACATTAGTTATTTCCCTATTTAACCCGTTGATGAATCTAGCCATAGTGGCTTCATCATCATCTTTAACTCTAGCCCCAATCAAGCCCATCTCCAACTCTTTGTAGTAATCCTCTACACTTTTATTTTCCTAAGTCAACCCTAGACTTTCCTAAGTAAGTCCTAATGGTAGTGACTAGGAATGAAACACTTCCACATAATAGTTTTCATCTCCTCCTAAGTGCTAACAGGTCGTTCTCCATACCTGCATCTATTACACACCAATTGATCTCACCATACACTAGCGTAATCTGAAAACTTTACTACAACTAGTTTTATCTTTTTCTCCTCAATATAGTTGTGGCATTCAAACACATGATCTATTTTCCTCTCCCACTTTAAATATAACTCTGGATCATTTTTTCCCTGAAAAGTTGGGATTTTCAATTTAATACTCCCTAGATTACTATCACACTTCTGGGTACTCCCCTTATCCTTAATGTGTTGGTAATCTCTAAAATCTGACTCCTCACCTTCTTCCATCCTAAATCCTCCCCTATTCGGTTTACCTACTCCTCGCCTAACAATGGTACTGCTAGACGGTTCTCTACTCCTCTCCATCTTATCCATTCTTCCATGGATTTATTCAAGTTCACCCGTCAAGATTCTCTTCATCTCGCCCATCAGTTCCTCAAACATCACTCTACTCTCTCCTCCGTTAGTGTTATGTCTTGACATAATTCTAAAGTTTCAATCCCCTATCTCAACCCATTTCACTAATATTGTTTCCTCCTTTTCTAACTCATCTGTATGTCGCTAATCCTCATGGTCTTCTAGTGGTTGGCCCAATTGCTCATTGCCCTCTAAGACCTCTGAAGGTGAACACAACTGTCTCTGAATATTCTAGCCCTCTAATGATAGACTCATCTGACTCTGATCCTTAGAATACTCCAATGGTTTACTCAACTGCTCGTGAACCTCTAG
The DNA here is from genome assembly GCA_037954665.1 of Laguncularia racemosa. Lineage (NCBI taxonomy): Eukaryota > Viridiplantae > Streptophyta > Magnoliopsida > Myrtales > Combretaceae > Laguncularia > Laguncularia racemosa. Next base: position 6,259,202 of record JBBMOL010000016.1, read on the forward strand.
TATCTCTGAAGGAAAACATAACTAACCCTGAACAGTTTGGTTCCCTGGTAGTCTACTCCTAGTAACCTGGAATGAATAGGATTGCCTCTATCATTCCACTTTCAAGGCTAACTGTATAGCCTCATCAAGTGTACTATATCTCTGAAGCTCAACTACACAAGCTATCTCATACTTCAACCCAGATACAAAACGTGCTAGGGTTTGTTTAGGAGGTTCGACTGATCCACATCTGATCACTAGTGTCTCAAACTCCTACACGTAGTCATCTATTGTCTTACCCCCCTATCTCAGTGTCTGGAGACGCATAAATAGCTCATGCCTGTAGTGTTTCGGTACAAACCTATTCCTCAAAACTCGTTTCATGTCTCTCCAAGTGTGTATTTCGATCTCTCCATCCCTTTGCCTACTGATCACCATATTTCTCCACCACAAAGCGGCATACCCTGTGAACTCTATAGCTGCAAGGCGTACCCTAGAGTCTTCATCAATCTTATAACACTTGAAAAGAACCTCAACTTGGTCTTCCCAGTCTAGGTAGTCATCGGTGAAACCCCTACCATTAAATGAAGGCATATGTAGCTTCACATACTCTAATCCTCGAGTTGGTCTAAATTCCCTGTCTAGGTATGGATTAATCCCAAAATTATCATCTCGGTTTTCCCTAAGACCATGATAATCTCCTTCTACTACTCTCCCCAAATTTCCTCTAACTGTCCCTTCTCTGTGGACATTTTGAGGTGCTACTCTAGGTAGTGCCTGAAGGTTTACCACAAGTGGTGGTCGTAATGTTATCCTATCAATTTTGGTTGCCAATGTGGCAACAATTGTGGTAAGGTCTTGAAGTTGTTCATCTAGAGTTCTTCCATTTGTATTTCGATGACCTAGTCTACCACCTACTTAGTTATTAGCCTCATTGCCAATGCCCCCATTCACACTATCACATGACATGTTTGTGGATGCGATTTATTTGAAGTATAAATGTAATCTCAAATAATTGTAGCACACTCCCTTCACTTCACCACGTCACAATAACACCATACACACACTATTTACTTAGCACACAAATCAATGCTACATATAAACCTTTTCTATGCACGGTGCACAACAAATTCAATCACCACAACAATAATATTTCCCTACTCTTTTCAATCACGGTACAACAATTTTTTTTTTTTTAACTTCCACAAGACACTCACTTCACCAATAACTCCCATGGGAACAACAACAAATTGCACTCCACCTCCACGGCAATGATAACAAACGGCTACAACAACAAATACACTCCCACTTTCCACGGCAAGGATGATAACAAAACAAATATGCCACTTTCCACAAATGTAATATGAAAATCCACAAGAGGCAACAACTCCAATTTGAATTTCAAACCACTTCACTAATTGCAAGCCTTCCTCAATTGGTAAGTAATGAACTTCAAATTCAAATAGCACTCACCAACTCCCACAACTTAATGGAATATGTTTGAATTCAAATAGATTCCTTACTACTCAACTCAATGCAAATCTGTAAATTGAACTTCTCCAATTCATAATTACACAATGGAAATCACAACAACAAACTACACAACCTCCTTCACACCACAATTAGTCACGACAAGAAGTGCTTAATGCTAGGATTCTAGATACATGTTTACTTTGTTTGTTGTATGTAATTGTTAGGAAGCTATATAATGAGTTGTATGTGAAATAATGAAATGTTGAGACATAATGTGAATCATGTGGCATCATTATGTGCTCAAAACCACTTTGAAACACAATCAATTGACTCAAAAAAATAAGTCTCAAGTCAATCACAAACCGGTCCACTAATGAGACAATCCACGTGAACACCTTGTAGATTTTGATGAAAAATGTTGATCAAATGATGTAATTATAATCTCTATTTGTAACATTCACCAAGTAACCACAATAAGGATTGAAAATCACATGGAAATCAGATCAAAGAAAGCAATAAAATCGTGAAATCCACTTCCCCCTTTCAATCACAAATTCACGCCACAAGCTAAAATGATATATATAATTCAAGTACTCAACGAACAATCAATCTTACAAGATTGTTGTCCACGAAATACAACCACAAATATGTCCAAGAAAGATCCAAATCTACCCTAGATATGACTCACTAAAGAAGAAATGAACATACAACAAAGATGGAATCAATATGACTCACAATTCCCCTTCGTCGCACTCGCCACAATTCCAATTATGGGGTTGAAATTGATAAGAGTTTTGAACTAAGGAATGAACCTTAATCCCACACGTGAAAGTGTCTCTCAATTCTGCAAAATATGGCCTCCTCAAGCCCTCTCTTAAGCAAGTATTTATACTTGCTACTCTTAGGGTTAGAAAGTGGTCAAAATTACAAGTTTGCCACTTTTAAGGTGGTTAGTCCTAAATGAAAATTACAAGGAAATAAAGTGTCCCAAAACCAAATACAACCCAAATAGTTCATAAAAGAAGAAATATATAAAAGAAATGGTGTTCAAGATGGCGGTCTTCTATAGGATCCATCGGCCTAACTCATCGCTGGTTCAAGTCAGTCCATGGGTAACCCACAAGCTAAGTCTGAGGGAGTTTATCCATTGCCCTATAAAATATGATAAGTGTGCCTATTGGAAAACACAATACAAGAATAATAGACAAGATGTTAATTTATAAATAATTCCGGGGTCGATCTGCTCAAAATGGGCCCTCATCGCCAAAATTCGAATTCTTTTAGTTCTTGCCCTAATGATAGGTCTTATCGGATTTTTATTCCTATCATATCAAGAAGTAATGTAGTGCTATGTGAATGAAATGAGATATGTTGCTTGTGCTTGGCTCGGCCTGAAGGCCTATAGTGGTAGATCCCTAAAGGGCACCTCGATGATTGGTATGCCGCATTATCCCTTATGAAGCCGTATATCGAATTATTCTAAGGTAGATTAGGGTTAGATGGGGCCCATGGAGGCAATTCCCACTAAGACAAAACTTGTGTATACCGGGTCATGAGTACCCCCATGTGTTATAATTCATTTCAGTGTTAATGTGTAAACTGAATTTTGAATGTGTTGAAGATAAATGCTGCATACATGCATGTGATATTAATGTGGTGTGTTATGCATATGTAGGTGTGGTACTCATGTATTAAGCTTAAGCTTACCCCCTTTCCTATTTTTTTTTTTTAGCTATAGGCGAAAATGATGAACGGCTAGAGTATGATGAGAACGAAAACTTTTAGGATATTACATAGATGAGATGGGAAGAGAACACTATCACTATATAGAGGAAGAGTGACAAGAATTATGAATTTTTGTAAATTGATGTTTAATTTTAAATCGAAATTATGGAGATAGATTGTAGCTTGAGACTTTGTGGTTATTAAATAATGAAATTTGGAATGACTCAACTGTAAGTCATTCATTTGATTATAGTTATATTAGTATGATGGATAATGTATATGAGCAGATTTTGAAGTATGTTAAAGTTTTAGAGCCTTAATGTGTCACTTAGTGATAGTGACACATGGCGGGTTGTAGTGCTCTAGGTTCTGGGGCATTATACTATTTTATTTTAAGTCCTCAATTTTTTTTTTCCTATGTGAGTACTTAGCAATTTCAAAATATTACAAAAATAGTACTTCCATTAAATATATTACATTTTCCGTTTATTTCGTACATGTATTTACTTCCAACTACCTTTAAACTAGTTGGCCATGGAGGCTAAGGTACACACAAATTTTTTCAACCCCATTTCTTAGTTCTAATTATTATTTTTACATTTTTATCATTTTATTATATTACATTATTATATATAATTATTATTATTTCAATTATTTTATGTAAATAAATATATTTGATATTGTCATCTTGTTAATTTAATTGTTGTGAATCAATTTGAAATTGATACATGTCACGAATACATAGAAAACTTAATAAATTTCTTGAAAGTCCTTTTTCATAAGGTTTTGAAAAAAATTAAAGATTTAAATAGGAAAACATCCATGAAATGGAATGTAATTAAAGATATAATGGTACTTACAAAAAAAAGTCCTTAACCCTTGATGTAATAAATATACATTAATGAGATTAACCCTTTTATATAGAATATCTATTCATACCTTATTGTATAGGGTACCATCTATACCTTACTTGATCAGGTAGTTTGTGGGTGGGTATTAAGGATCACATAATAGATTCTAAATGTAAATTTTTCGAAACTTGCTCTCAAAGGGTATGATAAGAATATGAGACCCTCATAACTTGTATCCATCCTAGAATTTATATTATAAGATATAGGTTTAAGGTATTATATATCCACTCTATAAAAAATTATTAAATAATATTAATAGATGAAAATATTATATTTTTTTGCCAATAAATATTTTATTAAAAAGTTAGAAAAACAAAAGAAGTCCAAACTCACAAGTTAATAATTCTAAATGGCCAAACCTAATCTCACCTTCCTCACTTTACATTTAATATTTTTCCCCTTACTCTTTTTTATTTGCTAAGTAGTAAGATCATATAAACTTAAAATAATGATGATAAGAAAAATTGCTTTCTTTTTTTTAATTTTACATTTTTTGCTATAGATTCTGTAGATTTTTCACATGAAACATTTGTAACATTGCATATAAATTAGTTTTTTAATATAAAATAAAAAAAAATTATAGTAAAAATAATTATTAGTTTCACATAATACCTTATACCTTGTAAGTTTTATAAGGTACTAGTTTTAGGATAGTTTCAGAATGTTATAGGATAGGTTTTAGTTTTAAAATTTGAAAGCATGTATCTTACAAGACATGGTACAAGTAGAACCTCATACCATACCTACCTTATATCCGCTTATCCCTCTTTCAAATCTTAAGAAAATTAATGATTGTGTTGCTTTATAAATAAAATATAAATTATATTTCGATACTTTTATTGACCCTAGTTTAACCTCTAGACTCTTAACCTTCTCATTCCTTCCTATGTCATCTCCTAGTTGCAACTAACACCATTGACTTATACATTTTTTATGAGAAAATTATGGAAAATCAATTACAAATTTATCCTAATATAATAGAAAATAAATATGATTATAATGACACATAATTAAATAGAAACTTATAAAATTATATATCATAATAGTTTATAACTAATTTTTAGTATTGATTTTTTTTCAATAATTAAAAAAAGAAGGGGGACACAAACTAATCCGTTATGCCAAATACTAATATCCATGCACTAGGCTACAAGCTTGATAATTTTTTGTATTTATTTTATGGGAAAAGTAAATTTTTAATTGTTAACACATACTTATTTTTCTATTTGAGTCTTTAACTTTTTATTTTTTTCTATTCAAATTCTCAAAGTTTTACAATTGTTATAAACTATGACTTTTGTTTACTTTATTAAGTTTCCCATCATCCTTGATGATGGCAACTCTTGATTGGTTGATAATAATTAATTTAAATAAATAATATTATTAAATGTATATCAATTAAAAATAATAAATTTTTTTTTTCTAAAACTAATTACATTAAAAAAAAGATTCAAAGGAAAAGGAACCCAGGCACTTCAATAAATCCACCATTCAACCTCTATCAATGAACTCACATTCACATACACCAAATACATTGTTGAGAATTTAAGATCAACTCTCTCAAACAATCTAAGCAATAAACCATTACAGAATTGAAAATAGCTTGAGACAAGTTTGAACCCTAGAACTGCAGATCCCACAGCACCTCTCTCGCCGTTGATCAAGATGAAAATTAACAAGATTGGATTCTACAACTTTGGTCTTAAGCCCTCAACAAGAGTAATCTCCTCAACCAATTTTAGCAAGGTTACTAATAATTAGACAAATAATTCACATAAGTTGTATAAAAGACTAAATGGCTTTTAAATAATAACAAAAAATATATTTTTAATCCTCAATATTACTTACTATTTTATTTAAGTCCTCGATTTCGTTTTTCCTACATGAGTACTTAGCAATTTCAAAATATTACAAAAATAGTACTTTTGTTAAATATATTACATTTTCCGTTCATTTCGTGCATGTATTAACTTCCAATTACCTTTAAACTAGTCGGCCATGGAGGCTAAGGTACACACAAATTTTTTCAAGCCCATTTCTTAATTTTAATTATCATTTTTATGTTTTTTTATCATTTTTATTATATTAAATTATATATAATTATTATTATTTTAATTATTTTATATAAATAAATATATTTAATATTATCATTTTGTTAATTTAATTATTGTGAATCAATTTGAAATTGATACATGTTACGAATAGATAAAAAAACTTAATAAATTTGATGAAAATCATTTTTTTATAAGGTTTTGAAAACATTAAAGATTTAAATACGGAGAAAAAAAGCTTTAGAATTCAAATAAAAATAAATAAATAAAAGCTTGGATGCCGTTGCAGCTGCTATTCAAGTGCTTGAGGTATTCTCTGTTTCTCTTATTCTTTTTTTTTTCTTAGTTTTTAATCATTCATCATTACTAATTAAGCATTTCGTAGTGTGTTAAATGTTCCTGACTGATATCAATTTGCTGTTGTCGATTGATTGTGTGATTGTATGCTCATTACTCATATATAATATGTAGATATATGTCATGTAATGTTTTCTTAGCATTTGAATGAGTTTGGAGTTAGTCTAAGTTTGGCTCCGGAAAGAAAAGCTAAATCTAACAATTGAAACATATTTCGTAATTAAAAGGACATGTCATACTATATGCGGGGATAGTTATATGAGAGGGCTTTCCCGGTGCATATCTACTCAGTCTAACCCGCATTGTGGAAAAAAAGCTATTTCTGCAATTTGAATCCTTGATATGTGAAATGCTAAAGGAGCAATTTGACCAATTGTGCCGAGGGTCTCGCACTCATGGATGCTTGTAGCGATGAAAGGAGAGTTACTTCTCGGCTCTATTGAGTTAGTTTTGAGCTGCTCCATACTCTAATTTTGTTTTGTTGTGAACATATAAAACCAGGATGTCGATGTCTCAGGTAAGACGTGTTTCTTTCTTCCCTATTTCTGTTGCTTTTGCATATATTGAAGCTATGTTGAGTGTGTTCAATGTGAAAGATTTTGTTCACATTATGGATGACGGACCGAGAAATAGAGAAGGAAATATTGGACAAGGGGTTTGTTTCTAGCAAGAGCATGACCTTTTTCCTTTCCCTTTAATTAGCAGGGTTTTGGAGCACCATTCCTCCTACTCAGGTATCTTTCATTTACCTACTAAGAAGGTTCAATGCCCATGTTAAAACCAAACATATGGAGATAACGACATGTACAAAAATAGAGTTTTATGCTTCCATTAAAATACGAGAAGCCCTTAACGCGACTAGGAAGTGCATCTTTTATTAATGGCGCCATCATATTTTCTTGATATGTTTAATTGATTTGCATCTTAAGTATGTCTTCAGCCATGTAATTTTATCAAACCATTTCGTTAAACGGATGATTCAACAACAAATGCAGGATGCGGATCTAACTTGACTGAGGATGGTCGTGTTGAATGTGATGCTACTATTGTGGATGGTGGTACTAGAACATTTGGAGCTGTTGGAGCCTTGTTAGGTAGCTGCATTTTTGTTATTTCTATCACTTCTTTTGTTTGTCTCTCAGTCAATAAAGTTTTGTAAAATCATTTAAAAATAATATTGAGAAGAAATGTGAATTAATGGATAGATGTTCATACTTTTGAACTTTAGGAATTATGTGAACCCCATGTAAACCAAGTATATCCTAAACTTTCTACTATGTGGGGTCATATCGTCTTCTTAGTTATCAAAAGCAAGGCAATCCAGGTGGCTCACAAAACCTACGATATTATTATTTTGCTGGTAAAAACTACCCACTCATTTTTTAACGGGTACTAGAGATGGAGAAAGGGGAGCGCGATACATTGATAGAATTTTGGAAAGCATTATTGTACTCCTTATGCGTTTCTTGCTGTTATGGCTTTTCTTAGATATTTTACTTATTATAGACCAGATGTTCGAAATGAAATGCAAATTGCTGCTTTATTCATTACAAGAATTTTTAGATTCATTAACGTTTATAGATTTTGTAAATGTTACTGGTTTATATAAAATTTAGTAACATTTATTAAACGTTATAGGAAAATATAGTATTAGTAATATTTATGAAAAAATTTAGAAAACATATATATATAATTTGATTTATAATATTTTCTAAAATTAAATATAGTAAATCGATTAAACATTTTTATTTTCTCTATAAAAATCAAATCACCTTCCAACTAAGAAAAATAAATCTACACAATTGCTCAAAACATAATTTATGCTCGCCAATAATATTTCCAAATCGTCTCACACGTTGTTTGTTTTTTTTTTCCCATCAAAAGTGCACCTATGGGTGTAGTATGAGATGGAGCCTCTTCTTTCTCTTTTCAAAAACACAACTTTACTCTCTCTCTAACTAAGCTCTCTTCACTTCGAGAAGTCAACATTTTTCCTCTTCAGCGCACACTAAGCCCCCTCCGGCCACTCAAAAAACTATTGTCTGTCTCCATCAAAGCATCCACCCATCAAAGCCGCAAATGGTATGTTCTCCCTATCCTCCCTCTCTCTTTCTCTCTCTCTAAACAAAACTTGCATTTACAAATTTCATCTCTCTATCGTGTACATATTTCCTTTGTATCCTTAAGACTTAATACACTTTCTTCTTATGGTTTTTTGTGTACATATTTACTCTTGCAATTTGTTAATAAAGTTACCATTTTGTTTCAATTTCTATTCTAAGGTTTCACATAAGATGTCGAGATTGGATAAAGGAAACTATCAGGATTGTGTCTTTTTCTTCTTTTCCTTCCCTTCTTTAGGCGTCTTTAGATTCTTGGCATAACTTCAATGCTTGTTTGACATATGCATGTATTCATTACATCTATATGACTTAACCCATCATTCTTTCTATCAAAATTTTTATACCCTTTCTATGTTCCAAGATTCAAATTGGTGTTTAGAGATTCAAAATGTTCAAAGAAATATTAAAACCAAAGTTTCATAATAAATGGTACATTAAACATTCTCTTTCTATATATATATTTTCTAATATTTTCATTGTTATGTTATGTAGGTTTCTCTAGTTTTTTTTTTTTTCATTGCTTTGATTAATTTGAATGCATTTTTTTTTATGATTTTGTAGTAAGACAGCATTGAAGCTTATGAAGACAAGAATCAAAGAAATCAGGAGGAAGAGAAATGCTGTGGTGTAGTTTTCGAAGAAAGATATAGCAAACCTTCACCAAAATGATCTTAATTTGAGTACTTATAGTAGTAGGGTAAATTTTCTTTCTTTTTCTTTTCATATGTTGTATTTTATATACATTTCCTTTTTTTCCACAATTAGTCTCTTTTGATGAATTCTCCATTAATCGAATCAAGCCCGTTCCATGCTCATGCAAATTAGGCTAGAAACACTGATGTGCCTAAATCCACTTAGAAGCACAATCAAAAGACTTAAGAAAAACAATCTCAAGTCAAGGCAAAAGCGGATCCACAAAGGGCAATTTCACGTGAACCCTAATGAAGATATGATGAAATCCAAATATCCAATGATATAATTATAATATCACAATGATAATAACTTCTCACAACACCCTAATCTCATATAATCCATGCAAATAATCCACAAATGACAAAGAAAAAACTTAATCATAAGAATTCCTTTCCAATAAAGAAGAACACGTGTTCAAGTGTAATCTTCAATGATGATCCGAATCAAATTGCTAAGTACTTCAAATAAACACAAGAATTCGTAAATAATAATATGTATTTCTGACCAAGAACCATCTCAATTCAACCCTAGATATGACACACTAGAGAAGAAAAGAAATCACAACAAAATGAAATTGATATAACTCACAATTCAAGATGTTGCACTCGCCACAATTTCAACTCTTGGGATTGAAATTGATAAGAGTTTGGAACCAAGGTAAGAACCCTAATTCTCATGTGAAATGAAGTGTTTAATCTGCAAAAATAAGCTTCCTCAAACCCTCTCTTAAGCAAGTATTTATACTTGCTACTCCTAGGGTTAAAAAGTGCTCAAAATTACAAGTTTGCCACTTTTAAGATGGCTAACCCTAAATGAAAGTTAGAAGGAAATAAAAGTGTCCCAAAACCAAAATACAACCAAAATAGTTCATAAAAGAATAAATATATAAAAGAAATGGTCTTCAAGATGCTGGTCTTCTATAGGATCCATCGACCCAACTCATTGCCGGTTCAGGTCGGTCCATGGATAACCCATAAGCTGAGTCTGAGGGAGTTTGTCCATTGCCCTATAGAATATGATAAATGTGCCTATTGGAAAACACAATACAAGAATATTAGAAAAGAGGTTAATATATAAATAATTCCGAGGTCAATCTGTTGAAAATGGGCCCTCATCGCCAAAATTCGAATTCCTTTAGTTTTTGCTCTAATGATAGGTCTTGTCGGATTTTGATTCCTATCATCTCCTCGGGTCTCAAAAAGATTTGTCCTCAAATCTGGTAGATCAAATGCAATAGAGACTTTGTTTCCTCTTAGCAAGTCACCTGAAGAAATATCTCTATAGAATCCCAATATTTGAAATACTACAGGTGGTGATTGTTTTCTTTCCTCCATTTCCAAGGTGTATCTCTTCTGCAACACAAATAATGACCCATTATCTACTGAGGTGTCCCCTAACTCAACCCATTTCACTGATATTGTATCTTCCTTTTCTAACTCATCTGTATGTCGCTGATCCTGATGGTCTTCTAGTGGTTGGCCCAACTGCTCATTGCCCTCTGAGACCTCTTAAGGTGAACACAAATGTCTCTGAGTATTCTGGCCCTCTAATGATAGACTCATCTGACTCTGATCCTCATAATACTCCAATGGTGTACTCAACTACTCGTGAATCTCTAGTGTCTCTAAAGGAGAACATAACTGACCCTGAACAGTTTGATTCCCTGGTAGTCTGCTCCTAGTAACCTGGAATAAATAGGATTGCCTCTGTCTTTCCACTTTCAAGGCTAACTGTATAACCTCATCAAGTGTACTATATCTCTGAAGCTTAACTACACAAGCTATCTCATACCTTAACCCAAATACAAAACGTGCTAGGGTTTGTTCAGGAGGTTCAACTGATCCACATCTAATCATCAGTGTCTCAAACTCCTGTACATAGTCATCCATTGTTTTACCCCCCTGTCTCAATGTCTAAAGACGCATAAATAACTCATGCCTGTAGTATTTCAGTACAAACCTATTCCTCAATACTCGTTTCATATCTCTCCAAGTGTGTATTTCGGTCTCTCCATCCATTCGCCTATTGATCACTATATTTCTCCACCACAAAGCGGCATACCTTGTGAACTCTACAGCTGCAAGGTGTACCTTAGAGTCTTCATCAATCTCATAACACTTGAAAAGACCCTTAACTTGGTCTTCCTAGTCTAGGTAGTCATCGGCGGAACCCCTACCATCAAATGAAGGCATCTATAGCTTCGCACACTCTAGTCCTCGAGGTGGTCTAAATTCCCTGTCCAAGTATGGATTAACCCCAAAATTATCATCTCTACCTTCCCTAAGAGTATGATAATCTCCTTCTACTTTAGGTGGTGCCTAAAGGTTTACCATAGGTGGTGGTGGTAATGTCATCCTATCAATTCTTGTTGCCAATGTAGCAACAATTGTGGTAAGGTCCTGAAGTTGCTCATCTAGAGTTCTTCCACTTGTATTTCGATGACCTAGTCTGCCACCCACTTGGTTATTGGCCTCATTGCCAATGTCCCCATTCACACTATCATATGACATGTTTGCAGATGTGATTTATCTGAAGTACAAATGTAATCTCAAATAATTTATAGCACACTCCCTTCACTTCACCACGTCACAATAACAAGTTTGGATAACAACACACACACTTGTACACCCGCGATGTAACAAGTCACCAATGCAAAAAATACTTATCACTTCAAGTATATTAGAATAATTGAAGCACAAATAAATACTTCCAAGTAGTTAAGATATTGAATTCAACTAAGCAAGTGTTTAAGTAATAATACTCAATAACTTTCTCACTTAAATGCTTATATTTGAATTTCAAACTTCACCACTCAACTTTCCTTTCTTGCTAAAGTTTTACACCCACAATGAGTCTTAATGTGCAGCACCTTGCACTACACAAAACTCCACAAATTTACACCACCACACACACCTAATCACGTTGCACTCACTTCACCACAACACAATTCACCACCTTACAACACCTTCAATTAACATACACACATAACGCCACACATACATACCCTTCACTAATTTTACAAAAACACAACTCCACACACATATACCTTTTATACACGTTGCAACAACAAAATGTACTCCACTTCCCACAAGTTCTAACCGAAACTTTACAAAAAAATAGGCAGCAACTTTCAATTTGAAATTCAAACAACTTCACTTATTGCAAGCCTTCCTCAATTGGTAAATAATGAATTCAAATTCAAATAGCAATCATTAACTCCCACAACTTAATTGCATATGTTTCAATTCAAATAATTCCTTACTAATTAAAACTCAATGCAATCTGCAAATTGTACTCCACCAATTCAGAATTACACAATGGAAATCAAAACAACAAACTACACATCCTCCTCCACGCCACAACAAGCCACAGCAAGGATTTTGGTAAGTTTTGCAAGTTCCAAAAATTGTTGAAGTAAACAACACTTTATACTTCTGACCTTCCATGTAAATTAGTGATCACAAAATGTTACAACAACCTTCTCAAACCAACTCCAACAAACATCAAATTAAATTCCAAGCCAAGGTAATTTCGCAATCTCAAAACAACAACAACAACACAATTTGCGGTTTTCACTTGATCAACCCTAATTGATGATCAATTCCACGAAATCAAATAAAACCAATTCCCTTCTCTCAACATGTGCTTTGATACTTAAAAGATGATGTGCCTAAATCCACTTAGAAGCACAATCAAAAGACTTAAGAAAAACAATCTCAAGTCAAGGCAAAATCGGATCCACGAAGGGCAATTTCACATGAACCCTAATGAAGATATGATGAAATCCAAATATCCAATGATATAATTATAATACCACAATGATAATATCTTATAACAACACCCTAATCTCATATAATCCATGCAAATAATCCACAAATGACAAAGAAAAAACTTAATCATAAGAATTCCTTTCCAATAGAGAAGAACACGTTTTCAAGTGTAATCTTCAATGATGATCCGAATGAAATTGCTAAGTACTTCAAATAAACACAAGAATTCGTGAATAATAATATGTATTTCTGACCAAGAACTATCTTAATTCAACCCTAGATATGACACACTAGAGAAGAAAAGAAATGACAACAAAATGAAATTGATATAACTCACAATTTCAAGATGTTGCACTCGCTACAATTTCAACTCTTGGGATTGAAATTGATAAGAGTTTGGAACCAAGGTAAGAACCCTAGTTCTCATGTGAAATGTAGTGTTTAATCTGCAAAAATAAGCTTCCTCAAACCCTCTCTTAAGCAAGTATTTATACTTGCTACTCCTAGGGTTAAAAAGTGCTCAAAATTACAAGTTTGCCACTTTTAAGGTGGCTAACCCTAAATGAAAGTTAGAAGGAAATAAAAGTGTCCCAAAACCAAAATACTACCAAAATAGTTCATAAAAGAATAAATATATAAAAGAAATGGTCTTCAAGATGTCGGTTTTCTATAGGATCCATTGGCCCAACTCATCGCCGGTTCAGGTCGGTCCATGGATAATCCACAAGCTAAGTCTGAGGGAGTTTGTCCATTGCCCTACAGAATATGATAAGTGTGCCTGTTGGAAAACACAGTACAAGAATAATATAAAAGAGGTTAATATATAAATAATTCCGAGGTTGATCTGCTAAAAATGGGCCCTCGTCACCAAAATTCGAACTCCTTTAGTTTTTGCCCTAATGATAGGTCTTGTCGGATTTTGATTCCTATCAAAAACTCAAATAGATGTAGAAATGTTACTTATGTTCAGCTTTTACTTTATTTAGCTTGATTAGAACACTTTCCATACATATAATCATTCAATTGATCTAGTAAAATAAACTCACTTGCCATGGAATTGTGTATTTTAATTAGAAAGAATTATGCTAACAACCATTGAAAGTATTAACATATCATGTAAAAACACAGGTATGTCTAGCTTAGTTCTTATCAAAAACCCTTTCTGATATGAACCACACTAACCCGTGATGAAACCCAATACCAATACGTTCGGAAATTCATTACCTAAGACGCCCAAACACCTAAAGTGGAAATCGCGACCTATTGTCCATAAGCGAGATAAGAACCTTGGTATAATGTGAAGATGCCACAATCGGGATGAAAGAACGATTTATAAGACCGTGTACTTCTAGTCGTGTATCTTTCTATGGATTTTCTTGACTCCATACACGGCCGTGCCTTTGGTCGTGTATATGACCGTGTATGATTCTGTGTAACTTTGAGATTCTTACACGGCCGTGCCTTGAAAATACACGCTCTCTTCATCCCGTGTCCGGTGTGACTTGTACAAAAGCAAGGGTCTTCCCATGGTTGTTCCAATCCGTTCCAACTTCATGATTGCTCCAATCCTTTCCGGCTTCATGGACAACCTTTATCAACCCGTTAAGTGCTTCCTCGAATCGTTTCACTCGATTTCTTGTGATTGGTCCAGGTGGCACTTCAAGAGGATCCACATTTCTTCTTTCGGCTTGGCTCTCATCATGGATCTCGTCATTCCCCTCCTCTTGAAAAGGATTTGTCATCAAATCATTGCCTGCATCAAATGGACTCAATCAGTAACATTAAATGTGACAGTTACTGGAGACTCACCTGGGAAGTCTTTCTTATATGCATTATCATTGATTCTCTCAAGCATCGGAAATGGACCGTCTCCCCGAGGGTTCAACTTGGATCTCCTTTGCAATGGAAACCTCTCCTTGCGAAAATGCACCCAAACCCAATCTCCAGGCTGAAAAATCTTGGGTCTCCTGCCCTTGTTCATCCTTGAAGCGACCCTGGCATTTTGTTTTTCAATCCTACTCTTTACCTTTGCATGTAGCTTTCTCACGAAATCTGCCTTATAATCAGCATCAAAACTCACAAACTTGTTAGTTGGCAATGGCAATAAATAATTAGGATTCAGTGGGTTAAAACCATACACAATCTCAAATGGTGAAAATTAAGTAGTGCTATGTGAAGCCCTATTATATGAAAACTCCACAAATGGTAGGCAATCCTCCCAAGTCCTAATGTTCTTCTCTATGATTGCCCTCAACAATTGAATTAAAGTCCTGTTAACCACCTCAGTTTGCCCATCAGTTTGTGGGTGACAGGTAGTCGAAAACAATAACTTAGTTCCTAACTTAGCCCACAATACTCTCCAAAAATGACTCAAAAATTTGACATCCTGATCACTAACAATGCTCCTAGGTATACCATGCGGATGCACTACCTCTTTAAAGAACAAATTAACAATGTGTATAGCATCATCAGTGTTATGATAAGGAATGAAATGAACCATTTTAGAAATCCTATCCATAACCACAAAAATAAAATCTCGACTATGCCTAGACCTAGATAATCCTAACACAAAATCTATGGAAGTGTCTATCCAAGGCTCATGAGGAATGACACGATACTCATATAACCCATCTAAGAAGTCTTCTAAACGAGGAATGGGATGACGATACTTTACCGTGATGTTGTTGGTGGCACAGCAATCAACACACATTCTCCATGTCCCATCCTTCTTAGGCACCAAAATCACACGCACTGCACATGGACTCATGCTTTCTCTCACGTACCCCTTCTCCATTAATTCTTCGACCTGCCTTTGGAGTTCCTTGGTCTCCTCCGGATTGCTCCTATAAGCTGGCTTGTTTGGAATCGAGGTTCCGGGTACAAGGTCAATCTGGTGCTCAATACCACGAATATGTGGTAATCCCTTTGGAATCTCCTCAGGGAAGACATCTTCAAAGTCCTGCACAAGAGACACAACCATACTAGGCAAAGAGTTAGATAGTTCGTTAGTAGTTAAACATGTTTCTTTAAAAACTAGCAACAACATAGGTTGCCTCATCACTAACGCTCTCCTTACTACATTCACTCTTGCCACACAACTCTCCTTTTACAAGGCTGCCCTCTCCTTTTCACTCACCATCAAAGTTGATCCCCCTTCAACTTGGCCTCTCACACTCTTTCCAGCCTTCCTCTCTTTTTCCTTTTGATCTTGACTTTTATATTCCTTTTCTTTCTCATTATCTTTTGCTCTCTCACTCTCCCTCTGCTTTTCACTCACCTTATGTTTTGCAAAAGACTGTTGTAGCTGCAACTGGTCCTCATACACTTGTTTAGGTGTTAACGGTTTAAGATTAAAGCTTTTCCCTTGGTGAACAAGCGTTAGAAAAGCCATCATGAACAACCTTCCTATCAAATTGCCATGGCCTCCCCAACAACACATGACATGCTTGCACTGGCACTACATCACATAACACCTCATCCTCATACCTACTAATGCGGAAACCAATCAATGCTTGCTTACTCACCTTAGTCTCACCACTATCATTTAACCACTGCAATTTATATGGACTAGGGAGTCTAACAGTTTTGAGCCCCAGCCTCTCAACAATAAAATTACTCACAACATTGGTGCAACTCCCTCCATCAATGATCAAACTACAAATGTGATCTCCTAGATAACATCTAGTATGAAATATATTCTCTCTTTGCACCTCCTCTTCTTCCTTCACCTGCACATTCAACGCTCGCTTCACTACTGCCACTAGCCTTCCCATTGCAGGCTCCTCATCATCACTTGCATCCTTTAATGGAGGCATATCATCTTCTTCACTATCCCCCTAAGTCTCATACTCTCCATCATCACGCAAAATCATCACACGCCTATTTGGACATTGACTAGCAATATGGCCTCTACCTTGGCATTTAAAGCATCTAATGTCATGATTTCTAGAAGTAGCAGAATCAGGGTTACCTTGGTTACTAGGAGTAGAACCCGCTTGCCTCAGCTCCCCTTTTGGTTTAGTAGGTAAAGGCTTTTCTTCTTTCTTCCATTGGTTGGTCTTCTAAGTGGATGAACCATTACCCTGTGGAAACCATGCATTACTACTACCTTTCCTCTGGTGCTGGTTCTCAACCTTTATAGCCATCTGAACCATATCCTCCAATTCTACATAATGCTGCAATTCAACCACATTTTGGATTTCTCTATTCAACCTAGCAAGAAACCTAGCCATTGTAGCCTCTCTATCCTCCTCTACATTCGCCCTAATCATAGTGATTTCCATCTCCTTGAAATATTCATCTACACTTCGGTTTCCCTGCCTCAAAGTTTGCAACTTATTGTGCAATTCACGATAGTAATACATAGGCACAAACCGTTTCTTCATCACTCTTTTCATCTCTTCCCAAGACTCAATAGGTGGCTCGCCACTCCTTCTCCTATTCAACATTAGTTAATCCCACCACACTATAACATAATCCGAAAACTCAATGGCAGCAAGTTTTACTTTCTTTCTCCCACTATAGTTATGACAATCAAACACCATCTCCACCTTTTTCTCCCACTTTAAGTACACCTCGGGATCATTCTTCCCTTAGAAAGGAGGAATCTTCATTTTTATGCTACTCAATTGATCATCCTCTTTATCCCTATCTCCTCTATTCCGACCACTATAACCTCTATAACTCCCGACAGAAGGCTCATCAAAGTCATCATTCGACATTTCATCTCCACCCCTCGGTACTCTCCTAGAATGACTCTCCCTCTTACGCCCCTGGAATACATTTGTGGATTGCCCTAATCTTTGCTCTACCGTCTCATGAATTTGTTCCATTCCCTCTTGGAACATCCTCTTCATCTCACCCCTCAACGCCTCAATTACTAACCTAGCATCAAACCTTCCCCTCTCACCTTTCGGAGAATGTTGCCTCGACATAGTTCCTGCAAAAAAGATTAATACTAACCCAAATATATATATATATAATTAAACCTTACGATACACTCCCTTGCGTGTTTCGCTCAAATGATGATATCACACAGTCACTCGTGTATTCTCACAAACAAAGATGATATCAACTCGCCAATTTCTCTTCTCAATTCTCTTGGAATTAACCTCAACTACACCAATTCCCTTCCGTAGAATTCAAAAACAAATCTAGGGTTCATAAATTTTCCTCTATTTTTTCTATCCGATTTTTTTTTTATCTCTGTTTTTACTTTTGATCACGTTTCTCTTGTTTTTCTTTTCTTTTCTCTTCTTTTTTTTTTGTCGTGATTTTTACTCTTTTTTTTTTTTTAACAATCGACTAGTAGATACTACACTATCAAAAGACAATTAATATTACAAAATTGAATGCTAACAATGGATATGAACGATTGGAGTTAGGGTTTTGATATTACCTTCCTCAAACCGAACTGATGTTTTGACAAACCTAAGCTCTGATACCAAACTGATACAAACCACGCCAACCTGTGACGAAACCCAATACCAATATGTTCGGAAATTCATTACCTAAGACGCCCAAATACCTAAAGTGGAAACCGCGACCCGTTGTCCATAAGCGAGACAAGAACCTTGGTATAATGTGAAGACGCCACAATCGGGATGAAAGACCGATTGATAAGTTGGGATGAACGCCACGAAAATTAATCCGATAAGTTCTAGTTAGTTCTTGAAGAACCAAGAGAGGAGCCTCTCAAAGATGTTTAATGTTCTAAGATGTATGTTCTATCTCTATTCTAAACCCTAGGAGCTTTATACTAGGGTTACAATTCGTAAAAATACAAGTCCAAAACGACGTCACTTCAATAAGTGCGTAAAATAACAAAACAACACAAAAGGCCGACGCTGGGGAGATACACGGCCGTGTACTTTGGCCGTATACTTTTCTGTGCAAATTTTGGCAATATATACGACTGTGTACTTCTGGTCGTGTATCTTTCTATGGATTTGCTTGACTCCATACACGGCCGTGCCTTTGGCCGTGTATATGACCGTGTATGATTCTGTGTAACTTTGAGATTCTTACACGGTCGTGCCTTGAAAATACACGCCCTCTTTATCCCGTGTCCGGTGTGACTTGTACAAAAGCAAGGGTCTTCCCATGGTTGTTCCAATCCATTCCAACTTCATGATTGCTCCAATCCTTTCCAGCTTCATGGACAACCTTTATCAACCCGTTAAGTGCTTCCTCGAATTGTTTCGCTCGATTTCTTGTGATCGGTCCAGGTGGCACTTCAAGAGGATCCACATTTCTTCTTCCGGCTTGGCTCTCATCATGGATCTCATCACTTTCAACTGATAAATTTGAGCAATTCATAAGACATGTTACTTAATCATGTGTGGCATTCAATAAATTTTGGCAATTTCTAGCCAGTTAGACCTCGATTTACCATATTTTAGTCAATTTGCTATAGTTCATCAGATAATGGAAAATAACATAGAGTTAATTATATGGTTTCATTTTTCTTTTCTAATTTAAGAAGTTAATTTAATTTCATGTTTACTCTATCATTCACTTTAGGGAATGTCCTAAAGAATGCAAAGACGTGATTCTGTCTATCATCAATTTAACTTTGTAGTTCCTATTCATGCATGTAGTTCCTCATTACATGATTTTTTGACTTATGTGGTCACTTTCATTTCCAATTGATGGCTTAGCAGAACAGAGAAACATAGCAAAGCCTTTTCATCATTGAGTAGAATAGAGCACTTACCTTCCAACGTAGATCAGAATAGAGAAATCATATACGACATCATCGAGCCTCTCCTCTCTACTCCAGCTAAAACCAGTACACATTGCCTCCTTTGAAAGTTTCATCAAGTAAGTTAATATGTCTTGGTGATAGGAATTGCCACTACAAGCTCTACACCCATGATCCTTAAGCCTTAAACGTGATGATGGGAATTGCCACTATGGGCTCTACACTCATGAACACTTAAACCTTAACCTCAACCTAAATTATTTCCAAGCACAACTCCATTAGGGATAATGTCACATAAAGATCATTGGGGTGCTCCTTAGGGATCTACCATTATAGGCCCTTAGGCCAAGCCAAGCACATACAACAATATATATGCTATCTTAAATAAGCATACATCAACAAGCAAGTTACACGTACCTAGATTCTTAGGCTTAAGCATAACAGGTCTTAGACTTAAGGTAATTTGTAATTTTTCAAAAAAAAAAAAACAACGATCTCTAGTTAGTACCAATCTAATAACAATCTAAATTTCTTAATTTTATAAGGTTTTACCAACTATCTAGGTTGTGTGAAAGATTGTTTAATTAGAAAAGAAATCGAAAAAACAAAGTTTCTTTAAGTACACAATTGTGTGTGAGACCATGTACTTTAGCATAGTTAGATTACACGATCATGTTGATGACCATATACCTTTTGTATACTTTAACATTTTGGCACACCTTGGTGCACGGTTGTGTTGTTGGCCGTGTATCTTTTTATGAACTTTCCCCCTTTAACTCTCCCTAGCACATGGGCATGTACTTTAACCATATATCCTTTGTATAAACGCATTCCAACATGAACAAGTACATGGGTGTATACTTGACTATGTTCCTTATTTTCCTTCACAAACCCTAATTTCTCTCTTCCCATTTCACTCCAATTCCTAAATCCCTTAATCCTACACTTAATTGAATCCTAAAAAAAAAGTAGTTTTTAATCAAATTTCATAAGTTAGGGAACTTACTCCCCAATTTCCATGAATAGAATCCTTAATTGGTTGGTTTCTGTGCTCATTCCAACTTATCCTTCGATCCAATCTCTATTAACAAACCGAAATTACTTTATATGTATGATCATCATCATAGCCAATTGCATTTACGATTCCAAGGCTTACTTGTTAGATTAGCTATGTAATTTTCTTCTAGGTCACCCAAGGTTTTTCTATAGTGTCTCTCTTTAGGTCTCTATTTTAGTTCACAATTAAGGAAAAGAGAAAACCCTAGATGAGTTTTAGCTTTTACACTGTAGTTAGGAAAAGACCAAATTGCCTCTATCCTATCATCCTATTTACAACATTACCCTTAAAGATATGTGAAATTATATTATTATTATTTTTATTACATAATTATTAATGTGTATTGTTATATATATAAAAACCATGTATTAAATTATCCCCCACTTAAAAAAAAAAAAAAGAACTTTCATCCTTGAAAGTTACCTAGTTCTAGAAGAGTTCTTCATACTTCTTTCCCATCTCCTTTTCTAGTTCCCCCATTGCTTCTTATTTGGTTTGGTTTATCCATTGTACCTTAATGTAGGGAATTTTTTTATTTTTATTTTTTGTCTTAGTACTTGCTCTTTGGTGTCTATAACTCTTATTGATCTTTTAACAAATGATAAATTTAGCTGCACATTTAAAGGTTACAAAGCCACTCTCTAATCTAGGTTGGTTACATACTTCCTCAACGTGGATACATAGAATGCATCATGTACCCCAACAAAATTTAAAGGGAGAGCTAACATGTAAGACACACAGTACTCACTTTTTCCAAGATCTCAAATGGGCCTATATATCTTGGGTTCAACTTTCCTCTCAAATAGAATCTAATCATGCCTTTGATTGGAGAAACTCTCAATAGGACCTTATCTCCTACTTAGAATTCCAAAAGGCATCTTCTCTTATCTAAATAGTTCTTCTATCTGGACTAAGTTGTTTCTACCCCCTACTTAATCAACCTTATCTACTATCTCTTGGACTAATTGTGGACCTAGCATTTAGCTTTCTCCTACTTCATCCTAATGTAGTGGGGATCTACACTTTTTTCTATAGAGTCTCATAAGGAGCCATCTAAATGGTTGCTTGATAACTGTTATTGTGGGTAAACTCAACTAGAGGTATATGTTCATTCTAATTACTTCCAAAATCTAAGGCACATGCTTTGAGCAAATCTTCTAGTAACTATATAGTCCTCTCATATTGACTATCTGTCTAAAGGTAGAATGCAGTATTAAACTGTAGTTTAGTGCCCAAAGATTTGTATAAGCCGCTCTAAAATCTACTTAAAACCTTATGTCTCTATTAGAAATTATGGTCATTGGCACTTCATATAATCTAACTTGACACTTCATATAATTTAACTATCTTCTCTATGTATATTTGGGCTAGTGTTTCTAATTTGTATCCTACTCTAATAGGTAGAAAATGACCAGACTTGGCTAGCCTATCCACTACTACCCAAACTGCATCATACTTTTCTTTAGTATTCGGGAGGGTCATAACAAAATCCATTGTTACATGCTCCCATTTCCATTCTGGTACTAGAAGAGGTTATAATTCTCCTACTAGCCTCTAATGTTCGATCTTGATCTACTAGCAAGTAAGGCATCTATTTACATACTCAACTATCTCTTTTTTCATGTTCTTCCACCAATAGTGAATCTTCAAGTCATTATACATTTTAGCACTTCTCGAATGTATTATGTAGGGTAAGTAATATGCTTCTTTCATTATCTCCATTTTCAATTCTATATCCCTAGCACACATAACCTGATCACGTATCTTAAGCTCTCTTCTACATCCAAGTTAAATTTTTTAGCCTTACCCTATTCCATTTTTCTCTTGATTTCTTAGGTATCTTTATCTTCTACTTAACCAATATTGATTTTGTCCTTCATGGTTAGTTATATACATAAAGTGACCACTTTTTCTCCCATTTCATGAGTTAAGATCTCTAGCTCTAATTTATTCATGCCTTCATTCCTTTCGTGAAGTGATGAGAGTAGCTACATTATCCTATTGGCATCTACCATTATATTGGCCTTCCCTGTATGGTATTGGATTTCTAGGTCATAGTCTTTGATCAGCTCTAACCATCTCCTCTGTCTCATACTCAGCTCCTTTTATGTAAAGATATACTTTAGGCTCTTATGATCAGTAAAGATTTTACACCTCTCTCCATATAAGTAATGCCTCCATAGCTTTAAGGCTAATACTACAGCTATCAACTCTAAGTCATGAGTTAAGTAATTCTTCGCATAAGGCTTTAGTTGGCAGGATGCATAAGTTATTACTTACCCACCTTGCATTAACACACATCCTAGCCCTTAAACTAAGACATCACTCTGCATTGTAAATTCCTCCCCACTTGGGCAATGTTAGAACTAGTGCTGATATGAGCTTCTCCTTGAGTGTCTACAAGCTAGCCTCACATCGATCATCTCACTCAAATCTTACATTTTTTTTTGTGTTAGCTTGGTGAGAAGAGTTGCTATTTAGAAAAATCCCTCTACAAATCTTCTATAGTAACCTACTAAACCAAGAAGCCTCTCATATTTGTGACAGTCTTTAGTTTATGCCAACCCATTAAAACTCTCACCTTCTCTAGGTCTACAAATATCCCATCTTTATTAACCACATGACTTAAGAAAACCACCTACTTTAGCCAAAATTTGTATTTACTAAATTTGCTACATAGTCTTTGTTCTTATAACTTGTCTAGCACCAATCTTAAGTGTTCTTCATGTTCTTTGTTACTTCTTGAGTATATTAAGATATCATCTATAAAGATAATTATAAACTTCTCTTGAAAATCCCTAAGTACTCTATTCATTAGATCCATTAATGTAACAGGTGCATTAGTTAATCTAAAGGGCATCACTAAAAACTCATAGTGCCCATATTTAGTCCCCAAGGCTATTTTCTAAATGTCTTCTTCTTTAATCCTTAACTGGTGGTATCCAAATTTCAAGTTTATTTTTAAAAACACCTGAGATCCCTACAGTTGGTCAAATAGGTCATCTATCCTAAAGAGATGATATTTGTTCTTGATAATGACCCTATTTAACTCTCTCTAGTCTATACAAAATCTCATGTTTCCATCCTTTTTCTTGATAAACAAGACTAGTGCACTCCAACAAGATACATTAGGTCTAATGAAACCCTTATCTAGTAGCTCCTATAATTGTTTTCTCACCTCTTCTAATTCCACTGGCACCATCCTTAGACTAGTTTTGATATTAGTGTTATGCTCTATACTAAGTCAATACTAAATTCTATTTTCCTAGCTGGGGAGTAAACTAGGAAGGTTTTTTGGAAACACTTTTAAGAATTCTCTCACTATAGACACCACTTCTAACTTGCCTTTTTCACTAGCTTCAACAAATACAATTGCTAGCACATTCCTTCCCCACATCTCGTAAGTGGATAATCTAGTGGATCTTTAAATTACTAATTTATATTCAAAATACTCTTCTCTTAATATACTAAATTGCACCACCATATTGTGACAGTTAATGGTAGTATGGTACTTTGACAACTAGTTAATACCTAAAATGATGTTAAACTCTATCATCTCTAAGATCAGGAGATCTGCTAGCATCACCTTATCCTATATCTCTATTCCTACTCTTCTTCATATTCTACTTATCCTCCCTCTAGCTCTTAAAAGAGTATTGATAGTCAAACTATCATGCATGTGTTCAACATCCACTACACATGCGCATACAAAATTTTCAATCACATAGGATACAGATGCACTGGTATTAAACAGTACATCAACATTGTAGGAGTATATTGAAAGCATACCTACAATGTTATCTATGTCAAGGATGTCCTGATACTGTTACTATTAGATAGCAAACACTTTGATAGGAACTCATTGTCTAGGACCCCTTACCTATGTAGTCTATTACCCTATCCCCTCATTAGAGGTCTAGTTACCTATTGAGCTAGGGTTACTTGATTCCTTACTTGTCCCTAAGGACAGTTAACTACTTTGTGTCCCCTCTATTTATACATATGACAAAAGATTAGGGGAACTGACCTCTCAATGTAGTACCTGTTAATGTGTCATGTCTTCCTATAGGAGAAGCATCTACCATCTGGCCATCTACACTCTCTTAACTCATGAGACCCATAGCACTAGGTACATTTGTCATTTGGGCCTACTGTAGGAAGTTCCAAAGGCACTAGTTTGATTTGTAGAGGAGAGGCTACAACACTCTACATTCTATTATGATACACATGAGGTCTCTTTCCTTTATCTTGCCCTATTCCACTAGAGAATGGTCTTTTTCCCAAAGTTATTTCTACTCTGCGACTTCTCTAATCTTCTATACTTTTTCTACTCTACTCAAGGTATTTAGCCTTATCAACCACTTCAGCATAGATATCCAGCTAAAAGGCCCCAACTTCATGTTGAAGATCGAAATCCAAGCCTCTCAAAAATCTTTTAGCTCGGGATCTATCATCACCATAAACATTCTTAGGTAGCAATTGGATTAGGTGGCTTAATTTCACCTCATATTGTTCCATTGTTTGATCCCCTTGTTCATAGTCATAGTACTTATTTTCTATCCTTTCCCTGAAGCTATTAGGAAAATATCTCAAATAGAATAACTCTCGAAATACTATTCAATTCATGCATTCCCCTTTTAGTTTAGGAAATAAGGCCTACTATTTTGTTACATTTACTTTTAGCATAGTTGACTTTTCTATCATAAGGTATCTGAAAGATCAAATGTTTTCTTCATTCCTTATACCCAATCCTCAACCTCGATTGGGTCATCTACCCTTAGGTTAAATATTTTAGCCTTTGATGAATGGATCAAAGCTAATGGGTTCATTGACATTCCTAAGTTGTTGGACATTGGGGCTTGATGTTCTTGTGTTAATAGTTTCACCAAGTGATTTATAGTCTGTAGTAACTAGACTATCTCGTCAACCATCTAACCCTTTCCCCCATGTGGTTGATAATTTTGGACATCCTCCTCATTGGGGCTATCCCATCTGACATCTCTTCATGTTCTTAATTCGGTGAATCTTCTTAGAGGCATTCTGTTAAGAAGAGACAACAAGATAGTCTTAAAGTTAGTGTTGGCCAATGTTAGTATCAATATGTGTTGGCATATATACATATATATCCTTACACATGATTTTATACTAAAATATACATATAACTTAGCAATTAAAAAAATGCAAGAAAAATAGTAATACAATAAAATACTTTAATAAATAATTAAGCATCCTATAACCTTATTCACTCTCTTCATATCTCATTGTAATATAGATCAAATGCTTAATGCTTCTAAAGATCACAACCTATTTTCTACTGTTTAAAGCTTATATCTTTCTATCATCACTTAGTTTTAAGGATTATCAAACCTAAATTCTTTAAAACCATCAACCTATGCTCCATAGATCAAGACCTAAGTCTCTAAAGATCATTAACCTAGGCTCTAATACCATATTAAGTTATAATGCCTTGGAATCTAGGTAGCACTACTACTCACTATATGTCCTTATCACACATAGATATGTTAAGGCTCTAGACCTATTTTGATCCCACTTAATCCTATAATTTCTATAACCACAATCCAATACACTCAATATATCCAACATTATATAAATATAATCTAATTCATCCTTCAAACCTTTAAACCAATTTAACATGAAATCTATAATCAACATCTAACGTAGAGGAATAATTATAAAACACTATTATATTTTCCTCTAAGATTCCCAGTGTTCATTACATATATGTAATTCAACTTCTCCTGAAGTCTGTTCACCATAATAATAATGAAAATCATCTTCTCCCTCCCTCTTTGGTTCATTTACTCTTAGGTTACCTTCTTGATTATCAACTCCCTTAGTAACTGCAACTAAAAAAATATATCCTTGAAGGGTGAGTTGTTGCCCGGTATGTATAACATAAGCACACATGCATGAACACACAGGTACTTAATTCACATACAATATGTAGAATTTAAACATCAAGCAACCATTTAATGATATACGTTAAGCCCACAAACAATAGTAGGGTACTCAAGACTCTCTCAACACACTTAAAACATTTGGAATATGAAGTAGTGATGAGAACTGTCACTATGAGCTCCACATCCATGATCCCTTAAACATTAACTGTGGTGATGGGAACTATCACTATGGGCCTCATACCCATAAACCTTAAACCAATAACTAGTGATGAGAACTGCTACTATGGGCCCCACACCCATGATTCTTAAGCATTTAACATGGTGATGGGAACCGCCACTACGAGACCCACACTCATGAACACTTAAATCTTAACCTTAATCTCAACCCAAATCATTTCCAAACATAACTACACTAGGAACAATGTCACACAAAGATCATTGGGGCATTCCTTAGGGATCTACCACTATAGACCCCTAGGCTAAGCTAAGCACATACAACAATAACTTAAACACTTAAGTTAATTCATTCAACTTAATCAAATTCAATACATATGCTAACTTAAATAAGCACATACCAACAAGCAAGTTACACATACTTGGATTCCTAGTCTTAAGCACAATAGGTCTTAGACTTAAGGTAATTTATCAGTTGTTAAAACAACATTGGTCTCTGCATAGTACTAATCTAATAAAAATATATATTTCTTAATTCTCTTAGGCTATTAGATTTTCTAAGGTTTTGCTAGCTATCTAGATTGTGTAGAAGTTTTTTTAATTAGAGAAAAAAATCAAAAAAACAAAGTTTCTCTAAGTACATGGTCGTGTTTGAGACAGTGTACTTTAGCACAATTGGATTACATGGTCATGTTGTATGGTTATGTATCATTCCATGGGTTTTAGCATTTGACACACCCAAGTACACAGTCGTGTTGATGGTTATGTACCTTTCTGTACACTTTAGCATTTTGGCATGCCTTAGTATACAGTCATGTTGTTGGTTGTATATCTTTTTGTGAATTTTCTTTCTTCAACACGCCCTAGTACATGGATGTGTGCTTCAATCTATACCCTTTATAAACACACACATTCCAACATAATCAAGTAAATGGGTGTGTACTTGGACCGTGTTCCCTATTTTCCTTCATGAACCCTAATTTCTCTCTTCCTAATTCATTTCAATTCCTAAATCCCTTAGTCCTATGCCTAATTAAATCCTAAAACATATAGTTTCTAATCAAATTTCATAAGTTATGGGACTTACTTCTCAATTTCCATGCCTGTTCCAAATTGTCCTTTGATTCGATCTCTATTAACAAACCAAAATTACTTTATACGTATATGTTCATCATCATAGCCAATTGCATTTACGATTCAAAGGCTTACCTATTGGATTAGCAGTGTAATTCTCTTCTAGGTCACTTGAGGTTTTTCTGTAATGTCTCTCTTTAAGTTTTTGTCTAGGTGTGCAATTGAGGAAAAGAGAAAACCCTAGATGAGCTTTTGGCTTTTATATTGTAGTTAGAAAAAGACCAAATTGCTCCTATCCCATCACCTTATTTACGATGTTACCCTTAAAGATATGTGATATTATATCATTATTTTTATTACATAACTATTAATGTGTGTGCATATATATATAAACCATGTACTACACATTCTTTGCAATAAAAGTGATTATCATTGATCTTTGAAAATGAAGAATTTTACTAAATGAAAGAAAAGCAGTACTCTAACCGGTTTAAAAATCACATAAAACGGTAGCCAACTATTTTGATTAGAAAAAGAATGAACAGAAAAGAAAAGAAAAAACGCATACAGCATGTGTTGAAACTTGAAACTGTAGAGAGGGTAGAGGAGGTGTTGTTATGAAGAGATCTGGTGAAGAGATATGATAGTTAACGTTATAATGAAGAGAATGGAGTGATGAGCTTGGAAGTGCAATGCCAGTAGTACACAAAATGTCTTTGGTGAAGGAGGAGAGCTCATTAAACTTGAAGAAGGTTAAAGAAAAAATAAAAGCAATGCGAGTAGCAAACAAGTTAAAAAAATTAAAGAAAAGGAGCAGGGTGGTGCATTGAAGAAGAAAGAAAAATGGAGAAAATGGTGTGTGATAGGATGTGGGTATGGGAGTGGCGAGTAGTAAAGGGGCAGCTATCCCTAGGGATCTAGGATTTATGCTTTTTCTTTTAGGAAAAGAAACAGAAATAAAGAGGGGGATGGAACACTCATCCAATACTGCAATACATACAACATATATAAATAAGTAAAAAATAAGACTATGCATTTATACATATATGCATACGTGTGTGTATAACATCAAAATAAAATATGAATAAGACATACATGCATCTAAAACCATGTATATGAGGGGAAACATAAAGGAAAGATGAAGAAAGACTGAAGAAAATGAAAAAGTAATTAACCAATGAATATGATTCATAAGCAAAAAGAATTATAGAGAATACTCATTTCTATTCCAGTCCTTTCCACTCTCCTCGGCAAGAAAAGAAACAAGGAATTGAAATAAAAGTAAGGATTAGAGGCCAATCACATTGAGAGAATAAAGAACATGATTGAAAGTCTATTGTTTTGAATAGTGAGAAAGTCATTCAAAAATTAGATCAAACTAATGGAGATTCTCACCATCTGTTAAGTGAGGCAGTTAAATAAGTTGGGCTGGATATTCATGTCGTGGAAACTTTCTTTAGGTAATAATCATCTTTTTAATTTGAAATAAGGAAAATCGATTTACTAGCAAATGAAATAGAATGCAAGAAAATGCTAACTCATTGAGATTAACTAATGACATAAAAATGAAAGACAGTTGAACAATTCGACATGGTTTATAGTCTCATGTTGATGAATGATCTCATAGCCAAGATCTCAAGGTGATTAAACGGACATACTGTAGGTAGGTGATTCGTGAATCAACTCACTGAGTTGGATCGTGATTTCATACCTATTAATTGTTCTTTCTTTAATTTGGTTTTATCTTTAGTGTTTCCATAATTTGTTTCATTAAGCCAAACATTCAAGTCGATTTCAATTCAAGCCAACCTCGTGAACAACTTTACTTATGAAAGGATGTACAACTGTAATTATTTTAGAGTGATTGCTCATATGATTTGACCTATATTAACCATTAAAATATTAAATTAATCATGACAAACACAAATCAAGTGATGAATTAACTTGAAAAATAATTACAAGCACATTAATTCAAAAGATTAACTTCAAATCATATTAGGAAAAAAATTACCATGTCAACATTTTGAATGGTATAAGTGTGCTATGTTTTAAAATTTTCTACTCCCAAAATTATGAAAATTACTCCTAAATTAATTTTTGAATTTTAAAAAATACCTTTAATTCCCTTCTTGAGAATTCTCATCCTATTTTTAATTAACTTAACTAATTATGAAAAACTGGATTGTTGTATTTATAACATATGCTAACACAAGAAATAAAATTAGCTATTGATACAAATTTTAAAATTTTTAGTTACTTAAATATTAACTTTACCAATTTTTTATATGAGATTAATATAAGTAATTATTAAATAAATTCAGTACTTTTCATATGAGATTGCATATTAAGAAAATATACCTTCTTAGATTAGAAAATATGGTTAAATTCAAAAAGCAAATTGAATCAAACAAAAGTTTTATCGCTTGAAAAAGTTCCAACACATAGAATAGTACTCTTTGATTTGAAAAGACAAAAAATCTGTAACACCCTAAAACTCGAGATCCAATAACCCACCATGTTTCCTTATAGGATAAAGACACATTAAGACGCTTAAACTTGTACCTCTATATAACCTGCAATAACTGTTAACCACGATTGAAATAAATTAATTGACATCATGTATGATGATCTAACCAAATTTCATTATGAACCACAAAGTGCTTTAAAGATAATATTAATATATCATTATGATAAAAGCTTAAAACAGTTAAAATTCTAACAATTAGCCATCCTATCCTACTCCAATAGTAATCAACATATCAGTAATGTTAAGAACTTCAATTACTTTCCTTCATTATAGTAATAATAGTATTCTATATTGCTCCCATCCTATGCATAAAACCCTAGGTCCCCATCATATGAGGTATAATTATCTATGCCTACAACTAAAAAAAACATAATCATCGAAGGGTGAGCTAATACCTACTACGTGTAACCCACAAACATATACGCATGATCAAACATAACTTAAGCCATATACACCAATGCAATAGCAAAACATTTAAACAGCAAGTTATTATCTCATTCAATCCTCAAGTAACAAAAGAGTACTCATAAACTTGTCATATTATATATATATACACTTAATACATTGTATAGTGTTAGGAATTGCTACCACGAGCCCCAACACCCATGAGTCCCTAAATCTATCCAGATCATTTTAATGTATGGCTTTACTAGGAATAGCATCACTCAAAGATCATCAAGGTGCCCTCTAAGGATTTATCATCATAACCAACAAATAACTTAATCTAATTTGATATACCAATTATTCTAATTCCTTAACTGTCCTAACAAGCACAAGTAACTGACATGATTACATATACCTAAAAGGGTAGTATTGAATGCAACTAATCCTTGCCTAGCAATTACTTTGGAATCAATCAAATTATAGAACAATTGATCTTAGTACTAGTATAAGTATCATTTAAGTTGCCAACTTTTATTTATCTAATTGTTATTAGATCACTTCCCTTACTTTGATAGAATTTATAAGGTTGTAATAGGTGTTTAAGGTTTAATGAAATTCAAATAACAAAAAAAGAAATTAAATACAGAAGTTTTTTAAGGTACATGACAATACATTAAGCCATGTACATGAGCATAGTAGGGTACACAGCCATGTATTATGGTCATGTATCTTTTTGTACACATTAGTCATTCGATACACCCAATTATATGGTTGTGTATTTAGCTGTGTACAGTTACACAGACAAGTACACAGGGTGTATACTTAACCGTGTATTCCAATGTCCTATTGTGAATCCTCTTCCCAATTTGCTAAATTCCAATTCCTTTAACCTTAGTTAAGATCTAACTCTTCTAATTCTTAATTCACGATGCTTTACAATGTACATATGTTAAATCACTTCAAATTGAATCACTTACTTATATAGATTTGCTCCAACAATTGAGTCGTGTTCAAACCCTTACTCATCGAATTTATTCTACAGTGAAATTCCAAGAATCTAATTTTCTATTGTATTACATGCAAGTAAATAACGATCAAGAACCATTAATCGGTTTATTTACTGTTTGTAATTCTTGTTGGATTGTAGGGTATAGCAGTTGCCTTTCTCTTGTAGAGTTTATCCTTACTTTGAGGGTATTGTAATACAAAAAAATGAGAAGGATCAAATTGACAAGTGTTTGACCCTATCTCGTAAAATAAATAAATTGTCTCCTATTTAAAATCTTTATTACTTTTCTTTGCCTTAACCTTTTTTATTATTTTATTTTTAATTTATTTTCTTTGAGTTTTGTGAAGTCAAACTATATTATGATTTGATTTTATTTAAATCAGTGGAAAAACCGAACCAAACGTAACCACACCTGCTATACATATACTTGCATGAGGGTATTAAAATCCTCCAAATTGGAGTTTATAAATCGAATTCTGTAACAATAACTAAACATTCTCAGAGAACGTCGGATTCGGATTAGCTATATATGACAAGCATGTTGAAACGTAAAAACAAGACATTTAATAAGCAGCCATACATGTGGAGAACCCAAGGCATCCGTTTTTACATAGACCTTGACTCCAATGCATAGCCTGGATAAGTCAATGACGACCTAACTTGATTTAAATTTAAGAAGTCTTATGTGCAAATATAAAAATTAAATGAGAATATTATGGTTACTTCAATTCCCATGCGGTGTATAAATATCAATCTTTAATTTAAAAAAATAATTTTAGCTCTAGGGGTTTAATTATATGCAACAGAATTAAAGTTTTGCATATTTTGAATTCCTTTATTGGGATTTGAATCCTTAAAAGTTACTTCATCTAATTTTTTTAATATATCATTTTAAAATGTTTTTATATATAATTAATAGTTAAAAAATAAGAAATAATATCATGGTAATGTTACACGATATTTTAGAAATATAAATCATCTAAATTGTTGAAAATTAACATAACATATTTTCTTATCATTTTTCTTTCTTCTCTCTCTCACTCTCTCTCTTTTTGTTTTTAAATCTTTAAAGCAACATATGTCAAATTATATATATAGAGATGACACATACATGTGGCACATAGGGATATACATTATATATATATATGTATATATTTATATAAGTATATTGTCAATTGCTCCTATTACCTGGACGCAATCTTAGGCTAAGTCACACTCTTGGGTTTGGTGAAATTCAACCTACAAGATGAATAGATTTGAGCTATCAAGAATGATGGAGGTGTCTCTGGCACTTGAACTCTAATACTCAAGTTAACGAAGCAACGTAATAGTAAAGCAATCAAAGTGTATAGGAGGTATCAAATGATCTTACTTGAATGAAGGTACCTCCTTTTATAGTGTTAAGGAAATTCTATTTTAAGTAAATAAATCTTTCTTAAAGACTTCCTAGTTATAACGGGAAATACTTATTTAGGGTGTGTTCTTCAAAAAATTCAAATTAATTTCCTATTTTATTTTAACAAGTTTTAGGCACTTTCCTATTCTATGGCTAGGCGAAATTAAAATGGCCTTGGGACCTTAAGCCAATATAGGCATATAACACTAGAGCTGGGAATGTGGGGCCGACCCGCTTAACTCGCAAAATTTTTGCAGGTCGAGCCTAAAAATTTGGCCCACCCCATTTAAGCCCACGAGTTAGGGCCGGCCAACTCGCCGTGGGTGCAAGTTAGCCCCTTTAGTAGATTAAAAAAAGAAGAAGAAGAAGAAGAAGAAACAAAAGGTCAAGTCAGCTCGCGCGATCATGCTCAGTTTAGCAAGTGATAGGCAAAGATGACCAAACGAGACGAGACAGTGATAGTAAGACTGAGACATCAGATAAGGGATGATAGGACAACATCACGAGACAAATGATTGAATAAGTGATGACTAGGAGTGTGATTTATAAACTATCAAGTAATGTAAGTGCAACTACAACTATTGTGCAAGAGTAGAACTTCAAACCTCAATCCTACTCCTCACTCCTCACGAAAATCACAAGTCGGTGAAGTCACAAATCACAACGTCTCACAATTTTGAATTTACACGTAAATTACAGATCTACTTAGTAGTTACTTCTTTTCTTTTCATCACTCGTGTCGTCATTTTGTGCCCATGCCATGCATGATTCTAATTTCCGTCATCACCACCAGCCACTGCCACTATGAGTCGTCACCTTTCTGTAGGCATGGCCCGAAAAGGCCCTTCCCCTATTACAATTT
Source organism: Laguncularia racemosa (assembly GCA_037954665.1). NCBI lineage: Eukaryota > Viridiplantae > Streptophyta > Magnoliopsida > Myrtales > Combretaceae > Laguncularia > Laguncularia racemosa. The sequence continues at coordinate 6,293,391 of JBBMOL010000016.1, forward strand.
GTGGGGTTGTCCAATATCTTTAAAGAATGTAAGGAAGCTCATCTACCCACTTCCCTTTAGCCTAGTCAACTATCTTCTTGAGGATCTGTAGGATGACCTTCTTAACAACCTCAACTAAGTGGGCAACCAAGCAAAGTGGATCTTAATTTTATATCTTGCACAAAACTCTTGAAATTTGGCATTATTGAATTAAGTGTTATTGTCAGTTATGATGGCATTAGGGATCCTAAATCGACAAAGTATAGTGTAAGAGGCAAAGTCCTAATGTTATGTTCAATAATCTTAGCAACCACCTCTAATTTAACCCACTTTATGAAATAGTCAACAACCATAATGATATATTAGTGTTATCCTATAGCCCTACGAAATGGTCCTAGGATGTCAAGCCCCTATTGGGCAAAGGGTTATGGGCTTATAATTGGCATTAAGTTACTACTCAATTGTCCATTCACTAAAGCATGTTTATGGCACTTATCACATTGCTACACTTTCACCTTAGCATCTCTCTTCATAGTAGGCCGGTAGTACTTGACTCGAAGTGCTTTGATGGCTAATGCATGCCCATTATATGATTACTGCACAATACTATGTGGAACTTAACTAGTAAGTGCTCTACTTTAAGGGGTTGAAGACATTTGAATAATGGTAAACTATATGCCCTTCTATAGAGCTAAGCATCAAGCAAAGTGTATTGGGTTGCTTTCTATCTTAGAGCCTTTACCTTTCTGTTATCATCAAGGACAACCGTAGTCTTTAAGTATTCAAAAATCTAATCCATCCAACGTGGTTCCTATGAAGCTTGGGTCTTGTAGATGAAGCATTCTAGTGGGGGCTTGTCAATGCTCATTTGTGGGTGGTATTTGATAAACACTTTCTTGTTTAGCTTAGAAAAGCACAATAAGACAAATTTGGATAGGCCGTCCATCTTGGAATTTTAGGCATGAGGGATCTTGGTGATGCTCTATGATATGAAATTGGAACATAAAGACTTTACCACTTCTAGGTACTTAGTCATGCCTTTGGCTTTAACCGTATACTCCCTAATGACCTATTAGACTATCAACTGAGAGTTAGAAAAAATTTCAATCTTTTCTACTCTTACTTCCTTTATTAATTTTAACCCAATAGTGAGAGTCTCGTATTTGCTTCATTATTGTTGGCTAGGAATCCAAACTTCAAGGTATACTAAATTTCTACTCCATGTAGGCTATATAAAATAAGCCTTACTCCACTTCCTCCCCTAGCAGATGAACCATTAATGTAAAGTGCCTAAGTAGGCTTTTCATGATTACCAATAGGGATTTCACCCTTAACTGTTGACTTAGCTATGAAGTCAACCAGCACTTGTACTTTTATAGCTTCACATACCCGATACTAGATGCCATATGCATTAAGCTTTATGGCATATTAGACCATCTAGTCTAATGCATCTGGCTTCTAGAGGTTTACCTCAAAGGTTGGTTGATAAAAAACTACAATGGGGTAGGTTTCAAAATACGAATGCAGTTTTCGTGCTAAAATGACCATTGCAAGGGGGAATTTCTTCGTCTTTGAATACCTATTCTTTAGGCCTTGTCGGATGTAGTTCATCTAATACACTGGTTGATGCTCTCTACCATATGCTTACAACAATATAGAGGATAAGGCTCAACCGAAGACAAAGAGGTAAAGATAAAGTTCTTCTCCTATGATACGAACCATGCCCACGTGTGACGAAACCCAATACCAATACGTTCGGAATTGTAACCTAAGATGCCAAAACAATCAAGTGGAACCACGACCCATTGCCTATAGGTGAGGCAAGAACCTTGGTATATTCTGTTAACACCACAATCGAGATGAAAGACCGATTGATAAGTCGAGATGAACACCATAGAAGAAATCCGATAAGTCTAAGAGAAGTTCTTTAGAGAACCAAGAGAGGAATTCTCTCAAAATATATTATTCAATGTTGTATGTGTGTTATCTGTTCTGTTTTCAACCCTAGAAGCTTATATTAGGGTTTACAACTCGTGATAATAAAAGCCCAAAACGACATAACATCATAAAGTCGCGAAAAAATAACAAATAGGAAATGAAAGCCGACGATGTAGGAGCCGGCGTAGGATGTACATCGGGTATATAGGCCGGCGGCGTAGTCCATCTGTCGCGCGCGAATGGCAACGCCGATTCAAGGCCGGCAGTGTTTAAGCCAGCGTTGTCAAGGCTGGCAGCTTTGACCTCCTATGCTTTGATCTCCTTGAATGACTTGTACAAATGCAAGTTCATTCTCATGGTTGCTCCAATCCTTTCCGGCTTCTTAGACATCCGTTATCAACCCATTAAGTGCTTCCTTGAATCGTTTCACTCGAGTTCTTGTGATTGATCCAGGTGGCACTTTAAGAGGATCCACATTTCACCTTCTGGCTTAGCTCTCATCATTCCCCTCCTCTTGAAAAGGATTTGTCCTCAAATCGTCGCCTACATCAAAAGGACTCAAATCAGTAACATTAAAAGTAGCACTTACTTAATACTCACCTGGAAAATCTATCTTATATGCATTATCATTGATGCATTCAAGAATTTGAAATGGTCCATCGCCTCCAGGAAGTAATTTAGATTGACACTACACAAGAAATCGCTCTTTGCGCATGTGAACCCAAACCCAGTCTCCAGGTTCAAAGATAGCTTTTCGATGACCCTTGTTGGCTTGTTTCACATACTGCTCTGTTCTTCGCTCAATGTTTAGCCTTGCCTTCTCATGGATCTGTTTAACAAATTCTGCTTTCTTCTTACCATCTAGATTAACATACTCAGAAATAGGCAGAGGTGATAAATCCAAAGGAGTTAGTGGATTAAAACCATACACAATTTCAAAAGACGTAAACTTAGTAGCAGAATGCATTGTGCGATTATAGGAAAATTCAACATGCGGCAAACAATCATCTCAACTTTTAATGTTCTTTTTAATGACTGCCCTTAACAAGGTAGATAAAGTTCGATTTACTACTTCAGTTTGACCATCAGTCTGTGGATAACAAGTAGTAGAAAACAATAGCTTAGTTCCTAACTTAGCCCACAGGGTCTTCCAGAAGTAGCTCAAGAACTTAGCATCTCCATCCGATACGATTGTTCTAGGCATACCATGCAATCTCACAACTTCCTTAAAGAACAAATTAGCAATATTGTAAGCATCATCTATTTTGTGGCAAGGAATGAAATGTGCCATCTTAGAAAATCTATCCACGACTACAAAAATAGAGTCTCGACCATGCCTAAACCTAGGTAATCCAAACACAAAATCTATGGAAATATCTACCCAAGGCTCATGAGGAATGGGAAGTGGGGTATAAAGCCCATGAGGTTAGACACTAGATTTTGCTTGCTTACAAGTGACACATCGCTCACAAATCCTCTCAACATCTCGTTTCATGTGAGGCCAATAGAAGTGTTCCTGCAAAACCCCTAAGGTTTTAGCTACTCCAAAATGCCCCATTAAACCTCCTCCATAAGACTCCCTCACTAATAATTCTCTTAACGAACAATTTGGAATGCAAAGTTTATTCTCCCTAAACAAGAATCCTTCATGCTTATAAAATTTACCATGACCACTCTTCTCACAGTGCACAAACTCTTCACAAAAATCTCGATCAGCGGCATACAATTCTTTAATGTGCTCAAAACCAAGCAATTTGGAACTAAGAGCAGAGATAAGAGCATACCTCCTAGAAAGTGCATCAGCAACAACATTCTCTTTACCTTGCTTGTAGTGGATGACATAGGGGAATGTTTCGATAAACTTCACCCAACGAGCATGTCCTTTGTTTAGTTTATGTTATCCCTTCAAGTACTTCAAGGATTCATGATCAGTGTGGATCACGAACTCCTTTGGCTAAAGATAGTGTTGCCAAGTCTCCAACGCTCGAACCAATGCATATAACTCCTTATCATAAGTAGGGTAGTTCAAGGTTGCCCCACTTAGCTTCTCGCTAAAGAATGCAGTTGGTCTTCTCTCCTGCATGAGCATTGCTCCAATACCTATTCCTAAAGCATCACACTCAATTTCAAAAGTTTTAGAAAAATCAGGTAAGGCAAGTAGTGGTGCATGAGTCAACTATTTTTAAGCATCTAAAAGGCCTTCTCTTGTTGCTCTCCCCATCTGAACCCCATGTTCTTCTTGATTACTTCAGTAAGTGGTGCTACAATGGTGCTGAAATCCTTCACAAACCTTCTGTAAAAGCTCGCTAGTCCATGGAAACTCCGTACATTACTTACATTAGTTGGACTAGGTTATTCTTGGATCGCACGAATCTTCTCTTCATCAACGTGTATTCCCTGTGCACTAATAATAAAACCAAGAAACACAAGTTTGTTTGTGCAAAAAGTGCACTTTTTGAGGTTAGCATATAATCGCTCCTTTCAAAGCACTTCCAAAACATCCCTTAAGTGAGATATATGGTCTTCTAAACTCTTGTTGTAAATGAGGATATCATCAAAATAGATAGCCACAAATTTACCAATAAAAGTCCTCAAAACATGTTTCATAAGTCTCATAAAAGTACTAAGTGCGTTAATTAAACCGAAATGCATTACTAACCACTCATACAATTCATATTTTGTCTTAAATGCGGTTTTCCACTCACCACCTTCTTTCATTCTAATTTGGTGATATCCGCTTTTCAAATCAATTTTGGAAAAGACACTAGACCCATGTAACTCATCTAACATGTCATCTAAGCGAGGAATAGGATGACGATACTTTATCGTGATGTTGTTAATGGCGCGGTAATCAACACACATTCTCCATGACCCATCCTTTTTAGGCACCAAAAACACAGGCACTGCACATGGGCTCATGCTTTCTCTCACGTATCCCTTCTCCATTAATTCATTGACCTGCCTTTAAAGTTCCTTTGTCTCCTTTGGATTGCTCCTATAAGCTGGTTTGTTTGGAATAGATGCTCCGGGTACAAGGTCAATCTGGTGCTCAATACCACGAATAGGTGGTAACCCCTTTGGAATCTCCTCAGGGAAGACATCTTCAAAGTCCTGCACAATAGACACAACCACACTAGGCAAAGAGTTAAAAAGTTCGTTAGTATTCAAACAAGTTTCCTTAAAAACCAGCAACAACATAGGTTGCTTCGTCACTAACGCTCTCCTCATTACACTCGCTCTTGCCACACAACTCTCCTTTTGCAAGGCTCCACTCTCCTTTTCTCTCACCACCAAAGTTAATCCCCCTTCAACTTGGCCTCTCACACTCTTTCCAACCTTCCTCTCTTTTTCCTTTTGATATTGACTTTTGTATTCTTTTTCTTTGTCCATGTCTTTTACTCTTTCACTCTCCCTCTATTTTTCACTCACCTTATATTTTGCAAAAGATTGTTGTAGCTGCAACTGATCCTCATACACCTATTTAGGTGTTAAGGGTTTAAGATTATAGCTGTTGCCATGGTGAACAAGTGTATACTTGTTAGAAAAGCCATCATGAACAACCTTCCTATCAAACTGCCATGGCCTCCCTAACAACACATGACACACCTGCATCGGCACTACATTGCATAACACCTCATCTTCATACCTACCGATGCGAAAAGCAATCAAGGATTGCTTACTCACCTTAGTCTCGCCACTATCATTCAACCACTGCAATTTATATGAGCTAGGGTGTTTAGTAGTCTTAAGTCCCAACCTCTCAATAATAAAAGTACTCACCACATTAGTGCAACTCCCCCCATTAATGATCAAACTGCAAATATGATCACCTAAATAACATCTAGTATGAAAGATATTCTCTCGTTGTACCTCCTCTTCTTCATTCACCTGCACATTCAAAGCTCGCTTCACTACTGCCACTAACTTCCTTGTTGCAGGCTCCTCGTCATCACTAGTGTCCTCCAATGGAGGCATATCATCATCTTCACTATCCCCCTCAGTCTCATACTCACCATCATCACACAGAATCATAACACGCCTATTCGGACATTGACTAGCAATATGGCGTCTACCTTGGCATTTAAAACATTTAATGTCATAATTTCTAGGAGTAGAAGAATCAGGTTTACCTTGGTTACTAGGAGTAGAGCTCGCTTGCCTCTGCTCTCCCTTTGGCTTGGTGGGTAAAGACCCTCCTTCCTTCTTCCATTGGTTAGTCTTCCAGGTGGATGAACCAGCACCCTATTGAAACTGTGCAGTACTACTACCTTTCCTCTTGTGTTGGTTCTCAACCTTTATAGCCATGTGAACCATATCTTCCAATTCCACATAATGCTACAATTCTACGACATTTTGAATCTCTCTATTCAACCCAGCAAGAAACCTAGCCATGGTAGCCTCTCTATCCTCCTCTACATTCGCTCTAATCATAGTAACCTCCATTTCCTTGAAATACTCATCCACACTTCGGCTTCCCTGCTTAAGAGTATGCAATTTATTGTGCAACTCACGATGGTAATAAGCAGGAACAAATCGCTTCTTCATCACCCTCTTCATCTCTTCCCAAGACTCAATAGGTGGTTCGCCATTCCTTCTTCTATTCAACATCAGTTGATCCCACCACACAATGGCATAATCTGAAAACTCAATGGCAGCAAGCTTCACTTTCTTTCTCCCACTATAATTATGACAATTAAACACCATCTCTACCTTCTTTTCCCATTCTAAGTATGCCTCGGCATCATTCTTCCATGGAAAGGAGGAATCTTCATCTTTATACTACTCAATTGATTATCCTCTCTATTCCTATCTCCTCTATCTTCCCAATCCCTAGTTCCTCTATTCCTACCACCATAACCTCTATAACTCCCGATAGAAGGTTCATCAAAGTCATCATCAGAAATTTCATCTCCACCCCTTTATCCTCTCTTAGAAAAACTCTCCCTCTTATGCCCTTGAAAGACGTTTTTAGATTGCTCTAGTTTTTGCTCCACCGTCTCATGAATTTGTTCCATGCCCTCCTGAAACATCCTCTTCATCTCACTCCTCAACGCCTTAATCACTAACCTACCATCAAACCTTCCCCTCTCACCTTCAGGAGAATGTTGCCTTGACATAGTTTCTGCAATAAAGGTTAGTACTAACACAAATATATATAAGATTAAGCCTCACGATTTACTCCCTTACATGTTTCACTCAAAGGATGATATCCCACAAACACTCGTGTATTCTCACAAGCAATGATGATATCAACTCACCAATCCCTCTTCTCAATTCTCTTAGAACTAACCCAAAGTACACCAATCCCTTCCGTAGAATTCAAGGACAACTCTAAGGGCTTGAATTTTCCTCTTTTCTTTCCTTTTTGTTGCCTTTGTTTCGTCCTTTTGTTCACGTTTTTTTTTTATTCTTTCATTTGTAACAAGATTAATAGGATGCACTACACTACTCAAGAAACGATTAACACTATGGACTTGAGTACGAAGCTATGACAACACGAAACTTGATATGAACAATTGGAGTTAAGGTTTTGATGTTACCTTCCTTAAACCGAACTGATGTTTAACAAACCTAGGCTCTGATACCAAACTGATACGAACCACGCCCACGTATGACGAAACCCAATACCAATACGTTCGGAATTGCAACCCATGATGCCAAAACAATCAAGTGGAACCGCGACTCGTTGCCTATAGGTGAGGCAAGAACCATGGTATATTATGTTGACGCCACAATCAAAATGAAAGACCAATTGATAAGTCGAGATGAACGCCACGGAAGAAATCCGATAAGTCCAAGAGAAGTTCTTTAGAGAACCAAGAGAGGAATTCTCTCAAAATATGTTATTCAATGTTGTATGTGTGTTATCTGTTCTGTTTTCAACCTTAGAAGCTTATATTAGGGTTTACAACTCGTAATAATAAAAGCCCAAAACGACATAACATCATAAAGTCGCGGAAAAATAACAAACAGGAAATGAAAGCCAACGGCATAGTAACTGGCGTAGGATGTACGTTGGGTATATAGGCCGACGGCGTAGTAAACCGGCGTAGTCCATCTGTCGCGCGCGAATGGCAACGCCGGTTCAAGGCCAGCAGTGTTTAAGCCAACGTTGTCAAGGCTGGTAGCTTTGACCTCCTATGCTTTGATCTCCTTGAATGACTTGTACAAATGCAAGTTCATTCTCATGGTTGCTCCAATCCTTTCCGGCTTCTTGGACATCCTTTATCAACCCATTAAGTGCTTCCTTGAATCGTTTTGCTTGAGTTCTTGTGATCGGTCCAGGTGGCACTTTAAGAGGATCCACATTCCACCTTCTAGCTTGGCTCTCATCATCCAATAATGGGTTTGGATAAGATTGATGGCATCATAAAGAAGTGCTTCAACTCATTGAATGCCTCTTGACACTCATCGATCCATTGAAAACTTATAAGTTCTTCAAAATTTAAAAAAATGAGGCACATTTATCTATTGACCTAGAAACAAACCTATTTAACGTAGCAATGTGCTTGTTAGTCTTTAGACCTCCTTAACCATCTATAGAGGTTGCATGTCCAGAATGACCTTAACCTTCTCAAGATTGGAGTCAATCCTTTGTGAAGTGGCCATAAAGCCAAGAAATTTTCCTAATGATACTCTATACATACACTTTTGAGGGTTCAGCTTCATATTAAATCGTTGCAATGTCTAGAATGTCTCATCCAAGTTCGCAAGGTGCTAATGAGGCTCCTTGCTTTTCACAATCATGTCATCAACATAAACCTTGACACTTCTTTCAATTTCATGCATAAACATTTTTGCCACTAGTCTTTGGTATGTCACCCCAATATTCTTGAGCCTAAAGGGCATTAACTTATAATAGTTTGTTCCAAAGTTAGAGACAAATGATGTAAGAAACTAGTTGGATCGATGCATCCTAATCTAATTATAGCTTGAAAAGGTGTCCATAAAGCTCAGTAGGGTGTGACTCGAGGTGAATCAACCAATTGATTAATGTGTGATAGTAGAAAGCAATCCTTATAGTAAGCCTTATTGACATCAATGTAATTAATATACATTTGCCACTTTTTGTTAGACTTCTTTACCAATACACAATTAGCTACCCATATGGGATATAACTCCTCTTGAATGAATATAGCCTTTAGGAGTTTCTATACCTCCACTTCAATGGCTACCTGTCGAGTGTCTCTTCTTTTGCTCGACCACCTTCATATCAAGGACGATATTCAACCTGTGTGAGATCATCTCAAAGGGGATCCTAGGCATGTTTGATGGCGAACTTGTGAAAACATCCACATTAGCTTAGAGGAAGGCAATGATCTATTGGCAAAGCTCAACTAAGATTGTTGTGCCAATCATTGTAGTCTATTCGGGCAAGCTAGCAATTTAGACATTCTCCATTACTTCAATAGGTTCCCCTCTTAATCCTGATTTTTCTTGTATGGTAGATTCCATTGTAAGGACCTCCTACTAGGAGAGAACTTGAAGATATAAATTCCTAATGGTCTATTAGTCACTGTTGTAAATGCTAACACCTGTAGGAGTTATGAACTTAACCTTTAAGTGTTTTATTAAGCCTATCATTCCCATAGTATCATGCGATAAGTGCCCAAGAATGATGTTATAGGAGGACCATGCATTAATGGTGAGGAAATCCACCAAGATTTATGTCTTAGTCTATCTCCAAGTTCCATGGGGAAGGTTAAAAAGCCCTTAGGCTTTATCAATTAGTTATTAAAGCCAAAAAGCTTTTTATCATAGGGCTTAAGCTTTACCTTAACCTAAGTGCTAAGTACGTGCTGATAGCTTCTTGATAGAGCATACACCTTACATTATGAGATAGAGCATCCTCCCATAATCGGTCCTTCGTCAATAACATTTTTGGTACCTTTATGGGGCTTGCTTGCTATTCTTACTCCATTTCTTCCCTTTCCTCCCTTCTTGCTCGCTCTTTGTGATATATTCCCATAGATATCCTCCTTGTACAAGGTCTTTAAGGAAATTCTTGAGTTGTGTGTAACTTTCAGTGGTGTGGTCCTTATCTTTGTAAAAGTCATAGTACTTATTAGAATTTCTTCTAATCGAGTTATTCCTCATCTTGTCAAGTTAAGTGATGATGCCTTAGTCTTGTATCTCCATAAAGATATTAGTGTAGGGCTTATTAAGTTAGCCATGCTGCTCATAGAAAGGAATAACACGTTTTTTGCTGCCATTACCATTTTGAGTAAACCTATTACTTTTTTAGGCACGACTAAGTCTACCTTTTACTAAAGGTTGATCTTTTTCATCTTCCTTGTCAGAGGAGTCTTACGCAGCCCGCCTTTTAGCTAATATGACATCTTCTTAGGTGATGTAGTCTATTGCTTGTTCATAGAACTCTTTGAAATTCTTTAGTTTATGCAATGCAAGGGAGTAAAAGAATTGGGATTGGCCCTTTACTCCATTGAATTTTACATTAAGCTCTACGCTCATGTTGACATTAAGAATCTCAAGCATCACCTTATTGAACTTAGAGATATAATCCCTCAGTATCTCATCTTTACTTTTTTCAGACAAGGTTGAGAGTTGAGGAATCTCGCTCAAGCATCTTGCTCGTCAAAAAAATGTTAGTAAAACTTCATAGCAAGCTTGTCAAAACTAGAAATAAAATTTGGCTTTAAGTCTCAAAACCATGTTCATGTTACCTTCTTCAAAGTTCCTAGAAAGGCCTAAAATGTTATTGCATCAAAAACTCCAAAGAGGTTCATTTGAGTTGTATCATAGCTTAGATGCTACATTAAGTCAGCCGTTTCTTCGTAAAACTCCAGCTGTGGAATTCAAAGATGTGTCAAAAGCAGCTCATCTTAAATTTCCTAGGTGAAAGGGGAATTCCCTATATTGAACATATCCCAATGCGTCTAGCTTCTTTGTATCTTTCAACTCATTAAGGAATTTGACCATATTGTCTATATCATCTATAGATAGATTAGCCAAAGATCTTGTGGATTATGATTTGAAATTATCATTCTTGTTGTTGTTCTATTCACCCTTTAGGTTGGGGGCTCGATTTTGATTTTGCAGTGCAGTCTCGTAGTGTTGTAAAACACTATCACCATGCTACTCACTTTGTGGCTAAGAGTTTCATTAAGAGTGCTCATTAATTTCGTTGACTTGATCTCTCAAGGGATGTTTTTTAGCCAAAAATTCAACAAGTTGCCTCTTGAGTTTTGCAATCCTGTCTACATCCCCCTACTATATAAGAGGTGTGACTAGGGACACCATAAGATGGTTGTTTGTAGCAGTTGGTGGATTGCAATCATCAGGGACATTCTTGCTAGAATTTCTTCTTGATCTTATGCTAGCTATAGTCATAGTTAGCCTTCACATGGTGAATGCCAATTGTTAATTGCTCATACTGCTTAGTTGTGCTCTTAGGATGAATCACACTATTAGGCTTGGTGAACAAACGTAAGTTATTGGATAATCTTACCTAGATGAAGGGACCTCTTTTTATAGTTTTAGGGAAATTCTATTTTAGATAAGTAAAGCTTTCTTGAAGATGCTCTAGTTATAATAGGAAATACTTACTTGAGGCATGTTCTTCAAAGGATTCAAATTACTTTCCCATTTTATCCTAACCAGTTTTAAGCACTTTCCTATTTTATGGCCAAGTTGAAGTAAAATGGGTCTTGGGACCTTAAACCAATATAGACATATAACATATTTATATATATATATATATATACACACACACACAAATAGTGTTATTAACCAAATGCATTGCTATATATATATATATATATTGACATTGTAATATAACACATTACTATATGTAATATATTATTAAGGTATCCATATATAATATATAGGTACAATATTTAAAATCACATGCAATTGACATAATATCTATTGCATATGTGCGTGAGCACGTGTACATTTGCATGTATGTTGTTATATTGTTATATTATATATATCACATGGTTGTCAAAATCGAAATTCTATCAACTATTAAAACATATAGAATGGATAAAATTGTATAAATTTGTACATATTTGATCAAGTCGAAAACTTATATAATTATACATCTAAATTCATATATATCAAGACAAAATTAGTTATGAAGAAGTGCAATAGGTCCTCTTTTTAAGTTTTTAGCTATACAATAGGTATTATTATTATTATTATTATTTATTCCACTGAGTAGCAAGCTTGTAATTTTAGTTTTTTTAAAAAAAAGTTCACGATAAGAAGGCCTCGTATTCAACATTATTAACACAACATCGTACCTAACACTAAATTCATGCTTTTATTTTGGATGCACCCAAAGTTTCTATTTTGAGATAGGTCTAGATTTACTTCCACTGAAAAATTAAAATATTCTTTTATAAACTTTTCATTTAAAGGTAAAATAATAATGATTTTGATAGACCTACATCAAACAAAATGAAAAAAAAAAAAAAGAATCAACAAAGTTGTGCCTACATGATTGGATTTTTTTTTAAGCGAATTATAGATCTTACTAATGACATTTTGTATTACGCTCTCAAAAAATAAAAATAGATAAAACTAAGAAGAAGAAGAAAAAAAAGATGAAACCATAGACACTATACTTGTTTTGCATAAAAATTTCCTCTAGAACTATAATTTAATCATCTCACACAGTTAATTTTACGCATTAATAGCCGTAAATATAGCCTAACCCTTAATCGACTCAATTCCTATTTCATTAACTACATATTCACTTAGAAGGAATTATTATTCCATTTCTTATTATTCAACAAAAAGTTATTACGACATTTACTTTAATTTTAGATATTAAATAGCCATTTTTAAAGAATTACTATTATTAAAAACATTTAATAGCAATTCATGGCTCTAACTCAAAAATTACTAGCCAATGATCTATTTATTGTTTCTACTATAAATGCTTTGTCTACACTAGGGGTATAATGGAATCTTTAGTTTTATTCCAATATAATTCCTTACATTATTTTATGCCAACTAAATAATATAATAGATATGTGGTAATGATTACATCTCTACTCAATTCCAATTAAGCTGCAATTCAATCCCCTTTATTCCATATGGTAAAGAGAAAGGGTTGTAAACTCACTAATTATAGTAAAAATTTCCTCTAGTGCTTATTGTCACAAGACGAGAGGCTCTTTCCTCCTAAACTACCCATGTGGAACTTGAGTATATTATTATGCTACTCACTTTAGAGAGGGGTCAATTGGTTGAAGTCATTGAAAATTTCCCCTTTTTTTTAGTTATATAATTATCTTTGTATTTGAACTAAAGCATGACGAATAGAAAATAAGTGAACAATGATTTAATAAATTGTTATACATGTCATCAAATTAAGAAGAAACCATATACACTATACTTCTTTTGCTTAGAAATTTCCTTGAAAATTGTAATTTAATCCTCTCACATAGTTAATGATAAGATATAGCATGTATCATAAGAAAAGGTATCATATACACCTAATGGAATTAGACTGTCAATCTAAGTCTATCCTCTTTCCCTATGTTTATCAAGAATACATACCCTGTCCCTCACTCTCACATTTAATGAAATTATCAACAAAACATCAATTAATCATATGTATGTCAATACATATAAACGAAGTAGCACACGTAAAAATTGAATTTCCTTGACTTTTGAGTCTATTTATATATTCTTGTATACATATATATCACATGTATGCTATTAGCATAGCTGCTGGCTTATATATTCTATGGCTTACATGATATCAAGTTGTGCATGTTTATTTATTTAGTTCTATCTTGCATTTAATTTTACTGGAATAAAATAAGATTAGAAACGAATAGCAATTCATTTTGATGTTATTTTGTTTTATGATCAGGGATATCTTTGGAATGAAGATAATATTCCATAAGAATATCAATTCCATTCGTAAAGAAATGAATGGGAATTTTATAGAATAAAAAGCATTGGTTATAGTATAACTTTTTGTAGGCCACAACTATATATAAGTAATAAAAGTAAAATCGCAATTCTATTGCAGTGAACTATGCACAATGTAAATAATGTATAGTAATGTAATGTTATGTTTTCTTTTTTCATACCACGTGGCTAAAAAATCAAATAAGATAATCATTAACATTTGGAAAATTACCTATAGGTAATTGCATGTTTCGTAATGCCTATCTCTATTTGCTTGTGTGTGTCTGTGTGAGTGCGCACACATATGTATGTATGTGTCGAAGATGCAGGGAAAATTAAGACCCCTAGCAACTTATATGAGATTATTGTTTTGGAATTGGCAATGCAAATACTAAATTTGATATTCCAAAAATGGAGCATTGAAGCTAATCCCAATCAATGGAATATAAGCAACAAACCTTACACCAAAGTAGCCATTAACTTTACACCTTGTGATGCAAATTATTCCTACAACAACAAAGACACTACTTGCCACATCACCCACCTATACGTCCTTTTTCTTAAGTCTTAGAAAGGTTTTCTTTCTATTGGAAAACTTTTTTAACCCTTTTTTTTTCTTATTTGTCATAATTAATCAAGGATTCATAATTGTAAAAATACTATCATAGGTTAGAGGTAACAGAGAATACCATTGAAAAATAAACCAAAAAAAAAGATTTTCATTGTAAAAAAGAGAAAATCATTCTAGTTTTTCCCATTAGAAGTTTCCACATGGTTCTAACCACCGCTAAAGACCAATAGCTCCATCTTCTTCCACCATTATCAATATAATATTATTTAAAAAAGAAAAGTTTGAAGACTTTTTCCACAAACCACACCCTTAGAAACATCATTATATTTGTGTGTGTGTGTGTGTGTGTTTTGTTTTTGGTGCTTAGTGAGTTGTGTTTGTGGAATTATTTTAGGTAGGTGAGGGGACAATGTGTTAAAGGAACTATCCCTGATGAGCTTTGGTGTTTTACTTACCTCATCAATTTGTACATTTCCTTTACCTCTTCCTAATTACTTCTCTTTATCAAATTTCTTCCTTTTTGGTTCCAATAGTGCATTTGTTTAGTGAAAAATATTTTGGTAATAAACACAATTGTCAAATATGAAGTTATTCATAAAAAATGGTGCTAAAGGGGAGCTCCTTAAAGTAGTGACTGGTTGTTAGTGGTTGTGGTGGTAGATGAATGCACTCTAAGTCTAAATCAAGCTAATGGAATTTGATTTCTTTATCTTTTTTCTAAAATGATATTTCTAACCCTTTTTCTTATTTGAAGGAGAGAATTGTTCGTCATTTGTGGCAATAGGTCAATGGTATCTTGTTGCAAAAAGGAAAAAAAAAAGAAAAAGAAAAATTGGAGTCATAGATAAAAATATGATTCGTAGAATTTAAGTAGGGTATATAAAGCAAGGATGTACATAAGATTTTTTATGTGAGGGCAAGGTGCCCGTAAAATTTAAATGGTAAGCTTAGGAAGATGACTAGAAGACCAATGATGGTCTACAGAACTTAATGTTAAGCAATAAAACTACTACATAAGAAAAATTTTAAGTAATGAATATGAGAATGCTAAGCTCTATGTGATGATGCAAAATGATGGGAACGAAAAAAAAAAAGATGAATAGTGTAAATAGCACTCATTGATGAGAAAATAAGGAAAGCACAATTGAGCAAGTTTACCTTATGCATAGATTTGCTTTAAAGGCACCGATTAAGCAATATAATGGGAGTAGGTGAGATGAAGAAAGATGTAGAAAGAAACAGTTAAAATGATATGACATTGTCAGGGTAGCGGAATTAATTCTTAATTTGTAAAATCAAGATGATGTGCTCAAAACAAAGCCCAAGCACATGCAAATGAATCAAAGAAACAAACCCTTACTCTCAAACATAAACCGGTCGAATTGGAATGGAATTACATGAACCCTAATGGAGTTTTGATGAAATCCGAAGGTCAAAAGATGCAATTAACGACCCATCAATGTAATCTTCACCAAATAACAACAATTACAAGTGAAATCCACGTGCATTAAATCAAGAAGAAAAGATCTAAAACCATGATTTTATCCTCTCCCAACAAGCACCATTCACATCACAATTGATTCCAATATTGATGATGATATCAAATACTAAAACAATCAATTTCATAACATGATATTTGTTCACAATTGCAATAAAAAATCTGACCAAGAAAATCCAAATCAACCCTAGATATGACTCACTAGTGATGATAAGGAAAAACAACAAAGAAGGAATTGATATTACTCACAATTGCTCTTTGTTGCACACGCCACAATTTCAACTCTTGGAAATTGAAATTGAAAAGAGAAATTGAACTGAGGAAACCCTAAGCTCTCTCACAAAATGTGATGTTCAAATCTGAAAAATTTTGGCCTCCTCAAACCCTACTATAAGCAAGTATTTATACTTGGTACTCATAGGGTTAGAAAATGGACAAAAATTACAAGTTTGCCACTTTTAAGGTGGCCGATCCTAAATGGAAATTACAATAAAAATGAAAGTGTCCTAAAAGAAAAATACAACATAAAATAGTTCATAGAACA
The DNA here is from genome assembly GCA_037954665.1 of Laguncularia racemosa. Classification (NCBI taxonomy): domain Eukaryota; kingdom Viridiplantae; phylum Streptophyta; class Magnoliopsida; order Myrtales; family Combretaceae; genus Laguncularia; species Laguncularia racemosa. The sequence goes on from JBBMOL010000016.1 coordinate 6,309,810, forward strand.
ATTACAAAGTAAAAAAATATCATAAGTCTTCATGAGCCAATGCTTCAGAATGGAAAAAATTACAGCGGGTCTTTGATTGTAAATCTGAAAATATCCCATATCCATCAACTAGTGTAGGATATATTGACATCCCATGGAGAATTATTATTGTACCTGTAAGATTATTTCTCAAATATTTATTAAAATAAAAGATATAAAATAAAAATATAAGCGATTTGGACCATCAGCCAAATCCAGTTCTGAAGGTATAGGTGCTGCCGGAAAATTTCTCATCATCTCCTCGAGCTTTTGAAAGATTTGCCCTCAAATCTAGAGGATTAGTTTTGGAACTGAACCCTGATGTCTCTGTTGACCTACTCTTCCGACTATCAAATGTAGTGGATGTTTCTGCCTAACACTCACAGGAACCTTTGCCCTTAGTGTAACATACATATTACCCCGATTATCCAACCAATGCAAGTTATAAGGGCTAGGATGTGGAATAGTAGACAGATGTAACTTGTCTACCAGTGCAGCAGATATAACATTCGTGCAACTACCACTATCGATGATGAGTATACAAAGGTTACCTCTGATTCTACAAGAGGTGTGAAATATGTTCTCCCTCTAAATGTCTCTAGTATCAGGAGATATAGTTAGAGCCCTACATAACACATTAATGGGTAGATATTGTTCACCTGTACACTCCTCATGTGTCTCTGCAGTCTGGTCATCATAATACTCCTGCAGTGCCGTTAGTAAATCTGTAGGTTCAGTCTGTTCATTGTCATCCTCAACATCTTCCCTAGTGCCCTCTATAACAGTCATCACCCTCTTATTTGGACACTATGCTGCCATATGCCCAAATCCCATGCATTTAAAGCACTTGATTTGGCATGCCTTTCCACTAGTAGATCCGGGAACAATTTACCTCACATCTAGCGTTATTACCTCTTTACCCTTCATAATAGGTAAATTTTCTCTAATAGTATTTAGGGTAGTTTTGTCCACTGCTTTCACTGCCTCACCTACTGCCTTTGTTCCCTCTGATCGACCGTCAGCTGCTATGGGTCTAGTAATAGCATTGGGCCTACTGCTCGGAGCCCTAAACAAGTTAGACCTCCTTTGCCTCTCCACTTTCAAGGCCAACTGAATAGTCTCATCAAGTGTACTATAGCACTGCAGCTCAACAACACACGCTATTTCATATTTCAAGCCTGAGACGAAGCATACTACGGTTTGTTCTGAAGGTTCAACAGACCCACACCTAATCATGAGGGTTTCAAATTCCTACACATAATCATCCATTGTCTTGCCTCCCTGCCTCAAGGTCTGTAGTCACATAAACAGTTCCTGTTTATAGTGCCTAAGAATGAACCTTTTTCTCAATACCCTTTTCATATCCCACCATGTTTGAATCTCAGCCTCTCCATCCCTACGCCTACTGATAATCAGATTCCTCCACCATAATGTAGCATACCCTATAAACTCGACAGCAGCCAATTGGACCTTGGTATTATCATCGATCTCATAACATTTAAAGAGGGTTCAATAGACCTACACCTAATCATGAGGGTTTCAAATTCCTGCACATAATCATTCACTGTCTTGCCTCCCTACCTCAAGGTCTGCAGTCACATAAACAGTTCTTGTTTATAGTACCTAGGAATGAACCTTTTTCTCAATACCCTTTTCATATCCCACCATGTTTGAATCTCAGCCTCTCCATCCCTACACCTATTGATAATCATATTCTTCCACCATAATGCAGCGTACCCTATAAACTCGACAACAGCCAATCAGACCCTGGTATTATCATTGATCTCATAACATTTAAATAGACCCTTAACCTTATCCTCCCAATCTAAATAATCATCAACTAATCCCTTGCCATCATAAGAAGGCATCTGTAGTTTCACATACTCTAAGCCTCGAGGCGGCCTGAAATCCCTATTTTGAGATGGATTAGCCCCAAAATTGTCATCCTTTTCTTCCCTATATGGAAGATGTTCCTCACCCATCCTTCTATTTAGATTTCCATCTCTCACTACTCTGTCTCTATGAGGATTCTGTGGAGCTACTCGAGGTGGTGCCTAATGGTTTACCACTGGTGGTTGTGGTAATGGCATTCTCTTAATCCTAGTTGCCAGAGTAGCAACTATGGTAGTAAGATCCGGGAGCTGTTCTTCTAAAGTCATTCTACCTACAACATTATGACCCTGACCTCTACCAACCTGACTATTGGCTTCATCGCCAATTCCCTCATTCACGCTATCATTCGACATAGTTGTAGACTCGGTATATTGAACCTCAAAGACAATTTGAAGCAAAGGAGCACACCTCACAACCACACTACCTTTAACACCACACAATAGCTACTACAAAAGGAAAACAAACAACTCCACTTAACTTCACTCAAAGCACATGTATGCTATTACAATCCACGTGTAGCACTCTTCTCCACAACAAAGTAACACATCACGGTGCAACACTTCTATAATCCACCACTACATGCACCACTTGCAATCCCCTTTTCAATCAACACACACAAAACGCCAAACACACACCCTTTACTTAGCACACAAATGCAATGCCACACACACACCTTTTTATACATGGTGCACTCTCTACTTCTAACACAATTTCCCCAAACTGCAACTTACACACATGCAACATGACAATAATTCTAATAGCACTCCTTAATGCAACTTTCCACAAATGGTAATAATCAAATTTCAAATTCAAATGGAACACAATCAATACCGCTCAATAACTTCCTCAACTTAATGGATGTGTTTGAATTCAAATAAATTCCCTATTATCCCACAATGCAAATCTGAAAAATTGTACACTTCCACTTTCGAATTTACAAGAAATCACACAACACACTCCACAAGCTTCTTTAAACAACAATAACACACTCACGGTATAGTGCTCCACTTCTATGACAACAACAACAAAAAGTACTCCACTTCAATGACAACAACAACAAAATGGAACCAAATAAGGATACTTCTCCAAATGGCAAGTAATTGATTCCAACTAGTTAATGTGCATTTAAAGTAATTAACATGCAATAACTCTATAACTAATGTTTGATTTGAATTCAAAAAAATAGTTTCCAAATTCTCTACGCCACTTAAAGAAATCTGCTAAAGAAATGACTCTTCCAATTCCAAAATGCCAAGTAATCAACATACACTCATTAACAAGCTTCAACTATTTGAATACCTAAATGATGGAACTCAATTCAAGAGCCTACTCTTCTTCCTCAAGCAAATAACTCACGGCAAGGATGAAGATAACAACTTAATTTTTTTTTTTCTGAAATTCAATTCAAATCAAGAGCTTCCACTATCTTCTTCAATAAATCAATCACGGTAAGGATGAGGTAATTTTCAAATTCGGAAATTTGAATCAATAATACACTTCTACTCCTCTTCCCTTTTACGAGAATGATCAACCACAAGAAGCTACAACAAGCTTTTCAATTCAACTTCAACAAGCAGCAAATTCACTTCTCAATCAAGATAATTACGCAACCTTAATTCACAACATACAATTTTGGATCACAATATGAAGAACCCTAATTGAACATGAAGATTAAGAAATCAATCAACACTAAATCCCTTCTCTTAACTTGTGCTCTGATACCAAAAGATGATGTGCTCAAAACTAAGCCCAAGCACATGCAAATGAATCAAAGAAACAAACCTCTACTCTCAAACATAAACCGATCCAATTAGAATGGAAATTACGTGAACCCTAATGGAGTTTTGATGAAATCCGAAGGTCAAAAGATGCAATTAATGACCCATCAATGTAATCTTCACCAAATAACAACAATTACAAGTGAAATCCACGTGAATTACCTCAAAAAGAAAAGATCTAAAACCTTGATTTTATCCTCTCCCAACAAGCATCATTCACGTCACAATTGATTCGAATATTGATGATGATATCAAATACTAAAACAATCAATTTCATAACATGATATTTGATCACAGTTGCAATAAAAAATCTGACCAAGAAAATCCAAATCAACCATAGATATGACTCACTAGTGATGATAAGGAAAAGCAACAAAGAAGGAATTGATATTACTCACAATTGCCCTTTGTTGCACTCGCCACAATTTCAACTCTTGGAAATTGAAATTGATAAGAGAAATTGAACTAAGGAAATCCTAAGCTCTCTCACGAAATGTGATGTTCAAATCTAAAAATTTTTTGCCTCCTCAAACCCTACTATAAGTAAGTATTTATACTTGCTACTCCTAGGGTTAGAAAATGGACAAAAATTAAAAGTTTACCACTTTTAAGATGGCCGATCCTAAATGGAAATTACAATAAAAATGAAAGTGTCCCAAAAGAAAAATACAACATAAAATAGTCTATAGAACAATTACAAAGTACAAAACTATCATAAGTCTTCATGAGCTAATGCTTCGACATGGAAACAATCACAGTGGGTCTTTGATTGTAAATCTAAAAATGTCCCGTATCCATTAACTAGTGTAGGACATATCGGTATCCCATGGAGAATTATTATTATACCTGTAAGATTATTTCTCAACTATTTATTAGAATAAAAGATATAAAGTAAAAATATAAGCGATTTGGACCATCAGCCAAACCCAGTTCTGAAGGTATAGGTGGTGCCAGAAAATTTCTCATCGCTAACTCTAGTTTATCTTTATTACTAGATTTTCTCCCTTTCTATCCTATCCTATCAATTGAATTTAGTACTCATTTAAGAGAATTAAACAATCTCTTAGGAATTTTGAATCTTTTGGGAAATAGGACTTAACCTTCTCCATTAATTTCTTTTCTCATATAAGTACATGACAGACAACTGACTTCTTAGTTTTTATTTTGCAGACACAAACACCAAAATCAATCCCATATAATTGCCTTAAGCATATGGGCTTGATTGGCTAATATGGAAATAATTAAACTATAAACATTACACTTAACATCTAAAGATGATAGCAATACCAATCATAGAATGCTCACCATACAATGCTCTAAAGATATAGATTACATAATAGACACTACAACACATAATATTGGAGCTTCTTCTTATGTAGACATGTTTGGTGTGTTATCACTAATACCAAAACTGTCTTTTCTAAAAATTTAAGCTTTTAAATATAGTGTGGATATATTTGTTACTTAACATTTCCCTTACTTGTGGGCTTGCTATAAAGTGGACAATTTAATTAAGGGTGAAAGGACTATAGACCCAAGACCCCCATATAATGTTATCACTAATACCACAACTATCTAATTTAAAAACTTAAACTTCTAAATATGGTATAAACTATTATATTTGTTGCTTAACATAATGATCGTATATTCATTTGGTCTTGTATGAGCTAATGAACAAGTTACAATAGATATCTTTAGGTATTAATAAAGATAAGGTTTGCGATAAAGCATGATGTCAAAATGGTATTAAATTAGCCAACTCCATTAGTAAGAATTATGATTAAATGTTGTTTTTACTATTGTTGACTTATCTTTCATCCATTATCGAACACCTAGGTAAGAGCTTTTTCTACCTTCTTAAATTACATAAGTGGTTTCTCTTATGTGCACACACTTATGGCTTGGTTTTTGGTAGGATCATAAGTCATAATCTACTAACAAGTTCCTTATCACCAACTAGTAGCAATCTAACTGGTATGACTTCAATGTGGGCTCATAAATTCAAAGGCCTCATTTCAATTAGCATTTGATAATTTGTTTCATTTCTTCACTACTGTTTAGTTAATTTTATATCCTGTAGTGATGTGGGCTACTATGCATTATCAGGAGAGTTTCCAACAAAAATTGGACAACTTACCAAATTGATAAACTTATAAGTCATACCTATTTCCAAATTAGTGATTAATCAAGATATTGCCTATTTAATGGGTTGGTTTTTATCTTACAAAAGTAAAATGGAAAGGCATGCTTGGTATTAACCCTCAATTTGAATTACAATAAGGAAAAAACCTTTTGCATATGAAGTAGAGATATATCTATGTTTAAAGGTAAAGTGGTATCAATTAAATGAAATAAGATCGTATATTGTGATTGATTATGCATGTTGTGCAACATACAACAAGAAGATGGACATAAATGTAGTTTCATTTTAACTCAACAAGGTAGTTTCTATTTGTTATATCATTGTTATTTTATTGGAACATAATTTTCATGTGCATTTTTTTATTACCACTTCAAAGCCAAATATTGATGAACAACAGTCTATTGCTAACTAGAGGTCTTGAAAAAGCCTTCAAGAAACAAAAAATTAACAACTAATTATATTGCAGGATTTTTCCAGTGAACAACCTTTCAAGTTCTCTACCATTTGAGATTGGCAACTTAGTAAAACTAGAGCAAATGTATGTCCTCTTATGATACTTTGTATTCAAATATTTCTTCTTTTGTTTGTCTATGGTGAAATGATATACAAGAAATATAAACATGGTAAGTTCATTATATGAGCATAAAGAAAACTAGCTTTTTATATGCATAAGTTCATAAGGGGAAGACTCGTTTTATCCCTACATTTCATCTTGTTTCAAATGTCCTACCATCATTATATTGGCTTGCAATACAAGCAATAGATTTACCCTTTCTTATGAGATTGGTATATATGGTGGGACATATGCTCATTTCAAGGCAACCATCTTTTATAATTTACAATATCTCTTAAAGCTTTATATGTAAGGTCCTTTTCTTTGTTGTCTTTCTAGCATGGGCCTCTTCTATAGAATAATTTGAAACAAAAATTTTCCCTATCTTCAAGACTCATGAATCAAAGCGATGGCAGTAGTGTCATTGATAGCTCAGGACATAGTGGTGAGATTCCCACATCATTTGCCAATCTTCGAAGGTTGAAAAAAATGTAAGCATTTCAACCTATATAATAATGATTCTTTTTTTGTTTACTTCGATTGGCATTTATATTATTTTATTTTTAGAAAATAATATTATACATGTACTATAGTACATCATGTACAATTATATGAATGGAATGATAAAAGATTCAATGAAATAGAAGCAGTTTTAAAAGAAATCTACTTCTTAGATTTAGTTGTTATATCCTCTTTATAGCCTGTACTAATATTCAACTTCAATGTTCATAGGTATGCATTTACTAGTAAAATACCCAACTTCATAGGAAGTTAGCCAAACCTTATTGAATTGTAAGTTTCTTTCAACCCTCAAAATAGTAATTATAACCATCAATTTCCAAATTATTCCATTTCTAAAGATCAATAATTTGGTACTAAGCCAAAAAATTTTCCAATGACACACTAAAATATTAGGCATCGAGTTCACTCTAACATTCATTAAATATTCCATAGGAAGCTCATGGGAAATTCCTTTGAAGGCTTAATTCCATTAGCAATTTCTAAATTAACTTCATTGACTACTTTGTGAGTGTCTATGTCTTTTACTATCAACTTTTACTTATTGTTAGTGTGAGTTACTAACGATGCTATGTATTAAACATTGTAGATATATAAACAATGTAACTAATGGGGGCTCTTATTGGAATTTATTAAGGGTTTGACAAACCTAAATACCTTGTAACGCAAAGATATTTGGCATGTTTTCTAATTTTTCTCCTCCTCATTTATATTTTTTGAATTCATTCACTTTTGCAGGCTTTTGAGAAATAATAATATCTCAATCTCTATTCCATAAAATATTCAAGATTATCACATTTTATCTCATTTGTAAGTCAATTTTATTCATTTATTTTTTAATTAGATATTTGTGAGCAAATGTTAATATGTTTTAGTTAGTTTGCTTCTTGGTATTTTATAAGCACACTCATGTATAACACATTCATGTAGGATATATAAATTCAATGTCCCCATTAGCTCATTCATTTTTATGGTTTTTAGTGCATAAACATGGTGTAGGCATTTATTGAGCATAAGCCATAAGGGAAATTAAATGTAGATATAATTTTGCAAGCACTTTTTAGGGTCTCATCTTTCATTACTTGGTAGTAAGTAGGGGCTATTCCATATGGTGTCAATTCACCATGGCTAGAAGTGAACGAGTTTAGATGTAACCCTAGTCAAATATAGTGTTAATATGTAGAAGGTTATTAGATCAGAATATGATAGAAAATATGTTGTTTTGGAATGTATTAAAGTAGAAAATGGTTTATAAGAGAGTATAGAGTATAATAGAAAGGTGTTTAGAATTAGAGATGTCTTTGTATATTTCTTAATTTTTGGCTTGATTACACATGAGTGTGGTATATCTATTTATAAGCTTTCTCATCCTCAATGAATGGTGAAAATGAATTTCATCTAATAGTTACAATGCATTTTGTAGAAGATTACAATTACCCTCTAGAAAGTCAAATAGAAATATTCTAACATATTCTAGATACTACACTTAACACATCTTCTAGAGTACGGTTGATGTAATGGACTTAGGCTAAGGAATGGGTCAAAGTAGATTAATTTTCACACTCCTCCTTGATACACTTTAGCGTTACTCCAAGCATAACTCTAAGCATCTCAAACTTTTTTTATGAGGGTGCCTTGGTAAATATGTCTGCAAGATGCTTGTTTGTCTTGCAGTACTTCAGATCGATATCTTCATTACTTGTTACTTCTAGTAGAAAGTGATACTTAATGTTAATGTGCTATGTCTTGTTGTAGTGCATTGGATTTTTAAGAATTGCTATAATGGACTTATTTTCATAGTAGATAACTATCGGCTCCTTTTAGTTTTCAACTATGTCTTCCAAAATTCTTCTCAGCCATATTGCTTGACTTACTATTGCTGCAATTGTAATATATTGCCTCTACTGATGATTGTGCCATAGTTGCTTGTTTCTTAAAGCCCCAGGAGAATATTAATAAACCAAGTAAAAATGTGTAACTTGAGGTGCTCTTCATATCATCAATTAATCCTCCCCAATCACTATCTATATAACCTATTAGCTTTACTTCATCTTTAGACTTGTACCATATATCAAAATCCTTTATGGCTTGCAAATATCTTAGAATTCACTTTATTCCTCTATAGTGTACTTGACTAGGATTTTGCATGAACCTTAACAAAAGACTTATGGCATACATTATGTCTAGATGCATTGTCATTAGGTATAGGAGGCTCCCTATGAGGCTTATGTATCTAGACATCCACTATTTATGATCCATCTTCAATTTGCATCTTCTCTTTTGCTACCAATGGTGTAGCCATTACATTACAATTATTTATATTAAATTTCTTCAATGGGTTTTCTATATACTTTTTTTGGTAGATGAATATCCTATAATCTTCTTAACATACTTCAATACCAAGAAAGTATTGCATCAAACCCAAGTCTATCATCTCTAAGCTCTTCATCATCAGTTCCTTAAATCTTTATACTATACTCCCATTGTTGCTTGTACATATGAGATCATCTACATATAAGGAAACAATAAGAGTATCATTACCTTAAGTCTTAATGTAAAAAGTAGACTCATTGTAGCTCCTCTTGAATTCATGTTCAGGTTAATACTTACCAATCATACTATAGTAGGCTCTCGATGATTGCTTGAGGCTATATGGTGCCTTCTTTAGTTAGAGGACTTTATCTTCTTTTCCTTTAACCAATCTTGAAAGCTACTCTATGTAAATGTCTTCCTTGAAGTAGCCATTCAAGAATGATGACTTTACCTCAAGTTAAGATATTCTCTAGCTTTTTTATGTTGCATGTGCTATTAAAGCCCCAATAGTGATGGGAATCAAATCACAATTCTTACAATGTTGTTTAGCGTAGGAATTAAAGCGCAAGAATCGGAGGTAGATGACCATAGGTTGGCCATAAAGGTCAGTAGCTTTAGAATTTAAGTTGGCCATCTAGACCAACAACTTACAATGCAAGGCCAGTGGCCTTGATTCCAAAGCTGGTGGCTTACGTAGGTAAGTTAAACGAAATTTTTTAACTTTTCGCATTTTGTTTTTCTTTGCTATATATTTGTTGTTTTGTAAGAATTTGGGGACTTTTGAACATTTGAGAAAACACTTTGTGAAGTTTGATTTTCATTTTAGTCTTACCAATCCATAAGATTGTGGTGAGTGACAGTATTAGATTGTTGTGAGTCGTATCAACAAATCCATACTAAGACTACTCTCTTATTAGTACGTCATATTCGGTAAGGGTTTAGGGGTTTTATTTTATGTTTTCATTCATTATTTGAGTATTAGAATTCAATTACTATTGATTATCGCTATAGAACTGGAATTAATTGATTAGATCATCATTTTAGGCACATCATCTTTTGGTATCAAAGCTCAGATTGAGATTAGGGATTGTGTCCATTGGAATTCATGTGATAAATTAGGGTTTTGATATTGTGAATTTGTGTTGCATTGGTTGTTATTGAATTGAGATTGTACGTAGACTATCAAATTAGATTATGTTATTGCTGTGCAATTTAATTTGGGTTTGTTTGTGGAATCCATATCAATTGAAAATTAGGGTTTCTTTGTTATTGTTATTATGGATTATGATTCTCTTGTTGTGGGTTGCTTGACTCTAAATTGAGATTGGGTGGAGATTGATTATAGAATCAAGGTTGTTATTGTTGTTGAGTATCCTTGTTGTATTATTATTGTGCTTCGTTTTGAGCTGAGGATTGAACAGAAGTTGTAATTGGGATTGTGCTTATTGGGATTATTGTAATGTGTGATTGTGATTTGGGAATTCTAGTTTTGAGACTACAAGTCAGTGAAGATGTCAAACGATAGTGTTAATGGGGGATTCGGGAATGAGGCCAACAGCCAAGTTAGAGGAGGAGAATAGGGTCACCATGCTGCAGGTGGAAGAAGAACAATAGAAGAGTAGTTGCTGGACCTGACCACTATTGTTGCTAATCTAGCAAAATGGGTAGATCAAATGACCTTACCTCAACAACTAATAGCTAATCCACAAGCACCCCCACTTAGGGTAGCCCTTAATGCTATAGGTAGAGAAGGAGCAATAGGAGAAAATAGGGGTAGATAGGTTAGAAGAGAGTATCATGCTTACAGAGAGGAGAGGGATGACAATTTTGGAGATGAACTTTATCCTAACCATGAGTTCAAACCGCCTAGAGGTCTAAAGTATGTAAAATTGCATATGCCTTCATTTGCTAGAAAGGGGCTTGTAGAGGATTACCTTGACTAGGAGGATAAAGTTGAAGGACTCTTTACGTGCTATGAGATTAATGACCATGCACAAGTTCATCTAGCAGCGATTGAATTTACAGGTTATGCCGCCTTGTGGTGAAAGAACCTTATGGCCAACAGGAGGAGAGATGGTGATGCTGAGATTTATAATTGGTAGGAAATGGAAAAGGTCCTGAGGAAGAGGTTTATACCAGAACACTATAGGTAGGGGTTATTCATGCATCTCCAAACATTGAGACAGGGAGGCAAAATCGTAGATGAGTATGTCTAGGAGTTTAAGACACTGAGGATCTAATGTAGGGTAGTGGAACCTCTTGAACAGACCATGGCGTGATTTGCATCAAGGTTGAAATATGAGATCGCATGTATTGTCGAGCTGTAGAGGTATGACACTCTTGATGAGCCCATCCAATTAACTTTAAAAATTAAGATGCAGAGGCACTCTAATCTATATAGAGCATTGAGTAACAAGTATAGATCCACTACTCAATTATATGGATCAGATAATTAGCAAATTAAAAAGGGGGAAATTGATAAGGCTGTGGAATCAAATGCAACTATTACCGATAAGGAAAGGGATAGTTATGGAAAAGGCAAAGGGGTTGCTAAGGCTAATATCAGATAAATAGAGCTAGGGTCATCAAGTGGAAAAATTCGTCAAACCTAATGCTTCAAATGCATGGGATTTGGACACATGGCTACTCAATGTCCCAACAAATGGGTGATAACTATTGTGGAGGTGGAAAATGAGGGTGACAAGGAGGATATACTTGAGCTTACAAATTTATCAGCAATGCTACAAGAATATTATAAGGATCTAGATGCTGAGGTACAAGAGGACAAGGGCAATGAGCAATATCTGGCTATTAATGTGCTGCACAGGGTAATGACTACATCTCCGGATATTGAGGATGTATAGAGGGAAAACCCATTCCATATTCCCTGTAGGGTCCAAGGTAATCTTTGTACCCTTCTTGTTAATGATGTTGCACCAATGTTATAGCTGCTACATTAGTGAATAGATTGCAACTAGTCACTACACCTCATCCTAAGCCCTATGAATTACATTGGTTGAGTGAGCGAGGCAATCTACATGTCACTTAGAAGGCTAAGGTTCCAATCAACATAAGGAAAAAGTACTAGGATGTAGTTGATTGCGATGTTCTCCCTATGTGTACATCACATATATTACTGGGTAGACCTTGGTTATTTGATAGGAGGGTGTTGCATGATGGGTTTAGAAACATCTATATGTTTCAGAAAGATGGTAAATGGGTTGTTTTAAGTCCTATGTCACCAACTAAGGTGCATGAAGCCCAAGGGTAGATCAATAAAACCACCAACAAGAAGTCCTTAATAGTAAAAAGGAAGAGACTAGGGGATGATCTGAATAGAGTGAATCAGATACAGGTAATTCAAAAGCCTTCAAGGCAACCATGACTTCAGGACAACAGACACTTGTAGACTAAAATTTTTAGTCTAAGGGATTCTCATAAATGCACAACAAAAACAAAGGAACCATCATATTTGAGGACAAATCTTTCGCAAGTCCGAAGAGATGATGGGAATCAAATCACGATTCTTACAACGTTGTTCAATGCAGGAATCAAAGCGCAAGAACCGAAAGTAGACACCCTTAAGCTGGCCATAAAGACCGGTGGCTTAGCCTCCAAGGCTAGCCTTCAAGGCTAGTAGCTTTAGAATTAAGCCAACCATCTAAGCCAGTGGCTTACAATGTAAGGCCAATGGCCTTGATTCCAAAGATGACGGCTTATGTAGGCGAGTCAGACGAAATTTTGTGACTTTTCACATTTTGTTTTCCTTTGCTATATATTTGTTGTTTTGTAAGAATTTGGGGACTTTTGAACATTTAAGAAAACACTTTGTGAAGTTTAAACCTCATTTTACTCTCATCAATCTGTAAGATTGTGGCGAGTGATGGTATTGGAATGTTGTGAGTCATGTCAACAAATCCATATTAAGACTACTCTCTTAGTAGTGTCTCATATCCGGTAAGGGTTTAGGGGTTTTATTTTATGTTATCGTTCATTATTTGAGTATTGGAATTCAAATACTATTGATTATTGCCACGAAACTGGAATCAATTGATTAGATCATCGTTTTAGGCACGATGTCATTAGGTATAGGAGGGTTCCTATGAGGTTTATGTATCTAGACATCTACTATTTATGATCCATCTTCAATTTGCATCTTCTCTTTTGCTACCAATAGTGTAGCCATTGCATTACAATTATTCATATTAAATTTCTTCAATGGGTTTACTATATACTTTTTTTTAGTAGATGAATATCCTATAATATTCTTATCATACTTCAATACCAAGAAAGTAATGCATTAAACCCAAGTCTATCATCTTGAAGGTCTTCATCATCAGTTCCTTGAATCTTTAGACTATACTCTCGTTATTGCTTGTACATATGAGATCATCTACATACAAGGAAATAATAAGAGTATCATTAGCTTCAGTCTTAATGTAAAGAGTAGATTCATTGTAGCTCCTCCTGAATTCGTCTTCAGTAAAATACTTACCAATCATACTATAGTAGGCTCTCGATGATTGCTTGAGGCTATATGGTGCCTTCTTTAGTTAGAGGACTTTGTCTTCTTTTCCTTTAACCAATCTTGGAAGCTACTCTATGTAGATGTCTTCCTTAAAGTAGCCATTCAAGAATGATGACTTCACATCAAGCTGAGATATTCTCTAGCTTTTTTGTGCTGCAAGTGCTATTGAGGCCCAAATAGTGTCTAATCAAGAAAATGTCTCATTACCATGAATCTAGGAGTATCCCTTGGCTATCAATATGGCTTTATATAGTGTCTAATCAAGAAAAAGTCTCATTACCATGAATCTAGGAGTATCCCTTGGGTATCAATATGGCTTTATATTTTTTAATTGAGCCATCAGGATTGGTCTTTACTTTGCAGAGCCACTTGACTCCAATGAAATCTTTGTTAGTAAGTAAGTCTATGCACTCCAATGTTTCATTCTTCTTAATCATGTTTATCTCCTCTTTCATGGCATTAACCCACACTTCTTGTTTCATTACATCTTGAAAGCTTTTTGGCTCTACAATTGCAAAGTTGCAGCTCTCTTATATATTTGTAAGAAGCTTTGTTCTTAAGATCGTTACTTTTATCTTCTCTATTTTTTCTTCCTCCTAATTCCATGTGGCATGTGCATTATAATGACCTAAAATTTATATTAAAATAAGCGAAATAACAATTACTTCTAAGCTAGTTAGTAAGGGTATTATTTCCATAATTCTAAAATTTTGATAAGATACTAATAGTGTGAATAATAATAACAAATAAAAGTAAATATATATCTATATATATATGTGTGTGTGTGTGTAAAAAAATAAAATAAAATCCGCATTGTCCTGTTTGTTCCCCCTCCCATGACAGATTAGAACAATAGCATCAGCAAAATCAAATCAACCATCCTCCATTACATCGACTACTCCAGATCATGTCGTCCATCTCCATTATCTTCGTACCCTACTTCCTTTTTCCTTCTTTCCTTCTTCTTCTTCTTCTTCTTCTTCTGGTTACGTCGTCGTTTCCTCACCATCTCCTAATCACGACCCTGCTTCTCCGTTTCCCATCTTCTTCTCTTCCTTCCTTCTACTTGTCTTCTCATCTCCCCTAGACCATGACGAAATTCCCTCTCTCCACATAACCACACCCTTCCTAAACTAAAATCACCCTAACCCAATCCACCTGATGTAGTCTACCACTTCCTCTCTTTCACCTGTCGTAGCTTCATCCACTTCCACCAATGAAGACAAGGCAAATGAAACAGGGAGAGGTAGAACAAGAAGAGATCGAACCAAGAGGCAAGTTTCCAAGACATGTAGCATAGGCTTGACCCTTGCCTTCATGATCACGATTCCATCACAAGCAATAGCCATTGGGGTCTTCAACTTAACGCTATTGTCACCAATTTTTGTCATCTCATTGGTGTTCTTAACACTACAAAGGATTCTCTTGATCACTGTCTTACTCCCAAAAGGTGTGAAGTTCTAACATTGTTTCGTCCTACCTCTAAATGTTTTAGTAGGTCGTCTACTAATTAGCTACATGAGATTATGTTGTTTCGTGCCATGATTTAATTGTGATTGTAGAGTCCACTTATTAGAAGATAGTATGTACATCTAAAGAGAAGGTGAGAGTTATGAGCATTACTTTTGTTTTCTTTGTGTCATGAAGTGGGAAAAAGTTGAATCTAAGTGTCCAGCAAGGTCCAGCATCCCATGTTATATATATATATATATATATATATATATATATATACATACGTATAAATGATGAGGAGAAGTCGGCTAGTATGAAGTCCTTCTCGTGTTCTTCCATCTTCTTTTTTCTCACTTTTCTCTGTTCAGCAAGGTGATCATCCAAAGCTCTAAGCGAGAGTTCTAGTAGTGTCTTAGTTCCGACGAACAGGGGAGGAGATTGTCCAGTAACGTCTAATGTTTAAGAAGAAAGAGGAAGTGGCTTTGTTGTTTAAGCGGATGAAAGACGAAGGGTTAGAGCCAAATGAGTTCATTTGGAATGTGATGCTTGCAGGGTATGCTTGACATGGAGATAGGTAAGTTGTTATGGAAATATTTAATAGAATGAGAAGAGAAGGGGTAGTTCCTGATTTGTTTACTTGGAATTCTTTGATCTCTGGGTTTGTTCAAAGTCAACAAGTTAGAGAAGTTGTACAAGTGTTTCAAGATTTGCTATCTTTAGGGGTTAAACCAAATCATGTTACATTTATGGTATTTCTTCCCGTTTGTGGAATGATGGGATCGATTCAGTTAGGGAAGGAAATATGATAAGGAAATCGGGTTAGGGATTTACATTGCATGCTAGGCAGACAAGACAAAGGAGAAGGGGAAAGTGAACTGAAGTGGATGCAGCTGTTCGTGTGGGATTAGGGAAGGGATATGGGCTGAGGAGGTTGTGCCTGTTGTGGGAATTGCGGGTAGGTTCCCGAAGTGGATATAGGTTGAGGAGGTTGGGCCTGTTGTGGGTTCATAGAAAAAATAATAATAACAATAATAATAAACCCATGTGGTCATCTAGGGAGAATTATTCTCCAGATCTTCATGCATAGGAATGTAACTTATTGCACATGGTTAGTCTGATGTGTCAATTAGCTAAGCACATACCTATTTTATGTAACTGTTTAGAGAGAGAAAATAGATAATATTACATGTATAAATTCAGAAAGGGAGGAAGAAGAAAATATACAATACATATTTCACTTTCTCCATTTGGGTAGCTTGCATTCGAGCTAACAGCCTTGTATCCGAGGCTTCCTTTCCCTTGCTGAATTTAATTTTTATCATTCCCTAATTCCTTGTCACATCTGGTATCAGAGCTGGTTGATGCCATGGAAACCTATGAATCCAAGAAGCTCGATGAGGCCATGCGTAATGCTATGAAGGTACATATTGAAGAAGCTCTCAAACCCATCCATGACACACTCAAGAGAATGCAAGAGTTGATGGATTAACAGATACTATCCATTGCCGAATTGAAGACTAGCAAGTTTGACAAGTTGGAAACATCTGGCTCCAAGGCAATAGATTTTGGTAAGTTACCTGAAACTGATGAGAAAAATGGGTTAGCACTTACTCATGCTGTAGCTATAGAGAATCCATTGCAAACACAAGCACTTATGGTGGATTTTCCATCTTTTGATGGTAATGACATTAAGGACTGGTTATACAAAGCACAGCAATACTTTGAAATTGATTCAACTCCAAAGGACTAGAAGATTAGGGTGGCTGCCATGTATTTAGAGGGGAAGGCCTTGAAGTGGTATCATTCATATATTCAGACTTTTGAGGGTCACCATGCTGTCACTTGGAATGAGTTAGTTAAGGCATTACAAGCTAGGTTTGGGAAGAAAGTGTATGAAGATCCGATGGTAGAACTTAAGGAATTACACCAAGATGGAACTCTATAAGATGACCTAGAAGAATTTAAACACCTTGTAACTCAAGTCATGCTACCTGAGAGCTACCTGATAAGTTGTTTCTTGAGTGGGTTGTACCCTTCCATACAATACCCTATACATCAATGTGACAAGGAATTAAGGAATGATAAAAATTAAATTCAGCAAGGGAAAGGAAGCCTTAGATACAAGGCTGTTAGCTCGAATGCAAGCTACCCAAATGGAGAAAGTGAAATATGTATTGTATATTTTCTTCTCCCTCCCTTTCTAAATTCATACATGTAATATTATCTACTTTTCTCTCTTTAAACAGTTACATAAAATAGTATGTATGTGCTTAGTTAATTGACACATCAAACTAACCATGTGCAATTAGTTACATTCCTATGCATGAAGATCTGGAGAATAATTCTCCCTAGCTGACCACATGGGTCTATTATTATTATTTTTTTTCTGTGAACCCACAACAAGCCCCACCTCCTTAACCCATATCCACTTCGACAACCCACCCATAATTCCCACAACAGGCCCAACCTCCTCAGCCCATATCCCTCCGGCAAACCCACCCGTAATTCTAATCCTACACGAACAGCTACATCCACTCCAATTCACTTTCCCCTTCTCCTTTGTCTTGTTTGCCTAGCACGCAATGTAAATCCCTAACCTGATTTCCCCGTCATAGGAAACCCATGGTTTTATTTATAGGATGGAGCTTGTTATGAAAGTTTTTGTCACTAGTGTCCTGATCGATATGTATTCAAAGTGTGGGAGTTTGAAAGATGCTTTTAGTGTATTTGATGCAATTCCTATCAAGAATGTGGCATCATAGAATGCAATGATTAGATGCTAAGGAAAGCATGGTATGGTAGATCAGGCAGTAGAGCTATTTGAGAAGTTGAACAAAGAAGATCTTGAAGCAAATGAAGTGACAATCACTTGTATTCTTTCTACGTGCAATTATGCTGGCTTAGTGGATAAAGGATTAGAAATTTTTAGGTCCATTAAAGAGGATCACGATTGGAGTTGGACTGGCTTCATATCCTATTGTTACAATGTGTAGAAGGACAATGATGACTTCAGGAGAAGCTATCAAATACAAAAGCTCCTTGGATGCATCTAACCAAATCTAGAAGAATGAAGGTACTAAGTCCCCCTCCAAAGGTGCTAGTGCTAACATTCCTCGGGCCATTATTGCTACTAGGGTTAATAGGAAGTCAAGACAATGGTCAATGAGGTGGAGGCAGAGGAGGAAGAGAATAAGGAGAAAGGAAGAAGAAAAGTTGGAAGATGGAGAAAGCGGGAATTGAAGATGAAAAAGGATGAGGAAAAGAGAAGAAGAGCTACAAGATGAAGTCAAGAGGGTATTGATCATGTGTATGTGTGTAGGTAAAACTTGTGTATACATGTGTGTATGACGTTATTACAATAGAGTTGGGCATGTGTGTGTGTAAAGGATGGCTGGTGTATGTGTAGTGATGGAAGCGTGAGTGGGGATGGACACTAGTAGAGAAGATAGGAAGCCCTATTGGTGGAGATGTTAACAAAGGAGAGAAGAAAGAAGGTGATGCAGAACCTTTAGCGATTGCTAATCCTACGGGTTGTCCTACAAGTAGTTCATTGAAAGATATTAGAGACAAATTGATAAACGAAAGGTTTAAATTTGCTTCATGTAAAGGAGAGGCGAATTCGTGAAATTCCAAAAAGGAGAATAATAAGGGAAAAGAGAGAAGAAGGAATGTGATACGAACCACGCCAACCCGTGACGAAAACCAATACCAATACGTTCGGAAAATTCGTTGCCTAAGACGCCCAAACACCTAAAGTGGAAACCGCGACCCGTTGTCTATAAGCGAGACAAGAACCTTGGTATAAAAATGAAGACGCCACAATCGGGATGAAAGACCGATTGATAAGTCGGGATGAACGCCACGGAAATCAATCCGATAAGTTCGAATTAGTTCTTGAAGAACCAAGAGAGGTACCTCTCAAAAGTGTTTAATGTTCAAAGATGTATATCTCAGTTATTCTAAACCCTAGGAGCTTTTATACTAGGGTTACAATTCGTGTAAAAAACAAGTCCAAAACGACGTAGTTTAGTTAAGTGACATAAAAACGCGAAACAGAACAAGCTGGCCGACAGGGGATACACGGCCGTGTACACTCCCGTGTACTTTGGCCGTGTACCTTTTTGTGCAACTTCTGGCAACATACACGCCCGTGTACTTTGGCCGTGTATCTTTCTGTGCAACTTCCGGCAACATACATGCCCGTGTACTTTGGCCGTGTATCTTTTTGTGGATTTGCTTGACTCCATACACGGCCGTGCCTTGAAAGTACACGCCCTCTTCAACCCATGTCCGGTGTGACTTGTATAAAAGCAAGGGTCTTCCCATGGTTGTTCCAATCCATTCCAACTTCATGATTGCTCCAATCCTTTCTGGCTTCATGGACAACCTTTATCAACCCATTAAGTGCTTCCATGAATCGTTTTGCTCGATTTCTTGTGATTGGTCTAGGCGGCACTTCAAGAGGATCCACATTTCTTCTTCCAGCTTGGCTCTCGTCATGGATCTCATCATTCCCCTCCTCTTGAAAAGGATTTGTCCTCAAATCATTGCCTGCATCAAATGGACTTAGATCAGTTACATTAAACATGACACTTACTGGATACTCACCTAGTAGATCTTTCTTGTATGCATTATCATTGATGAGCTCAAGACTTTGAATTGGTCCATCGCCTCTAGGAAGTATTTTTTATCTACGTTGTACGAGAATCCGCTCTTTGCACATGTGAACCCAAATCCAATCTCCAGGTTCAAAAACAGTTTGTCGACAACCCTTGTTGGCTTGTCTCACATACTGCTCCGTTCTTCACTCAATATTTAGTCTTCTCACGAAATCTGTCTTAGAATCAGCATCAAAACTCAAAAACTTGTTAAGTTGCAATGGCAATAAATAATTAGTAACCAATGGGTTAAAATCATACATAATCTCAAATGGTGAACAATGAATAATGCTATTTAAAGCTCTATTACATGCAAACTCCACAAATGGTAGGCAATCCTTCCAAGTCTTAATTTTCTTCTCTATGATTACCCCTAACAATTGAATTAAAGTCCTGTTAACCACCTCAATTTGCCCATCGGTTTGTGGGTGACAGATAGTTGAAAACATTAGTTTAGTTCTCCACTTTTCCCACAATACTCTCCAACAATGACTCGAAATTTTTACATCCCGATCACTAACAATGCTACTAGGTATACCATGCGGACGCACTACCTCTCTAAGGAACAAATCAACAATGTGTATAGCATCATCAGTTCTATGACAAGGACTGAAATGAACCATTTTAGAAATCCTATCCACAACCACAAAAATAGAATCTCAACCATGCCTAGGCTTAGATAATCCTAACACAAAATCTATGGACATGTCTATCCAAGGCTCATGAGGAATGACACTATACTCATATAACCAATCTAAGAAGTCATCTAAACGATGAATGGGATGACGATACTTTACCGTGATGTTGTTGATGGCGTGGCAGTCAACACACATCCTCCATGTCCTATCCTTCTTAGGCACCAAAATCATAGGCACTGCACATGGACTCATGCCTTCCCTCACGTATCCCTTCAACATTAAGTCATCGACCTGCCTTTGGAGTTCCTTCGGAAAGACATTTTCAAAGTCCTACACAAGAGACACAACCACACTAGGCAAAGCATTAGATAATTCGTTAGTAATCAAACATGTTCCTTTGAAAACCAGCAACAACATAGGTTGCCTCATCACTAACGCTCTCCTTACTATACTTGCTCTTGCCATACAACTCTCCTTTTGCAAGGCTGCTCTCTCCTTTTCACTCACCACCAAAGTTGATTCCCCTTCAACTTGGCCTCTCACACTCTTTCCAGCCTTCCTCTCCTTTTCCTTTTGATCTTGACTTTTATATTCCTTTTTCATCTCATTGTCTTTTGCTCTCTCACTCTTACTCTGCTTTTCTCTCACCTTGTGTTTTGCAAACGACTGTTGTAGCTGCAACTGGTCCTCATACACTTGCTTAGGTGTTAGCGGTTTAAGATTAAGGCTCTTCCCTTGGTTAACAAGCGTATACTTGTTAGAAAAGCCATCATGCACAACCTTCCTATCAAATTGCCATGGCCTCCCCAACAACACATGACACGCATGCATTGGCACTACATCACATAACACCTCATCCTCATACCTACCAATGCGAAACCCAATCAAGGCTTGCTTACTCACCTTAGTCTCACCACTATCATTCAACCACTGCAATTTATACGGACTAGGGTGTCTAACAGTTTTGAGCCCCAACCTCTCAATAATAAAATTACTCACTACATTGGTGCAACTTCCCCCATCAATAATCAAACTACAAATGTGATCTCCTAGATAACATCTAGTATGAAATATATTCTCCCTTTGCACCTCCTCTTCTTCCTTCACTTGCACATTCAAAGCTCTCTTCACTACTGCCACTAGCCTCCCCATTGCAGGCTCCTCATCATCACTAGCATCCTCTAATGGAGGCATATCCTCTTCTTCACTATCCCCCTCAGTCTCATACTCTCCATCATCACGCAAAATCATCACATGCCTATTTGGACATTGACTAGCAATATGGCCTCTACCTTGACATTTAAAACACCTAATGTCACGATTTCTAGAAGTAGAAGATTCAGGGTTACCTTGATTACCAGAAGTAGAACTCGCTTGTCTCAGCTCCCCTTTTGGTTTGGTGGGTAAAGGCTTTTCTTCTTTCTTCCATTGGTTAGTCTTCCAAGTGGATGAACCACTACCCTGTTGCAACCGTGCATTACTACTACCCTTCCTCTTGTGTTGGTTCTCAACCTTTATAGCCATGTGAACCATATCCTCCAATTCTACATAATGCTGCAATTCAACCACATTTTGGATTTCTCTATTCAACCCAGCAAGAAATCTAGCCATTGTAGCCTCTCTATCCTCTTCTACATTCGCCCTAATCATAGTGACTTCCATCTCCTTGAAATACTCATCCACACTTCGGCTTCCCTGCCTCAGAGTTTGCAACTTGTTGTGCAATTCACGATAGTAATACACAGGCACAAACCGCTTTCTCATCACTCTTTTCATCTCTTCCCAAGACTCAATAG
This sequence comes from Laguncularia racemosa, assembly GCA_037954665.1. Taxonomy (NCBI): domain Eukaryota; kingdom Viridiplantae; phylum Streptophyta; class Magnoliopsida; order Myrtales; family Combretaceae; genus Laguncularia; species Laguncularia racemosa. Next base: position 6,332,099 of record JBBMOL010000016.1, read on the forward strand.
GTGGCTCACCACTCCTTCTCCTATTCAACATTAGTTGATCCCACCACACTATAGCATAATCCGAAAACTCAATGGCAGCAAGTTTTACTTTCTTTCTCCCACTATAGTTGTGACAATCAAATACCATCTCCACCTTTTTCTCCCATTCTAAGTACGCCTTGGGATCATTCTTCCCTTGGAAAGGAGGAATCTTCATCTTTATGCTACTCAATTGATCATCCTCTCTATTCCTATCTCCTCTATCTTCCCAATCTCTAGTTCCTCTATTCTGACCACTATATCCTCTATAACTCCCAACAGAAGGCTCATCAAAATCATCATCTGACATTTCATCTCCACCCCTCGGTACTCTCCTAGAACGACTCTCCCTCTTACGCCCTTACAATACGTTTGTGGATTGCTCTAGTCTTTGCTCTACCATCTCATGAATTTGTTCCATTCCCTCTTGGAACATCCTCTTCATTTCTCCCCTCAATGCCTCAATTACTAACCTAGCATCAAACCTTCCCCTCTCACCTTCCGAAGAATGTTGCCTCGACGTAGTTCCTGCAGAAAAGATTAGTACTAACACAAATGTATATATAATTAAACCTCATGATACACTCCCTTACGTGTTTCGCTCAAATGATGATATCACACAGTCACTCGTGTATTCTCACAAACAACGATGATATCACTCACCAATTTCCTCTTCTCAATTCTCTTGGAACTAACCCGAACTACACCAATTTCTTTCCGTAGAATTCAAAACCAACTCTAGGGTTCGTAAAATTTTCCTCTATTTTTCTATCCGATTTTTTTTTTGTCTCTGTTTTTGGCTTTTGATCACGTTTCTCTTTTCTTTTCTTTTCCCTTCTTCTTTTTTTTTGGTCGTGATTTTTACTCTTTTTTTTTTTTTTACAATCGACTAGTAAATACTACACTATCAAAAGACAATTAATATTGCAGAATTGAATGCTAACAATGGATATGAACGATTGGAGTTAGGGTTTTTGATATTACCTTCCTCAACCGAACTTGATGTTTTGACAAACCTAAGCTTTGATACCAAACTGATACAAACCACGCCAACCCGTGACGAAACGCAATACCAATACGTTCGGAAAATTCATTGCCTAAGACGCCCAAACACCTAAAGTGGAAACCGCAACCCGTTATCTATAAGCGAGACAAGAACCTTGGTATAAAAATGAAGACTCCACAATCGAGATGAAAGACCGAATGATAAGTTGGGATGAACGCCACGGAAATCAATTCGATAAGTTCGAATTAGTTCTTGAAGAACCAAGAGAGGTGCCTCTCAAAAGTGTTTAATGTTCAAAGATGTATATCTCAGTTGTTATAAACCCTAGGAGCTTTTATACTAGGGTTACAATTCGTGTAAAAAACAAGTCCAAAATGACGTAGTTTAGTTAAGTGACATAAAAACGCGAAACAGAACAAGCTGGCCGACAGGGGATATACGGCCGTGTACACTCCCGTATACTTTGGCCGTGTACCTTTCTGTGCAACTTCTGGCAACATACACGCCCGTGTACTTTGGCCGTGTATCTTTCTGTGCAACTTCCGGCAACATATACGCCCGTGTACTTTGGCCGTGTATCTTTCTGTGGATTTGCTTGACTTCATACACGGCCGTGCCTTGAAAGTACACGCCCTCTTTAACCCGTGTCCGGTGTGACTTGTATAAAAGCAAGGGTCTTCCCATGGTTGTTCCAATCCATTCCAACTTCATGATTGCTCCAATCCTTTCCGGCTTCATGGACAACCTTTATCAACCCGTTAAGTGCTTCCATGAATCATTTTGCTTGATTTCTTGTGATTGATCCAGGCGGCACTTCAAGAGGATCCACATTTCTTCTTCCAGCTTGGCTCTCGTCATGGATCTCATCAGAATGGAACGGTGAAGTTGAAGAGGAAAAGGGAATTTCATGAAGAAAGCAAGTGTGTATGTATGTGAAATTGATTGGAAAGAGAAGGTATCATCTATATAGAAATGACGACTCAAATAGTTCGATCAAGTGATCAAATTATAAAAGGAAGTACTAGAAGTGTGTGCGAGCCATTGGTGAAATGATTGTGTATGTGAGTGTGGGGGAAAAGGCATTAGGGAGTTTGAGAAGAGATAGGAGTTAACTAGAGATCGAGAAATCCAACGAAAATTGCATGGAGTCGCTATAGCTAATCCTTTAATACTATGTTCGATGAAGAGACCACACGTCGGGATCACTTAATGACGATTAGGACTATGATAACCATAAACAAATGAGTAGGAAACTTAATGATATGCTACAATGTTGTGATTGGTTTGATATGTTATGTTGGATCTTGGTATGTTGTATATGTGTCTTTCCTTGTTTAGTTGTGATTGTAATTGTTGTAATTTTTATTAATTCCTTAGTAAACAATAGGGTAAAGAAGTTGGAAAGGAAGTCATACGAAGAAACTAGTAATTAGGTAAATTATAGATAAATACTATTGTAACAATATAAAGAATAGAATGGGCTTAAGGTTGATATCACTATCTTAACAATAGCACCTTACCCTAGTTTGCTAACGCTATCACTATAGATTTAATATCCAAATTTAGCTTTGTTTTCTTAAACTAAATTAATACATGTATACTTAACTTTTTCTATATATATGTGTATAATTGGTGTTTACACATAAACATATGGAACAAACTATCTATCATTATGTACATATATAAGAATCTAATTCTAAATACACATATATATGCTTGGATGAAATGATTTCCCTACTATATTTATACCTATAATTATACAAATCATAAACGAAAGTCTTTATTTTTCAATGCAATAATTTTATCCTCTTACATCTCTTGAGTACATGAGGAAAAATATTTAACAAATTTATCCTAGAAATACATTTATAAATCTATATATATATATATATATATTCTTATTTATGTTGGTAGGACTTAGAAGGGATATATATGTGGCTACCCCGTTTAACTCTTGATTATGTGTAAAATTGAGCACTTAAGGGGTGGGATGACATAGGGGTGTCAAAGACTGATAATTATAAATCAATCCAAGTGATTGATTTGATAGTAAGTGAAATGACACAGAGGTGTCAAAGGATGAGAACTATAAATCAAACCTAAGTGGTTGATTTAACGGTCGATAAGACTAAGCCATATTATTCCATTATTGAGTTGATCTCGCATGATAACCCATTTCAAACTTATTGATCGTGATTTGTGTCTGGCTTGACTGATTCTACTTAGTTAGTCTAATCCTCTTTATCATATCTATAACATGTAATGTTTGATATCTCTTGTCGTGATGAGTGTGCACATAAGGTGTATTCCTTAAAGGCTGATAGTTTACTTTATTATCTTAAACGTGGATTAGCCTGTGATTTTACATTGTTTAATCATCCTGAACCAAATAATTAAAAGATTGGACTCAAATAAAACTGGACATGCTTTACATGAGACATTGCATGAAATTGAAGGCCATTACTGCTACAAAACACGCCAGAAGTGATCAAAGGATTACTATTCTGCCAAGTGTGAACTAAGTGATTAGGGGATTGTCGCGCCTTGACAGTTCTAAGTCCAACCTGTCTCTTGAAGGTGTGTAAATGCTCGGTGTAGAGAGGCACCTGAGCATAGATCACTAAAGCCAAGATACAGTTATAAATAAGTGATAAGAGTACTGAAATTGTGTGCAAGACTCGAGCAGTGATGGTGGCTTCAGAATCCCTAACCCAAGGTCAAGGGGGGTGTAAAACCTAGACTTCACGTTGGTTACTGGAAGACCGCGTGAGATACTAAATTCATATGGTTGTTCATGCATAACATATGATTTGATAACTTGATTTGAAATTACTTATGCGTGTGTAGCATTAAGAGTATTGCACTCTCATTTATTGAGTCGTAGTGTGCTCACCCCTCCACAAACCGTTTTGTAGGTAAAGATTATGAAAGCTTGAGATGGGATAAGATGTGAATTGTCGAGTTTTTTTAAGCTAAAAAACATAAAGTAAGAATTGTGAATGTTAGACTATTTAGATGAAATCTTACTTTTAGGACCTTGATGTAAATTTTGAATTTGTGAGACTTGGGGTCTTATTCCATTTATTGATTGGTAGGGGATTCCAACTCTCTACGATTTTGTTTAACTATGGGACATGGAATCCATAATTATATTTTTATGGTATGATCATATGTAATATGATTAGTCATAAATGTAATTAATTATTTAGAGTCTTATAATCTCTGACTCGTAAGACGGTTACCATGTAACAAGTGCACACATACTATGATAATTTTTAGCGGAAACTTCTAGGGCCCTTTAGGGTGTCACATGCATCAAATTCAACATCTCTTTTGATGATGAGTTGCTTGGTCTTGAGTTTATATATCCTACATCCTTTAGATTGTGTGTTGTAGCTAAGGAAGATGCCTCTTTCAATCTTTTCTTCCAATTTATGCCTTTTCATTATTGGAATGCACACATAGTAGATGCTTCTAAATACCAAAGATGTTATGTTTATGGCTTTCATCCACTCCAAGCTTCAATAGGTGTTTTATCTTATACTGCTTTAGTTAAACACCTATTGAGTAGATAGATTGCTATATATACAACTTTAGCCCAAAACATCTTTGGCATCTTTTTCTCTTATAACATAGATTTGTCTATCTCCATGCAATTTTTCCTTTTTGATACACCATTTTTTTTCTAGTTTATATCCAACTATAAGTTGGTGTTCAACTCCTTCAACTTCATTGAATATGTTGAACCACATCAAGACATATTCTTTACCTCTATCACTTCTTATTGTTTTAATATTATTTCCACTTAGTTTTTAACTTATTTCTTAAATTTCTTGAAATTTTCAAATACTTTTGATCTTTCACACATAAAATAAACTTATTTCATCTTTATGTGGTCATTAATAAAAAGGATGAAGTACTTACATTACTTAAATGATGGTGTCCTCATTTCTCCGCATACATATGTGTGTGTAAGCTCTAATGGTGCTTTAGCTCTCTATGCTTTCCTAGAAGGAAATGATTTTCTAAGTTGCTTCCCAAGCATGTAGCCTTCACAAATGGTACAAAAATCTCCTTCAAATAATAAGGAATATTCTCTCTCCATCATTTAGCCAACATTGAGTAAGTTCATCTCAAGAGTTGGTATGAGCAAGATGTCTTTTTGATGAGATCCATGATGAGAGTCAAGTCGGAAGAAGAAATGTGGATCCTCTTGAAGTGCCGCTTGGACCGATCATAAGAAATCAAGCGAAATGATTCAAGGAAGCACTTAACGGGTTGATAAAGGTTGTCCATGAAGCTGGAAAGGATTAGAGCAATCATGAAGTTGGAACGCATTGGAATAACCATGGGAAGACCCTTGCTTTTATACAAGTCACACCGGACACGGGTTAAAGAGGGCGTGTACTTTCAAGGCACGACCGTGTAGGAATATCAAGATTGCACAGAATCATACACGACCTGACACACGGCTAAAAGGCACGACCGTGTAAGGAGACAAGAATTGGCACAGAATCATACACGGCCAAAGTACACGACCGTGTATCCCCTGCCGGCCAGCTTTTTCTGTTTCGTGTTTTTACGCAACTTATCTAAGCTACGTCGTTTTGGACTTGTTTTTCATGAATTATAACCCTAGTATAAAAGCTCCTAGGGTTTAGAACAACTTGGAATTTACATCTTTGAACATTAAACACTTTTGTGAGGCACCTCTCTTGGTTCTTCAAGAACTAAATCGAACTTATCGGATTGATTTCCGTGGCGTTCATCCTGACTTATCAATCGGTCTTCCATCCCGATTGTGGCGTCTTCATTTTTATACCAAGGTTCTTGTCTCGCTTATAGACAACGGGTCGCGGTTTCCACTTTAGGTTTTTGGGTGTCTTAGGCAACGAATTTCCGAACGTATTGGTATTGGGTTTCATCACAAGTTGGCGTGGTTCGTATCAGTTTGGTATCAGAGCTTAGGTTTGTCAAAACATCAAGTTCGGTTTGAGGAAGGTAACATCAAAACCCTAACTCCAATCGTTCATATCAATTATCATATTCAATTTCGTAGTATTGATTGTCTTTTGATAGTGTAATATCCACTAGGCGATTGTAAAAAAAAAAAAAAAAGAGTAAAAATCACGACAAAAAAAAAAGAAGAGAAAAGAAAAGAAAAGAAAAACGTGATCAACAACAACAACCAAGACCAAAAAAAAAAATCGGATAAAAAAATAGAGGAAAATTTACGAACCCTAGAGTTGTTTTGAATTCTATGGAAGGAAATTGGTGTAGTTCGGGTTAGTTCCAAGAGAATTGAAAAGAGGAAATTGGCGAGTTGATATCATCATTATTCGTGAGAATACACGAGTGACTGTGTGATATAATCATTTGAGCGAAACACGTAAGGGAGTGTATCGTGAGGTTTACTTATATATATATTTGTGTTAGTACTAATCTTTTCTGTAGGGACAATGTCGAGACAACATTCTCCTGAAGGTGAGAGGGGAAGGTTTGATGCTAGATTAGTAATTGAGGCGTTGAGGGGTGAGATGAAGAGGATGTTCCATGAGGGAATGGAACAAATTCATGAGACGGTAGAGCAAAGACTAGAGTAATCCACAAACGTATTCCAAGGGCGTAAGAAGGAGAGTCGTTCTAGGAGAGTACCGAGGGGTGGAGATGAAATGTCGGATGATGACTTTGATGAGCCTTCTATCGGGAGTTATAGAAGATATGGTGGTCGGAATAGAGGAACTAGGGATTGGGAAGATAAAGGAGATAGGAATAGAGAGGATGATCAATTAAGTAGCATAAAGATGAAGATTCCTCCTTTCCAAGGGAAGAATGATCCCGAGGCGTACTTAGAGTGGGAGAAAAAGGTAGAGATGGTGTTTGATTGTCACAACTATAGTGGGAGAAAGAAAGTAAAACTTGCTGCCATTAAGTTTTCAGATTATGCTATTGTGTGGTGGGATCAACTAATGTTGAATAGGAGAAGGAGTGGCGAGCCACCTATTGAGTCTTGGGAAGAGATGAAAAGAGTGATGAAGAAGCGGTTTGTGCCTGCGTATTACTATCGTGAATTGCACAACAAGTTGCAAACTCTGAGGCAGGGAAGCCGAAGTGTAGATGAGTATTTCAAAGAGATGGAAGTCACTATGATTAGGGCGAATGTAGAGGAGGATAGAGAGGCTACAATGGCTAGGTTTCTTGCTGGGTTGAATAGAGAAATCCAAAATGTGGTTGAATTGTAGCATTATGTAGAATTAGAGGATATGGTTCACATGGCTATAAAGGTTGAGAACCAGCATAAGAGGAAAGGTAGTAGTAATGCACGGTTTCCACAGGGTAATGGTTCATCCACTTGGAAGACCAACCAATGGAAGAAAGAAGAAAAGCCTTTACCCACTAAACCGAAAGGAGAGCTGAGGCAAGCGGGTTCTACTCCTGGTAATCAAGGTAACCCTGAATCTTCTACTTCTAGAAATCATGACATTAGATGCTTTAAATGCTAAGGTAGAGGCCATATTGCTAGTCAATGTCTAAATAGGCGTGTGATGATTTTGCGTGATGATGGTGAGTATGAGACTGAGGGGGATAGTGAAGAAGACGATATGCCTCCATTAGAGGATGCTAGTGATGATGAGGAGCCTGCAATGGGAAGGCTAGTGGCAGTAGTGAAGCGAGCGTTGAATGTGCAGGTGAAGGAAGAAGAGGAGGTGCAAAGAGAGAATATATTTCATACTAGATGTTATCTAGGAGATCACATCTATAGTTTGATCATTGATGGAGGAAGTTGCACCAATGTAGTGAGTAATTTTATTGTTAAGAGGCTGGGGCTCAAAACTGTTAGACACCCTAGTCCATATAAATTGCAGTGGTTGAATGATAATGGTGAGACTAAGGTGAGTAAGCAAGCCTTGATTGGTTTTCGCATTGGTAACTATGAGGATGAGGTGTTATGTGATGTAGTGCCAATGCAAGCATGTCATGTGTTGTTGGGGAGGCTATGGCAATTTGATAGGAAGGTTGTTCATGATGGCTTTTCTAACAAGTATACGCTTGTTCACCAGGGGAAAAGCTTTAATCTTAAACCGTTAACACCTAAGCAGGTGTATGAGGACCAGTTGCAGCTACAACAGTCTTTTGCAAAACATAAGGTGAGTGAAAAGCAGAGGGAGAGTGAGAGAGCAAAAGACAATGAGAAAGAAAAGGAATATAAAAGTCAAGATCAAAAGGAAAAAGAGAGGAAGGTTGGAAAGAGTGTGAGAGGCCAAGTTGAAGGGGGATCAACTTTGGTGGTGAGTGAAAAGGAGAGGGCATCCTTGCAAAAGGAGAGTTGTGTGGAAAGAGCGAGTGTAGTAAGGAGAGCGTTAGTGATGAGGCAACCTATGTTGTTGCTGGTTTTTAAAGAAGCATATTTGACTACTAACGAACTATCTAACTCTTTGCCTAGTGTGGTTGTGTCTATTGTGCAAGATTTTGAAAATGTCTTTCCGAAGGAACTCCAAAGGTAGGTAGATGAGTTAATGGAGGAGGGATACGTGAGAGAAGGCATGAGTCCATGTACAGTGCCTGTGATTTTGGTGCCTAAGAAGGATGGGACATGGAGAATGTGTGTTGACTACCGCGCCATCAACAACCTTACGGTAAAGTATCGTCATCCCATTCCTTGTTTAGATGACTTTTTAGATTGGTTATATGAGTATAGTGTCATTCCTCGTGAGCCATGGATAAACATTTCCATAGATTTTGTGTTAGGAATATCTAGGCCTAGGTATGGTCGAGATTCTAATTTTGTGGTTGTGGATAGGATTTTTAAAACGGTTCATTTTATTCCTTGTCATAAAACTGATAATGCTATACACATTGTTGATTTGTTCTTTAGAAAGGTAGCGTCCGTATGGTATACCTAGAAGCATTGTTAGTGATCGAGATGAGAAATTTTTGAGTCATTTTTGGAGAGTATTGTAGGAAAAGTTGGGAACTAAACAGATGTTTTCAACTATCTGTCACCCATAAATTGATGGGCAAATTGATGTGGTTAATAGGACTTTAATTCAATTGTTAGGGACAATCATAGAGAAGAACATTAGGACTTGGAAGGATTATCTACCATTTGTGGAGTTTGCATATAACAGGGCTTTATATAGCACTACTCATTGTTCACCATTTGAGATTGTGTATGGTTTTAACCCATTGGTTCCTGTTTATTTATTGCCATTGCCACTTAACAAGTCTGTGAGTCTTGATGCTAATTCTAAGGCAGATTTCGTGAGAAAGCTACATGCACAGGTAAAGATTAGGATTGTAAAACAAAATGCCAGGGTCGCTTCAAGGGTGAACAAGGACAGGAGACCAAAGATTTTTCAGCCTGGAGATTGGGTTTAGGTGCATTTTCACAAGGAGAGTTTTCCATTGCAGAGGAGATCCAAGTTGAACCCTAGGGGAGACGGTCCATTTCCGATGCTTGAGAAAATCAATGATAATGCCTACAAGAAAAATTTACAAGGTGAGTATCCAGTAAGTGTCACATTTTATGTTACTGATCTGAGTCCATTTGATGCAGGCAATGATTTGAGGACAAATCCTTTTCAAGAGGAGGGGAATGATGAGAGTCAAGCCGGAAGAAGAAATGTGGATCCTCTTGAAGTGCCGCCTGGACCGATCACAAGAAATCAAGCGAAACAATTCAAGGAAGCACTTAACGAGTTGATAAAGGTTGTCCATGAAGCCGGAAAGGATTGGAGCAATCATGAAGTTGGAATAGATTGGAACAACCATGGGAAGACCCTTGCTTTTATACAAGTCACACTGGACACGGGTTGAAGAGGGCGTGTACTTTCAAGGCACGGCCGTGTAGGAATATCAAGATTGCACAGAATCATATACGGCCAGACACACGGCTAAAAGGCACGGCCGTGTAAGGAGACAAGAATTGGCACATAATCATACACGGCCGTGTATCCCCTATCGGCCAGCTTTTTCCATTTCGTGTTTTTACGCAACTTATCTAAGCTACATCGTTTTGGACTTGTTTTTCACGAATTGTAACCCTAGTATAAAGGCTCCTAGGGTTTAGAACAACTTGGAATTTACATCTTTGAACATTAAACACTTTTGAGAGGCACCTCTCTTGGTTCTTCAAGAACTAAATCGAACTTATCGGATTGATTTCCATGGCGTTCATCCTGACTTATCAATCGATCTTCCATCCCGATTGTGGCGTCTTCATTTTTATACCAAGGTTTTTGTCTCGCTTATAGACAACAGGTCGCGGTTTCCACTTTAGGTGTTTGGGCGTCTTAGGCAATGAATTTCTGAACGTATTGGTATTGGGTTTCGTCATGGGTTGGCGTGGTTCGTATCACTTTTGATGAGTCATGTACCATTGTGTGTTTCGATAGTAACTATGCCCTTACCTTCAATGGAAACTAATGTTCCATTGCCAAGTCCTACTTGTGACTTGACAAATGAGTCTAAATCTTGAAAAAATATTCTTATTACTAATCATGTAGTTACTATGACCATTATCTAAATACCATATATGATAGGAATCAAAATCCGATAAGACCTATCATTAGGGCAAGAACTAAAGGATTTCAAATCTTGGCGATGAAGGCCCATTTTGAGCAAATCGACCTTGGAATTATTCGTTTACTAACCTCTTTTCTCTTATTCATGTATTATATATTCCAACAGGCACACTTATCAAGCTTTACAAGGCGATGGACAAACTCACTAAAACTCAGCTTTTGGGTTATCTATAGACCGACCTAAACCGGTGATAAGCTAGGCTAACGAATCATATGGAAGAGCTAGCATCTTGAAGACTAATTTTTATATATTTTTATTTACTTGGACTATTTATGTTGTAATCATTTTGGGACACTTTTATTTGGTTGTAATTGAGTTTTAGGACTAGCCACCCTAAAAGTGGTATAGTTGTGATTATGTGCATTTTCTAACCCTAAAGGAAGCAAGTATAAATACTTGCTTAAAGTAGGGTTTGAGGAGGCCATATTTTTCATATTTGAGATACACTTTCTGTGAGGATTAGGGTTCTCCAAATTGTCATTAGACTCTTATCAATTTCAATCCCAAGAGTTGAAATTGTGGCGAGTGCAACACTTTGAAATTGTGAGTAATATCAATTTCATTTTGTTGTGATTTCCTTTCTTCTCTAGTGTGTAATATCTAGGTGTGAATTGAGATAGTTCTTGGTTAGATTTGCTTCCTATTATTTCGAATTTTTGTGCTTAATTGAGATACTTTGCATTTGAATTCGGTTCATCCTTTGTGTGTGCTTCTTGAACCATGATTAACACATGTGGAGAGGGGTTCTTAGAGTTGAAGATTTATTTTGAAATTGTGAATTATTCATGTAGATTTATATGTGATTAGTGTTATGTTAGAAGAAATTATCATTGTGGAATTATAATTGCATCATTAAGTATTTGGATCTCATTACACCTTCACTAGGGTTCACGCAATTTTACCCTTTTTAAACCAGTTATTGATTTGAGAATTGAAGTGTTCCTTTGGTTCATTTGATTGTGCTTAGACCTTGGTTTTAGGCACGTCATCTTTTGTTATCAGATCTTGAGGTTTAAGAGGAGGGATTTGCAATTTTGAATTTCAGAAATTTAGGGTTAATGTTCTTGCATATTCAATTCCAAAATTGGGGGTAAATTGAAATTGTTGTTGTGATTGCTTGAAGTGGCATGATTGTCTTGTTTAGGAAGTTGAATTTGCTGCTTGTTGAGTGATTTTTGAGTACTTGTGGAAGCCTATTTGTTGTGGACTTCACCGTGAAGGAAGGGGAAAGATAATGCTTTTTTTTAATGCAATTTCGGAAGTACAATTGTGTAGGAGGAGAATTGTGATTCTTACATTATTTGAATTCGAAATTGGGGAGAGTAATTTGCAATTTCCATATTTGAGTAGTGTGGAAGAATGGAAGTTATTTGATTTTCAAAACAAGCATTAAGAGTGAAGGAGTTAATGTGTGTTTGTTTGAATTTGAAAATTACTTCTTACCAAGTGTGGAAGGGTTACAATTAGTAAAGTGGTTTGATTTTCAAATTTAAATTGCTGCCTTTTGTGTAAGTTGCGATTTGGAATTATATTTGAAGTGAAGAATTTGCAATGTGTTGTCCTTCAATTTTCCATTGAAGAGGAGTAGTGAATTGATGAAGTTTGTGTTGCATGTGGTGAGAAAAAGGTGTTGCACCGTGAGTGTTGTTGTTGTTATTGTTTGAATTTAATACATCATGTGTGTATTGTGTAAGTGGCAGTGTGAGTGTGTTGCACTTGAGGTGTTGTAAAGTGGTGTGAATTTGTGGAAGTTGTGTGGAGTAAGGTGCTGCATGTTGAGGCTAAATTGTAAGAGTGCAGTGCATGGATAGCAAACCATGAAGGGGAAGAGTGGTGTTTCAATTGTGAAGTAGAATTGTGTAATGTGTGCATTTTCAGAAATTGGAGGAATCATAATTATTATCTTCATATTTGAAATCAGAATTGAAAGTGTACATTAAGAGGTCATTTTGAAATCTCAAATACACATTAATTCATAGTTAATTGTGTATCATTTGAATTTGAAAAAGCTTCATACCATTTGTGGAGTTGTGCACTTATTGAACTTCTTTTTGAATTTGAAAGTGAGCTGCCTTATCTTGTGTTGAAGTTGCGGTTTTGGTTGTATTTTGTGGAAGTGAATTATGCCATGGCTTGAGGAGTGTATTTGGAGTTATATTTTTATTAATTTAACAGAGGTTATGTAGATTTGATATTGGTTATTATATGTGTTGTCAAGGACATTGTTAGTAGTGGCGTGAAGCATCTTGAACCGTGAGCATAAGGAGACTTTTGTGGTGTTGGATGGTTTGTTGTGTGAGTATTTTCCTTATTGCCTATTGTGTATTTAAGTGGTGAGAAGTCAAAGCAGGAAAAAGAAAAGTGAGTAGTAAAATTTAAAATTCAAACAAGTCATTAAAGTGTTAAAGTAATTGAACTAGTTACTTAAACAATTGTAGTTGAATTTAATTCTATCTACTTGAAAATAGTTGAGTGTATTTCACTTGTAGCTTGGTTGTGTACTTGAACTGTGGAAGTGTGAGGATAATTATTGTGTTGTTAAGTTTGAACACAATCATGTCTAGTGAGATGTTTCATTATACTAATGTATTGCATCGGACATTGACTACGGTTATTATTAAGGATGATGAACAAAGGGAAAACTTGTTCCATACTTCTTGTAGGGTACAAGGAAATTTATGTGTCCTTATGGTTGATGGTGATAGTTGTACCAATGTGGTAGCAACATCGTTAGTATCAAAACTAAAACTTGCTATTACTCCACATCCTAAACCGTATAAGTTGCATGGGCTTAGTGATCAGGGGAGTTTGCATATGACCCAAAGAGCTAGGGTACCTTTTAATGTGGAGGATAAATACTGTGATGAAATTAAGTGTGATATTCTACCTATGTGTACATCCCATATATTGCTTGGCATGCCTTAGTTATATGACATGAGGGTCTTACATGATAGCTTCAGGAATACTAATGTATTCCAGAAGGAGGGAAAATGAATTATTCTGAGTTCGATGTTGCCTTCAAAGGTTTAAAGGGTTCAGCAACAAATTAGTAGACCATCAGTGGGCCATGAGCAGTTGAACCAACCCTTAGAGCACAAAATTTGTCAGTCATAGATGTACCAACCTTTAGAGGATCTTGATGAACAGAGTTAGTTGAGCGGATTACCAGAGGACGAAACTGTTCAAGGGCAATTGTGTTTACCTTCAGAGATATTAGAGGCTTATGAGCAATTGAGTAAAGCTTCAGGAGATACTGAGGGTTAGAGTGATATGAGTAGATCACCAAAGGGCTAGACTGTTTAGAGACATTTGTGTCCATCATCAGAGGTTTCCAAGGGCCATGAGTGGTTGAGCCAACTATTAGAGGAAACAATATTAGTGGAATGGGCTAAGATAGGGGATACCTCAGTGGACAATGGGTCATTATTTGTGTTGTAGATGAGATACATCTTGGAAATGGAGGAGAGAAAACAATCACCCCTTATAGTATTTCAGAAATTGGGATTCTGCAGAGATACTTCTTCAGATGGATTGCTAAGAGAAAACAAAGTCTCTACTGCATTTGATCTATCAGATTTGATGACAAATCTTTTTTAGGCCGGAGGAGATGATAAGAATCAAAATCCAACAAGACCTATCATTAGGGTAAGAACTAAAGGATTTCGAATCTTGGCGATGAGGGCCCATTTTGAGCAAATCGACCCTGGAATTATTCATTTACTAACCTCTTTTCTCTTATTCATGTATTATATATTCCAACAGGTACACTTATCAGGCTTTACAAGGCGATGGACAAACTCACTAAAAATCAGCTTGTAGGTTATCCATGGACCGACCTAAACTGGTGATAAGCTGGGCTGACGAATCCTATAGAAGAGCTAGCATCTTGAAGACTAATTTTTATATATTTTTATTTACTTGGACAATTTATGTTATAATCATTTTTTGACACTTTTATTTGGTTGTAATTGAGTTTTAGGACTGGCCACCCTAAAAGTGGCATAGTTGTAATTATGTGCATTTTCTAACCCTAAAGGAAGCATGTATAAATACTTGCTTAAAGTAGGGTTTGAGGAGGCCATATTTTTCATATTTGAGATACACTTTGCGTGAGGATTAGGGTTCTCCTAATTGTCATTAGACTTTTATCAATTTCAATCCCAATAGTTGAAATTATGGCGAGTGCAACACTTTGAAACTGTGAGTAAAATCAATTTCATTTTATTGTGATTTCTTTTCTTCTCTAGTGTATAATATCTAGGTGTGAATTGAGATAGTTCTTAGCCAGATTTGCTTCCTATTATTTCGAATTTTTGTGCTTAGTTGAGATACTTTGCATTTGAATTCAGTTCATCCTTTATGTGTGCTTCTTGAACTGTGATTAGCACGTGTGGAGAGGGGTTCTTAGAGTTGAAGATTTATTTTGAAATTATGAATTATTCATGTGGATTTATATGTGATTAGTGTTATGTTAGAAGAAATTATCATTGTAGAATTATAATTGCATCGTTGAGTATTTAGATCTCATTGCACCTTCACTAGGGTTCATGAAATTTTACCCTTTTTGAACCGGTTATTGATTTGACAATTGAAGTGTTCCTTTGGTTCATTTGATTGTGCTTAGACCTTGGTTTTAGGCAGCATGACAAGCATAGCACAAATAATCTTTATCTTCTTTCGCTTCAAAATAGTTCACTTGATGTTTTCCTTTAAATCAAAAAACTTTTTCATGAAGGCTAAACTTTCTACCATTTTGGCATAGTGTCTTTCCTTTATATCAACAATCTTTTTCAAAGTGACTATTCTTGTTATAAATTCGACATGGTGGATGCTTTCTTTTATCTCCTTCATTTCCTTTAACTCCAAATTTCCTATCTTCATTTCTTTTATCACCATTCTTAAAGTTCTAAGACCTAAGACTTAATTTGGATTGAAAAGCATTCTCTAATGTAGTGTCATCATGTTTATTTAGTCTCCTTTTATATGTTTCTAGAGAGCCAGTTAATTCAGTAATTGATAGGATAGCTAAATATTTTATTTCCTTAATAATAACAACAAATGAATCATATTTTTGTGGAAGTGTGATTAATAGTTTTTCAATTGCCTGTTTATTTGTAATAGTTTCTCTATGGGCTCTCATTTGGGGAAAAGGGCACATGGAGTGCCTCTACACTTGAATTTAGACAATTTAGTACTTAAAATTTCATTCTATAGAAATGTAGTGTCTAATACAAACAATACGTCATACCTTATTTCAAAGTATAGACACTAAATTTTAAAAAAATGAAATTTTAGACACTAAATTGCGTATATACAAAAGTGTAGGCACTTTGTGTGCCTTTATCCCATCTCATTTAAGTAGCAATTTAGTTGATTCTTGTATTTTATTCCTCTATAGTCTTAGGATCCCTTATTTTAATATTCTCAAAAACTTGTCTTAGAAATTAAAGTTTTAGAAGGTGTACCTTTTCACTTCCTTGAAACTCCTCCTTTAGCATATCCCATACTAACTATGTGTTGGTAACTCCACTAATTTTAGGGAAAATTAGATTTGTCGATGCCAACTAGATATCATATAAAGCCTTCAGATCTTTTTCCTTATCTTATTTAAGTTTAGCTAAGTCTAATGCTCATAGTGTAGAGGTATTTTTTAGCATAGCAATGCCATTTTCTATGGTCTCCCATAGACCTTGTGATATAAAGTAGGCCTCTTTTTTATCATTCTACTCCCTTACTTAACATCTAACTATTTGTGCAGGGACTTAAGCTTCAATAACTTAGTTAAGCCAATTCTAGATGCGCTTTTCAGTTTAACTAATCTCAATTTCTTGTAATATAGCTTCTTTGTAGAATAACTTTATATATACCCTAAGATAGTCATTAAAATTATGAAGCATTAACTTTTTCTCCCTACTATAGATCTTCCGTTAACAATAGCTTGATAGGTACCCTTCTCTCGCAAATAAATCCATCTCTAATCAAGATGTATGTTTACAAGTTTTCTAATTGATGGTTTCCACTAAAATGTAAATGATGGTTTCGATCACAATAGATGAGAGATGAAAATGATGATGACTTCGATAAATGATGCTTTTACTTATTTAGGGCTTACTTTTAATAAATTTATTGCTTGCAGAGATGTGTCCTATAATTACTTAACAGAAAGCTTGCCCATGTGGGTTAATAAAGAAAACATGTTGTTATAAGACTAATTTTACTCTAAATTATGAAAATAAATGCCTATAGACTTCAAATGACCAAAAATGCAAAATGTTTGGTGTGTAGTAATTTAGCCAGAAATAACTTTATAATAGACAACGACAATATCGAGTAAGTCTCTTCATTCTAAGTTTTCTTTCAATTTAATAATTTTAGGTAACTAGTTACTTTTGCTTCAATAATGGCTTATTCTTTATTCATCTAAACGTTTTCTTTTGTAATGATTATTGTCATTGTAATGCCCCATATTCTGAGGCCTTTACTTAACCGGTTATACAACCCAGTTGCTTGAGAAACAATTGGTTATGGCGTTTTCAAGTTGAAAATAAGACATATTGGAACTAAGAAAATATTTAAATTTAAGCTTCACTAGTATCAATAAATATTAGGCTTATTTAAACTTTTGATCTTCTTTACTTTTCATATAGTGGAAACATACAACAAACTAGCAACTTCAAATTGCACTTTTACATTTACACCTAACTTCTTACACATCACTTGTTACACAACAATCTCTTCACAGAGTTGCTCGAAATCCTTTGTACATAACTTTGCTAGTTCTCGTACTTGTTATCCAACTCACCTTTGAGATCTTATCTTAAAAGAAAGATGTTTCAAGAAAATAATCTATTCATACTTATAGATTATAATAAGTCCCTACTTACATTAGCTAATGATACTTTAAAATCTAATATTCCAATTATAGTATTTAGAAATCCTCCCTTTTCTTATGATACCAACTACATTATTAAATTAGTCCATTATTCCTATAGCATTAGTCTTTATAACTATTGGTTCACGGGTTTATTTGTCTCCCCTTTAGAAATACAGGAGGTATATATTTTCATAACATAAAAAAATCTATGTAATCCTTAAAACTTAATCTAGTTTCTTATCTACTGTCAATATACATTATCATATGATTACGTAGCCATAATCTTTATGAGTACATTTATACTATATAACATATATACATGATTATTTTCTAGCTGAAAATTCATTTGCTTAAAAAATCATCAACTTCCACTATTTTAATTGCAGTTCATTTTGATTGATAAGAGGATTTTTGGTAGGTAATAGGTCTTGTAGAAGAATTTTATAACTCATAGTATGGTTTATCATAAATTATCTTTTAACTACCATATTCGAGTTTTAATTTTATCAAAAAATTTGTAGCTATTTTGTTAATATATATATATATATTATTTGACAATATAGTAAATTTATGGTTTTCTTAAAGTGTATTTGTTAAAAATTTTCAAGGTCTCACAATCATATTGCTTTCTAAGTAATTCCCTTGTAGCTTTTTGCCTATAGGTTTAAACTATTTGCAATGAAACTTTCCCTGTAATAGCAGAGAGGGATTAGGTAAGCGGAAGGGTATCCTTCATTGTTGATGAAAATACTGGTTTTTTAATATAATGACGGATCTAACTAATTAAATCATTCAAGTTGTATATTTTCTTTCTCAGCTGGATTTTTTGAGTGCTATTGAACTTTTTACAAAGCCCTAGAGAAATTGTTTAGTGTTGATAGGCGATTTCTGTTAATAAGAGCATCTTATTCCATAATGCCTTACCTTACCATTGAATTTTATTTATTCAACTTTAACTAAAGATAATTACCAATTGTATTTTCCAAAACAATTGCGTAGTGAATACGGTGTGCGCAAAGTGTAGTAATTACACTATGCAATATGTTCTGTTGTTCACTTAGATGTCCATTAGTCTGCTGTTCATGCGGTATAGTGAAATGTTTTTACCAAAATCAACGTTATTTTTTGGTAATTATTCGTCCTTGATATGTGGTTCCTAAAAACTAGTTGTGGTAGCCGGTAATGTTACAACTTGGACTAGGATGTCCATTCTTAATATACTTTGCTATTTTCACATATTTATTAACACGAAGGTTTAAACATATGCTCTACTCTTTGGTTTTCCATTCCCAAAATTGCGATTGTTGCTGTAACTTCTCCGAAAAGTCATGGTGTGTTGTGGCTCATAAGAATTACATCTCCTCATTATGAAGCAAGAAGTGAGTCTCGACGTCTACAACGCTCTCATTTTTTAAATTGAAAATTAACTTAATCCCTGTATCTTTCGCTTTGACAATGATGGATTCTATTGCGAATGTGAAAATTCTACATTGTAGACAAAGATAGTATCCATCTTGATGTTTCTAGTGTTCTTTTACTGTGTTTTATGGCTAAGTTGAGAAAATGTTAATATATGTACAGTGGTCCCTATATATATATATATATAACACATATTTTAAGCTTGGTTTAGGTCCATATATCAAGAGAGCATGTCTATGTGAAATATGATATTGGTTGCTTTATCATACAGATTACAGCTTTTCAGTCAAATGTGGCGGTCAACGAATCACATCCTTTAATGGTATAGTGTTTGAGAAGGATGATGAAACTCTAGGTCTAGCGACATATTATGTAACTGACTCACAAAGGCGGGTAGTGAGCCATGTAGGGTATTTGATGGACGACAATTTAACATATATACTTTCTATGTCCCTGCTCACAAGCACTTTATGAGGTTCGGAGTTGTTCCAAACAGCAAGGATATCTACTTCATCTCTTCGATATTATGGCGTGGGACTTCAAAATGGAAACTACAATGTTACCCTCCATTTTGCTGAAATCTCAATCCAAAATACCGGATGGGAAGGCCTTGGAAGGCGTATTTTTTATATATATATTCAGGTTAGCTCATTCTTTCTACTAAAAGCTTTTATGTTTGTCAATCCTTGGCACTATTTATGGATTTTCCTTTTAAAATATCCTAAACCTCTTCAATCCTGTTCAATAGTAGTTCTCTATGGCATCCATATCGGAGTTTAAATTGTTCTGACTTCCTCATTTCTTCATCTTGTATATGCTGAAATCAAGGTACTCGTGTAGAAAAAGATTTTGACATGCGAAAAGAGGCAGGTGGGTCATCCTTCAAAGCTTTTGAAAGAAACTTCAGTGCTCACATCTCACAAAACTACCTTGAAATTCATCTCTTTTGGGCTGGAAAGGGGACTTGTTGTGTGCCTTCTCTAGATACTCGTGGTCCTTTAATTTCAGCAATTAGTGCTAACCCAGGTACTCTTACAACTAAAACTCACTAAAATTCCATGCCACTCTTTTCATGAAGTTAGTGATAATGAGACTTTGAGCAGACTTCGTACCTGCTGTCAGTAACAACCTTCGGCTCTAAGCAATAAAAAGGACCAGACATGCATGATTGCTAGGATAACTGTTGTAGTTGGAGCAGCAAGTTCATTTGCGCTTCTCTTTTTGTTCTGTATTGTTCACTAAAGAAGGTAAGTTAACAATGGCAAATTAAAAGTTCAAGATATTGGATAAAGTTTTGCTTTATGTTTCGTGGTAATTTTAATAGGCTAGTAATGACAAATAAGGCTTTCATATTGCTACTATATCCTGCCGATAGGATTAAAAAACCTAGAAATGAAATTGTATGACTAATATATGAGAAGAGTGTATTTTTAGGAAACAAAGGATGAGGTTTGCAGTGCAGATCTTGAGTTACTTTTGCTTTTGGAAAGTTATTACTTGATAGTATATTTAGTTGTTGGAAATATAAAACATATGCAAGTTAAATAGACAAATTTGAGGAAAAATTCTTTGGTTTGTAGAGCTCCCAGGAATAGATGTAAAGCCATACACTTTAAGTTACAGCGAACTAAAGGCTGCTACAAAGGACTTTAACTCCATCAAGAAGCTTGGTGAGGGAGGATTTGGCTCAGTTTTTAAGGTAAGCTATCCTTCCATAAACCTAAAAAAATAAATAAATAAAGGAAAAAGTATAGTCTTGCACTTTAATAAAAAAGAAGAATGGAGCAACTAATGAAATGGAGATAACAATGTTATAGCAGTTCTGATTGTAGTATACATAATATGGAATACTCAATGATGCGAGGGTAATCACTATGAAGCAGTTATCTCTGGCATCTCACCAAGGAAAGAAACAATTCGTTACGGAGATTGCAACAATTTCTGTTGTGCAAAATCATAACCTCATCAAATTATATGGCTGTTGCATCGAGGGTGACCAAAGACTTCTAGTATATGAGTATCTAGAAAACAAGACTCTTGGTCGACCATTATTTGGTACATAATGTTTGTTGACTATACTTTTTGTCATTTGATGAAAAAAAAGTCAAAACTCATTACATTTTACTTGCATGAGACAAAAGAAAGAAGTTTAAGTCTTGAATGGACAACTCGTTATGAAATTTTTCTTGGAATAGCTAAGGGCTTAGCTTATCTCCATGAGGATTCAAGGTTTGGCCAAACTTTATGATTGATGAGAAGATTCACATCAACACCCATGTTGATGTCAATGTAAGTTCATCCTTATTGATCTTCATGTTGCTTAAGAAGAATACTAGTCTGATTGTACACATCAATTATAGTGTACTTAGGTTTCTTTTCTGTCAATCTTTTTTAGTGGTTATCTTGCTCCAAAGTATGCAATGTGTGGTCACCTCATAGAGAAAACAGATGTCTTTACCGTTGGTGTTGTGGCTCTAGAAATCATAAGCGAGAGGCTAAATTCAAACCCAAGCTTGGAAGAAGATGAACCGTATCTTTTGGAATTGGTATGTCATATTTTTAGTAAACTTCTTTCAAGATTATTGATACTAATTGTTATGTGTAATTATTTCATATGTTCAACCTATAAAATTCATATTACAAGTAGAAAATTGGAAAAAGAAAAATCTCCTTTTCTTTTTGCTAAATAGAGAAAGTTAACGATGCCTAAAAATGCATCACGAGACCTTAATGTTGTCAACTTTTGTATGATCATGACTTCTGAATTTGCTACTCGTTGAGAAAATCCACATCTTATTGTGTGAAGAATGACATGGCCTTCTCAAAATTTGTATGGAAAGATTTACCCAACATATATCCATTTAATGTTTCATTAAGGGACTTTTTGTTTGTACACAAATTTTATGAATAACTAAGGTGTTTTATCTTCACTACATAGCTTCTAAACCTCCACAAATTAAAAATGAACTTAAGATTAGCTCAACTTTAATTTTTTGGTTTAGATGCAACACTATATGGCCTCTTGATATAATTTTTGCTTGGATTATCTACCATAAAGCATTGTAAAACTAAAAGTACTAATGTGTAAATGGTAGTGCGTGGTAACTTCGTATTAGTTCTTCTTTTTCTTAAGAACATCGCCATCCTTTGACTCATATTGAATTTTTTCCATTTTCCATTCACTAGCAAGTTTTACTCTTTTCTTCAATTGTACGTACTCCATGAAATTGTCCTGTCTCCACAAATCACTTACACTTTTTTTTTCTTTTGTTTACTGGCTATTTACGCATGGAACCTGCATCAAACTAACTAGGAAATCGATTTGGTTCACTCAAGACTATCAGCGTTCAATGAGGAAGAAGCTAGGCACATGGTAGGAGTAGATTTTTTTTTTTTTTTTTTGGGCTATTTGCCCATATCATATGTTCTTTTGTTTCCAAGTAATTGGTGATATATTAAGAAAAACATCTACTTTGTTCATATGCTTATTTTACATATTTAAGACTAGAAAAAATGATTTATGTAAGAACATATTTTCCAAATCAAGTTACATGGCTAGGCTGCATCGATAATGTGTTTCCTTTTGTTAGATAAAATGGACCAATCAAATAACTTCAATCTTCATTCTTGGGATAAATTTTTAGTCTAGTAATTAGTGCTTTTTATATTAGTGAAATCTTGCATGTAAATTCATGAAGGTCCTTCTACTTTACCTTAATTGTGTGTCAAAATGTTAGTAATTCTAGATTATCATAGGACTCTGTTATGTTAATACAAGAAGAGGAAATCAAACACTATGATACAATGCTTTTAATTGTATAGAGTTATAGTTACCCATTGTAAAACCCTAAAATTTCGAAAAATTATATAAACAATTAAAGAAAATAAATAGAAGAATAAATCATCTGAAACATAATTTTTAAACAATATTATGTTAAATAATGAAATTAATTTAAAGTATAAATCTACGAATTTCAAATTAAAATTTAGAGTAAATATTTACCTTCAGAATAATTAAATTAATATAGACGTAGAATTTTGTGGTAAATTTCAAAAATATAAAATTTAAAGGTATTCTTATAAGCGTTGAAATACAAAAATAGAGACAAGTATAATATAAAAATAATATAATATAATATATAAATATATATAACGGTTAAAAAAAGAAAGTCTAATCCCCTTTATTTTCTTTCTTTTTCCCGTCCCCCCCTGCCCCCTCTCTCTTCCCGTTCTGCTCTCTCTCTTTCTTCCTTTCCTTTTTCTTTCCTTTCTTCTTCTTCTTCTTCCTTTTTTCTTCTTTTTCTTCCGGATCTTCTCTTCTCCTTCAGGACTGCGCTTCCCTTGCCCTTCCTCTGCCTGCATCTTCTTTCTTTCCTTCTTCCTTTTCTTTTTCTTTTTCTTTTTCTTCTTCTTCTAGCCGCAATGTCCAATGGCAATAACCGTAGCAACCACAGCGATAATGGCAGCTACGACGACAACCTCAGCTACAACAGCGAATGGCAGCGATGACTTCGACCCTAGCAACAATGGTCACTACAACGATAACTCTCTCCACTACTTTGCCACTACCTTCACCCACATTCCGTCGACCCCCTCCATCCCTAAACTCTCGCACTTCCCTCTTCGTTGCTGCTGGCCTTGCCGATGACAGTGACGACGGTGAAGAGGACAGCAACAGCTGCAGTGACCACGACTACAGCAATGGCATAGCAATAACCCCGCTGGCATCCACGATGGCCACAACGACAGCAGCCACGACCCTCAACAACGACAGCGATAATGATGGCCTTCAACAGCAACAGCAACTGCGGTGGATGGTGTGAGAGGGTATGTTTGTGTGTACGTGAAGAAGTGTGTGTACAGGTGAAGAAAGTGTGTGGGCGTCCGTAGAGAGAAGTCATGTGTGTGCGTATGTGTGAGGGAGGTGAAAGTTATGTGATGCCTGCTGGATAGCGAGGAAGAAGAAGAAAGGAGTAAGTAAAGGTGGGGTTTGGTTGCTGCCGATGTTAGGTGGTTAGGATGAGGAGGAAAGGAAAAAAGCCACAGTGGTGTGTAGCCACGCGTGCGTGTGTGCGTGCGAGGAATGAGGTGTATGTGAGTGTGTGTAGGTGAACGAAGGTGTGTATAAGTGTGTAGGTGCACATGGATGGAGGCCATAAGTGTGTGTATGTATGTGGGGGAAAAGGAGAGGCAAGTGTGTAGGTACATATGTGTATTGAAAGGGTGTGCGATGAAGGATGATGTGTGTGTAGTGAAGGATGGTGACATACGCGCGAGGATGTGTATGTACATGTGAAGGAAGTGAGGGTGTGTGAGAGTGTGGGTGTGTGCGAATGGAGGCCATGTACGTGTGTGCGTGTGAGTGTGTGTGGCTGTGTGCGTAGATGAGAAAGATGCGTGTGTATGTGTAGATGAAGGGGTAGGATGTATAAGAGTGTATGTGTATGGAGGAAGGTGTGTATATGTATGTGCAAGAATGAGGATGTGTATATAAATGTGTATGTATGAGGATGCATATGGTGTGTAAGTAGGAATGTGTGTGTATGCGTGTGTGTAAACAAGGAGGTTATGTAGTGTATGCGGAATGTGTATGTGTGAATGAAGTGTGTATATGTGTATGTGTTGGTAATGATATATGATGTGTATAAGGATGTGTGTTTGTGTTGGTAATGATGTGTGATGTGTGTAAGGGTGTGCAGTATGTATATGTGGGTGTATGGCATGTGTGTGTGTAAGGGTGTGGTATATGCGAAATGTATGTGTAGAATGATATGTGGTGTGTGTGAGAAAGGTATATGCATGTGGATGGTGTGGGATGTGCAAAGTGTGTGTATATGTATGAAAGGTGTGGGGTACATGGTACTATTGTGTACATAGATGGTATGTGAAGTATGTAACATGTGTGTATATATATGGAAGATGTGTAGTGTGTGGGTATGTATATATATATAAGAAAGGAGTGGTATGTGTAGGCATGTATGTATGTATGTGAAATAGTGTATGGTGTATAGACACGTGTGGAAGTTGAGGATGATGTATGTGGGATATATACATATGAGTATGAGATGATGTACGGAGTGTGAACATGAATGTGTGGGTATGGAAGGTGAATATAGTGTGTGCAAAGTATGTAGGAGTATGTATTGGTGATGTAAGGCGTATATGGAGTATGTAAGTAGGTGTATGAGATAATATATGGTGTGGGTGTATGAGTATGGATATGGGAGGTGTGTAATATGTGTAAATTATGTAGGCAAGTATGTATTGGTGGTGTGAAATATATGTAGGGCATGTGTGTATGTTAGTGTACATGTGGTGTGTGCAAAAGGTTGGTGTATGTATGATAGAAGCATGAGTGAGGATGAAAAAAGTAGAAAGTATGAGTAACCCGTAGGTGGAAATATCAATAAAGAAGAGAAGAAAGAAGATGATACAAGACCTTTAAGGACTGCTAAATCCTGCAGGTTATCCTACAAGTAGTTCGATGGAAAATATTAGAGACAATTGCATAAATGAAAAGTTCAAAGATACTTCATGGACGAGAGAAGCGTCTATGATGGTGTAAATGGTGAAGGAATGATTCAAGCAACATCCAAGATGATGGCTTAGGAGATATTTGAAATGAAATGGATTTCACAATGGAATGTTCAAAGGATGTTGAGGAAGATCATTCTTGGCCAAATACCCTAATGCAAGATCTTCAGTTGTCCTTTCCAAGGATATCTTGCATATGTGGAAGAAGGAATTCCAAATTTGGCAAGTCAAAGACATTCCATTGCTCGACTTCTACACAAGGAAAGCAGACAGCCAATCACAGCAACTTGGGGTGTTGGAAGCATAGATTATAAGAAAGTTCAACATTCGAACCTTATTCGCCTAAAGTTCCATAAGGAGGAAACTTCACACCTTGTCATCAACCACAAGTTGAGCGAAGTACACATATCGGGTGCTAGAAGACTATCAAAGCCAAGTGTAGATGCGACTTTCTATGATTGGGTTGAGGAAGCATCACAGAAGGATACTGACTTCAAGAGGAATGCAAAGGAGTTACCCACTGGAATTGCTCGACTCCGACTAGGGCTACAACTAACCCTAAACAAGTGAGTGGGAAACTTAATGATATGCTACTATATTATGTTGTATATTAAATGTTATGCATGTGAATTTGTTGTTTGTTGTGTTGTTATTTGATATGATTGTTGTTGAGTTAAGTCATAATGGGGGTTGAAGAGTTAGGGAGAAAGTCATAAAGAATATAGAGGAATGAATGGTCCGAGGGTATAAGTGTCACTACCTTAATGATAGCACCTAAGCACCTAGCGCTATATCGCTAGTGTTATAACCATAAACCTAACCCATGTTTTAGAAATTATTTTCTCCCAAAACAAACCAGAACATAAAAACTTAGCTTTTCCTTCTATAGCTACCAAGTAGGTATGCTTAGTTGGAATAAGGTGTGTAGGTATCATTATGTATACATGTCGAAGCTGGTTCTTGAATGTGTAAACATATACTTAACCAAACTTATTTTCATATTATATTTACAAAATACATTCCTGAACATAACCATACAAAATCGTGAGTCTAACCTTAGTTTTTACAACATAACGATCCTATTTTCTTACTCTCTTAAGTTCGTAAGGGAAAGTGCTTAGTAAACTATCCTTAATTAGATATGTGATAGAAAGATGTATACACACATACACACACACACACACACACGCATATATATATATATATATATCATATACAAATATCTTGAGGACATCGAAAGAGAAAACGAGATGACCTTGTTGGCTCTCAAAAGTGTGAAAATGATAGAGCACTTGAGAAGTGCAATGGCATAGAGGTGTCAAAGATGATTAATGTAAATCAACCCCGAATGGTTGGTTTGACATGTGAGATAAATGACACAAAGGTGTCAAAAATGATTGTAAGCCAACCCAAGTGGTTCGGCATTTGAGAGAAAGGGCACAAAGGTGCCAAACATGATGATTGTAAGTCAACTCAAATGGTTTGACTTTTAAAAGAAATGGCATAGAGAGGTGCCGAGATAATTTAACCTATTGTAAAACTGGATAGGTCTATGTCCACAAGGATTTGGGTTCAGTGTGAGATAAATGACACAAAGGTGTCAGAAATGATTGTAAACCAACCCGAGTGGTTCGACATTTGAGAGAAAGGGCACAGAGGTGCCAGACATGATGATTGTAAGTCAACCCGAGTGGCTTGACATTTAAAAGAAATGGCACAGAGAGGTGCCGAGATAATTTAACCCATTGTAAAACTGGATAGGTCTATGTCCATGGGGATTTGGGTTCAGTGTCGATTTTATGTGATAACCCATGCATAATCCTTGCTTGTGATGAGTGAAATGGAATGTTTGATGTTTACTTCTGTGGTATGATTGATTGTGATTGTGAATGTTGTTTGATCACTTTAAATAAATCAATTAAAGTACGAATTGGACGATATTAAAGCTTGACATGCATTTTCACGAGATATTGCATGAGATTGAAGGCCATCACTGTCACAGGATACGTCAGAAGTGATCAAGAGGATCGTTGTTCTGCCAAGTGCGAATTAAGTGATTAGGGGATTGTTGCGCCTTGACGGTTCTAAGTTCGACCTGTCCTTAAGGGTTTTACTCCGTTTGGTGTAGAGAGACATAAATCGGGTAATGACTTGGGCATTGATAGTGGCTTCGGAATCCCTAACCCAAGGTCCAAGAGGGGCGCAAACCCTAGACTTCACGTCGGTTACCAAAAGATCACATGAGATGTTGTATTCATATGGTTGTTCATGCAGAGCATATGTTTGATATTTTAATTTGAATTTACTTGTGTATGTATATAGCATATGTCTAATATTTTGATTTAAGTTTGCTTGTGTGTGTACTTAGCATTGAAAGTGTTAGCATCCCATTCACTGAGCCATAGTGTGCTCACCCACTCACAGACTTTTTGCAGGTAACAGTTACGAAAGCACGAGATGGGATAAGATATGAAGTGTTGAGAGTTTTGGAAGACCAAAACAACAAAGTAAAATTTGTGAATGATAGATTTACTTAGATGAAATGTTAAGACCCCCATGTAAATAGAATATGAAATTGAGAAACTTAGGGTTTATCCTATTTTACTGATTGGTAGAGGATATCGATTCTCTACAATCATAGTCGACCGTAGGGTACGGGATCCATAGTTGTATTTTATTATCTAATTATATGTACTATAACTTGTTGTAGATGTAATTATTTACTTAGAATCTTACAATCTCTAATTCGTAAGACGATTATCATGTAATGGGTGCACATGTGCTATGATAATTTTAGTAGAGGCTTCTAAGCCCCCTTTCAGGGCGTGACACCCATGGCAGGTAACAATCAATTTCAAAAAAAAAAAAAACAATTAGGACATGAAGGTTCTTTCCTTGACCAATCATCAAACAAATTAAATATATACCAACACCGATTTCTTAATTGCATTGATTAGGTTTGAAACCCCTCTCGACAGATGTTATACATATGATAGTTGGTTAAAAAAAAAAAAAAAAAAGCCTAGTTCATAAGCACAACTCAATCAAAAGTGCATGGATATAGGTTATATCTTGAAATGAAAATCGTATGGTTCAGGTTATGGATATAGGTTGTACTTCAAATGAAGAGCATATAGATACATATTATACCTTAAAAGGGAAAATGTACACTGTTAGTCTTCAAAAGTCCAATCAGAATATTTGGGATCAACTCAATTTTATTTGTGGAAATCATTTGACTCTGAGGATATTATAAGTGAGCTAGTAGGAGGAAAGGGATCTACCTCCGTACATTTCGACAAAATTGCACAAAGCTTATGGCTTTGGAAGGCCAAGGTTAAGCTGCCGAAGTCTGGCTAGGCATTGTACACCAAATTTTACCACTGCGGAGAAGTTAATTTATAAAGGTGTAGGATTCAACTGGTGCTAGTGCCACTCTTTACCAAGAAATCCAGTAATCCTCCATTATTTAACCGGAAGAGGAATTTAGAACACACATTGATGATGAAATACAACACTCCCGGGCTGCAAATCCTTTCATCAGATACTCTCCTGCTTCAGAATCACAACTTCCAACTATATGTGGAGACCTAAAAGGGCCCATTGAGGATGCCCAACAACCTGATCCATACATTGCTGCTAAATCCCACACGGCCACTAATCTGCTAAACTGTAATTAGAGTATTTAGGCACCCATGACAGATAAGAATGATGTGATCACAGATCAGAAATCTATCATGCTTTTTATCACCTTCAATGCAATACCACCACTCGAGGCCCCAGATGCTATATGTCCTTCTGCATCAACGCAGACAACGCCGGCTGTAGCCATGATGTCATCCTCCTCTAAGTCAGCGAGAAATATAGAACCATGTCAAATTTTCTATGACAGAAAGCAAAAGAGAGAAACCAAGCTTATAAACAAAGATAAAAACCAGAATCTTCTGGTGGCTTCTGTGATGCAAGTCGCTGAGCACAACTTTCTGTCTCAGCTTCACCATCATTAACCATTTCTTTGTACTTCATTGTGCTTTTGCCCTCTCTGTCACCAACCCCTGTTTCGATATGTCGAGTTCAAATTAAAGTTAGTATTTAGAACAGTAATTGCATTAACCGATCCAACTTTCATCTCATATAATATAATATAAGGTTAAGCTGAGAACTGAAACTAGAGACCTCATCAGCTTCAGCTGTTGTTGCTGGCAAAGCAATACCCCTCGACTTTGCCCATTTGCGTGTTCCTTCACCAACCAAGAAACTGTTGAGAAAAACATGATTTGAATTTCATTTGGCAAAATAAAAGCATTTAGAACTCAGTATGAACATTAAGAATTCCTAGTAATGTCTTTTGGGTTGATAAATGCTCTAATTGCTTTTATCAAACTTATGAACAGAGTGCTTGAAAACTTTTTGGACCAATTTGTAATAGTGTTCACAGATGATATCCTCATCTATTCTAATAGTAAGGAGGAACATGATAACACACCTTAGAATGGCTTTGCAAAGACTATGGGAGGAGAGGTTATATGCAAAGTTCAGTAAATGTGAGTTTTTACTAAAACAAGTATCCTTTTTAGAACATATGGTAAATATAGATAGCATTTCAATAGATCCTGAGAAGACAAAAGCATTGATTGACTAGCCAAGACCAAGGATTGTGACAAAGGTTAAAGGCTTTATGGGACTAGCTAGCTATTACAGGCATTTTGTGGAAGGGTTCTCTCATTTAGCAACTCTTTTAACCTAACTAACAAATAAGGTTAAATTTGTGTGGAATGACAAATGTAAAAATAGCTTCATAACAATAAAGGGAAAATTGGTAATAACTCTAGTGTAAGCTCTACCTAAGACAAAGGAAGAATTTGAGATCTTTAGTGATATGTTGACTTAAGGTTTAGGGTGTGTACTCATGCAAAATGAAAGATTCATCGCATGTGCCTCTCATTGGTTGAAACTATATGATGGTAACTACCTCACACATGACTTAGAGTTAGTAGTAGTGATCTTAGCACTAAAATTGTGGAGATATCAATTATATGGTGAGAAGTGCAAATTTTTCACAAACCACAAGAGTTTGAAATATTTATTCACATAAAAGGATTCAAATATGAGGTAGAGAAGGTGGCTGGAGTTGATTAATGACTATGATGTAAAGATCCATTACCACCATAAGAAGGAAAATGTTGTGACAAATGCCTTTAGTTGGACGAAGCAGGTTAATATAGCAACTCTAATCACTTCTTAAAAATAGATATTGGAAGATATGCGTAAGTTAGATTTAAAGATGGTGACACATGAAGTGAGGACTAAGTTAGCTACTCTTTGTACTCAACTAACCCTCCTAGATCGAATTAAAGCAACACAAATGGAAGATCCCGAAATTCAAAAGATCAGGAGCAAAATAAAACAGGATGAAACAGTTGAGTTTAATGAGGATGATGAAGGTGTAGTAAAATATGGTATGAGATTGTGTGTACCATATGAAAATGCCAAATTAAATAAGGAAATTATGAAAAAGGGTCATTACTCACGATACATGGTACATCTTAGAAGTACCAAGATGTATAAAGATTTGAATAATCATTATTGGTGGAGAAATATGAAAAGGAGATAACAAAATTTATATCTCAATGTATGACCTGCTAGCAAATCAGAATTGAGCACCAAAGACCAGCTAGTGAGTTACAACCACTTACTATACCTGAATGGAAGTAGGAAAATGTAACTATAGATTTTATTATAGCTCTTTCGAAAACTAAGAAGAAACGTGATGCAATTTGGGTGATTGTAGATAGATTGACCAAATCAGCTCATTTCATATCGATTAAGGTAGAGTATAGATTAGAGAAGCTTACTCAATTGTACATTAAAGAGATTGTTAGATACATGGTGTGCTAACCACTATAACTTCTAACAAGGATACTTAGTTCGTTAACAAATTTTGGAAAAGTTTACAATGAACTTTAGATACCAAATTATAATTCAGTACTACTTTCCATCCTTAGATAGATGGGCAGTCTGGAAGGTCCATTCAAATTTTAGAGGACTTGTTACGAGCATGTGCTTTAGACTATGGGGGTAATTGAAATGATCACCTACCTTTGGTGGAATTTACATATAACAATAGCTATTAAGTAACTATTCATATGGCCCCATATGAAGCACTTTATGATAGGAAATACAAATCTTCCTCAAACTTAGACAAGGTTGGTGAAAGATAGATAATATGACTAAAGATAGTATAGGAAGCTATAGATAAAGTGAAGGTAATAAGATAGAGATTTCTTTTGGCTCAAAGTCATTAGAAAAGTTTTATAAATAAAAGGTAACATCCTTTAGAATTCTAGGTCAGAGATAAGATTCTATTGAAGGTTTCTCCAACTAAAGGAGTAATTAGATTTGGTTTGAGAGAAAAGTTAAATCTAAGGTTTGTAGGTCCATTTGAAAATTTTAAGAGAATTAGTAATGTCGCTTACAAGTTAACTCTACCATAAAGTTTGGATGGGATACATAATGTATTTCATACATCTATGTTGAGGAAGTTTGTGTTAAATCTAGACCAAGTAGTAGCTTTAGAACCTTTAAGTGTACAACCAAATTTATCTTCTATCAAAAGACCTATAAGTATTATAGACACTAAGAAACAAGCTTTGAGGAGAAGAGTAATTCCCTATGTCAAAGTACAATAGACAAATCACATAAAGCATGAAGCGATCTAGAAGCTAGAATCAAATATGCAAAGGAAGCATTCAGAGCTCTTTTTAAACACAAGTAACTTTTGAGGATGAAAGCATCTGTAAGGGGAAGAGAATGTAAAATATATATATTACATTATATATTATAATTTAAGCATACGATCAAGTAATGTAATAAGTTTAATGTATAGGGGGGTAGTTTAGTCTTTTTAAGGTCAGGATATTTAAAACTCCACTTAACCTATTGCCTCCCCTTTTTTCCCATTTGCACAGTGAATACCAAAGAGACACTCTCAAATACACATAAGGCAACCTATTGGAAAGCTATAAAATCAACACATATTCTGTAGATAAGGGCTTTGATCATTAAATATAGGTATTTTTTATTTTAAAATTGTGAGTCTAAGTATAATATGATGATATATTGTTAGAATTTGGAACATGGGAGTCAGATAGAGCAAGCACTAATGTGGGATTAAATGAATTGGGGATTTTAATTGCAATCAAAGCAAGTAAGTATATGTAATTTGTAATACATATGGAATTTACAAGATTAATTGAGTTAAATCGCTTCAGATTCATAAAAATTAGGATTGGGAAGTGAATTAAAGAAGAGAAAAAGGAGAATTATTGAAACAGAAGGGTACATGGTGAGGTACACGAACATGTACCTTCACTATGTTGAATGGAGATGAAATGTTGTGATTATAAGGAATACATAACACAATACACGAGTGTATACCTACTCGTGTTGAAATACACGGCCAAGTACACAACCCTATACTTGGGCATATTGGAAAAGCTTTGTGCACAAAAAGTTACACAGCCATTCACGCTACCATGTTCCCTCATGTGTTCTTCTACACAACCACATACATGGTTGTGTTGTTCTAAAACACTCATATTTCACTTCTATTTCATTTTTCCACAATTCTAAACTAAGATTTATGCATAATAAAACAATGGAGAAGGGAAATATAGAATTAGGATATGATTAACCACTTAGTAAACTTAGATTATGTCATTGGATAGAACTAAACATAGACTTTAGTATTTAGTAGGTTAATATACCTCTAATTGTGATGGAAGAGTTAACTGTCAAACCACTTCTCCATGTAAGTCTTTACTATATTTGTCATTTATGATTGATAACATAGTCATATAAATAAATTTAATTGGATATTAGATTTAATGTGCTGCTTGTGCTTGGCTCGACTTAAGGGTCAGCCAAACCCATAGTGGCAAATCCCTAAAGAGTACTCTGATGATTGGTATATGATATTGTCCTTAGTGAAGTCCTATATTGAAATGATCTAAGGTAGATTAGTGTTAAATGGGGCTCACAATGGCAGTTCTCAATTTAAGAGTATATATATATATATAAGTACTATACGGTATGATAGGGCCACAAGTATCCCTATATTTTATGTTGGTTAAATTAAAGATAAATAATTTAATGATTGTAATATGTTCACCTGCTGCATTCACGTGTGTTGTATTGTGATTAATGTGACACGCACATATTTGTGTGATACTAACGTACTGGGTTTAGGTTCATTCTATTTATTTTTCAACTAGAAGTGAGTACAACAAGTATGCCGACTACAATGAGTATAGGAATCTAGTTTATTATTATTATGATGAGAATTGAGGAGAGTATCGATATTATTATGGTAATGAGTGATGTGGGAGTAGATGAAGAATTCTTTTTATAGAACTTGAGGATGTTTGAGTAGAAAACTTGGAGATGGTTTATAAAATCTTAAATATGTTATTTCATTGTATATTGATAGATGTTTATATCGGTATTTGGATTAGAGTCTAATGTATCTTTTATTAATTAATAATGATTAAAATGGTTTGCCTATAAATCATTTATCTATATTATTGAAGTTACATTGATATTAATATATAGTGAAGATAAACAAAATTTAAGTTGCAAGTAAGATAGAGAGGCTTAATATATCACTACTTAGAAATGACATTAAGTGGTTTATACTATTTCAGGTTCAGATGCATTACAAGCATCCATAACAGATAAGAACGACATGATCACAAATTAGAAATCTGACATGCTTTTTATCACCCTCAATGTAATACCACCACTTGAGACCCTAGATGCTACATGTCCTTCTGCATCAATGCAGACAACGCCAACTGTAACCATGATGTTATCCTCCTCTAAGTCAGCCAGGAAGATACAACCACGTGAAATTTTCTATAATAAAAAGCAAAAGAGAGATACCAAGCTTATAAACAAAGATATAAACTAGAATCTGTAGGTGGCTCCTGTGACGCAAGTCGCTAAGCACAACTTTCTGTCTAAGCTTCAGCATCATTAACCATTTATTTGTATTTCCTCCATTGTGCTTTTGCCTTCTCTGTCACCAGCCATTGTTTTGATATATCGAGTTCAAATTAAAGTTAATATCTGGAATAGTAATTGCACTAACCAATTAAACTCTCATCTCATATAATAAAATCTAACGTTAAGATGAGAACTAAAATTATAGACCTCTTTAGCTTCAGCTATTGTTGTCCGCAAAGCAATAACCCTAGAGTTTGCCCATTTGCGTGCTCCTTCACCAACCAAAAAACTATTGAGAAAGACATGATTTGAATTTCGTTCGGCAAAAATAAATGCTCTAAATTAGAGAGAAGATACAACAAGATATGCATGCTCACACAAAGCATCACAGATAAGGCTTTAAGTTACTGGCACAAAGATATTAAGAAGAGCAACCGATATCATCCAAAAATAAATGAGAAATTGTGAACTTCTTCGGTTTTATAAAATTTCCACAAAGTTAATGCACAATAAGAATCTACACAAGAAAGGGGTTGAGAGGGGGAGAGAGCTACAATGTCTACATGAAAAGAACAAATAAGATGCAAAGATTTAATTCGAAGGAATGAAGATGGTTATTACATGGGAGGCGAATGGTCTAATAAAGGTTTGGCAACTTGCTCCTTGGCCAATAAAGCAGTAATTTGGATGGCAATTTCCACCGTTCTACTTATGTTTGAGGGAGCCAGCATCCACAACTAGTTTCAGCTTATCATAGCCATCATTAAAAGAATGGCATCAATTCCTGACCAGTTACTTACATTAGCCAAAGCCATCTTCAAAGTATCCTAACCCCTAGAACAAATTACTATTTTAATGCCACTCACTTCACATTGAGCTCAAGCTCATCTCACCAAGTACACTTTGTTTTCATGGACCGTGACATACACAAGGGATTGTGTGTAAGTAGGTGTCATTAGCCATGATCAACCAATTGGTGAGTAAGATTTTGAATTTTCATAAGTATTCACACCTTTGTAAAGAGCTTCACTACCAACATTTTTTGCTCTAATATGAGGAGACACCGAAACTGATAAAATAGCAACATGCCAAAAAAGCACAGTTTTTATTCTAAGATATAACAAGTCTCAACCTTTATTATACAATATATACATAGTGTCATAAGGAATGTGATCCTAATGCCAAGCTTATCAAATGATGGTCTAGCCAAGTCAAAACCCTTGGTAAGTAAGTCAAAGTGTTAATATTGGTAGCTGTACATTATTAATGCATTCCCATGATATATCATACTATTGAAACTTTTCTTAACTAAGACAACCGCATTATACTCAATGCCCATCTAACCCTAGTGCCACACTTTTGCACAATGCCTCCGAGGACGTGGTTCTTTTCTATTGAAATCTTTATAACTCTAGCGAGACACATAATTCTTAATTTGAGCGATGGCCGTGTTGTTGCCACAATACTCACCATGATGGTTGCATGTGAATCCTATACAAGCGGGGAAAAAAGTAAGTAAGCTGGTTAATTATATACTTAAAAATAGATAAAATTTTACTAGACTGTTTATTTGTAAGAAAGAATAATTCATACGCGATTCCACTTTTTTTGTAGACACTCCCATTTTCTAATGTATAGAGAGATTAATAAAAGACGTTCCTAAGTAGGTAAAATCAAGTGTAACCTACCTTTTTCCACGGAAGTGCATCTAGCATTTTTAACATTCTAAAGACAAATTGAAATAATTTATCAACAACTATATATCCCACTTAATTCAATAATGTTTAGTCATTTGATAAACTTAATTAAGTAGTTGATGTATAAATGAGATCATAAGAAAAACAGGTGATATTACAATATTAAACTAAACTCATTTTTTCTGAAATCTTCTTGGAAAACTCGTGTCAAAGACAAGCTAATAAATAAGAACGGGGAAGTGGGTTTCCAGCTTCAACTTTCCAAAGAGGAAAGTAAAATGCTTTCTCTTGCCGATACTTTCTGATTAAATATGCATCATGTTTTCATTCATAAACTATAAATAAACAACATAGGGGTTACGTTTGTGGGTGCTGCATGACATTTATTGATAGTCTCAAAAAAAAAAAAATCCCTTTCTATGCATTGGAATATAGACTTTATGAATTTGCAAGAATACGAAAAGGTAAAATTTTTTATCCAAGCATTTATTAACATTCTTCTTGATATAAACTCTTCCAAATTTTTTATTTGAATAGAATGGAAGGTGAAATTTTAACTAGGAGAGGACTCAATTTCCTACATGGTCAGCCAAACAGCATCCCGAATGTATGCTTCCGTGCAACTTTCCTTGTAAATGTTGTAATATTGAGTCATGCCTCCTAAACTAACTATAAATTCCTGTTTCCTGTACAAAAAAAAATAAAATTATAAGAACCATATAGTGCATGATTGGTCAATTAGATTAAACCAAACCAAAGTATTGGAGATTCATTGGCTCAATTTGATACAGCATAAAACGTGAAGCACCATAATACCAAAGAAAAAATAATTCATGATATTGACAAAAGTGATTATTCTTTGTTGTACTATTTGATAAATATTTATAGATTAAAAACCTAAATTTAATAAAAAAAACTAGATAAAAATGAAATAGCAAATTAAATCACTCAAAAATAAATTTTCCTATTCTAGACTTGTTTCGATACATAATGAAAATGTGTGAAATTGACATTGGAATTGAAACCAAATGGCAAAACATTAAATTCAAGTCAAAATAAACTCAAATCAATCTTTATTCACATATTATAAGCTCTATAGCTCTTCATAAGCAAAATATTACGAGTCTTCAAAGTTAAGCTTCAAAATTGAGCCTCTTTAGTATTTTTTGATGCTTTCTTATGCTTCTTGACAACATTTAACTTATTTAGAACCTCATTGACTTTGTTTCCGAATGTCTTTTGATGTCCAAGTTCTAATTTTGAATACCTTTTGCAAATCTTCTTATTATGTTGCTTTTGATACTTCCAATCATAGTTGTTAAAATCACAATTCTACTTATATAATTCTACAAATTTATGATCTTAAGAGATTTTTTTGAGTTGACTTTGGTATAAAATCATTTTCCTATAAACTCATAATTCTAAACTCATAGTAAAATTATGAGTTTATATTTAAAATCAATAAAATTTTACGTTTTTAACTTAATTTATCAATTCCACATATTTAGTTAAATAGACTAAAAATTAAAAAATACAACTTAACTTTTACAAGATATGAATATTATTAACTCTTTGAAAGAATTAGAATAATAATATAAGGTAATGCTAATAGTAGTACCAATAATAATGTTGGTATTCGTATTTGTGATAAAGATGACAATGATGATGATGGTAGTGAAGAAAGAAGTGGAGATAATTTTAACTTTTGATGATGATAAAGGGATTGGTGATTTTTTTAGTATTGTATTTTATTATTATAATTTATGTTATAATTCATTTCATAGTGATATTTTTATTTATATCATAGTTGTATATATTAGCTTAATAACTTATATTTCTATATTTTAATTTTATGCACTGATTCTATAAACTTTCTCATTAGAATTGTGAATTTAATAACCTTGCTTCCAAAGGTTAAAATTTTCTATAACTTGTAATCCTAATCCTTCTACATCACGAATTAAGACACAGAGTGAGGATGTTATATAGGCATGTATTAGGTTTTATTATACAAGTTAGATAAGATCGAACCACACGCCCAGTTCATTTGTAGGTTGCAATGTAAAATAACCCTATTGCTTTTCTCTCTACTCCTCCTAATCTCTTATTCTCTCCCGTCGGTATATTTGCATCGTGCTATTAATTATTTGATTGATCTAGCTTTCGCATTGCAAACAACAACGCCTTTGTCGATCTCATTCCACAACCCTTTTACCATGAAAAATGTTGCACGGAGACACATTAAGTCTGACTATCTGAGTATCCTTTGTGCTTCATGAAGAAACGATTCTAATCCCAAACATACCAAACCAAAACATTCAAGGTATCTATGAAACCTGCAAATCACGAATTCGTTTCGAGTGTCTTGTCACTTGTCGTAACCGTTTGACAAAAACGGAAGCATACTTGATTTTCTCATCTCGATTTAACAAATGATGTTCCATTCATCCTTCGAAAGGGAGAGTCTTCCTGCCTCATAAAGAGCAGCCCGCAAGCCTTCCATGGACTTTTAACACCTTCTTCTACTTACTGCATTTAGGGTTGACAATTGTTGAAATGATATGATAATATAATGTGATATAATATAATTAAAAATATGATTATAAAGAGAAAACACGATATCTGATATAAAAAAGTGATTAAGATATAAATAAATATAATTTTTATTATAAATTAATTAATTATTATTTTATTTTATTTTATATGTTTTTAACATTGATATAAATTAAATACGATTTAAAGATGCGGACACAACTGTTAACATGAATTATCAACTATAAGTACATTTAGCATTTTTTTAATAGCCTCATACTAATGAAATGATCTTTTAGCAACAACTATATATCGATCCCATTTAGGCATGGTAAATGGATGGTTCATGTACCTTCGCGTGCTTAAAAGTTTCGTGCTTTTCACGTGCCTAGCCCATCATGCCTCCATGCTTTCTTTTTTTTTCTTTTTTTTCGCATGTCACCCACATGCTGCCTATTTATTTGTGTGCTACCCAAGTGTCACTTGCGTGCCTTTAAATAAACTTGAATGTTATATACGTGTTTCTATATGCACAGATATGTGTAAATAAATAAATAAATATATATATGTATGTATACGTATGTATATGCATGTACAAATGCATATAAATAAACATCTATATAAATACATTTTTATAATATGTGTATATGTGTACACTAATACGCATATGTGTTTATATATATATATATATATATATATATATATATATATATATACCGATATTTATATATACATGTATTTATATACATATTTATAAAGATATTTACTCATATACGTATTTATACATATATATGTGTGTTTGTATGTGTGGATCCATGTAAATAAATGTATACATATATATTTGTATACGTGTATATATATATGCATGCAAATGTATATGCATATATGTATACACGGTTTTTTTAAATATGTATACATATAGATAAACACCTACATGTGATTATATATACATATGTATACATGCATTTATATACGTAATTAAATGTATATATATATATATATATATTTATGTATGTGAATACGTGTAAATAAATGCGTACATATTATATATATATATATATATATTTCTATAAACATGTATACATATAATATATATATATGTATATATTCATGTGTGTGTTTGTGTTTGCGTGTGGATAAGTGTAGATAAATGTGTACATATATGTTTGTATATGTATAATTAATTGGTATTATTGAAGAGGCATGTAATAAAAAAAAAAAGATAATAATCTACTAGTTGTAGCATGTAGAGAAGGATGATGAGGAAGGGGGAAATCCAAATGTTCTCGATTAGTGATTAGCTAAATCCGAAATGATGTCAATATTATTCCTTGTGATACAAGATTTTCTAGTTGCACTTACTTTAATTTGACAGTCTTTTCTTCGCCGACTTTTAACTTAGATGAGTGAGTCCTCAACCCTCACCAACTTCGGTTAAAATTCGAAATCCTCATAGCTTGTGTACACCTTAATGATTAGAGGGACGCCGAAGCAAGGAGACAAGGAGACCCATATCTTTGGTTTCTTGAGGATGCTAACACGAGAACATTCGAAATCTCAATGTCACTACCGATATACAGACAGAGGATGAGATGGAGGTTATTGATTTACTTGGTTTTTCGATAGGCTTCTGATTTTGCAAAAATTTTATGTAGCCTGTAAAATTATTTGAATTTGAGGCCTTTTGTTCCTTTACATTAAATTTATGTA
Organism: Laguncularia racemosa; assembly: GCA_037954665.1. NCBI lineage: Eukaryota > Viridiplantae > Streptophyta > Magnoliopsida > Myrtales > Combretaceae > Laguncularia > Laguncularia racemosa. The sequence continues at coordinate 6,372,477 of JBBMOL010000016.1, forward strand.
AATATATTTAGTTAATTATGTCAAATTACTCGTTTAATTTCTCTTCGTTATTTATCCACTTATTCCAATTAAAATAATTAAATTATTTGTTCATTCATTTAATATAACAATTTTTTTTTTTAAATAATAATAATTTATCATTTAAATATTTAGTATGTTGTTATTTAACTAAATTTTTAATTTGATATTCAATTTGGGTTACCTTTTAATAGATAAAATTAATTAATTTAAATTAAAAAATTATTTATGCAAATAATACGAACTAATTAAACTATTTTATTTTTAATTCATATTTCAAATAACAAAGGACCCCGCTTACTTTTATGCTTGTGTCTAAGCAGCCCACTTAACTAATCGTTCCTGGTGTGTCCGACCTCACATGCCTGGACTTAGGCCCACTCATGCTCCTAACTTGTATTTTATTTTCATGCCTTATGGTCGTGCTTGCTTGTGCAGCCTATTTACCATACTTAACAGGACCCTCTTCCAAATTTTTCATTTAAATGGAATGGAAAGAGAAGTCCTTTACGTGGTCGGCCAAACAGCGTCCCGAGTGGATGCTTCCGTGCAACTTTCCCCATCATATTGTGTCTTTGTCTCCTAAACTAACTATAAATTCTTAGAAGAATTTATATGAACCATACAATACAACGTCAGTCGATCAGATTAAACCGTCCCAAAGTACTGCAGATTCATTGGCTTAACTTAAGGCACGAAGAGTGAAGATGAAGGTATGTGTTAGTTTCAATGCCATTTTTAAGTTAATTAATGCCTTGTAGAACAAATCATACATATAAATAGATATATTTTTCATCAGACTTTTGACATAAAGGAAAGTAACATCTATACAGAGTTTCATTTTTTTTCATATGCACACTCTAAGATTAGTTAAGGATGCACCTAAAACTAGATAAACTACACTGATCTTCTCATTTGTTTACGATCATAGTTGCTGATGCGGACATCATGAAGAACACAGAAGCGTACACGGCCTAAGAACACGGCCGTATATAATCTTACACGGGTACAAGTACGAGTATAATTCTCACAGAAGCCTACACAGGTAGAAGGCATGGCCGTGTATGCGACCGTGTACTGCGCTCGCCACATGCCCAGAAACATACACGGCCTAGAGGCACGGCCGTGTATGCGATAGATTATAAACATGTATTTCATTATTTATTTCCACGTGTACGCTTAGATTTCCCCCTTTTAAATATTTTACGGGGGAGTATATATACTCTTTTGTTAGACATGTTAGGGTTACGTCTTATTATTATTTTCAGATACATTTCGTGAGAGAATTTCTCCATTTCCGGGTTGTGCGCAACCAGAGTTTGCATCAAAAAGTGTTTCTTTGTTGTGTGAAATCAATCCATATTCGAATTTGTTTCGTTTTCGCTTTCCGCACTGCGTCAGTTGGTATCAGAGCAAGGTAATTTCCTGCGGAGAAGTCAACTCATCAAGGCAATGACTGCGGTCGTATTCTTGACGGTGTTCGGGGTACGAAAGTCCTACGCTACGGGCAACCAGTACGAAGGGCGGTAGAGGAGACCATGGATCAGAAAATCCAGCGACAGGAACAGTGTCTTGAGTCCCTGATCTATCGATCCAATACTAATAGTAGCAGGCATGTCTATTGGAGACGACCGGAAGGCGATCCAAGGAACAGTTCTGTTACTTATGATACGGATGATGAAGACGAGATTTTTAATAATCTGCCTAGGAGAAGAGGCCATGGTAACATAAGATGGTACAACAGATGTGACTACAGGTATAAAGATGAAATCTTTTCTCAATTTAAATATGTTGTATTGGAGTTTGATGGTACCGAGAGTCTGAATGAGTTTTGGGTTTGGGTAGAGGACATAGAAAGATTCTTTGACCATATGAGGGTTTCAGAGAGAATGAAGATAGAGTTAGTGGAGAGTCGTTTGTGGGGTGATGCATTGTATTGGTGGGAACGACTTCGGGGAGTAAGACGCCTTGAGGGTAAAGATCCGGTGAGGACTTGGTTTATGATGCAATACTTGCTAGAATAAAAGTTCTTCCCCCTTGATTACGAGCAAATCCTTCCTCAGAAAATTCCACAAACACCTAAACCAGTAAACTTAATTCCAAAAGTGCTTAAGGAGGAGATGGTCAAACAAGAGGGAAACTCAACCCATAACGATCGTAGTACTTTGACTGATGATGGTGGGGGCAGTGGAAAAGCAGTTGAAGCCTATGAAAATTGTGTTGGTGAAGAAGCTATTGAGGACTCGCCATTGTTGAATGACAAGCAGGTGATGATGGTTACTGAAGAGTCGAAGACTGAGGATACTCTGAGCCAATTCATCGCACCAACGGAGAAGATTAAGGATGGAGAGTTTAGTGCTTTGCCCAAAAACTTATATTCCAACCCAGAGGAAGTGCTAGAGGTAATAAGTGCAACCGTTCTATTGCTTCCTATCAACATAGAAGATGATTCTCCCATTAACACTCAAATCCATCCGGATTGGACACAAAGGAATTTAATAAAAGATTCGATGACAAGTGTTATTCTGAGTGTGGTAGATGATGTAGTGCGACTCACGATCAAGCGACGAGATAAATGGGATAAATCAAGACGATTCAAAGAGAGGGAACAACATGGAAAGCATATTCACAAGAAGAGAACTCGGGTCGAGTTCTTCCTTGGTGGGAGAGAATGATGCTGACATCATGTAGAACACAGAAGCGTACACGACCTAAGAACACGGTCGTGTATAATCTTACATGGGTACAAGCACAGCCAGAGACACGGTCGTGTGTTCCAATATAATTCTCATAGAAGCCTACATGGGTAGAAGGCACGACCGTGTATGCGACCGTGTACTACGCTCGCCACATGCCCAGAAACATACACGGCCTAGAGGCATGGCCGTGTATGCGATAGATTATAGACGTGTATTTCATTATGTATTTCCACGTGTAGGCTTAGATTTTCCCCTTTTAGATATTTTACGGGAGAGTATATATACTCTTTTTTCAGACATGCTAGGGTTACGTCTTATTATTATTTTCAAATACATTTCGTGAGAGAATTTCTCCATTTTCGGGTCGTGCGCAACCAGAGTTTGCATCAAAAAGTGTTTCTTTGTTGTGTGAAACCAATCCATATTCGGATTTGTTTCATTTTCGCTTTCTGCGCTGCGTCAGTTGCTCATTCCATTAACTTCATTACACGTGGAGCTTACAAATAGGAATATGAGGCCAGCTATGGAACCTATTATCCTAAGCAATGGTGTCAAACTCGAATTGTCCCAAGCAGTTGAAGTAGGTTAACTCGAAACTAACTTTTGGATTGGGTCTGTCCTTTATATAGGCTTGGTTTTCTATTGATCAGACCAAATCCGTTTGACCCAATCGAGTGAACCAGGATTCGATCAATCTGACCAACTCCAATGGATTGAAATACACCCAAAAAATAAAATAAAATAAAATAATGCAAAATTAAAATAGCAAATATGGTCTAATCAAATAATTAAATGAATGATAAACATGAAAGAAAAGAAAAAACATTTACACTGACAAAAAATATTATTATATTATTTTAATGTTTTATTATTAGTAACTTAAATTTAAAATATTATCTTAGTATTTCATTATTAGCACTTAGTTCACTATTTAATATTATTTTTACTTTTGTTTTGTTTGTAATATTATTGACTATTTTTTCCCTTTTTCCAAATGACAAAGAAATTGAAAAAGATGTAGATTTTGATGCAATTGGAGGACAAATTGATGTTATACAAATCATTAAATCCGATGATGATCATAATAATATTAATTAAAACTTAAACTATTATTTAAGTTTGTGGTTTTGAATTTGACAATATGTGGTTTCAACTCTTGTGTTCTTTTTTAAATTAGTTTGAATTTGATTTAATTTTCGATTGTATAAACCAATATATCATTTAAGGTTCGAGTTTTGTATTTATTTAATAGCTAATGAATGGATTTAATCTAATTATGGATTTAATTGTGTAATTTCATATATATATTTTCTTATTATTAAAATATAACTTATATATATATATATATATTATTGGCCCCGGTTCGACTTCCAGTGAATCCAATTTGACTCCTCGCCCCTTGACCCTTTAGTAGGTTCAGATCAAACCTTCAGCCCGGGTTTGACAACAATGATCCTAAGTGTCATAATCTCAATGGATAGACAAGCGGACGTTATTCTGGGTTCTTTCTGCATTTATAATCGGTTCATGCATTCAGTAACAATTTACTTCAGTTTGTACTCCAATTTGCAGCTACGAATTGTGATCAAAATCCTTCATAAAAGTTCAAAAGCGATGAAGATTGCTGCAAGCGTTGGAGGTAGTATTCTCTCTTTTTTTGCCTCAAAGCCATTATGAATTTTTAAAGCTCATCTTCTATCTCAAACTAACCACACGTATGACAAGTCTGACTCATGTGCCTCTTAAATAAATGGCAGAAGATTTTATTAGTATAAATAGAAGATAAATGCCACTAAAAGTGGTATGACACCAATGTTATTGTTAGAAGTTGCTTATAACATTTACTTTACGTTTAGTTGGGAGATTAGCTATTTCATTCCTCTTTTATTTAATAAGAAGATGTTATTATAGTATTCATTCAATTTTAGATACCTAATAATCATTTTCATTTTATAAATTGCTATTCAATGATCTATTTTTTTATCTTTACTATAAATACTCTATCATTATAAGTTACACCACTCTAGTCTTATGCATTAGGGGTATAATTGATATTTTGGTTTTATTTCAATATAGTTCCCTATCATGTTTTTATGTCAACCGAACAATATAATAAATATCTAATAATGATTACACTTCTATTTAATTCCTATTAAATTACAATTTAATTCTCCTTTTATTTCATATATTGAAGTGAATTGTCAATGTGCCACATTAAGAAGATATATAAAGGGAATACTTTATTTTCACCACTACTAATGATATTTGATCTCTAATTTGCACCATTGAAATATTTTATCCTTTATTTGAATCCATATATTCGCCTTTCCCACATAATTTTCCAATTTAATTCTATACCATTTGTAGTTGGGGAAAAAAATTATACGGCTTGTAGATATAAGTATTGTTTTGTTTTCTCTCCATTGTGATCTAAAAATCACATTGTTGTAATTGGAGAAGGCATAGATTCGGTTTACCTGACATCTTTGTTAAGTTAAAAAATCAGATCAGCTGAACTTGTAAGTGTCAATCCGATTGATGATCATATTGGCATCGCGATGGAGAGCGAAATTCAACGCACATTGCATCCAGTGTTTTGGCCAAATTACAGGCCACCATATCTACTGCAGTACGATCTCCAAGGTTATAACAACTATGAGAACTGCAGAATTTTATGGTAAGTCCAATCTTGAAGTAGAGAGGGGGGTTATGAAGTAGCATTTGTTATTTTCTTTTTTGTAACATGACATGGCCCAAGCCAATTATTATATGTTTGTACAATTGAAATAATAAAATTTCGTAATTAAATATAATAATAGCCTCAAATCTTTTGTAATCTTACCCTTATAATATGAGATTATACTAACTTAATAATTAAAATATTTTCATTTGCATCTGATGAAATATGGCTCATAACCTTAGTTTCGGAGGCCAGTCCATTGAGGCCCATCCGTGGTTGAGTGCAACCAAAGCAAGTCCACTTATGGGTGCCACTTTATCATGTTTTTTATTTATACTTTGGTATTTCCGATAAATGTTGCAAGAAGATCATTCTAAACCAATGTACAGCTTTGTTTTAGAGTCTTACACGCAAATAACGTATAAAAGAGAGTCCGTACTGTATTTTAACATATTTTGATGACTAGTAAATATCCTTGCACCGTTTCCGTAGATTTTCACCCTATATTCAAAAGGGGTTTTCCACATAAAATAATTATATTGATTTCCTCTCTCTTAATCTCTTTTCTTTGCTGTCGGAAAGTCTGCATCATGGTATTGCATGATCTATCTAGCTCTCGCACATGGCAAAATTCCTTAGGCATGAAAAGTGTTGTGGTGCATGGAGACATACCAGGTTTGAATATCTTTTGTGCTTCAATGAAGAAACAGTTCTAATCCTAGACATACCAAACCAAAACACTGCAGGAATCTATAAAACTTGCAAATCACGAATTAATTTCAAGTGTGTTGTCACTTTCCATACCCATTTGACAGAAACAGAAGCATAATTGTTTTTCTAATTTCAATTTGATGTGTGGTTTTCCACACATCCATCAAAATGGAGACTCTTCCTGCCTTATAAAGAAGAGCCCTGAAAGCCTTCCGTCGGGCAGTAGCGCTAGCCGTACCGGACTTTTAGCCCCTTCTTCCACATTCAACAAGCCGCTATTGTAGTTGATGTCGGTACAAACAGAGCCAGGGCATACACAGTTGATGCAAATGTTTGGATACCTCCTGGATAGAAGCCTAGTGAAGGCGTTCATGGCTGCTTTCGACATGACATTAGCTGATAGAAATATAGGCCACCCTCTGGATTTCAATGATTGTTCCTTGAAATCTTCTAAAAACTTATGTAAGACCTCGTCGATTTTGTCTTCTGTTAAGCTTTGGATGTCGCCTAGTGTAGCTCGAGCCCATTCGTTATGTATATTCTGTGACAAAATTGCACGCAAAAGAATTAATTCATCGATCCATGGAGCAACTCTATATATGATTTTACGGTAATCAGGTTTATTGCTCCTTAGCGACTCAGGTTTGGGTTCCAGTCCAATACCGGCTTGATAGCATCCTAATAGCATGTAGTGATGACACTAACAATGAAGCTTGGATGATTTACATCAGGATCACTTGATCCCTTTTAGGTCTGTGATTGATCAGTTCTACTTATTAGTTATGCATAGCTTATTTCTAGTACGTAAAAAATTTCTATAGGAATATGTCACTAGTGTTTTTTTTTTTTTTTTTTTTTTTTGTTCTTGAAATGCAGAGTCAAAACCTCGTACCTCTAACTTCCCCATGAAAGAAGAAACATTGACGATTCTTGGGGAATCAGATAGCTGGAGGAAAGGAATAAGTGCTTCCGTTGTGCTTTTAGCGCCGTAATAGTTTGTTGCAATGCACTTTTCGGCTAACTCGTAGGTTTCAGTAGTCAATTTAGTCCAGTGGATTTGTCTTCCGTCCTGCACCAAAGGAGAAAAATCTCTAGCTGTCGGTTAATGTTCGTGTGCAGTTATATATATATATATATAATATGTATTCATTTTGATGACATGGTATATCTACTGCAATCTTTCCGAGTTTTTTCCAAGCTCTTTGGCTTTCTAATACGATTCCATGTTGAGTTTAGCTCCACAATTAAAACTAATGAACATGCTTAAGCATACAAATATGACTTGTGCTGTATATTTATCACATACCATTCCCTTTATTTGTAGGCTGAAACTCTGGTCCAAATCAATCAAGTGAACGGCTTAATTAATTAAAGGTGAAATGAACAAGCAAGGATTAAAACTCTTCATTTTCGACTCTATACCATATTAAGTTAAAAGCTAATGAATATAGTGTAAGCTTTGTTATTTAACACTAATAACATTAAGTGACTGCTAGACTTGTGCAAAAGGGCTCCAGGCTCGAGTCTCGGCACTATTATATTATTCTCTAACTAATTAATTGATCCGTTTGATTGGTTTTACTCAGTAATCTCGGCTCACAAGTGAAGACTAGTCTTAATAATTTCTAAGTGATACAATTCTTGATTTATGTGTTAAAATTTTACTTTACTTATCTCACATTAATCCATCCGATTTATTTGTATTTCGAAATCCTTTCTATCCAGACTTCAATCTTACCGCATGTAAAGTATCAGTGTCCACTGTCACTCCAACTATCCCTGCATTATTCACCTGCACTGACATTCACCCTTTTCATTATTTCTCTGGTTTTCCAAGAAGAATCGAAAAATTAACAAAAGATAAAAAAAAATGGTTTCTCTGGATTTCTCTTCAAAGCTATTTCTTGCCAATCCAGTATTTCTCATCTCATGAGATGAGGCTTCACATCAGGATAAAACTGAGAAAGATGTTCAAGTCTATCAGTAAGAAAATTAATAAAAACAAAAAAAATTGAAGTAAAAACAAGGCTCGTATATCATATGGGTAATCCAAATCAAAGCTCAAAAGCCAGCTTGTAAAATAGACCAGACCGCAAACAGACATGGAAGAACTCAAGGAGCACTCGAGAAGGCAGTGGAGGACTATAATACGTGCAGAAGAACAGCTGAGCACAATGATGTGTCTGTTCATGGAAAACGTATTTCTTTTTCATTTGTTATAAATCGAAAGTATTTCGATTAGTTAAATATTATCATAATTATCTCAAGATGTTTACAGAAAACAACATTGATAGACTGTAGCAGAACGTAATGTCAACGCCAGCCACTAGTGTTCTAAATTAGTAATCATGGAATACACTGATATAAAACAATAAATGGTTTTCTTTCTCGAAAAACGAAAGGCATTTTTGGTATTTTCAATTGATATTCTTCGTGATGATTTTCCACTAATACTGCAGTTATCACCTTCTATAAGTACTTGCTCCTAAAAGTTATCAGTGCTATAGTAATATCGGATAATCTTAATATTTGATTATCCTAGATTTGGTTTTCTAAAAAAACAGAGCCATGAGTACATGTGCGACTAGGATAGTGATAATGGTATTCCAAATATAGTAAAACTGAGTTACCTGCTGGCCAAATTCAAGATTCAACCATATGGGCCATTCTCAGATAAATGTTAATGCATGATGGTACTGTAGAAAAAGTTATAGGACGTTTTGAAATTACAACAGGAAACTCTGAGCATACCAGGATGTCAAGTTTACCAAATTTAGTCCTGATGAATTCAGCCAATGAAGCTATACTTGCAGGGTCTGCAACATCTAGTTGATGGAAGGTCAAAAGGTCAGCTAGACCAAACTCTTCAATTCTCTTCAAAGCTTCAAGCCCCCTATTCTCATTTCTTGCTGTTAAGATCACCATTATCCCATTTGAAGCCAACTGCTTCGCGGTCTCGAATCCTATTCCCTTATTTGCTCCAGTAACTACTGCTAGCCTGAAAAAACACAGCAACGCAGCCTTCTTTTGGTTAATGAAAATCGACCAAGCAAAAAGGGGGAACGATGACAGGTTCTGATTTAAGTGTTTTTGGATAACTTATGACGACAGACAACCTTTTTCGTTCTTCTGCCATTGTCTTGAGGCCTGCAAACAGAAATACGAAACCGTGGCTTGAATTTTCAGTTTACAGTTAGGGCAGTGAACTTGGCTGCTCGGTAGCAGGTGTCCTGACGCTCTATAACGTGTCGGTCACATGTTAATAGGCCAGTGTGATGAAGATTTGCCTCTTCTTCTCGCTTTTATCCATAGGATTAGTCTTTTATAAACAATTACTAACCCCATATTGATTGGATTTGAATGGTTATAAGACTTCTATGAAAAGGAAATAAATATTGTATTTAAAAAAATCTTAAAAAAATGCCGACTATAAAAATATTTTTAAGAATACAGTATTATCATATTTTTAAAATATTATTTTTAATTATTCTAAAATTATAACTTCAAAATATGATTTTCAACGATTTTGATTTTTAAACCAACATTGGACATTGTAGATAGTGCTAACATTTCATTTATATCATATAAAACAATTTAAATGAATTAATGTTGAAACCTATGGGTAAACTTTAATTTGATTATTTAACTTTGTTTTAAAATTATGTTTTAAATATATAATTTTAAAAAAATCTTAAAATTGTATATGAAATACATAATTTTAAATATTATATTTTTATAGTAAGCAAATTTTTAAGGTTTTTTCTTTAAAATACAATATTAATTTTTGTGAAATTTGAGATATTAATGCAGCAATGGCAGTAAGCCGCAATAATTACTGTCTCTTAGCCTAAATAATGTCAGAAGCCAAAAGTAGGGGACATGAAAGACAGGTGACAAAATATTAATGCAACCATGACTTCCTTTTTTTTTAAACTGAAATTGGATTTATAAATTTTCATTAATATTTTTCGTAATTATTCACAGCTGTAACAATGGATAATAACTGATAATTATACTACTATCATCTTCTACTAATCATTTACAGCTAAAAGTCATTAATAGCTAAATATATAATAGTCAATAATCATAAAGAGATAGAAAAATAAATAAATAAATTTCTGCAAAATGTTTTTCGTGGAAAAACTTCAAAGAAATACTTGCTTTCTAGTAACAAAGTTGCGAATAGAGCAGTGGCAGTACTACTGAAAAAAAATCAGCACCGAGTACTATTGAAACTCTATTCACGGGTCTCATACGAAGCACATCACAATGGAAAAAGTAAAAACATACCGGTTATGTAAGTCCACGTTGGTCGCAGTGCATTCTGGAAACAATTTTTGTCGTGATGCCAATCATTTTATTTTTATTTTTTATTTATTATATTATTATTATTATTATTTTAATACCGAAGAATGGAAGACGAAATAGTACTAAGATTGTATCGCTTTGCACTGAGTCCGAAGGCTTCATTGCACCTGAGAATTGATATAAACTTTGTTCTTGATTTGAGGATGATCTTGCAATGTCAAATATCCTGTTTTTGCACTCGTCCAAACAACTTGGGTTAGGTGACTCCAGCTATTTGTTATGCTACTTGAGTGTCGATTTGATGCTATGGCTGAAATTCTTGATATTTATTTTTTCCCGTATTTTTATCCATGTTTCCTTCAAAATAACTTTATTGTTCTCCCAAAGACCTTACAAAAACCAATTCCTCTTTTTGTAATGCGAAAATGCTTTTTTCTATATTATTAAATCATCATGTACCGAGTGTAAGTAAAGTATTTTAAGTATAAGATGATATAATCATAATATGACTCATATATATTGCAAGAAAAAGATTACAATGAGCTTATATAACTAAGCTATAAAAAATATAATAATAATATACCCCTTCAATTTCAAGATGTAAAAGTTAATATGAGATTGAAATAATGATCAAGAAGGATTGATTGAGATAGATTCTTTATAAAGATGTTGGTGCATTGATAGTGTTTAGGGATGTAACAAACCTAAATCTAACTAGTAGTAACAATTTTAGGACAAACTAATAGCTGGTATCTATATATTTTGTACAATCATATTGAATAGGGTCTGCTATCAAATAGACTATTCAAAAGTTATCACAACATAATATGATGAGATGCTAAATGAGAACCTTAAGTTCACGAGCAAGATATTATATCCAAGAAAATTCCGCAACTATATAAATAAGAGTTCTATATTCTATTAGGGTCGGTGTACAAGAGTAAATTACGAGAGAAAAATAAAATAAAGGCACAATATTTTATCTTAGTTTACCCATTAATTAAGGTTATGTCTAGTAGAGTCTTCCACTATAATTAATACCTTACTCCCTCTTTTTTTTTTTTTTTTACACAATTACAAGTGAAAATAAAAATATATAGAAATAGCTATTCGTAAGTTTAAGTCCAAACTTTTAATAAATAAATATGAGCTTAATTGCTAAAAGATCTTTGATATCCAGGGAGTGCTGCCTCCTTGAGACTCTTGTTGAGGCGACTTTCCCAAACCACGTACTTTCCTATCATAGAAAAGTATGAGACACACCCAACATTTCAACCTTAGTAAAACTCCAAGAGACAGTGGGTTGTTTCTTAGATTGCTATAAGATGAGGTTGTGGCCAAGGTGGATGGCTTAACTTGTTATGGAACAATGAGTGTCTAAACACCCAGTTCAATTAGAATCAACAAAGGTCGTTAAAAAGCTATAGGATTTGTAATTAACTAAAAGCTCGAGGGTAAGTATGTCCTAGTGATATTAAAGAACCTATTTTATAGTTTACATGTGATTTGTGGTTAGACAATGCATATATATGTATTGACTTAATTGATTTACCACAAAATTGATATTTGATTGGGTAATTATAAGGTATTATAATGTACAAACAATCTTATAATAGGCAATAGAGTATGTCTAATTAGATTGAGTGGTTCTATTAAATTAGAGGGGCCATTTGTGAAGGGATTTAGGATAGTGGGATCAGTGATGGACTCCATGGTGGTTGGTGACTAGTGAGAAAGTGTTGGCCAACAATTGTGAGGAGAGAGGAATCGACAATTGTGAGAGGAGAGATGGTCGAAGAAGAGGAGGTTGATGATCAATGAGAACAGAGATGTGGATTCCTAATGACTACGAGGAGGAATCGATGGCTATGAGAGGAGAGATGACGCAGCGCGGAAGCAAAATCGAAACGAATCCGAAAGTGGATTGGTTTCCAACAACAAAGATACACGCTTTGATACAAATTAGGTTACGCACAACCCGAGAGTTGGAGAAAATTCTCTCTCAAAGTGTATTCAAATATAATGATAAGACGTAACCCTCATCTATCTGACAAAAGAGTATTTATATGGTCCCGTAAAATATCTAAAAGGGGCCAAAATCTAAACGTACACATGGAATTAAATAATAAAATACGCGTCATACACGCTCTCATACACGACCGTGTATTTAAGCCGTGTATGACTCTGCGAATATTCATTGCTAGGTACACGGTCATGTTCCCAGCCGTGTAAGGAGACCGTGTTCGCCTCTGTTGAAATCTTGATTGAATACACGGTCACGATACACGGCCGTGTATTCGGACCGTGTATACTTTTGTGGAACTTCAGCAACGGATGCACGGTCGAGATACACGGTCGTCACCTGGCCGTGTAATGAAGCCATGTATACGTCTGTGGAACTTCAGCAACGGATGCACGGTCGAGATACACGGTCGTCGCCTGGCCGTGTAATGAAGTCGTGTGTACGCCTGGGAACTCTGAATGGGATACACGGTCTCTATGCACGGCCGTGTGTTCTGGCCGTGTATGATTCTGTGAGAATCCTACTGGAGCACACGGTCGTGTCGCTGGGCGTGCCCTGTGCCCGTGTAATTGATACACGGCCCGGATAAAATAATACACGGCCGTGCCCTTAGGCCGTGTAAGCCACTGTGCCCTCCACGATGTCTGCATCATTCTCTCCCACCGAGGTAGAACTCGACCCCGAGTTCACTTCTGGATAAAGGGGTGCGTCATCCGTGTAAAATGGAAATAAATCCGCCACGTTGAAGGTTCGGGATATATGGGACACATGGGCCGTGTCTCTTGTGCCTCCCGTATCTCTTGTGCCTCCATCATTCTCCCCCACCAATGGAGAACTCGACCACGAGTTCTCGTCCGGATATAGAGGCGTATCACCGGAATGAAAAGGTGACAGTCCGCCACATTGAAAGTATAGGAGATATTCATGCTTTCCGGAAGGCCAATCACATAGGCGTTGTCATTGATTTTGACCACTATTTTGTAGGGCCCATACTTCTTCAGTTGCCACTTGCTATATGTATCCCCGGGGAAGCATTCTTTCCTTAAGAACACCATCACTAGGTGTTCCACGTCAAATAACTTCTTCTTCCTATGTCTGTCAGCGGTTTTCTTATATCGCTCATTCACTTTCTCAACTTGTCCTTTGATTTCTGACGCCACTGTGTGGCACTGTTCCTCCAGGTGTTTTGCTGCTACGTAGGTTTCCTCACCTTTGGGAAAGGAAACTAGGCCCAACGCGTGAGAAGGTGCCTTGGTATAGGCCACTGGAAAAAGTGATCCTTCAATAGTTCTATGGATGGAACGGTTGTACCTCTTCATGTATCTAGAAAATAGGTTCAACCTCTTCTCATTGGCAGCTTTAGAATTGATATCCAAATACTCTCCAATCAATGATCTACCACCCAATGGAGAATAACAAAGGAGGCCTATGTTGCGAATTTTCAGATGGCATCCTTCAACTAGATCCATTTCAAATCGGGCTCTAACAGGCAAACCATAGCTATTCTGCATGCTAACAACCTTTGGAACCCCTTCAACTTTAGAGGCTTGAACAAGCTCCATTACCCCACATGTAGCCTCATTTGAAACACCAATGTAGCGATCCCTTTCTTCATTTATAACATCTTGTAAGGCTTGTAACTGCTCAACAAAAGGCACACTTGTCTGCCGCTTTGAAAAATCATATGAGTGCTCACCAAATAGTGGAACATAGCGATCTGACCAAGGAATTTGCAGCAAATCAATGTTGTTAGTGCCAAGTCTCTTAAGGCTTTTCTCGACACTCTCTTGGATGTTAGCAGCATCAACTCGTAAAACCTTTGCATTTTCGCGAATATAGCTTGACCTTTCTGAATAACTACAAACTTTTGTTACCACTATGGCCTTGTCATGTGGTTGAGACTTTAACCAGCTACCAATATAACGACTTGTTTTTCCTTGAGTTTCTTTCTCCGTTGGAATTGGATAAGCCTCAGTAGTGTCCAAAGTATTTGTGCCACTCTCAAATGCATAACGGAGAATGTCATGAGCTTCTTTCTCTGTATGTTGTCCTCCATAAGTCATCTCTAGCGTTTCCTCTGGTTTAAAGTACAAGTTTTTGGGTAAAACATTAAACTCTACACCCTTAATCTCCCTCGTTGGTGCAATGATTATGCTCAGAGTATCTCCAGCCTTCGACTCTTCAGTCACCGTCATCTCCGGCTCGTCATTCAACAAAGGCGAGTCCGCAATAACTTCCTCACCAACACAATCTTCATAGGCTTCCACTGCTCTTCCACTGCCTCCACCATCATCAACCAATGTACTATGATCTTCAAAGGTTGAGTTTTTCTCTTGTTCGACCATCCCCTCTTTAAGCGCTTCAGGAATTAAATTTACAAGCTTAGGTGTTTGTGGAATTTCTTGAGGGAGATTTACAAGATTAGGTGTTTGTGGAATTTCTTGTGGGAGGATTCGCTCGTAATCAAGGGGAAAGAAATTTTTTTCTAACAAGCATTGCATCATAAACCAAGTCCTCACCGGATCTTTACCCTCAAGGCGTCTTAACCCCTGGAGTTGTTCCCACCAATACAACGCATCACCCCACAAACGACTCTCCACTAACTCTACCTTCATTCCCTCAGGAATCCTCATACGATCAAAGAATCTTTCAATATCCTCAATCCAAACCCAAAACTCATTCAAACTCCCAGTACCATCAAACTCGGATACAACATAGTTAAATTGAGAAAAGATTTCATCTTTATACCTGTAATTACATCTGTTGTATCGTCTTATGTTACCATGGCCTCTTCTCCTAGGCAGATTATTAAAAATCTCGTCTTCATCATCCGTATCAGAAGTAATAGAATTGTTCCTTGGATCGCCTTCCGGTCGTCTCCAATAGATCTGCCTGTTACCTTTAGTATTGGATCGATAGATCAGGGCCTCACGACGCTGTTCCTCTCGCCGGATTTTCTGATCCATGGTCTCCTCTACCGCCCTTCGTATTGGTTGCCCGTAACGTAGGACTTCCGTACCTCGAACACCGTCAAGAATACGACCGCCGTCAACACCGTCGTTAGCCGACATCTCCGCAGGAAATTACCTTGCTCTGATGCCAAACTGACGCAGCGCGGAAGCAAAATCGAAACGAATCCGAAAGTGGATTGGTTTCCAACAACAAAGACACACGCTTTGATGCAAATTAGGTTGCGCACAACCCGAGAGTTGGAGAAAATTCTCTCTCAAAGTGTATTCAAATATAATGATAAGACGTAACCCTCATCTATCTGACAAAAGAGTATTTATATGGTCTCGTAAAATATCTAAAAGGGCCAAAATCTAAACGTACATGTGGAATTAAATAATAAAATACGCGTCATACACGGCCGTGTATTTAAGCCGTGTATGACTCTGCGAATATTCATTGCTAGGTACACGGTCATGTTCCCAGCCGTGTAAGGAGACCGTGTTCGCCTCTGTTGAAATCTTGATTGAATACACGGTCACGATACACGGCCGTGTATTCGGACCGTGTATACTTCTGTGGAACTTCAACAACGGATGCACGGTCGAGATACACGGTCGTCACCTGGCCGTGTAATGAAGCCGTGTATACGTCTGTGGAACTTCAGCAACGGATGCACGGTCGAGATACACGGTCGTCGCCTGGCCGTGTAATGAAGTCGTGTGTACGCCTGGGAACTCTGAATGGGATACACGGTCTGGCCGTGTGTTCCGGCCGTGTATGATTCTGTGAGAATCCTACTAGAGCACACGGTCGTGTCGCTGGGCGTGCCCTGTGCCCGTGTAATTGATACACGGCCCGGATAAAATAATATACGGTCGTGCCCTTAGGCCGTGTAAGCCACTGTGCCCTCCACGATGTCTGCATCATTCTCTCCCACCGAGGTAGAACTCGACCCCGAGTTCGCTTCTGGATAAAGGGGTGCGTCATCCGTGTAAAATGGAAATAAATCCACCATGTTGAAGGTTCGGGATATATGGGACACATGGCCCGTGTCTCTTGTGCCTCCCGTGTCTCTTGTGCCTCCCGTGTCTGCATCAAGAGATGACTAGAGACTATGAAGATAGTTTTGACTGTGAAGGAAACTAACGGTCAAGTAAGTAAAACAAACAAACAAATAAATAAATTTTTTATTAGGGTTTTATACTTGGTGCTTTAATACTATAAATGCAAAAAAAAAAAACTTTATATGTTATTAAATTATCATATACAAAGTGTAATTGCAAAATTTAAATATAAGATAATACAACTTTAACTAACTTTAATATATTGCAAGGAAAAGATAAAAACAACCCTATGTAACTAAGCTATACAAATAAACAATTATATATAGTTGTTTTTATATAAACAATTATATAAAAAAAACCCTATGTAATTACGATATTTTTGTCGTTTTTCCGTTGCTTCGGCCTTGTGTCTCTTAATCCTTTAAACTTGTATTAAGCATGCTTTACCCTAATATTGATAGAAATTCTGCATTACCAATATCCATTGTCTCAACTAGACTTAGGAAATGGTTAGGTTGACAAGTTGAACTAACCCATAGAGGCCGGTTCAGCTCAGCTTTTTACCCGTCGGTTCATTAACTTAACCCATGGAACTAGTGGGTTAAGCATTTGACTCAAATTTTATAAGTAAAAAAAAAAAAATTGAGCCAATTTATGAGCCTAATCGACCAGTGAACCACAAGTTCACATGAAACGGCCCAGAACCGTGGGACTTTGAGCCGGTTTTAAGTCATATATTTGTTGACTGGTGACCTAACAGGTCTAGATCGATTCCGAACGAGCCTAATGTCTAGTCTCAACCATTGTCATTTTTATTGTTTGATGTAGTTTTCCAGCACAAATGAAATAAGATTTATAAGAAATCAATTTGAAGAATGATTAAATTGCAATTTCTTTTTCATGTAATAAAAAGGGATTCTTTTATGCCCACACACCTTTTTCAATTGTTACTATGCCTTATAGGAAGTTGCTGATGCTATCATATGTCTTTTTCATCCAGCTACAGAGGGGTAGAGGGGTTATAACTTGTAGTTAGAATGGATGTGGGAAAATCTTCATGCAAGAAACACATGGAGTTATAGTAGTGGAAACGAGAAGATAACATGGAGAAAATCTTGCTCCACTTAATTATCACGACCAATTACACTGGCCTTTTATCATATTTGGGCCCCATTCTAGGTTTTAAGCCCCACATTGGATACTTATGTGTAAGAATTGAATAAAAGAGCCAACATAACGTTTATTTAAGAGTATAAATGAATCAAACTTATCCGTAAGCTATTTAAATTTGGTTTAATTTCTACTCAAATTTAATTCTATTGAGATATAAGTGTAAGGTGAGACAAGTCCCATATGAAAAAAAAATGGATTAAATGAATGATTTATAAAATGAGAGACTTATTAACCTAACACCTTAAGATTTAGGGTTTGATTAGTGTCAAACTCTCAAAACTATTCCTTCACAAGCCCATTTGTGGGTTTCTTCTCATTATTGAAAGCTCCTCCTAGCCTAACAAGTGATATTAGACCTAATGGTTCAATATATGTATGGTTTAATACATCCATGGTTAGCCCTCCGATGTAGAAAGAAGAGTTATGTGGTGACTCGAGAAAAAATCTATTAACCTAATATCTTAAGATTTTGTGTAGTTGAATTAAATTTGAACTTAAACTACTTAAATAGATTATTAAGTCAAATTTAATTTTATGATATATAATTTGACTAACTTATAAGTCTAATCAATCTCATAAGTTTATATATTAATTAAATTTGATTTTGAACGCAATATCTTATCACTGCAACTCAATTTATTCACAGTATTAGATATATTTACATCTCACGAATAATAGTTGTCCTGTTCATTTGGCGGAAGATATAAACTATTTACATAAGGATAAGTTGTATGGTGACCTTTTTATTATATTAAAGAACATAAATGAAAATGATTTAAAATCGCCTTTAAATGTCAAATGATTAATCTGCTTACTCAACGAAATACCAATAGCGAAAAGACAAGGAGAAATATAGAGCAAGACGTAAAAGCCTTATCATAGAGGCTGCGAAAAGATCATGCCAAAGAGTTGGGATTATCTATTGATGTCAACAAATGGAAAGATTCAGTCCTCATGAAATGTACAAATTTTGACTGAAAGGACTGTTCTCACCACAAAGACACAGAAAAGAAAAGTGGTCGCACAGATTACGAAGTTATATCATTGTCTCGTATCTTAAGGTCATTTTGGATTTATTTATTCAATTTATTTTCTTTTTTTCCTGGTCATAAAAATACTTGCACTGACAAATATCCAAACATGCGTACACGGGGATGTTATAACGCAGGTCATCCATGAAGTTGACAATTGACAATTTGCAACGTGGTTGTCGTAACTAAAAGGACAAGGGACGGAATTGCCAGGGAAGCTTTGGCCCATCTCTTATTAGTAACCAGTACCATTATTCTTGAGGTTTTTTCTTTTTTAAGTATGTTAAAGAGTATGAATGAAACAAATCTAGCGGCAAACTCCTAGAATTGAATTTTGCTTGATATATTTACTGCAGTTCGATTCAATAAAAATGGAGCTCTACTTGAACTTAGGGTTAATTTATAAACATTATAGTTCACATTATACTTATTAATTTAAATTTTTATATTAAATAATTATAATATATCATCAAAGTAAGAGATCATGAATTCAAATCCCTACAATATCGATTAACCCTCCCCACTTTCCTAATTAAATCGCTCATTTGTTGGGCATCAATCAAAAAGCAATTCACAAATAAAGAAGAATGTCAAATAATAAATATTATAATTTATACTGTATTCATAAATTCAAATTTTTAGATCAAACAATTGTAGCATTAATCATAATACCCTAGACCAAATTACATTACTACTATAGGAGGGACGTTTTGTACTCTCTCTAGGATTAATGCTCACCATTCTTCTCTTTTGGTTCTTATCCCTCTGTCTCTTCTATTTTTGACTTAAATGATCTTGATACTGTTGCTTATTTCGTGGTTTAGGATCTAAAGGACACGATTTTCATACAACAAGCTTAGACCACATCTTTAAAATACAACTTTTTTATGAAATTTATAAAAATATAATTATATATTGAAGATGGATTTTAAACCACTATAATGTTATAATTATTTTCAAAACTGCACTTTCTAAGGAGTTGTTTTTCTCTTCAAATTTGCTATATTGGTCTTATATATCATAGCACTAGATGTGTCTTAGTACTTTTTTTTTACTAATCAATTAATGATAGTTAAAATCATAAATTTAAGGCACAATTTCTTCATTAAACCCACATCTTGAAGATGAGATTTTAAACAATTGTATTATTATAATTATTTTATAATTATTGTAATCAAATTGGATTATAGCGAGTTGTTAATTTTAGCTCAAACGGTTTAGGATTTGATTGAACTTGCTTATAAGTTTTAACAAACTTAAAATAAATTTAAATTTTTAATTTAATTTAGTCAAGTTTTAGTTGAAATTTTAACATTAAATATTGAAAAGGTACTAGAAGAAAACAAGGCAATTGTGACTATAATTTATGGACAATTATTGCAGCAGTCTAGTAGCAATTCTACTTTTAGTAAGTTTTTCATAGCCATTATTGTTGTTGTTGTAGAAGCCCCCTAGACCAAATTACAATCATACCATTATCATTACTTTGATTTTTAGGGGCATTTCATACTCTTTTTCGGATCAATGCTTACCAGTCCTCTCTTTAGGTTCTTATCCCCTCTATCAGTTCTATTTTAAACTTAAACAATCCTAATATTATTACTTATTTCACAGTTTGAGATCTTGTCCTAAAGACATGGTTTTAGTACAAAAAGCTAAAACCACATCTTCAAGGCTCAACTTCTTTGTTAAACTTATAAAAGTGAAATCATATCTTGAAAATGGGATTTTAAACTATTATAATGTTATAATTATTTTCAAAACTACACTTTCTAAGGATTTCCCTCTCTCTCCAAATTCACTATATTGATCTTATATACAATAGCACTAGACGCTACTTGGTACTTCTATTTATTGATCAATCAAGGTTATTTAAAATCATATCTTTGAGTTACAACTTCTTAGTTAAAAGCAATATTGTTAGACCTAACCAATTTAACCCAATTGAATCAAAACTGGGCATGAGAATGGGCTAATCCATTGGCTTAACCTGTTTTTTCATTTATTAGGTGTCAAAGGGGTCAAAATGTAATGGCATTCAATGAAAAAAGAAAAAAAAATGTTTAAACTTACATTTCAATAGAACAAGCAAACACAATACTTAATACAAAACTTTAATTTTGTATTTTGGATAATGTAAAGGCACTGCATGACTTCAATATCTATAGGTTCTTTCTCTTTTACAGAGTGAAATCTACTTAATATAGTTTTAAATAATCTAAGTGGGACTCTTATGTAATACATAGCTTCAATATACGAGGCTAAATAGCTATAGATTAGGACAATAAAAATAGATATATTTTGTTATAGAATATGAATGTCTTTTGTACTGTTGTTTATCGATAATGGTTAATAAAAAATATGATCATCTACAAAATTGTAGCAGCAAAATCAAGTCTACATCAAAAAGCCTTGATTATGAATATGATATGTTACTACCCCTTTTTTTTTTCCTTTTCCATTATTTTTATTTTATGTACATACTATAACTATCTTTATAAAACCAAACAATTATGGCCTAAATAGATAATTTCTAGAAATAAATAATAGAAGACACATTATGATAATTTATGACTAGCAAATATAAGTACAAAATATAGAGTTGGAAACTAGATAAAAAAAAAAACAATTGATGAAAAATTTATGACATTTTAATAAATTTATGAATTCTAGTTCAATCGGTTCGACCCTTCAACGCCTAACTGCTAGCCTTCTTGGAGTCAAACTATTAGTTTGTGTATTAAAAGTGATACCATATCTTAAAGATAAGATTTTAAATCATTATAATATTATAATTATTTTGGAAACTGCTCATTTGCTATATCAAACCTAACCCCATCTTATACTCTATCACAAGCATTCACGCTCATTCTTAATATAAAAATTGACCCCAAGACCGGTGTGGCCGGAGAAGATTCAGTGGTCACATATGAGATTGCACAAACAAACTGAAGTGGAAGGTTGTGCCCATAAATTAGAGATGAAATCCCTACATTCCAACTGGAATCATGGCCAACCATTCTTCTCACTAAATGAAAACCAATATGTGTTGAGAGAAGAACCACACAAGGGCTGGACCATACAGTATGGAATGTATACCAATTACCATGTTTCACCAAAAAAAAAACTTTCAGGACCACATGTTAGTTGTTAACAACAAAGTTAATGGTGTTAAAAAAAGTTTTCATTTGTAAATGCTTGCAAATGATAACAGGGAAAAAAATGATTTAATACTTAAATAGAAAACCAGTACAACGTTGAAGACTAAAAAAATATTTTTTCCTACATTATTTCATATTCATTGATCAAGCATAAGCACGCACTACAACAGAATAAGTAGCTTGATGAGAAATTTGTTGTAGTCAAATTGGGTTTGAGGTACTTGAATTTTTCCTCCAAGTGTTCATATTAAGACTTACCACTGAAAGTTAGGCTACATTCGGTAACAAGTTTTATTTAAAAATATTATTCTTTAACAAAATTTAAGAGAGTGAAAAGAAACAGGAAAACTCGTCAAGGAGATTGTCAGGAAGAAAGTACATATACGTTGAAGGAAGGGGGTGATTACATTATCCAAAATTATGGATATTCAAGATAATTTTATATAATTATTCGCTTCTTCAATACACTTTTTTTCCCGTTTAGAAAATGGATTCTCTCAAGTTTTATTACCCGAATTTTTCTCAATTTAAAAATTATTAGTTGATCACTTAGGTGTTTAATTGATTGTAATCAAGTCAACTTCAGGCATATTAAATAGCAATTTGAACTAAGCTTCAACTGAAATATTTAAGTTCAGTTGAGCTTAAGCTTTGAATTTCAAGGCAAACTCAAATTCAATAATATTCAACTTGATCTGCTTTATTTACACCCTCAGCTTAAAGGGCTACCATAGACTTCTTGAGGAGACACTGTATGATTCGAGTTCTCGTCATTGAAAAATAACCTAATGCTAGCGGAACGAAGCTGGCTGGTTACGGGAAAAAATGGCTCTAATACAATTTCAAAAATGCAAGTCTATCTCATAATAATACTAATAATAGATTGAAAAAAAAAAAGGCTTATGTAGTACAGAGTTTGGACATGTATATAATAATCACACTGAATTCTTCAGGAGACATTATGGGAATCTTGACGAATAGTTTTATGCACTAGCAAATTAACAAGCATAATGCATCATCATGTAAATATATGAACCCCGATTAAGGAGACTTGTGCTAACTGCTAGCAATTTGTTTGGATGAAAAACAACGCTAGTTATATAGAAAGTGACATGTTAATACAGTAATCAGTCATGAGTTATCGAAGATAATTAAGGGCAATAACAAATAAATCTTTTAATTGCGGATAAATCCCTTAAATTTTTAAAATATAATTTCAACTTCCTATTGGTTCTTAAGATAAGCAAACACTAAACTACTGTCACTTTTAGAGTTCAAAAAACATTTTGGAATATATATATAGACATTTTTAAAAGTTATAAAAAGGTAAAATTATAATTTCAAAGTTTAGGCAATTCATTTACACTTGATTAATAGTTTAGTGGATGTATTCGTAATTTGCCCAAAGGAGTATGCCTAGCAATGCTTGGTTGGCTCAATTTATCAATATATTTAAATTACAACAAAAGTAAATAAAAGAAATTTTGCTATTATGCAACTTCTCTTCTTTTCCATTACTTGCTGCTATCTATATGCCTAATTAATTCTATTTTTAAGCAGCCATGAACAGTGTAATTTAACAAATATGAAGGCTTATTAGTAGATTCTGGTGTTAACCTCAACAGACAAAAAGATCCATTTAAGGGAATAGACATTTACCTCTAACTTTCCAGCTGTCGAGCTAATATTGACAATCCTAGGTGAATCAGATAGTTGGAGGAGATGAACAAATGCATCAACCAATCTTTAAGCCCCATAATAGTTTGTTTCTAGGCACTCTTCAGCTAATTCATATGTCTCTGTCGCAATTTTGGTCCAATCTCCCGGTCCCAGCATTCAGTAAAGAAGCATGTCTCTGACCTTCAGAATCTGTAGTCAGATGGAGCAATAAATTCGCAGCAGACTAAGTTGCATGCTCTTGTTTGTGTAATTTTACAAGCAGCATTGGATTGTTGAAATCTTACCTTTCCGATACCTGAGGCTTTTAATGCCTCAGCATCCAAAATGGATCCACCAATACCTGCATTATTTACCTGCATCAGATTGATAAACTTTATTAGTTTTTGCTATTGGAGCATAGGTTGGATTGTTTTGGGACCATTTTCTATAATAACTTCATTTTGACTCTTTAATATATAGGGAAATGAAGCTTCATATGCAAAAATATAGCTACTGCAATTGGTACTAACCATATTTTCCAATGTCTGGAAAAGTTAATGAAAGGTGTGAATAGAGATAGCCAGTCTCTAGATCATCTAACACATTTTCTTGCTATTCATGAAATGAAGAAACCTTAAAATCTGCAAACTAAGACCAGTTGCACATTTTTAGCTCTAAAAGAATAGCTAGACTGTAGGTTTTTTTTAGTTCATTAGACATATTTCTGGGACACATAAGTTGCTTTTGTCCAGCTACCTAATTTACAAGCAAAAAACCATTGATCCTTAGATCCATGTATGCCACCTTAACATCAGCATAATGATTGCAAGAAAGCCACTACCATGAATGATGCAGCGTAGAAAACGTAAAACACGAGACCAATTCTCGGATTGGATCTCACGAATAAATAAAGAATAATCTGAGTTTATTCCTTGAAATTCTCAATTGCGCATAATTAAAGAAACAGAGAAAACTCTTCTTTAAGTGTGTAATTTTATAAAAGATTAAAAACTAACCCTAAAATAACCTAAAAGATTATTTATAATCTTTTGGAAAACAATTAAAAATGAAATATATATGTGCACGTAGGAATAAATATATGTATGCACGTCCGTTATCTGGTTGATACACGGTCATGTATAAGGTTGTGTATGTTTCTGTGGGTCTTCTAAACACAACACACAATCGTGCCTTCTTGTCGTGTATGCGGCCGTATATGTTTCTATGAATTATCTCGACTCAACACATGGCCATGCTATTGAACTGTGTATACGACCATGTATGTTTCTATGAAGCCTCTAGACTCATTACACGGTCGTGCCTTGTAAAAGACATGCCCTATCAACCTATATCAGCTATGATGTCCACATCATTATCTCCCACCAATGAAGAACTCGACCCCAAGTTCTCTTCCGGATATAGAGGTTCGTTATCAGAGTAAAATGGAGATAAATCAGCTACATTAAAGGTTCTCGAAATCTGCATGTGTCGAGTCTAATTTTTTGAATTCCCGTTCCTAATCTGATCTAAACTAGACCCTATGCTCATCTAATTTAGATCCTCGACTTGAATTAGGAATTTCGTTTGATTTTTGGAGTCGCTACCCAACTGTTGTTGGGAAATATTGAATTAAGACTAAAGGAGCGGATTAGTCTTAATTTGGACCACTAGTCGTCATTATTTCCTCTTCTCGTGTTTGTAAGAAGAGAAAATAGGAAACACCAGAGTTTCTAAGTCTGGAGGCTAACTTATTAAAACCTTTACGGTTACCACATAATCTCCTAAAATTGTTCATCTTTAGAAATGTGTTTCATGGTGCTTCTGTTACTTTTTATGTTTTGGAATTATTTTGAGAAAATGATTTTTCGTTCATTTTATGGGTTGACCCGAATGCGTGCCTACGTACCTGCTACTCAGGATCAAACAAGCCGTAGTTCGCTTTTCTGAAAAATTTAGATTTGTTTGTAAATTTTAATTTTGAAATCTCTCTTGATTAATGTTCTTAACATTTTTTTATTTTTCTAAAAATTTCTAAGCCTAAGCTTTGATTTTATTTGGAAAATGATTTTTTAGGGAAAACATCAATTTTGATTTATTTGAAGAAAATGATTTTTCTAAGTGCTAAAACTTATTTTTTTTTATGATTCTTTTATAATTTTTTGAATTTTCATGATTTTTCTGATTTTTGATGATTTTTTGTGATTTTTGGGAATTTTTGTGATTTTTGTGAATTTTTGGGGATTTTTGTTATTTTTGGGAATTTTTGTTGAACATTTTATCTTAGGTTTAATATCTATCATATTTTGATATTTAAAGTTTTATCATTATTTTTCTAATGTTTTTTTTATTATTTTTCTACATATTATTATTATTTTTTTATTTTCTTACATTATTAAATTCTAAAAAAAATCTAATTTCTACATTTTACTATTTATTGAAGAATATAACAAAACTAAATAAATAAATAACTAAACAAATAATAAATTCAGAATAAATAAATAAAACAAAATAGAATAAAATAAAATAAATAAATAAAAAAAATATGGAAAAATCCGACTTACCTGGATCCGGGTCGGTGCGCGGGTCGGGTCGAATCGGGTCGGGTCGAATCAGTCGGATACGGCGGCAGGGAGGGCTCGTTCACGGCGTTCCGGTGGCCTTTTGCGGTGGGTGAGGTGTCGAATCCTAGCTTCTTGAGGGTGCTGAATCCGATGGTGGTGGCGATTCACTCCCAGAACGTCTCCTTGCGGTGGTTTCAACTCCAATCGATGGTCGCAACTTTGGGTTTCCTCCGATTTACACTCTTTTCTCTCTCTCTCGCAATTCTGATCTGTCCTTTGGCTTCCTCGTCTCCTCCTCTATTTATAGGCACTTCGAATCGAGCTGGATAAGCTCGGATTTCCTCCGATCAAAGCTAATCGGATCGACGGTTAAAAAAACAATTTTGATTCGTGTAAATACATCGGTTTGTTGTGATTTGATTCCAATTAGATAATGTTTATCTCATCT
This sequence comes from Laguncularia racemosa, assembly GCA_037954665.1. Classification (NCBI taxonomy): domain Eukaryota; kingdom Viridiplantae; phylum Streptophyta; class Magnoliopsida; order Myrtales; family Combretaceae; genus Laguncularia; species Laguncularia racemosa. The sequence continues at coordinate 6,398,965 of JBBMOL010000016.1, forward strand.
CCGTTGAAGATCTGTTGGATTTGTGCAAAAAATCGAATCAAAATGGCCGAAATACGGATTTTTCCTTTGCCGGCGATTTCGGGCTCGAAGTAGGAGACGATCACACGCCGGGCGCGTGCGTTTCTTCCAGCCAATTAGATGCTGCCACGTGTCCTGGGCAAATGCAAAATTCACAAAACGCGGAAACTGCTTCCTTCGCGATTCGAACCCCTGCGCGCGCCTAGCCATGGTCCGGACCAGCTGAGCTAGCCCACTTTCCTGATTTTTCTAATTTCGCAAATTGCATATATGCAATGCGATTTTTCTATTTTTTTGTATTTTTTGAAATTTCAAAAATTTGTAAAAATCGTTTATTATTTATTATTGCTATTTCTGAAATCATTTTTCAAAATTGAAGTGTTTTCCTATTTATTTTTATTTTTTGAATATTTTTATTATTTGTGCTAAATTAGGGAAAAATTAGAAAAAATTGACAATTGATTATTTTGAGAATTATTGATTCCTAGGGCAAAAATGGGGTGTTTACAGCTGCCCCTCTTTGTGGTAAAGTTTGAAAAACTTGACTACAAAGATAAAAAAGACGCCATTTTTGGCCTCCTAAATGAGTTTTGGTAAGAAAATGCCCCAAGAGCTGATAATCCTACGATTGAAGATGTTCCAAACAATTCAAGGTAATGTTCCTTCTCCAAAAAGTGCTTTATGAGCTAACTAATTGGTGACAGGACACATCTCAAGCTTTGAGTAGGAATGTATGAGAAATGATGATAGGAAGTGTCTTATCAAACTTGCAACCTTGGAAAGAAAATTTACTTAGGAAGCGCCCTTATGAGTTGGCTACCTGTCGACAGAAGCGTCTTGTTAGACTAGCAACTGTTTGGAAGAATGTTTCCGAAAAGTGCCCCAAGAGCTGACTAATCGGGAGAATCTAGGAAAGTGCCCATCTGGGGCTGACTAACCTTAAAATAGATTTTTAGGAAAGTGCCCATCTTGGGCTGACTAACCTGTGGTAGTGTCTCAAAAGGTACCCTTATGAGCTGACCCTGAGAACGGATTTTTAGGAAAGTGCCCATATTGGGCTGACTAACCTTTGATAGAGCTGTCTCAAAAGGTGCCCTTATGAGCTGACCCTGAGAACAGGTTTTTTTTTTCGGGAAAGTGCCCATATTGGGCTGACTAACCCTTGGACTGATTTTTAGGAAAGTGCCCCAAGAGCTGACTAACCTAAGATAGAACTGTCTCAAATGGTGCCCTTATGAGCTGACCTTGAGAACAGTTTTTTTTTTTTTTTCGGGAAAGTGCCCAGATTGGGCTGACTAACCCTTGGATTGAATTTTAGGAAAGTGCCCCAAGAGCTGACTAACCTAAGATAGAACTGTCTCAAAAGGTACCCTTATGAGCTGACCCTGAGAACAGGTTTTTTTTTTCCGGAAAAGTGCCCATATTGGGCTGACTAACCCTTGGATTGATTTTTAGGAAAGTGCCCCAAGAGCTGACTAACCTAAGATAGAACTGTCTCAAAAGGTACCCTTATGAGCTGACCCTGAGAACAGGTTTTTTTCCGGGAAAGTGCCCATATTGGGCTGACTAACCCTTGGATTGATTTTTAGAAAAGTGCCCCAAGAGCTGACTAACCTAAGATAGAACTGTCTCAAAAGGTGCCCTTATGAGCTGATCCTAAGATCAGGTTTTTTTCGGGAAAGTGCCCATGTTGGGCTGACTAACCCTTGGATTGATTGTTAGGAAAGTGCCCCAAGAGCTGACTAACCTAAGATAGAACTGTCTCAAAAGGTGCCCTTATGAGCTGACCCTGAGAACAGGTTTTTTCCGAGAAAGTGCCCATATTGGGCTGACTAACCCTTGGATTGATTTTTAGGAAAGTGCCCATATTAGGCTGACTAACCTAAGATAGAACTATCTCAAAAGGTGCCCCATGTGGGCTAACCTTGAGAACATCTAGGGAAGTGCCCCTTATTGGGCTAACTACCCTATTAAAGGAAGAATATCCTGAGTGAGAATCTTATATATTTTTTTTCAATAACAATCAAATGCAAGATGACTTAAGACTTCTGAACAAGTGATGACTAAATTTTTTCTGCAAATTTTCAAGAAAAATGCTTTTCTAAAATCTAAGGATAATGTGACAAAACATTAAAGTTTTTTTTTTTCCTTTTTTAGTGAACATTGCTAACGAGTAAAGAGTCTGACAAGGCTCCTAAAAATACAAATAAAGGGTAAGTATTCCTTACTGCTCAATAATCACTTACTCTCTGCCTCATTTTTCTCAGAGGGTTTGGTTTAATCTTAGAAACAAAGTGTTGTCTTAGCTTAATCAATCATCTCTTGAGGGGTTTCTAGTAATTAAGACTCATATCTTCTTCTTGGGGAACATCAGTATTTAAGCTAAACAACGCTAATGAGTAAATTTCCTCATTCCATTCATAATTGGATATCTCGTTTTTAATCAGTTTAATCTAAGAGGACTTCCTCACACTCTCTCGGTTTAGATGACACTCTTGACTTCTATTCTAAAAATTATGGTCTTTCTTGTAAGTAATACGCTTTAATCAATTTGTTAAGCCTTTTTGATACTTGTAATGCAATTTAGGCTCTTTGGTTATTGGTTTCAGAAAAGTATGTTAAGGTTTATTTTGAGATAATCATCATTTCAACTTGTGTTTGTAAGTCAAGAAACCTTGGGAAAAAGAACTGGAATAGCACTTGCCCTAGCAATTTTTGCCTAAGATAAGTTATTTTCAATGATTTGGAGAAATCTTTAAAAGGTAGTATATCTTTGAACCACTCTCGTATTTGGCCCTGGTATTTTCAAGTGTTGTTGGGCTTTTTATAGGTTTAGCTACATTCGTAGGCTTTTCCCATTTCTCTTCTTTTCTTTTTCTTTTCTTTCTTTTTCTTTCATTTTTTCTTTTTTCTTTCATTTTTTCTTTTTTCTTTCATTCTCCTTTTCCATCTTTTTTCTTTTTCTTTTGGGCCCAATGGTGATTATCTCTTGTGGGTTATGTGTATTTATTTTTTTTTTCAGAATGTAGACTTCTCTTCATCTCAAATAAATTATCTATGGCTAAAACTTTGAATTGTTGCAACTAGGGCAAGCACTATTGATGTCTCTATCTTCCCAATCATTCCATTGTAGGGTGGTTGATAGTGGGGTTAAATTTTGAAACTCTTGTTTGTCGAAGGATGATTGTGTTTAGGGTAGCACAAATGAATGCCTAACGTTATTTTGATTTAACGTATCAAATCCAAGATAGACCTCCTTTAAGGAATGAGTCCAAAACCTCACATTAATAACACTCAACTCTCAAGTGTTTAAGGGCTAGTGTTTGGGACGTGGTTTGCTTCTTGTCATCTTAAACCTTTTAAACAAAGATATCCTTCCATTTTATCAAATTTGCCCATATTCACCACTTTTCATGGTGTCCCCGTGTACTGTTGTCAATTTGAACAAGTGATTTGGTCTTAAACGCCTAAGACTCAAGTATTTGAAATAGTCTTCTTTATACCCTCATTGGTAATTGACCATAGCTACTTTGAAAGTGTGATCAAAAATTAATTGTCTCTGTGTTTGGTTTAGATAGCTTTTGATGGAAAGGAAACTTCAAGTGCAGCTTTTAGGGTTGGAGGGGGTTGGGACGTTTTACGTTTTGAGGCTAAATCAAGATATGAGGAGACCTTTTGAAGTGAATGGGGTCTTTTAAGTTGGTTATAGAGGTCTTTGGTTTTATGTTTAGAGCAAGTGACTATGAGCTTTAGGTTAAGCTGACCATTTAGAAGCGACTTTTAGGACCTTGAAAAGATCTCTTATTGTTAGTAACTCTTCAATTTTCTTTCTTTCTTTTTCTTATTTTTTAGTAAATATGCAAACCAGATGCTCACACAAGATGCTCATACGGATACTAAAATACATAAACAAGATGCTCACACGGATGCTAAAAGTAGAAGGGCTGACAACTGTTTGACAATGTAATATTGAAACTTCACTTTTATTAATATTGAAAATTTGGAGTTCGATGAAGATTACAAATAATGATCTATTTCCTAGCTCTTTTAGTCTTCTGTTGTGGGGGCTCAGACTTCCCACCGATGACGGCTTCCAGTTCTTTGACTTTGGCTTGGCACTTCTCCAATTGTGCTTCTATGGCCTTGTTCCTTCGGTCGGATTCCTTGAAGCGTCCCTTCCAGATGTCCTTCTTATAATCTGTAGCTTCGAAGTACACTTCCATCCGGGCCTTGACCTGCTCTAAGTAGATTTCTATCTCTGGATTGATCTTGTTTGGCCTTAGCTGAGTGACGTCCGGAACCCGATATGCTCTTTCCCCTGTCTAGTATAGCTGGCGGATTACAAACTCTCTAGTGGCTCGATGTTTTCCCACTTCGCCATCTAACTCCCCGAGGTCCACGTTCGGGCTTTCGATTCTGGCTTCCCAAAGTGCTTTGACCTCTACCAGCTTAGCAAACTTCTCGGCTACCAACAAGTTTGGATCTTGATACTCAAAGGTGACTGCTTCGAGTGAGGGCCGATAAACTATGTCTTGGATGGTACCGAATTGGCGGACCACTGAGTTTGGGTGATATCCAATACATCCATTGATCCCGATTAACGGCACTGCTTGGAAGTTACTGCAGGTCAAGATGATTTTGTCACAGCAACTCCACCTGGCTGTCCATAGAATATCTTCAGTGCTAAGGCTTCTAAGCAGATCTACCCAACTGTGGCTGGTAATGTCGTCGGGTAGCTTCACCTTTTCTATACAGGAATCCACCTGTTGGGCTAGGGTTTTCCTGACCATGTTCAACCCGAAGCACTTGAGGTGGCTTACGAACCATATTAGCAGAAGGATGATGCTGGAGCGGAGGATCCCATGGCCTTTCTTCTTGAGGAAATTCAAGTTCCAGATCTGTTCTGCCAGTAGAGCCGGGATGTACGATCTCCCTTCCAAGAATTGGGTCACCAGCTCCGCAACCCGGTAGTGGATATAGAAAGTTCCGGTGGGGAATAGTATAGTGGCGAAGGCTGTCAAGATGAAAGCATTCACCCTTCTCTGCCTGTAAGTCTTAGGGTGTCTACACAGGATGTCCTTTCTATCCCCATTGTCTTCTCGGGCAATAAACCAAGCCTCCAAGTCATCCATGCGTATGCAATACCCATTACAGTCTGCCAGGGCTTTGTTGACTGCTGTTTTGCAGATGCCTAGCAGTCTACTGAAGGTGCTGGCTGGCTCAGCCTCGAGGTTTGGCGTGTAAATCTGATCAGTCAGTGTTGGAGCCTGTAGCAACTGGGTGTACTCCTCCAGGGTAGGGGTGATCTCATGCGGCCCGATGAAGAAAGATGCAGGCTCGACCTCCCATAACTGGAGCATGGCCCGGACCATAGGTAAATTCGCCTCTGTCTTGGTTAATGAAAGGATGGGGCCGATCTTTTGCTGGATGAAGGCCTGCTCCTCTGGGTTGTATAAGGTAAACCAATGGTCCAGCACCAATTTTGGGTCCAAAGGTTTGTATACCCGAATTTCTTTGCGGAGGAGGCGATCGACTGCACTGCTAGCCATCTATTACAATAGGAAACAGCCTAGTTACAAACAGAACTATGAAAATGTTACAGGGAAATAGTCCTGAACTCTGAGGACAAAATAACAAACCATTACATTGTCATCCAATTGTCAACCCCTCTTATGATGCCATGTATGCAAGTAGGTAGGTTCTAACTGGTTCCCGAGCTCTATGGCCTCCCGCATTCTTGAAGAAATGGATCTCAGGCCATATCGAAGCATAGGGTGGGGCAACCTAATCGGTCCCGAACGGTGAATCAACTCACTTCGCTCGAAACCTACACAATGGCTCCCCGTCTTAGGTTGCTAGGACGGTTCGGGTTCGACCGCATCTACTCACACAAACATATGTATGCACGCAAAAACCCCCACAGTAAAGAAACTAAAATCTAACTAAATCCTGCAAAGTTAGCAACAGAGTAATGATTGAAACACATTTGTTTTAAAGAGAACAACTTGAGAAATTCAAGTGGCTAGCCTGCTGGTATGGGTCCCCAGTGGAGTCGCCATCCTATCGAGTCTAATTTTTTGAATTCCCATTCCTAATCCGATTTAAACTAGACCCTATGCTCATCTAATTTAGATCATCGACTTGAATTAGGAATTTCGTTTGATTTTTGGAGTCGCCACCCAACTGTTGTTGGGAAATATTGAATTAAGACTAAAGGAGCGGATTAGTCTTAATTTGGACCACTAGTCGTCGTTATTTCCTCTTCTCGTGTTTGTAAGAAGAGAAAATAGGAAACACCAGAGTTTCTAAGTTCGGAGGCTAACTTATTAAAACCTTTACGGTTACCACCTAATCTCCTAAAATTGCTCATCTTTAAAAATGTGTTTCATGGTGCTTCTGTTACTTTTTATGTTTTGGAATTATTTTGAGAAAATGATTTTTCGTTCATTTTGTGGGTTGACCCGAACGGGTGCCTACGTACCTGCTACTCAGGATCAAACAAGTCGTAGTTCGCTTTTCTAAAAAATTTAGATTTGTTTGTAAATTTTAATTTTGAAATCTCTCTTGATTAATGTTCTTAACATTTTTGGATTTTTCTAAAAATTTCTAAGCCTAAGCTTTGATTTTATTTGGAAAATGATTTTTTAGGGAAAACATCAATTTTGATTTATTTGAAGAAAACGATTTTTCTAAGTGCTAAAACTTATTTTTTTTATGATTCTTTTATAATTTTTTGAATTTTCATGATTTTTCTGATTTTTGATGATTTTTTGTGATTTTTGTGATTTTTGGGAATTTTTGTGATTTTTGTGAATTTTTGGGGATTTTTGTTATTTTGGGGAATTTTTGTTGAACATTTTATCTTAGGTTTAATATCTATCCTATTTTGATATTTAAAGTTTTATCATTATTTTTCTAATGTTTTTTTATTATTTTTCTACATTTTATTATTATTTTTATTATTATTATTTTTTTATTTTCTTACATTATTAAATTCTAAAAAAAAATCTAATTTCTACATTTTACTATTTATTGAAGAATATAACAAAACTAAATAAATAAATAACTAAACAAATAATAAATAATAACAAATAATAAATTTAGAATAAATAAATAAAACAAAATAGAATAAAATAAAATAAATAAATAAATAAATAATCCGGAAAAATCCGACTTACCTAGATCCGGGTCGGTGCGCGGGTCGAGTCAGTCGAATCGAATCAGATCAGTCGGATACGGCAATAGGGAGGGCTCGTTCACAGCGTTCCGGTGGCCTTTTGCGGCGGGTGAGGTGTCGAATCCTAACTTCTTGAGGGTGCTGAATCCGATGGTGGTGGCGGTTCACTCCCAGAACGTCTCCTTGCGGTGGTTTCAACTCCAATCGGTGGTCGCAACTTTAGGTTTCCTCCGATTTACACTCTTTTCTCTCTCTCTCGCAATTCTGATCTGTCCTTTGGCTTCCTCGTCTCCTCCTCTATTTATAGGCACTTCGAATCGAGCTGGATAAGCTCGGATTTCCTCCAATCGAAGCTAATCGGATCGACGGTTAAAAAAACAATTTTGATTCGTTTAAATCCATCGGTTTGTTGTGATTTGATTCCAATTAGATAATGTTTATCTCATTTCCGTTGAAGATCTGTTGGATTTGTGCAAAAAATCGAATCAAAACGACCGAAATACGGATTTTTCCTTCGCCGGCGATTTCGGGCTTGAAGTAGGAGACGATCACACGCCGGGCGCGTGCGTTTCTTCCAGCCAATCAGATGCTGCCACGTGTCCTGAGCAAATGCAAAATTCGCAAAACGCGGAAACTGCTTCCTCCGTGATTCGAACCCCTGACCGAGCCCCCCCCCCCCCCCCCCCCCCTGTGCGCGCCTAGCCATGGTCCGGACCAGCTGAGCTAGCCCACTTTCCTGATTTTTCTAATTTCGCAAATTGCATATATGCAATGCGATTTTTCTATTTTTTTGTATTTTTTGAAATTTCAAAAATTTGTAAAAATCGTTTATTATTTATTATTGCTATTTCTGAAATCATTTTTCAAAATTGAAGTGTTTTCCTATTTATTTTTATTTTTTGAATATTTTTATTATTTGTGCTAAATTAGGGAAAAATTGGGAAAAATTAGAAAAAATTGGGAAAAATTAGAAAAAATTGACAATTGATTATTTTGAGAATTATTGATTCCCAAGGCAAAAATGGGGTGTTTACAGCATGCTTTCAGGAAATCCAACTACATACGCATTACCATTTATCTTTGCGACAATCTTGTAAGGACCATACTTCTTTGGTTGCCATTTGCTATAAGTGCCTACGGGAAAACATTCTTTCCTTAAGAACACCATCACTTAATCTCCCACTTCAAACAGTTTTTTCTTTCGATGCTTGTTTGTAGCTTTCTTGTACTTCTCATTAACCTTCTCGATCTTCTCTTTCACTTCAAATGCCACAGCTTGATATTGTTCCGCTAGGTATTTTGCAGCTATATTGGACTCTACACCCTTGGGCAAGAGAGCTAAATCCAATGCGTGAGATGGCGCTTTTATATAGACCACTGAAAAAGGAGATTTCCCAGTAGTTCTATGGATAGAACTGTTGTAAGCAAATTTAGCTTAAGAAAGCGCCAAATCCCATTGTCTTGGCTTCTCTCTACAAATGCTTCGTATTAAGTTGCTAAGGGTCCTGTTCGCCACCTCCGTCTGCCCATCAGTCTGAGGGTGGGCTGTGCTACTAAAAATGAGTGAGGAATTGAACATGTACCATAGTGTCCTCCAGAAGTAGCTAAGAAACTAGGTATCTCTATCTGATGTAATTGACTTGGGAACCCCGTGCAACCTAACCACCCCCTTAAAGAATAACTTAGCAACAACCTGTGCATCAGTTGTCTTCTTGCAAGGAATAAAGTGAGCCATTTTAGAGAACCTGTCTACAACTACAAAAACAGTGTCAACACCTCGTTAGGTACGAGACAAACCTAAAACAAAGTCCATAGACAGATCCTCCTAGATATTCTCAGGTACTGGTAGCGGAGTGTACAACCTAGTATTCTAATAATATCCTTTATATGTCTAATAGACGTAACACCTTTGCACAATTCTCCCTATATCTCTTCTCAATTGAGGCCAATGATATCTTGCAGCCACTGCCGCTAGAGTCTTATCTCGCCTCAAATGTCCGGCTAGTCCTCCTCCATGTAGGTCCCTAATCAACTTTTCCCGCAAGGATGATTCAGGAATACAGAGTTGATTTCCTTTCATTAAGTAACCCTCCAAGATATAGTAACTGTCATTGGGTTCCTGATTGATACACTTTTTCCATATAGTCCCGAAATCTACATCCTCCTCATACAGTTCTTTCATCTGTGCAAAACCTACCACCTCAGCCCTTATGGTGATCAATAAATCAGCTCTCTTACTCAATGCGTCTGCCACCTTATTTTGAACCCTGGATTTGTGCATCAAGCAGAATGGAAACTTTTGCAGAAATTGGATCCATCTAGCATGCATGTCTTTACAGATACAGGTCTGACTGCTCAAATGTTTTAGAGCTACACAATTTGAATATAGGAAAAATTCTTTTCCTACAAAGTGATGCTCTCACATCCTCAGAGCTCTAACCATGGAATAGAACTCTTTATCATAAGTGAACCAATTCCTCCTAGCTTCATAGAGCTTCTCACTATGAAAGGCCACATGTCTCTTCTCCCGAGATAACACGGCTCCAATACCTACCCCACTGGCATCACAGTCCACTTCAAATAGCTTATCAAAGTCTGGTAACGCCAACACCGGCGCACTACACAATCTTTCTTTTAGCATAGCAAACCCAGACTCAACTTCTTCACCCCATTGAAGGCACTCAGTTAATGGGGCAACGACAATACTGAAATGCCGTATGAAGTGCTTATGAAACCTGGCCAACCCCAGAAAGCTCCTTAACTCAGTGATCATTTTAGGAGTAGGTCAATCTCTAATAGCCCTTACTTTGTCCTCATCCACCGTTATTCCCTCATCACTCACTACAAAACTCAAGAACAACAACTTCTTTGACATAAATATACACTTCTTGAGATTGGTATAAAGCTTATTCTCTTTCAGCACAGTTAATACACTTCTCAAATGCACTAAGTGCTCATCCTCAGTCTTACTATATATTAAGATATCATCGAAATACACTACCACAAATCTACCAATGAAAGGTTTAAGTACCTGATTCATTACGCGCATGAAGGTACTGGGTGCATTGCTGAGGTCGAATGGCATAACCAACCATTCGTATAACCCTTCCTTCGTCTTGAAAGCGGTTTTCCATTCATCCCCAGGTCTGACTCCGATCTAATGATATCCACTCTTAAGATCCACCTTCGAAATATGCAAGGAATTGGGAATTTATACCCAATTGTGATTTTGTTAATCGCACGGCTGTCTACACACATCCTCTAACTACCATCCTTCTTGGGCGTCAATAGCGCCGGAACGGCACATGGGCTTATGATATCCCTGATAAATCCTTTATCTAGTAACTCCTGGACATTCTCCTATAGGACTTTCGTTTCTTTAGGACTCATCCTATAATGAGGGGGATTAGCAAGGCTAGCCCCAAGCACCAAGTCAACACAGTGTTGGATGTCACGCAATAGAGGCAACCCTTCTGGTAAATCTTCTAGCACTACCTCTTTGAACTCTTCTAACACCCCCTTTACTCCTTCCAAAACCTCCTCACTACTCACTTCTTCTCCAGCATTTTTCACAACAAGTGCATGCATCACACAGGATTCTTTTAGGTCTTCGGCCATCTCCTTCTCTGACTAAGTAATTGTCAGAAAGGTTTTCCCTTCAACCCTTTATGTCTTGGGTCATTTATCTGTTAATGGCAGCAGTGTGTATTTCACGCCCCCTTTCGCCAACCTATACTTATTCTCTTTTTTGGCATGTTGGGCATCCACGTTAAACTATCATGGTCGCCCGAATAACAAATGGTAGGCATCCATATTGACGATGTCACAATAGACTTCATCCCGATATTTACCTATAGAGAAAGGAACCCAGCACCTCTCCTTCACCTCAATTCGCTCTGCCGCCTTAATCTACCCTATGGCATAAGGGTTCGGATGTTTCTCTACCGACAGCTGGAGTTGCTTCACAACCTCTCTCTCGATTATATTCTCACAACTCCCACTGTCAACAATCAGGTCGAACACTCTCCCACCGATTGTGCACCTAGTGCGGAACAACTGGTGTTGCCGTGAACTACCCTCCTACTTCAGTGTCAGCATCATCCTTCTAATTACATAGCTCAGCTCCACTCCATCATCAACCACATCATAATATTCATCCTCACCTTCTGGTTCACAGCACACTTCCTCCTCCTCCTCCCTTTCGACAATGTTTATAGTCCGTCGATTCGGGCATTTGTTGGATCAGTGCCTCGGTTGATTACACCTATAACACTTTCCCAGAATTGGTTTAGCATACGGATTACTTTGCCTTGGGGTCTCTTTAATCTTAAGAGGTTTCTTCCCCTCAGCCTTGTCTTCCTTCTTCTCTATACCTCTAGCGGGCTTCTCAACTACTCCTCTAATCCTTTCACCAACCACCCGGCTGCTACTGCCAACACTATTGTACACATAATTCCTTTTGCCCCCACCAAGCCTCGCACTTTGTTCTTGAATCATCATCTCAGCTCTAAGGGCCAAATTCTTTACCTCATTTACAGTTCTAAACACCGCCACCCCAATTTTATCCCTAATCTAAGGCTTCAACCCATCCACAAATCGCACTACTTGCTAACCCTTGGTCTCCTTCAGATCATTCCTCTTCGCCAACTTCATGAACTTGGCGGTATATTGATGCACTGTCCTTTGTCCCTGACGACATCGTTGGTACTGCTGGAAGAGAAAATGCTCATAGTTGGGTAGTAGAAAATCCCTCTGCAACAGGTTCTTCATGCGGTACCATGTCCTTATAGGTTGCTTTCCCTCTCTTTGCCTCTTGTTTTGCAAATGATCCCACCATGCAGATGCCCCTCCTTTCGGCCTACATGCAACTAACCTTACTCTCCTATCCTCAGGTGCCTCCATATAGTCGAAAAATTTATCGACTTCTGCAAGCCAATCCAGGAAATCTTCTATATTAAGATTACCATTAAAGGATGGAATATCTACCTTGAGACGGAAATCACCACCATCTGTCTGATCGTATCCCTGGTGGTTTCTTCGATATCCCCCGCCATACTCCTGATCAATTTGGTTGTCGATCTCGCGGTATTTGCCACCACCAACACCGCCTCTCCTTGGTGGTTGTCCTCTCCTCTATAGGAAATCACTCTCTTCCTCAGAAGAACTCTCGTCTAGCCGTTGATTCCATTGATTTGTGGCTGCAGGTTTATTGATAAGACCGCCACGAGCGACTGCTACTCTCGGTCGATCTCCACCAACATCCCTGTTTCCGTTGTGGCCCATCACCATGGCATTGAAACGCATAATCAGATCTTCCAAGCGCTGCTCTACACGCCCGAGCCTCTATTCCATGGCTTCGACCACTATCCTTGGAGCCCATTGATTGACTCCTTGGACTTCCGCATCCTGATCTAGGTTGAGAACGTGACCGCCGTCAACTCTGTCGTTAGCCGACATCTCCGCAAGAAATTGCCTTGCTCTAATACCAACTGACACAACGTAGAAAGCGTAAAACACGAGACCAATTCTCGGATTGGACCTCACGAATAAACAAAGAATAATCTAAGTTTATTCCTTGAAATTCTCAATTGAGCACAATTGAGGAAACAGAGAAAACTCTTCTCTAAGTGCCTGTAATTTTATAAAAGATTAAAAGCTAATCCTAAAATGAGCCAAAAGACTATTTATAATATTCTGGAAAACAATGAAAAAGGAAATATATATGTACACGTGGGAATAAATATATGTATGTATGTCCGTCATCTGGTTGATACACGACCGTGTATAAGGCTATGTATGTTTCTATGGGTATTCTAGACACAACACACGGTCATGCCTTCTTGTCGTGTAAGCAACCGTGTATATTTCTGTAAATTATCTCGACTCAACACACGGTCGTGTCATTGAATCGTGTATACGACCGTGTATGTTTCTGTGAAGTCTCTAGACTCATTACACGGCCGTGCCTTGTAAAAGACACGCTCCGTCAACCCGTATCGACTATGATGTCTACATTAATGAATCTTTAGATAAATTGCAGTGCCTTCACAGAACCAGAATATGCAAAATTAATTCAACAAATTAACATTCATCACGTAAAACTTCACCGGAAGACAAAAAGTTTAGATCATATTTCTTATACATCCTAAATGCATAAGACTACATAGCCAGTCATATAATACCGTAATTAATTTATGGATATCAAATCCCTGCATCAGGGTCTCATCATTATTCTGGTTTTCGTGGGAATTTTAGGAATGAAGAAGGACATTCGATACCATGTCATCCGGAATTCGTACTCCTAAGCGACCGGACAAGTTTTTCCCTCTGGATACTCTCGAAAGGTGCATTTAACTCCCCAAATACTCGCCAGGCTTCCAAACCATCAAATAAAAAGGTTCCTCTCATGATGGCTTGTAATCCATAACAAAGGCTCAAGAGGCTGTAGATGTATATTTTAAAAAATTTGGGAAATAAAAGTATATTTTGAAAGTTTAGGATGTTTGTGTACACCTTCAAGTAAATATCCCATTTTCTCAAAGGACAATCATTAAAAGTGATATTTCTGATGTATATATATATTTATGCATACCAGAATATCAAGCTTCCCAAATTTGGTCTTGACAAAATCTGCAAGAGCTGCAACACTAGCAAGGTCATTTACATCAAGCTGGTGGAAAATAACTTGATCAGATAGATCACCCCTAAAGTCCTTTTTCAGTTTCTCAACAGCGTCAAGTCCCCTTTTCTCATCTCTTGCTGTTAACACCACCACTATTCCTTTAGCAACCAGGAGTTTGCATCTCGCAAATCCTATTCCCTTGTTTGCTCCAGTAACAGTTGCATACCTTTAATTTAAAAAAAAAAATTGAAACATAGGTGAACGATAAATAGGGTCCTTTTAGCATCGATTTGAAGCCGGGTGTTTGGATAACAAACATTTTAAGTCGTAATTGGCTTGTAATAAGATACTTCACGCTTAAAAACACAATAAAGTCAGCATATTCTACCTCTTTGTGGTCTCTGCCATGTATGGCTCCTTAGTGCTCCTTTGTTTCGCTCGGATGAATTGCTTTAGAGAAGCTTAGCTTGAAGATTATCTAAAAAACAATAATTATGCACAAAAAAGGCAAATGTGTCAATGGCAGAATGATCTCAAAACCATATTCTTAAAGAAAAAGAAAATGCAATTATTTTTATAATATAAGATCGATCTCATTGTTGAAGACTAATTCTGATCCTATTGTTTTATTAGTTTTTAGTTAATAAGTGATTAGACAAATCCTACAATATAGGATTTAGATAAGTACAAATTATTTAAAGGATAAACTTGTTATCTTAATATCATTAAGTTTGTTCTAAGTTTTTGCTAACTAAATCAGATTGTATTATTTATGGATTTGATTTGATCCGAAAATAGGAAGATCTGATTTGGTGTTTTTGGCTATCAAAGACCTTGTGGTTGTTGCATATGTGTGAAGGGAAAAACCTTGCAAAATTGATAGAGCCATTTTATACTCAATCCTTATAGTATAAATTGTGTTAAATTATTATTGATTTTATAGAAATCATAAGGAAATGGTACTTAATTCTAATCATGGTGATAAATCAGGTTAAATGGAGTTGAGGATGCTAATTCAAGTATATTAGAGAAGTCATCTACATCTTGGATCAAGACAAAGAATTACACCACCGGAGGAAAGCACATGAGCATGTATCTACCAAAGAATTAGCACGGTTTGAGGTACGACCAAGGTTCCAACCGTGTTACACACTGTACAAGAAGGAGACAATATGGACTTTCAACAGAGAGAGACACGGCCTAGGGCACGGCCGTGGTGGAAGCCGTGGACCAAATCCTGCTTGGAGCCGTGGTGAAACTTAGGTGTGCCAAGGAGAAGAAAGTGTGGAACATCAACCAGATGAAGACACGGCTTAAAATCTAACCGTGGTGTAGACCGTGGCACACTCTGGACGAGGATGAAGACTTGTTGAACATAGGCAGAGGATGGCACGGTTTTAAATCTGGCCGTGTGTTGGACCGTGGTACACACTGGGCGTGGATGAAAACTTGAAGAATATGCACAGAGGATGGCACGGCTTGACCCACGGCCGTGTGGTAGAGCGTGCCAAGCGGACAAATCTTCACTTCTCGAAATCTACTTGGAAAAGGAAAGATATCTTCGTATCTTGCTAGCAAAAGATCACATGCCATCCCTCAAACATTATAAATAGAACCAACCCTAGAGGGTTAGGACAATCTTTTTCTTTCAAACTTTTAATCTTTCTATCTTTGATCTGGGAAACAAGAAGGAAGGCCGGAGGCAGAGCAAGCTATCCGGGTTCATTATGTCTTTACTTTTTATTTTCGTTTTTCTTATGAACATGAGTGGCTAAGCTACTTTTCTAGCCAAAGGGTCATAGATGTTTAATTCTCCACGAATTGTGAGGTCTAATTGACTTGTATTTATTCTATTCTTTGTTTTTGGGTATTCATATATCTTCTGGTTGTTTCGTCATTATTATTGTGTTGATTGGTATGAATAGAGCTCTTCTACTTAATTAGCAAGATAATATATTGTCAACTAGTACGTCAAATCCGTAATTGTTTGATTGTTCTAGTCTTAGTGATACGATAACATGTTCGGTTATAAGAATAGATGATCGAATTCATGTTATGGAGGTGTATGATCATGTTTAAATAGGTTATCTTATAATCTACTGGCATGAATTGGTGGTCTCTCTAGATTTTAATGCTATTGATAGATTAAATCTTAAGCGCTTGTCTGGGGTTGTCTAATCAATAAGGGAAATAATTCGAAGCGTTTGTTGGAGGTTATCGAGAAAGTAAGGAGAGATAGGTTGTTAGAGCTTGTTAATAACCATAACCAATTTATCTAGAACTAAGAATAGGAGATATTTGCATCGATGATCAATTCCTAGAATTAAACTATCTTGATTCCTTTGGCTAGGCTTTTACCAATATTTGTTTTTCTTACCTTGCTTTACTTTATTTGATTCACAAACAAAACCCCCCATTTTTCTTTTCCTTATTGTTGTCTTTGGATAGAAATATCTTTACCAATCTCTGTGGATTCGACCCTACTCACCACTATATGCAAATCATATAATTGTCTAGGAGTAGGTTTTATTTTTGTTGGACTCGACACCCATCAAATTTTGGAGCCGTTGCCGGGGATTGGTGTCAAATTTATTTCTATTCTTGTATGACTCGTTCTTCTCAGATAGGTGAACTAACGTATAATCCGGAGATTGAGAAGACTCTAAAGAAGCTACGACAAGAAGCTAGATCATCCTCTAGACAGAACTTTGCATCGGATTTATCTTATTCATCCCTTGATTCATCAGAGGAAGACGAAATGGCTAATCCCGAGAGAACATTGCGAGAACTGGCTGCACCGGATGTGAATCAACAACCACTTTGTATTCACTATCCCGAACTAGCTATGGAATTCGAGTTGAAGTCTGGGTTGATACATCTGCTACCCACCTTTCATGGTCTTGAGAATGAAGATCCTCATAAGCATTTAAAAGAGTTTCATATAGTGTGTTCTAGCATGAGGCCGCATGGAATCACCGACGATCAAATTAAGTTACGTGCTTTCCCATTTTCTTTAAGTACTAAAGCTAAAGATTGGTTGTTTTATTTGCCTCCAGGTTCTATAACCACGTGGACGAACATGGTCAGACTCTTCTTGGACAAATTCTTCCCCGCATCCAGAGCCGCTGGTATAAGAAGAGAAATTTGTAGCATAAAACAAAGGGACACCGAGACTCTTCATGAATATTGGGAAAGGTTCAAGCAATTGTGCGCCAGCTGCCCACAACATGGAATATCTGAGCAACTTCTCATCCAATACTTCTACGAAGGCTTGCTTCTGATGGAAAGGAAGATGATGGATGCTGCAAGTGGAGGCGCCATAGTAAACAAAACCCCTGGTTAAGCTAGGGAATTGATCTCCATCATGGCTGCCAATTCACAACAATTTGGGTATAGGCATGATACATCTTCAAGGAAGGTAAATGAGGTAAATGTTTCTAACCTTGAACATCAAATTTCTAATCTTACCTCTCTTGTGCAGCAGCTAGCTCTTGGAAAAACACAACAGGTGAAGGCTTGTGGGATTTGTGCTGCTCCTAATCACCCTACCGACATGTGCCCCACATTGCAAGAAGACAATCATGAACACGCCAATGCGGTAGGAGGATTTCCAGGACAACCACAGAAGAAGTATGATCCCTATTCAAATACTTACAATCCCGGATGGAGGGATCATCCTAACTTCAGATATGGCAATAACCCACAACATTTCCAACAATTCCAACCTAAGCCATCACATCAAGTGCCCCAAGCTCCTTCCACTTCAGGTATGTCTCTTGAGGATATTGTTAAATCTCTCGCTGTTAATACAAAACAATTTCAGGAGGAAACAAAGCAGAGCATCCACAATTTGGAGAATCAGGTAAGCCAACTTGCTTCAGCTGTCAATAGGTTAGAAACTCAAGGTAAGTTGCCTTCTCAAACTATCATAAATCCAAAGCAAAGCATTAATGCAATTACCTTGAGAAGTGGAACAGAATTGCAGGGATCGAATAAGAAAGGACATCCATCTAATCCTGAGGAAGAGACTGAGAAAGAGACTCCAACTCCGAGCCAGTAGGACAACCAGATTAGAAGGTCCCTAGTCGAGCCATCAAAGGTCACATTGATACCACCTCCTTTCCCCTCCAGATTGGCGAAAACAAAGAACGAAGCGGAAGAAAAAGAGATTCTGGAAACGTTTCGCAAAGTCGAGGTAAATATTCCTTTACTTGATGCAATTAAGCAAATACCGCGTTATGCTAGATTTCTCAAAGACTTGTGCACTAACAAAAGGAAGCTGAAAGGCAATGATAAGATTAGCGTGAGTGAAAATGTTTCAGCTATTATTCAGAAGAAGCTTCCTCCTAAATGTAAGGATCCAGGTATGTTTACCATTCCTTGTAAAATAGGTAATCTTGGAATTGATAAAGTCATGTGTGATCTAGGAGCTTCTATCAATGTCATGCCGTTGTTTGTTTATCAACGTTTAAATGTTAGTCCTTTGAAAGAAACGGGTATTATTGTTCAACTTGCTGATAGGTCTAATGTTTATCCTAAAGGAGTTTTAGAGGATGTTTTAGTTCAAGTCGATGGGCTGGTTTTTCCTGCTGATTTTTATGTGCTTGACATGGACGATAGTGATTCAAATCCTTCATCACTGATATTATTAGGGCGACCATTCCTTAAGACTTCTAAAACGAAAATTGATGTAAATGATGGCACCCTCACTATGGAATTTGATGGTGAAGTGATTAAATTTAACATTTATGATGCTATGAAACATCCTAGCAATATCTCTCCTGTTTTTGTTGCGGATGTTATTAACCCATTACCACAGGCACCCAAGCTGGAATCAAGATCCTTATCCAAACATCTGGCCTGGAATGTCTAGCCAAAGACGTTAAAGAAAGGCGCTTCATGGGAGGCAACCCATGTCAAAAATAAAAAAAAAGAAAGAAAGAAAGAAGTGTTTTAGTTTTGTTTTGCTTTAGTTTTGGTTTGTTTTAGTTTTGTTTTGATTTTAGTGTAGTTTTGAACTCTTCGGATCAGCTGTAGCAAGGATACATGTACGTAGATGCCACTTTCCAGAGCTTAAGGGGAGAACTCCAATACCAGGGAAGTACCAGTATTTCCTTTCTCTTATTCTCTAATGTGCCTTGTGTTGTTAATTCCTCTTCAATTGTGTTGAATTAGAAACAGTGAGGACACTGTTTAAGCTAAGTGTAGGGGAGAGGATAATAAACTATAGAGAGTAGAGAATTGCTCCATACTTTGAATGTTTGTCCTTAAGCAATTTTAAGCCAAATTTTTTCAAAATTATCATGAAATCTGGAGATTGTACTAAATGTTGTAATAAGCATCTACAAAAATGGGAAATTGACTTGTGCAAATGCGTTACTCACCCACTGTTGTGATTAGAATACTTGGTTAAAATTAAGTAGTGAAATCTTTAAGAAACAAATTTACCTTGTATTTAGTTTTAGAATTGGAAGTCTAAGAGTAAGTTGAATCCCTAAGTGAAAAATAAACAAGTTTACTTCTAGGTTATATTAGCTACTGTATAGTCTTTAAAGTTGCTTGTTATAACATTTAGTGAAAAAAAAAAAATCAAGCATAGCCATTACTCCAATGATTCAACTAATTGAGTTAAGAGTATTCAAACTTAAATGTTAGAGTGAGGAAGAGTCCGTAGGGGTATTTCAAAACCCGGTCACTTGAGTGACGAGCTCGGGATGTGCCGACTCAATGAACTCACTATAACGATAAGGGAGAAAAGGCGGAAGTTCATGAAAAGAAGCGGGCAAAAACCCGTCAAAATAGATGCTTGAATAAATCAAAAGAACATGAATGCAAACATTCATTGAATAAAACAAGACTTATAATAGAAAAGGGAGAAAATCTAAGCAAAGTGCTTATACAATATGCTTTTACTTTATGTTGCAAGGATTATATGTCTGCTAATGTCCAATGAAGTTTAATTGGGTGTTTTTCCTTAATGGATTAAGTATTTACTTTTGGAATAAAAATTCTTTTGCTAAACATGAGGATTAAAGTTTGTTTTGTTTAGATTAGCTATTAAATTTTGACCATGGTAATTTGATCACAAGAAACCAGTTTGGTTGAAGTAGTAGATATTAAAGTTTCAAGTCGTGAACTACAAATGAATAGATGTTTGGAATGATGAAAAGAAAGTTTGTATAATCTATGATAGATTTCTCAATTGATCTGATGCAATTGCTTGAGGACAAGCAAGAGTTTAAGTGTGGGGGAATTTGATAGAGCCATTTTATACTCAATCCTTATAGTATAAATTGTGTTAAATTATTATTGATTTTATAGAAATCATAAGGAAATGGTACTTAATTCTAATCATGGTGATAAATCAGGTTAAATGGAGTTGAGGATGCTAAATCAAGTATATTAGAGAAGTCATCTACATCTTGGATCAAGACAAAGAATTACACCACCGGAGGAAAGCACATGAGCATGTATCTACCAAAGAATTAGCACGGTTTGAGGTACGGCCAAGGTTCCAACCGTGTTACACACTGTACAAGAAGGAGACAATATGGACTTTCAATAGAGAGAGACACGGCCTAGGGCACGGCCGTGGTGGAAGCCGTAGACCAAATCCTGCTTGGAGCCGTGGTGGAACTTAGGTGTGCCAAGGAGAAGAAAGTGTGGAACATCAACCAGATGAAGACACGGCTTGAAATCTAACCGTGGTGTAGACCATGGCACACTCTGGACGAGGATGAAGACTTGTTGAACATAGGCAGAGGATGGCACGGTTTTAAATCTGGTCGTGTGTTAGACCGTGGTACACACTGGGCGTGGATGAAAACTTGAAGAATATGCACAGAGGATGGCACGGCTTGACCCACGGCCGTGTGGTAGGGCGTGCCAAGCGGACGAATCTTCACTTCTCGAAATCTACTTGGAAAAGGAAAGATATCTTCGTATCTTGCTAGCAAAAGATCACATGCCATCCCTCAAACATTATAAATAGAACCAACCCTAGAGGGTTAGGACAATCTTTTTTCTTTCAAACTTTTAATCTTTCTATCTTTGATCTGGGAAACAAGAAGGAAGGCCGGAGGCAGAGCAAGCTATTCGGGTTCATTATGTCTTTACTTTTTATTTTCGTTTTTCTTATGAACATGAGTGGCTAAGCTACTTTTCTAGCCAAAGGGTCATAGATGTTTAATTCTCCACGAATTGTGAGGTCTAATTGACTTGTATTTATTCTATTCTTTGTTTTTGGGTATTCATATATCTTCTGGTTGTTTTGTCATTATTATTGTGTTGATTGGTATGAATAGAGCTCTTCTACTTAATTAGCAAGATAATATATTGTCAACTAGCACGTCAAATCCGTAATTGTTTGATTGTTCTAGTCTTAGTGATACGATAACATGTTCGGTTATAAGAATAGATGATCGAATTCATGTTATGGAGGTGTATGATCATGTTTAAATAGGTTATCTTATAATCTACTGGCATGAATTGGTGGTCTCTCTAGATTTTAATGCTATTGATAGATTAAATCCTAAGCGCTTGTCTGGGGTTGTCTAATCAATAAGGGAAATAATTCGAAGCGCTTGTTGGAGGTTATCGAGAAAGTAAGGAGAGATAGGTTGTTAGAGCTTGTTAATAACCATAACCAATTTATCTAGAACTAAGAATAGGAGATATTTGCATCGATGATCAATTCCTAGAATTAAACTATCTTGATTCCTTAGGTTAGGCTTTTACCAATATTTGATTTTCTTACCTTGCTTTACTTTATTTGATTCACAAACAAAACCCCCCATTTTTCTTTTCCTTATTGTTGTCTTTGAATAGAAATATCTTTACCAATCTCTGTGGATTCGACCCTACTCACCATTATATGCAAATTATATAATTGTCTAGGAGTAGGTTTTATTTTTGTTGGACTCGACACCCATCAAAAATCTATAAAATAAGTTTTCTTATGCAATGTTGAAGTGTGCTGCAACAGTACTGCTGCATTAGTTTGCTATTACTAATTGCTGTTGCTGCAGAATTTTGTTCCATCGTGTGTTTGAATTTCATAGCCATTGCTGCTCTGTGTTTGGTTTGGTTATAAAGAGTAGAGAAAGAGTAGTTAAGTTTCCAACACTCATTACGTGAGATTGGGATCCTTAAATACTTTTTCTAATATGGGGATTCGTCCATTTCAAGAAATAAAATAAGTTTTATTCTCTTTCCATGCGTCCATTTATGACAACAAGAAAGTAACCACATTGGATGAGTCAACCATAGAAAGCAACTTGAATGAGGTATCTTTTTCTCACCATAGTTACTAAATGATAATGAATCGACTATTTTGCTGTCTCAAAACTGGAACATCTTCTAGAAGCATAAAGTTTAACAGCCAGTTAAAAGGGGTCGATTTTTATGGAATAAATGTATTACAAGTGTGTCAAGAGCTAACTTTGATTTATTAGCTTTTAATCTAATAATTAAATGGACTTAACTTTTTAAATTAAAGTGACAAGAGTCAGACAATCAAACCTATGAATTAAAATAATAGAGCATTGGTAAGGTGGGTTTTGATTAAAGCTCGTTGGATTAACAGTACAATCCAACCTTTTTTTAATAAGGCTCACGCATTAAAAGCCTTTAATGGATCTGGGCTCATAAGTAGCCCATATGAGGATCCATATAACTATAGCCATTGATCACCATTACCATTCGACGAATAAGATTCATAACTAAACTCTATAAATACTTAGGACATCCTCATGGAGATATTTTTAGAGAAACACCAGTACTTTACCAAATTACTTTATGAAAAGATCAAACCACAATTTATTAAAGAATATCTATCTGTCACCAAAGTGCTTGACCATAATTGAGATTACTTGTTCTTCCCTCCCATCTTATCTACCTTTGATCATCTTTTCACGTGTCACTTCTCTCCTTTAGTCACATGTAGCATGTTTGCACACAACATACATATGACTCTCACATTTGAACCTCGTACACTCATAAAGCGCTTTACTAATATTTTGATAATTTAGTATCTAAACTTTTGTTTTTTTGCAATTTAGAGCGCATGCCTTTAACTTAGTTACAAATTAAAGTATATACTATCAATTTGATTGGTGATTTAGATTTCACTAAATTGCAATTGTTGATTGCTTTTATTGCTTTAAAGTGATCTCGGGTTGGAACAAGTCTTAAAATTAACGAATCCTAGCCTGTAAGATGAACAAATGTGAGCTATCGAGGGCATTGAAAGTGTCTTCAACACTTGAACTCTAATGCTCAAGTTAGAGAAGTAGAGTGAGGATATGGCAATTAAATGTTGTAAATCTTCCTGAAGACACTCTATTTACTTTTGGCAATATCCTTTAGAGTGTATTCTTTAAAAAGTTAGATTACTTTTCTAGTTTATTCTTATCAGCTTAAGGACTTTCCTATTTTATGGTTATGCTCAAATAAAAGAGACCTTGAGCCTTAGGTCAATTTAGGCTTATAACACTTGCAATACCCTCATTAATAATGTGGCATTGATGAGAGTTTATTATTATTATTATTATTATTATTATTATTATTATTGAGATGATGTCTAGATGTGTTAGTTGAGCTGCTCTTTAGTCAAGAGGCATTAATGCGTCTTAGGGAAGGTTTTAGCCAATCTTGAAGTTCAAAGCACCCTTGCACAAGCTCTCTGCTAAGCTACATCTCACATCACATTATTTCATTTAGGTTGAGCAAAGCTAGGTGTAATCCATTTGAGCTAAAACTACCTTGTTAAGCTAACTAAGGGACCTGGCCCTAGGTTTTCTTGTCCAAGCTATGTGTATATCAACATGCTGTTGCTCGTAAGTGCTAAGCTCTGAGGGTAAACTTTGAGCCTAGAGATGAAACCTATCAAGCACACTTCTATTTTTTCAACTATTAATTTCAAATCTCGTGTATATATGTGAATCCATGCATTTAATGCATAGGGACATGTGGAAATATGGGGTTAAAACTAGCTTCAAAGGCTAAATGATCTCAGCCCTTTATTGCAGAGTTGTAACATGTGGTGTAATCTTAAATGCTCTTCGAAATTGCACGTATCTTCCGTACTTGCCTATATAAAGCATCAAAACATCATTTTCTACACTTTTGCAACCTTTGCCTCCTGAAGTCTTCTTCAATTTTTATTTTTTAACTTCTACTTTGCACTCACTCATCTCAATCGATCCTTTGCCTTTCCCATTTTCCTTTTTAGATCAATTCTTTAGGTATGCCGAGCTCCTCTTCTTCATGTACCTTTTCAAATTTCATTCAAGGGCTAGTCTTTTCTCTGAGTTCGACAATAGACAAAGCAGGGCTTTTAAGTTGATCCCTAGTGCTAATATTGCAAGCTAAAGAGGTGGAAAGTGAAATTGTTATGTTTTTTTTAAGAGGAGGTTCATAGAGAATCGACCTTGGATATTTATGCTAATAATGGGGGAAGATTGGAGACCTATCAATCCCATTTATGATGAACCTTCCACATCTAGGTCGAGGCTTAACGGAGTTAAGAGCATGACTTGTAAAGCTGATGTAGATGAAGTGGCATTGTATTGCACACCTCTCTTGAAAGGTTGGGTTATTTACCCTACTTACAAGCATGAGTGTATCACTCTAATGGTAGAAAATTGGCTTTGCGTGTATTAGAGGTTCCTAGAATTTGGTTTGTAGCCGCCCTTCAACATCGTCAAGAAAGGGTTTTTTAATTACCATTGCCTTAACTCGTGTCAACTTGTTCTAAATGCTTATACACTGCTGGTAACATTTGAAAGTTTGTGTAAATCAAATGGAGTGAGGCTAAATCCTCAGTTATTTTGGTTCTTTTATAGGGTGAAGTAATCAAGGCCATCTCGAGGCTGGTTTTATTTATTGAACCACCTTGGTATGAAGTTAATGGATGGATTGATCTCTTTTGTACACGATTAGAAAGAAAAATTTGTTGTGGTTGAAAAATCTAAGTCAAACTTTTGGATTCATTGGGTAAACCCAATACGAACCAAGCTGATCAAGTTAATGCCCTTTAACAAGTATCACTTCAAGATCCTCCTATGGGCCCTTGAGGAGAATGGGAAACCATTTGATGCTTCGAGCTTAGTAAGGGCATTCCGGGGAATTGGGATAAGTTTGCTTGAGCGATTAGATGATTAGGTTAGTGATCAAGTAAATTCCTTAAAAGGTCAAAACAAGGCCAAAGATGTTTAAGGGGAAGGTAAGGGTTAGTGTCAAGAATACGGTTAACTTGAGGGAAAAACTCATCGACTACAACTCAGAAGCTTGATCCCCTTAATAAAGTTTTCTCTAGTATGTTTTTTCCTTTATTAAACTAACCTCCTTATTTGTTTTTGCAGACATAGCTCCAATTAAGCTAGTGAGCCTTCCCAACCTCATATCTCGTCAAGTCGATTGGGGCAAGAAGGAGGTGCAAGGAGGGAAGAAAGTTAGATCAAGAGCCCCTCCACAAAAAAAGGCAACCATTAGGGGAATTGTCATAAGAGGTCCTAAGCACCCACATGCATAGAACCAGCCCCTATTGCTATTGGAAAAGGGAAAGCTCCCACTGCAAACTTTGGACTATCACAATGTGTTCTCAAATAATAAAAAACTCTTAAGCCGAAGCATGCTTCAACAGAGGAGGTGATTCCCATCCTGAGTGACATTGAGGTAAGGCCCATTACCTTGAGTAGGGAAAGTGCTATTATGGTCGAGAGGTGGCAAAAGAGACATAATGACAACCCCTATGGTCAAGAGGAGTGTAGGGGGAGTAATAACCAGCTAAGGACACTTAAATCCACTTCTTCCTAAGTGTCACTACCTTTAATGGCTCGGATCATTGGAGGTAAGTTAAGTTAAACCGACTTGTTTGAGGGCATCCTTAGCCCCCAAGAGAGGGGGGAGGTAGAGAAGGCTTTAACCTGCAGAACTACTTCTTAACTCATCTTGCAAAGGTGAGTTTTCACCCGCTTTTCATTCTCTCAGTCTTCTATCGCTTTTCTTTTTAGTTATTCTTGACATGGGTTATATTTTGCAGATAGTTAAAGCTGTTTACGAAGTTTATGCTTGTGTTGAGGGTGAAAAGCATATATGCAATCAAATTGTAAAATGTGACTCTTATTTTAAGTTATTCAACCACCAATATCAATGTAATGACTCTCACTTGTGGAGGAGAATCACAATGAATTTCAAACTAAAGGAGGCTTAGGATGAGCCTAGTGCTTTTAGGAAAGACTATTGTAAAAAAGTGGCTAAAGCTAAGGAGGGAGTTAAAAAAAAATGCATTGAAGCTGGTGAATATGTAGTTAGAGCTTCAAGGGGTTGTGGGCTATATTAATGCACTATTTGAGGAGATTACTAACTATTGTTAGTGACAGACTTACCTCACCACTAAGCTCTAGCAGGAGAAGGCCATCACGTTGGATTACAAAAGGGATTTGGATCTTATGCGACAATGCATTGAGAAATCCAATGGGGAAGAGGTGACGATGAGGGAGTGGATTACAAAGCTTGAGAAGCACACCATTGATCAAGACACTTGCATCTAACTATTAGAAGATCAAGAACAGATTGCGGAATTGTACTATGAGAAGATCTAGAACTCCAATGAGTATGTCAAGAAATATATAAGAGTCATGGAAGGGAGCTAGAGAATTACAAGGAATTAGATCCATGAGAGGGAGCCTTCATACAACTTTTCCTGGCTTGGTGAAAAAGATGTGCATACGAAACATCCCTTTAATGGAGCGGGAGGAGAAGGAGGCCACAAAGGTGGTGAAGGAGGCCAAGGATCAATAAAATGATAAAGATGTGCCTTCGTCACTTGAGGTGATCATAGTGGAAGACCTTTCTTCCCCTCCACTTGTTGAAGAAGAGACAATTCCTCCCCCTCTACCGAATGGAGAAGAGGCACTTCCTCCTCCATCGGCTAATTAAGATGACAACCTTCCTTGTGTTCCTTGAGAAGAACAACCATTAAACCAATTTCTATCGGAGGCCATGGAAGAAATTTTAGACTCGACCTTAGCCCTCGCAGAGGATTTGACATCATAGACGTCATTTTTATTGTTGAAGTTATACTTTAGTTTTAGTTTTGTATATATAATGGTTAATATGCTGGCCTAAAAATTTTGTAAGGAACTTACTTGATGAATAAAGTGTTGATTTCTTATATTTTGTTGTATTTTGTATGTTAAATATTGTATTTTTATCCATTATTCCTTTTGGTTATGATTGGATTTTATTGTATGCTTTTCATTTGTGTTTATTTCTTAACTTTTGTAGACTAGTCTTTTTTGCTAGAATTTGTTGGATTTATACTTTTCTTAAGGAAGTGTTCCTATCGTTCAAACCCATGTCTGGTCAATGGGGATGTCCAAATATTGTGCACAAACTATTATTGATTAGTAGTAGTCCTAATCAGTCATGGGTGGGTATTCATTTATTAGTTAGAGTGTTGTTGTCAGTTAGGCTTTAGCTTTGTAGGTGAGAGACTTCTGCATCCTGGCTTTAGAGTACAAGTCCAACCAAGTGGCTATAGGTAAGTGCTCATTTTCTAGGTGTCTAGTGAAGTTTGTTGTTGCCTTTTTAAGGCATATGACTTCACCCATTGATCACAATACTTCATGATTAAGTGCTAAGTTTCACGTTTTTTTGTAAAACAAAATAAATAGAGTGTTTTGTAAATAACAAGTACAAGCAATAACTGTGAATTGTAATGCCATTAAATAATATGAATGCTTACAATCACAAGCAATAAGTCTAAAACATGCTTTAAGTCATAACTTAAGAATTATTTAAAATATGGGCATAAATTATCCGTGTTCTAAGTTCTAGGGATCAAGTGCCCATTGCGTTTTTCAAGCTCATATGCACTATGCTTAACCATTCTTCAAACTCAAAAAAGTTCTTCCCAATTTAGGGCCAGTTTAACTTGACCTTCTTTCGATCTAGTGGCTTTAAGCTTCTAATAGACCAGATCTCCTAATTGGAAGGCCTTGTGCTTTACCTTCTTATCATAGTATCTTTTTACTTCTTGTTGGTAAGCTACTACCTTGTAGCTAGCTTGATCTCGTAACTCTTTAAGGAGGTAGAGGTTGGCTCGGAGCCCAATCTCATTGACTTAGTAACTAAAGTCTCGGGTATGTAAGTTTGGGAGCTTGAACTTGACTGATAGAACAACCATAGTTTCAAATTTTAGTTTAAAGGGGCTTGCCCCTATTGTACTTCATAAAAATATTTGACATCCCCATAAGATCTATGGAAGCTCATTTGCCTATTTTCCCTTGGCCTGATTGACCCATTTCTTTAGTCTCTATAAGATGACTTTATTAGTGGCTTCAGCTTAACTATTCAATTATGGGTAGGCAACCAAAGTATAATGAACCTTAATATTATATTTTTCTCAAAACTTTAGAACTTAGAACTGTTAAACTGAGTACCACTATCAATGATGATGGCATCAAGAATTCCAAAATGACATAATATGGCGCCAGTGACAAAATCCTTTACACTATGCTAAGTAATTTTGGCCATTACTTTATAAAGTAGTTGATGGCAATAATGACATACTGCTGCTGACCTATAGCCTTAGGTAATGGCCCAAAGATATCGAGTCACCATTAAGTGAAAGGGCATCAACTCGTGATTAGCATGAGATTATTGCTTGGTTACTTATCGACTATGACATGCTTGTGGTACTTATCACATCATTGCACAATTTCTTTAACATCCATTTTCGTAGCAAGCTAATAGCATTTGGCTTAACATGCCTTGATGGCTAAAGTATAGCCCATGATATGATTATGATACACTTCAACATGGAGCTCAATCAACAAATGCTTAGCTTCTATGGGTCGGAGGCCTCTAAGTACTAGTAGACTATATACTCTTCTATATAGCTTTTTGTGAGAAGCATATACTAAGTTGCTTTTTGCCTTAAGGCCTTTGCTTTTTTCCTTTCATCAGGAATAGTTCCATTTGCTAGGTATTTGATGATTAAGTCCATCCAGCATGGCTCTTAAGGGGCTTGGGTCTCATTCGCAAGGCATTTATACCCGACATGTCAAGCTTCTAAAGGATTTGCCTCAAGAGCTAATCGATGAGGACCACTATCTAATAAGGCTCAAAGTATAGGCATAACATTTGTGCAAAAATAACTAAAGCTAAGGTAAACTTCTCTACCTTAAAGTATATGACTTATAGGCCTTGTAATATGTGGCTTTGGTACATTGGTAGGTGCTTTTAGTCGTTTACTTGGATAGGTACAAAAGAGAGAGCTTGACCGCTAGTGGAGAGGTAAAGATAAAGCTCTTATCTTATAATGAGCTTATATAAGACTAAAGGTGTTGTAAAGAAGTGTTTCAATTCATTAAAGGCCTTTTGACACTCATCTATCCACTAAAAGCCTGTTGGGCTCTTTAAGACTTTAAAGAAGGGAGTGTACTTGTCTATTGACTTTGAGACAAACCGTTCACTATAGTAATCCACCCTATCAATCTTTGAACTTCCTTGATTGTCTTAGGAGGATGCATGTCTAAGATTGCCCTAATCTTCTTAGGTTTGGCTTTGATTCATCACGAAGTAACCATGTAATTGAGGAATTTCCTATATGCTACACCAAAGATGTACTTTTGTAGGTTTAACTTCATGTCATACTATCGAAGTGTCTGGAATGTCTCTTTTAGGTTTGTGAAGTGTTTTTGGGGCTCCTTACTCTTCACAATCATATCATTGACATAGGCTTCCATGTTGTGACCAATTTGGTGTATGAACATCATTGTCATTAATCTCTAACATATTGCCTTAGCGTTCTTGCATCTAAAAAGCATAATATTATAAAAATATGTTCTAATGTTGGTGATGAAGGAGATGTGGACCTAGTCGAGCTCGTGCATTTGGATCTAATTATAGTTTGAAAAGGCATCCATGAAACTTAGTAGTGCGTAGCTCAAGTTTGAATCAACTGGTTAATCGATTTGAGGGAGAAGAAAACAGTCCTTTGAGTAGGCTTTGTTAAAGTTAATGTAGTAAATTTGCATGCGCTACTTCCTATTGGACTTCTTTACGAGAACATAGTTGGCTAGCCAAGCTGAGTAAGGTTCTTCTCATATAAACCTAGCCTTTATAAGTTTTTTGACCTCTTCCTTGATGGAAACTTAGCGTTTGGCGACAAAATTCCTTTTCTTTTACTTAACCACCTTTGTGTCAAGTCAATATTTAACCAATGTGTAATCACCTTTAATGATATTTTGAGCATGTGTGATGGTGACCATTAAAAAATGTCTACATTGGCTTAAAGAAAAGCAATTAGTTGTTGGTGTAACTTAGTTAAGAGCGTTATACCTATCTTTGTAGTTTGATCGAGTGAGCTACCAAGTTGAATGTCCTTACTCATTTCTAAAGGTTCCCCTCTTGATCTTGGTTTTTCCTCAAGGGTAGATTCTACCATAAGAACCTCCTGCTAGGAAAGAGCTTGAAAATACAAGTTTTTAGATGCTTGCTAATTGCCATTGCAAACACCAATGCTTGTAAGAGTAATGAGTTTGGCCTTCAAGTGCTTTGTAGAGTCTATCATTCCTATTATACTTTACGATGGGCATTCGAGCATAACTTGTAAGGGGAACATGCATTAACAACAAAGAAATCAACTAGGATCTATGTTTTGTTGGGTCCATCTCTGAGCTCTACAAGGAGGATTATAATACCCTCTAGCTTTATAGGTTAGTTGTTAAAATCGAAGAACTCATTCTCATATCATATGGCTTTAGCTTTTCCTCGACTTGGTCTTTCGTCTAGTCATACGCTTTCTCGTATATTATGTTCATGAAATTGCCACTATTGATTAAAATTTACAAATATTGAAGTCAATAATGTAAGCTCAGATCACAAGAGCATCATCATGGGAAAATATAACACCTTTGAGATCATTATTTCGAAAGGTGATTGTGGTATCCACTCTAAGACGCTTTACCTAAGTGCTAAGTACACTTTGGTAACTTCTTGATTAGGCATAGGCTTTGTTTTAGGAGATGGATTGTCCCTTTGTGATCGACCCTTCGACTATTGTATTAACTGTTCTTTGAGTGGGATGGGCTTTTTATTCTTACCCAATTTCTTTTCTTTTGTCTCTTCTTCCTCACTTTAGAGGCTTACTATTCTCTATTATGTATTCCTATAGGCAGCCTTGTCTAATGAGATCTTCAAAGCCATTCTTTAATTGTGTGCAATTTTCAATTGTATGACCCTTATCCTTATGGAAGTCACAATAGTTATCATAGTTCCTTTTAGAGGGGATTATTCCTCGTCTTATTGACCCAAGTAATAGTACCTTGGTTTCATATCTATATGAAGATATTGACTCCAAACTTATTAAAGGGTATGCTACTTGTAGAACAGGATGGCATGTATTTTCCCATCATTACCATTTTGAGCAAAACTATTATCATCTGTGGTAAGGCTAAGCTTATCTTTTGTAAAAGGTCAGCCTTTACCATTCTTCTTCTTATCAAAGGATTCTTGCTCAGTTTGGCATCTTACTAGTTAGGCATCTTCTTGGGTGATATAGTCTACGACCTTTCCTTAGAGTTCTTTAAAGTTTTTAGGCTTATGCAAAGTAAGGGAGTAGAAGAACTATGACTTGTCCTTCATTCATTAACTATTGCATTAAGAGCTACACTCATGACAATGTTGGGTATCTCGAGCATTGCTCGATTAAACGTATAGATGTAGTCTCTAAGTGTCTTATCTTGCTTTTATCTGATAAGATTAAGAGTTGAGGAATCTCACTCAAGCATCTCACTCATTAAAAAGTGCTAGTAACACTGCATGAGAGCTCTTGAAAACTTGAAATAGAATTTGGTTTGAGACCTTTGAACCATGTGTGGGTGGCTTTTTTGAGTATTCCTAGAAAGGCCTTGCCAATTATAGCATTAAAGATGCTAAGGAAGTTAATCTAGGTTGTATAATAGCTCAGGTGCTCTGTGTAGTCAAATGTCTTATTGTAGAACTCCAATTGGGGAATTCTAATGTGGGTACAGAGTTAGTTGTCCTAGATCTCCTCCATAAAGGGAAAGTTGTCAATCTTAAGCATGTCCCAAGGATCATATTTTCTATTATCTTTGAGTTCATTTAGACTTGATCTTGTTGTCTATGTTGTCAATAAACTAAATAACAGGGGATCTTGTAGACTATGATTCAGAGTTGTTGCTCTTGTTATTATTCTACTTGCCTTGAAATTAGGAGCTTTGTTTGAGTTTGGTAGTGTGTTCCCATGATGTTATGAAACACTATTGCTTTGCTACTCATTACATAGTTGAGAATAATGTTGAAAGCACTCATAAATTCCATTAACCTAGTCACGCAAGCAACGATTTTCAACCAACAGGTTAACAAGTTGCCTCTCAAGTCTTATAACCCTATCTTTAATACCTAATTGCATAATAGATAATGTAGGTGGCATTAGAGGGTGATTGTTTTCAATAGCTAGTAAGTTGTGGTTATTGAGGATATTTTTTCCAGAGTTTCTTCGACATTTTGTGCCAACCATAATCATAGTTGGCCATAGGATGGTAGGCGCCAATTGTTGATTTCTCTTGTTACCAAAAATGATCTTGGGCTGGAACAAGTCTTCAAATTAATGAATCCGAACTTGTAAAATGAATAAATGTAAGCTATCAAGGGTGCTAGAGGTGTCTTTGATTCTTGGACTCCCACACTCAAGTCAGAGAAGCAACGTAAGGATATGGCAATCAAAGTTTGTATAAAGTATTAGATGATTTACCTAATTGAATGGACCTCCTTTTATAGTGCTGTCATTATGTTATATTTTAGACTAAATCTTCTCAAAGACGCCTTCTTTACTTTAGAAAATATCATCTGGAGTGTGTTCTTCAAAGAATTAGATTACTTTCTTGATTTATTCTTACTAGCTTAGACACTTTCCTATTTTATGGCCATGCTTAAATAAAATAAGCCGTCAGCCTTAGACTGATTTAGGCCTATAACAACAACTAAACTAAAAGTTCACAAACTAAATTTCAAAATATAAAAGTTTAAACACTTACTTATTATAAATTGAAAGTATAGGAATTTAAGGCACATTTATCACAATTGTTATCGAAATGAAAATTTCCTTCTCAAAATTCACACACATATATGCATGTGTGTATAAATATATATTCTTTATTTAAGTGTCAATCATTAGTAAAATATTATTATATATGAAGAATATTTAACATCCAAATGTTTTTGTTTTTAGAAACCCATTTCAAATAAACACAAAACACACATCAAAAATTGACATCGTACTATTAAGCTCTTTCTAGTGTTTGAGATCTTTCATACTATGAAGAAAGTCAACTATTAAATGCAGAGACTTTGTTTAAACAAGGAGCAATGATATAATTAATAAATACATAGTTGGTGGTAGTACACTCCCTAGGTTGTTTACCTTGGTTGCTCTTGGCATTTATTGAGCGTACACTTGACAACTAAGAGTACAATTGTACAATTGTATGTTCTAGAATCTTAGGAATTAGAGCATAAGGGATGGTTTTTTTTTTTCCTAGTAAAATAGCAGATATATTACTTAAAATAACATAAGTTCATAATTTAGCTAATTACATTATTACCAATATGCTCTTTAGCAATAACAAAAGTGGTAGCAACACGCTTAAAGACTTTGTACATGCCATAACCTAAAAGATTGTTACAAAATAAGAAGTTAAGCTCTTTAGGAGGAGTTACAAAAAACATGTCCTTGTGTTCTTGTTATTGAACTTGTCTTGCCATCTAATCAACAATAGAGTTTATCTCTCTTAGAAGAACTTCCATTTTCCTCTCCTAAAGGAGGGAGAGGTTTTCTTGCAAGCCAAAATAACATTATGATATTTATGATGATAGTTATGTTCCTAATTGGTCAAGATATGAACTATGGCTTGATTATCAATATTTATGTGTACTCGTATGAAACCAAGATTTAGATAATGTAAAACACCCTAGTATAATGCCCATAATTTAGCAACAACAACATTAACTTGACCTATGTTTTTTGAAAACCCAAAGATCCATTTGCCATTATGATCATGGATGATGCCCCCTATAGTTGCAACACTTGTGTGATGTAGTTCGAACTATCTATGTTTAATTTCACCAAACTTATTTGTGGTTTATCCCATTTGAGATTTATTCTGTCTATAAATTATTTTCTTTTCTTCTTTTTCTTTTTTTTTAATATGCCTAATATCCATTAGCCACTTGTTGAATTTGTTCTTTGTTAAACAAACTTCTACAATTTGGTTTAAAAAATGTAGTATTCACATGAAACCAAAATTTCCATAATGTTATGGCAAAGAGAAACTATTTTGGAGTAGTGTTTAAAGTACAACTCTTTTTGTTGATTGCATAATTCCATCTCACCCAATTGTTAAAATCATTCAGAATCATAATGTCTTCTTTGTTAATCGTTTCCCATTATACTATATGTTTTATCTGTAAGTAAAAATAAAAGGCATGCAATTCATCCACATTATGGCAATGAGGGCATTTGGCATCCAATTTGACCTTTCTATTTCAAAGCATTGATGTTGTTAGTAGATTATTATGTTGCAATCTCTAAAGGGACAACTTAACTTTTGGTGGGAAAATACTACACCAAATCCAATCCCAAGAATGTTCAGTAGTATGTGTTGATTGTGACATTACAACATATACATATACCCTTAACTAGTGGTTGTATTCTTATAATATTAGATATGCAATTTTGGTCTTGAGCAAAGCTTTTCAACACAGTTGGTCCAAATGTATTTTCTAGAAGATTTGAAATTAGAAAGCCTATTTTCTCTTCATTTCGTTCTGGTTCTGATATCTAGCAATCTCTCACACTTACTGATATTGTCTCTTTATTTAATGGGCCATGAATCAAGTCCCTAACCGTAATCACATTACTCCAATTGTCTCTTTAGATTTAGTTTTTTGGCCATTACTAAGAATAATATAACTATGATTCTTATTACCCTTTAAATTCAAACCCAACTACTCCACCAAAGGAGAAGCCTTGGTTATATTGATTCTTCTCTTTGAAAGAATTGTTTATATTTTGTTGTAGTCAATTTGGCCCAAAGTAATCTCTTATTTTTCAATTCCTAACATCTTTTAATATGATAAGCTTTGTTTATTTTTTTTCTATATCCACCAAACCAAGTCCTCTTTGATCTTTCAATTTAGCTATGGTTTGCCAATTGATCCAAGGAGTTTTATGTTGCTCCTCTTTACCATTCCATAAACAATTCCTAGTAATTTGATCAAGTTTCATTATAATTCTTTTTGGCAACATCTCCATTTGCATATAGTAGTTTGACAATGTTTCTAGAGATGATTGTGCCAAAACCAGTCTTCCAACCATACTTAGCTATCTAGCTTTCCATCCATTCAACTTCTTATGAGCTTTTTTTTATCATTTTTTTAATTAGCTTAAAGCTTTTTTTCCTTTATCTAATGGATATCTTAAATATGTACCAAAAGAATCTTCTTCTTTTTTATTTTGAAATTTAGGATCTTAGTTAAATCTTCTTGTTACATTACATTCATATTTCTTGAGAAGAAAACAAAGGACTTCATTGGATTGACCTTTCATGAAAACATTTGTTCAAAAATTTGTAAGACCTCCTTTATTGTCTTAGCATTGCTCATATCAGCTTATGCCAACATAACTATATCATCTATGAATATCACTTATACAATATATAAATCACTACCTCCTACCTTAAATGGTTTCCATCTACCTGAGTTACTTCCATCATGATCAATTGACTTAGGAACTCTGAGCTCATGATACACAAGTAAGGTGAGAGAGGGTCCCCTTAGTTAAGTCCTTTACTCAGTTGGAATGGGGCTAAAGCATGTTCATTTAAGAGAATTTCTATATCGATAGTGGATAAGCAACTATCTAACAACTTCATCCATTTTGTAGGGAAATTCAAGTTGGTTATGAATTAGTGGATGTGTTCCCATTCCATTGTATCATAAGCTTTCTCTAGATCTAATTTGATTATCATCTAATGTTTCCTATTTCTTTTGTTGTTAAAACCATGTAGAATTTCATTTAGGATAATGATGTTATCTGCTACCTTTCTTCTTGTAACAAAACCTACTTATCTCAAATGGATCATGTTGTCTATAAAGGTCTTAGTCGATTGATTAAGATTTTTGCAAGAATCTTATAAATAACTATACATAATCTAAGAGGCCTATACCGTTTTATTGATTCGGCTAAACCTTGTTTAGGAATAAGGACAAGTTGGGTATAATTTAGCTGCTCTAGTATTTTCCCACTTTCAAAACATCCTATTAATAGATTTTCCTACAATTTCCCAATTTCTACGAAAAAAGAAAGCATGTAAACTATCTTTGTTAGAGGCTTTCTAAGGCTTTATAAATGATAATGCCTCCTAAATTTCTTTACTTGAAAGTGAAGCATTAAGAAGTTGATGGTGTTGATTTTCTAAACCTCCTCTTATATCAATAGGAATTGGATTCTCTCAACTTCTGGAAGATATACGGGATTGAAATAAATGTTTAAAGTAGTTTAGAATAAAGTTTTCAATTTCCTATTGATCGTAGGACCAATGTCCATCATCATTCTTGATAGCTAAAATTTTGTTGTTTCATCTTCAGGTTAGCACCAGGGAGTGATAGTATCTAGTATTCTGTTCTCCATCTTGAATCCATTTGCTCTTGATTTCATCTTCCATAGGCTCTCTTCCCAATCAAGTATTTGGTTTAATTCTCTTCTTAGTCATTTCTCCTCATTTATCAAATGTTCCAATGGATTAAGCATAAGTTGATCTTCCACTTTATGTATATATTTTAATATCTTTTTTTTCTTCTAAAAGTTGTTTCCAAATATATCGTTATTCCTTTCTCTAAACTTCATTGGAACTTCCCCTAAAGCTTTTAATAAATCATTTCTGCAACTAGTCTAACTATTGCGAATCAGATCTGCGCAAGATTGATGGTCTAGCCATATTGGTTGAAATCTGAAAACTCTGTTGAATCTGTGAGGGGTATCTAAAGGGTGGGTTTTCAGTACTAACATATTGTGATATGAAGGCCATTTTTGCATGAGAAATTTTTTTGTTTTAGGATAAAGACACTGCCAAGCAGCATTACACCATCCCCTATCCAACCATTTCGAAATTAGATTAGGATGAGGTTGTTTATTGGACCATGTATATATTGGTCCATCAAATCCCATGTCTATTAATCCGCATAGATTCATGCAATTCTAATAGTGATAAGCCTTGTTTCGCGTAAATTTTCTACCTTCCCATTTTTTATTTGGTGATACCATGTCATTAAAATCCCCTAGCATACACCAAGTGGTATTTTGCACTAAATTGGCAAAACTCTTAACGCTATCCCATAAAACTAGTCATAATTGTAAATTAGGGGAAATATATATTGCAGGAAAAAAAAAAAACCATTGCAAAGAAGAATTCTTTACCTTTAATAAAGCATGAATTTCTTGATTTGATTGGTGAAGTAATTCCAATTCCATCCCTTGGGTGTTCCACATTAGATCCATTTCACTGCTTTGACCTTCAACCTCTGTACATATAAAGTCGTCAAGCTGAACAGAGTTAGGAAAATGCATGAGCAAAAATACCATCCATACAGGTTTCTAGCAGTATAATCAAGTTTAGCATGTGTTCTGTCATTGATTTCAATATTGCATTCTTTTTTTTTTTTGCAAGTTGAGTCCATGCACATTCCAAGCTAAAAGGCGTATAGGATGAAGGAAAGAAGGTAAGCAATAATCCTCTAGTTAGTGAGCCATAACTTTATACCGTAGGAAGTCAGCAACTACTTGCGATGCAATTTATGCTAGAAGCAATACATTAGAAGGTGTTCTTGTTTCTAGAAGTATTGCTGACTCCTCGCAATTCTGCGTTTGAAAATTCTCCACTATGTCTTTCTTCAACTTGTAAACCATTGGCATTTTGAGTTGTGGTATTCCCATTCCTGAGTCCTCATGATTTGTCTAGCTATGAGTTTCAGATTTTGTCCCCATTTGTTCATTAGAAAAGGATGGTTGTTGTCCTCCTCGAAGATAGCAGTCGGAATCAGTACTCTGAATTCCTTCTTGGTTTGCATTATACCTCCACGCCTTGTCAAAGTTATTGTGTCACTTCCCACAAGAGACCCTAATCATGATAACTTGCCACGATTATTTGACTTCAGTTAGGCAACCACGAAACATTTAAACCATCAAATCAAATTAACCTATCAAACTTTAAATAACAAGATAATATGGCTTATCTCGGCTCTCATTTGACATTTCTATATTACAATCAAATTATCTAAGATCTAACTTAGCGTATAAGATATATATTTTTCCAAAAGTAGATCTCATTTAGCTCCCATTACACAACAAGCTAAAACTTTGCTAATTCAATTTGAAGTATTTATAATATAAAATCATACAATCTTCTAACCTAATTTACAAGAGAAATCTACTCTACTTCTTAATCTACACTCCCAATTCCAATAGTTTCATGTGGAGATCTTACTTACTTAGGTAATATGTTTACCTGGGAAATTTTTATAGTTGCGACCTACATCATAGAATTTATAAGAATGTGAGCTATTATTGTTTAGTAAGATGGGAGTCCAATCTGTTAATATTATACATACATAAATAAGTTAAACAAGTTTATCAAACATATACTATGCATGAACAATCTAGATAAATATAACATCACATGCGATCTTCCAATAACCAATGTGAAATCTACGTTTTAATGCCTCTCTTGACATTGGGTTAAGGATTCTCATAACCATTAGTGCCCAGATATCTTAGTCTGCTTATTTTCCATCTTATCTCTTTATTAAGTATCTTATGATAATAAAAGTCCTAAGCTCTAGGTGTCAAATTAGCACACTGAGCACATACCCTTAAGGACATCCAAGACTATCTTACTCAGTTTTGCTAAAAACGCGACAATCCCCTTAATCACGTAGTTTATCGTTGGCGAAATGGTAATCCCTATGTGATTACTTCTTGTGTGTCTTATGGCAGTAATGGCCTTCAATCTTAGTGCAATGTATTGTAAAATACATGTTGAATTTTATTTATGCCATAATAATTAATTGATTGATTTGCCACAATCAAAGAAAGAGTACACAAACCAATTAGCAAGATATGCTACACTGTGGGTATTTAAAGTCATAGAAAATACTTGCCCAAAATCACAATGCAAAATCAAATTAATCAATGAAAGTAACTCATAAAATAATAATAATGATTTTTTTTAATCGTATATATATACACACACCTAACCTTACACTTAAACTTACACATAAGCTCATGCACAAACACTACATGTGTTGAGGCACACCACATGTACACCCTACTCACATACCACACAACGAAGACATACACCCATGCACACCTAACACACTCTTAACAAAGCAGTAAGCACATACACACACACGACAATCATGCATGACACTTATCACATACATGCATAGCAAGTACACTTTATGCACAAATGCATTGCCTATGCACACATAGCACATACACTCTACTCCTAAACCACACACACTAGGTACACACACTACTCCTATACCATACACTCAGGCACTACACATTCACCACTCTCACATAACATACACACACTAAGCACGCATTCGCTATGCACAAACCATGCACACACAACTCACACATACACCATGTACACACCCCCACTACAAATACACCACTCTCACACAACACCACCAAACTAACACAACATGATAGTACAACACATATTGCCTGCACACACTCAGAAGATACACCCACACTAGGCACATTAGCTACAACCACAACACACACATGCAAGCATACACCACACACACCAATTGTAGCAGTACATACACGACTATAAGCATGGAAGACACACATAACACACACTACACACACACACATATGTCATAGCACATACAACACACATACCATGTAGCACAAACACATACAAAGAATACACAAGCACACACAACACACACATACACAAAGCATTCACTACCATGCACACAATAGCACACCAAAAACATTCGCATCACACCACATTAGAGACATGCACAACATCCCACATATGATCCACTATGCACCCTTTGCTTCGCAACATGTTGCACGCAAGACACTCACACACACGCATTTGCTGATGAGCACATACACTTGAGGACACATAGAACACACACACACATACTCTAGCTGAAAAACATACATGCACACACACACTCTCGCTAGAAAACACATACCACATGTCATCCATACACACACACGAATGGAACGCCACACATGTAGCACCCATGCACGTCTTACACACTCATGCACAGAACTCACCATACACACAAAATTATACACACACACATAACATTCACGCACATACAGTAGCACCCACTTCGATAAACCCTGACGAGCACTCATATGGCCACAACATTATATACATATCCATACAGTAGAAACCCTAACCATGTATATATATACATGCACGCAATATAACACAACCAATGTAGTAAATTAGTGAGTTCTCACTCATCTATATCTCATTTCCTTTTATGGCGTGATATAGTTATCGTGTTGTTAGGTTAAGTCAATTTTGTTACCTAAAATTCAAGAAGAAAAATATTATTACTTACTATTTATACTAGGATCACCCTAACTCCTATATTTCTAGTTTTTTCCACTATTTCTTATACTTAAAAATCTTGATGTTACACTTTTAAAATTGTATTTAAATTTTGAAGTTGAAAATTTACCATACAAGTAAGGTCTAGTTTTATATAGCTTACTTTAAA
Source organism: Laguncularia racemosa (assembly GCA_037954665.1). Taxonomy (NCBI): domain Eukaryota; kingdom Viridiplantae; phylum Streptophyta; class Magnoliopsida; order Myrtales; family Combretaceae; genus Laguncularia; species Laguncularia racemosa. The sequence continues at coordinate 6,439,626 of JBBMOL010000016.1, forward strand.
GATTGCATTAGTAGTCTCAGAATATAATTTAGACATTGTACATGGAAATTACGGAATTTTTCTTTTTTCGCTTTCTGTTTCCCTCTCTCTATCGACTTTCATAAAAAGGAAGGGAATAATAAAAAGAACGAAGCAATAAGTTCAGGCTGGCAAAGAGAAATCATAATTTATATGGTGGGGAAATGATCGGATTTTTTCATTTGACTCATGCATGGAAATTCAATTAGGAGTGTTAATTAAAGTCTTTTTACATGAAACTTTACCGCTAAGTCAAATAAATAATAATGAATTTAAATATTTACTCGAAATTTTCATTTAACTACCATAAACTTGTGATTTTAATTTAACTTTCCATTTATTCTATAATTTTACACGCTTAGCTTTTTATACTACTACTTTCTTTAATTTAAAATTATAAAAATTAAGAATAAGATTTTTAAAATAATTATTAGGCTAATTTGATATTACATTTTAGTTAAATTATAGGGTTTTAGCTAAATTATTTGAAAGGATTCATGTTGCATGCCCAACTCTGCATGCATGTTTGTATCCCCTTGATGGTCCTCTAAATTATCTAGATCATTTGTGTCATTAGGAAGATTAGCAAGGAAACAATGCTCATGAGCATTTGGAATGTTATTAGCCACCGAGTCTCTATATGATTTGGAAAGCGCTATTTGCTCCACTTGCATGGATGTGGATGGATTTTCCCCACGCAAGTCTGAATTCGAATTATCTAAACCGTTTTGATGATCAAATAGTGCTTCGATTTCAATATCGACCAATGGTTTTAGTCGTATTTTCCAATTAAAAGAAGAAGATGAAGCATGATGAGAAGAAAGCTTTGGAGAGGGGGAAGAGAACAATTTTTTACTACCTCCTATAATTATTTCTTAGCTCCATGTTTTTAGGATGGTCTTTTTGGCTCTATACAAAATGGTCCTTAATAAGTGAAAATGGACGAAGAGAAAAGGTATATACTAGTAGTTCATTTACCTATTGTATTCGTATATATAGACAACTATATAAAAAGTGAGGGTGAATTCTACATCTATTCCTTGTATTTACTCTATAAGTTAATTTTGTATGTTTGAAATTGATGGTTAAACTGCAAATCTTTAACAATTCATTGCTCTTACATCTACTCATCCATATTGCTTGAGTCCAACTTCATTTCCAAGTGCTTTAAGAAATAACCTATCGTGTTAAGGAACTCTATGCAAAACCCATATACAAAGCCTTAGCCTCTAATGTCACTTAGCACACTTGATATGGTTGTTAAAATTGCGAATCAATTTATACGATTATTTGGGTTTACAATATGATGAGGTTTTTCATAAATTAAATAAATGTAAAATTATTTATATAAAGACTCTTAGTAAAATTATAAAATTAGGTATGTGATATATTTCAATTTTAGATAAAATCATAAGTTTGACAACCATATCATTTGGAATTGTCATCTCACCTATGAACTAGGTTTCCCACTTAACATCCTATCATTTTGTGTTCTGACTACTTTGAGCTATCTATCTATCCCCCAAATCTATTCAACATGATCCAACCAAAAATGTTGAAATTGATTACCATCTTGTGTGTGAACAAGTTGCTACCACTTGTTTGATATTGGTCTACTCATTAGCATCCTCACCAAGAATTTATTTACAGCAAAATTCTTTTATCAATGCTCCAATTTGTCGTTGACATTTGCGTCGTGGGACTGGCAAGTCGCATTAGTATATTTTGTATATTGTAATGGTGGAACAGTCTTTCTATATGACCTAGGATTACACCATAACTACTTGCATATATAATCTTGTATATAGTTAATGAATATTTCGCTCAACACTATCAGATATTAAACTTGTAAAATTAATACGTGTTGTGGCTGGCTAAGAATTGCCATCCGTGTATATAAAAATGCAAATCCTACCCATTTATTGCATGGGGAAATTTTTTAACCAAAAGGCTCCTCTTATTGATATCCATCCAACATTAAAAGCAATACATTTCCTTCTTGAGAGCATCTCTGTCTAAAAGCATGTTTTCCCTCTGTTTTTATTTTAGGTTAAGGATGGATACAATACAATTCGATTTGGTTTAGCCTTGAAACCATGCTAACCATAAGCCGCTTTTTATCTAAACCTTGGTATCAACTGAAAAACAAAGACTTTTTGTTTTTATGACTTCCATGGTTCAATTCAATTCATCCTGCCCTTAGTGGTGCAATTTTTTATTTGATTCACTCTTAAAATCGAATCAAATAGCAATCAATTTGATTCACACCATAAGGGAGAACAGTCTTCACGGATAAATACAAAAGTGTATCAGCTATAATAAGCTTAAGCATTTTGATCAGCTTATTGTGGATCTAATGTTTATCGGGCATGATATTGCCAAACCTTAATCCTCATTTTACAACAATATATAAATAGTCACGTTGCATGTAATGTACTGCACATTTTCATTTGTTGGTTTATCAATAAAATGATCCATGTGTGCACAAATATGCATTCAACCCACAGATGCATTATCTTCTACTCAGAAAGCTGACTCTTCTTTCCTGACAAAGAAACGGCCTGAAGGACCACCATTAGGCAGAAGTGCTAGCTTTACCGGGCTTTCAGCACCTTCTTCAACAGATAAGAAGCCCGCATTGAAGTTGATATCTGTTTTGACGAAGCCAGGGCAGACGCAGTTGATGTAGAAATCAGGATACTTCTTAGCAAGGAGTCTTGTGTAAGCATTCATAGCAGCTTTTGAGATGGTATAAGCAGGCATCAATGCAGGCCAGCCTTTGCTTTCGAAGGAACCGTCTTTGAAATCATTGAGGAAAACCTTCACCACCTCATCCACCTTCTCTTCTGTAAGGTTTTCAGCGTTGTTAAAGACTCCCTTGGCCCATTCATTAGATACTTTCTGAGAAACAGAATTATGAATGAACTGTAAACCTTATGATATTGTAGTGGTAAACCTTGTCAGAAAGAAAAAAACTTTAATGGTGCTAACATGTCATGTGGATGGACGAACGGTATGTAAATACCAATTAATCTTTTTCCTGTGACAAGATGCAAGCTTACTTCCATCTTTGACTTCTCAAGCAATTGCCTAAAATTAAATGCTTTCCCTTTTGTGAGCAGCATGCATAATAATGTATAAATCAAAAGGCAAACTGCAAATTCACTCTGAAACTATACGCTAGGTATAGGTACACCCACTAAATTATCAAAGTATGACTTCATTTCCTTGTAACTTAAAATTATAGGCTTTTACATTCTCAGCTATCACTAAAGCTTTCAAAAGTTTTGTTATTTATAGAAACTTTAACGGTGATTATCCAAAATAGAAAGCTACACATATATGTGATAGCCTAACCTTTTAGATTTGTTGTTTTTCATATTTAATCTAATAATAATATCAAACTGAGAAAACCCAAGTTCGAACCTCGCATCATCATTCACCTTCACTTAATTATTCCATGCAATTTGATAACTGTTGAAGTGTCCAATTCAACATTGCATTGCCACACAAGTCAGCAGTTTGTTCAAATGGAATTTGGGTTATAGGCTAGTTTTGTCACGCCCATGTGCTATCTAAACCTGTTTGGATCGTTGATTTGGTATCATTTTGGCATTAGTATGAAGTTGGGTATTTGGCGCATAGAAGGTATCAAAGAGATCGAGTGCAAAATACACAATTGAAATACAAACAATAGATCGCCCATAGATTAGATAAGATAATAGACAGAAAAGAAAAGAAACAATCAGGCTCATACCCGATAAATTTGTAATCAATTTTTGGTATATTCAGACAGCTTATATTCGGTACTAAGACAAGTATGATGTCAAGAAACTTGGTTCTTTCATTACCTCCAACTTTCCCATGGAAGAGGAAACATTGACAATCCTTGGTGAATCAGAGAGCTGAAGGAGGTCATTAAGTGCTTCAACCATTCTTTTGGCACCATAGTAGTTTATATTAAGACATTCTTCAGCTTTTTCATAGGGTTGGCTTAAGAATTCACGCCAGTTGATTGGTGCATGTGCTCCTTCCTGAGTGAATTAGATAAGAATGCCTCACAACAAGTAGCAATTAACAATCAACCTAGGAATTCAACAAAGTCAACGTGGTTCGCTAACAATGATAAAGCAAGAAGTTACAAAGAGATGACAGTGGAAATATACGCATCAGTCTTCCACCATTAGCTGCTGATAAAACTCACTGATAACCGTAATCTCAAGATTTGATAATTCTAAAATTGTAATGATAAAATATCGGGAAAAAAAAAATCTGAAAAATGTTTGTCCACAAAACAAACACATCCTAGTCCCTATTTATTTGAGAACAGAAATTGATGCGCTTTGCTTATCCGAAATCACAATCAGAATAGAAATCAATTTACAAGGAGGAAAATGTAAAATTGACCAACCGATACCGTTGATTACTCAACCTAAACAACCATAAACGGTAGATTGTAAAAAAAATAAAAATAAAAATTACAGAATACATATTATACAAGACAAGTTCCACCCATAACATTTAGATCAACTAAAGTCTGCAATATTTTGCTCAGCAAAACAACGGATTGGGAAAATTGGGAAAATTATTACCTTCCCAAAACCAGCAGCTTTCAAAGCCTCCCCATCTGCAATTACTCCACCAACACCTGCATTGTTTATCTGCACATATTTAACATCAGTATCGTCTTACCGTTCATGTAACTATTTATCACTGTCGCTTTTTTACTGTAAGTTCTGTAATTCCAGTTATTTAAGCCAAAACTGAAGCCTCGAAACCCGAATCTAACTGTTTTACAGAAAACTTTCTCGGGAATTTACTGTTCCAATCGAACTTTTAGAACTATCAGATGCTAGCAGCAAATGCTGGCGGGAGGCAAAGGTAAGATCTGATGCCCGGTGGTAAAGGTTAACCATGGCAAAGAAAATGTAAAAAAATATGGTGAAAATTGTAGTTATCCACTTCCTGCTAATTAATTCTAGTGTCTAATTAAAATAAAAATAGAGAAGTCTCGAAGGCATTTTCCGTAAAACAAACACACCCGAAGACTATACAAAGAGATTATCACAATCCAGTTTTTACAGCACTACCATCAAACCCCAACAATCCATGTCGGTCACATAAGAAAATTGATTCCAATAAAAAAGTGAAATAAAAAACAAGTTGGGTTAAATTCTTCATACCAAAATATCAAGCTTCCCAAAATGGGTCTTGATGAAATCAGCAAGTGAAGCAATACTTGCAGGATCGGTAACATCAAGCTGGTGAAAGACAACACGATCAGACAGACCACACTCTTCAAGTTTCTTAACAGCTTCAAGACCTCTTTTCTCGTCCCTGGCTGTTAAGATTACGATGATGCCGTTAGAAGCCAACTGTTTGCATATTCCGAATCCTATACCTTTGTTTGCTCCCGTAACCACTGCATACCTGACCAGGAAAAACAGCATCAAGAGAATTGAATGTTAATTTCAATTTTTTTCTATGTAAGGAAAAAAAAAAAAAAAAAGAGTCATCCACACTTTCCTAGTTCTTGTTTCTAGGTACTAGGAATCTTGTTGATGAACGTTGTGAATACCTCTTTGTTGGTTCTGCCATTGTTCGGTCAAAAGTGCTTGGTCTGATACAACTTGATGATGATGATGATTTTATTAAGTTTTAATTTCTAAAAATTACAATGAGACATAGATTCACCAGAGTCCACAACTCCACTATCTAAAAGCTTTTTACAACCGTACATTTTCAAAATTTACGAAATAGTACAGTTATATTTTAGAAGTTTCTTAATAAAAAACAAAATGGACTTGTCTTTTTCAGACTATTCTTGTTTGACCCGTCAAACGCAACGTCAAGAGGATATCCCTAGTTCCTCCTTCCAAATTGTCAAGAGAATTTGTTGGTTTCTTTTTATTTTTAAATAATGATGAATTCAATTACTTATAATGTGTAGTTGGATGAAAATTTGCTATGTTAAAAATATTATAATTATATCATATTAATACGTTTTATGTGATATATAATCTTTTATAAATAATTTTTTATTTTTTTATTTATATGTATTTATCCTTAAATTAAATTTTACATATAACATATTTTAATAATTAGCACAATATAGTAGCAACATATTGACACATCAAAATTTTGTCCAACTGAATGTCCTACTAATAGTTGGATACATAGATATATTACCATATCTAGTCATTTTGAAAAATATACAAGGTAATTATATTTCTATATTTCCTATTTCAAAATTTAAATGAAAAATTAGAGTTATTTGTACTTATATATGATAAGCATGGTGTGTATATATGTGTGTATCTCTAAGATTATTTTTTAAATTGTATTTTTTTAAATACAATATTTTATTCATTTCCCATTTCATAGTATGGGTACATGACTTATATAATTAGTTATATATATTTATATGTTGCAATAGGTGTATCTTAATATCTATTGATCATGTTGTAGAATTGCACTAAGCTTTGAATTAAACAAGACTAGGGTTCGGTTAAGATCGATTAATAAATTTATCGAAGTATTATTTACGTCTAAATTATAAATAATTAAAAAAAATACATTAAATTTACTATATCTTAATAAATTGTAAGAAAATTCCACTATCCTACGGATGACCATTAAATACCGTGTAAACCCCTAAATCCTAGGCATTGAGAAAAGTAAGTGAAGAGTCGACGTGGAGGATGAGAGCTGTCAAGAGTGTGCGGAGCCTAGTCGCTCTGATTTTTTTCTCATGCGCAGGGTATCGATGGAAGATTATAGTAAATTTATTGTAATTGTCATATGCTAAGTATTAAAGCTAAATTGAACAAAAATAATGTCGAAATAGCATAAGCTAAGCACGACTATACATTAGAACAACATTTCATGGTGATAGAACCTTCAAGGGCATCTACATTATTTGTGAATTTGGCCATGATTATGGCTCTTTCCCTTCTCCAATCAAGAAAATATCTTTGGCAGGAGAAAAATTCGTTGTTGCACAAAGTTCATGGTACCAATTTCCTACGTCTTCCGCTTCCAATTGCCCATTCCCAAATAGTGCCATCCTCGGTGCTCCACCAACTATCATCCTTGAAGAATTAATATGGACATCATTTTTTTTTTTTTTTGGAATTCCTCCCATATGATAATGTATAATTAATGAAGATATACATAAATAAACTATTTGTGACAAACTTAATCGATAAGATGGAAAAGTCAAATAGAAAAAAAGTATAGTGCAAAGAACCAAATTATCCTTGCATGATGTTGGACTTGTATTTTAAATTTATAGGAGGCTGGAGTCCCAGAACGAATATATCAGGAAACTTGCAAGACTAAAGCCAGAGAGCGGTATGAGTGCCAACCAACGGTTAAGAGAGTGCAGCCAATTGGTGAAGTCGTGGTCAATCGCCTAGGTGGCTAGTCGATTAGTCAGCAAAAGTCAACCAAGCTGATTCTCTTAGTAAATCAAGTTGGTAACTTTATTGTTTTTATTCTCTTATATTTAAGTTATTTCATTTTATATATATTGGAGTTTAGGCTTCTATAAACTTTATATATAAAATGTAAAGTTTATTGAGTAGAGTAAAAGAGAGAGATACAATCTTACAATTTCAACTAGGGAAAATAGTGTAATATAATTGTGAAAGAACTACTTACTATTGTTGTTTACACTATATTTATCTATCAAGTCCTGTGATTTTTTATCTCTATTCTTTTAGAGCTTAAAAAAAAATAAAAAAGAAAAGAAAAAAAGCTTACGTGTCAATATTTTTTTTATTTATTTGTTTAGTTCTCTTGTTCACTAGCTCTAATGTGATGTTAACCTAAAATCTACAAAGAACTTCATTTGAGATTGAGCTAGAGAGATGGGAGAACTATTAGGGTCGGCCGCACAAGTAAGTTAAAAAAGGAAAGAAAATAATGTCACAAGATTTTACCTTGGTTTACTGGTTAATTAAGGCTACGTCCAGCAGAGGATTCCACTAAAATTAGCACCTCACTCTCTTGTTTTCCATCACTCAATTACAAGTGAAAAAGAGAATATATATAGACAGTTATTCATGAGCCAAAGCCCAAACTTTTAATAAATAAATATGGATTTAATTGCTAAAAGCCTCCTGGTGTTCAGGGGGCGCTGCCCCCTTAAGACCCCCACCAAGGCGGCTTCCTTGGACCCCCACCCGCTCAGCATGGAGCAAGACCCACATGCTTTTCTGTCGTAAGGGAGTATGAGCCACACCCCAACAAGAATACCCTAAAAGATTATTGTTGAGCATGATGCTGAAAGGGTTCAACTATTGTACACATTTTGGGTTACATTAATTAGCAACTATATAAATGTGAGGGTTTAGTTCAAGGCTTAAAAAAGGCTTTGAATAAGTAGTCAAAATATAAGAGGTATGAGAAGTGACAAACCTAGAGGATAAGCTATATTGGTGATCTAACTAAGTTTAATGAGCAGCGTATTGTATAAATAACTAGAGGAGAAGATAATTGTGAAATTGTAGAATGTATTGTGGAGCTATATATGACCAAGTCTCATGCAGATTGATTTCTATTAAAGTGAAGATATAATCACACTAAATGAGCAAAGGATCATCGATAAGGTATCATATTTCAAAATTCATGTGTCCTATCATCTTCATTTCATGGATTTAGGGACACCACACCATGATAGCAAAAACAACTTGTTATTAGAAGAGGTTAAGAGCAATCTTTGACCATGGATCAACTTGACCAGAAGATGGGATCTACAAGTAATAAGTTTGCAAATAGTCTAATTGCTAAAGATCGATGGTCCAACAAGAGCGACAACCATGAAGGGGTTTCTAAAGGCTGGGTATAATTTGTTATCACAACAAGAAGAAGGGTACATTCTCCTATCATGTAGCTTAACTAAAGCTTCAAAAACAAATAAAATATTGCTTTAAGGATGCTATAAGGACACTATAAGGGTTAAACGTAACATAATGATTTCCTATAGCCTCGAAGTTTCCCATTGTGGTCTAAGTGATGATGAGGAGTCGTGAATCTTAGTGTATTTGTTATGGTTATTGATTCTAGGATGGAGGATCCTGGTGTTTACATTGTATCATTAGCTATAATAGTAGAATGCTTATTAGCAATGCAATGAAAAAGGTCCCTTTTGCTTCAAGAGTGTTGTTCAAGGTCTAAGATAAAGAGAATCGAAAGGAAGTGAAACATGAAGGTTTGAAAAGTACTTAGTGACCTGTGGTGTGTTAATATTAATGGTCATAACTATGCATGGTTTTAAGAGCAAATGAATGACCTCATTTAGGAATATGGTAATGAGGGACTAAGAGTATGTGTGGTGCATTAGGTAACTCTAAGGTAGGCAACTGGTAAGATTGAATCAAAGGAGGTTCATTATAGGTGTTGCTTGGGTGTATAGGCATGTGCATTGAGTTATGAAAATATAAGCCAATATCAAGATTCGTTGGGCTTGTGCCTTAAATTCACATGAGACTTGAGGGTTATAGAGGGTGTAATACAACAAGCAACAACCAATTGATACAAAGAGGGAAGTTAACAATTGAAGTAGCTAGCAGTTCACTAGGCAAGCATGATTAGTTAGGCCATGTTCTGTAATTGACCTAAAGAGGTCATAGGCCTTGGCATTTTCCTATTAAATACTTTCTTGGTGCCCAAGTTAATTCTTTTTATGTGTATTTGGGTTTAGTTTTTATGTACTCTATATATCTTATAAAGTGTGTCAAGTATAGCAAGACAAAATGGTAAAATCAAATAGACTCGATTAAAGAAAATAACGCTTTATGATTATAAGCTAACCTTTGTGCAATTGTTGCTTATACTATATTGATCAATCTAGTTTTATTCATGATTTTTTACCCTTAGTCTTTTAGTGTTTTCATATAAATTGTATCAATCTTTCTCTTTTAGTTGTTTATATCTCTTGCTTATGGTGTATTCTATAACTTATAATATGAATTTCGAACTACGTCATAACAAATGATACTACAAAGCATTATTATCTCAATTGAGTACAACATAATTTTACTCATTCACTTATTGATGAAAAAGTCTATCACCAAGGCAAAAATACAATATCATATAATTTTAATTAAAAACGATGTCAAGGCTCCCAAGATTATATGGAATGAATGTTGTTCTTCTATAAGAATGAAACATGCTAGATTACCTTTTTCTCATTTGCAGTAAAATATCGAGTCGACTAAGAAAAAAGGAATAAAGAAAAAAAAAAACCCTCAAAATGATGACTCTTCCTTTTAAACCAAGAAGCAACATGAGGGCCCACCATTAGGAAGTAGTGCTACATTTACTGCATTTTCAGCACCTTCTTTAGCAAGCAAGATGCCCGTATTGAAGTTTAAATCTATTTGGCAATAACCAAGGCAAACACTATTGATGCATAAATTGGGATACATTTTCGTCGAGATTCCGGTATGTGCATTCATTGCTAGTTTTGAGATACAATAAGCAAGCCAATCTATAGGCCAACCTTTGCTTGCAAGCGAACCATCTTTATAACCCTTAAGAAATGCTTTCACTGCCACATCCGCTTCTCTTTGGAAAGGCTTTCAACATTGCTAAGAACTCCCTTAGCCCCTTCACTCGATACTTTTTGTAGACAAAATTATAATATTAATAAGTCTCATGACATGCAAACAATTATTATAGATCTCAAATTCGAGCTTGATGCAACTATTGTCTAATATGGAGCCAAACTCGAGAAACTTGCATATGGGTTTAGCCCATTTATACTCTTCCTTATAGAGAAGCACCTTATCAAGGACGTCAAATTTTATTTACCTCTAGCTTTCCCCAAGAAGAGGAAACATTAACAACTCTTGGTGAATTAGATAAGTGGAGAAGATCTATAAGTGCTACCACCATTCTTTTGGCACCATAATAGTTTATATTGAGGCATTCTTCAGCAGCTTCATATAGTTGGCTTATGGCTCCACTCCAATTGATTTGTGCTCTTTCCTGATATAATGAGATCAATGTGTACGCATCATTAGATTGCAATTGTCAAATCTAATTAGCTACTTTTTTTTAATTACCCACAAAAAAAAAATATGAATACACTCCAAAAATAGCAAACTTTACATCGTAAAGTTATAACGACAGTAATATACCATATACTCAACAGTTTAAATTAATTGTTAGATTTAGTTCTACAACTAACTGATATAAAAATTTTAAGCCCTATTTGGTGTGGGCTTTTACGTATTATTACTTTTACACTCTTCTTCCTTAATTGGCTGTTAATTTAACTAAATTCCATTAAATATACTGCTTAATTAGATAGAAATTAGATTAAAAATGCAAAAAAAAACTAGGATTCAAAGTTAGCAATTCCTACTATGATATCTTACTGCATATGGCGGGGCGTCATAATCAAGTATTTATAATTGTTGAATTGAGAAATATTCACCTTCTCATAACTAGAAGCCTTTAATTTCCCAGACTCAGCTTCTGGAGCAACCACTGCATTTTTTTTATGTGCTGATAATCCAGAATTATTAATACATCCTGTTGTAACTATCTAAATCAACTCCACAATCTCTCTCATGCTTGTTATATATTGTTAATATGTTTTATTAATATATTCTTTAGGAACTTAAGACACAAAATTACGCTTCCCCTTTTAAGATTAAAAATGGTTGAATCTCCATTAATCTGATAGCCTTGCGTTTTAAAAGCAAATATGGTATAAGTAAGCTGCAATTTTAGTATTCTAAGATGGAATGCAAAATCTTGCAATAGCAATTTTGACATTTAAACTGTTGAATGGGCTGTGTAGTGCGTTTTTCATGTCATTCAGGGGCTCAAGGAGTGACATTTATATATAAAGTATAGGGAGATACTAACTAGAGATTGGAAAATACAAAACATATGATGTTCTTATACTATTACCAACGGAAATCTTCTGTTGCATATAGTAACATGTAAACATATGGTAACATACAAGCACCAAATTCCTGAAAACAGATCAGAAACCAAGAGGGACCAGGCACTGATGGAACAGTACATGCCTAAGAGAAGCATTCATATTTTTATAAATGTACAATTTCTTTGCGAGAAAAGGATGAGCCAGAGTGCCCATCCTTAGGAAGCAAAGCCAACTAAACGAGTAGCTCATCTATTTTTCTATTCTTCAAGAATTTAGGAGTTTACTTAGATTTCTTTGATGATGCATATTTGATGAGATCCATGATGGGAGCCAAGCCAGAAGATGGAATGTGGATCCTCTTGAAGTGCCACCTGGACCGATCACAAGAAATCGAGCGAAACGATTCAAGGAAGCACTTAACGGGGTTGATAAAGGATGTCCATGAAGCCAGAAAGGATTGGAGCAATCATGAAGTTAGAAAGGATTGGAACAACCATGGGAAGGCCCTTGCTCTTATTCAAGTCATAAAGGATACGGGTTGAAGAGGGCGTGTTTTTTCAAGGCACGGTCGTATAGGAGTCTGAAGGTTACACAGAAACATACATGGCCTGAATACACGGCCGCATATACACCCAACGCCAACCGTGTAATGAGTCTGGAAGTTCCACAGAAACATACACGGCCAAAATACAGGATCATGTATATACCCTATACCGGCTCCAACGCCGCCAGCCTTCATTCCAACACCACCGGCCTTTAATGTCCTATTCTATTATTTTTACACAACTTATTGATGTTATGTCATTTTGGGTCTTTATTTTCACAAATTGTAAACCCTACTATAAAGCTCCTAGGGTTTAGAACAGCTGGAACATAGAATATACAACTTTGAAAGATTGAAAACACTTTTGAGAGAATTTCTCTCTTAGTTCTTTAAAGAACTAATCTAGAACTTATCGGATTTTCTTTCCGTGGCATTCATCCCGACTTATCAATCGGTCTTTCATCCCGATTGTGGCGTCTTCATATTATACCAAGGTTCTTGTCTTGCTTATAGACAACGGGTCGCAGTTTCCACTTGGGCGTGTTTGGCATCTTAGGTAACGAATTCTGAACGTATTGGTATTGGTTTCGTTACACATTGGCGTGGTTCGTATCAGTTAAGAATCCGATCAAACCGATTTCGTATCAGTTTGGTATCAGAGCTTAGGTTTGTTAAACATCAGTTCGGTTTGAGGAAGGTAACATCAAAACCCTAACTCCAATCGTTCATATCAATTGTTTGTATTCAATTTCATAGTGTTAATTGCTTATTGAAAGTGTAGTACCTACTATTCAAGTTTGCTACAAAAAAAAAAAAAAGGAAGAATCACGACAAAGAAAAAAAAAGAGAGAACATGATCAAGAGCAACAAACAAAGGCGAAAAAAAATTCAAAAAAAAAAGAGGAATTAGTGTAGTTTTAGAAAAATTCGGAAAATTTTGAGCCCTAGAGTTGTTTTGAATTCTACGGAAGGAAATTGGTATAGTTTGGGTTAGTTCCAAGAGAATTGAAAAGAGGAATTGGTGAATTGCTATCATTATTGCTTGTGAAAATACACGAGTGACTGTGTGATATCATCATTTGAGAAAAACACGTAAGGGAGTGTATTGTGAGGTTTAATCATATATATATATTTGTGTTAGTACTAATTTTTTTTGTAGGAACTATGTCGAGGCAACATTCTCCTGAAGGTGAGAGGGGAAGATTTGATGCTAGGTTAGTGATTGAGGCGTTGGGGGGTGAGATGAAGAGGATGTTTCAGGAGGGGATGGAACAAATTCATGAGATGGTAGAGCAAAGACTAGAGCAATCTAAAAATGTCTTCCAAGGGCGTAAGAGGGAGAGTTGTTCTAGGAGAGTACAAAGGGGTGGAGATGAAATGTCTGATGATGAATTTGATGAACCTTTTGTCGGGAGTTATAGAGGATATAGTGGTAGGAATAGAGGAACTAGGGATTGGGAAGATAGAGGAGATAGGAATAGAGAGGATAATCAATTGAGTAGTATAAAGATGAAGATTCCTCCTTTCCAAGGGAAGAATGATCCCGAGGCGTACTTAGAGTGGGAGAAGAAGGTGGAGATGGTGTTTGATTGTCACAACTATAGTGGGAGAAAGAAAGTGAAACTTGTTGCCATTGAATTTTCGGATTATGCCATAGTGTGGTGGGATCAACTAATGTTGAATCGAAGAAGGAGTGGCGAACCACCTATTGAGTCGCGGGAAGAGATGAAAAGAGTGATGAAGAAGCGGTTTGTGCCTACGTATTACTATCGTGAATTGCACAACAAATTGCAAACTCTTAGGCAAGGAAGCCGAAGTGTGGATGAGTATTTCAAGGAGATGGAAGTTACTATGATTAGGGCGAATGTAAAGGAGGATAGAGAGGTTACCATGACTAGGTTTCTTGCTAGATTGAATAGAGAAATTCAAAATGTCGTTGAATTGCAGCATTATGTAGAATTGGAAAATATGGTTCATATGGCTATAAAGGTTGAGAACCAACACAAGAGGAAAGGTAGTAGTAATGCACGGTTTCAACAGGGTACTGGTTCATCCACCTGGAAGACTAACGAATGGAAGAAGTAAGAAAAGCCTTTACCCACTGAATCGAAAGGAGAGCAGAGGCAAGCGGGTTCTACTCCTGGTAACCAAGGTAAACCTGACTCTTCTACTCCTAGAAATCGTGACATTAGATGTTTTAAATGCCAAGGTAGAGGTCATATTGCTAGTCAATGTCCAAATAGGCGTGTTATGATTCTACGTAATGATGGTGAGTATGAGACTGAGGTGGATAGTGAAGAGGATGATATGCCTCCATTAGAGGATGCTAGTGATGATGAGGAGCCTGCAGTAGGGAAGTTAGTGGCAGTAGTGAAGCGAGCTTTGAATGTGCAGGTGAAGGAAGAAGAAGAGGTGCAAAGAGAGAATATCTTTCATACTAGATGTTATCTAGGTAATCATATTTGCAGTTTAATCATTGATGGAGGAAGTTACACCAATGTGGTGAGTAATTTTATTGTTGAGAGGCTGGGAATCAAGACCACTAAACACCCTAGTCCATATAAATTGCAGTGACTGAATGATAGTGGTGAGACTAAGGTGAGTAAGCAAGCCTTGATTGCTTTTTGCATTGGTAGGTATGAGGATGAGGTGTTATGCGATGTAGTGCCAATGTAAGCGTGCCATGTGTTGTTGGGGAGGCCATGGCAATTTGATAGGAAGGTTGTTCATGATGACTTTTCTAACAAGTATATGATTATGCACCAGGGGAAAAGCTTTAATCTTAAACTTTTAACACCTAAACAGGTGTATGAGGACCAATTGCAGCTACAACAGTCTTTCACAAAATATAAGGGGAGTGAAAAACAGAGGGAGATTGAGAGAGAAAAAGACAGTGAGAAAGAAAAGGGACACAAAAGTCAATATCAAAAGGAAAAAGAGAGGGAGGCTGGAAAGAGTGTAAGAGACCAAGTTGAAGGGGGATCAACTTTGGTGGTGAGTGAAAAGGAGAGTGCAACCTTGCAAAAGGAGAGTTGTATGGCAAGAGCAAGTGTAGTGAGGAGAGCGTTAGTGATGAAGCAACCTATGTTGTTGCTGGTTTTTAAAGAAACTTTTTTGAATACTAATGAACTATTTAACTTTTTGCCTAGTGTGGTTGTGTCTATTGTGCAGGACTTTAAAGATGTCTTCCCTGAGGAGATTCCAAAGGGATTATCACCTATTCGTGGTATTGAGCACTAAATTGACCTTTTACCCGAAGCATCGATTCCAAACAAACCAGCTTATAGGAGCAATCCAGATGAGACAAAGGAACCCCAAAGGCTGGTCGATGAATTAATGGAGAAGGGGTATGTGAGAAAAAGCATGAGCCCATGTGCAGTGCCTGTGATTTTGGTGCCTAAGAAGGATGGGTCATGGAGAATATGTGTTGACTACCGCGCCATCAACAACATCACGGTAAAGTATCGTCATCCCATTCCTCGCTTAGATGACATGTTAGATAAGTTACATAGGTCTAGTGTCTTTTCTAAAATTGATCTGAAAAGCGGATATCACCAAATTAAATGAAAGAAGGTGATGAATGGAAAACCGCATTTAAGACAAAATATGGATTGTATGAGTGGTTAGTAATGCCTTTCGGGTTAACTAACACACCTAGTACTTTTATGAGACTTATGAACCATGTTTTGAGGACTTTTATTGGCAAATTTGTGGTTGTCTATTTTGATGATATCCTCATTTATAGCAAGAGTTTGGAAGACCATATATCTCACTTGGGGGATGTTTTAGAAGTACTTTGAAAGGAGCAATTATAAGCTAACCTCAAGAAGTGCACTTTTTGCACAGACAAACTTGTGTGTCTTGTTTTTGTTGTTAGTGCAGGGGAAAAGTTGATGAAGAAAAGATTCGTGCGATCCAAGAATGGCCTAATCCAACTGATGTAAGTAATGTGTGGAGTTTCCATGGACTAGCGAGCTTTTACAGGAGATTTGTGAAGGATTTCAGCACCATTGCAGTACCACTTACTGAGCGACGATCTACACGACTTCCTAGAGGCAATGGACCATTTCAAATTCTTGAGCGCATCGATGATAATGCATACAAGATAGATTTACCAGGTGAGTATCCAGTAAGTGCTATGTTTAATGTTACTGATCTAAGTCCATTTGAAGCAGGCGATGATTTGAGGACAAATCCTTTTCAAGAGGAGGGGAATGATGAGATCCATGATAGGAGTCAAGCCAAAAGATGGAATGTGGATCCTCTTGAAGTGCCACTTGGACCGATCACAAGAAATCGAGCGAAACGATTCAAGGAAGCACTTAACGGGTTGATAAAGGATGTCCATGAAGCCGAAAAGGATTGGAGCAATCATGAAGTTGGAAAGGATTGGAACAATCATGGGAAGGCCCTTACTCTTGTTTAAGTCATAAAGGATACGAGTTAAAGAGGACGTGACTTTTCAAGGCACGGCCGTGTAGGAGTCTGAAGGTTACACAGAAACATACACGGCCTAAATACACAGTCGTGTATACACCCAACGTCAGCCATGTAGTGAGTTTGGAAGTTCCACAAAAACATACATGGCCAGAATATACGGCCGTGTATATACCCTACGTTGGCTCCAACGTCGCCGGCCTTTATTCCAACGCCGCCGGCCTTTAATGTCCTGTTCTGTTATTTTTACACAACTTATTGATGTTATGTCGTTTTAGGTCTTTATTTTCATGAATTGTAAACCCTACTATAAAGCTCCTAAGGTTTAGAACAGCTAGAACATAGAATATACAACTTTGAAAGATTGAAAATACTTTTGAAGGAATTTCTCTCTTGGTTCTTTAAAGAACTAATCCAGAACTTATCGGATTTTCTTCCCGTGGCATTCATCCCGACTTATCAATCGGTCTTTCATCCCGATTATGACGTCTTCATATTATACTAAGGTTCTTGTCTCGCTTATAGACAACAGGTCGCGGTTTCCACTTGGGCGTGTTTGGCATCTTAGGTAACGAATTCCGAATGTATTGGTATTGGGTTTCGTCACACATTAGCGTGGTTCGTATCAGTTAGGAATCCAATCAAACCGATTTCGTATCAATACTTGTACATCATTGAAGATTTTAATTTTTAATATAATTAAAACTTATATTTTCTTAGTACCTAAACATGTGTATCATAGGAATATAGTGTGATTGAATTTATTGTTATTCAATGAATTCTTAGATTTCTTAATTTGTGTATGTGTTTTTAGTATTGTTTAGATCAATATTTCTAGAGTATTATTTTATCTATTTAATGTTATATATTAAGATTGAGAAATCTAATGTGTAATTAGATCTAACATATTTGAAAAGAATTAATATAATCTTAAAGATAAGTTACATAACTCTTTTGGAATTAAATAATTTGTTTCAAGGAATTTATTGCTTTTAATGCACTTTTTGAAATATATTATTATGAAGAGATTCAAATAGATATTTTTAATATTAGCTTTAATAAGCTTGAAAAAGTTATTAAACTAATTTAAAAATTCTACTGATCAATGAAATTAAGAAGGATTTGAATGAATCTTGTGAATATCACATGATAATTCTTAAAGGAAACAAAGTTTAGCTACTAGTTTTGTCATTTTGAAGTTAATTATAATATGTTTTGCTCTTTTTTCTTTTAATTTAATCTTAGTTCATTAATTAATACTTAGTTATAAGGTTTAGATAAATTAATCTTTATAATTTACCAATCAAACAATAGAGTATAGTTTAGTATTAGTACTTGTAATCTCTGTGGGACGATATTTGTATTTAATATAGTATATTACAAAATTTGATAAGTATAATTATCTAACATCATTAACAATAAAAATTAAGTCATTTTAATATATTGATACTAAGAAATACATAAAAAATAAATAAATCAACAAGTTCAATACTTAGCCTAATAAATTTCAGAACCTACAAGAAAAACAAAATTATTATACAAGTATACAAATAATAATCCAATACTTGGCCTAATTATAACCACAGGACCATACGATTATGGAAATGCTGTGAGGATCATAATAATTTTCGAAATGACTATAGAATAAAATAAATATATGTAAAGTTATAATATACTAAAATAATCACTAATATAAATATTTAATATTAGCATATTCTAGATTACTAAAGTTTCACGAGTAAGTTTCATAATGAATAAAAATTTTGGAAAATTTGATAACAAACTTCCTCAGCATAGACACATGAAAGACATCATGTACTCTAATCAGACTAAGCGGCTAAGGCTAATCGATATGCTATGCTGCCAATCTCCTTAACAATCTCAAAGGGTTCAACATATCCGGTATTCAACTTTCCCCTCTATCCAAACCTTATTACCCCTTTTGTGAGTGATATCTTCAATAACAACTATCCGCTCACTTGAAATTCCAAAGGGTATCACCTTTTATCAACATAGCTCTTTTAGTGACTCTAGGCCGCCTGCATACTTTGTTTGATCAGTTTCACCTTATTAATAGCCTCTTGTACCAATTCAAGTCTTAATACCTATCTTTCTCCCACTTCAACCCAATGGAGTGGGAATTTACACTTTCTCCCATACAAAGCTTCATAAGGGGTCATCCGTATAGTAGCCTAATAGTTATTATTGTAGGCGAATTCTACTAGGGGTGGGTGCTCATCCCAATTCCCACAAAGATCCAAGATATAGGGCCTTAACATGTCTTCAAGAGTTTGTACAACTTTTTCTAACTATCCATCCATTTAGGGATGAAAGGCAGTACTAAATTTTAGTTTAGTCCCTAGTGCCCCATGTAAACTCCTCCAAAACTTTCCAACAAATGGAGTATCCCTATTAAACACGATATTTACCAAAATTCTGTGTAATCTCAATATTTTCTTAATATACATCAATACGAGCTTACTCATCTTATAACTGATATTAATGGGCAAAAAAAATGGGCAAGTTTATTCAATTTATCTACTATCACCCATATAGTATCATGCTCCACTTTAGTTCTAGGGAGAGCTATTACAAAATCCATAATGATGCATTACCACTTCCATTCTAGCAAAGGTAGGGTTTACAACTCACCTATTAGCCTCTAATGTTCTATTTTTATCTAATAGCATGTTAGGCATCAAAAGACATACTCGACTATTTATTACTTCATGTTTCTCCACCAATAGTGATATTTTAAGTACTTGTACATCTTGATACTTCTAGAATTGACAATATATCCATATTAATGAGCTTCTTTCTAATCTCTTTCTTCATCTCTATATTTCTTAGCACACACAATCATGTTCCATACCTTAAGACTCCACCCGGTTCATTGTTAAATTCAAGAGCCTTGTCTTGTTTTAATCTATTCTTGATCTCTTAAATGACAACATCCTCTACTTGGGTGGATTTAACTCTATCCACTAGAGTTAGCTAAATGCATAAAGTGGCTACCTTCATTCTAACTTCTTAAGTTAAAATCTCTAATTCCAGCTTACGCATATCATCCAACAATTCTCCTTGTAAGGTGATTAGAGTGGCAAGATTACCTTATTTCATTCTACTAAGGGCATCTGCTATCACATTGGCTTTCCATGATGATATTAGATCTCAAGATCGTAGTCCTTAATCGCTTCGAACCATCTCTACTACTTCATATTTAGTTCTTTTTGTGTGAAGATATACTTCAAACTCTTGTGGTCATTGAAAATCTTGCATTTCTCCCCATACAAGTAGTGTCTCTACAATTTTAATGCTAATACTACTACTGCTAGTTCTAAGTCATGAGTTGGGTAATTTTTCTCATATGGCTTCAATTGGTAGGATGTATATGCTATGACCTGCTCACCTTGCATCAAAACACAACTTAATCCTTAGGTTAAGGTGTCACTATAAATAGTGAATTCTTCCTCACTCTTCAGACATAATAGAGTTAAGGTCGATATAAGCTTGTCCTTGAGTTTTTGGAAACTAGCTTCACACTTATCATCCCAATTAAATCTCACCTTCTTTTTGTGTTAATCTAGTGAAAAGAGTCACTATTTTAGACAACCCCTGTATAAACTATAGGCCTTAAAATGGAAAACAGAAGGGGGGTGAATTTTTTGTTCAAAAACTTTTACCAGATTTTAATTAAATGATCACTTTTTAAATCCACTTTTCAAATGAAGAATGTACGTGATGAGAAAAAGTAAAATAATAAAAAAATAATGTGCAATGATAATAAAGAGGATGGCAATGTATAAAGGTTCCTTCTATTGGGTATGTCCTCTCTTCCAATTTTGCTACCAGGGATCCAGCCTTCCACACTGGTTATTCCACTAATCTAATAGCTAAAAAATGTTACAAATACTAATAGCTCTTACTTTATCTGTCTAGCCTACCACTCAACTAAACACAAATTACAAGACTTTGTAACCTCACTTTCTTAAGCTAATCTTCACATGAAAAAGTAAAGAAAATTTTACAAGAATAAGAAAATGTAAATTTTCTAATTTAATCTAAAAAAAAAAGAAGAAAAGAACTGTAATTGTTTTTTTTTTGTCTCTTTTCGTATCATCATATCCTTTTAATGAACTTGAAATCTTCAATTTATATAGTTGCCCTTTTGTTGATAGAAGCCTTCCAACGTTCATAAAGTATTTTAACATTCATAAATAATATCCATGCAATTATGAAATTTTGAAAAATTTAATTTGAAATTCAAATTTAAATTCCTTGATCATGTAACTAATTCTTGTCAAGATTGAAATTGTCAATTTTTACCTTCATGTACCTCTTTAACAACCTCATATGGATAAGCTTTTGTTTGAAAACCAAAAATCCCTCTTTATGCAGATAAGATTCAACTAATAACCATATTTGTTATTCTTATCCTTATCTCATTCTTCTTTGGATGATATTTAGTTAAAATAAATCTTAAACTAACTTAATCTATGACCTTAATATATAAAAAAAAAAAAACTTTACTAACTGCAACTTCAAATAAATCAAACTTGTACTGAATAGAGATAAAAACTATATA
Organism: Laguncularia racemosa; assembly: GCA_037954665.1. Classification (NCBI taxonomy): domain Eukaryota; kingdom Viridiplantae; phylum Streptophyta; class Magnoliopsida; order Myrtales; family Combretaceae; genus Laguncularia; species Laguncularia racemosa. The sequence continues at coordinate 6,461,115 of JBBMOL010000016.1, forward strand.
ATCATATATTCTTCAATCTAAAGCATCAAATAGTTTATTTAAATATCTACTGAAACGGCTAACATATTATCTAGTTAACTATTAGATAAAGTATCTATAAACTACCATTTGCTTAAGTGTTTGTAAAAATAAATACTTTTGTTCTACACACTTAAAACATATTTGTTAAATATTTTACCACTAATAACCATTTTGTTATCATTAAAACTTACTTCAAGAACTTAACATAATCCATCTATAGTAACCTACTAAACTCAAGAACCTCCTTATGTCTGTTACTATCCTTAATTTGGGCCAATCTACTACAGTTCTCACCTTTTTTAGGTCTATTGAGATTCCATCTCTGTTGACCACATGGCTAAAGAAAACCACCTACTCCAATCATAATTCATATTTCTTGAATTTCGCATACAACCACTTTGCTTGTAACCTACTTAGCACCAATCTTAAATGCTCTTCATGTTCCTCATTGCTCTTAAAATATATCAAGATATTGTCTATAAAGACAAACATGAACTTGTCCAAGAAATCTTTGAATATGCTAGTCATTAAATCCATGAAGGCTACTAGAGCTTTCATCAAATCAAAGGGCATCACCACATACTCATAGTGCATATACCTCATCCTGAAAACTGACTTCAAGATGTCTTTATCCTTAATTCTCAATTGGTGATACCCCAATCTTAAGTCGATCTTAGAGAATACTTAAGCTCCCTGTAACTGGTCAAATAAACCATCTTAGGGAGAAGATACTTGTTCTTGATGGTGAAGCAATTCAATTCTTTGTAATCTATGCACAGTCTTATGGTTTTATCCTTCTTTTTGACAAAAAAGACTAGCACACCCTAAGGAGATGTATTAGGTCTTATGAATCCTTTATCTTGTAAGTCCCGTAACTATTTCTTCAACTCTTCTAACTCAACCAGTGTCATCTTGTATACTAGTTTCAATATTGGTGCTGTATCTAGTACCAAATCAATGCTGAACTCAATTTCCCTAACCGAGGGTAAACTAGGAAGGTCTTTTGGAAAGACATCAAAAAAGTCCCTCACTACTAACACCATCTCCAATTTCATTACTCACTTGTCTCAGCTGTCATAACAGCCAACATACTCTTTCTCCATAACTCATAAGTGGGTAATCCTGTTGCTCTCTATGCTTCCAACTTAAACTTAAAGGAATCTCTTCCAAGTATATTAAAGTGTACCACCAAGTTATAGAAATCAATGGTGGCATAGTAATCCGACAACTAATTGACTCCGAAGATTATATTAAACTCCACCATCTCTATCATCAATAGGTTTGTTAGCATTACCCTACCTTGTATCTCTGCTCTTACATTTCTACAAATCTTATTTAAAACCCTTCTAACTCCTAAGGGAGTACCAACAGTTAAGTAATCATCCAAACATTTAGAAGTCAATCCACGCTCATGTACAAAAGATTCAGACACATAAGAATGAGTTTCACTAGTATCAGAAAAGACATAGGCATTGCAAGTCTGTACTTAAAGCATACTTGTAATAGTGTCCATATCTAAAAGGTGTTGGTGCTATTGTTGTTAAAGTTCAAACATTCTAACTCAAACCCGTTATCTAGAACCTCTTGTCTAATGTCTACTAGCTTGTGCTCATGCTAGAGGTCTTGCTACCTGTTGAGTTAGGGTTGTATGATTCCCTACTTAACCCTAAGTATAGTCAACTATCTTTTGTTCCCTTTTGTTTACACACATGGTAGAATACCAATGGGATGGATCTCTTAGTACAATTCCTACTTATATGACTTATCACCCTAAAGGAGAAGCATGCACCCTCTAGCTATCTGCAATCCCTCTATTCATGGGGCCTATGACATTTGGTACACCTAACTACAAGGGGCTGCTAAGGGAAGTGTTAAAGGTACTAGTCGGATCTGTAAAGGAGAAGCTACAATAACTAAAGGTATGTTCTGAAATATTTAAGGCCTCTTGCCCTTGTCTTACATCACCACACTAGAAGCTAGCCTTTTACCCAAGGCCACCCCTAACCTGTAGGTCAATTGTTCCTCTATCCTTCTCTTGCTTTGCTTTATAAATTTAGCCTTGTCTACCACTTCAGTATAAGTGGTAAGTTAGAAGCATCCAACTTCATGTTAGAGATTTGGCTCCAATCCCCTCATAAATCTCCTTACCCTTGATCTATCATTAGCACACACCACCTCGGATAAGAACTTAATTAGGTGATTTAGTTCTACCTCATATTCATCCATTCACTTGTTCCCCTGTTCATAATTATAGTATGCAACTTCTGTCCTATCACAAATGCTACTAATACTTCAAATAAAATAGCTCTTGAAATCCCCTCCAGTTTATACACCCTCTTACTAGCATAGGAATTGATGCCCACCAACTTGTTGCAATCCCTTTCAACACAAATGGAGTATAGTTTACCTTCTTGTCTTTTAGAACTCAAAAGGCGGCAAAGGTCTTATCCATCTCTTTCATCTAATTCTCTACCTCTATAGAGTCATCAATTTTAGGCTTGAACTCCTTTGCTACCCAAATAAACCTATCTAAGCTTATTGTCTCCTCAGCTACTTATTTTGTTGGGCATTTTGCACTTGCTGTTGTTATTCTGACAACCTTATTAAGTTGTTCACAATTTCCAAAAGTTAGGCGATTTGGTTTGCAACTTAACCTTATCCCCCTTGTGGTTGCTAACCATGGAGATTCCCTCTATCTAGGTTATCCTGTCGAGCGCCTCTTAATGATTATGACCTAATAATTCTTCTTGGAGGCATTTTCCTAGAGAGGAGACAACTAAATAGACCCAAGAGTTAATGCCTAATTTCACCCACTCTCTTGATATCTCACCATCCTATAGATTCAACGCCTAATTTAACTAAAGGTCACAACTTACTTTCTACTTATTAAAACCTATACCTATTGATCATCACCTAGTTTCTGAAGATCGTCAAACCTAAACTTTGATGCCACTTAATTCGTAATGCTCTAGAACCTTGGACACCACAACCTACCATATGTCCTTATAGGGTAAAGACATACTAAGGCTCTTAACGTAGCTAACACTATGTAACTTGCAATAAATATTACTCATAATTGAAATAATTTATCTAATGTCATTCATAATGATTCAACTAAATCTCATTACAAACCATAAACTGCTTGTAAGCTAACCTTAGTACATCATTGTGATCAAAATTTAGAAACAATTAAAGTTATAGTAATTGAATAGCCTATCTTACTCCAACGGAAGTCACCATGTCAGTAATGTTAAGACTTCAAATTTCCTTCCTTACCTAGTCGTCATAGTAGTAATAGTATTCTACATTGCTTCCATCTTGTGCGTATGAGCCTAGGTCCTTATCATAGAAGGTGTATTCCGCTTTGCTTGCAACTAAAAAAAAAATGTTTCCCGAAGGGTGAACTAATGCCAATTATGTATAACCCACAAACACATGCGCATGATTAGGCATAACTTAAACCATATACGCTAATGCAACAACAAAGCTTTCAAACAACAAGTTACTATTTCATTTATTCCCAAAACAACAAAAGAGTACCTGTGACCCCACTACATCATATATATATATATATATATATACTATGGTGTTGGAAATTGTCACTATAGGACCCAACACCCACGAGTCTCTAAATCTACCTACATCATTTCAATGTTTGGCACCACTAGGGACAGCGTCACATAAGAATCATCAAGATGCTCTCTAAGGATCTACCACTATCGGGCCCCTAAATTGAGCCAAGTACAACTAGTAAACAACTTAATCTAATTCGATATACCAATGATTCTAATTCCTTAACTATCCTAACAAACAAGATTACACGTACCTAATAGGACGTTCTTAAACATGACTCATCCTCATCCGGCAGTTACACTAAAATCTATCAAAATGTAAAGCAATCAATCTTAGTACTAGTCTAGGTATCATCAAGGTTACTCAATTTTGATCACTTAGTTGTTATAGGATCACTTCTCTTATTCTAGTAGAATTTTTAAAGTTGTATTAGGTGTTTAGGGTTAACGAAATTCAAATAACAAGAACATAAGTCGAATAAAGAAGTTTCTCAAGGTACACAGTCGTGTGTTAAGTTGTGTACTTAAGCACGGTAGGTTAGATAACCATGTACTATGGTTGTGTACCTTTCTATATACTTACATAATTCTATACACCAAAGTACATGGCCATGTACTGTGGACATAGAACATTATGTATACCTTCATAATTTGACATGCCTATGTATATGGACTATGGCCATATACAATTACACATGTAGATACACAAGCATATACCTGGCCATAAACTTCCTAACTTGTTATTTTTCCTTTCTACACAACACAAGTAGGTACATGGGCGTGTACCTAGCTACATGCTCCACTGTTTCATCACAAATCCTCTTCCTAATTCGCTAAATTCCAATTCACTCAAACCGTAAAGGAAATTCATCACTACTAAGCCTAATTATGCATTGTTTCTAACATCAGAACACTAATTTGTTTAATTGAACAACTTACCGACTTAGATTATTCCAATGATTAAAGTCCTATCCTGAACCTTTTTCTTGCACTAATCCTCTACAATGAAATCCAATGAATTTAACACTAATTCATATTACACACATGTAAATGGTAATCAAGAGTTATTAATTGGTTCACTTATCATATGTACTTTATCGAATCATAGGGTATAGCAGTTAGCTGCTTCTCCTAAGGTTTGTCTTACTCTGGGAATACTATAGTGCCAAAAAATGAAAAAGAGTCAAACTGACTAGTGTTTAACCCATTCACACCCATCTCATAAAATAACCAAATTACCCCTTATCTTAAATCCATATTATCTTTATTTGCCCTAATCCTTTATATCATTTTATCTTTAATTTATTGCTCTCAAGTTTTACATCATCAATGACATCTACATTATTAATCTCTTCTATCAAGTAACAGTATGTTTATATCATTTTATTGCGTACATCGAATTGGTCAATACCATTCATGGATTAAACATGTACATGATTCTTGGGTCCTCAAGCCAAATCATATTATAAATCAACTAAAACTTTGCATAAAAATAGTTTAAACACTTCTATTGAATACATTTTTAAATATTCTTAAACTCAAATTTGAGTTCTATAATTCTCCATTTGTAAGCAATGAAAAAAAAATATTATGCCATTAACAAATTCTAACCAAAAGACATCAAAAAACCTCCATAAACATAAATATAATATAATAATGTAATGGGTTTTTCCTTCCTTTAAGTGTAATGTTTACACAATAATATTATTAATTTAAGAAAATCACAATTTTAATTACCTACATCACTTTAATAACACCAACTCAAGAAAATAGAACTTGATTTTTGTGAGATTTATATCATCGTATGGTGACCACAAGGGTTGTGGTCCAAAGTCATCATCCTAAGACACTTACGAAAATACTAGCTAGCAACTTAATTAGAAGGAAATTAAGATTAGGCTTTGGAGTTAGGGTTTAAGTTGTTAGGGAAATTTTAAAAAAAAAAAAAAGAAAAGAAAAGAAAAAGAGAAGAGGGGCTAACCTTAGTGTGGCAACATATCTTGGGCTTACAAAACCTTAGGGTGATCCTTGTGGTCCCCACTTAGTTATCCTTATGCCTTCTCACTATATGATGGTAAGTGCATCTTCTAAGGCCTCTTTAGGTCTTCTCATTTAGTAAATCTCCAAATTAATTTTTAATTTTCTTATTGACATTTTATACCACTTAATTGCTTGTCTAACTCAGGTATTATCATTTCTTATTTAAAAAAAAAAAAACAGATGTGGGGTATTTAACTCATTTAAAAAAAAAAATAGTCTCTAAACCTCAATTAGTCACTCCGAATTGACTTAGAACAATTCCTTAGTACTTTTATTTATAAACTAAGGTTTTTTAACCATACTTAGGGTTAAGAGGCTATTTCTAAGCTAGTTTTGATAAGATCGAGTTTAAGGGTAAAAATGCCGTTTTGAAAAAACATAGCCCTAAACTTCATAAAACCCTTCTTAATTGACTTTAAAATTTTTCTTTTTAAACTCCATTGATCTTAATTATTAATTTGGGGTTTTTAAGCTTGTGCAAGGTAATTAAGTCAAACTACATAATAAATGGATATGCGTAGTGCTAGATGTAATGTATATGTTAGAGTCATCCAATAGTATTTTATCTTTCAACTTAATAAATTGCATTAGTTTTTTTATAGTATATTAACATCCTATAACATTGAAGTGGCCTACAGAGGTCTTTGGAATGATGATTAGAGGAGTTAAGCTCAACCATTTATACATAATGCAAGGATGATTATTCTTATTGTATCTATTATAGATGTTGATTCTTGGATAGAGCCTAGAGGATCCTAGTGTATATGTTATTGGATGTGACGATATAACGTGTATTGGCAATACAATGGAAAAAGTCCCTTTTACTTAATTAGGTGCTGATCTAAATCTAAAATAAAGAGAATTAGGGGAAGGTAATCTATAAAGGTTTAAGAAGTATTTAATAACTCAACATGTGCTAGTATTAATGGTCATAACTAAGCATAGTTTTTAGAATAGATAGACAACATTATTTAGGAATAAGGTAATGAGGGACCAGGCATGTGTGGAGCAATAGGTAGCTTTAAGGAAGGTAGTTGACTAGATTGAATTAGAAGAGGTTAATTATAGTTGTTACTTGGTTATGTGACCATGTGCACTAAGTTGTGCAAATATTTAAAGCTAATGCTAAGATTCACTATGGTTGTGACTTGAATTTGCACAATGCTTGAGATTGAAGAGTGATCAAGTGAATATAAAAGACAAGGGATGAAGCCAAAGTGCAATACAATGAGCAATACCCGACCAACAAAGAGAAGGTGGTCAACAACTAAAAAGGCTAACTACTCGATGGGTAGACAAGATCCACTAGGATGACTCCCAACTACAGCAAGTCATAAAGCCTTGGCAACTTCCTATACCCCGTGTTCTTGGTATTAAAATTAAAATTATTATTATTATATTGAGTTTAGCTTTTGAAAATTCTATAAATCTTATAAAGTGTATTGAGTGAAGCAAAAGAAAGAAGTAAAATCTAACGAACTTGGTTAAAGGAAAAGATACTTTGCGATCATGTAAGATAATAGTTGTGCAATTGTTACTAGCACTATATTGATTTGCTCAATTTTATTCATGCTTACACTATCAATCTTTATCCTTTGCTTGTTTCTTTATCTTGTTAGTTATGTATTCTATTGACCTAAAATTTGAAATTCGAACCTTATCATAACAAGTAATAGTCTAGAACTTTATTGCTTGGATGGAGTATGATTTATGCATTGTACAACATACTTTTACTCATTCACTTATTGATAAAAACATCTTGCACCATGGCATTAATGCAAATATTACATAATTCTAACTAAAAAAGATGCCAAGGCTCCCACGATCATATGAAATGAACACTATTCTCCTAGAATGAAGAAACGCGTTAGATCGCCCATAGAGAGTTGGTTAAAAAAATGAAAAAAAAAAGAAAAAGAAAAGAACTCAAAAGGATGACTTTTCCTTCCTATCAGAGAAGCAACCCGAAGGGCCACCATTAGGTAGAAGTGCTACATTTGTTGGACTTTCAGCACCTTCTTTAGCAAGCAAGACACCCCTATTGAAGTTTAAATCAGTTTGGCAATAACTAGGGCACACACTGTTTATGCATAAATTGGGATATATTTTTGCCAGGATTCTTGTATGAGCATTCATTGCTGCTTTTAAGATAATATAGGCTGGCAAATCTGCAGGCCAACCTTTGCTTGCAAGCGAGCCATCTTTATTATCCTTAAGAAATACTTTTATTACCCCATCCACCTTCTCTTCCGAAAGGTTTTTAACATCACTAAGAACTCCCTTGGCCCATTCATTGGATACTCTCTATAGACAAAATCACAATATTTATGAGTCCCATGAAATGCAAACAATTATACTAATACACAAACTTAACTCAAACTCGACTTATGCATGAATTCGATTCATGCTTAATCAGGTTCACAAGCTCATCTAGCCAAATAATCTGAAGTCTAAGTTTGACTCAATGAAGTATTCAAGTAGCTTGATCTGGAGTTTACTGCAAGTATAATCTAATTAATCTTGAGTAAATATAGAGCCAAACTTGAGTAACTTACAAGTGGGTTTAGCTTATTTATACTTTAGTTCATAGACAAGCACCTTATCAAGGACATTAAATTTTATTTACCTCTAGTTTCCCTAGGATGGAAGAAACATTGACAACACTTGGTGAGTTGGATAACTAGAGGATATCGATAAGTGCTTCCACCATTCTTTTGGCACCATAATAGTTTATATTAAGGCATTCTTCGGCGGCTTCGTACGGTTGGCTTATGGCTTCACTCCAATCGCTTTGTGCTCCTTCCTAATATAATGAAATAAACGTGTATACATCATTAGACTGTGATCATCAAATCCAATTAGCAACCCTTGTCTTTTAATTACCAGAAAAAAAAAAAAAAACTATGAATACACTCCAAAAATAGCAAAACTTTACGTGGCAATGTTATAATGACAGAAATATATCATGCCACTCAATGATTTTAATTAATTGTTAGATTTAACTCTATAACCAACTGATATAAAAGATTAATGTGCTGTTACTTCAACTAAATTCCTTTAATTAGACTGCTTAATTAAATAGAAGTTCAATTACGAATTTTTTAAAAAAAAAAAGAAAAAAAAAATTGAACTTAGCACTTCCTACTTGTGATATTATGTTACGTAAGGTCAGCGACATAATCAAGAATTTATGATTGCTGAATTGAGAAATAATCACCTTCTCATAACTAGCAGCCTTTAATCGCTCGGAATCAGCTACTGCGACAACCCTTGCATTGTTTACCTGCACGCACACTAGTGACTTTCACCCCAGCGCTCTACTTTTCTATTGTTGTTGTTCGCATCCTACGATTTATCTACTTCGTGAAGATGGGCTTAAAAATGTTTTTACCAAAATATCAAGCTTGCCAATCTGGGTCTTGATGAAATCAGCAAGTGAAGCAATACTGGCAAGATCAGTAACATCAAGCTAGCGAAAAATAACATGACCAGACAGACCACATTCTTCAAGTTTCTTAACAGCGTCAAGACCTCTCTTCTCGTCCCTGGCTGTCAAAATCACGATGATGCCTTTAGATGCCAACTGCTTGCATATTTCAAAACCTATCCCTTTGTTTGCTCCTGTAACTACTGCATACCTGAGCATAAGAAAAATAAAAAGCACAAATCAATGTGAGAAATTGTTATGTCAACTATATGAAATTGCACTTATAACATGGTATTAGAATAGGCAATCGAGAGTTAGAGTTTCCCCATGGTCATCCCATTCAATTAAGTAGTCTACTCGACAAGCTTCAGATTACGAACATTTTAGTGGTAGTAAAGATATTACCACTTTGTTGGTTTTGCCAATTGTAGTCCTGAGTTCTTATGAGATATGGCAATGCTCCATTTATATAGTAGTAAATTTTTTTGAGCTTTCGTATGGAAAAATGAAACTATTTGTTTTGTCAGAGCAGAGTACGTAATGGCACACGTTTACAGTAAGTAATAGCACCGAAGCCTGTTCAAACATAGCATTTGGTGAGAGATTGAAAAATTCTTAGTAAAAGTCTCAGAACTATTCCCTTTCATCGTCACGTAATTTGGGTAGGAATGGCATCAATTTGGACTCATTCGTCTTATTGAGTGAGAATTCGTCTTAGTTAATCCGATAGCCTCACGTTTAAAAGCAAATATGATATAAAGAAGCTGCAAATTCTAAGATGGAATGCAAAGTCTTGCAATAGCAGTTTTGACGATTACACTGTCAATGGCCGTGTGGTGAGTTTTCATATCATTCAAGGGCTTATGGCGTGGCATTTATACATAAAGTATAAGGAGAAACTAACTAGAGATTGGAAAATACAAACATATGATGTTCTTGTACTATTACATACGGAAATCTTCTGTTACATATAGTAACATGTATACATATGGTATCATACATGCACCAAAATCCCTGAAAACAGACCAGAAACCAAGAGGACTGATGGAACCGTACATGCCTGACAGAAGCATTCATATTTTTAGAAATGTACTATTTCTTTGCGAGAAAAGAACAAGCCAGAGGGTCCATCCTTAGGAAGCAAAGCCAACCAAACAGGACTCTCAGCTCCCTGTGACGCATCCAGAAAGCCCGTGTTGCAAGTTATGTCTGTTCTAACATAGCCAGGACAGACACAGTTGATTAAGAATGATGGGAACTTCTTGGCCAGCATCCTCGTGTATGCGTTGACAGATGCTTTGGAAAGTTTATACGCGCGTAAATGGGGTGGCCATCCTCTTCTATCAAGCTGGTCCTCTTTGAAATCTCTCAGAAGTTCTTCAAGTAACTCATCGATTTTCTCCTCGGTGAGATTTTCAGTCTCACTAAGGATCTGCCTTTGCCTTTCTCCAGGTATATTCTGAAGTAGAGATATTTTGTGCACATTTGATTGAAATGCTCAAAAGAAAATTAGATGCTGCTATGTTGCGCATTATTTTCTTGTTTTTATGTAATGCAGCAGAATTGCATAGAAAGTTATGCCTTTTATGATTAATTTGGTAATTAATGCAACAATCCCTAAAAGCTTATGAAACTGCACCAACACCACCAACTTTTATGATTGCGCATCTGTGTCCCTCTAATGTTTATGAAGCCCACAGTTATAGAATTTGCTAGGAGTAATCCATGTAGCTATGGAAAACTAATCAAGAAGTTGTCCACGTAGTTACCAAACTAATCAAAAGGAGGATGTTTAGTCTATGTACTAAGGAAATTCATACGATGGTGTAATGATACATAACAGGGTTGTAAATGCAGAATTCAAAAAAGCAGCTGCATCAATGTAATCCTGAAAGTCTGCGGGGTAATCGGTGAAAGAAAACTTACCTAGATTTGAAGCTAGAAGTATATAGTGTTTCTATAAAATCTTACGCAGGAAAATACTGGCTAGGCCTACCCAAGTAATTATCCGTCCTTCAGGACCACTAAGAGAGTTCCATGTCCCACAAATGTAGAAAAATTTTGAAATCAGCTCGAAGAAATGCCCATCAATACCATAGTAATCAATGATTTACCTCCAATTGTCCTAGAAGAGAGGATACGTTTACTATCCGGGCTGAATCGGACAACTGAAGAAAAGGAAGCATTGCTTCAATCATTCTTTTGGTGCCATAGTAGTTTGTTTTCAGGCATTCTTCGGCCAAAGCATGATTCTCAGTCGATATGTCATCCCATACCTCTCCTTCTCGCGGCTGCATGAGCAAAACAATCACTCAGCTTTAAGCTTAGCATTAAAACAGCTAAAAACCCCATCAAGTGGTCCACTTAATTAAATACAAGCGAGATGACGGTACAGAGATTTGAGCTCTTGATGCTCTAGTACCATGTTAAGTTTTAAGTCATTAAGGGGTCAAGGCCAGAATACTAACGAATCTTTGTTCACGTTCCACAGCCTTTGCCAAATTCTCAGGGTCCATGATGGTTCCACCAACTCCAGCATTGTTGATCTGCATTTAAACTTCTATCGTCAGCACAAAATAATTTTTCAACTCTTTTCTATAACGGCAAGACCCAGCAAAAATCAATATCCAATAGACGTTGAAGCCAACCGAGCTTAATCTTATGGCATACGTATCATTGAATCTGCTCAAAGTTGTTGTAGTAATCCTTCTTTTACACATAGAATAGAATAAAAGAAGGATGCAAATAAGTTGAGTCAAAATAACGGTATTAAACTCAAACTTGAGCTAGAATCAAAATCAATCGAGTTTAGAATGTTAAGATTTGAGTTCGATTTGAAATGCGACTCCATTGACTCAGAGCGCAAACTCAGTTGAACTCATTCAGGCTCGTTTCACTGCAATATATTGTGCTTAGTTTATGCTTAATCTCGACTCAAGTTTGATTAATCTTTTGAACTCATTGAGCTAAATTTTATCAAGCTCAAACTTGACTCAATAAGCCATTCAAATAACTAGAGCTCAAGTTTGACTGGATTTGAATCAAGTTGAACTCGATTAAACATCAAATTGAACTTGCGTAGCGTTTGAGTAGGTTTGTTTTCCTCCACAATATAATTACTTCTATCATTATAGAAATAGCTCCAAGTGATGGCAATATTTAGTCTAATCATGAAGAAGGTTTGGAACATGCCAGAATGTCTAGCTTGCCAAACTGTTCCCCGATGAAATCAGCCAGAGAAGCGATGCTGGATGGATCAGCAACATCAAGTTGGTGAAAAATAATGGAGTTCGAAAGACCAGATTCTTCCAATTCCTTGACAGCTTCATGACCCCTCTTCTCATCTCTAGAAGTCAAAACCACCATGACTCCATTAGAAGCTATATGTCTACATATTTCGAATCCTATTCCCTTGTTTGAACCAGTGACAACAGCACACCTGATAACCGGAAAAAAAAAAAAAACCATTCCTACCATGTTATTTCTTTTCTTTTTTTTTAAGAAACTATTAACAGGTTCTCAGAACACTCGAATGCTTCAAATATTATAATGGAAGGAATAAATGAAATGATATGGTATTTACCTCTTTGTTGCTAGAAATGTTGACGATGTTTCCGCCATTGTTGTGCCTTGGAAGATGAGAGTAAGAAGCGGATTTGCATTTAAGAAAAGTAAGTGTACGTCCAGAAACTTGTTAAATTCTGCATGTTATAACTTTACTTATATCGTTAATGTCCATGCTTATTCACACTCATATGAACATCGCCAAATCTTTCTTAAGTATGATTGAGTGATATTAAAGTAGGTTATTCAACATGTATTTCCTAAGTCTTTTAAGCTTATAAACATACACGCGCATATATATATATATATAGACAGATAGATAGATAATGATATAGGTATAGATAGATAGATAGCCATATTTTTATGTATTAAATAGTGCAAGTTTCCTAGAATTATGCATAGGTATGGCTACATACATGTTATGTGTCCATGAATTTATACATAAATATAGCTTCATAAAATAAAGATATATATATATATATACACTAAATTATTTACTTATAACGGATTGGAAGACAAAATAACATATATGTGTGTATGTGTGACAAAAATAGTTTTGATACTTATAGATATATGTCCATAATACATTGGTGAGAAAAGTTAATTACAGTAGCACTAAAAGATTAGCTATTGTAATGGATTTTATCTACCTAAATCCCTATATAATTGTGTGTGTATAAGGGTAAGGAGACATACCTGTACACGTGCACAACACAATTACACACAAAACACCACAACACACAACACACATGCACACACAACAAGGGAACTAGCAAGCCAGTGCTTTTAAGCACCATCAAGCAAGTGTTTTCCAAATTTTCTAACATTTCTATTTCATTAAGAGTTAAGATAGTGCTTTTCACATCGGCTTGACGATATTCAACTTTCATTTGACTTCTTCCTTTTAGTATGAATATTTCACATCCTAACCCAAAATTTCACCAGTCCAAACTCTAAAACAACAACAAACACAACATCTACAATGTCATCCAAGCAAGAAATACACAAACACAAGACAAACATTGTAGTATATCTTTGAATGTTCCACTCACATTGATATCTTAACTTCAAAACTCCAAACAAACCTAGAGGAGTCATGAAAGTTTGAATATTTGACCTAGTAATAAAAGAATAACAAAACTTGAAATTAGATCTAGTAACTGAACACATTAAAATTTAGAATAAAAATCAAGTCTATATATATATATTTTAAATTCGTGTAAATTTAACCTAGATTTAGAGTTTGATATTTATTTAGTAAGTGAGGTCTTAAGGGAAAATATTTTTTGTCGTGCCTTAAAAGGGGGCTTAGAAGTTTCTACTAAAAGTTGTCACGCTACACATGCACTTGTTACATGATAATTGCCTTATAAGTTAGAGGTCACAAGAATAATTATTTAAATAATTACGGTTAATCATATTACATGTAATCCTATAATAAGAATATAACTATGAATTTCCGTGCTCCAAGGTCAACTAAGATTGCAGAGAATCGACATCCCCTACCAAACAATAAAATGGAAAAACACATTTAAGTTTTACAAATTCCATTCTTACATTGAGTTCCTAAGAATAGAATTTCATATAAATAATCTATTAATACACACCTTACTATATCACTCTTGATTTTGGTAGCATATAACAATTTACAAAATTGAATGCTTTTGGCATTCCACTATTTCATTTTAACTATTCTATATTCATCGGAATAGTTACAACTGTTTCTCATAAGCAGGTTCATTTAGGTCCCACACTACTACAAACCGAAAGTTTCAATAAACCAGATCAAATATTTACAAACATCTATGTACCAATATTCTAATATAGATTTATAGAAAGAGTTCATTATAACTCTCAACCCTTACTTATTCTAAAAGTTTTGTGGCAAAGTTTACTCACTTTAGTGCTATGCCTAAGCGATAAGTTTTCATAGTCGTGTCTTGTATCACACACTCTATAGGAGGGTGAGAAATAGCTTAGTAAGATAAGAGTACAATATCTCAATACTGTACACACATAAACAATTCACATAAGTGCTCAATTGTATGCTATGTATAGGCAACCATATGCAATGCAATATTGCATGTAGTCTTCCGGTAACCAATATGAAGTCTGGGGTTTACACTCCCTTTGACCTTAGGTCGGGAATTTGCATCACAACCATCAGTTCCTAGGTTTCACAACCTAATTATTTTAATCTTATCTCTTCATTAGAATTGGTCTTTTAAATTTAATTCCATAAACTCAGGTGTAATTTAGCACACCAAATAATAAACACCCTTAAGGAAAAACCAAACTTAGAACCATTAAAGGCCCAACAATCCCTTAATCACTTAGTTAACCCCTAGAAAAATATTAGTCCTACTCAATTACTTTCAATATGCCCTATAACAGCGATGACCTTCAATATAATGCAATGTCTCATATAATGCATGTTGAAATTTATATTAGCTTAATATTATTATGTCAATTTAGATTTAAGTGACCAATTAGATAAAGAAACAAATCACAAGAAAATAAAATTTCTCAATAAATTAACATATAAGGTCAAATCAACAATAACATATTACAACTTAATCTCATCAATCACCCAAGGTTGATCTACAATTCTTATTCCTCAACAACAACTGAGTCATTCCATTACTCAAGCCTCAATTCATCTATCTTCAAGAACCAAACCAAGCAACTAAATGTGCCTCCTTCCAATATTCTCAACTTATCTCACCACACTAACCACTTATTCCATTCTTTAGTCACAAAAAAAAAAGAAAAAGAAAAGAAAAATTCACATCATCACGGTATAATAAAGTTAATTTTTCAGGAATTTAGATTTCTTTTTAATTCAATTAGTCACACATTACACTATACTACACACATGCCTCTCCCTTAATTCCCACACATACCCATTGTAGCATACACAACAACCCATCCGTGACACACACAGCACGCTTAACATACACACCCTGCACTACCATCACCTACGTTCGCATGCCCATGCACTCACATACTACACTTCTATGCGTACACATACACGCACTTGCCCGTGTACATACACATACATGCCCATGCATACACAATCTATCACACACATGTAGCACACCCAACATCCTCACATACATGCAGCACATACTGCTTCATCATAAATGCATAGCGTGCCATTCCAGCACACACACACACACACAAATAAACACACACATATATATACACCAGCATACACCACACAAACACATCGTTTCAGCATACCCACACACATATACACACACACAACACGATCACACACATGGCACACACCAGACTAGCACACACACACATATATCAAACAAACACACACTCACTTGCACACACATACATTAATCCAACACACAACAACACATTTACACATGATCGCACTAGCACACATAGTGACTCACAGCACAACCACACCCCAGCACACACTACTCACATAGCACCTCACCTCTGCCGTGTGCACACTTCACACACTCGCATATACACAATACACATAATACAATCGCACACACATCCTGCATAACTCAATCATGCACACACCGTACCCACACAACACAATCACGTACTAAGATTCCCTCAACATCAACATGGTCCCCTACATGTTTTACATACCTCCATGACAATAGCAATAATAGCAATGGCAACAACAATAGCGGCAATAACAACAATAGCAGCAGTAGCAGAAATAGCAACAACAAAAACAGCAACAGCAGAAACAACAATAATGGCAATAGAAATAGTAATAATAGCACACACCACAACCCACACTAAACATCCCATTGCATACACATAGAACACTCATGTTCCAACACATACACAATAGCATCCCATTAGCAGCCACTCACACCCATCGTGCACCCAAACATGCACAATAATATACCTTAGCTACAGTAACGCTACAGTAATACGCCTTACAGCACAAGCTATTAAACTCACCAAAGCATTTCATATCACTCACACATATGAGAGCATGCAACACATATTCACACACAAATCACACCCATCACACAGTAATGCTCACACACACACAACTGACACAACGTCATTCAACATGCGCATAGTTTCATTTTAGCTCCATCCACTCACACCTACTACACATATTGCACACACATCTCACAATATGGTACAAACACATTAGCCACTTCATTCTCATTTCCACCCACTTGCGAGGCAATAGAATCACGTACAACACACGTTCAGAACAAAACATACATACATACATACATACATATATGATTCCAAAATAAAACTCATGACATCCATGGAACAAAACATAATTAATTATATATATACATACATATATATATATAACATCTTAGATACAAATAGCAATATATCACTGACTTCTTACTTATTTAGGTTTTTTAGTTTTAAAACTTAAAATAACCCTCGAGAAATCATGTAAATTTAGGGCTCTCACCTAGTAACAAATGAATAACAAAAGCAAAGCTAATTCTAATAACTAACTCATTAAAATTTAAAATAAAAATCAAAACTAATTTTTTTTTAATTCCTATTGATTTAAATTCAAATTTGGAGTTCGAAATTTACCTAGCAAGTATGGTCTTGATGTAAAGTACTCCTTTCAAGGATTGTAATAGCACTTACAGTTTTTGATTTGTAGTTAGTATGAAAAAGTTACAGATTTTTTAAGTTTTGGGGAAAAGTTAAGAGAGAAAGAGAGATAAGAAGAGAAAGGAAGATAAGAGAGAAAAGAGAGATAAGAAAGGGAAAGGAGGTATGAGGCAGAGAAGAAAAGAAAAGAAATAAGGAAAATAGGCAATGAATAAATATCAATTACCGATCTGGTTAGTATAAGTATTAACATTTTATTAAATTATTTAAATTATGATATTTTTATATTAAAATTTATATATATATTAAATAAAATATTCTAAACATAAATATATATTTAAAAATTCTATTTAACAATCATAAATCTAAAATATTAATTCTTAATTATTATTTATTATAATTATCTAACAGATCTCTTTTCTTTCTTATCTTTTTATTTTAAAGTTTATTATCATTTGTTATAAAATTTTCATTATATGTCAATTATTAAGATAATATTAATATATTAGAGTGACCTAATTTTTATTATTAATTTTCTCATAATTTTATAATCGCAAAAAATTCTATCCTTACTACCCTAACATAAAATTACTTATTTTTCTACTTATTTTATTTAATTTTAGTATAGTTTTTCAAAATTTCCAAAGCATTACACTTTTCCAAGGATCATAGTAGTGCTTATGGTTTTTTATTTGGAGTTATTATGGGGAAGTTACAAAATTTTCAAGATTGGAGGGGAAAGTTGAATCGTAACCAAAGAAAGAAAAAGAAGAAAAAGGAAGAAAGAAGGAAAAGAAAGGAAGAAAAGAAAGAAAAATCCAGCTTGAAAGAAAATGAGAAGAGAGCAAAAGTGAAGTGAAGCAAAAAGAATATAAGGGTGGGGAAAATATCTAATTTTGGGTTTGATTAGTGTGTATACTAATAATCTAGTTAAATTATTTAAACTATAATACTTTTATATGGAAACTTATATGTAAGCTAAATAAAATATTTTGAGTATAAATAAATATTTAAAAATTCTATTTAACTATCCTAAATCTCAAATTTTAATTCTTATTTCCTATTTGTTATATTTCCCTAACAGATCTAGTTTCTTTTTTATTTTTGCATTGTAAAATCCATTATTATTTGTTATAAGATTTTCACTATACGTAAATTATTAAAATAGTATTAACATATTATAAATAATTATTATCAATCTTTCAAAAACTTTTGTCCACTATAAAATTTACTCATGAAGTTTTAATAATCCGAAGTGTATTAAAATTAAATATTTATATTAGTGATTATATTATTATATTAGAACTTTACATATATTTATTTTATTCTTGATTATTATTAGGATTTTTATTACACTCCTATGATCCTATAGTCCTATTAATTGTACTTATATTTAATAATCATAGTTAGGCTAACATTGTTAATGATGTCATCATCTACTAATGTATAAAAGAAATTATTTTTAAAACCTTAAAATTTATTGTCATTGTCTTGTGTTAATATAATTTTAAAGAACTTGAAAAATACATTTTTTTCACATATATGTTAGTGGAAGTGCTTTGGAAGATCTTTAAGTTAAATATCACCACAAAATATATAGTTAAAGTTTGACATTAGAATACCCTTTTTACACAATGCTCTTAATTGTGAATAATATCGGTCTATATTATAAGAAACATATCAATATAAAATATATACTTATAGTTATATACATATATAGTATAGACTTTTTAAAAACATTAAACCATGTATTGGATAATTATTTGTATACTTATATAACTTATATTTGTAGATTTTGAAATTTATTAGATTAAGTATTGAACTTTTGATTTATTTATTATTTATCTTTCTTAGTGTCAATATATTAAAGTGATTCAATTGTTATTGATAAAATTTTCAAATTTTTTTAATCATGAAAACATTATCCTGCCATCCTATCATAAAGGTACTTATCACTTTGTTTATTTTCTTTAATCGTAAAATGGTTTTTCGGAATTTTGTAAGGCATTTCTCCTTATAAACAGGATGCCTACTCACTCTTACCGTTTGTAAGCAAGATGAAAATTTTATGGCATTAACAAATTAAAAACAGAAGCCATCGAAGTAAACCTCCTCCATAAACATAAATATAATATAATAATGTAGTGGGGGTTTCTTGTTAAGTGTAATGGTTACACAATAATAATAATAATAACACTACAAAAAAAAATAATATAATAATTATTGTGTTATATATATATATATATATTATTAAAGAAAATAACGCCAATTCAAGATACGGAACTCAATTTTAGAGGCATCCGTGGTTCAACGTCGTCGTCATGTTCCCCATCTTGATGCAATCGACCTGCAGATGGACGAAATCGGGTCGGGGTATGCCTATTTTCGGGTGTTGATTAATTATTGTTCAGAGCTGCATATCATATATTATCTTCGGGTTTTGATTAATTATTATATATTAGAATCAGCACGTTTTCCTAACACACGGTTATTGTTCTAATTCAATTGGGTACACCATGGAAAAAAATATATCAATTCATCTTAAAATCACGTTTGCAGCCAAAAAGGATACGACTATACATCATAATTGACTATTATTATACTTTTTTTCCACAAGTGATTGATAAAATTATTTTCAGATACCTAATATAGATGAGCTAGTTTCGATTCTTTATAGATCCCACCAGGCCAGTAATGTAAGCAATAACAAGTAGCTTCCGGAAATTTTACTCAGCCAGCTTTGTTAGTTCAACTATTCATTATCATTTTTGCCTATCGATCTGCTTTTCCTTTGATTTAGATAAAAACTCAGAATGATTCCACCCGAAAGAATTCGGACGAGATATTTAATAGAATTTAGATCCAATAAGGAAGCTTTAAATGTTGAGTTATAAGGTGGTTAACATACTAATCGACCCGTAAGTGAATTGTCCAACCATAGGACCCATGCTTTATAAAATTACATGCTTTTCCTTTTGTGAGCGGCATGCATAATAATGTATAAATCAGAAGGCAAACTGCAAATTCACTTTGAAACTATACGCTAGGTATAGGTATGAAATAAAAACAACTTCTTTTATTACTCGATGAATGATGACTTAATGATAATTACAACCTTATAAATATTAGAAACAATCTTAAAAAATCTCAACCAACACCAACATATCTTCTGAGTTTATTTAACTAAATAAAAAGTACTAACTCCTAGATAAGATAAGATCAGCTTCCTAAATAAATGGAAAACTCAAAACTAACTTGACTTATTCAGCAAAGACTAATTCAGCAACTTCTAACTTCCAAAATATGATTGAAAGTTGCACTAATTTGCAACATTCCCCCTTAGTGCAAGCTTACTATCAACGACACCAAGAGCACTTCGAAATACTTCAAACTTTGCTTTGCTAAGTGCTTTAGTAAATATGTCAGCAACTTGATCTTCTATTCGTATTTTCTGCAACTGAATGTCCTGAGTCAAAACCTTTTCTCGGACGAAATGTAAAGCGTTTCAATATGTTTTGTGCAGGCATAAAAAACTGGATTTCCAGCAAGCTTAATTGCACTTTCATTGTCACAATGAATGGGGACTAGATAGTCTAAGATAGAAAACATGTCTTGAATGAGCTTCTTAAGCCAAATACACTCTTGAGTGGCCATAGTAGCTGCTGCATATTCAACTTCACAACTTGAAAGAGCAACAGTGGTTTGCTTTTTACTGCATCGTGAGATAACTGCTGAACCTGTATTAAAACAATACCTTGTTGTGGAGCGCCTATCATTTACATCACCACCCCAATTTGCATCTACAAAACCAGTCAAAAGAAATGATGTATGCTGCTTATACAGTAACCTAAAATTCATAGTGTCTTTTACATAGCAAAGAATCTTCTTCGCTGTAATTAACTGACTCTCACATGGTTTGTCCATAAACTAAGAGATGACTCCTACAAAATATGAAATGTCAGGCCTTGTGATAGTTAAATAGAATAGGCTACCAACGAGCTGCCGAAACAGTGTTGCAACTTCCAGTAGTTTTCCTCCATCTTTAGTTAACTTCAAGCAAGGTTCCATAGGAGTAGTCATTACTTTTTACTCCCTCATATGAAAACAATTTAGCAAGTTTTCTACATATCCCTTTTGAGAGACAAAATATCCATCTGACCATTTAACCTCCAAGCCAAGAAAATAACTAACTTCTCCCAAACTCTTCATTTCAAAACGAAGAGACAAAGCATCTTGAAGATGAGTTATTTCAGCATTGTCATTACTTGTAATGATCATGTCATCCACATAGAGAAGGAGCATTGTGCATACTGAAGTTGTTTTCTTAATAAATAAACTTGAATCTGCATTTGAAGACTTGAAACCACATAAATCAAGGTATTGAGCAATTTTACCATACTATGCACGTAGAGCTTACTTGAGGCCATACAAAGCCTTCTTGAGTCGGTACACATAATCTAGAAACTCCTTAGAACTAAATCCATGTGGCTGCTCCATAAAGATCTCTCGATCCAAACCCCCATAAAGGAATGCATTCTTCACATCTAATTGCCACAATTTCCAGCCTTTGTAAGCAGCTAATGAAATAATTGTTCTAATTGTCACCTTTTTAGCAACAGGGCTAAAAGTCTCTTCGTAATCTAGACCATATTGCTGGCAGAAACCATGAGCGACAAGACGAGATTTATACTTGTCCATAGTACCATTAGCCCTTTTCTTCAACTTGTAAACCCATTTGCAAGTAACTATTTCAACATTTTGTGGCTTCGAAACAAGCTCCCATGTGCAATTCTTGTTTAGAGTTGATATTTCCTCCTGCATTGCTTCTTCCCATTCAAGAATGCCTTTAGCTTCATTGTAAGACTAAGGTTCATTTTCACAATCACCCATCAAAAAACAGGACACAACATTGCAATGATTTAACTGAACTTCATAATCGATTAAATAGTCAGGTTGCTTTCTTTGTCTAGAAGACCTTTGAATAGCAATCCCTATAATCTCCTCTTGCTGAATATTTTCTCCAAAAGGAGTAGTAATGCTTCCCATTTCGCTAGATCCATCATCACTGAAGAAGGGTGAAAGATTAGCTATGCCTCTATTCGTATTTGCATCAATCTAATGAGATGAAAATTCATCAAACACCATGTCATAAGAAACAACAACTTTCTTTGTTTCTCGATCCATACATCTTCATCCTTTCCTGTGAGTGTCATAGCCAACAAAAACACAACGCCTTGCCCTAGGGTTAAGTTTAGTCCGCTAGTTTTTGGGACATGAACATAGCATACTCAGCCAAAGACTTGAAAATAACTCACATTGGGTTCTTGATGGTATAGTGCTTCAAAAGGAGATGATTTTGTCCTTGGCCATGGAGGTAGACGATTTATGACATGGCAAGCTGATTGAATAGTTGCTACCCATAGCTCTCTCGGAAGCTTCTTTACATGCAACCATAAAAGACACATGGATGTGAGATGTGCCAACTTGTGCTCAGCAACTCCATTTTGTTATGGAGTTTCTGGATAAGTCATTTGACGCCTAATGCCATGTTCTCTACAATAATTTTGGAATTGTTCAGACATGTATTCTCCTCCATTGTCAATGCTTAGACACTTTATTGGCAACCCAAATTCTTTCTCCACCTGCTCCTTAAACTGAATAAATTTGGAGAGAGTCTCACTTTTGCGTTCCAAGAAAAACACCCAAGTGTACCGAGAGAAATCATCCACAAGAATCATTACATAATGAAAACCATAGAAACTGGGTGGTCTTGTTGGCCCCATCAAATCTGAATGTACCAGTTGTAGCGTAGCAATAGCTCTATTATTCAAATTCAAGAAGGGAAAACGATGTGATTTTCCATATTTGCAACCGGGACAAACCACATCTTGATGAATCTCTTTATAGAGAGGAACTCCATGAAGAAGTTTCATTGTAGAGATTTCCTACAGCAATTGATAGCCAACGTGGCCTAATCGAGCATGCCAAAGTGTCACACTTGCATTCTGACCTATCTTTTCAACATATGCATCACTTGCAAACAGTACATAGAGTGAATCTTTTCTTTTTCCAGTAAATAAAACATCAGCTTCAAGTTGTTTTATATTGGAAATAAATTTTACATCTTCTGGACCAAAAAGAACATACCTCCTAGAATTAGCAATCTGAGAAACCGAAGCAAGATTCTTCTTTAAGCCTGGAACATGATAAACATCTTTAAGAGAAACACCACCAACATTTGAAATATCTTTCTTGATATTGAAATTTCCTTATTTCACTACAACATGTAATGAATTATCAACTGTAACAATGGCTCTGTCTCCACAATGCGAACGAACATCAAAGAGTAAAGAAGCATTTCCAATTGCATGATGAGAGTAACCAGAATCAACAATCCAATCCTTGCTATAATCTATGGAAACATTAGCATATGTTTCCATGTTGGTTTGTTGCACAACAGGATTCACAATAACAGGTTGATCAACAACTTCAATGGATAAGCATTGCTCCCACCCGAGTTGTTTAAACTCACTAGTTTCATGTGCAACATTTGCTCCTATAAGATTTACTTGGCAATTTTGTTTAATATGGCTTGATTTCCCGCATCGATTACACACCACCTTCGCACAACAATCACGCTTTAAGTGTCCTAGCTTTCCACACCTATAACAGCTTTTTGAATTTCCTCTAGACCGTCCTTCAATTTTAGATAGCTTGCTGTCACCTGAAGAATACTTTGAAAAAGAATTGCTTTGTGCTTTGTCTTTTGTATAAAGAGCATCCTCCACTTAGACAGGAGATTGCTTGTTGCTACTGGCCATTTGTTTCATCAATGCTCCCTAATTTGAAAGCAGATTCTCCAACTCAATAATAGAAGGTTGATTTGCCCACCCTTTTATTGAAGAGATAAACAACATAAACTCTTTCTGCAATCCATGAATAAGATAACGACGCAAAAGAGCGTCACTCACGAGCTCCTCTATATCCAATTTTGAAATTTCAGAATACAAAGTTTTAATTTTTAGAAAATATTTTGAAACTGAAAGATTTCCTTGAATTATCCCTGCAATTTCGTTCTCCAAAAACTGCAGCCTCATCGTGTTCTTTTAAGTGAACAACCTTTCAAGTGTCTCCTACACTTGCTTTAGCGACTTTACATCACAAACTTGCTCGATATACTCCTGACTGATCAATGTTCGAAAAAGCAAATAAAGCTTTACCACACTTAATTTACCACTTCCTCCGTAGTTCTGCATTCTGTGGTGTATCTTCTAGAATTACAACATCGTCACCAGAGATAAGATCCCACAAATCCTGCCCTTGTAGATAAGCTTCCATGTAAAGCTTCCAGTAACTATAATTGTTGCCAACTAGCTTGTCTATAGAGACAATGCTTCCGCCATTCATTTTATTGAGTAATAAAATAAAATAAAAAAACACAAGATAGGCAACCACGGCTCTGAAACCATGAAATAAAAACAACTTCTTTTATTACTCGATGAATGATGACTTAATGACAATTACAACCTTATAAATACTAGAAAC
Organism: Laguncularia racemosa; assembly: GCA_037954665.1. NCBI lineage: Eukaryota > Viridiplantae > Streptophyta > Magnoliopsida > Myrtales > Combretaceae > Laguncularia > Laguncularia racemosa. Next base: position 6,485,865 of record JBBMOL010000016.1, read on the forward strand.
AATCCTAAAAAATCTCAACCAACACCAACATATCTTCTTAGTTTATTTGACTAAATAAAAAGCACTAACTCCTAGATAAGATAAGATAAGATCAGCTTCTTAAATAAATGGAAAACTCAAAACTAACTTGACTTATTCAACAAAGACAAATTCAACAATTTCTAACTTCTAGAATATGATAGTAAATTGCACTAATTTGCAACATAGGTACACCCACGAAATTATCAAAATATGACTTCATTTCCTAGTAACTTTAAATTATAGGCTTTCACATTCTCAACTATCACTAAAGCTTTCAAATATTCTGTTATTTATAGAAACTTTAACGGTGATTATCCAAAATAGAAAGCTACACATATATGTGATAGCCTAATCTTTTAGATTTGTTGTTTTTCATATTAAATCTAACAATAATATCAAAGTGAGAAAACCCAAGTTTGAACATTGGCATCATCATTCACCTTCACTTAATTATTCCATGTGATTTGATAACTGTTGAAGTGTCCAATTCAACATTGCATTGCCACACAAGTCAGCAGTTTGTTCAAATGGAATTTGGGTTATAGGCTAGTTTTGTCTCGCCCATGTTCTATCTAAGCCTGTTTGGATCGTTGGTTTGGTATCATTTTGGCATTAGTATGAAGTTAGCTATTTGGCGCATAGAAGGTATCAAAGAGATCGAGTGCAAAATACACAAATGAAATACGAACAATAGATCGTCCACAGAATAGATAAGATAATAGACAGAAAAGAAACTTGTAATCAAATTTTGGTATATTCGGACGGCTTATATTCAATACTAAGACAAGTAGAATGTCAAGAAACTTGGTTCTGTCATTACCTCCAACTTTCCCATGGAAGAGGAAACATTGACAATCCTCGGTGAATCAGAGAGCTGAAGGAGGTCATTAAGTGCTTCAACCATTCTTTTGGCACCATAATAGTTCACATTAAGACATTCTTCAGCTTTGTCATAGGGTTGGCCTAAGAATTCACGCCAGTTGATTGGTACATGTGCTCCTTCCTGAGTGAATTAGATAAGCATGCCTCAATAAGTAGTAATTAACAATCAACCTAGGAATTAATGATAAAGCAAGAAGTTACAAACAGATGACAGTGGAAATATACGCATCAGTCTTCCACCATTAGCTGCTGATAAACCCCTCTGATAACCGTAATCTCATGATTTGATAATTCTAAAATTGTAATGATAAAATATCGGGAAAAAAAATCTGCAAAATGTTTGTCCACAAAACAAGCACATCCTTGATTACTTTCAAAGAATAGAAATTACTTTACAAGAAGGAAAACGTAAAATTGGCCACCCGTTACCCTTGATTACTTTCAAAGAAATCAACCTAAACAACCATAAACGGTAGATTGTTAAAGAAAAATTAAAAATTACAGAATACATATTATACAAGACAAGTTCCACCCATAACATTTAGATCAGCTAAAGTCTGCAATATTTTGCTCAGCAAAACATCGGATTGGGAAAATTATTACCTTCCCAAAACCAGCAGCCTTAAAGCCTCCCCATCTGCAATTACTCCACCAACACCTGCATTGTTTATCTGCACATATTTAAAAAAATATGGTGAAAATTGTAGTTATCCACTTCCTGCTAATTAATTCTAGTGTCTAATTAAAATAAAAATAAAGAAGTCTTGAAGGCATTTTCCGCAAAACAAACACACCCGAAGACTACACAAAGAGATTATCACAATCCAATTTTTGCAGCATTGCCAACAACCCCAGCTATAAAGATAAAGATTTTTCATCCTGATATTACTTGGTCATCACAATCCATGTCGATCACATAAGCAAATTGATTCCAATAAAAAATGAAATAAAGAACAAGTTGGGTTAAATTCTTCATACCAAAATTTCAAGCTTTCCAAACTGGGTCTCGATGAAATGAGCAAGTGAAGCAATACTTGCAGGATCGGTAATATCAAGCTGGTGAAAGACAACACGATCAGACAGACCACACTCTTCAAGTTTCTTAACAGCTTCAAGACCTCTTTTCTCGTCCCTGGCTGTGAAGATTACGATGATGCCGTTAGAACCAACTGTTTGCATTTTCCGAATCCTATACCTTTGTTTGCTCCCGTAACCACTGCACACCTGACCAGGAAAAACAGCATCAAGAGAATTGAATGTTAATTTCAATTTTTTTCTATGTAAGGAAAAAAAAAGAGTCATCGACACTTTCCTAGTTCTTGTTTCTAGGTACTAGGAATCTTGTTGATGAACGTTGTGAATACCTCTTTGTTGGTTCTGCCATTCCTCTGTCAAAAGTGCTTGGTCTGATAAAAGCATAGGTGTCCCACAACTTGATGATGATGATGACTTTATTAAGTTTTAATTTCTAAAAATTACAATGAGACATAGATTCACCACAGTCCACAACTCCATTAACTAAAAGCTTTTACAACCGTATATTTTCAAATTTTACGAAATAGGACAGTTATATTTTAGAAGTTTCTTAATAAAAAACAAAATGGACTTCTCCTTTTCAGACTATTCTTGCTTGACCCGTCAAACGCAACGTCAAGAGGATCTCCCTAGTTCCTCCTTCCAAATTGTCAAGAGAATTTGTTGGTTTCTTTTTATTTTTAAATAATGATGAAGCCAATTACTTATAATGTGTAGTCATGGATGAAAATTAACTTTGTTAAAAATGTTATAATTATTTTGTATTGATATGTTTTACGTGATATATAATCTTTTATAAATAGTTTTTTTTTTTCTTTTTATGTCTTTATCTTTAAATTAAATTTTACATATAACATATTTTAATAAGTTCGTACAACACAATTGCAACATCCTTAACACATCAAAATTTCGTCCAATTGATTGTGCTACTAACAGTTGAATACATAGATATATTATCATATATAGTCATTTTGAAAAATATACAAGTAATTATATTTCTATATTTCCTAATTGGAAATTAATATGAAAAATTAGAGTTATTTGTACTTATATGATAAGTGTATATATGTGTGTGTACACAAACATACACACTGCAATTCTATAAGCTGATAAGGATATCAATGATTATACGTAAGATTTATACATATATAAATAAAATATATGTTATAAAAGGGGAAATGGATAAAGTATTGTATTTTAAAAAATTTACAAAAAAAAAATCGATTTAAAAAATAATTCAAGAATACTACAAATCAAATCATGTCTTTAAATATAATTTCAAATTTGTTAAAAAGTTATATCTTAGTGTTGTGCCATAAGGTGATCCTCACCTGGAAATCATGGCTTCATGATATAATTCATTAATAAATTTCAAATCGCCTTTTAAAAACATGGTTTCACGTGCGGTATTTTTTAGATTATTCTTGAAATTGCATTTTTTTAATACAATATTTTATTCATTTCCCATTTCATAATATGGGTACATGACTTATATAATTAGTTATATTTATTTATATGTTGCAATAGGTGTATCTTAATATCTATTGATCATGTTGTAGAATTGCACTAAGCTTGAATTAGACAAGGCTAGGGTTCGGTTAAGATCGATTAATAAATTTATCGAAGTATTATTTACATCTAAATGACAAATAATTAAAATAAAATTATATTACATTTACTGTATCTTAATAAATTGTAAGAAAATTCCACTATCCTACGGATGACCATTAAATAGCTGGTAGTGATAATTTATTTACTTGCATCTTGATTCGTTCTTGACTGATTTGAATTTTGGATCTGAGTTTGACTAGAAGTGGCATTGAAAGATCTTGAACTCCATTTAATTAAGTTTATTTGATTTTAATTTATCCAAAAAATTATTTTTTAATTAAAATAACATTAATATCAAAATTTTAATTTAAAATTGATTAATATTTAAATTCAACTTAAATTTAATAAATTTTATAAACTGATTAAAATAAATATTCAACCAAAATTGAGTAACTTGCAAATGGATTTCATTCATTTGTGCCCTTGGCTCCGGCGACTCCCAATAAGGTGCATCCTTCTTGATGCGGGCATCGTAACTTACACGGGCTGATTGAGCGTGTCTTTTACAAGGCACGACCGTGTAAAGTGTCTGGCAACTCCCAGAAACATACACTGTCTGATACACGGCCAGAAGGCATGGCCGTGTGTTGTGTTAGGATGACTCCCAGAAATATACACGGTCTGATACACTACCAGGAGGCACGGCCATGTATTATGTCAGGATCTTTTCCTAGAAACATACATGGCCTCATACACGGCCAAGAGGCACGGTCATGTGTTATGTCAGGAGTATCCCCAGAAGCCTACACGGCCTTCATGCACGACCGTGTATACCTATATTTATTTCCACGTGTACATATTTATTTCCTTTTTTTTAATTGTTTTTCAGGAGACTATAAATAGTCTTTTAGGTCATTTTAGGGTTAGCTTTTGATTATCTTGTGAAATATACATTTTTAGAGAATAGTTTTCTCTGTTTCTCGATTGTGCGCAATTGAGGTGTTTCAAGGAATAATTCGGAATTATTCTTTGCTTGTTCGTAAGACCAATTGTAAAATTGGCCTCGTATTGTTTACGTTTTCCGCGCTGTGTCAGTTGGTATCAAAGCAAGGCAATTTCCTGCGGAGATGTCAACTCATCAAGGTGATGACGGCGGTCGTGTTCTTGACGGTGTTCAAGATGCAAGAGCACAAGGAGCCCACCAATGGGTTCCAAGGGCAGAGTTTGACGCTATGCATCAGAAGGTCGGGCGAATGGAATGGCGCCTTGATGAACTGATCGAGCGTTTTGATGCCATAGTAGTAGACCCCAATAGGGTTAGAGGTGTTGGTAGGAATCCACCGCGGACAGCTGAAGTCTATGGTGGACAAATAGTTCGACCTGTTGTCGAGAACAGGTGGGGACGAGTAGAGGATGACGACTCTAGCGATTAATACGATGGCCCGTATGGAGGTAGACCACAGTGAGGGCACGGTGGTAACGATGGTGGCTATCGCCCAAATCAGTATGGAAACAACCAAAGGGACGGTGATTACCGGAGAAACCGTGGCGGGTATGATCAAGGAGACGGGGGAGATTACCACCTAAAGGTCGACATCCCATGGTTTGATGGCAGCCTTAATATCGAAGGTTTCCTGGATTGGATTGCTAAAGTGGATCGGTTTTTCGACTACATGGAAATTCTGGAACACCGCCGGGTTAAATTGGTGGCATGTAGACTGAAGAGTGGAGCCTCGGCATGGTGGGAGAGGCTGCAGAACAGGAGGCAGAGAGAGGGTAAGCATCCAATGAGAACATGGTATCGCATGAAACAGTTGTTGCAACACGACTTCCTCCCTCCAGACTATGAGCAGATATTGTTCCAACAATATCAGCGGTGTCGTCAGGGGCAGCGGTCAGTGCATGAATATACTGTCGAGTTCATGAGATTGATTGAACGGAACGACTTGAGGGAGAGTGAAGGGCAGCAAGTAGCACGATACGTAGAAGGTCTGAAGCTCCAGATCAAGGATAAAATAGGGGTCACAATGGTGAGGAACCTGGTTGAAGCGAAGAACTTGGCCCTCCGAGCTGAATTGATGTTGTAAGAGCAGAGTAGTAGGTACGGAGCTAGAAGAAAGGGGTATGTTAGTGATGCTATAGGCAGTAGTAATAAGCCGGGATTTGAGAAGAACAAAGGTACCGCACACAAACCTAGTGAGGAAAGCTCCAAGAAAGAAGAAAAGATTGAGGGAAAGAAACCGATAGAACCTAGGGGAACCCAGAGGCAGAGTAACCCATATGCCAAGCCTATCTTGGGTAAGTGTTTCCGATGTAATCAACCTGGTCATAAATCAAATGAATGTCCTGCTAGGAGACGTGTTAGCATTCTTGATAGAGGGGATGAAGATGAGATATGTTGTGAACCTGATGGAGAGGATGATTACTATGAAGAGGAGGAAGAGGTGGCAGAACCAACCTATGTGATTAGGCGGATGATGCTAACCCCGAAACAGGAGGAGATCACGCAACGACGCCAGTTGTTTCGCATGAGGTGTACTATTAGTGGGAAGGTGTTCGAACTGATAGTAGATAGTGGAAGTTGTGAAAATATCATAGGAAGTGAAGTTGTGAAGCAGTTGCAGCTACCTATCGAAAAACACCCAAATCCATACACGATAGGATGGATCACAGCTGCAAAGAGGATCGAGGTGAAGGAAAGATGTAGGGTACCATTCTCAATAGGGAAGTACCGCGATGAAGTCTTTTGTGACATTGTGGACATGGATGCCTGTCATATCTTATTTGGCAAGCCATGGCAGTTTGATGTGAACGCACAACACACGGGAAAGGAAAATTTCTACAGGCTGGAGAAGGGGGGTGTGAGGTATACATTGTTGCTGCTGAAGAAGGAGGGACGCTCGAAGGATAAGAGGGCAGAAAGTCGTTCTTTCTTAACCGTCATCCAATTGGAGAAAGACTTGGTTGAAGATTTAAAGGAGTCACGGGTTGTCCATGCTCTAATAGTAAAAGATGTGTCGGCTGGAGAAAATGAAGCTAGTGTAGAAATACCTGAAGCAGTAAAGAGTCTACTGGAAGAGTATAAGGAGGTGGCTCCTGATGACCTACCTGAGGGCCTACCGCCTTTGAGGGACATCTAGCATCAGATAGACTTGGTACCTGGAGCAAGTCTGCCAAATTTACCACACTATAGGATGAGCCCTAAAGAAACCAAAATTCTGCAAGATAAGGTCTAAGAGCTATTGGACAAGGGGTTTATCCGGGACAGCCTGAGCCCATGTGCAGTCCCAGCGTTATTGACTCCCAAGAAAGATGGGAGCTGGAGGATGTGTGTTAATAGAAAGGCTATTAATAAGATCACAATAGGATACAAATTTCCCATACCACGCCTGGAGGATATGTTGGACAGGTTGAGCGAAGCCACTATCTTCTCCAAGATAGATCTGAGGAGTGGATACCATCAAATTCGGATCCGCCCTGGAGATGAATGGAAGACGGCGTTCAAAACCAAAGAGGGGTTGTACGAGTGGTTGGTGATGTCGTTTGGTCTCAGTAACGCACCTAGCACCTTCGTGTGTGTGATGAACTAGGTACTACAACCCTTTAATGGTCGCTTCATTGTAGTGTATTTTGATGATATATTGGTGTTCAGTAAATCTGAGGAAGAACACCTTGAACATTTGAGGTGTGTTATGTCTGTGTTGAAAGAGAACAAATTGTATGCCAATTTAAATAAATGCACATTTTTGTCGAGGCGACTATTGTTCCTTAGGTTCATAGTCAGCAGTGAGGGAGTGATGGTAGATGATGAGAAAGTGAAGGTGATCAAGGAGTGGCCTACCCAAAAGTCGTCACTGAGTTGAGAAGTTTTTTGGGCTTGGCTAGTTTCTACAGGAGGTTTATTAAACACTTCAGTACAGTCGCTGCTCCCTTAACTGAATGTTTGAAGAAAGGGAAATTTCAATGGGGTGAAGAGGCTGAAGTGAGTTTTGTAGACCTGAAGAGACGATTATGTAGCGCCCTTGTATTAGCACTACCGGATTTTGACAGGTTATTTGAGGTGGATTGCGACGCCAGTGGAGTTGGGGTTGGTGCGGTTTGTCATAGAGAAAAGACCAATAGCATTCTATAGCGAGAAGTTGTGTGAAGCCAGGAGGAGTTGGTCTACATATGATAAGGAGTTCTATGCCGTGGTAAGAGCTCTAAAAGTATGGGAATATTATTTGGTTGGAAAGGAGTTCATCTTATACTCGGATTGTCGGGCTTTAAAACACTTGAGCAGCCAAACTCGAATAAGTAAGGACATAATGCAAGGTAGAATTGAGTTCTTACAATGATTTCCGTTCAGATTAATGCACAAGTCAGGTGTGCAAAACAAAGTGGCAGACGCCCTGAGTAGAAGAGCTGATGTCCTACTCACTCTGAGTGCGGAGATTGTCGGGTTTGAAAGGCTGAAGGAGTTGTACAAAAGGGATGGAGATTTTAAAGAAACATGGAGTAAATGCGCCAACAGGGAGCCTTATGACGACTACCTTGTTCACAATGGATACTTGATGAAAGGGAATCAGCTATGTATTCCCAAGTCGTCCTTACGGGAAAAACTTATTCAAGACTTGCACTATGGTGGATTGGCAGGACATATGGGCAGTGACAAGACCTTAGTTGCAGTTGTCGAAAGGTACTTTTGGCATCGGTTAAGGAGGATGTGTATAGAATTGTGGAAAGGTGTTATATTTGCCAAGTGTCGAAGGGACAATCCCAGAACGCTGGCCTATATACTCCTCTTCCTATGCAGGCGAACATTTGGGAGGACCCGTCAATGGACTTTGTACTTAGTTTGCCTCGTACCCAACAAGGTGCTGACTCTGTTTTTGTTGTAGTTGACAGATTTTCCAAGATGGCGCACTTTATTCCCTGTAGGAAGACCGCTGATGCACGGGAAATCACATGGCTATTCTTTAAGGAAGTGGTGCGCCTACATGGGGTCCCAAAGTACATCACCTCCGATAGAGATAGCAGTTCTTGCCACTTTTGAGACTCTTGTACAGTTTGATATCTCTGATTAAGCTACAACCACCCTCAACCGATATCAGACAGAGTAACCACGGACCCTCGGGAACCTCATTAGAGCATGTGTGAGAAGACAGGGCTACGTGATCAACGTGGCTCAATGAGATGTCGTTTACAATAGTCCGCCACGAACTATTGAAGGTCCGTCTCAGTAGTGTCACCAAAACCCAAACACGGCTGACTAATCAGTTACCATGGTAGGGGGTGCGTCGTGTAGATTTGCTGACAATGCAAGCCACCACAGCGAAGTCAGACGGAGTTGAAGAAGCCAATACCCATATAAGGGGCTGCGCAAACATAGGCGGAGAACTATTTGAGTGCTCAGTGATGGTTTTCTTCGAAAGAGCGTTCACCTGGGCAATAGGAACTCAACCAAGAATTGGCCTTATGAAGTATGCGCAGAAAATGACAACACGTTATTGTAAAGCTCCCCAAAGATATGAACATCTCGTGCACTTTCAATGTAGCGAATTTATCTCTTTTCCACCCCGATGACACACCATTATATCCTGAAGAGAACTCGGGGTTGAGTTCTTCATTGACGGGAGAGAATGATGCGAGCGTCGTAGTTGACACGGGCTAATTGGGCATGTCTTTTACAAGGCACGACCGTGTAAAGTGTCTGGTAGCTCCCAGAAACATACACGGTCTGATATACGGCCAGGAGGCACGGTCATATGTTGTGTCAGGATGACTCCCAGAAATATACACGGTCTGATACACTGCCAGGAGGCACGACCATGTATTATCTCAGGATCTTTTCCCAGAAACATGCACGACCAAGAGGCACGACCGTGTGTTATGTCAGGAGTATCCCTAGATGCCTACACGGCCTTCATGTATGGCCGTGTATACCTATATTTATTTCCATGTGTACATATTTATTTCCTTTTTTTAATTGTTTTCCAAGAAACTATAAATAGTCTTTTAGGTCATTTTAGGGTTAGCTTTTGATTATCTTGTGAAATATACATTTTTAGATAATAGTTTTCTATGTTTCTCAATTGTACGCAAATGAGGTGTTTCAAGGAATAATTTAGAATTATTCTTTGCTTGTTCGTGAGACCAATCGTAGAATTGGCCTTATATTGTTTACGCTTTTCGACGCTGCGTCACTTCTGTATGCTTATTCCCCCGTTTCTGCCATGAGTTCTTCACCTATCAAGAGTTCAGAAGGGTATAATCCCCTAAATCCTACGCATTGAGAAAAGCAAGTGAAGAGTCAACGTCGAGGATGAGAGCTGTCAAGAGTGTGCGGAGATTATAGTAAATTTATTGTACTTATCATATGCTAAGTATTAAAGCTAAATTGAACAAAAATAAAATCGAAATAGCATAACCTAAGCACGACTATACATTAGAACAACATTTCATGGTGATAAACCTTAAGGGCATCTACATTATTTGTGAATTTGGTCATGATTATGACCATGATTGTCAAAATCACGAGTCAATTGTACAATTCTATGAGTTTGTAATTTTATGAAGTTTTTCATAATCAATATGGAAGAAAAATCATTTAGGTATAGACTTTTGATATAATTATGAATTTAGATATACGATTCTACAAGTTACCGATTCTATACGATTCTACCGATTATATACTATTTAATTCCAGTTAAAATCACGATTTTGATAATAATGATTATAGCTCTTTCCCTTCTCCAATCAAGAAAATATCTTTGGTTGGAGAAAAATTCATTGTTGCACAAAGTTCATGTACCAATTTCCTCCGTCTTCCACTTCCAATTGCCTATTCCCAAATAGTGCCATCCTCGGTGCTCCACCAACTATCATCCTGGGAGAATTAATATGGATATCATTTTTTTTTTTTTTTGCAATCCCTCACATATGATAATGTATAATTAATGAAGATATACATAAATAAACTATTTGTGAGAAACTTAGTCGATAAGATAGAAAAGTCGAATAGGAAAAAAGTATAGTGCAAAGAACCAAATTATCCTTGCATGCTATCACAAAGTTTAACTAATAATGTTGGACTTGTATTTTAAATTTATAGGAGAGTACAGAACGAATATGTGAGGAAACATGCAAGACTAAAGCCGAAGAGCAATATGAGTACCAACCAAACGGCTAAGAGAGTGCAGCCAATTGGTGAAGTCATGGTCAATCACCTAGGTGGCTAGTCGTTTAGTCAGCAAAAGTCAACCAAGTTGATTCTCTTGGTTAATTGAGTTGGTAACTTTATTATTTTTATTCTCTTGGTATTTAAGTTATTTCATTTTATATATATTGGAGTTTAGGCTTCTATTAACTTTATATATAAAATGTAAAGTTTATTGAGTAGGGTAAAAGAGAGCGATACAATCTTATAATTTCAATTAGGAAAAATAGTGTAATATAATTGTGAAAGAACTACATACTATTGTTGTTTACACTATATTTATCTATCCAATCCTATGATTTTTTATCTCTATTCTTTTAGAGTTTCACAAAAAAATAAGAAAAGAAAAAAAGCTCACGTGTCAATATTTTTTTATTTATTTGTTTAGTTCTCTTGTTCACTAGCTCTTATGTGATGTTAACCTAAAATCTACAAAGAACTTCATTTGAGATTGAGCTGGAGAGATAGGAGAACACCCTAAAAGATGGTTGCTAAGCATGATGTTGAAAGGGTTCAACTATTGTACACATTTTGGGTTATAGTAATTAGCAACTATATACATGTGAGGGTTTAGGTCAAGGCTTAAAAAAGGCTTTGAATAAGTAGTCAAAATATATAATGTATGAGAAGTGGCAAACCTAGTGGATAAGTTATATTGGTGATCTAACTAAGTTTAACGAGCAGCGTATTGTATGAATAACTAGAGAAGAAGATAATTGTGGAATGTATTGTGGAGCTATATCTGACCAAGTCTCATGCGAATTGATTTCTATTGAAGTGAAGATATAATCACACCAAATGAGCAAAGGATCATCGATGAGGCATCATATTTCAAAATTCATGTGTCCTATCATCTTCATTTCATGGATTTAGGGACACCACATTATGATAGCAAAAACAACTTGTTATTAGAAGAGGTTAAGAGCAATCTTTGACCATGGATCAACTCAACCACAAGATGGGATCTACAAGTAATAAGTTTGCAAATAGTCTAATTGCCCAACAAGAGCAACAACCCTAAAGGGTTTTCTAAAGGTTAGGTATAATTTGTTATCACTGCAAGAAGAAAGGTACATTCTCCTATCATGTAGCTTAACTGAAGCTTCAAAAACAAATAGATTATTGCTATAAGGACACTATAAGGGTTAAATATAACATAATGATTTCCTATAGCCTCGAAGTTTCCCATTGTGGTCTAAGAGATGAGGAGGAGTCGTGAATCTTGGTGTATTTGTTATGGTTATTGATTTTAGGATAGAAGATCCTAGTGTTTGCATTGTATCATTAGCTATAACAATAGAATACTTATTAGCAATGCAATGGAAAAGGTCCCTTTTGCTTCAAGAGTGTTGTTCAAGGTCTAAGATAAAGAGAATCGAAAGGAAGTGAAACATGAAGATCTGAAAAGTACTTAGTGACCTAGGGTGTGCTAGTATTAATCGTAATAAGTGTGCACGGTTTTAAGAGCAAATGAATGACGTCATTTAGGAATATGGTAATGAGGGATTGAGAGTAAATGTGGTGCATTAGGCAGTTATAAGGTGGGCAATTGGTAAGATTGAATCAAAGGAGGTTCATTATAGGTGTTGCTTGGGTATATAGGCATGTGCATTTAGTTATGAAAATATAAGCCAATATCAAGATTCGTTGGGCTTGTGCCTTAAATTCACATGAGACTTGAGGGTTATAGAGGGTGTAATACAACAAGCAACAACCAATTGACACAAAGAGGGAAGTCAACAATTGAAGTAGCTAGCAGTTCACTAGGCAAGCATGATTAGTTAGGCCATGTTCTGTAATTGACCCAAAGAGGTCATAAGGCCTTGGCATTTTCCTATTATATACTTTCTTGGTGCCCAAGTTAATTCTTTTTATGTGTATTTGGGTTTAGTTTTTATGTAGTCTATATATCTTGTAAAGTGTGTCAAGTATAGCAAGAGAGAATGGTAAAATCAAATAGACTTGATTAAAGGAAATAACGCTTTATGATTATAAGCTACCCTTCGTGCAATTGTTGCTTATACTATATTGATCTATCTAGTTTTATTTATGATTTTTTACCCTTAGTCTTTTAGTGTTTTCATATAAATTGTATCAATCTTTCTCTTTTAGTTGTTTATATCTCTCGCTAATGGTGTATTCTGTAACTTATAATCTGAATTTCAAACCATGTCATAACAAATGATACTACAAAGCACTATTATCTCAATTGAGTACAACATAATTTTACTAATTCACTTATTGATGGAAAAGTCTATCACCAAGGCAAAAATACAATATCATATAATTTTAATTAAAAAAGATGTCAAGGCTCCCACGATCATATGGAATGAATGTTGTTCTTCTATAAGAATGAAATGTGCTCGATTACCCTTTTCTCCTTCACGATAAAATATCGAGTCGACTCAGAAAAAAGGAATAAAGAAAAAAAAACCCTCAAAATGATGACTCTTCCTTCTGAACAAAGAAGCAACCTGAGGGCCCACCATTAGGAAGTAGTGCTACATTTACTACACTTTCAGCACCTTCTTTGGCAGACAAGATGCCCCTATTGAAGTTTAAATCTGTTTGGCAATAACCGGGGCAAACACTATTGATGCATAAATTGGGATGCATTTTCGCTGAGATTCTTGTATATGCATTCATTGCTACTTTTGAGATACAATATGTAGGCCAATCTATAGGCCAACCTTTGCTTGCAAGCGAATCATCTTTATAATCCTTAAGAAATGCTTTCACTACCACATCCACCTTTTCTTCAGAAAGGCTTTCAACATCGCTAAGAACTCCCCTAGCCCCTTCATTCAACACTTTCTGTAGACAAAATTATAATATTAATGAGTCTTATGAAATGTTAACAATTATTATAGAACTGAAATTTGAGCTTAATGCAACTACTATCTATTATGAAGCCAAACTCGAGCAATTTGCATATGGGTTTAGCCCATTTATACTCTTCTTCATAGAGAGGCACCTTATCAAGGATGTCAAATTTTATTTACCTCCAGCTTTCCCAAAGAAGATGAAACATTAACAACTCTTGGTGAATTAGATAAGTGGAGAAGATCTATAAGTGCTACCACCATTCTTTTGGCACCATAATAGTTTATATTGAGGCATTCTTTAGCAGCTTCATATAGTTGGCTTATGGCTTCACTCCAATTGCTTTGTGCTCCTTCCTGATATAATGAGATCAATGCGTATGCATCATTAGATTGTGATTGTCAAATCTAATTACAACTTTTTTTTAATTACCCACGAAAAAAAATATGAATACACTCCAAAAATAGCAAAGCTTTACATCGTAAAGTTATAACGACAGTAATATACCATATACTCAACAGTTTTAATTAATTGTTAGATATAGTTCGATAATTAACTGATATAAAAATTTTAAGCCCTATTTGGTGTGGGCTTTTACATATTATTACTTTTACACTCTTCCTCCGTAATTGGCTGTTAATTTAACTAAATTCCATTAAATAGACTGCTTAATTAGATAGAAGTTGGATTACAAATGCAAAAAAAAAAAAAAAAATAGGATTCAAACTTAGCAATTCCTACTATGATATCTTACTACATATGGCGGGCGTCATAATCAAGTATTTATAGTTGTTGAATTGAGAAATATTCACCTTCTCATAACTAGAAGCCTTTAATTTCCCAGATTCAGCTTCTGGAATAACCCCTGCATTGTTTACCTGCACAAACACTAGTTACTTTCTCCACAACCCTCTACTTTACTATTGTCAATAATTGCTTTGCATCCCAAGATTTATCTACTCCGTGCACAGCAGTAGATTTCGGTAAGAATTGTTAAATTCCCAACACGGGGTTAAATATTTTTACCAAAATATCAAGCTTGCCAAACTGGGTCCTGATGAAATCAGCAAGTGAAGCAATACTAGCAGGATCAGTAACATCAAGCTGGTGAAAAACAACATGACCAGACAGACCACATTCTTCAAGTTTCTTAACAGCTTCGTGACCTCTCTTCTCGTCCCTGGCTGTTAAAATTACGATGATGCCTTTAGAAGCCAACTGCTTGCATATTTCAAAACCTATCCCTTTGTTTGCTCCTGTAACTACTGCACACCTGAGTATAAGAAAAATAATAGTAAAAATCAATATAAGAAATTGTTATGCCAGCAATATGATATTGCTTTTATAACGTGGTATTAGACTGGGCAATCAAGAGTACGAGTTTCCCCGTGCTCAGCCGATTCAATTAAGTCGTGTACACGACGAGCTTCGGATTATGAACATTTTAGTGGTAGTAAAGAAATTACCTCTTCGTTGGTTCCGCCATTTGTAGTTCTACGTTCTTATGAGACATGCGATATTTGTCCGAGAAAGGAAAGCTGTTTATAATCCTAGAGGTACATGGTAATGCTCCATTTATATAGTAGCCAATGCCGTGAATGTTCGTATGGAAAACGAAACTATTAATTTGTCTTATGAGAACAAGTCCGTAATAGCACACGTTTATAGTACGTAATAGCACACGTTCATAGTACGTAATGGCACACGTATAGTACGTAATAGCACACGTTTATAGTACCTTTATAGACAACGGCTTATTCATATATATATATATTCCTTCTCTTTCTTGTTTAGATAGATGTCTAAACGAATTAAAATATAACAAATATGCATCCGTTAATAAGATTCATAAAAACAAATTAAAAACTTCATTTATTTCAATTTTCATAAATATTGAATCCGAATTGCTTGCACTTGAAATCTAATTAAAATGGAAAATGTGCAAGTAAAAATTAAAAAAAAAAAGTCAATTAGAATAAGTAAATAAATGTAATGCAACACTATACAAACCGTAGTACTAATATAAATATGAAAGCACAATGGTTCTCAAATCTTTATAATTAAAAAAAAAAACAATATTTGAATTTTTGGATTTTTTTTATTTTATACCTTAAATTTAAAATTATTAAATACCATATCGAAGAAAATACTATGAAGTATCTAAATTTTCAATCTTTAGAAATTCACATTTACACTATTACTTTTGTGAAACTCGGCATGAGTAATTACCTTTAATATGCAAAGTAGTGAATTTTGCATCTATGATAGGGGTACTTAAAAAGATAGATTATTATTTAATTCAATTTAATATGATCATATTTATCAACAAATAAAAAGAGAAAAATGGTAAGGCATTTTTTTTATGTGCTGATAGTCCAGAATTATTAATACATCCTATTGTAACTATCTAAATCAACTCCCACAACATCTCTCATACTTGTTATATATTGTTAATATGTTTTATTAATATATTCTTTAGGAACTTAAGACACAAAATTAGGCTGCCCCTTTTAAGATTAAAAATGGTTGAATCTCCATTAATCTGATAGCCTTGCGTTTTAAAAGCAAATATGGTAT
The DNA here is from genome assembly GCA_037954665.1 of Laguncularia racemosa. NCBI lineage: Eukaryota > Viridiplantae > Streptophyta > Magnoliopsida > Myrtales > Combretaceae > Laguncularia > Laguncularia racemosa. Next base: position 6,501,952 of record JBBMOL010000016.1, read on the forward strand.
AAGTAAGCTGCAATTTTAGCATTCTAAGGTGGAATGCAAAATCGCAATAGCGATTTTGACATTTAAACTGTTGAATGGGCTGTGTAGTGCGTTGTGCATGTCATTCAGGGGCTCAGAGCGTGACATATATATGTAAAGTATAGGAAGATACTAACTAGAGATTGGAAAATACAAAACATATGATGTTCTTATACTATTACCAACGGAAATCTTCTGTTGCATATAGTAACATGTAAACATATGGTAACATACAAGCACCAAATTCCTGAAAACAGATCAGAAACCAAGAGGGACCAGGCACTGATGGAACAGTACATGCCTAAGAGAAGCATTCATATTTTTAGAAATGTACAATTTCTTTGCGAGAAAAGGATAAGCCAGAGTGTCCATCCTTAGGAAGCAATGCCAACCAAACGGGTCCTCAACCATTTTTCTGTACTTCAAGAATTTAGGAGTTTACTTAGATTTCTTTGATGATGCATACTTTTACATCATTGAAGATTTTTATTTTTAATATAATTAAAACTTATATTTTCTTAGTACCTAAACATGTGTATCCTAAGATTATTGTGTGATTGAATTTATTGTTATTCAATGAATTCTTAGATTTCTTAATTTGTGTATGTGTTTTTAGTATTGTTTAGATTAATATTTCTAGAGTATTATTTTATCTATTTAATGTTATATATTAAGATTGAAAAATCTAATGTGTAATCAGATCTAACATATTTGAAAAGAATTAATATAATCTTAAAGATAAGTTACATAACTCTTTCGGAATTAAATAATTTGTTTCAGGGAATTTATTGCTTTTAATGCAATTTTTAAAATATATTATTATGAAGAGATTCAAATAGATATTTTTAATATTAGCATTAATAAGCTTGAAAAAGTTATTAAACTGATTTAAAAATTCCAACGGTCAATGAAATTAAAAAGGATTTGAATGAATTTTGTGAATCTCACATGATAATTCTTAAAGGAAACAAAGTTTAGATACTAGTTTTTTCAATTTGAAGTTAATTATAGTTTGTTTTGCTCTTCTTTCTTTTAATTTAATCTTAGTTTATTAATTAATACTTAGTTATAAGGTTTAGATAAATTAATCTTTATAATTTACCAATCAAACAATAGAGTATAGTTTAGTATTAGTATTTATAATCCCTGTAGGACGATATTTGTATTTAATATACTATATTACAAAATTTGATAGGTATACTTGCCTAACATCTTTAAAAAATAAAAATTAAGTCATTTTAATATATTGATACTAAGAAATACATAAAAATAAATAAATCAACAAGTTCAATGCTTAGCCTAATAAATTTCAAAACCTACAAGAAAAACAAAATTATTATACAAATATATAAATAATAATCCAATACTTGGCCTAATTATAACCATAGGACCGTACGATTATGGAAATGCTGTGAGGATCATAATAATAATTGGAAATGACTATGGAATAAAATAAATATATGTAAAGTTATAATATACTAAAATAATCACTAATATAAATATTTAATATTAGCATATTCTAGATTACCAAAGTTTCACGAGTAAGTTTCATAATGAATAAAAATTTTGGAAAAATTGATAACAATTATTAATAATATATTAGCACCATTGTAATAATTTATGTATAATAGAAATCATATAACCAATAACAATGGACCTTAAAATACAAAAGTAAAAAAAAAAAAAATAGATCTAATAGGTAGTTATAACAAATAGTAAACAAGAATTAAAATTTAATGTTTATGATAGTTAAATAGAATTTTTGAATGTGTATTTATATTTAAAATATTTTATTTAGCATATCCATAAGTTCTTATATAAAAATATTATAATTTAAATAATTTAATAAAATCATTAGTACATGAACTATCCAAACTCACGAATAAATATCTCTAACCTCATATATATTTCTTTTTCTACCAAGGTCTTCCCTCTCTTTCTCAATACTCATTTTCTCTCCCTCGATCAAACCCACTTCTTTCCTTTCTTTCTTTCTTTTCTTTCTTGCTATTCATTTATTGCTTGGTGAAAGACTCAAATTTACATGACTTCTCGAGGGTTATTTTGAGTTTTGAAGTTAAGAAATTGAGATGAGTGGGAATTCTATAATTTACTATATTGTTTGTATTTCCTCACTTGAAAAAATATTGTATATGTGTATTTTGTATATTTGCTATTGGACTTAGTTTTGTAGTTGTGTTTGGGTTGAAATGGAAGAAGGAATAATTTTGAGTGGTGCAATTATGTGGTGTAAGTGAGTGGCTGAGTATAGTGCTGTAAATGTATGTGTATTATGCTATAAGTGTGCACATGTGGGCTACTAGATGAGAGCATATTCCACTATTTTGATTTGTGTGCTATGTGTACTCTATCCGAGTAGTGTGTATAAAATGTGTATGTTGTGTTTTACATGAATGTGGGACTGTGTGTTGAAATATTAAATAAATAAATAAAAAAAACCATACGTTGCAACGAGAACAGAATGCATTGAGAAATGAGTGCTCCCCTTATTTTGGTATCAACCAACTGGCATCTAACCCTCATTCGATCGGTAGAGCTCTAATCATGTTTCAATCTCTTGAATTTTTCGACCTTTGTTATTTTATTTATTCTGCATTCACACTAGAAAAACTTAGTCAAATGCTATATCATGTATCAAGGCATTTTCTTGATTTCTTTTTTATCATTATTTCTTTAGCCAAAGTTACCCCAGATTAAGCAACTATAAAATAAGTTATATATATATGTACCTTTCCGATGTCATAATATATAGAAACATATGTACATATAATAAATATATAAACAAAGTATATGCAAATATACAGATAGGTTAGTTCATGTAGGTAATATGTGCATATATTAAATATATAAATAAAGTACATGCAAATATACATGTAGGTCAATTCATGCTGGTAATTGGACCTTTACCAATTTCCTCTAATATATATATATAACAAGAACAAAGGAACTTGAATACAAAATATATTCATCCATGAGCATATAGACGAAGTAACATGTTATGTAAGGTAAAGTAGTTAAGTATTTATATATGTACATCGTATGGCTCGTATGAATTATATATATATATATATATTATTCTATAATGTCGACTATTATTAAAAATAAAAAAAGGAGGGAAAAATAGAGAATTAAATGAATGAAAAACAAATATAATAAATAAATAAATAAAAGAATCTTATAAACTAAAGTTGAGTGACTACTACGTTAGATTGATTATCCATAATGTGTGGATAATTGGTTTATATCGTTGTTAGATGGATTGAATGGCTTGTAGATATAAACATATGCATCCTTATTTCTCTGACCAAATCTATATATATATATATAGATTTGGTATACAACCTAGTACATATACATATTATTGGGAATATATATATAAACATAAGACATACATATAGACATATACATATATTTGTAGACTTATAAACAAATGTATGGACCAATTTATTTCGTTATCCAATTTAGTATATACCGGTAATAGATATATATGTATGTACATAAGACACACATACATACATATACTTATGATTGTGAGGTGAGTGAGGAAACATCAAGGAAAATGAATAGATTAGAACATGTTTGATGAGTGATGATTGCTCAATTGAGTAATTGGATGACTTTGATGTTCTTGCTAAATGAGAGTAGTGAATGCTTCATGGTGGTTGATGCAATTGAGTTGTAATATGTTATTGTTGATTTGTTGTTAAACTTTATTTTTTTATGATTTGTTTGTCTTGTCTAATTTACTTTATCTGGTTGGTTACCTAAAACTAAATTGACATAATAATATTTGACTAATATAAAATTCGACATACATTATACGAAACATTGCATTGTGTTGAACGTTATCATTGCTACAAGATGTGCAAGAAGTAATCATTTATGGATTACTATTCCGTCATTCGCGAAACTAAATGATTTGGAGGTTATCGTGTCTTTGATGAAACCAAATTTAAGAGTCTTGCCCATGTTATTCAGGGTCTAAGATAAAGAGAATCAAAAGGAAGTGAAACATGAAGGTCTAAAAAGCACTTATTAGCTTAGGGTGTGTTAATATGGATGGTCATAAATATGCATGGTTTAAAGAGCAAATGAATGACATCATTTGGGAATATGGCAATGAGAGACCAATAGTATGTGTGGTGCATTAGGTATCTCTAAGGTAGGTGATTGACAATTGAATCAAAAGAGGTTCATTATGGATGTTGCTTGGGTATATAGGCTTGTGCATTGAGTTATGTAAAAAAATAAGCCAATATCAAGATTCATTAGGCTTGTGCCTTAAATTTACACAAGACTTGGGGGTTATAGAGGGTGTAATACAACAACAAACAACCAATTGACACAAAGAAGGTAGTCAATAGTTGGAGTAACTAGAAAATTGCTAGGCAAGCATGATTAGTTAGGCTAAGTTCTATAATGGACCTAGAGAGGTCATAAGGCCTTGACATTTTTCTATTATATACTTTCCTGGCGCTTAAGTTAATTGTTCTCATGTGTATTTGGGTTTAGTTTTTATGCACTCTATATATCTTGTAAAGTGTGTCAAGTATAGCAAGAGAGAATGGTAAAATCAAATAGACTCAATTAAAGAAAACAATGCTTTGTGATTATGAGCAAACCTTAATGTAATTGATCTATCTAGATTTATTCATGATTTTTTACCCTTAGTCTTTTAAGGTTTTCATATAAATTGTATCAATCTTTCTCTTTTGGTTGTTTATATATCTTGCTAATTGTATATTCTATAACTTATAATATGAATTTCAAACCATGCCATAATAGATGACTCTACAAAGTCTTATTATCTGAAATGAGTACAACATAATTCTACTCATTCACTTATTGATGAAAGAGTTTATCACCAAGGCAAAAATACAATATCATATAATTCTAATTAAAAATGATGTCAAGGCTCCCATCATCATATGGAATGAATATCGTTCTCCTATAAGAATGAAATGTGCTAGATTACCCTTTTCTCCTTTGCTATAAAATATTGGGTCAATTAAGAAAAAAGGAATAAAAAAAAAACCCTCAAAATGATGACTTTTTCTTCTAAACAAAGAAGCAACTTGAGGGCCCACCATTAAGTAGTGCTACATTTTCTGCACTTTCAGCACCTTCTTTAGCAAGTAAGATGCCCATATTGAAGCTTAAATCCGTTTGACAATAGCTGGGGCAAACACCATTGATGCATAAATTGGGATACATTTTCGCCGAGATTCTTGTATGAGCATTCATTGTTGCTTTTGAGATACAATATGCAAGCCAATCTGTAGGCTAGCCTTTGCTTGCAAGCGAGCCATCTTTATAATCCTTAAGAAATACTTTCACTACCACATCTAACTTCTACTCAAAAAGGCTTTCAACATCACTAAGAACTCCCTTAGCCCATTCATTTAATACTTTATATAGACAAAATCATAATATTAATGAGTCTCATGAAGTGCTAACAATTATTATAGAATTCAAATTTGAGCTTAATGCAAATGTTATCTAATATAGAGCCAAACTCGAGTAACTTAGCCCATTTATACTCTTCTTCATAGAGAGGTACCTTACCAAGGACATCCAATTTTATTTACCTCCAGCTTTCACCAAGAAGATGAAACATTAACAACTTGTGGTGAATTAGATAAGTGGAGTAGATCTATAAGTGTTACCACCATTCTTTTGGCGCCATAATAGTTTATATTAAGGCATTCTTCACCAACTTCATACAAACAACCTATGGCTTCACTCCAATTGCTTTGTGCTCCTTCCTAATATAATGAGATAAACACGTTTGCATCATTAGATTGCAATTGCAAGTCTAATTAGCAACGTTATTTTTTTTTAATTACCCATCCAAAAAATAAATAAAAACTATGAATACACTCAAAAAATAGAAAAACTTTACATCGTAAAGTTATAATGATGGTAATATACCATGAAACTCAATAGTTTTAATTAATTGTTAGATTTAGTTCTACAACTAACCGATATAAAAGTTTAAGTCCTATTTAGTGTGGGCTTTTACATATTACTACTTTTACACTCTTCCTCATTAATTGGCTATTACTTTAACTAAATTCCATTAAATAGACCGCTTAATTAGATAGAAGTTGGATTATGAATGCAAAAAAAAAAAAAATTGGATTCAAACTTAGCACTTCCTACTATGATATCTTACTACATATGGCGAGCGTCATAATGAAGCATTTATTATTGTTGAATTGAGAAATAATCACCTCATAACTAGAAGCCTTTAATTCCTTGGACTCAGCTTTTGGAGCCACCCCTGCATTGTTGGTATGTTCAAATGAAAGTCCAGTTTGACTACCATGATCTGCTGAAAGTTGTGAACAAAGGGCAGCAAACCGTGATTTGAGAAAGAAGGACAAGAAGGCGCTGTATTTCATTCACCAAGGAATGAATGATGAGACGTTTAAACAGATTGAAGGAGCTACTACATCTAATGAGGCATAGAATGTCTTGTCCACTTCATATAAAGGTGATGAAAAAATCAAAAGGGTACGTCTCCAAACCTTAAGGTGACAATAGGAGTTACTACAAATGGAATCCACTAAATCAATTGATGCGTACATCAATAGACTTCTTACATTGACAAACAATATGAAAATGAATGGTGAAATTCTGTCCGAACAAAGTAAGGTTGAAAAAATTCTAAGATCCTTGACTTCAAGGTTCGAACATGTTGTAACTGCAATTAAAGAAAGCCATGATCTGTCAACTATGACAGTCAAGTTGTTGTCTAGTTCATTACAAGCACATGAATAAAGGATGAATGACAACAAGCTTGATAAGCCAATTGAGTAGGCTTTTCAAGCTCAAGTCTCCATTGGGAATTCCTACCAAAGACATGGAAATTATTGTGGTAAAGGAAGAGGATGAAGTAGCAATCACTTTTATAAAAGCCGGAGTGATCTAAGTTGTGGTGCTATAGAACAAACTAATATGATTTACAATGCCAAGCATGGACGTAGCCGTAGAAGCAGCAGAGGAAGATTTAACAAGTCAAATGTGGAATGTTACAATTGCCACAAATGCGGACATTATGCAAATGAGTGTAGACTCAAGGATAAAAATCAAGCTGCTAATTATGTATAAGAAATAGGCAATCAAGAACAAGTTGAGAATGATCATGCACTCTTAATGGTGTCTTCATTAAATGAAAACTCCGATTGCCATACATGGTACTTGGATACTGGTTGGACGAATCACATGTGTGGACGAAAGGAATTGTTTACTGAGCTTGATGAATCGTTTCATGCAAGAGTCAAATTTAGTGATGGTAAATGCACTCCGATAACAGCGAAAGGGAGAATCTTCATTACATTAAAAAATGGAGATCACAGGTATATTTCAAATGTGTTTTATGTGCCAGATATGAAGAGTAATCTGCTGAGCATGGGCCAATTAGCTAAGAAAGGCTATGTGATGAATGTCTCTGGAAATCAATTTACGATTCGTGATAAACAAGGTACTCTAATTCTAAAAACCTTCTTATCAAAGAACCGCATGTTCTTAGTTGACATCAATAAAGGAGAATTTAAGTGCTTGAGTGCAATTGAGAGTGATGAATCGTGGTCGTGGCATCTTCTTTTTAGGCACCTAAACTTTCAAAGCTTAGAAGCTCTTGCTAAACAAAAATTGGTGAAAGGATTACCTCAAATCAAACATCCTGACCAGTTGTGTGAAGCATGTATCATTGGAAAGAATCACAAGTTACCATTCTCAAAAACTATGGAGCGTGCAAAATCTCCTTTGGAGGTTGTCCATACCAACGTATGTGGCCCCATGAATACCAAATCAATTGGAGGAAACATATACTTCATGATATTTATTGATGATTTTTCACGAAAAACTTGAATCTATTTGTTGAAAAGTAAGGCTGAGGTATTTGACTACTTTAAGAAATTTAAAGTGTTCGTTGAAAACCAAAGTGGCCAAACACTCAAAGCAATACGAAGTGATGGAGGAGGTGAATACATCTCTAATGAGATCAAGACTTACTATGAACAACTTGGAGTGCAGCACAATACTACATTACCCTACACTCCCCAACATAATGGAGTGGCCGAGAGGAACTGAACTATATTGGATATGGCAAGAAGCATGCTGAAGGTGAAAGGAATGCCCAACCACTTTTGAGCAGAAGCGATTTCTTATGTAGTATACTTATTGAATAGATCACCTACAAGGAGTGTTCCTAACACAACTCCTATAGAAGCTTGGAGTGGTTTCAAACCAAACGTACAGCATCTAAAGGTTTTTGGTTCAATCGCCTATGCTCATGTCCCTACAACAACGAAGACCAAGCTAGATGATAGAGCCGAAAAAGAAATCCTTACAAGGTGGATATAAGCTGTACAATCCAATGACTAAGAAGGTTATAGTCAGTCGTGATGTGATTTTTACTAAAGATGAAATGTGGAAATAGAGTATTAACATTCATGAGGACTCCCAGAAACGTGTAATCCATGTTTTAGAAGAAGAAACATAAGAACTAGCTACAAATGAGAGCACAATTCAACCTTCTATAATATAGAAAGACCAAGAAGGGAACATTGACCACCCGCATATCTACAGGATTTTGAAACAAGCTTTAATAGTGAAATTGATGATAGAGAGTTTGTGCACCTTGCCTTCCTTATAGATACTGAACCAGTAGTGCTTGAGGATGCAATTGAAAATCCTAAATGGATGAATGCAATGAATGAGGAGATGATGGCAATTGAGAAGAACAATACATGGGAGCTCATTGATCTTCTACGAGGTCATAAAGCAATTGATGAGAAATGGGTTTACAAGATTAAGGTAAAGGCAAACGGTGAAATTGAAAGGTATAAAGCAAGGTTGGTGGCAAAGGGATTCAAGCAGAGATAAGACCATGACTATGAAGAAATTTTTTCCCTTGTTGCTTGAATGGAGATAGTGAGATTAATAATCGCCTTGGCTGCACGAAAGCAATGGAAAATTCACCAAATAGATGTTAAATCAACTTTTCTTAATGGCTCACTTAATGAGGAAGTTTATGTAAAGCAGCCACCCAGATTCATACAATTTGGAAAAGAAGAAAAGGTGTACAAACTCAATAAGGCACTATATGGCCTCAAGCAGGCGCCAAGAGCATGGAACAAGCGAATTGACTTGTTCCTTTGTGAATTAGGCTTTCAAAAATGTCCCTCGGATCATGGCCAAGGCACTATATGGCCTCAAGCAGGCACCAAGAGCATGGAACAAGCGAATTGACTTGTTCTTTTATGAAGTAGGTTTTCAAAAATGTCCCTCGGATCATGGCCTATATGTGAAAGTTAACAGCTATGGAGATTCACTGATGTTATATCTTTATGTTGATGATATAGTTTTCACAGTAAGCAATCTCAACATGATTTATGATTTTAAGCAGACCATGATGAAGGAGTTTGAGAAGACTGATCTTGGTTTTATGTCTTACTTTCTGGGCATTGAAGCTGTTCAAAAGGAAGATGGGATTTTCATCAACTAGAAGAAATATGCGAGTGAACTGCTGACGAAGTACAAGATGGAAGACTCAAAACCATTTCAAACTCCAATCAAAACGGGTATAAAATTGGTTAAGGATGGAGATGAGCAAATTGTTGATCCAACATATTTCAAGAAAATTGTTGGAAGTTTGAGATATCTCACTTGCACAAGACTTAATATATGCTATGCAGTGGGATTAGTCAGTAGATTCATGGAGTCTCTTCATTAGATGCATCTACAAGTAGTAAAACGGATTATGTGATACATCAAAGGCACTCAAGACTTTAGTCTGTTTTACTCATCACCTATGGAATGCGAGCTTGTTGGTTATTCTAACAATGATTGAGGTGGAGATTTGGATGAAAGAAAGAGCACAAGTGGCCATTGCTTCATGTTTGGAAATACCGTATGCTCATGGTCATCGAAGAAGCAATCCATCGTTGCTCTATCAACATGTGAAGCTGAATACATAGCTACAATATCTTGCGTCTATCAAGTGATTTGGCTTAGCAACATAATGAATCAAATTGGTTGTAAGCTACAAGGACCTTTGAAGATTTATGTAGATAATATGTCTGCAATTAATTTAGCAAAGAACCCGGTCTTCCATGTAAGAAGCAAAGACATCGACATTCAATATTATTTTCTAAGAGATCAAGTTGCAAAAGGTGTGATCAAGCCGGAATATTGCAACACTGAAGATCAAGTTGCGGACATCCTCACCAAACCACTGAAGATTAATTCATTTATCAAGCTGAGGAACCTACTTGGCATGAAGACTCTTCCAAATCAAAATGAAGGGAGGATGTTGATTAGACTATGCTAATTCTGATTTGTTTTTTGTTTTGATTATTTATGTTATTAATTAGTCATTAATGTTACATTTTGGGATTCGATAAGTGTGATAAAACAATGGATAAATTTGTTATCCTAAATCACGGAACAAGTCCTACAATTTAGCTATTAAAGGAGATTGTAATCTCAAGTTTTCATTGAATGGAATAATTGATTTCGCTCCACGTTTTGTTGCTGCCCAGTTTTCTTTTCTTCAATATAGAACTTTCTTTTCTACAATCAGCAAGTGAAGCAATACTAGCAGGGTCAGTAACATCAAGCTGGTGAAAAACAACATGACCAGACAGACCACATACTTCAAGTTTCTTAACAGCTTCAAGACGTCTCTTCTCGTCCCTGGCTGTCAAAATTACGATGATGCCTTTAGAAGCCAACTGCGTGCATATTTCAAAACCTATCCCTTTGTTTGCTCCTGTAACTACTGCATACCTGAGCATAAGAAAATAAAAGTAATAATCAATGTGAGAAATTGTTATGCCAACAATATGAAATTGCTTTTATAACTTGGTATTAGAATAGGCAATCAAGAGTACGAGTTTCCCCGTGCTCAGCCGATTCAATTAAGCCGTGTACTCGACGAGCTTCGGATTATGAACATTTTAATGGTAGTAAAGAAATTACCTCTTTGTTGGCTCCGCCATTTGTAGTTCTGCGTTCTTATGAGAAATGGGACATTTGTCCGAGAAAGGAAAGCTGTTTACAATCCTAGAGATACATGGTAATGCTCCATTTATATAGTAGTAAATGCTTTAAATCTTCGTATGGAAAACGAAACTATTAATTTGTCTTATGAGAGCAAAGTCCGTAATAGCTCCCGTTTATAGTACGTAACAGCACCGAAGCCTGCTCGAACATAGGATTTGGTGAGAAATCGAAATTTGCTTTGTAAAATTCTAGACTATTTCCGATCACTGTTAAGTAATTTGGGGAGAAATGGATGAACTCGGACCCATTCGACTGACAACGGCTCAGTTATTTTTTTTTTTTCTCTTTTTTAGTTAAATATCTAAACGAGTTAAAAATAGTAGATATACATTGTCAGTGGGATTCAATAAAAAAAATTTGAAAACTTCCTTTATTTCAATTTTCATAAATATTGAATCTGAATTGCTTGTACTTGAAATCTAATTAAAATGGAAAATATGCAAATGAAAAATTAAAAAAAAAATCAATTAGAATAAGTAAATAAATGTAATGCAACACTGTACGAAGCCTTTGTACTAATATAAATATGAAAGCACTATGGTTCTCAATTCCTCACAATTAAAACAAAACCAATATTTGAATTCTTGGGTTTTTTTTTCCTACCTTAAATTTAAAATTATTAAGTACCATATCTAAGAAAATACTCTGAAGTTTAGCAATTCATATTTACATTGTTATTTTTGTGAAAATTGGCATTAGTAATTACCTTTGAGATGCAAACTAGTGAATTGCGCATCTTTGATAGGGGTACTTAAAAAAATATTTAATTAAGTTAAATATGATCTCATCTATCAATAAAAAGAATGAGAAAAATGATGAGGCATTTTTTTATGTGATGATAATCCAGAATTATTAATATATCCTATTGTAACTATCTAAACTAACTCCCACAACCTCTCTCAAACTTGTTATATATTGTTAATATGTTTTATTAATATTTTTTTAGGAACTTAAGACGCCAAATTAGGCTTCCCATCATTTTAAAAGCAAATATGGTATAAAGAAGCTGCAATTTTAGCATTCTAAGATGGAATGCAAAATCTCGCAATAGCAATTTTGACATTTACACTGTTGAATGGGTTGTGTAGTGAATTTTTCATGTCATTCAAGGTCTGAGGGCGTGACATTGATATATAAAGTATAAGGAGATACTAACTCAATCAAGATGACAACTTCGCCTCGGTGAGAATTTCAGTTCCACTTACGATCTGCCTTTGCCCTTCTCGGGGCGTATTCTGAAGTAGAGATATTTTGTGCACATGTGAATGAGATGCTCAATAGCATTAAAATTAGGTAAATTATGACAACTATGTCCCTCTGATGTGTATGAAGCCCACAATTATAGAATTTTCCGGCCGGGGGTTATCCATGTTGCTGTGGAAAACTTATCAAGTTGTCCATGTGGTTACCAAACTTACCGGGAGGAGGATGTCTAATCCATGTACTAAGGAAATTTATACGATGGTGCAATAATACATAAAAGGGCTGTAAGTGCAGATGAAAAGCTCCAAAAAATTTAAAAAACTATATTAAAATTAAGGAACAACAAGTACTTCTAAGTTGGGATAGTAAGAATAATATTTTTGTGATTTCAAAATTTTGAAAAGACTAAAAATAAAAATTAAGTAATTTTAATATATTGATACTAAGAAATATACACAAAAATAAATAAATCAACAAGTTTAATACTTAGCCTCATAAATTTCGAAACCTACAAAAAAAATTAATTATTATGCAAGTATGCAAATAATAATCCAATACTAAGGAGGAATGCTCTTAAATAATATATTTTAAAAAAATACAAAATAACATACCTAAAAATATTATTCCAAAAATAGGTCGTGAAAGCGCAAACATAATCCGTGCCCTCAGTACAATTTATATTGAAGGCATATACGTGATTATTCTGAAGAAAAAAAAAATCATCCCCCACTATCTAATAATTTTATAGAATACTACATACCTATACTACAAACTTATAAAAATTATTATAAATTAATACTACAAACTTGCATAGTATCACAATATGTAAACCAAGATGTGTAGAAAAAAAAATTTGCATTGATAGTTTGTATTATAAATGCGAATCCTCAATTTCTCAATCCATTATTCAAGCATCTTTATTTCTTATTTCATTCTTTTTCTTCCTCCCCAATTTGTGCTTTCTATTTACTTAATTTCTATTTTACATAGGTTTAGCTTGTACATTTAGGAGTGTAGGAATATGAACAAAATATATTTCTATACGTTTAACTTCATGCAATTTATAAGTTTTTTGCTATTATGTTACTTTTCATCAATCCATATAAAATTAAATGCAAGTATTCATAATCTACTATTTTTAATAAAATAATAGTAGTTTTTAATTAACATTAGAAAATTAATTAGTAAAAAAAATTGTATTAATTGTAAATGCATGTCTTGGGTTGTTGTTGTGAAAATTGTTGTTAATTAATCATTAATTAGTAAATAATTAGTCGTCAATATGTCATTAATTAGTCATTAAAAAGTTAATTAGTAAAAAAATTCGATATTGATTGTAAATCTAATATCTTAGTGTGTTATTGTGGAAATTGTCATGAAATTAAGTTTTTGTTAATTAATCGTTAATGTGTCAATAAGTAGTCATTAATACGTCGTTAATTAACAATAGAAAATTAATTAATAAAAAATTTTATATTAAATGTAAATGACATGTCTTGTGTTGCTGTTATGAAAGTTGTTGTTAATTAATCATTAATTAGTAGATAATTAGTCGTGAGAAAATTAATTAATAAAAAAATTATGTATTGATTGTAAATGTAATATGATGGTTTATTATTGTAAAAATTGATGTGAAATTAAGTTATTGTTAATTAATCATTAATTAATGACAATTAGTCATTGATATGTTATTAATTAGTTGCTAGAAAATTAATTAGTAAAAAAATTATATATTGATTGTAAATGTAATTTGATAGTTTATTATTGTAAAAATTGACATGAAATTAGGTTTTTATTAATTAATGTTAATTAGTAGATAATTAGTCGTTAATATGTCATTAATTAGTAGTTAATATATGATACTTAAAAAAATCACATATTATTGTCAAAATTGTCGTGAAATTATTCTGATATTAATTGTAACTTTTTTTTTGTGCCCAATAGATGAATCCTGAACTCTTCGATCATTCTGTTTTGACATAGCAAGAAGGCTATTAATTACAGGCTGTTTGGGACAAAAAGATAAGCCACATTTATCTTACTAACGGCTTTATGTAACATTACTAATAATACAACATTTAACCTATGAAATTTTAAGAGCAATCATGGCTCGCCATCGAATGGCAAAAGATGTCACTTCATCATGATGAAAACATCATCCCCATCAATCCTCGAATGGAGTTATTCTTGCATTTGGTGGTCCGCATGTCTGGCTTAGTTATGTCACCAGCTTTATGTCACATCATCCTTGTCAACTCACAAGATTGGAGGGGCTATAATACTCCTACGAATTTAAGCATGAAATAGATTCCCACACATAGCGCCCCATAGCTGGCACAGATCGATTATAGAGGTTAAAGCTCCATCAGCCACCCATTGGAAAATGTGAAAGGACACTCAACATCACCCGACTCATGTAGTTGGTGCACATCGGGATGTTCTCGACAAGCAAAACAATGAGCAAGTATTTTGGTAACCTTTTTTATTTTTTCCATTTCATCATATGCATCATTAACAATGGATTTTATGTACTACCCTTTAGGTCGAATAGGAATCTAATTTACATCTTACCACATTTCTGCAAAGGCAGTATACACATTTATTTCCACATAATTGAGTGGCATTACCCCGACCATATTACAAGGTGGTTTGGGGGGTTTCAATATATTCCACAGGATGTGAACATGTAGCCAAAGCTCCATCAGATAGACCTGTGTAGGAGGGTTGATATTGATTGGCCAGTGCAACATGCAACAAACATATCCTCATGGTAAGAGCATATGGCGCAAGGTGGTGTACATGGAGGGCCCTCGTGGCATTCATGAGAAATACATGAGGCGATACGGATCTATCAACTATCGATATATAAGACACACGAGAGCAATTATTAAATATCTAGTAAATACAACATTAACACTTGTTGGGTGATTCATTGCATATCTATCATTTATTATCCAATTTACAATTTGTTCTAATATGCAAGTTGATGCATTAAGACAAATCCAACTATCTTTAGATCTTGACATGGCCTTTAGTATAGCTGGTCATGGTCTTGAATTCATACATGACCATAGGGGGGTAATGTTGTAACCATAGGCTCACCAGCAACATGGCGCAGAGGTTGAGGCTAAGTTCCAACCTACTAACATGTTCCAACAGTAGCTGATTCCTACACGCCGTATGACCATGGGAAGTTGACAACCCTGAAACAGGCCTAAATCACATAAATATACATCACAAGACCAACAGTTCCCACCGAATTCTAGTGTAATGTACGATAGCTCAACCCCAATGCCTAGCACATATGTTACACCATATCATCATTCCATCAATAGTCCTATCTTTACATTACCTGCTCTGCATAAGAAATGCTTTGGTAAACAACCAATGTATTAAGGTAAATCTTCGTAGCATGCTACAAAGTAGAGTATAGTGCCTTCCTGAGACTTTGACAATACCCCCCAACACCATCCAACACAAGAGTCACAAGCTCCTCCTGTTCCATGACCAAGGCCATCAAGAGAGCCCACAAATGCATTTGCTTGATTGGCTAGACAATTCACAAAGAGAAGGAATAACAAGGGATAGGATTCTGTTTTTCTTATTTGTTTTATAAGTATATCTTTCATCGAATTTTTTTTGTTGGTGTAAATTAATATAAGAAATTAATAAATTTATTAACATTGTATAATAAATTATTTATGGAAATTAACTTTATCTAATGAATTTATTAACGTTGTCTAATAATTTAGCATAGATTTTTTTTTCTTCTTCTTTTTTGTATGTTATAAAATAAAGCATAAAGAGGTGCCAAAAAATTTTTAATAAATTTTTATAATTTTTAAATTTATGAATTTTTCTTTTTTGTTATTTTTCATGTAAACATTTAAATTTTAAAAAAAAACTTAATTTGAGAAATTTTATTTTTCTTTACATGATTTTTCATTAAAAAAAATGCACTAAAGGTGTAAACCATGTCCATTCCTTCAGTACAAATTGTACTTGGTCCACATCTTCATGACCTATTTTTGGAATAATTTTTCTGAGTATATTATTTCACAAAAAATTAAAAAAAAAAAGATATTATTTAAGAGTATTCCCCTAATACTTGGCCCAATTATAACCATTAAATATGAGTACAACCCACAAGACCGTAGGATTATGGAAATATTGTAAGAATCATTATAATAATCGGAAGTAACTATGAAATAAAATAAATATATGTAAAGTTATAATATACTAAAACAATCACCAAAATAAATATTTAATTTTAGCACATTCTAGATTACTAAAGTTTCACAAGCAGGTTTCATAATGAATAAAAATTTTGGAAAAATTGATAACAATTATTTGTAATATATTAACACTATTGTAATAATTTACATGTAGTAGAAATCAAATAACCAATAACATTAGACCTTAAAATAAAAAAAAATAAAAAAAGAAATTAGATCTAATATGTAATTATAACAAATAGGAAACAAGAATTAAAATTTTAAGTTTGTGATAATTAAATAAAAATTCTAAATATATATTTATACTTAGAATATTTTATTTAGCATCCTTATACACTTGAGCACAGTAGGGCATATGGTCGTGTACCTTTTTATACACTTTCGTAATTTGATACATCCAAATACACAAGCATGTATTGTGGTCATGTACCTTCGCTTTCATAATTCGATATACCTAAGTACATAGGCATGTACTGTGGCCATGTATAGTTATGCAGATAGGTACACAGGCATCTATTTAGCTGTGAACTTCCCAACTCATTCTTTTTCCTTTCTACACAACACAAGCAAGTACACAAGCGTATACTTGGATGTATACTACACTGTTCCATCACAAATCCACTTCCCAATTTGCCAAATCCCAATTCCTTCAAACCTTAGATGAAATCCATCACTACTAAGCCTAATTATGCATTTTTTTCTAGTATTGAAACACTAATATAGTTTAGTTGAAAAACTTACTAGCTTGGATTGTTCTAACAATTAAAATCCTATCCTAAATCTTTTCTCGCCCCGATTATTCTATAGTGAAATCTAATGAATTTAACACTAGTTCTTATCACACACATATAAATGGCAATCAAGTGCTATTAATTGGTTCACTTACCTTATGTACTTTATCAAATCTCAAGGTGTAGCAGTCACCTTCTTCTTCTAAGGTTTGTCCTATTCTAAGGATACTATAGTGTAGAAAATGAAAAGGAGTTAAATTAATTGATGTTTGACCTTTTCATACCCATCTCATGAAATAACCAAATCGCCCCTTACCTCAAATCGTTATTACTTTTATTTGCCTCAAACCTTTTTATCATTTTATCATTAATTTATTTCTCTCAGGTTTTATATTCTCCCCCCTTATAAAAACTTTCATCCTTAAAAATTACCTGAGTTTGGAAAAAGGTTTGGAAATTTTGCCTACATTTTTTCTTCTAGCTCCCAAATAGCCTCTCTTTCAGTTTGGTTAGTCCATTGTACTTTCAATTAAAGAATTATTCGTCTTCTCAACACCTATTGCTTAGTGCCCACAATTTTAACACGCTATTCTACTATGGTGAAATTTGGATGCACTTCCAATGACTCCAAAGTCCAATGTAATTACCACAATTGTTGGTAATAAAAATTGGAGAGACACAAATAACAAGGCAAAGGAACCAAAAAACTTCAATTCTTATTGTTGTTATTTCTTAAAAAACTAAGACAATAATCAATGTATATAAATAAGTTGTATGCCTACAACTTAGGCACCAAATCTAGACAAACTTATCCATTATTATCAACTTGAAAAAAATAAGCTAACAAACTAGAAATCAAATCTAGACTTTGAATCATTCTTCAATAAGCTTTATCAAACTCAAACTTGACTCAATAATCCATTCAAATAACTAGAGCTCAAGTTTGACTAGATTTTAATCAAGTTGAACTCAATTAAACATCAAATTGAACTTGCATAGCGTTTGAGTAGGTTTTTTTTTCCTCCACAATATAATTACTTCTATCATTATAGAAACAGCTCCAAGTGAAGGCAATATTTAGTCTAATCATGAAGTTGGTTTGGAACATACCAAAATGTCTAGCTTGCCAAATTGTTCCCCGATGAAATCAGCCAGAGAAGCGATGCTGGATGGATCAGCAACATCAAGTTGGTGAAAAATAATGGAGTTCGAAAGACCAGATTCTTCCAATTTCTTGACAGCTTCATGACCCCTCTTCTCATCTCTAGAAGCCAAAACCACCATGACTCCATTAGAAGCTATATGTCTACATATTTCGAATCCTATTCCCTTGTTTGAACCAGTGACAACAGCACACCTGATAACCGAAAAAAAAAAAATCATTCCTACCATGTTATTTCTTTTCTTTTTTTTTTTTTAAGAAACTATTAACAGGTGCTCAGAACACTCGAATGCTTCAAATATTATAATGGAAGGAATAAATGAAATGATATGGTATTTACCTCTTTGTTGCTAGAAATGTTGACGATGTTTCCGCCATTGTTGTGCCTTGGAAGATGAGAGTAGGAAGCGGATTTGCATTTAAGAAAAGTAAGTGTACGTCCAGAAACTTGTTAAATTCTGCATGTTATAACTTTACTTATATCGTTAATGTCCATGCTTATTCACACTCATATGAACATCGCCAAATCTTTCTTAAGTATGATTGAGTGATATTAAAGTAGGTTATTCAACATGTATTTCCTAAGTCTTTTAAGCTTATAAACATATACGCGCGCATATATATATATAGATAATGATACAGGTATAAATAGATAGATAGCCATATTTTTATGTATTAAATAGTGCAAGTTTCCTAGAATTATGCATAGGTATGGCTACATACATGTTATGTGTCCATGAATTTATACATAAATATAGCTTCATAAAACAAAGATATATATATATATATATATATATATATACTAAATTATTTACTTATAACGGATTGGAAGACAAAATAACATATATGTGTGTGACAAAAATAGTTTTGGTACTTATAGATATATGTCCATAATACATAGGCGAAAGAAGTTAATTATAGTAGCGCTAAAAGATTAGCTATTGTAATGGATTTTATCTACCCAAATCCCTATATAATTGTGTGTGTATATGTATGTGTGTGTGTGTAAGGGTAGGGAGACATACTTGCACACATGCACAACACAATTACAAACAAAACACCACAACACACAACACACACAATAAGGGAACCAGCAAGTCGGTGCTTTTAAGCACCCTCAAGCAAGTGTTTTCCAAAAATTCTAACATTCTATTTCATTAAGAGTCGAGATAGTGTTTTTTGCATCGACTTGACAATATTCAACTTTCATTTGACTTCTTCCTTTTAGTATGAATATTTCACATCCTAACCCAAAATTTCACCACTCCAAACTCTAAAACAACAACAAACACAACATCTATAGTGGCATCCAAGCGAGTAATACATAGACACACGACAAACATTGTAGTATATCTTTGAATTTTCCACTCACATTGATATCTTAACTTCAAAACTCCAAATAAACCTAGACGAGTCATGAAAGTTTGAATATTTGACCTAGTAATAAAAGAATAACAAAACTTGAAATTAGATCTAGTAATTGAACTCACTAAAATTTAGAATAAAAATCAAGTCTATATATATATATTAAATTCATGTAAATTTTATCTGGATTTTGAGTTTGATATTTATTTAGTAAGTGGGGCCTTAAGGCAAAATATTTTTTTATCATGCCTCAAAAAGGGGCTTAGAAGTTTCTACTAAAAGCTATCACGTTACACGTATACCTATTACATGATAACCGCTTTACGAGTTAGAGGTCATAAAACTTTAAATAATTACAATTAATCATATTACATGTAATTATATAATAAAAATATAACTATGGATTCTCGTGCTTCACGGTCGATCAAGATTGTAGAGAATCAAAATCCCTTACTAAATAATAAAACGGAAAAACACATCTAAGTTTTATAAATTCCATTCTTACATTGAGTTCCTAATAATAGAATTTCATATAAATAATCTATTAATACACATCTTACCATATCACTCTTGATTTTGGTAGCATATAATAATTTACGAAATTGAATGCTTCTAGCATTCCACTATTTTATTTCAACCATTCTATATTCATCAAAATAGTTTACAATTGTTTCTTAGAAGCAAGCCTCATTTAGGTCCCACACTACTACAAACCAAAAGTTTCAATAACTAGATCAAATATTTACAAACATCTATCTACCGATATTATAATATAGATTTAAAGAAAGAGTTTATTCTAGCTCTCAACCCTTACTTATTCTAAAAGTTTTGCAGCAAAGTTTACTTACTTCAGTGTTATGCCTAGGCAGTAAGTTTTTATAGTCGTGTCTTGTATTACACACTCTATAGGAGGGTGATAAATAGCCTAGTATGATAGGAGTACAATATCTCAATATTGTACACACACAAACAATTCACATAAGTTCTCAATCGTCTGCTATGTATAGGCAACCATATGTAATTCAACATTGCATGCAATCTTCTGGTAACCAACATGAAGTCTAGGGCTTATACCCCCTTGACCTTGGGTTAAGGATTTGCATCACTACCATCAGTTCCTAGGTTTCACAACCTAATTATTTTAATCTTATCTCTTCATTAGAATTGGTCTTTTAAATTTAATCCCATAACTCAGGTGTAATGTAGCACACCGAATAATAAAGAATCCCCTAATCACTTAGTTAACCCCTAGCAAAACAGTAATCCTACTCAATTACTTTCGATATGTCCTATAACAGTGATGGCCTTCAATATAATGCAATGTCTTGTATAATGCATGTCAAATTTTATTTTAGCTTAATATTATTATGTCAATTTAGATTTAAGTAACCAATTAGATAAAAAAAAAAAACAAATCATAAGAAAATAAAATTTCTCAATAAATCAACATATAAGGCCAAATCAACAATAACATATTACAACTTAATTTCATTAACCATCAAAACAATCACCCAGGATTGATCTACAATTCTTATTCCTCAGCAACAACTAAGCCATTCCATTACTCAAGCGTCCATTAATCTATCTTCAAGAACCAAACAAGGCAACTAAACGTACCTCTTTCCAATATTCTCAACTTATCTCACCACACTAACCACTTATTCCATTCCTAAGTCATCAAAAAAAAAAAAGAAAGAAAAAGAAAAATTCACATCATCACAATATAATAAAGTTAATTTTTCAAGAATTTGGATTTCATTTTAATTCAATCAATCACACATTACACTATACTACACACATGCCTCTCCCTTAATTCCCACACATACCCATTGTAGCATACACAACAACCCATCCGCGACACAAACAACACGCTTAACATACACACCCTGCACTCCCATCACCCGCACCCACATGCCCATGCACTCACATACTACACTTTTATGCACACACACACACACACTTGTCCGTGCACATACACACACATACCCATGCATACACAACCTATCACACACATGCAATATACCCAACATCATCACATACATATAGCACGCATTACTTCATCACACACACATAGCTCGCCATTCTAGCACACACATATATATATACACCAGTATATACCACACACACACACACACACACACACATTGTTCTAGTGTACCTACACACACAACACGATCACACACATGGCACACACCAGACTAGCACACACACACATATATCAAACTAACACACACACACTCACACACACATACACACATCAACACACTTACGCACGATCACACTAACACGCATAGTGACTCACAGTATACCCACATGTATAGCCACACCCCAGCACACCCCACTCGCACTACAACACCTCAGCATGCACTACTCACACAGCACCTCACCTCCATCGCATGCACACCTCACACACTTGCACATACGCAATACATACAACACAATCACATACACATTCTACACAACTCAATCATTCACACATCGTACCTACACAACACAATCACGCACCAGGATTCCCTCGACATCAACATGGTCCCCTGCACGTTTTACACACCTCCATGACAACAACAATAATAACAATGGCAATAACAACAATAGAAATAGCCACAATAGCAATAGAAATAGCAACAATAGCAATAGCAACAGTAGCAAAAATAGCACAACAGCAGCAGCAGCAACAGTAACAGAAACAACAACAATGGTAGTAGAAACAACAGTAATAGCACACACCACAGCCCACACTAAACATCCTATTGCACACACATAGAACTCTCATGTTCTAAAACATACACTACAGCGTCCCATTGGTATCCACTCACACCCATCATGCACCTAAACACACACAACAATATACCTCAGCCACGGTAACACCGCAGTAATACACCTTACAACACAAGCTATTAAACTCACCAAAGCATTTCATATCACTCACACACACACGAGAGCATGCAACACATATTTACACACAAATCACACCCATCACATAGCAATGCTCACACACACAACTGACACAACATCATTCAACACACGCACAGTTTCATTTTAGCTCCATCTACAACCCACACCCACTCACACTTACTACACATATTGCACACAAATCTCACAATATGGTATAAACACATCAGCCACTTCATTCTCATTTCCACCCGCTTACGAGGCAATAGAATCATGTACAACACATGTTTAGAACAAGACACATACATACATACATACATACATACATACATACATACATACATACATACATACATACATGATTCTAGAATAAAACACATGACATCCATGGACCAATAAATACATACATACATACATACATACATACATACATATATATATATATATAACAACATCTTACACACAAATAGTAATATATCATAGAGTTGCTACTTATCTAGTTTTTTTAGTTTTAAAACTTAAAATAATCCTCGAGAAATCATGT
This sequence comes from Laguncularia racemosa, assembly GCA_037954665.1. Classification (NCBI taxonomy): domain Eukaryota; kingdom Viridiplantae; phylum Streptophyta; class Magnoliopsida; order Myrtales; family Combretaceae; genus Laguncularia; species Laguncularia racemosa. The sequence goes on from JBBMOL010000016.1 coordinate 6,525,196, forward strand.
AAATTTAGGCCGTTCACTTAGTAACGAATGAATAACAAAAGCAAAGATAATTAACTCACTAAAATTTAAAATAAAAATCAAATCTAATTTTTTTTTTAATTCCTATGGATTTAAATTCAAATTTGGAGTTCAAAATTTATTTTACAAGTATGGTCTTGATGTGAAGTACTCCTTTCTAGGATCGTAATAGTGCTTATAGTTTTTTATTTGTAGTTAGTATGAAAAAGTTATAGATTTTTTAAGTTTTGGAGAAAAGTTAAAATTCGTAATCTAGTGTAGAAGAAAGAAAAGAAGAGAAAGGAAGATAGAGAGAAAAGAAAGATAAGAAAGAAAAAGGAGGTATGAGGAGAGAAGAAAAGAAAAGAAATAAGGAGATAGAAAAAGCAAAGGCATTTAAGGAAAATAGGTAATGAATAAATATCAATTACCGATCTAGTTTGTATACGTATTAATATTTTATGAAATTATTTAAATTATGATATTTTTATATAAAAATTTACATATATACTAAATAAAATATTCTAAGTATAAATATACACTTAAAAATTCTATTTAACAATCATAAATCTAAAATTTTAAGTCTTGATTATTATTTGTTATAAATATCTAACAAAACCCATTTCTTTTTTATTTTTCATTTTAAAGTCTATTATTATTTGTTATAAATTTTTCATTATACGTAAATTATTAAGATAATATTAATATATTAGAGTGACCTAATTTTCATTGTTAATTTTCTCATAATTTTTTAATCGCGAAAAATTTTTTTACTTATTTTTTTACTTATTTTATTTAATTTTAGTATATTTGTTCAAAATTTCTAGAGTATTACACTTTTTCAAGGATCATAATAGCGCTTATGGTTTTTTATTTGGAGTTATTATGAGGAAGTTACAAATTTTTCAAGATTGGAGGGGAAAGTTGAATCATAACCAAAGAAGAAAGAAAAAGAAGAAAAAGGAAGAAAGAAGGAAAAGAAAGAAAAATCAAAATTGAAAGAAAATGAGAAGAGAGCAAAAGTGAAGTGAAGCGGAAAGAATATAAGGGGTAGGGAAAATATTTAATTATGGGTTAGATTAGTGTGTATACTAACAATCTAATTAAATTATCTAAACTATAATATTTTTATACGAAAACTTATGTGTAAGCTAAATAAAATATTTTGAGTATGAATATACATTCAAAAATTCTATTTAACTATCCTAAATCTCAAATTTTAATTCTTATTTTCTATTTGTTATATTTACCTAACAAACTAGTTTCTTTTTTATTTTTGCATTGTAAAATCTATTATTATTTGTTATAAGATTTTCACTATACGTAAATTATTAAAATAGTATTAACATATTATAAATAATTATTATCAATCTTTCAAAAACTTTTGTCCACTATAAAATTTATTCATGAAGTTTTAATAATCCAAAATGTATTAAAATTAAAGATTTATATTCATGATTATATTATTATATTAGAACTTTACATATATTTATTTTATTCTTGATTATTATTAGGATTTTTATTACACTCCTATGATCCTATAGTCCTATTAGTTGTACTTATATTTAATATTCATAGTTAGGCCAACATTGTTAATGATGTCATCATCTAATAATGTATAAAAGGAATTATTTTTAAAACCTTAAAATTTATTTTCATTTTCTTGTGTTAATATAATTTTAAAGACCTTGAAAAATACAATTTTACACATACATGTTAGTGGAAGTGCTTTGGAAGATCTTTAAGTTAAATATCACCACAAAATATATAGTTAAAGTTTGACATTAGAATACCCTTTTTACATGATATACTTAATTGTAAATAATACTGGTCTGTATTATAAGAAACGTATCAATATAAAATACATACTTATAGTTATATATGTCTATAGTATAGGATTTTTTAAAAACATTAGACCATTTATTAGGTAATTATTTGTATACTTATATAACTTATATTTATAGATTTTGAAATTTATTAGATTAAGTATTGAACTTTTGATTTATTTATTTATTTATCTTTCTTAGTGTCAATATATTAAAGTGATTCAATTGTTATCGATAACCTTTTCAAAAAAATTTAATTATGAAAACATTATCCCTGCTACCCTATCATAAAAGTACTTATCACTTTATTTATTTTCTTTATTCTTAAAATGGTTTTTCAGAATTTTGTAAGGCATTTCACCTTAGCCTACTCACTCTTACCGTTTGTAAGCAATAAGAAAATTTTATGGCATTAACAAATTAAAAACAGAAGCCATCGAAGTAAACCTCCTCCATAAACATAAATATATTATAATAATGTAGTGGGTTTTTCTTTTTAAGTGTAATGGTTACACAATAATAATAATAATAATAATAACACTAAAAAACAATAATAATATAATAATAATTGTGTTATATATACATATATCTATATATATATATATATTATTAAAGAAAATAACACCAACTCAAGTAAACGGAACTCAATTTTAGAGGCATCTGTGGTTCAACGTCGTCATCATGTTCCCCATCTTGATGCAATCGACCTGCAGATGGACGAAATCGGGTCGGGGTATTCCTATTTTCGGGTTTTGATTAATTATTGTTCACAGCTGCGTATCATATATTATCTTCGGGTTTTGATTAATTATTATATATTAGAATCAGCACGTTTTCCTAACACACGGGTTATTGTTCTAATTCAATTGGATACAACATGGAAAAAAATATATCAATTCATCTTAAAATACCGTTTGCAGCCAAAAAGGATACGACTATACATATCATAATTGACTATTATTATACTTTTTTTTCCACGAGTGATTGATAAAATTATCTTCAGATACCTATTATATAGATGAGCTAGTTTCGATTCTTTATAGATCCCACCAGGCTAGTAATGTAAGCAATAACAAGTAGCTTCCAGAAATTTTACTCAACCTGCTTTGTTAGTTCAACTATTCATTATCATTTTTGCCTATCGATCTGCTTTTCCTTTGACTAGAGAATCTAAAAATTCAGCCTGGTTCCACCCGAAAGAATTCGGATGAGATATTTAACAGAAGTTAGATCCAACAAGGAAGCTTTAAATGTTGAGTTATAAGGTGGTTAACATACTAATCCACTCGTAAGTGAACTGCCCAACCATAGGACCCATGCTTTATAGAAATTCATTTAATGTTCACTAAGATTGATGGTAGAAAATACTCATGAAAAATCCCTAACGCAACTGTCAAATTCTTCCTTTGACATAAATTAATCTCATATTACATCCATACATGAGGCACAAAGCAGATCCGACATACGTAATTGTCACAACGTCTGTAAGTCTTTGGAAATGAATTGTCCATTTCCAATACCAAGGGAGTTATTAGGGGTTTTATTTTTTCTGTTCCCCCCCTTAGGTACATCCAGCAAAAGGAGGAAGCCACGGTAACGGAAACTTCAATGCAAATGATATCAGGGTCTGAAACCCACCACCAACACCCCCACACACCAAACCCACCCCCGCCCCTACAAAATATGTTTTTCTTCATCATCTTGTATCTTAAATTGATCAAAATAATAAGCCTTTTGTTCCCTAGAAGCCCAGACCTTTACTTTTCATGAACAAGGGGGCTATATACAGGGTACCACATGCTCCTCGTTACATATTCCACTGTCTCCTCCTGTACGAAGAATCATCTTATTAGTTTGGTCATCAAATATGAATTAATTATCTCGAAATTAGCCAAAAACTTGCATGCAACACCGCAAAACATTGTTGCTTTCAACTCAAGTCCATTAAAAAGAAAAAATTAGTCCAGGAGGAGAGAGAATGCATTAACATGGATGAGAACTAAGAGGAAAGGGGCAAACAAGGAAAGATGCGTACAAACTTAATATTTGATAAATGTAATTTTAATTATGGTTAAATGTTCAAAGAGTATATACATGTGAGTGGGGGCGTGGAACCCTAATCCTAAGATGCTATCAGACATTCAAATGTTATTAAAATATATCTATAATAGTTAAATTTATTGTAAATACAGCCTTAAACTACGATATACCTCTAAATATCCACAACCCCTCCACTTCACTATAATAACAATTTTATTACAGTTTTATTTTTCATGCAATAACTATTACAATATTTAATTATATTTTAAATCCATAATAGCAATTTTATTAAGGAATCCCTATTATAAAAAGTATTAAACAATCATTTAATACTCAAATCTATATATAATAATTTAATACTGAATTTAATTTTTTTTTCTTCCCAAAATACCCTCATTATAGCCTTAGCGAAGTGAACCAATGATTAAAATCTAACTTTACACTCTTGTAACTTTTGAAAATGTGCATATACAATCCTAGGGTTGGGTGCCAACCACTGCAAGACCCAGTCAGACCACAAATTAGTATCTCATGACCCGTCACTGGTGACCTACTCAATATTAAAAAAGTTAAAATAAAATAATACCCTAGGTGGGTTACACCAACCACCTCCCATCTCAAGTAGATTGCACGACCCCAGCGAGGTCGTGACCTACTCCTTATTTAGGTTTGTGGCTGGATCGGATCAGCACCTGGGAGAAGGTGCCTGAAACTTGTGGTTGATAGTAAAACACTTATCTTACTCTTGAGACCTAATATGATCTAGGTTCATGAGCCTGGCTTTACTGTTCAAAACTGTAAGGAAGGATTAAACTCAGTAAGATTTATTCCCCTTTGTTACCACATACAAGTACATATATATAAATACAAGCAGGATTAATAAATGCTAACTTAGTAAGATTTATTCCCCTTTGGCTCTAATATCATTTTAACACCCCAGCCAAATGTTGATCCATAGAGCCAACAAAAGGATAAATATACCTTTTATTCACTTGGCCCAAAAAATAAAAACTTGTGCCAATTTAGCCTTTCCACTCTTAAGCTAATAAATCACCATTACTTTTCTCCTACAATTGATGTAGGAATTAAAATCTCTTTTACCACCTGGAGCCTCACAATCTATAGATTATACTTAACATGTAAACTTTCATAAAATTAACAGATAACTGAGTATCTAGTAAACAAGAGCTCCCCTTTTGAGGAGTTGCCAATTAGAAGTAGTGTTCATTTGAAAGCTCATACCTGTGAAGAGGTAAGTCAGAAAGGAAAACCATACCTTTGACATCTGCATCAACTCTTTTGGCCCAACATCACAATGTCCCTCAGCTAATCCCTCAGCAACAGCTGCCTGCACAACAGCAGCTCCAACTTCAGCTGTAATATGTCGAATGCTGCATCACAGAGACAGGCATCAGGCATCCACCAAGAGAGATTAAAAAATCAATCAATTACCCTGTGTTGGATTTAACAAATGCAGATATTCATCGAAGAAAGTTGCATCAGCATTGCAGGATCAAGGAATCCCATGAATGAACCTTTTAAAAAATGAAATGAGTCACCAGCACCACCTAGGTAAGTAGTGCACTTCCATTCGATTCCAAATTAAAGTCTAGCCATTTCATTGAAGAATGGAAGTTTTTTTTAGGTAAGGATGAAGAACGGAAGTTGAACAAGTGCTTCTACGAAACACATCATACCAAAGCCAAGCATCAATTTCCTCACAAGGTAATAATTTATAAAGACAAAGAATTGAAGCAACAGCATTGTTGATTCCAGCACAAGAGTACAGGTAGGAATATCATTTGATGGGAAAAATGGCGCATGAAGAGGAAAAGGATTGTCCAAGAATAGTACCTATCAATTGATGGATATAAAATGCCACTTTGAACTTCTTCGTCAGTCATATAGGAAGCAAGGCTGGTCATGGCATAAAACATAAGCATAGTCAGAAAATGTATGGGGAATCATTACTGAGAAAATTACAAATGCATCACAGGTTATCTCTAGGTTAGTTGCATTGGGCTTGTATGGTTAAATGAGCTAGACCAACAAGTATAAATTTTTTGGATATGGGCTTACTCAAAGTCTATAACTTTGAAGACTCGTAAAATGTCAAACATAAAAAATAAATAAAAAGAAGAAGAAGAAGAATCAGGATAAGGAGGAAGGAAGGAGCGCAGCACCAGGGGAGGTGGAGGGTGGGTGTTGTTTTGAGTGTAGTTATCATAGTTTTCAATTCCATACCAGGAAAGATAAAATTTTGTATTGAACAGTAATGAAGATTTTGAACACTCGTAAAATGTCAAACATAATGCAACATGACACATAAGCTTGAAAAAAAAGTAAAAAGGAAGGCTGGGGGGCTGGTTAGGGTTGGGGCCTGGGGGGTTGGTTTAAGTTTAGTTATCATCTTTTTTTCAATTCCATACCAGGAAAGATAAAATTTTGTAGTGAACAGTTATGAACCATCTCTACCTTGGTTCTGTTGATTAGTGGATTCTAGTGTGCCCTGATCCCTTACCATCTATATTGGAAGGGATTTCTACGTAAATCTTGCATATTGTCTTTGCTGTTTAGTTTAGTTATTTGCATCGTTCTTGTTATTAGTTCAGGTGCTTGGCTTGTCTATTTGGTACTAGAACATCATTTTGGTGGTTAGACACACCGAATCAACAAGCTGTTTTAACGTGATGATCATTATGGCTTGTTGGTTTGTGAGTAAGGCCAACTTTTCACATATTAGACATATATCACACTAAAAGACTTATAGACCAATTATTTGCTAGGAATTGAGAGTACTCTGTGGACACCTAACTATATTTATTTGCTCATCAATTTATTTTTATTCACCAATTGATAAATATTTCTAAATGTTAAAATTGTAAATCCAAGAAATCATGCTGTACATGAATTGTCAGGTTCATTAATCCAGAATAGACATTGCTTAGTTAGCATTATCCTTGTATCATGTCCCTCTTCCTACCTTCTTACATTACTTAAAAGGTATTTCTAAGCATAAATGAACCCGTGGCTGAGACCTGTTCGTTATATTAGCAATTTGTCACTAAAGTAGTTCCCACAGATTTGAGGGGGCTGTGAGGTCAGATCATTTTTCTTCTGGAAGACATTGTTTAGAATGTTTTCTAAGAAGAGTAAGTCTAAACTAGCATACCATTTAGCAGCCGACTGTAGCATGCCATCTGAAACAAAACGAGCACCTGAGAGAAGAGTCCCCAGTCCAATCCTGTTTGAAAACAACAGTCTCAATACATATTTCTAATATATAGAGGATCTCAAATTAAGCTTCCATTGGAATACCAACCCAGGAAACAAGTACATATTATTTGCTTGATTTACGTGGCCTACTTTCCCATTTCCTGCCAACATAAGTGCAATTAATTTACAATCGTGGAAGTCTTAAAATAATGTAGAAGGAAAATTGCCTTGAGGATATAATTGGGAAGAAAATCTAAAACAATTGCAAAAAGAAATGCAATCAAAATAAAAGCATAATGAAGTATTACCAAGATCAATATTTTGGAAAGGGCTTCCACTGGCAAAGACAATATTTTCTCCAGTATGCTTGAAAGCATCAGCAGCAGTACATTCAGCTGCTCAATACATTAAGAAGCATCAGCAAAGTTGTCTCACCAATTCAGAGGCAGCAGCATAGAAGTTAGAAGAAATGCCAACAAAACAGTACCCTTCTGGGTGGGGTTGGACATGGCAAATATAGCAGGTCTAGGTGAATCAGATTCCCGCATAGCCCTCAGTACCTGTTTAAGGATTCAAAGCACCACTGAAGCACCATTAGGAAAAAAGAAAATAAAATATATAACTGAATTGAAGCAGTCTCTCTATCTGGAGCGTGAGTCAAAATAAAATATATAACTGAATTGAAACAGGTTCTCTATCTGGAGCGGGAATCAACCAAATTATTCTTTATTCCTTACATATTTAGAAACGTCTCATTAATGAAGGAAGATGTATAAAGAAGGAAGGATCAAAAATGGAAAATACTGCATTTTTTCTTCCAAGAATCAATATTACACTGACGTGAGCATCTGAACAGTCTAAAAAAGAAGTTGAATTGTAACTAAAAATAATTTGTTATTGCAGAGGAAAAGTTTTACAGGAGAAACCTAATTCCACTAAATGACGAGAGCATTTAGCAGCAAACAGCACACATGAATGATTTGAATCTCAGTTTTGCTCAAATATATGTGTAAATAAATTCTTACCTCTTCTGTGAAGATACCACCAACTCCAGATAAACCAAGAAGCACATGAGGCCTGACTTTTTTAACCTGAAAAGTCAAAAGGACATTAAAAAAAAAAAATGAAGGTTGCATATTTTCAGGAAATGAAAAATCCAAAGAAATAATTGAGTTCCACCCATTTTTCTGAATAGAGTAAGAACGATATAAAAATTTTAATTATAAATGATGTAGCCAAAATGAGTTTACTGTTATAGTTAACACCATAACCATCTTATCTAAAAGCTTAAGCTTGCAGATATAATGTGAACTTTTATATTTATTACATAACAATTTACCACTTCAAGTAGGCTGGCCCCCTCCCTAAGTCCTTCAGTATCTCCAGGACCCCTAGCAAATGGTGCAGCAGCAGGATCAAGATTCTTCCTCTCTTTTGTGATAAGACCCTGCACGCAAATCAGGTCTTTTACAACATTATGATGAGCTGAAGACAGCTACCCGTGATCTACAAGTGCAAGTAAGATTTTCACTTGTTCATGTTCACAGTCCCAATCATAAATAAATAAGCCACATCTCTGATATCTCCAAGTTTAAGAGAGAGAGAGAGAGAGAGAGGCTACAGATTTGTGATTGAAAAATTAAACAAAACATACTAAGAACAATTCAAAATATGGTTGAGAAAATAATGAGATCACAACCATACATCTTTGTCAAGGAGGAAAAACTGATTTTTCATGGCTGCTTCACTATTTCCTGTCATTCTTCCAACCGCCTGTACAGCCATGCTGAGGACACCAAGCCCTGCACTGAAAGACAGAATCTTTGGGTAAGCTAACACGAAAAGAAGAACGGAAAAATATCATCATAACATAAAAATAAAAAAGAGTCGAGACAAAGCTAACTCATGGGAAAACTTGTTCGAGATGGACCGTACCTCCCAGCTCCCACAACAACAATTTTTTGGTTGACAAAGTCAGCTAACGGTCGACCTTGGGCTCTTACAGTTCCCAATAGTCCAGCAAGTGCAACACCAGCAGTACCCTACAGCACACATAAAGATGAATAATAAGTCTAAACTGCTGAAACATTGACGATAATTGAGCACATGATGCATCCATTGCAAGTTACTCAAGTGACAAATATGGATATCAACCTAATGCATTTAACTTCACATGCACTTTACTCTGTCTGTATATGCAATTGACGTAAACAATTTCTAACTGGGAAAAGATACAACATCCTGCCTTACTGTAACTGGTTTTTTCAATAGAGAAAAGAAGAAAAAATGTTTAAAAATGTAATGTGCTTTTCATTCATATAATTCCACTTGATATCTCATTCATATTACAAGGATATCTTATTCATATTACAAGTACTAATATATAGGAAAAGACAGAGAAGTTATGGCCTAATAATACAAAATGAATTAATGTCTATCCTATTAATTATAGTAAAATACACCAATAAACAGCAAGTTTGCTTCAATCACCGAGAGCTCATCTTCCTCTAACAGGGTCCTATTTTAGGAAAACACAACAGCATATATAATGATGAAGTGAGGTGAATCTTGGAACTTGAGAAGTCACACATGAATACTGAGCTAATGAACTTTCACCAAGCTGCAGTTCTTGGGCAAAAACAATGCAGGGCAACTGCTATAACATCAAAGCTACCTGTATGTCATCATTGAACATACAAAACCTCTTGCGGTATCGTTCCAGCGTCTCAAAAGCCCACTTCATTTGGAAATCCTCAAACTGATAAAATTTGGCCACAACGTGAGTGAAATTGTTGAAACCAAAAGTGACAGGAAAGGTTCCCTTTTAAGAATGTTACCTGCACAATAGCCTTGGGCCATCGTGTGTAAACTGCTTCCATGAATTCATCTACGATTTCCAGATACTCTTCCCCTTCCAATCTGGGTTGACGAAGTCCTAAATCTGTTTGACTAAATCCACATGAGATTATATACCTACAGTGTGCACTGATAAAAACCTTAATGGAGAAGGACAATAACAAATGCCACAAAACAACTGGTCTACTTAGTGAAAAGAATATCCAGTCATGGTTAACACAACCAGTAAAGAATAAATCTGGAAGTAATAGATGCGTAAGGATTTGAAAAGAAATATTTCCCCAAAGTTTATCCAAGTTTGAGGACAGTAGACTTCGATGTTTTATTAAGCCTGTGGAGAAGTATTTAAGAAGCAAAACCAGGCTAGTAGGATCAGATTTCTTATTTTCTATTATTGACAATTTCCATATGCTTAAATGAAGGGTAAATTTCACATCAAGGCAAATGGCATCCAAACTTAACATGTGAGCTATGTCATTGGTCAGAAAATCAAAATATGATAAATGGATGTATAAAAGCAAGGGGATGTGTAGCTGTTTCAAAGTCATTTCAGCTATTCCATACAAAATACATTATCTATAGTGACAACATATTGAAGACATTACATGCATCATAAAAATAAATAAATAAATAAGTAAAAAACTTTAAGGAAGTGATTAATTGTTTAAGGAAGTGTGCAGCCTCTAGTGAAAAGAGAAGGCAGAGTGCAGCGTTCAGGAAGGGTGGATAGTAATGGAATCATTCTTTAGGCAGCTAAACATTTATATTGCGTGGCCACTGCTCAGAATATATTTCATTAAGAAACCTAGTAGTGCGTATGTGCAAGAAGCTACTCTCATCTACCCCCAAAACATGTTATATGTGTTTCCGATAAAAATTCCTTTCTTTGACAGTCGGCTTTTTTATTTCCTTTTTTTTTTTTGAGTAAAATGCAGGTTAATCAGCAGTAGGATTGACAGAATTATACTACACTGCACAAGCCTGAAATTATGACAATAGAGCAGTATTTATTACACGTTGATATTGAATAATTGAACAGCTTATTGATCATAAAATTTTTATTTGTAAAACAAGAATGTTATAATCCCTCAAAGTCTGATTTTACCATAAAAAACGAGATTTCTTGTGCAAGAAGGTATTCCGGTAGAGTTTTCAACCAAAGCATTTCCCGGTTACTGTCGAGGGTGAAATGATTCCGAACATGTACAACAAAGTTTCTTAGAGCATGTTTCAATCAATAGCGGAGCATAACCTGCAACTCTAGTTACTGCTGCATGCTCTGCAAAAAGCATCTTGCACCTGTCTGACTATGTGCATAATGATCCGTAGAAAGATTCTTCAAACACAATTTCATCCATCAAAGCACTTTAGTCTACCTAAGATATCTGAAGGAAATATAAGAAAACTAGAGCACAAAGTTGTTACTCACAAAGGCGATCCTCGAGTAAAATCTGATTATTGGTACCCACATCCAGCATCACTGGAAGTATCTGCCAAGGAGAAACATAAAATGAAGCAGCTGTTATAGAATTAGCAGATACTGTTCTCTTCAAAAGATATATAGTAAACATAATATATGTGCTACACACCATTAAGAACCAGAACCATAATATATTGACCAAGTGTCAAAAATATTTGCTAAACCAAGGACCATAATGCACTTAAAGTCATTTTATATATATGATACCTGCATACTAACAACCAAAAGCAAAAGGCACTCAAAATGACACATGAAAGCATAAGCCATTGTGCAACACAATTAGCTTGAAAGCACTTGAGGAAAGATGGGGATGGAGAATGGGGTGTTTGGCAGAAGGGAGGCAAGCTGGGGGTTATAGAGAGAGAGAGAGAGCATACCCTCTGTGGGTTGATACCAGCAGCAGCCACATACATATCAAGTTTGCCAATCGGTATTCCAATCCCCTGTACTCCAAGGTCCCCAAGGCCAAGAATCCTACTACCATCTGTTAAAACTATCATGTCTACCTGGATTCAAACAGCCAATCAAGCGATGAGACAGTTGAATAGGGAAAATGAAAACAATGAGCAACTTAATTTGCATAGGTACATCGGCAAATACAAGTACAGTAACCATATCAAGACTCCTAGATGGAGAATATCTAATTCAACTAAATCATGACATCTCAATCTGCTTAAACTACAAATATCAAATTTGATCTTATATAGGTAAATCCGGAGTCACTCCTTTGAAAGATATGGGAGCTTGAAGAACAGAAAAGAAAAAATAAAGTGAAATAGCATCACATAAGGTTTGTGCTTCGACCTCAGTGAGATCTAGCAAGGTGCTTCCATCTCTATGAAACATTAAAACAAAATGGAACAAATGCAACAAGCTACTTCACTGAAACATATACAAATACTGAATAGTGCACAATATGATCACCAACCATGATCAATCTACTGAGCAACTAAGAGGATATAGCAAGATAATATGTATCAGGAATTGTGATCCATGGGATTATATAATGTCATATTATTCATCTGCAGAATTGCAGGGGCTCATAAGGAACCAAAGTAAAGACACCAGAATCATCTTGAGGAGTAACATTAAAATCCAATATAAGCTATAATCTACCAGGCGAGAAGCTCTGTTCTTTAAGATATTGTTCCATCCTTAGTGGAAGATCAGGTCTCCAAATTTTCCAAATAAGATAATGAAAAGAAAATAGAGAAGCCAAGTTTCTAGGAAATTGTTGGAGTAGACAAATTCTTCAGGCAATCAAGTCAAAGTTAGGACATCTTCAACCCATAGAGATGATTCCATACATCAAAAATTTTAGTTACAGCCTTCAAGTGGAGTCATACTCTTTTTTGCATTCACAATCAGTAATAAAGGTGTACACACAATTTTAAGCGCATAGGTGATACAAACATGAACTATTGAGCAGATATAAAGACAACATATACCGTACCTTTTGAGCAGGCCAATTGTAAATCATTGACATCATTTCACCTTTATCCTTTGCGCTGAAGTACATGCCACGTGGGCGTCTAAACAAACCGGAGTAATTTTGACACACTAATCCTACAGTAGGAGTGTAAATGACTGGTGCAAAAGCTTTAATGTTATCAATAAGAGCCTGTACATGAAAAATGGGACTCATATAAGAAAGAAATGATGAGACTTATAACCTCAAGCAAAACAATAAGAAAACATACCCTGTAATATAATGTCTCATTCCGGTCATGCAACCTATTTAAAATCCTCCATTTTGCCAAGGAAACAACACCATCTGGTTGTCCAATAGTATTTTTCTCCAGAGATCGGTATGACTCCACTGAAATTAAAAATTACATACTTAAAATCTCTTGGAAGTGTTTTTAGTCCATACACTATACTTTGCTATACGTCTAAAATTTAACACTGGCAACTTTCTCAATATTTGACGTATTGTAATACATTTCACAATCAAGCAGACCCCTTTGACACTTTGGAACTTCTATAAGGAATTCTCTAATCAACTTCCTATATATGGAATAGCAACAGAAAAAGAATTAAAGCCATAGTGTAAAATGAAATGAAAAAGAAAAGAAAAGAAAAATAAAATAAAATAAAAAGGTGCAAACCATCATCTGTCCAGTGATGCAAAGACATAATGAACAGATAATATTACGCACTGATTACCATATCAGCTAGACACTCTCCAAAATTGCTGGACCTCAACAATCACAATGGTATTGTAAATCATATTCTCTTTCCAAAAGAAAACAAGATTCTCAGACTACAGATGATGAAGAGAAACAAAAATGTTGCATGAAAAGACATCAGCTCTAGCTCTTATATTGAAAACTAAAATCCACTTGTCAATTTAACCAACAATATTGCACATCACATAGTAGTGGAAGACCATAACCAAAAAATTATTGAAACTTAACAGATTCCTGAACTCGAAACTTGTATCTTATATGGAATGAAAAGTTCAACAACTTCATTTGCTGTAAAGAAGCTTACTGAATCGAGCATATTGTTGCTCAAAGGATATGACCCGCGGTGGAAGCAGTCCCCGTAGACCAAGCCTGTCTCTCTCAGTCACAGGAAAGCCAGTGTCCTACTCAAATGTTGAACAGAAAACCATAATATCAGTAAAGTTTTCCCCTTTTCTAATTTTTTCACTTAAATAATATTAACCAAAAATTAGATCATGCAAAGTTTAATTGTAACACCGCATTTACAACCGAAAAGGATCACAGCGTGAAAAATTCATCGTACTGTAATGAAAAATTCCATCAGTGCAGAACTAAACCATAACGACGAAAATTCACCAGAAAGCCAGCTTCAAGAAAAAATAAGCACGCTCTATCGTTACCTAATCAAACTTAACCACTCAAACCAAGAGGGACCACTACTGTTCCGCCATAATTGGATAGGAAAACCTCTGTCCCCCGATTTTGTATTTGCCATAATTCAATTCATAAGCATCATAAAACATCAAAAATCAGTGATCACTACAACATTTAAGCTTCAAAACACTTGAATTACGACGCCTACGATCCAAATTACAAGTCTACAACACATCGTAATGGGAATTATCTTCCCCCTCAAAACAACATTCACTGTATACACAGCAATTCTCGCATACACCACTCCTATCCAGAGCATATCAGAGCAAGGTACCCATACTTTATACACACTGACCTATAGACCGTGTCTATATCAGAAAACCACACCAACCTTGTTGAACCAGGGATCGTGGAGAATGTCAGCACCACGTTTGTGGACGATACAAGGACCAGGTATTGCAGTGGACAAGAACCTCGATCTAATTCTACGTACACTTGTTAAACTTGCAAATCGACCTACTTTCCACATTATGACAACCTAAAAGAAGAAAAGCTCGAAAAGTACGACACTGTAATGGATCCTGTATCGTAACTCAATTTCACTTTTCTCTATCAGAGCATTTTTACTTTTCTAATCTTTTGAGATTGGTAGGAAATGGATCGATGTGAAGTCAAGTAGCAGACTAATGTGAGAGAGAGAGAGGGTGTGTTGTTTGTCTCTTTATATCTTTCTTCCTACTAGGAAGGTAATGAAATTACAACTACTTGCGGTGTGTTTGGATAGCATGAAAAAGATCCGTATGGCAATGGAAGGAAGGAAAGAGTGCGCTCGGTAAATTATGTAAAAAATGAAAATGATTTGAAGTGGAAAGAAAGTTTTTCACTTTAGGCTTTTTTTTTTTCGTCAATTTTACAGAAAAATGGGTTTGAAGTAGGTGAAAGTATGAAACAATTATGAAATTATCCTTTTAAGTATTTTCATCAAAATAATATTGGGATAATTTTATTATTTACTAGTTTCATTCTCGTAAATTTCCTTTTTTTTTGTAAAAGTAAAACATAAAAAATGGAAATATTTTTCTTTATTTTCATTCTTTTCCTTTTTATATTACTAAATACAAAATAAAAGTTAGTTTCTTTTCATTTTCATTTATTTCTTTTTCTTTTTCTTTTTATCCATTTCTACCCATTTTCCTTTCCTTAAAAAATTGCCAAACACAGCCTTAAAATCTGTTAACTCGTTAAAACCTCCCAATTTTTATATTGATCGTACATTATAATTTTCCTTTTCTTTGTTTTGATTTTACGATTTTATTGGGGATTTTGTTTGGCCGTGCGCGCGTGTGTATGTGCAGGTAGACTGTAGACATGCAGTTAGTTAGAATGACGCCGTTGAGAGAGAGAGAGAGAGAGAGAAAGAGAAAGAGGAGGACTCATTGACCGGGAAAAGTTGGGGCGGGAACACGGAGGGTATTTCTGGGATTTCGAAAAGTAAACAGTACGTGAATCAAAGAAGGTGGATTACTCTAAGAGCCATTTTAGTTTTGATTTTATCGTTAGTTTATAGATTAGTAATAAAAAATTAATATATATATATAAATTAATTAATATGAAATCCTTGAGATTTGTTTGTAGCTTCGGCCAATCAAGACTGATAGTTATGTCTGCCGTCTGATTGATGCCACGTGGATCTCGGTATCTGATTGGTCAGTTTGATCAACGATTTACGTTTGCCATAAATGCTTGAACAAATGACCACCGCAAGGGGTGGACGCTTCTGGCCTACCGACAGTTCCAGCTCAAGAACTGCCATGCCACGCGAATTTTCTGTTTCCGATGTATTTACATCTTGAGTATCTTTCCACGTATTTTGAAAGTTATCAAAATTGTAAAAACATTTAAAAAAATTTTGTTTTTTTTTTGCATTTCACTCATCCGTCATCTAATTTAAAGGTTTTCTAAACTTATTTGACACATTTATGGTTAATATGACTTATATTAGTTAATGAATCAATCTCTAAAAATAATTGTAATAACATAATAATATAAAAGATTAAATCGGAATTATATTGGTAAAAACATTCTCTATTTTCTTTTTTTTTTTGACAATTTTCGGAAGATGTTACTGTTCTTTACCCTACAGTTTTTACGTAAAAGGAACGAGAGGCAGTTTCCATGCGATTCTCGACTCCCTAACCTCGAAAGCTAGTATTCCTAAAGTTGATTCAAGATTGGCTTGCGGCGTGGTGTAAACGTTGATTGAAGATGCAATGAGTTAATAATTAGCAGCAGCATATGGCTTCCCAAAACCATTAAAAGATCTTCAGCATTTATTGAAGCTTAAACTGTAAATGTATCTTTTATATTTATTTCATATATGTTTAATTTTTTTTATTTTTAGAATTAAGTATTTAAACCTAACCTTATAAAAAAAGATACTTTTAATTTAAACCAAACCCTTCCCAATAATAAAGCAGGGTTTAAAACACGTTTTTCTAAAATTTGAAAACATAACGTTGAATTTTAAAAGTAAAAGATTACTAAAGCAAATATAAAAACTTAGAATTTATCCATTATTAAACTTTAATGGTGAGAACACGGTATAGCAATGTGTGAATAGCATCTCTTCATGCCATTTTATTATTCTAGAAATTTGGAGAGTGTTTGACAAAACAGGAAGTAAGAAGAGAACACGAAGGATAAGGTACATATGCCGATTCTTTGCTAGGAACTTCAAAGCAATGGCCAATGTAAATGGGTGCTTCATGTAAAAGATTAGACCAAATCTCTGACTTTGTCCAGACAGGTGCCCTCTAGGGGAGTTTAGATTCGTAAACTAAAGACGTAAAAGTAATGCACATGTTTCTTTGGGCATGACCGACTATCAGCCTCACTTCTTGTTTTTTTTTCTTTTTGGTCAATTATGACATATTAAATTAACCATAGAGTCACTTTCTAGCTTCTCCCCATGTTTGGGTATTTTTTTTATATATGTTAGCATTCATGCAAATTTTGTAACTAAGTTTTGAATTGCCTTGAACTCATCACTTTAATTATTAATCCATCAATACAATAGTTTTTTATATAATCATATAACACAATTTCCTCTAATTCGATCGTAGATTTTATTACTTTTTCTTACTTTATTCGATATACTTTACTACATATATATAAAGAGAGAGAAAGAAAGAATTTCTAAAAGCCTATATCTCAATATAAATGAAAATAAAAATACCATTAACTAAGGATAGATGCAAAATCATGCAATTAAGAAGATGTAACTTACCTTGTGTGAGTTTTTATAATTAAGTCTCAGAATTATATTACTCTTTTTTACTCTACTTAATGTATTTTATGACATATTTATAAAAAATTTATAAAAACTTAGACTTGATAATTATAAGGAAATAGCTTTAGCACAAAGGAAATATAAAATAGGAAGTTAGCAATGGCTCATAGCTTACTCCGATTAACCACAAAAGTCGGCTTAGTTGACCATCTTTGCTTGCCAATCAACTACCCACCCAGTTGGTTGGATGGCACTCGTTGTATTGTATTTTGGCTCCTCTTCTTGCCTATTTCTTTGTTGAAGCTCTCCCTCAATCTTGAATTCATATGATTTTAAGAATTAAACTTTATAAAGATGAGTCTGATTCAATAAAATTTTAACTTATTGACATTTTTATCATTCATATTTCATTTAGTTTAGCAAATTTTAATTGCAAAAGGTTAGAAAAGATAATAATTAAGGATGAAACATGTTAAGGCTAGATTAGGGATATTGATGAACTAAACATAGTCACAAGTTAATTGGGCTCAACTAAATACTTATTTGAGTTCAAATTGTTTATAGGCAATCAAATGTGTGCTTTTTGATGTATTTGTCTTAATGAGCTTGTATGTTTATTCGAACTTTAATATCAATTAAGTTTAACTCGAATTCTATTTCAATTAAATAATTTATTTTTAAAATATAAACAAATTTAATTAAATGAGATTAAATTCATTAAATACTACGCGAGTCAAACCCGATCTTAAATTAAATTATATGATCTCGAGTGGATTTATTTAGAGTTCTAGACTATGATTGCTGTTCTGTTAGCTTCCAAATCGAAACTCGTAAGCTCGTAATTTTTCAGCAACCCTATGGCAAGGGATGCTTGCTTCTTTTTATTTTTGCCACTCATATTCCAGAAAATTATTATGGCTGGATTTTTTTTTATTTATTTATTTCCCAAAGACGACTATGGCTGGAATTAAAAGACCTGACAACTCTATATCCATATTGGTAGACCCCATGGCAATAAAATAATACTACAAACTCCCTTTTGATTTTATTCGGGTCTTTTCCCTTTTTTTTTTCTTTTCAAAGATTTCATCTAGAAAGTTGATAGCATGCTTTATTGCTTTCTCAATTGAATTAAAAAAAAAAACTCGAAAAAAAAAAGTTTTTCAGATAAAAAGACAAATAAAAGATTAATAAAAATTACCCATTGTCACAGCTGTTTCCAAAATCAGTAACACCGATTGCTCGTTGTCTGTGAAAAATAATTTAGAAATGATGAGTTAATGAAAGATTATAAAAAAATTACTACTAATATTATATGTATATATATAGTATGATTTTTTATTTCGCCATGAAATGAATAGCAATTATTTGGGATCTCTCTCTCTTCTGTTGTGATAATAATAATAATAAAAGGATATATTCTAACATGAGTTACTGTGTGATGTCTGCTGCGGCGAACTCGAGCCGTTCATTTTATTGCTTTATAAGTCCAGCTAAAAAGTCCACAACGGAACCTATGTGCGAAATCTCTTCACTAGACATTGGCCGAAAAAGGAGATCAAAAAACCGTATCCTATTCCCAAAGAGCCTCCAAGTTAAAAGGACGATCATGCCGCTAGGGTTCTAATGGAAAAGTATTAGAATAAATGATTTAAAAGGATTGTTAGTAGAGATTTTAAAATTAAAAAAAAATTAACAATAAAAAGTTTAATAATAGAGATTAAATCATAAAAAAATAACAGTTTAAATTAAAGATTTATTTTTAAATCACTATTTGGTAACTTAATCCAATATCATTCGGTTTCTAATAGTTAAAGCAATTCAATTATCATAAGAAATTTTTTTCTTTTTTTTTTACAAGGCCATAACTTTATATCTATCTTGTTTGGTGCATCATATATTTTTAAAAAATATATATAAAAAAGAAAAAGAAAAATACATAGATAAAAGTTGTCTAATGATTTTCTAGTTGTTACTTGTTCCATATTAGTAGAAGAAAGAATATCATGGAGATTATTTAAACTTGCAATTTATTATAATGTAATATTTTTATCTTTTATAATAAAAAATGATTTATATTTTGATACTTTTATAGATTTGAGCGCCTCAACTCTTTCACCCTTATCCCCTTTCCATTTCCAATCATTGTTTAAGTTGGGTTAGACTATTTTAGTGCTTTTAACTATGTATCCATCTAGACTTAGGAAAAGATCAAATTGAATTGGAAAACCAATCCGGTTCATTGGTTCAACTTGACTAAGGATCCATCGGTTCAATTGGGTCCATGGTAGTTCAACCATAGAAACTCACATAAATCAATGGGTCTATTGAGTTGACAAATGATAGAACAACTCACAAAAATATTAAAAAAAAAAAGTGTGACATAGAAAGGAAAAGAATGATATATGACATAAAAGAATAATGCATTGTTAATATTATCATAGTTACTCACTTAAAAATTATAAATTAAAAAAAAGTTAATATAAATATAAATATACATATTATCTTTTGTTTGCAGCAATGTAACTAATTGACTATGGTTTGAAAATTTTAATATTCGATATAAAATAAGTTTTTAATTTCAGAATAAATTATTTTCTTTTCGGAAGTTATATTCAAAAAAAAAAAAAAAATCAAGAACCGGTTCACCTTATTTCGGCTTGTGAAGGGCCTTTCCTATATCTATATTCTTCTTTACCCAGTTGGCGAGGCTCTACAGTATTCTCCTTTTGTCTTTCATTACAGTTGGTAGCTCGTGGAAGTTAAGTCCATATGGGATCATCGTCCTAACATGACCAAGTCGTAGTTAATATCTTCCAATACTTACCATTTTCCATTTTCAATTCTTGTCCATTTTATATCTACAATGTCTCCAGTCAAATTAGTTTCCTCTAATCTTCTCTTTTCACATCTTCCTTAAATCTCAGTATGATTCTATTTTACAAGGTTAAATTACACTATGATTGTTGCCTTTGTTTTGTTTCTATGTGTCAATATTAATTAGAGGAAACATGTAGCCTCTTAATTGGTTTCATAACTATTTATTTAATAAAATAATATTATAGAATATATTCAATTTAATAAATAAATTACAAAAATTAAAAAAAAAAATAGTTAAGAAGAAGAAGGAAAATTGTGCAAAAAATAAAATGAGAGAAGCTTGCTTAATCACCTCAAGGCCAAGGCCAAGGCCAAGGGGCAACTAATGAAGCTTTTTTTCTTTCATTTATTTTAATTTATTTTTTGTAAATTTTTAATGATTTTTATTGTATTATGTAGTTTAATTTATTTAAAATATTATTTTATTAGATTAATTGTTATGAACCAACAAAAAGTTAACATATATCTTTTAATTAATACTAATAGATAAAGATAGTACATACACATGAATAAATATTTATTATTTTTAATTTTTTATTTTAAATATATCTCTATTAATCACATGTACATATATAGATGATAAATTAATATTTAATTATAAAAATTTATTTTACCAAATCATGTGTGCATGGCATGCGTGCACACATACACAATGAAAAATGGTAAAAATCACAGGTAGTTAAAGTATAATTTATCCATTCTAGCTAACTCAGACAACAAACATACTTTGGCTGTTTACTTACATACTTTATCACATAGTCTCCTAACAAGCTACTCTGAATTTTCATGTTTAGCAGCAATGGGCCTCTTTAAGTCTTAAGCCCAAGCAGGCAATGCTTTGCGAAGCCTAAAAGCAAATGATTTTTTGACGAAACAATGATTTTTTGTTTTTTTAATTTAGTTACATGCTAATGATATATACCCTTTTAGGATAAATTATAATCTTTAAAATGTAAAAGTGCAATATTATGGACGCTAAAAATTGGTATTGTGTCACTTTTATTTAGTTATGGAAAACTTGAAAAGTTTTTTTAAATTTACACAAAGAATATGTCTCTTGAATATATTATTAATATGAAAAAAGATAAAATCTTTTTTTAAGGTTTATCTAATTATGGCCCAAACAATAAAGACATTCGTATGACTTTTGATTAAATTACTATAACATCACTTGAAAGCCATTAAAATTCTAGAAGAATCTTAATTTTCTAGAATGTAACATTTAAATCTCTTTAAAATTTTTGAAACGTAAATTTTTCCATTCGATGTAGTAGCAATTGAATTTTTTACATAACCAATATCAACCATGCTATTGATTAAATCCTAGGTTTATTTATAGTTTCCTCCACTTAAATGCTTGAACATTCCTTCCTTGTATGAAATTAGGACACTTTTAGGAATTGCATAGTTGACCGCTTGAAGCAATTTGATCGACTTGGATTGCTAAGTCAACCAAGCAATCTATTAGCTTAGCAACCTGGTCATTTCTTAAATCCCCCAGCGACCAAGTATCATCTTGAATCTTAAGTTATATTCTCTCTCTCTCTCTCTTTTCTTTTATCCAAGTCCATCTCTTTTCCTATAATTCAATCCTAAATTTGTTTTCATTGTTCTAAATTTATGTTTTCCATCACAACATTATATACAAAGTAGAGGTGAGTGAGTACATGGTAGGTGAAGTATAAGGCTTTACTTGTAACCTATTCTATAAGATATAAATTACAAAATTTTGAAATTGAAATATATCTTATAGTACCTTAGAATTATTTTAAAACTTATACTTTGAAAACTTATAGGAGACATGATATCCTATAAAATTTGTAAATTTAGTTTTTTTTTTTTGATAAATTTCAAGTTCTATAATAATAAAAAATTAATTTATACATAATATTATAAATTCTTTATATACAAAATCTATAAAACTTATAGCAAAATCTATGAAATTAAATAAAGTAATTTTTCTTCCCTTCATAATTTTAAATTTATATGATCTTACTACTTAATAAATGTAAAATAATAATAATAATAGTAACAAAATAAGGAAAAAAATGAAAAATGTAAAGTTAGAGAAGAAAATATGGAAAGAAAAGGAAAAGAATAAAAAACGTAAAATGAGAGGGATAGCATTGGGTTTAGCATTTTAAAATTGTTAACTTATGGTCTTAAGTTTCTTTTTTTTCTTCTTTTTTTTCTTTTTATAAAAATATTTATTGGCTAAAAAATATAATATTATAATTTGTTATTCATTTATTAATACTATTTAATAATTTTTTTAAAGTGGATAGAGAATACATTGGAACCTATATTCTATATACTTTTATAACATTTGGTTAACTTCATAAGAGTAAAATTCAACAATGTAGATATGAATAGAATAGTAATGACTTGTAAAAATCAATGCGTAGGCATCCCACTTTTTTTTTAATAGATAGATCAGTGATAGCTAACTAGAGCTTTGGCATTACAATAATACCTCTAAAATAAAAAGCCAAAATCCCTTTGGCTGAAATCATTGAGCAAAAAATAAATGACAAGTATGAATGGAAGGAGAAGATTGAAAACACTATAACTTATGAACTCTTAAACCATCACTAGGGTAGGACTATGATATATAAGTACCTCAATATTATTGCATTTGAGTTCTGCAAATAGCTTGGCTCTTAAAAGTTCTAATGAAAATTCACCATTCTAAAAAAATATAGGCAACATCAAGATGATCCTTCACAAAGCTGTTCCTCACAAATTTGTCCCCATGGTACACATGCATCTTTTAGCTATGCAATAAGGGGACAATAGAATTATAAAAACAACTAGAAAAATGAGGCCATTGGCATGGGACAGGAAACTAGGAAACAGTTACCCATCAATTTGGATGAAGCTAACCAAATAAAAACAAGGGAGCACTACATATATATTTTTTTCAACACATCAATATGAAATGCAAGTGCAATCAATTGTATATGCAAATATAAGATAAATATGTCTAATGTCTCTATTTAAAATTAAATTTAAATGTAAGTTGTATATGTAAATATAAGCTGACTAAATTATATTACCACTTACTCTACATGTAAATATAAGTTGATTAAACAAATTTTGAACCCATAAGCTAACCAAATTACATGACCACTTATTAAAATATCAACAGTAATTTTACGGTTTATAATAAAGATCACAGTAAATCAACATCAAATAAAAAAATTAGTAAAAACTTACATTAAACTCATTATCAATAGTGAAATTTAGCGGGAGCATAATCATGTTTCTTAGCAAATCATTGTAAACCAAAATCAGCTTGGGACAACATACAAATGGAGTTCATTTTACAAATAGTTCAGAACCAAAAATTAACCTGACGGTGAAAAGTTGATGCATGCCTGTGATGTAGCAAACCATCAAAGGATCCTTCCTTTCTTCCATTATAAAAAGCAATGGAGACCACTTACTATTGAAAATGACTTTAGGTATAAAGTAAAGACAATGTGGAAAATGAAACTTATGTAATTCTTTCCTCCCTTCCTCTATATGTCTACCATTGTGTTGTTGTGAGATGTACATGATAGTAGATATGCTCGTTCAAAGTTAAGAGGAGATGTTCATCAGTTTGTTCTTGCCTTCCTCTTTCTCATAAATTCCTTTGAACCTTCTTTGATTTGACAAATCATTTCTCAAATTGGGTTGTTAGGAACCATAGATAAGAGTAAATGACACTCAAGAAACTCAACAAGTTATGAGTTATGATATTTTTATTTTCTCCTTCTACTCATACTATTCATCCATCTTTTAGTTTAATGGTTTCAACTAGAGGGACTTTTGGCATTTTATTTTAGGGCATTATGGTTTTAATGGTCTAGTAAGCTATTAGCATTCCATGTGTAAAAAACAGAACACATAGGATGCTACCTCATTAATTTTTATAACCTTCATTACTTACAAGATAATAGGTACACTAAAATAAACATATGTTAAAGCTAGGAGAATTAACTTGCAACTTTTGCAAGTTGAGGCATTAAATAACCCAATCTGAAAAGTACAAGCACTTCCTTGACTTTTTTCCCTTCGTTGAGAAATCCTTTTATAGTACATAGCCAATGTTCCACTCGGTACCATGATGGATAATAAAAAGAAAAAAAAGGAAAAAAGACATGTGAATGCTAACTAAACTACACGTACTATTCATTAACTACACTTACTATTCATTAACTTTGGCAAATAAAAAATACTAAATTGAACATATTTTAAAGTTATAAATATTAAATTATAATTTTTAAAGTTTAAATACCAAAATGTTCAAACTTAAATATAAAAACACTTCTCTGGTCTTTTTTTCTTTAAAAAAGGTAAAAAGTATTGTTATTAAAAAGATACAAATAATAAAAATATTTTTAAAAAGATAAAAAAAAATGTAAAAAAAGGAAACGGGAGAAGTGAAAAGTCCATTGTTATGATACTTCCAACATGCTTCCACAACTTTTCCAAACGTGGGACACGAAAGGACAATATCCAATTATAGGATGGTAGAAAAGGTTCCAAATAATAGATAATAGATGAATAAATAAAACCTTCGCCACAACGAAATTAGGGAAAATGAAAATAAAGAATTGTTTTTTGTAAAAAAAATTCGAAAAATGGGGACCCCAAAAGAAATATTCAAAATGTCCATTGGTATTTAGGGTTCACATTTGAGGTTTTTTTCTTTTTTTTTTAAAGGGTAAATAAAAATAAAGGAAATAAAAAACACGTAACACTTAAAACTACATTAAACATGTTAATATTAAATAATAAAATCTTACCTGTGTATGAATTTGCATTGTCTTGTCGAAATTTTGTGAAGGCGCTCCCTTTGCATGCGTTTTAAGTGAATATAAAAACATGTTTGATACTTGTATTCACAGTTTATAATTTCATATGCCGTATGTTTTATATTAGTTTTCAAGAATTGAATTTTTTGCATTTAAAAAAAATATATATATATTTTTTTTCACCTTCTTAACGAGATGAATTAAGGCACAAGCATTCCCGGACATTGGCCGTCTAAAAATAAAAAAATTACAATTGGACAGACTTGACCGTAAAGAGAGAGCAAATGAGAACGTAAACAAAAACGTATATTCTTTCTCCTTCCCCTTCAACTTCCGTACCGAGCTTCCTTCTTCCTTCCTCCTCTTTCCCCCCTTTCTCATCCTGCAGCTTCCTCAACGGAATAATCCTTTTCAACTTTCAGGTACTCATTTAATTATCTAATTACTTAATCAATGTATTCATCTGTTTTCCCTTGTTTTGACTTCTTCACTTATTTATACAATTTAACTTTAAATTTCGGTTCTTTAACGTTAATTTGACTACTATTTTTGTTAAATTTCATGTTTATGGATTAGGAAAAAGCTGACCCTTTGTTTCGTTGACATTTATCTCGAATCTTACCTGTTGGGTAGCGAAGAAAGATTTGATCTTTATTCACATTTCATAGATTTTAAACTGAGGAAATTGTTGTTATTAGACCGGCTATGTTTGGGCACGCAAACAAAATGCGCCCGTTAACAATTATTTATCTTTAGATATGCCGAGGCTCTAATGGCCAAGTAGCCCTCTCCCTCTGGAATTCTTGCCCGCAAAATATAGTATGTTGTTTGAAAGATTATCAGGTGCCTAAAGCTTGTTAATATTCATTTTATTTATTTATTTATTTAAATTAAATTTAGTTAGCAGAAGTCTTAGTTGAGTCACTTATTTATGAAAAGCTGTCTAAAATACTAATGGGAAATTTTTCAATGGTTGTGTTAGTCCCTTTTGGCATGTGTTAACATTAGCACGAAACTTTTATGTTCTTCACTGGAATTGAAAGACGGAGCATATGATGTAATAATGATCTTGATTGCAAAATTAGGCATTTCTGCTTATCTGACAAGAAGGGGGTGTTTTGAGTAAAGGTGAGTCAATATTTAGTAAACGGAAAAGGAAAGAACCCTATGAGGTTCACCGATTGTGCGGGATGGTTATTTAATACCTACCTACATGAAGGTCACTTCTTGGGGTTACTCACCATACTTACTCATGGTGAAGGTAATTTTAAATTAAATGTGGCCTAGATTGAAGAGGAAATGGTATGTATAAGAACTTGAAAGGCATAGTGAAGTAAGTGGGGATGGTGGAATTTCTTTTTGTTCTATAAAAATTCGGTGTTGGGGATGCAATTAGGGGTTTTCTTTGTGATAGAAATGACTCCTAGTTGATCTTTATCAAGCGGTGCTATCATTGGAACTTATGCTTTGTTTACTTAAGTGTGTACAAATGGAAAGCCAAAAATTGAACTCTGTTGTTTCCCTTCTTCGTGCAGCAGAAGAGGTGATTAACCTTACTGCTTTGAAGTTGGTCTCACAATAACTTCAAGTCGGGTGGGTCTCTGAGGAATGATCAAATGGATAAAAAACAGCATATTGCAATATTTACTACCGCGAGCCTACCATGGATGACTGGCACTGCTGTCAATCCTCTTTTCCGGGCTGCCTATCTCTCAAAAAATGGGGGCAGAAAGGTGACTTTAGTGATTCCTTGGTTATCTTGGAAAGATCAGGAGCTAGTATATCCTAACAAGATCACATTCAAGTCTCCTGCAGACCAAGAAACGTTTGTTCGGCAGTGGGTTGAGGAGAGGACTGGATTTAAATCAGATTTTGATATTAAGTTTTATCCTGCAAAGGTGAGTCCCTCTTGAGTGATAATTAGATACTTTTGCAAATCTATCTTACATTTGTAGGCCTGTTCCCAATCTATTCTCACCTGTGGCACAGTTCTCTAAAGACAATAGGAGCATTTTCCCTAGTGGTGATATTTCAAATGTAATACCCGATGAGGAGGCTGATATTGCTGTCCTTGAGGAACCTGAGCATCTTACATGGTTTCATCATGGCAAGAGATGGAAAATGAAATTCCATCTGGTCATTGGTATTATTCACACAAATTACTTGGAATATGTTAGAAGAGAGAAGAATGGCTGGGTGCTAGCATTTTTTATGAGATACGTAAATAATTGGGTTGTTGGCCTCTATTGCCATAAGGTAAATCCCTACCAATTTATTTTGTATTCTACTTTAATTAGTCTTCTCTCTTTTGAGCGCTTAGCATTTTTTAGCAGTGAATGGGATGTTGATAATGCTACAAGTGCTTTGAATATATTTCTCCTTTGGAAGGAGCTTATTGATCTTCCTGTCTTATATTTAACAATGTGGAAAGTACTTACACACATTGAAAAGAGAATAACAAATTACTTAAACTAAATGATAGCAGTGCATGCCTGGTTATCTTTCTTCTCTTACCTGGGATTCATGGGTTGGAGTTTTGAGTTTCACCACGAGGGAAGAGTTCTAGGGCATTTTAGTCATATGATTCCTAGAGTAGCTAACTGAAGATGTATAATGTCCTGAATGCTTATTTACTTTGATGCAAACATTCCTTGTGTAGCTTGTTCAGTGGGTTCATATTACAGGTTATCAGGTTATCTGCCGCCACGCAGGACTATCCAAATTCTATTGTCTGCAATGTCCATGGTGTCAACCCTAGGTTCCTTGAAATTGGTAAGAAAAAGCTAGAGGAACAACAGAATGGAGGGAATGCCTTTAGTAAAGGTGCCTACTATATTGGGAAGATGGTATGGAGCAAAGGCTACAAGGAACTACTTAGACTTCTTAAAGATCACCAAAAAGAATTGCATGGGCTTGAGGTTGATTTGTATGGGAGTGGTGAGGATTCTGATCAAGTAAAGGAGGCTGCTAAAAATGTGGGACCAGATGTGACTCTGAGAGTTCACCCAGGTTGTGATCATGCTGATCCTTTATTTCATGAGTAAGTAATTTTAACTCTCTTGTTAATCTTGTAATTAAAGACAAGGTTTTACATGATGAATATTAGGTAAACATGCATGTTATGCTTACTCTGTAGAAGAAAAGAACATTAGTTTCCCTCAACATATACTGTTGATTGACTTTTTGATTGTTCTCTATTTTAGCTTTACTG
This sequence comes from Laguncularia racemosa, assembly GCA_037954665.1. Lineage (NCBI taxonomy): Eukaryota > Viridiplantae > Streptophyta > Magnoliopsida > Myrtales > Combretaceae > Laguncularia > Laguncularia racemosa. The sequence goes on from JBBMOL010000016.1 coordinate 6,553,615, forward strand.
GCCTTTGGTACAGTTTAAGTTAGGAACATATTTTGGGCTTTTGTTGCTCATGATTTTGATTCGTTTTGGTATTGTTTTGACACCAGTTCAAAATTGGGTGTTTTGCTTACAAGGATACAAAGAAAACAAGATGACAACATACTTAACATATACAAATCAGATACAGCTAATAGTTTTTAAATGTTTTCCTCAATTGGTTAGAAATTTGCAATTTGATTGAGCCTTTTCTCCTGGAATTTATAGAGAATCTTTTCCTTATAACTGAATGGCCCTGTCTTGCCAATAGACAATTTCTGTTTTACTTTAATTGAGAAGGAAGGAGTCACCTAATACATCTAGGCTGTATAATCACTTAGAAGCATCTGTTTGGTTCATTGAGATTTGAAGTTCATAAATAGTATTATCCACTCCAGTGGCAGGACTTATATTTTGCTTCTTCTGGATAGTTCTTGATTTGAATTTGGTCTTATTATATGCAAGTACGAATAATGCTTACTGACTTGACTTGTTTTATTCCAGTTACAAAGTTTTCCTGAACCCAAGCACCTCCGATGTAGTTTGTACAACCACAGCTGAAGCTTTAGCTATGGGAAAAATTGTTGTTTGTGCTAATCATCCCTCAAACCACTTCTTTAAGCAGTTTCCGAATTGCTTTACATTTGACAAAGGTAAGGGATTCGTTGAGGCCACCAAGAAGGCACTAGATGAAGGGCCTTCCCAATTGACTGACTCGTTGAGGTATGAGATGTCGTGGGAAGCTGCCACAGAACGATTTCTAAAGGCTGCTGATTTGGACCGAGTGCCTACAAAAAAATTGGAGAAACTTCCTTCAAAGGACTTCATGTCTATTTCATTAAGTTTTAGGAAGAAAATGGAAGATGCATCGGCATCTATCCATCAAGTTGCTTCTGGCAATGAATTCTCTCGGAAAGCATTTGGTGCAGCTCCTGGGACCTTAAAACCCGATGAAGAGTTGTGCAAGGATCTTGGGCTAACGGTGCAGCCAACGCCTACTAAAAGACGAAGCTTCAAAAGCTGATGCTACAGGTGTTACTTCCGTTAAATGGAAGTTTTAGAAATCTTGTGCCAGCATCATTAAGTATGTTGGGTATAAGTTATTTTCTTTTGCATAAATTTTTCTGTGGAAGTTATATCTCACCGTCGTGCTCCGTTTCCCCAGTAGGATAAAGTTTGTCAAAGAAAGGCATCCGGGCAGGGGGATGTTCCAAATTGCTGATTTTTCTGTGTATAAAATAGGCATGATATTTTGTAACTTGAACAACAAGTATAGACCTCAGGTACATGTACACAACTATTTAGCTGCAGACAATTTTAGCTCCTAGTAATCAAAGATTCTTCTAATTAGGATGACTCATGCCAAATAGTAGATGTGTCCCTCGACTGGCTTTTTATGCATTTGCAAAGTCTTTCCGTCTGTCTTTAGTCGAGTCGAGCTCAACCTCTCTGGGATAGTGAGACTTCAATGAGGGATGGAATGATTAGCTTTAAGGACTTCAATGAGTCCAGGAAAAAAAAAGGGTATAATTTGATGGGGTTGGAAAATGACAATCGAATACTTTTGTCTTTGTCTACATGCGTGTTTGCTAAATCAAGGAATAGAAAACTTAAAAAGGACAATGTAAGATGAAAATACACCGTACCGATCATGTAAAGCCTTGCTTTATAAACCATTGAGAGTTAACTTTCACATTGTTTTATGGTTTTTCATAAGCAAAATTTTATGCTGTCTATGTGATACGGGCATCGTAACTGACACGGGTTGATTGGGCGTGTCTTTTACAAGGCATGGCCGTATAAAGTGTCTAGTAGCTCCTAGAAACATACACGGCTGTGTGTTATGTTAGGATGACTCCCAAAAACATACACGGTCAGAAGGCACAGCCGTGTGTTGTGTCAGGATAGTTTTCAGAAACCTACACGGCCGTATACACGATTCAAAGGCATGGCCGTGTAATACACCTGAAAGATCCTTTAGAAACATACACGGTCTTATACACGACTGTGTATAAGGTAGGTGACGAACGTGTATACATATATTTATTTCCATGTGTACATATTTATTTCCTTGTTAAATTATTTCCCTAAGGACTATATATAGTTACTAGGTCATTTTAGGGTTAGTTTTTGAATCTTTTGTCAGATATACACTTTTAGAGAAGAATTTTCCCTGCTTTCTCGATTGTGCACAATTGAGGTTTTCAAGGAATAACTCAAAATTATTCTTTGTTTGTTCGTGAGGTCCAATCCTAGAATTGGTCTCGTGTTGTTTACACTTTCCGCGCTGCGTCAGTTGGTATCAAAGCAAGGTTATTTCCTGCGGAGATGTCAACTCATCAAGGTGATGACGGCGGTCGTGTTCTTGATAGTGTTTAGGATGCGAGATCACAAGGAGCCTATTAATGGGTTCCGAGGACGGAGTTTGACGCTATGCATCAGAAGGTCAAGTGTATGGAACGGCGCCTTGATGAATTGATTGAGCGTTTCGACACCATAGCAGTAGACCCCAATAGGGTTGAGGGTGTTGGTAGGAATCAGCCGTAGGCAGCTGATGTCTACGGTGGACAGTTGGTTTGACTTGTTGTCGAGAACAGGTGGGGACAGGTAGAGGATGAAGACTCTAGCGATGAATACGAGGGCTCGTATGGAGGTAGACTACAACGAGGGCATGGTGGTAACGGTGGTGGCTATCACTCAATTCAGTATAAGAACAACCAGAGGGATAGTGGTTACTGGAGAAACCGTAGCGGGTATGATCAAGGAGATGGGGGAGATTACCGCCTGAAGGTTGACATCCCGTGGTTTGACAGCAACCTTAATATCGAAGGTTTCCTGGATTGGATTGCTGAAGTGGATCGGTTTTTCAATTACATGGAAATTCCTGAAGACCGCCGGGTTAAATTGGTGGCATGTAGGCTGAAGAATGGAGCCTCGGCATGGTGGGAGAGGCTACAGAGCAGGAGACAAAGAGAGGGTAGGCATCCGGTGAGGACGTGGTATCGCATGAAACAGTTGTTGCAACACGACTTCCTCCCTCCAGACTATGAGCAGATATTGTTCTAACAATATCAGCAGTGTCGTCAGGGGCAGCAGTCCGTGCACGAATATATCGCAGAGTTCATGAGATTGGCCGAACGGAACAACTTGAGGGAGAGTGAAGGCCAGCAAGTAGCACGATACGTAGAAGGACTGAAGCTCCAGATCAAGAATAAAATAGGGGTCACAATGGTGAGAAACTTGGTTGAAGCGAAGAACTTGGCCCTCCGAGCTGAATTGATGTTGCAGGAGCAGAGTAGTAGGTACGAAGGTGGAAGAAAGGAGTATGTCAGTGATGCTGTTGGCAGTAGTAGTAAGTTGGGAATTGAGAAGAGCAAAGGTGTTGTACACAAGCTTAGTGAGGAAAACGCCAATAAAGAAGAAAAGAGTGAGGGAAAGAGATCTATTGAGCCTAGGGGGACCTAGAGACAGAACAACCCATATGCCAAGCCGATCTTGAGTAAGTGTTTCTGTTGTAATCAACCTGGTCATAAATCAAATGAGTGCCCTACTAGGAGAAGTGTTAACATTCTTGATAGAGGGGATGAAGATGAAGTATGCTGTGAACTTGATGGAGAGGATGATTACTATGAGGAGGAGGAAGAAGTGGCAGAACCGACCTATGTGATTAGGCGGATGATGCTAACACCGAAGCAGGAGGAGATTACCCAACAACACCAGTTGTTTCACACGAAGTGTACCATTAGTGGGAAGGTGTTCGAACTGATAGTCGATAGTGGAAGCTGTGAAAATATCATCAGAAGTGAAGTTGTGAAGCAGTTGCAGCTACCTGTCGAAAAACATCTAAATCCACACACCATAGGATGGATCAAAGCTGCAAAGAGGATCGAGGTGAAGGAAAGGTGTAGGGTACCGTTTTCAATAGGGAAGTACTGTGATGAGGTCTTTTGTGACATTGTAGATATGGATGCTTGTCATGTCTTATTTGGTAGGCCATGACAGTTTGATGTGAACGTACAACACGCAGGAAAGGAGAATGTGTATAGGTTGGAGAAAGGGGGTGTGAGGTATACGTTGTTGCCGCTAAAGAAGGAGGGACGCTCGAAGGAGAAGAGAGCAGAAAGTCGTTCTTTCTTAACTGTCACCCAGTCGAAGAAGAACTTGGTTGAAGATTTAAAGGAATCACGGGTAGTTCATGCTCTAATAGTAATAGATGTGTCAGCTGGAGAAGATGAAGTTAATGTGGAAATCCCTGAAGCAGTGAAGAGTTCACTGGAAGAGTGTAAGGAGGTGGCTCCTGATGACCTACCTGAGAGTCTACCGCCTTTGAGGGATATCTAGCATCAGATAGACTTGGTGCTTGGAGCAAGTCTCCCAAATTTATCACACTATAGGATGAGCCCCAAGGAAACTGAAATTCTTCAAGATAAGGTCCAAGAGCTATTGGACAAGGGGTTTATTCGAAACAGCCTGAGCCCGTGTATGGTCCCAGCGTTGTTGACTCCTAAGAAAGATGGGAGCTGGAGGATGTGTGTTCATAGCAGGACTATCAACAAGATCACAATAGGATACAAATTTCCCATACCATGCCTGGAGGACATGTTAGACAGGTTGAACGGAGTCACTATCTTCTCCAAGATAGATCTAAGGAGTGGATACCATCAAATTCGAATCCGCCCTAGAGATGAATGGAAGACAGCGTTCAAAACCAAAGAGGGGTTGTATGAATGGTTGGTGATACTGTTTGGTCTCAGTAACGCATCAAGCACCTTCATGCATGTGATGAACCAAGTACTGAAACCCTTTAATGATCGCTTCATTGTAGTATATTTTGATGATATCCTAGTGTTCAGTAAATCTGAGGAAGAATACCTTGAACATTTGAAGTGTGTTATGTCTGTGTTGAAAGAGAATAAATTGTATGCCAATTTAAAGAAATGCATATTTTTGTCGAGGCAACTATTGTTCCTTGGGTTCATAGTCAGCAGTGAGGGAGTGATGGTAGATGATGAGAAAGTGAAGGTGATCAGAGAGTGGCTTACCCCAAAAGCCATCACTAAGCTGAGAAGTTTTCTGGGCTTGGCTAGTTTTTATAGGAGGTTTATTAAACACTTCAGTACAGTCGCGGCTCCCTTAATTGAATGTTTGAAGAAGGGGAAATTTCGATGGGGTGAAGAGGCTGAAGCGAGTTTTGTAGACCTGAAAAGACGATTATGTAGCGCTCCTGTATTATCGCTACATGATTTTGACAAGCTGTTTGAGGTGGATTGTGACACCAGTGGAGTTGAGGTTAGTGCGGTGTTGTCACAGGAGAAAAGGCTAATAGCGTTCTACAGCGAGAAATTGTGTGAAGCTAGGAGAAGTTGGTCTACATATGATAAGGAGTTTTATGCTGCGGTGAGCGCTCTAAAAGTGTGGGAACATTACTTGGTTGGAAAGGAGTTCATCTTGTACTCGGATTGTAGGGCTTTAAAACACCTGAGCAGACAGACTCGGATAAGTAAGGACATGCATGCGAGGTGGATTGAGTTCTTACAAAGATTCCCTTTCAGATTGATGCACAAGTCTGGTGTGCAAAACAAAGTGGCGGATACCCTGAGTAAAAGAGCCGATGTACTACTCACTCTGAGTGCGGAAATTGTCGGTTTTGAAAGGCTAAAGGAGTTATACGAGGGGGATGGAGATTTTAAAGAAACATGGAGTAAATGCGCCAACAGGGAGTCTTGTGACGACTACCATGTTCACAACGGATACTTGATGAAAGGGAATCAGTTGTGTATTCTTGAGTCTTCCTTACGGGAGAAACTCATTCGAGACCTGTACGGTGGTGGATTGGCAGGACATTTGGGCAGAGACAAGACCTTAGTTGCAGTTGCCGAGAGGTACTTTTGGCCTCGGCTAAGGAGGGATGTTTATAGAATTATGGAAATGTGTTATATCTGCCAAGTGTCGAAGGGACAGTCCCAAAACACTGGCCTATATACTCCCATCCCCGTGCCTACGAACTTTTGGGAGGACCTGTCGATGGATTTTGTACTTGGTTTGCCTCGTACCCAACAAGGTGCTGACTCTGTTTTTGTTGTAGTTGACAGGTTTTCCAAGATGACGTACTTTATTCCCTGTAGGAGGACCGCTGATGCACGGGCCATCGTACGACTATTCTTTAAGGAAGTGGTATATCTACATGGTGTTCTAAAGTCCATCACCTCCGATAGAGATAGCAAGTTCCTCAGCCACTTTTGGAGGACTCTTTGGTACATGTTTAACTCATTCCTGAATTACAGCAGTACAACTCACCCTCAAACTGATGGTCAGACAGAAGTAACCAACCGGACCCTCGGGAATCTCATTAGAAGCATTTTCCGTGAGAAGCCAAGGCAGTGGGATCAAGCGTTGGCTCAAGCTGAGTTCACCTACAATAGTTTTGTCTATAGAACTATTGGAATATCACCGTTCTCGGTAGTGTATACCAAAATGCCACAATATGTGCTGGACCTGATCAAGTTACCCAAGGGTGTGGTAGGTGATGTCGCTGCTAAGCATATGGCTGAACAATGCCAAGCCACCACAGCGGAAGTCAGACGGAAGATTGAAGAAGCTAATACCCGATATAAAGGGGCTATTGATAAACATAGGTGGAAGAAACTGTTTGACATGGGCGATCAGGTGATGGTTTATCTTCAGAAAGAGCGTTTCCCTATGAGTAGATATGGGAAACTCCAACCAAAGAAATATGGCCCTTATGAAGTAGTACGCAAGATCAATGACAACGCATATATTGTACAGCTCCCCGATGATATGAACATTTCGTGCACTTTCAATGTAGCGGATTTATCTTTTTTCCATCCCGATGACACACCATTATATTCTGAAGAGAACTCGGGGTTGAGTTCTTCATTGGCGGGAAAGAATGATGCGGGTATCGTAGTTGACACGGGCTGATTGGGCGTGTCTTTTACAAGGCACGGCCGTGTAAAGTGTTTGGCAGCTCCCAGAAACATACACGGCCACATATATGGCCAGGAGGTACAGCCGTGTGTTATGTCAAGATGACTCCCAGAAACATACACGGCCAGAAGGCACAGCCATGTGTTGTGTCAAGATGGTTCCCAGAAACCTACATGGCCGTATATACGGTTCAAAGGCACGACCGTGTAATGCGCCTGAAAGATCCCTCAGAAACATACACGGTCTTATACACGACCGTATATAAGGCAGATGACGGACGTGTATATATATATTTATTTCCTTGTTAAATTATTTCCCTAAGGACTATATATAGTTGCTAGGTCATTTTAGGGTTAGCTTTTGAATCTTTTGTCAGATATATACTTTTAGAGAAGAATTTTCTCTACTTTCTTGATTGTGCACAATTAAGGTTTTCAAGGAATAACTCAAAATTATTCTTTATTTGTTTATGAGGTCCAATTCTAGAATTGGTCTCGTGTTGTTTACGCTTTCCGCGTTGCGTCACTATGCCACCCATAACGCTCACTTGGGTGGTGTTCTTTTTAGTTTTGCTTAGTATTAGATAGGATTGAAGAAAAAAAACTGATCAAACTGTGAACTAGACTGAATTAAATTGAATCAAATCAAATCATTTTTTTTATATTTAATAAAATTATAAACTAAATCAAACCACAAAATGTAAAAAAAAAAAAAATTATGGTAACAAGTGTTATATAAATACTTATCAATAGTATTTTTATATCATATAGTATCATATATATTTTGATAAAATGTAAAGAATTAAAAAGATGATTTTTTTTTTAAATAAACTTATTAACTGTTGTTGTGAGAATGCTGTTATCGAGATCCGGAATAACTGATAAAAAATAAATGCAATGAAAAGGCCATTGATTGATGATCGCGTATTGGAACGGGAGTGGAACCACCTAGACCTAGTGCTGACCACTCGCCAAACACGAACGGTCATCATCATGAGCCATCGGTCTAAGTCACCTTAACTGGCCACTTAAAAGTAATTTTGCTCAACAAACGCTGTCCGTCGTATTACCCTCGTCCTACCCTACCATCTCTGAAGAAAGTCAAAACGCTGTTTCACCGTATTGAAAACAACCAACTGAAACAACCACCTTCCTTCTCTCTCCTTTCCTGCTTCCTTCCACTTCCCTTCCACCTCCCTCCCCACCCCAAACCAAAGAAAAACCTTTAAATACTCTCCAGTCTCCACTCCCTTCTTTCAAATCTGCATTCAAAACTCACTACATACTCTATTTTAACTTTCTTCGTTTCTAACACTACAATTCCACCAACATTTTCGCAAATCTACCCTAATCGTTCTGTGTTTACGTGTACTTTGTTAGATCGAGACAAAAAAAATTTAAACCATATCGAAAATCATGCAGCCCGTGACAATTAGCTCAATCCATGGTGAAAGCCTAAGCATCCTAAAAAAACCATTAAAACAAAACACCCCATTGTTCCTTACAATCAGAACCGACTCCAGACAATATACAGCGAAAGTAAATTGCTTAAACAACCAACAAAGCAAGTACAAAGGAGAAATTGACCTAGAGTTACCTTTACATTTGAATTTCGTCACGCTAGAAGTTCACGCCGGTAGCAACAGGAACAAGCTTGTCGGGACAGTCACTGTTCCGGTCTCCGACATGGTGAGTCGGAACCATGTCCAGTTTCTGAGTTACAGGTTGAGGGATGTTAAAGGAGACAAAAATGGAATTATTAACTTCTCCGTAAAAATGGAGGCATCAGCTTGGTCTTCGGCTCCAGCTGGGCTTGGTGGTGGATGTGCAGTGTCAAGGACGGAATGGGGAGTTCCTGTCAGCGAGGAAGAGGTTGCGGGCGGCGTGGTAACCGGTGTTCCAATTTGGTGTCACATGCATCAAATCAAATGTTGAAATATTACCCGTGTGTCTGCTACCCAACTAACCAGGATTGCTTAAATAGGTCCAAATTCAATTCTCATAAAACGGAGTGCAAGGGATTTTTTTTTTTTTTTTTTTTAAATTCTCTAAACAGCAACATGTATATTGGTCTACCTTTTTTGTTGCTTCAATTGTAACAGCAGTAGAAAAAAAAAATTAGAAGAGTGTGAATAGGACTTGACTAATGTTCTGAATACAGATTTAAAAGTTCAATTACACAATTTCATGAAAGTACCGAGTCATATGATATATAAAACCGGCGAACAGTTGGTTTACTGTGATATAAATGTTAAGAAAACTACCATTTTCACCGAAATAGACCATAAAATGAGATTTTCGCTATGCAGTTCAGATCAATTTGCTGAAACTCTTAATACTATGTCTCGTGGCTTCCAATCATATGTTGCTATATATAAATAAAAAAAAAAAGTCAAAATGTAATACAAGTATAATATATACGTCATGATATTTTGGAAATATGTATAAATTTAATCCTTAGTACTAAACTTTTATTTTATTTTTTATTTCAGCTCTCATCATTTAATACACTATCAGTTTTTTCATTAGTAGTAATGAGTGTCACTTTCTCATTAATCCACGTACTTTTGTTAAATAAATGATAAAATAAAATATTAAAAATAAATAAAGTAATAAAAAATTTTAAAAAGTCATGGAAAAAAAATAAAAGAATAGAAAATAATAAAATATATAATATTAAATTAACTTAATAATATGTATGTGTGTATATATATAATTTATTATTTTAGGTAAATATATATATATTTTAGTAAAAAAAAATGGAGTTGTCGGAACTTTTTTTTGAATTTTTATTTATTTTATTTTACTAAATTAAATATACATTTTTTATTCAAAAAAATAAATTAAATTTATATACACACAGATATTATTAAGTTAATTTCATATTGTACTTTTTATTATTTTTCTATAATTTTCATTTTTTTCTCATTTTTTATTACTTTATTTATTTTTTAATATTTTCTTATATTATTTATTTGACAAAAGTATGTGAGCTAATGAAAAAGCGACATGTGTTACTACCAATGGAAAAACTAATGGGATGCTAGTATGCTTTACACATGATGAAAATCGAGATAGAAAAAAAACATAAAGATTTAGGAATCAACTATAAAATGTAGTAAACATTGAGTAAGGATGAGCGAATATAGAATAAGTAGACTATAGGGCTCTACCTATACCTTACCTTATAAGGTATAAAAGTTTTGTCTTTTTGTGTTTTTTCTTATGTATAAATTTTAAGTTATGTTATATTAAAAAAATAATTTATATGTGATATTATAACTATTTCATATACAAAACCTATGGAACCTACAACAAAATATACTAAATTAAAAAATGTAATTTGTCCTACTATCATTCTTTCAATTTTATGTGATTTACTATTTAGCAAATATAAAAGAATAAATAGAAGAAAAAAAACATAAAGTTAGAAAGGTAGTATTAGGTTGAGCCATTTAGAATTATTAACTTATGAACTTAGATTCCTTTTTACTTAAACATTTATCAGAAAAATATATTATTATTTATTAATATTATTTAATATTTTTTTATATAATAGGTACAAAGTATCCCGAAACCTATATCTTATATACTTTATAATATAGGTTCAATGTGGGTATAAAATAAGAAGATTCTATACTTGTATTCTACCTCAGGGGAGTAAATTTTAGAAAATTTGCATCTAAAATCTATTATTAACTCTTAATACTTACTTGACACTTACTCGATCGAATGAGATTAGAAAATAGGAATTTTTATGACATACTTCCATTGAATTCAGGAAATTGTCTTGATTGTAAGATGCTAATGAGAATTGAAATTTGTGTTGTAAAAAGATTTGTAGATTATTTTAGTATGAATAAGCTAATAATTTATTCTAGAGCATAATATTGAATTTATTACTTAAACTTTCAAAAAAATTTACCATAAAATATATATACTTTTTAAATATCAATTTAACTATCCAATTTAACTTTTCATTATTAGTGGTAGTACACAAGTTATCGAAAAAAGATTCACCGAGTCTTTACTGTTTTTAACACCATTAATTTCTTGAGACATGTTATAATGTAAACACCAAATAGGCATATGATATGTGTCCAATTCACTTGATAAATACAATTGCAATCCATTTAAATACTCATGTCATCTATTTAATTAAAAAATGTAATTATTTATTAAATTAATATAATTTAATATGAAACGAACAATAAAAAATGCATTATTTCTGCATCATCTTCGTCTTTCCATAAAGCTAAAGAATTAGATGATTCCATATCCAAAAATAAGATCTTATAAGAAAAGAAATCCAAAAGCCCTTAAGAAAAAGAATCCGTTCAAGAATACTAAAAAGGAAAATCATTCTTTGTTAAAAAAAAAGAAATCAAAACTTCAACGGAAAAGAAGAAGCTAGTATTGCTTAGAAAGAAAAAGAAAAAAAAAATGGAATTCCTTTAAGACAAAAAAAAAAAGAAGAAGAAAGAAATCAACGAAGAGCAAGTTCACATCTTTAAGCTAAAAAAAAAAGAAAAAAATGAATCGTTGTGAATAGAGCCAAGAATTGCGGGGCAGGGCGGGCAAGTTGTCACGGGCACGGGTTGGCTCGTTGATCCGCAAAAAAGAAAAAACAAAAATGGCAAGGCAAATTCGCAGATCGCAATTCACACTTCACATATCACATCCGCACAAGCACAGCAGACGAGGAGAGGACGATGGGACAGACGGACAGTGCGGCAGGCCTCCAACAGCGCTCCGCAACTCTTCTCTTTCTCTTTGTCTTCCTCTTCCATTCCAATTTCCAAATTTCCACTTTCCAATCTTCCTTCTCCTGTCCCGCCTAGATGCCTACCCTCACCCTGGAGCAGCGAAAGAGAGCGGCTAAGAGGACAGTTATTAGAGCCGGATCTTTTCATACCGTCGCTCTATGGTCCAATCTCTACTCTCTTTTTTACTACTTTCCCTTTCTTCTAGTATTTACATGGTGATTGGAAAAATATGGTATCGTCGAATATTTGATGTCGCTATATGGTGTCTTCTTGGGTAGACAGGGATAAGAATAGCATGAAAGTTGTGAAATTGATGTTACATTACTGAGGAAGATGTGTAAACTGATCCATGATCCATTATTAATAGCACTTACTAGACATTGTGTATGATACATTATGATAACCTGGCTTTAGCAAGATTGTGAGTGTTTGATCAATCCCAGATGTAATTTGATGATGGAGAGACATGGATGTTAATTGGATCTATCATCTCCGATTTAGGTTACTGCTTAAGTTCAGCTCGTGATGTATATGCTGCCCAAGAAGTTCTCTTTGTGAGAATTAATCTAGGACCTATGTAATATGCCATTTTAGTGCATGGTTTTACCACTTGGCCATTCCCTTGAGTTTAGAAAGAAAATTTTGGTTGGCTTGATCTTTTCTAGGGAAGTCCTACCTCGTCAGAATGGGACTTGGCAGAGCATCAAGTGTTTGTAATTTTGTGTAAAAGATAGATGAGGAGATTGCATATGAAGATACATTTGGGAAATTACAGACTAGTGAACCGAAACTAAAACTTGGTTGTACACATATAGGAAAAAATAATATGCTAGAATTTCTTTGTGCCCTTCCCCCTCATAGTTTTGATATAAATTGTTCGTGTTTCATTATTTGTCACTACTAAAACAGAAGTTTCATATTCTATTAACATAACATATTGCTGCAACGAATTTGTAGTTATTCCTTAACTAAACAAAAACACATGCTATGTTCTAAGAAATTTCATGTTTGACAATATGAGCATGCTTGGTGTTATTGGAAGAACTACCTCACAAAGTGTACATTGTTTTTTTTTTTTTTTTCCTGGTGGTTAGTCTACAAAAGATGTACTTATGTCATTCACTGTGGTAAACCTTAAGGAATTTTATACTGCTCAAATTATCTTAAATATTTATCATCATAGCACTAGTTTTTAAGCTTTTATACATTGTTAGTATTGGAGAAGGGTCATGCAATATGTATATTAATGCTGAAATATATTTACAGAATGGATCTTCCAAGTAATGAGACTGCAATGGAACCTATTAATGTGAATGGTGTGTCTGAAGTCGGTGGGCGTAACAATAATCTACAACCAGGATCTTCTTAATATGAAGAACATGTAGGTAAGAAGGCTCAAGTAGGTAGCTCTTCTTTTGAGGGTTGGGAAATATTTACAAAAATCAGTATTGAGAAGGATGGTAAAAATAGAGCTAAGTGTAAAGCATGTGAGAAGGAATATGTTATTGGTGCACATTCACATGGAACTTCATCTTTACGTCAATATAGAGAAAAGTGTCGTTTTGAGTCAAATTTCTAGATATAATGATGTTGGTGATATGATAATTGATCATGCTGACAAGTTAAGATCAAGAAAACTAGATCTTAAATTTGCTCATGAGGTAATGGCTATGGCTATTATTGAACATGATCTGCTATTTTCATTTGTTGAGTATAGGAGGATCACATAGTTCATAAGGCTATATAATCCTGATTATAAGCCAATTAGTAGAAAAAAATGCTACATTAGATGTTTGGAATTTATATTTGACTCAAAAGAAGAATTTAAAATAAATATTACAAAAAATTCTAGGGAAAGTTAGTTTTACTTTCGATGTATGGACTGCTTCCACCAGTGAGGGATATATTTGTTTGACTGGACATTATGTGGATGACAATTGGAAATTGAATAATAAAATTCTTGCTTTTTGTAAAATGCCCCCTCCTCACTCAGGGTTTGAGTTGTCAAAAAAAGTATTTGAATTTTTGAAAGATTGGGACATAGATAGGAAGATATTCTTCCTTACATTGGATAATGCATCTGCAAATGATTGTATGCAAGATTTTCTGAAAGAGCAATTGAACTTACAACATAGTTTAATATGTGGTGGTGAGTTTTGTTGGCATTAATCCTTGCGTGGTATCAATTCCCAACAAACGTGCGTTAGAGAAGTTGAAGAGTTCCTAAAATTAAATCAATTCGTAACAGTTTCTAGCTTTATTAGGGGAAAACCAAAAGTCTTTGGTTTGTTTTTATTTTCTTATTAATAGCCCTGTAATCTCTCATTTTTCAACGAGTGAACATTTTCATTTTCCTTCTTCTTGTTTCCTTTCCTCGACAATCGTTCCTGGGTAAAACTAGCTTCGATTTGGGGGACGAATCGTTGCTCTCATTTGGTATCAGAGCGCGCGGTTGCGTATGCCCAAGTTTATCTGCTACGAATCAATGGCCTTGGTACCTCAAGCTGCGGCGGCAAGAGAGGGCGGCAGTGTGTCGTTCCAGTACCCACAGTTGATGGCGACCAACTATACCACCTGGGCTATTAAGGTGGAAGCTCTATTGGATGCTCAAGGCCTTTGGGAGGCGGTGACTCCGGAGGAGGACACGGAGGTGGAAACGAAGAAGGACAAGATGGCGAGGGCACAACTGCTTCAAACGCTTCCGGAGGATATTTTGTTGCAGGTGGCAACAAAGAGGACTGCGAAGGAGTTGTGGGATAGCCTTAAGACAAGATTTGTCGGGGCTGATCGCGTCAAGTTGGCAAGATTGGCAACCTTGAAAGGGGAATTCGACAAGTTGCAGATGAAGGACGGCGATGCCTTGGACGAGTACGCCGGAAAACTCAGCGGCATGTCGGTTCAGTATGCTAACCTGGGGGCAACACTCGAGGATTCGGCGCTGGTGAAGAAGCTCCTGAATTCGGTACCGGATCGGTTCTACCCTGTTGTTGCAGGTATCGAGTAGTTTTGCGACACCGAGACCATGGTGTTTGAGGAGGCCGTTGGACGTTTGAAAGCGTTCGAGGAGCGGTTGCATCTACGCAATCCAGGAAGAAACGGAGACAGTCAACTCCTACTCACTCAAGCCGAGTGGCAAGCACGGCAGAAAAACGGCAATGGTGATTCGTCTTCAAACAACAAAGGGAAGAATGATGCTGGTGAAAATCGCGGCCGGGGTTGGCGTGGTCGCGGCAAAGGACGTGGCAGGGATGGTCGAGGCGACTCGTCTGGCAAAGACGGGCCAAGTGGCTCCACTAATGGCTATCGGGACAAGAGACATATCAAGTGCTTTAACTGTGATATGATGGGGCACTATGCCTCAGAATGCAGGAAGAAGAAGCGTGCTGAGGAGGCTAACCTCACACGGGCTGAGGAGGAGCCGGAACTGTTATTATCGGCGAGCGTGGAGATGCATACAGAATTACTCCTACAAGCTAGAGATGAGAGGGAGGACCCCAACAACATCTGGTACTTCGACAACGGTGCCAGTAATCACATGTCGGGTGAACGGAGGAAGTTCAAAGATTTGGACCAATCGGTTCAGGGACATGTCCGGTTTGGTGACGGCTCCAAGGTAAAGATCCAAGGCAAAGGGTCTGTTATGCTTCAATTCAAGGGTGGACAACAAAGACTTCTTACGGAGGTCTATTATATTCCGGAGCTACACAATAACATCATCAGTTGCGGACAACTGGCCGAACGGGGGAGCAAGATTGTTATGCGAAGGGACCATCTCTTCGTGTATGATTCCAATGACAGGTTGCTCATCCGGATCAAGAGTTCCCCAAATCGTCTCTACAAAGCGACGATAGAAGCCGTTGAGCCGACACAACGGATCCTGCTTGGCTGTGGCATCTTCGGCTGGGACATGTCAACTTTCAATCTCTCAAGTTGTTGACGGAGAAGGAGATGGCAATCGGAGTACCCCACATCTCACATCCCGACAAGTTGTGTCAAGAGTGTATGGTCGCAAAGCAAGCAAGAGAGCTGTTTCCAAGATCAAGCAATCGTCGAGCGGAGGAGCTGCTGGAACTCATGTATGTTGATCTCTGCGGACCTATCACCCCTCCAACACCAGCAGGTAATAATTATTTCATGTTGGTAGTTGACGACTATTCCAGATGGATGTGGGTGGATGTGATCAAGACGAAGGATCAGGCGTGTGAGGCCTTCAAAAAAATCATACAACGAGCGGAAAACATCAGTGGTCGCCGTGTAAAAGTATTAAGGACCGACCGGGGTGGCGAGTTCCTCTCTTTTGTCTTCAGGGACTTGTGTAATCAAGCTGGGATCGAACGACAACTCACCGCACCATATAGTCCGCAACAAAACGGTGTGGTGGAGCGGAAAAATCGGACGGTGATGGCGATAGCGAGATCCCTTCTCAAGAGCATGAATGTTCCCAACAAATTTTGGGGAGAAGCTGTGAGGCATGCGATGTATCTGTCGAATCGCTTGCCAACCAAAGCACTCGGAGAACGCACTCCTTTCGAGGCATGGACGGGGAGGAAGCCACACTTGGCTCATTTGCATGTGTTCGGTTGCCTAGCTCAAGTAAAGGTGACAACACCATACCTGAAGAAACTGGACGACCGGAGCCAAGGAATGGTATATCTTGGTGTAGAAGAAGGCAGCAAAGCTCACCGTCTCTATGACCCACGGAAAGAAAAACTCCACGTAAGTAGAGATGTAAAGTTCGAGGAACAAACTGGATGGTGTTGGGATGTAGATGCCAATGCCAAAGAAGAACTAAGTTTCATCGTAGAGGGAGTTTTCTTCCCGGAGCCAGAATTAGAGGAAGCCGGGAGTGAAATTGAGTCTCAATTCCCAGTGACTACATCGACTCAAGAACCAGTTCCTCGTACGTCGACACGAACGGAAGTAAAAATCCCTTCGGGTCCTATGACGAGGGCTCGAGCTCGCGCCACAAGAGAAGCAGCGACGACCAAACAGAGACTTGAGACAAGTGAACCTATCACGCCGACCGCGATAAAGTCGACGTCTCTTTCCGACAACAGCGATGAAGGACCAGTTCGGTTCAAGAGTGTCACCGATCTTTTACGAGAAACAAGCAGATTGGAGCCGCAAGAAGAAGATGTCGACGGCGAGTTGTTTCTACTCGAACTGGATGAACCAACTCGTTATGAAGAAGCGGCTGGACAATCGGAATGGGAGGAGGCGATGCGGAAGGAAATCGAGACCATTAAAAAAAATGGGACTTGGACTCTAACTAAGCTACCAGTAGGGCAGAAATCAATCGGCTTGAAGTGGGTCTACAAACTCAAGCGAGACTCGGACAACGGAATAATTAAGCACAAGGCGAGGCTTGTCGCAAAGGGATTTGTACAACGTCCGGGTGTAGACTTCGACGAGGTGTTTGCCCCGGTGGCCAGACTGGACACAGTACGTCTCATCCTTGCGATCGCCGCAAACCGAAGGTGGGAGGTTCATCACCTAGATGTGAAATCGGCGTTCCTACAAGGAGAGCTTCAGGAGGAAGTTTATGTCAAACAGCCGGAAGGATTTGTTGTGAATGGCAAGGAGCAGTGTGTCTACAAACTTCACAAGGCATTGTATGGGCTTCGGCAAGCACCGCGGGCATGGAACACAAGGCTCGACAAGAGTTTGAAACAACTTGGCTTTACTAAGTGTGCACAAGACCAAGCCGTGTACACACGAGGAGAAGGGCAAACAGGTTTGATTGTTGGCGTTTATGTTGACGATCTGATAGTTACAGGAGAAAATCGAGAGGAGATTGTACGACTTAAGAAACAGATGATGAGGGAGTTCGAGATGAGTGACCTTGGGTTACTCTCCTTCTACCTCGGGATTGAAGTGGAGCAAGAAGAAAATCGGATCACTCTGAAACAATCAGCTTATGCAAAGAAGGTGTTGAGACAGTTTGGGATGGCAGAGTGCAATCCGACGAAATATCCTATGGAGCAGAAAGCTCAGTTGCATAAGGATCTAGAAGGGGAACCTGTGGATGCTATGGATTATCGGCGTATCATCGGTTGTCTAAGGTACTTACTTCATACAAGACCTGATCTTTCCTATGCGGTTGGAGTGGCCAGTAGGTTTATGGAGAGGCCTACGGTGATGCATCATAAGGCGGTGAAACAGATCCTGAGATACCTGAAAGGTACAATTTACTGTGGACTTGTGTATGTCAAAGGCGTAGGAGAAGAAGTGATCACGGGCTATAGCAACAGCAATATGGCTGGAGATCTGGATGATCGGAAGAGCACGGGTGGCATGGCGTTTTACGTCAACAAAAATCTTGTGACGTGGAATTCGCAAAAGCAAAAGACGGTGGCTTTATCATCCTGTGAGGCTGAGTTCATGGCGGCTACGGCGGCAGCTTGTCAAGCGTTGTGGCTAAGGAGTTTGTTAGGGGAGCTAACTAAAGAAAAGCCAAAGCCGATGAATCTATTTGTTGATAACAGGTCAGCTATTGCCTTGATGAAGAATCCGGTGTTCCATGGACGCAGCAAGCACATTGACATACGGTACCATTTTATTCGAGACTGTGTCGAAAGTGGGGAGATCATTGTTGAGTTTGTGAGCACAGAGGAGCAAAAGGTTGATGCGTTGACAAAGGCATTGCCAGGAGCAAAGCTGGCGACAATGCGTCACATTTTGGGCGTACGTGAGCTTGGACCACGTCAGGATTAAGGGGGAGTTTGTTGGCATTAATCCTTGCGTGGTATCAATTCCCAACAAACGTGCGTTAGAGAAGTTGAAGAGTTCCTAAAATTAAATCAATTCGTAACAGTTTCTAGCTTTATTAGGGGAAAACCAAAAGTCTTTGGTTTGTTTTTATTTTCTTATTAATAGCCCTGTAATCTCTCATTTTTCGACAAGTGAACATTTTCATTTTCCTTCTTCTTGTTTCCTTTCCCCGACAATCGTTCCTGGGTAAAACTAGCTTCGATTTGGGGGACGAATCGTTGCTCTCAAGTTTTTTCATATTAGATGTTGTACCCATATTCTTCATTTGATTGTTAAAGAAGGATTAACTGTAAGTAGTGAAGCGTTGCATAAAGTAAGGGAGAGTGCTAAGTATGTGAAGGGCTCCGAGAGTAGAATGAAACACTTTTTAGAGTGTGTTGAATAGGTTGGCAACATTGATACCAATCTTGGTTTGCGCTTGGATGTAACTACTAGATGGAATTCCACTTATCTTATGCTTGATAATGCACTCAATTATTGATGTGCTTTTTCTTGCTTTCAATTGAATGATTGTCATTATAAATATTGTCTAACCATTAATGAGTGGGAAAGAGCAAAAAAGATATGCAAGTTTTTGGGCCATTTTCATAGTATCACCAATTTGATGTCAGGATCATTATATCTAACTTCAAACCACTATTTTTTGTAAGTATGGATGATTGAATGTTCGCTGAATGAAAATTTAAGTAGTGAAGATCATGTCATAAGGGAGATGTCTATTAGAATGAAACAGAAGTTCGATAAGTATTGGAGTGGTTATAGTACTATCCTTGCACTTGGAGCAATTTTTTATCCTCGAATATGAAGTTTGATTTTTTGAACTTTTGTTTTAATAAACTTGATCCCCTCATTTGTGAAGAGAAGTTGACTCACATAAAGAGCAAGTTATATAAACTTAATAGAGAATATGAGAAGAGCAAAACAGATCACATAGTTAGAACCAGAAGCAATCAGGTTGGATCATTTTCTCAAGGACAAGACACATCTAGAGATAGCAGTAGTAAAGGAGCAGCAACACATAGAGTTGGGAAGGGCTTGGAGATTGATTTTGATACTTCGGTGGTAAGTTTAATATACATATATATATATTTTAATTATATTTTTTGTCGTATTATATATCAATATTTAATTAATTTTTTCCTTAATAATGTAGGAATTCTGATACCATCAAGTAGAAGTACAAAGTTGGGGTAATTTTCTTTTTAGATATTTATCTAGATGAGCCAATAATGGATATGGAATTTTACTTAGAATTCGATGTGTTACAACATTGGAAGAATCAATGCTAGAGATATCCTGATTTATCTATTATGGCCTCCAATGTGCTTAGTATTCTAATTACTACTATAGCGTTAGAATCAACTTTCAGTATTGGCGCTTGTGTACCTCATAAGGGAGATGTCTATTAGAATGAAACAGAAGTTCGATAAGTATTGGAGTGGTTATAGTACTATCCTTGCACTTGGAGCAATTTTTCATCCTCGAATGAAGTTTGATTTTTTGAACTTTTGTTTTAATAAACTTGATCCCCTCATTTGTGAAGAGAAGTTGACTCACATAAAGAGCAAGTTATATAAACTTAATTGAGAATATGAGAAGAGCAAAATAGATCACATAGTTAGAACCAGAAGCAATCAGGTTGGATCATCTTCTCAGGGACAAGACACATCTAGAGATAGCAGCAGTAAATGAGCAACAACACATAGAGTTGGGAAGGGCTTGGAGATTGATTTTGATACTTCGGTGATAAGTTTAATATACATATATATATTTTTTAATTATATTTTTTGTCGTATTATATATCAATATTTAATTAATTTTTTCCTTAATAATGTTGGAATTTCGATACCATCAAGTAGAAGTACAAAGTTGGGGTAATTTTCTTTTTAGATATTTATCTAGATGAGCCAATAATGGATATGGAATTTTACTTAGAATTCGATGTGTTACAACATTGGAAGAATCAATGCTAGAGACATCCTGATTTATCTATCATGGCCTCCAATGTGCTTAGTATTCCAATTACTACTATAGCGTTAGAATCAGCTTTCAGTATTGGCGCTTGTGTACCTCATAAGTATCGCAGTTCTATACTCTCAGTTAATGTAAAAGCTCTAATTTATACACGTAATTGGTTACAAAGATTTGCATGTGAAGGTAATTTATCTTTGTTTTGTTGGTAATATTTTCTTTTAACGTATTGTTTCAAGCTTAAGTATTTATTATCTAATTTAATTACATGTGTAATGTCATAAATTTTAGATCAAGAAGAAGACAATGGGAGTGGGACTACTTCATCAAAGGGAGACTCCAATTTGGTTGTTGATGAGGATGATGGTGATGACTGCTGTAATGATTGATTTGTATATGTGATTTTATCTCCTTTATTATTGACTTTGTTTTCTTATATAATTAGTGAACAATGCTTTTTGATAATTGCTATATTCGCTTAATTATTGTTTTAGGTTGTTTTCTTTTCTATTGTATGAGAATGAGATTTAAGAGTAAGTATGTATAAATTGAAATAGTATGTTTAACTATTATAGGTTTAAGTCTACATGTACATCTCCTATTTCTATTCAATAAGAATTTTGTAATATATTATTATTACATTTCCATTAGACTAGATCAATAATAACTTATTAGCTTTCATAAGTTTAATTTAAAGAATTTAGAATACTAAATTTGTAAAAAAAAAAAAAAATTGTGGGCTGGGCAAGCCAACCTACATTGGCCCGTCGAGCAAGGTGGGCAGATTTTTTCAACTCGCAACTCTTACAGGCCACTACCGGTCGGCTCGTGTCGACTCGCGGGCCGGTGCGAATCAGGGTGGGCCAGCCTGTTTAACTCACATTCCCGATTCTAGTTGTGAATCATGTTTCCAAGAGAAACTCATCAACAAAAGGATCAAACTCATCAGTTATAAAAAAATATAATCGCACAAAGCTCAAAATTTTAAGAGTTGTTCACCATCTATGCTACTCATAAGAATCACTCGGTTAGTGTTCTTTTTTAGCTTAGCTTGGTACTAGATAGATTATTAAGGCACTCCACTTGCAGAAATTAGGATCGATGATCCATATTATCGTATCGTGTCTTGTATTTATGTTTAAATAGATTTGTATTGGAAAAATCTCAATTTATGATATAACCCATTTATTAATTATGTATAAAAGTTTAAACTTATGACCTAATTCATTTAAGAAGTATATCTTCTGTCTAAGTTGGACTCATTTATTGATTACAAAATTATAAATAAATCAGTAAAATATTTACATACATAAAGCATAAAGTTGGATAATAAAATTAAGAAAAAAGTATATTTTAGTTATTAATATTCACCTACTATATATTTTGGTCCACTTTTTTTTTCTTCTATTTGAGTATATATATATGAAAAAAAATCTATCAAATTTATTAAGTTTTTCATTTATTTGTGGTATATATTAACTTCAAATCAATCAATAATAACTAAAATAACAAAAGTACATTATTAAATATATTTATTTACATAATATAATAAAAAATAATATTAAATATATATAATGAGATAACAGAATGAAAAACAATAAAGAAAACAAAGTAATAATTAAAATTAAGAAAATGGACTAAAAAAATTTATGTATACCCTAATCACTTTAACTAATTAGCTCAAAATTAATTAGAAGCCCATGTATACTCAAGATGGATGGAAATTTGTGCATATTTAATAAAAAGTCTTATTTTTGTAAGATTTTTAAAATGTTAAGGATTAAAAAGGGAAAAAAATTGAAGACTCGAACAAAAAAGTTGGTAAATATTGAAAATTAAAAATATAATTCTTCTTAAAATTAATTTCTGCAGATACTAATGACATAATGGTTTAAAAGTTAATATGAAATTATAATTCAAATAACAGTTTTAGTAAATTTTCATTAAATATAATAAAGCTAAAAAATCACATGTTTTATAACATAATTGAATTAACCTAAACTTATGACCCAATATTTTTTATCAGATTTTCAGGAGAAATAATTAATGAATTTATATATAAAAAATGATATTAATGAAAAGATATAAAATTAAAAATTTTATAAAAATAGATTAGTTTATTATCTATATTTCTATAGAGCTAATTTTTTTGTATATATAAAAACTTTTACAATTTTTGTCTTCAATCAACATATTGATGAAAGATTCGATCTCCAATACTAAATGCAGATTTTAAATCTACTATAAATATTGATATACTTAAGATATTACGAATAATTTTCATAACTTGACTATATCAAAATTAATTATTTTTTTAATAATTCTATACATCCAATCCAACCATTATATATCATTCCTTATCAAAATATATAACTTTAGTGTGACGTCCCAAATATTGTTTTAGTTCAACTACCAGCGCTGCGATAAAAAGTAAATGCAATGAAAATTGAAAAAGCCACGGCCATTGATGACGACACGTTGGAAAGGGAGCGTAAGCAGCCTACCAATGCGCCAAACAGTCATCATGAGCCATCGTCTCCTGACGCTGTTTTACTAACCCTATCGAAAACGGTCAACACAACAGAAATAACCAGCATCCTTCTCTCTCCTTTCCTGCTTCCTTCCACTTCCCACCCAACCCCCCCGGGCGGCAACACACACAAAAAAAATATTAAAGGCTCTCCAGTCTCCAGTCTCCTGTCTCCACTCGCTTCTTTCGAATCTACCTACATTCAATCTTCAAAAAACTGACTACACTCTTTCGAACTTTCTTCGTTTCTAACACTACAATTCCACCACCATTTTCGCATACCTATCGTAGTTATTCTGTGTATACGTGTACTTTCTTAGATAGACAAAAAATTTTAAACCAGATCGAAAATCATGCAATCCGTGACAATCGGCTCAATCCACGGTGAAAACCTTAGCATCCTAAAAAAACCATTAAAACAAAACGCCCCATTGTTCCTTACAATCAAAACTGACTCCAGACAATACACAACAAAAGTAAATTTCCTAAACAACCAACAAAGCAAGAACAAAGAAGAAATTGCCCTAGAGTTACCCTTACATTTGAACTTCGTCACCCTAGAAGTTCACGCCGGTAGCAACGGGAACAAGCTTGTCGGGACAGTCCCCGTTCCGCTCTCCGACATGTTGAGTCAGGTTCCGGGGAACCATGTCCTGTTTCTGAGTTACAGGTTGAGGGATGTTGAAGGAGAGAAAAATGGAATAATTAACTTCTCTGTAAAAATGGAGGCATCAGCTTGGTCTTCGGCTCCGGCTGGGTATGGCGATGGATGTGCAGTGTCGAGGACGGCATGGGGAGTTCCTGTCGGCGACGAGAAGGCTGCCGGCGGTGTGGTGACCGGAGCTCCAATTTAGTGTCAGATGCATCAAATCAAACGTTGAAATATTATCCGTGCGTCTGCTATCAAACTAACCTGGATTGCTTGAAAGGGTCCAAATTCAATTTTCATAGAAGCAAGTTTTTCTTCTTCTTCTTTTTTTTTTATGGATTTTCTAATAGTGGTAAGAATATTAATCTTTCAGCAAAATGAATCAAGATTAATTTTTTCTTTTTTAGTTGTAATAGTAGTAAAAAAAAAAGAGTGTGATTATGACTTGACTAATGTACTAAATATAATTTTAAAAGTTCAATTACACGATTTTATGAAAGTACAGATCACATGATATATAAAATTAGCAAATGGTTGGTTTATTGTGACATAAATTTTAAGAAAATTACCGCTTTCACCGAGCAAAATCATAAAATGGGATTTACACTATGCAGTTCAATTCAATTTGCTGAAACTCTATATACTTCGCGTTCGTCTTGTGGCTTCCAATCATTTGTTGCTCCATATGAGACAAAAAGCTAAAAATATAATATAAGTATTATACATATGTCATAGTATTTTAGGAGAAGTATAAATTTAGTTTTTGGTGATCGGTACTTTTTTTTCTAATTAAGTTCTATACCTTTATTATTATTTTTATTTTAATATTTATCGTTTGAGAAAAAAAAAAAGGTCTTTGTGTATGTGTATATATATATAATTTATTATTGTGGGTAAATATATATATATATATCTTTTAGTAAAAAAACAAAAAAATTTAGAAAAAGGAAGTGGTCGAACCTTTTTTTTAATGAATTTTTAGTTTTTTTGGTTTACTTTTTCCAAATTTTTTTATTTTACTAAATTAAATATATATTTTTTATGCCAATCATTTGCACGTGTAGGTAGAGACTGGTGATATTCGTGTTTGCTGACAGGATATGTATTCGTCGTTTTGGAGTAAATTTTCATAATTATCTGATGTTAAAATGTGATCGATGAGAATATAATAAAATAAGAAAAATTTAAAATAGCAAAATCTATCCTTTATGGCTTTTGTTCCCTAAAATTAGGTATTAAAATAATCAACAACAAAGAAAAATAAAAAGTATTAAAATAAGAAACACAAAAGGATGAATATAGAATAGATAATATCAATGAGTATTGTATGAATATTGGTATTTTTATATTATATATATATATATTTTGTTTAATAAAATGTGAAGCAGTAACAAGATAATTTTTAACTACGAGCGCTGCGATAAAAAATAAATGCAATGAAAATGGAGAAGGCCATGGATGACGGCGTATTGGAACGGGAGTGTAACCAGCCTGGCATGCGCCGAACAGTCATCATGAGCCATATCGGTCTTAAAGTCTCCTCAATACCACACACATAGGGATTATGACCACTGGCCATTGGCCTTGCAGGAGCAACACAACGTAAAAGTTTCCGTCGACAAACGCTGTCATGTCAAAGTCAAAACGCTGTTTCGGTGTTTTCGAAAACGGGCAACACACAACAGAAGTAACCACACTCCTTCTCTCTCCTTTCTTGCTTCCTTCCACTTCCCTCCCGCCGACAAACCTCTAAATACTCTCCAGTCTCCACTCCCTTCTTTCCAGTCTACATTCAATCTTCAAAAAACTCACTACACACTCTTTCTAACCTTCGTACTCTCTAACACTGAAATTCCACCACCATTCTCGCATACCTATCGTAATCATTCTGTGTTTACGTGTGCTTTCTTAGATCTAGACAAAAAGTCTTAAACCATATCGAAAATCATGCAATCCGTGACAATTAGCTCAATGCTCAATCCATGCATCCCAACAAAACCATTAAAACAAAACACCCCATTGTTCCTTACAGTCAGAACTGACTCCAGACAATATACAGAGCAAGGACGTTTTTCTTTTTTATGAAGTTTTTAAACAGTTAACACTCTTATAATTCAATGATATGTGGATATGGCTTGACTAATGTACTGAATATAGTTTTAAAAGTTCAATTACTCAATTTTATGAAAGTGCCGAGTGACATGATATGTAAAACCGGCAAACAATTGATTTATCGTGATATAAAATTTTAAGAAAACTACCGCCTTCACCGAGCTAAACCGTAAAATAAGATTTTCATTATCTAATTCAATTCAATTTGCTAAAACTCTAAATATTTCACGTTTGTTTTGTGGCTTCCAATCATATGAGAAAAAGAGCTAAAAATGTAACACAAGTATTATGTATATGACATAGTATTTTGAGAAAGGTATAAATTTAGTCGGTAATATTTACTATTTTTTTTAATTGAGTCATAACTTCTTCTTTTTTCAATCTTATCATTTGCAAAAACATGCAACTGAGTCCTTCATTGGTGTAAGTGCCACTTTTTCCTTGGTCAACGTACTTTACTAAATAAATAATATAAGAAAATATTAAAAAAATAGAGTAATAACAAAATTAGAAAAAAGGGAAAATAATAAAAAATATAATATTAAATTAAATTAATAATACATATATTATTTTGAGTAAAAATATATAATTTAATAAAATAAAAAAATCGAAATAAGAAAAAAAATAAAAAATTTAGAAATAATAGTTGCGACCACCCTAAAGCAAGGATGTTTTCTGTTTTACTTAAAATAAAAAAAAAAAAAAACGGCGTAATGGAACGGGAGGGGAACCAGCCTAGTGCCCACCACGCGCCAAACGGTCATATCATGATGAGCCATCGGTCTTAAAGTCTCCTTAGTACGGAATTTTCTGTAGTCCCGTTTTTTATTGGATCTGGTCTGCTAAAACATGAAAGACCACTTAAAAATATTTCTCATCGAACCTTCTCATGTCAAAGTCAAAACGGTGTTTCGCGGTTTGACCGACCGTATCAACCCCTCTCCTTCTCTCTCCTTTCTAGCTTCTTTCCGGTTCCCTTCCCGCCCGCCACCCTCAACATAAAAACCTTTAGATACTCTCCAGTCTCCACTCCTTCTTTCCAATCTCCATTCAAAACTCATTACACACCCTTTTAACTTTCTTAGTTTCTAACACAAGAATTCCACCATCTTTTTCGCAAACCTATCGTAACCATTCCTTCCGCGATACTGATTCCACCCCTCATATTTGTTTCATCACGCCTTCGATTCAATTTTGTGGTACAAAAATCTTCAAACAGATTAGGATCGTACCGTTTTTGTTTATTTCTTTGTTTTCGACTCAGTCGTCTATCGATTATACATATTGTGTTCACGTACTTTCTTAGATAGACAAAAATCTTGAACCATATCGAAATCATGCAATCCGTGACAATCAGCTCAATCCATGGTGAAAACCTTAGCATCCTAAAGAAACCATTAAAACAAAACACCCCATTGTTCCTTACAATCAGAACTGACTCCAGACAATACACAACAAAAGTGAATTCTTTAAACAGCCAAACCAAGCACGAAGAAAACATTGCCCTGGAGCTACCTTTACATTTGAATTTCGTCTCCCTAGAAGTTCACGCCGGTAGCAATAGAAAAAAGCTCGTCGGGACGGCATATGTTCCAGTCTCCGACATGGTCGGTCAGGTTCCGAGGAACCATGTCCATTTCCTGAGTTACAGGTTGAGGGATGTTAAGGGAGAGAAAAATGGAATTATTAACTTCTCCGTAAAAATGGACGCATCAGCTTGGCCTTCGGCTCCGGCGGGGTATGGCGGTGGATGTGCAGTGTCAAGGACGGAACTGGGAGTTCTCGTCCGCGAGGAGAAGGTTGCTAGCGGTGTGGTGACCGGAGTTCCGATTTGGTGTCACGTCCATCAAATCAAATGTTGAAATATTACCCATGCCTCTGCTGCGTAACTAACCAGGATCGCTAAAAAAGGGCCAAATTCAATATTGATAGAAACGGAGCTAGGAAGTTTTTTCTTTTTTTCCTTTTTTTTTTTATGAATTCAGACTCTTGTAACATAGAAGATGGATTAGATTCATTTTTTAGCAAGATGGATTAGTTTCATTTTTTTTTCTTTCATTTGTAATAGTAATTGGAAGGAAAAAAAAATAAATAGAACAGTGTAAATAGGACTTGATTAATGTACCGACTATACGATTAATTTATTATGATGTAAATTTTAATAAAACTACAATATTCACCAAACTAAGCCATAAAATGAGATTTTCATCATGCAATTCAGTTTAATTTACTGAAACTTTAAATGCTTCATGTTTGTCTCGTGGCTTCCAATCATACGTTGCTCTACATGAGAGAAAAAAAAGGGCTAAAACTGTAATATAAGTAAAGTATTATGTATACCTCATAGTATTTTATTAGAGGGAATAGGATGGGAAAATAGAAATTTCTATGAAATAGTTTCATTGAATTTAGAATATTGTCTTCATTGTGAGATTGTAGAATTATTTATTAGACTCTGAAAGTTCAATATTTAAAGTTGGGGTTGAAGATAAAGCGGCAGCAGTTTCAGTTTCTTTTTAATAATTTTATTTGCTTAATTATCTCAATTATTATGGATTTTTTTTAAAAGGAGTATAAGCTTTTTTATTTTTTAATAAAAAAGTCTCATGTGAAAAGTTTAATTTTAGTTATAATTTTATTTTAATGAAAAATACATGTGTCATGCTACTATTAGTCCATAATACCATATACTATGACACCAACTAACAGTGTTAGTATAGTACTAATATCAATAACAATAAGTTCAATTAAGTACTAAAATTAAAATTGAAAAGTTTAGAAATTTAATTAAAAAATCAAGTTTAGATGCCAAATAGGACATTATTCTTTATTTTAGTATTATATCTAACAAGACTACTTCGTATTTATAAAAAAATTTGATTTTTAGGAAATATTAGGACCATTGAAAATATTAATTTAAATTTTTTAAATGAGCTATTTAAGTCCTATTAACTCCAATTAACTTATTATTTTGCTGATTATTCCACTCTTTTAATTCATAGACATGGACCTTGGACCTATAGGGGGGAAATTTCCGAAAACCACAAAGAGAAAAAAGTGAGTTATAAATTAGGAAAAATAAATAAATAAATAATAATAAAAAGAACTTAGACACAGAGCAATCACATGACAAAATGAATGCGAACTTACTCAGATCCTTCCATCAATTACTTTTGATAGTTGTACTATTTTTATTTGCTTGCTTATTGCTTATCTTCTTAATTAAATATCAATTATATAATATGATTACGTTTGAGTAGTAATCGTGATATAATAAAATTAACATTTTACTTTATATATTTGTCCATGTATCTATATGTGATGGACATTACTGTGTTTAAGATTAGGAACCGATCATAAAAACCTTATGAATCACGGAGCAATTCCTTTTTCATTGAATGAACTTCACAATAAAATTTGTGCCAAAACGTAGGACCTCTAAGCTTAAAAGACATCGACTGCACGGCTATATCGAGGGCAGTGATCTAAATCTCAGATGATTAATAAAATAATACAGCTAAAACAAAACACCAAGCACCAGTGGTCTAGTGGTAGAATAGTACCCTGCCACGGTACAGACCCGGGTTCGATTCCCGGCTGGTGCATAATACTGGGCTATGATGACATGCTTTCGTGATGATAGGGTCATCACATTCATCTGATCATCTGATGAGAATAAGCACTCCTGAGCTCTGTCACAAAATATTTTTTTTCATAATTGTTATTTGGCTTTCCTTTTCTTTATAAAATATGTCAATTTCAGAAAGAATGTCTGATCTTTTTTTTTTTTTTTGGACTTTGTTGCATTGGTGAAGTGGATGTATAAAAACAGTATTTAGAAAGTCTTTAGGAGTGACAATGTTTTAGAAAGTCTTGGGAGCCAACCGACGAAAACTGTAGTGGTCATGTACCCATCGTTTTTCCACCGTCAAAATTATCTTTGGCAGTTAATTTTCATCATTTTCTTCTTAAAATATATAAACCATCCATTGGAAGTTAAACCCAAAACCTCGTACAAGTCGCTACGAGAATGCCTTAAACCCCGACCACCATAATAGACCAACCCCTTGGAAGTAATATTTTTCTTCTTTTCCCATTGTATTGCTCAGTTTAATAAATATTAAAGATCTATCTTTGTCTACATTGACCTTTTTAATTCACATGTTGGATTCAAACATCCATGAGGCTTATAGAACAGGCCTGCATTTCGTCAAAAGAGAGAATTACACATTTCTTGTTGCCCCTATTATTAGGCCTCATGCAATACGGTATTTATATGAACAATATACATGTCAATCCACTGACGTTATCTCTGCTATACAGATACATATACTATTCAAGACTATATGTGGATATAGATACATTAGATCCAAAAAGAAACAAGCAAGCTGCAGTAGAGATTTGAAACCCATCCCAAGAGATATTAGGAAGCTAACTTCTCTAAACTGCTTCGTCATCATTCTTGCTTTGAGATTTGCGAATATTGAACTTGCAGAGGGGGCAGATGCCGTTGATTTTCAACCACTTCTCAATGCACTCGCTGTGGAAATGGTGACGACAGGGAAGTTTGCGTAACTGAGCTCCATCGTCATACGCAGAAAGGCAGATGCAACATTCCTACAAGAGAAAACGTGGCCCAAGTGTTAATTTTTTGGGTCATCAGCTCTCGCAATTACATACCATTATGCCCATTAAGATCGTTAATTTTCCTTGTTCCACTTACAGCGTCCTCCAGGGAAAGTGCATGCTCCACAGGGGGATCGGTATCATATTCCATCATCACACCTCCGCGAGATATTTGGATATCATCAGTTAGTTTCTCATCGTCGCCATCATACCTTCGGAACTTGAACTTTGGCAAACTATCTATATCTTCTTGAGATGCACCCTCCTGCTCTTGCAAAAACACTGTTAGTCTATCATACTATTTATAGGGCATATTAACAAAACAAAACTGCTGCCACAACATATAAGATTATTCTACGACAATCGTCGAATATGCCTGGGTACCAAAATATCCACAGCCACATGGTATGCCCTTCCAGATAATGATACATTCAAAAGCATTGTAAACTTCAAATATCTGCACCATCTTCTTGTCAATAATTCTAAACTAGTGTGTCAAGCACCTGCACAATACAGATGCCTAAAAAAATGTTCCCAGACAAAAACCATGCACTTTATGAAACCTGTATTAAATCATCAATGCCATCCAATGGATCATGCAATAAGAGAATGTGGGTAGTGGCGATTAAAGGAATCAGAAAATGCTAGAGAAAATAGCAATTGATTTTCGAAGTCCAAATCCATGGATAGAAGGTGAAGCAAAGAAGCCAGATAATCAGGGGGTTGTGAAAAGAGCTCATAGTTAAGGAATCGTGGGTAAAAGCGTGAAAAATCTGAAAGTAGGCACAACATTTAAGAAATTTTATATACTATATTTTTAGAGGGATGATGCATCAAAAGTAGAGTCTCACTTTATTATTATAAGAAAAGACCTAGAGCAGCTATCTTCTGACAGAGAAAGAAGTAAGAACTTGAATTAATATTTTCCCTTTAAAATGCAAGGGAGGTGAAATATAATCCAAAAGAAATCCACTTATAAGCTCTTGCAATGGCTATCAAAAACCGTTGTACTGCTCTAACATACTCAAACATCCTATTTCTAATAATGTTGATCCCTTAGTAGTAGGATTTGGCAGTGAATGTTCTTCTAAACAGTACCCCATTCGAAAAACTGTCAATTAATGCTAATGGAACAACATATCCATGTAATAATAATATATACAAGCATAGGGATACTCAGTCTATGACAGCTACTTCTACAGTGCTATCATCAATAAGTTTCGGGAGATGGTATAGCAATCTAGGACGGATAACATTTCATGGATAGCAACCACACCTAATTAGATGCTTGACCAACATAATAGAATTGCATACAATGCTCTAGCTCTAAGTATATGTTACATAGGTAAACAAAATATAAATTGAAATGTGTAAATGCTACCATAGATAACCAATCCTAGACTGAGTCAAAAACGAAGGACTAATTGGTTGAGAGGTATCACAAAGAAGAAATGAACAACTTAAGTTGCAGGGGACAATATAAATGGAATGCAACATCTACAATACTCATACCTCTTCTGACATGGCATACAATATTGCAATAATACAAGGAAGGCAGCAGCAAACTGCAAGACCAATGAGGCAGGCAACAGCAACACAGACCACAACGAACACCACGTCAAATGCGAGAAATGTAATGCAAAGCCTGCAAATAATGCAACCATCCAAAAAAATGCATGAAACGCCTCAAAGACATGATGTGACCATGACTGAAACTTCAGTACTAGTCACAATTAAAATTACCAGTAAAGCTGAGGTGCAGTGCGCGGCAGGTCCGGGCCACCAGCGGTAACCCAGTAAAACCCAATTATCCACCAGACAAAAGAAAACATTGTATTCGCAGACTCCAGGTGCTTCACAGCACTGCCACAACAGTACAAAAGTAGAGATCCCCATCAGATGCAGAAACGAAGTCCCTTGGTTGCAAACATATTCAATGTAATATACATCCATAATGCACTCCAAGCAACAGGAATTAGTGACTTTTAGCGATAGGTGGTAGTGTAAGGCAATGGCAGATTCCAGCCACTACCAGTAATTATATAATCAGGAAAATACCAAGAAAAATTAGGAAAATAATTTCCTCAATTTGAAAATGGAATTTTTTTTTCCATTTTGCATTGATGTCATGAACGTGATGGTCAAACACCACAGCTGGCTATTGGTTGCTAGCTTTGCCTCCTTCTACCACCTATGAACACCCACTAATTAATGCAGCCAAATAAGGCTACTGCAGTTATACTTGATGTAAGTAAAGCCTTGAGTACAACAAATTTTGAGAAAAGAGCTGAAAAGCTTTTCTGCAAAACAAACATCACCTTGCTGCAAAGCAGTTCACAATTTCCATCCCAAAGCAGTCCCTAGATCAAATTGTAATAGAATTTCTACTAATATTATTTTGAATCGAGACCAAAACTCAATACCAGTGTCCAAAACATCGTAGACTATTAACCAATTCCGTACTACCATTCAAATTAAATGAGCCATTTCTTCATAAAAAAAAATCTATAAGTCACAGCATAAAAACCAGCCGTTCCACACTAAAGACAGAACAACGCCATTTCACAATTGCAAATTCTGCGACATTCCTACCTAGTACCATCGTCATCGCGAATCGGTTCACTAGCCGAATCCACTGACTCCACTTCATCGCTCGCCGAACCCGAATTATAATCCACATCAACCCCCCACTCACCATTCCTCTCCGCACCCTCCTCCACCGCATCCGTCCCTCTTCGGCGGTTCCTATACTCAAAGAACACACACATAGTATGAAACAAACACTGACTTCCGTACCCGAAAACCCAGACCCTAAGTGGAACCTCACTCCTCTCATTCACACTCACCGTCAGAACCCCAAATGCAACCCCAATTAGGGCTAAATTCCAAAGCACATCCAAAACGACAATCGGCTTCGAATACGCCCAGTCGTTTTGGCGGCTCTCGAGCTGCTCCGCCGCGCTTTCTCTCACCTGCCGTGATGGCTCGCGGAGCATCATTCTACGAGCGCTGGCACGGCGGAGGAGACGCGCGGCGGCGCCGCTGATGGGTGGGATGGGACGGTTGCTGCGGAGGAAGCGGCGGCTGCGGAGGAGGTGGTCCGCCATGGGGTGGTTGAGGAGAGGTGCCGCCGCGTCAACAGCGTCGGCTAGGGTTTCCGATGAAGCCCTCATTTTTTGGGGGTGTCGATATCGTCAATTAGCTGCCGCCTTGTGTTTTTTTTTTTGAGCTGGGTATTGGCAGACTTTTGGAAAAAGTGAAGTCGAGATTGAAAATTGGGGTAAGATCACGATCGTATGGTACTAGGTGTTCCGTGTTTGGATAATTCGAAACGATTTTGAATTGGGGGAGGGACAAAGGGGAAAAGGATTGGGTTTTGCGTTTGGGAATTTGAATTTGAATGGGAAAATGATTGGTGTTGGTGTTGTTTGGTAGTGAATGATTGACTGGATTTTTAATTAATGAAGAGAGAGAGAGATGGTAGGGCCGGTGTCCATACGAGGATGTAATTTGTTAATGTGGGCACAGGAGACACCGAAAGTACGGGAACATCGGGTGCTCGCTTGACTTGTGCACTCTATGCACGTGTGTGATAGACATATGTTAAGATCAGATTTTTATGTCTTCGAATTTAAATTTAAATTAAAACTAATTGAGTGATTTATCATGTTTTAATATTAATAATATTTTAATTTTAAAAATATTTATTTAAAATAAAACAAATTAATTGCTCTACCTCTAATTAAGTTCAAGCTTTGCATTTATGATCAAGTTTGAATTTAAGTTTTATTTATATAATCACGAAAAGTGAAATACGCATTAATTCGTAGGAAACAATAATACTTGTATTGTATTTGTAATGATATATATTCAAACAATACAATAGTAATTATGAATTATAATGAGCTAGTAAAGGCTTTTTTTTTTTTTTAACGAATTTACTTCTATAATCACAGTAAAAGCAATTATAATGAGACTGCAAAAATCTTTTAGAAAATTATTGATGCACGTGTCCTATCCAAATATGGTCATAATTAATGATATCAAATAAGAAAACCAGCTTCACACACAAATTGCATGTAATTAGTTCTGGTAACATCTTGCCAAGCTAACATCAATGATTAATGTAACCAAAAGCGAGCCTTTTAGGTACAGTAATTATTGTGATTGTTAATACCAAGCAACGTCTGAAAACGTTTTATGAACGAAGATCGAAGCAAACTTTAGAGGACGCTAGCAAATCCTATTGTGACTTTTGCATTAATGAGTTTCCGCAAGCATTGCTTAGTATTGACATTTCTAATGTTGAAATCATAAGTTTATGCAACTTCATAAATAAGCAAACGGCAGATGGCTTTAAAGTAATCATTAATCAACGAACCATTTTAATCACCCAACCAAAAAATCAATAAGGACTTTGTAATTCTGAAACCATAAGTTTATGCGGCTCAAAGAATCAGTAAGTACTTTGTAATGCATAGGCTCCAGCCTGAAGGTCATAAATATCCAAATCTACGCGTGACGAATCACCGAACCAAAAACTCATAATTACTATTGACTTAATATTTATTATTTTGATTTTATAAATCATCATTAATACTTCTTCATTTGTGAGTATCATAATCTCTTCTAATTCCTAAATACCTAACAATTTTGCCACGAGACTTTACAGTTGGATCTAATTCTTTTTTTTTTTTGTAATATATAACTCAGTTTGTTCTTACAACTCTTTATATATAATAGGTCTTTTATAAGTTTACCAAGAATTGCACTTTAGAGACACTTCTAGCTCTCTTTGGACCTCTTCTCAAAATAAAGTCAAAAGAGGTCTACCATCTTCCACTCGATTTGTTTAGAAATTATCCATCTATTGTTATGGAGTTGTCTTTAATACTATTTGTTCTGTCTTGGTCCAAAAGTAATTAATAGTTAGACCAATAGGTGACTATTGGATTTTTCTAACCATCAAACATAAAAAATTCCTAATTAGTTTTAACTTGTTATTTAGTATATTAGCTTTATAAATCATTAATAATACTCTTCCACAACATATCACATGGGATATTATAGGTTTGCAAACATAAAATAAGAGAAATTATCAACTTTTCTCTCTATTATCTATTCTTGTTGCATTTTTGTTGACTATATATTACCATGTAAACCATTCAACTAATATGGGCTCTAAGTGTATTACCTTCTTAAGAACATCTTTAGATTTTTCTTTTTTCTTTTTTTTTTTTTTACCCAAGGTTTATTATCTATCATCAAGTATATGTCAATGCTATGGTACTCATCAAATTTGATTAAGTTAATAAGTAAAGCTCGATGGAAGCAGTTAGTGGTAATAATTTGAGTGCCATATTTCAAGTTCAAAGTTGGCCTAACTCAAATCCATTCAAGTCTTGATAAATTTAACTCATATTCACATTACTTAAAGATAGCCCAACATACTTAATTCCTATATAAGATTAACTTTAAAAAATAATAATAATCATCATCAAACAGTGCACGTTAGTGCTTATAAAGTTATTGGTGCTACATTTCTATTTTGTTGACACGCAATCATGTATATATCATATGTGTAAAGTGAGGCCTCAAATTTGAAGGGTAGGGCAACTCAATATGCATTCTTGTACACTAACAAGTACACGTAAAGCTTGAACACTACTTTCCTTCAACTTTTCTCCAAGCTTTTAGTAGCTAAAAAGTAAAACCTCAGCATAGGTTAGTGACAAAGCCTAATAAGGAAATATTATGTAAAGACAAATATATATCACACTGCACATGTGTTTGTATAGACATAGTAATATGGCAATCAAGAACAAATATCATGCACAAGTCTAGTTGGTTTTCTTATTCAAATGGAGGTAGCAAACACAAATAACCTAACACTAGAGCACAATGCCATACCACATGGATCCAATTGTCCCAAAATCATAACCATGATATCTGATTATAATTAATTATAGCTAATATCAAATTATATTTAAATCTAACTACAAAGTTGTCTCATGCTGGATTTACTAGATATACTAACCATTAGTAGTCCAAGCATCCACAATTATGCTCCATACCGCTACTCTTATCTATTGATAGCTTCTCTTTGGATGTATTGATTCATATCTACTTAGTTCCGCCATATTAATGACTTGCATATCTATAATAAATGCAACATTAGTGCCAAATTTACCAATTACTTCATCCCAAACACTTGATTATTAATAAGCAACAAATAATTTGTTCTCCATATTGATAGTACAAAGACATGAGAAATAATTATTGTGTAAGTTGATTTTTTTATATTAATTATTGTATGAGTTTTCATGATAATCAAATAAGTAAAAGTTAATTGTTTTAGAAATAATGTGAAAAAATTGGGATAAAAGTTATAGACTTTTTGATAAATCTTATGATGGTCAAACAAAATTACTTCTTGATATAAATAAACTTAAATAAAGGTCCATTAACACATTGATTATAACATAGTTGCACATTACTATAAGTTAAGAGCTTATTATATTACATACATATATATATTATGTCATTTTGTGTAAAGATTTTTTTAAAGCTGTCTTCTCAAAACCCTTATAAAATTACATGGAGAAAGAGATTAGAAGATTCCTTACTTTATACTTATAGCATTTAAAAACTGCTAAGGATAAATTTTATTTATTAATAACTATATAGGAAAAAATTTATGGTACTATCACGTAAAATCTTCAAATTATAATAAAAATGACACTTATTAACAATAAAAATGAAATTGTTGATAACTTTTATAAAAAATTATTAATAGTCTTTGTAACAATAAACTATCTTAAAATAATAGTAAAAATAAAGTTAATTAATAATAAAATAAGTTATTGACAATAACGATATTGTATCTCGACAATTTAGGTAATGAAAGCTTTTTTCATTAATAAAAGGGAAAAAACAAGAATTTGATAAATTAATTATACAATCCGACAACTCGTTTTTTTAATATTTAATTAGATGTTTAATAATGTAAAATCACAGATATTACATAATTTAAATAGGCATCAGAAAGCATGTTAGATCTTTGTCTACTCGTGCGAATACAAAAGTCGAACAAAAGCTGAGAAAATGGATGACGTTTCAAAGCAAATCACAACTAAGTGTACTTCCCAAAATACGCTCCCATGAAAGTGAAAGATCTTTTCATTTTTGTGTTTTAGTCGGAAAGTGATCCAAACTTAACGACGAAGATATGTGGCTGCATTAATTCCTTTTATGGGTCTCCATTACCGCGGTCGCGGATTATGTATCCATGCCTGCTTCGTCCATTCTCTGATCTCGACATCACTATTTATAATCATCTCCAAATTTAAATAATAGATGTGATGCTCTTGTGGACTTCATTATCCGTCTTTTCTTTTATTGTTTTAATATCTATTCAAATCGTGTTTATTCTAAAAAATATATTAAAAAGATAAAAATATAAATATAAGTATATATATATATATACATTCTTTTTACAAAATTAAATATCTAATCAATCCTTATAAAATTTATTAATTGCTTTATTCATTTTTATAAATACACCGATTAATATTTCCTTTCCGATAATACAATATATTTTTAAGGCTGAGTGTCATACATCACATCGGAATTTGGTTGGAACTGTTGGTTTTACATTGGATATTCATGTACCTCAGCCTAATTTTGGGGTCATTGATGTCCCGTGGCCCTACAGTGCATAGGAATCGATTGCTGTTGCCACATGTCGATAACTTGTGCCTCAGCCTCAACCTCCGCACCATGTTGCTAGTGTGCCTGTGGGTACAACATACCACCTCATGTATTCCTCATGCATGCCACCGGGCCCTCTATGTACACCAATCAGGTCAGTTGCTCTTCCCATAAGGATATGTACACTGCATACTACATCGGCCAATCCACATCAACCCTCCAACACAAGTTAATATGATGGAACTTTAACTACGTCTTCACATTCTCTAGAACATATTGAAACCCCCCAAATTGCCTTACAACATGATTGGGGAAATGCCACTTGATTATGTAGAAACATATGAGTGACACCTAAGCGATCTAAATATGCATATTACTTCTACAAAAAGGTAGTAGGATGTAAATCAAGTTCCGAGCGTATGGCTCGCACTTGACCTAAAGGGTAGCAAGTAAGATTCATTGTTAACGATACATATGATAAAATAGAAAAAAAAAAAAGGTTACTAAAATACCTGCTCATCGCTTTGCCTATTGAAAACATCCCGATATGTAAAAACTACATGGGACGGGTGATGCTGAGTATCTAGGTACGTTTTTCAACATGCAGTTAACGGAGCTCTAGCCTCTATAATTAGTCTGTGTCGGTTAAGGAGCACTATATGTAGGAATCTATCTTATGCCTAAACTTGTAGGAGTATTGTAGCCCCTCCAATCTCGTGGATCGATGGAGGATGATACAACACAAAGCCGATGATACAACCAAGCTAGACAAATAGACCCCCAGCTATACGTTCTTACAACGTCAAAATGCTTAGGTAGAGGCAAAAACATCATATGATGAGAGATCTGAATTTATTAGCAAATATAAATCCCCCTAGCAATTGCAATATATATGCACACATATGGCACTGAACTTGCTCTCCATCGATGTGGGTTGGAAGGACCTTATATATGTCACGAAGCCACATCATGCTAATGTGACTCCCCCTACTGCTAGACCTCAACCTCGCCTTTAGCAATCTCTTACATATTGTACTTAAATCTAGGTAACTACTTTCCGTAATTGCTTGACCATTGATTGGGAGGCCTAATTGGACTTTAACATCCTATAGGGCAATAGTGAACTCCTTAGTCGACATGTGAAATGTGTGCATCTCTCGCCTTTACCACTTGATTAAAGCAATTATCATGTGGCAATCCAGCTGTATGAATGGTAGGTGGTTTACACCTTAGAATCCCACCAATTGCAAGAATGACTCCATTCGAGAATTGATGGGGATGATGTTCTTGTTGTGGTGAAGTGATAGCTCACGCCATCTCACAGTGAGCCATGATTGATCCTAAAATTTAATAAGTTAAATGTTGTACTACTAGTAATAGAATATAAAGTAATCAACGAGTTAAACGTGGTTTATCTCTCCGTTTTAGATGGCTTGTGATTAATGTCCTTCATGCTATGTCAAAACTGAAGGACCGAAGGGTCCAAACTCTATTTATTATGCACAAAGAAAATGTTGGCATTAATATCAAAATAATTTTACAATAGTTATAATAATAAACCAAAATATTGCATTTACAATGAATACAAAATTTTAATTAATTATTTTTTTAATGATTAATTAATCAAATATTAACGAGTAATTATGAAAAATTAACGACTAATCATCAACAACTTAATTTTGCAACAATGTTCACAACAACAAACCAAAAATTTTTGTTTATAATCAAAGCAAAATTTTTTACTAATTAATTTTTTAATAATTAAGTTAGGGTATTCAGGAAGAAGGTAAAAGTAAACTTTCTCTCTCTAAGATGCTCTCCCTTCTCTCTACCCGTTACTCTCAACCACCCTAAGAGACTACTTCTCTTATGTAAACACCACACACACTCACCTTTCGCCACCTTCCCTTCCATCTCACCTTCAAAACCTCACCCTCACTCACTCGTATGCTATAGTGATAGGTCCCAACCATGACCAAGAAGGCATCGGTAGGCCACTAGACCACCTTGGGGGATGCCCCCCGGAATGACCAAGGCACACCTACCGAGGTAGTGTCTTACCAAGTCAGGCAAGTGTAACATCAAAAAGCACTTTTAGCCACCTGCAAAGTAATAATCAACACTTAGCCAAAAGGGGAAGTTTGGAGCCATGTGAGCACATGGATGTATCATATCCACACAATCCCCAAAATAAAAAGTCAATGTGGAAAACCTTAATCCAGTGGTTAATACCCTCACAGTTGAGATAACCCCTATTGAATTTTCCCCTTTAGGAAAATCTATATTGAAAGAAGTCTAAAAAATACCAAAAAACAGTGAAGGCAAAAACCACCCGGGAAAACATGACCCTTCGGAAAATAACCCCACCAGTTACCTTACCGAACCTAAGTTGTATGCGAATGTGCATGTGCCAGGCTCCAACTGCTGAACCCACTTTCAACCTCCACTTTGTCCCACCGATCTAGGAGGGAAAAGTTCCAAGGGTCAAAGTTCCACAAGTTGTTGAGGATGAAGGAGCTTCCCATTGGTTGTCTACATTAGTAGGCTATTTTCTTGGAAAGAAGATATCCTTCACACTAGTCTAAACGATTGCCTTTAGGCTTTGGAAATAATATGGCATATTAGACGTGTTAGCAAATAAGGAGGGCTTCTTCTACTTTCAATTTGCACGTGAAGCTGACTTGACACCCATCTTGGAGAAGACATGGTATTTTGCTCAACACTTGTTGATTCTACAAAAAAGGAGGAAGGGGATGTTGCTTGACCGACCCCAGCCCACCTATACACCAATTTGGGCAATTTTCGACTGTATTCCATGTGAGTACATGATAGCTAAGGGTATATATCGTATAGTCAGTGGTGTAGGCTCCCCCTTAAAGGTGGATACCCTCATGGCTACCATGAAGCGTGCAAATCAAGCTCGTGTCTTAGTAGAGATTAAGGCATGTATCGAGTTGATCACTCAAGTGGAAGTGGAGAAACCAGATGGAATATTTGCCATAGTCCCTATTGAGTACCAATGGCTTCCCCTCAGGTGTGGTCGATGCAAGGTGTTCAGACATATTTGTAATGATTTCAAACGAACTAGCAACATGGAAGATGAGACGATGCCCAAGGTGAACAAGAATAAGGACTAATGGGTACCGGTGTAGTCGGGAAGCAAAGAAAAAAGGTAGGATGGGCATAAGGTAATGGTGGCACTAGCACTCTTGGAACTTCTTGTAACATGTACAAGGTGGAAGTTATTGTGGATGCCATACTTTCTCCCTAGGCTAAAGGGGTGAGGGAGGGAGAGGATGTTGCTAGAATTGGGGTATATGGAATGGAGATTGAGCATGAGCAGATGGTAGAGGGAACTATGTACGCAAAAGAGTATGAGGGTCTAAAGGAGAAGGAAGTCGTCCCTAGTCAACAACTGCAAAGTCCTAGCAAGTCCCATCAACCACCACACATGTACCAAATATTTTTGTTCCAATGTTAGAGGAGCAAGCCACGACTGTGCAGATCGAACCAGTTGGGAGTGACAAGGAGGATAGCATAGAGGACTATGAGGGTACTCCATTAAATAAGCTTCTTGTGCAATGGTTTCCAGCTTCAGGGAGTAAAACAAGCAACAACAAGAGCTCCGGCTCAAGCTCCTCCAGAAGAAGGAAGAAACAATAACGAGGAAGCGTCGGACCTTCACTTAGGTGTGAAGGAATTAGATGAATAAATACCATCTTGAAATATTAAGGGTTTTAACGACCCCATAAAAGTGGTGGAGGTTAGGAAAATTTACAAGAAGCAACAAATTGGGTTTTTAGTAATCCTTGAGACGAAAGTTGGTTTTTCAAATGAGGAAGGCTTAAAAAACTCTTTGGTGCAGCATTGGCAAGTACATATTAACTCACTAGCTAAGAAGCGGATGTAGCTAGCTTGAGACCCAAGAGAATGGGATGTACAAGTTGAAAAGGAACACAAGCAATTCGTTTAATGTGGGGCCATATACCGGCATACAAATTCCAACCTATGCATCACAATCATTTATGGCTCTAATAGTGATATGGAAAGAAGATCCCTTTGGGCAAATATTGAGAATCATGGATCAACTTTAGCTATGAAGCCATGGTTGGTTCTTGGTGATTTCAACACTACCAAGGTTCCCTTTGAAAAGGCTGGTGGAAAAGCAAAGCTAACATAAACTATGGTGGAGTTTCAAGCATGCCTTGCGACGACTGAGTTAGTAGAGCTCAGATATTCAAGAGATTTTTTCACCTGGACCAATAGGTAGGAAAGTAATCCAATTTTGAGGAAACTGGATAGAATTCTAATTAACCACCATTGG
Source organism: Laguncularia racemosa (assembly GCA_037954665.1). Lineage (NCBI taxonomy): Eukaryota > Viridiplantae > Streptophyta > Magnoliopsida > Myrtales > Combretaceae > Laguncularia > Laguncularia racemosa. The sequence goes on from JBBMOL010000016.1 coordinate 6,596,036, forward strand.
TTAAATGTTTTCCCAAGTGCCCATGTGAAATTCAACTTCCCCTTGCTCTTGGATCATTCCATAGTCATCACATGTATGGACTTTAACTTGGTAGGTAGGAAAACCCCTTTTAAATTCTTCAACTTTTGGACTGAGCATAAAGGCTTTCAAGAAATAGTGGCCTGTACATGGAAGTGTGATGTGGTAGGGTCACAAATGTTTCAAGTTGTCAGGAAGCTCAAATTACTTAAAGAAGGCTTGCGAAGCTTGAACCGTAATGAATATGCCTAGTTCTCACATCGAGTCCAAGAGGCGAAAGATCACCTGGTACGGCTTCAATCTTCCATCCACAACAATGGTGATACATCACAATTGGAGGAGGAAAGGTTGGCCTTTAAGAAGTGCTACTTACTCAGAGGTGCAGAGGAGAGCTTCTTAAAATAGAAATAAAGGGCTAAATGGTTGAAGTTTTGAGACAAGAATACCTCCTATTTCCACAAAACCATGAAGAACCTCCATAATAGAAGCTCATTGCACCGGTTGTCAAAGGATGATGGGAGTGAGGCAATAGGTGTGGAGGAGGTAAAAGAGTTAACTATCTCCCACTTCAAACAACTTTATGTTACCTTGTTGAGCCTGCTTAATCCTAGGGAAATTAGCAGCTTGGTAACATGGAAGCTAAGTGAACAATAGCAAGAATACCTAAATGCTTTGTTCAACAAAGATGAGATCAAATGGGGTTTCCTCTCGTAAGCTAATGGTAAAGCACCAAGTCCAGATGGTTACTCGGCAAAATTCTTCTAGGAAGCTTGGGAGATTGTGGGGGATGACATGATTGCGGCAACTTTAGAATTCCTCACATCAAGGCACTTGTTAAAGGAGGTAAATGCTACAATTATATCCTTGGTCCCAAAGGTGGCTAACCCCTCTATGCTAGGACAATTTCGTCCTATCGTGTGCTACAATGTCCTTTACAAGGCTATATCTAAAGTCATAACAACATGCCTTCCTTGATAGGAAGAGAACAAGCAGCTTTTGTTCCTGAAAAGAAAATCATTGACAACATATTTTTAGCTCAAGAACTACTTGTTGGCTATCACACACAAAGAGGAGCACTAAGATGCACTTTGAAAGTGGATTTGCAGAAAGCTTATGACACCATAAGTTAGGACTTCATATTATAGACGCTCAAAATAATGGATTCCAACCCCCCCGGGTACTTATGCACACTCATTGAGCAATGCATCTCTCCCCCAAAATTTTCTATAAACATCAATGAAGAACTAGTAAGTTACTTTGCGAGTAACTGCAGGCTCAGACAGGGAGATCCAATATCCCCCTATCTATTTGTATTAGGTATGGAAGTCCTCTCTACTCTATTGAGGAGACTACTTGCCCATCCCCAATTTGCTCTTCATTGGAGATGCCATAATGAAAGGCTAACCCACTTGTGTTTTGTAGATGACTTACTCATATTTTCAAAAGGAAGTGCTCAATCTATGTCACTGATCCAGGATACATTATAAAATTTTGACCAACTCTCGGGTCTCAAAGCCAATGGCTGCAAGAGTAGTATCTTCTTCTCTAATGTTCCTCTAACCGATAAAGAAGTGATCCTACTCTCTGCACAATTCCAAGAAGGCCACTTACTAGTGCATTATCTGGGAGTCCTGCTCCTCTCCACTAAACTCAAGAAAATAGATTGTGATGTTCTCTTGGAAAGAATTATGGCTTGGGTTAACTTTTGGACCTCAAAATTTCTATCATATGTAGGGAGGTTACAGTTAATCAAATCAGTCCTATTCTATATGCAAACCTTTTGGAGCTCAATTTTTTCTGCTACTTAAAGCAATCATGAGAAGGATAGATCAGCTGTTAAGGAATTTTCTATGGAGTGGAAGGCCAAACACCTTCTCTAAGGCTAAGGTTTAATGGGATGATGTATGCAAGCCACTGAATTGTAGGGATCTAGGGATACTAAAGTTAAATATAAGGAATAAGGAGGTTCAAATTAAGCATATTTGGCATCTTTGCAAGGATGGTCTAAAGAGTCTATGGCTTGGATGGGTGCATTCCACCTTACTAAAAGGAACAACTTCTAGGCAACAAAAAAGCACACCACATACTCCTTGACGTGGAGGAAAAAAGCTAAGGAATGAAGTGCACAACAACTTTCGTTAGGAGCCTAATGGCGACGAATTAGCAATTTCATTATGAGTTGATTTCTAGCTTCTAATAAGGCCATTGGACACAATATACAGTGCCCGTGAGATGAGAAGCACAGGTCTACCCCCAACTACCAAGTTATGTTCCTTAATGGAAAGGAACACATGGTCTATTCCAGAGAACTCATTTCAAACATCCACATCTTGTCATCTCTCAAACCTAATGCATCGTTATCAGACTGGCTCTATTAGATCCACTCAACCTCAAGAGAATACACAATCAAAAGTGACTATAACTTTCTAAACCCACAAAGTTCCATAATACCCTGGTACAAAGTGGTTTAGAACAAATCATCCTTGCTTAAGCATTCCTTCATATTGTAGCTAGCTTAGCTTAGCAAACTATCTACCTTAGACAAATCGGTAACATGGGGAATTGCACCATTTGTAGTTTGTTTCTTATGTTAACAAGGATTGGAGGACCACCCCTATCTATTCTTCACATGTCCCTATACATCTCACATTTGGGGTAGGCTTTGTAACTCACTCCACTACCTAGCTTCCTTTAGAAATTGGTAAGGCATCACAGACTTGTTAATAGCAACTGCAAATTCTCTATCTCCAACCTTACAGCAATGGAGGGCTACACTTGCTGCTGCAGTCTACTGCATATGGAGAGTGCGAAACAAAGTTAAGTTAGGGGGTAGTCTTCTCCAAGTGGGTTCCATTGTAAACCAGATTAGAGCATACGCCAAATCCTTATAATATTAGGCAATAGTTTCGGTTGTTTATTTTACATAAAGTTACCCTATTGTAAATCATTTGTCTTCTGACAGTTGAACACTTTTTGGATCAACAAAATCTTAATTATCCAAATATTATTTTAATAATTAATTAATGAAGTATTAGCAACTAATTAATGATAAATGAATGATTAATTAATAACAGAACTACATTTATGACAATTTTTACAATAATAACTCAAGATATTTCATTTATAATCAATATGAATTTTTTTCTAATTAATTTTCTAACGATTAATTAATCATATATTAACAACTAATTAATGATAAATTAACGATTAATTAGCAAAAAATTACATTTGCAACAATGTTCACAACAACAAACCAAGACATTTCATTTACAATCAATACAATTTTTTTTCTAATTAATTTTCTAGCGATTAATTAATCACATATTAATGATTAATTAATAAAAAATTAAAAATTAATTAGCAACAAAATTATATTTATGATAATTTTTACAATAATAAGCCAACATGTTTTATTTACAATCAACACGAAAATTTTTACTAATTAATTTTTAAACAATTAATTAATGACATATTATTGAATAATTAATGACAAACTAATGATTAATTACATAATTTTACGACAATTTTCACAATAAAAAGTTAAGACATTTCATTTACAGGAAAAAAATTAACATAATGGGAAAAAAGTAATATAATAGGAAAATAAAATTTTACGGGAAAAATGTATTGAAATATAGCTTAATTAATCTTTCTTGCTGAAAATTTTTTTGGAAAGATCTCCTATTGATATTCTTACACTTATAGATGTATAAGCTAAATTTGCATAAAAAACAAATTAAAAACACTAAAAGTACAAAGTGTGGAGGAAAAAGAAATAAAGATATTTGAATAATGAATCGAGAAATTGATGATTTATATTTATAATATAAATTATTGATAGAAATTTTTTTTCTACACATTCAAGTTAACATATTATGATACTATGCAAATTTATAATGTCACTTTATAATAATTTTTATAAGTTTACTGTATAGTTTTACAGTATAACATAAAATTATTAGATGATAGGGGATGATGTAAAAAAAAGTTATTAAAGTAATTTATTAAAAACGCATACACAATCTATACTGTTAATACAAATTGTATTGAAAGCACGAACATCGTGCCTTTAAAAGGTGCGTTCTGAACTTACGACTTCAAAACGTGTTTTCGAAATAATTTTTTTGAATACACTATTTTACGAGTTAAAAAAAAAATTAGTTTAGTATATTACCTACTAAATTTGACATTGAAAAGATTGAGGAATTTGTAGCATGCGTGCACAAGTTGATTTTTGTTTAAATGGGTAGGGCCGTAGGGGGCGGCTTTGGCTGACGTTAAAGTCAAAAACCATATGCGATGGTGTTTGGAGAAAGCTAGATGATATGATAGGGACTTTGTTGCATGAGGAGTTTAAAGAGACTAAACCAGTAGTTGTATATTATGGCAATACATGGATTTACAAGTTCACCCTTGCTAGAGCTAAGGCGGCTTCAAAAACTGGGCAAGATTTTACTGTGCTTCCATCTGACTTACAACATATTCCTTACTCATAACATCTCTTTTATGTATAACAGCACTGATTTTGGTTTTTTGTGTCAACCAAGAAACTAAGGAACACACAAACCTCAAAACTCCAACTTCTGAGTCAACCAAACATCAAAAAAGAAAAAAAAAGAAAAAAGAGTGAGCAAAAGTGAAGAATGATTCATATAAAACCCCAAAGCGGGGGAAAGAAGAGAAGCCAAAAGGGTAAAGAAAATACGTAAAGACAAGATTACAACAAACCCGATTCTATAAACACCCTCAACTCTACAAACTATACAATGAGAAGACAGTTATTCCCGATGGGGGATGTCTAAAACAGACTGAACTCACTGATTGGTATGAGTTATAACGTGCAATGCAAGCTCCTTACCACAAGTGCTTGCATGGTTTACGCTAATTACCAGTTGTGAAGTCTCTGCGCGTCTGAACCCAAGTACAGCCGCGTTTATGCTAAACACACAAGCTGAGTTACATAACAAGACAGCTAGTGTCTCTACAAGATTTTCGGTTTTGTAGTTAGCAAACTATGTCAATGATGCTTTTAAGACTAGCAGAGCAGACGAAATTGCCTCTGACCTGTCTACTTGTTTGTTACCTGACCGACGATTAATCTAGCTTGAGAATAAGAGATCGATCCTAAAAGCCAATATCCATCTAGCTCTTAGAGGATTGATCATTCACACAGCTGGTCTAATGTGTCATCAATTAGGTCATCAAGAATGTCGTCACCCATCTCAATGCCAACGTCTTCGGTATCAAAACAAAGATTTTCCGTCCACGTCCCAGATTTTGACATGTCTTTCCTGATGGTCTGCTCTAAGGAATGCGGCAGGGTCAAGGATAAGAGATGCCAATAAACTCCTTCCCATACCTCAATGAGAATAGCTTTCATGTTCGGGGTTGCTTTAACTTTGTGTCTCACAAAAGACACCCAGGGGCAGCAGCCAAAGTTGTGCCCGCAGACCTCAAGTAGAACTTCATTGATACAGTCAAATAGAAGCTTAGGGTCGTAGCTAAGGTTCTGGCAAATGAAATGTACCTCATCGTACAATGATGGTTCGAGAAGCTGGTCCGAGGATGCCGATTTCATAAAGAGCTCATTACAATTCAATCCCGAGGCTTGAAGCACCACCTTCACGTACTCCAACAATGCTGCCTTGTCATTTGGACAAGGTTTGGTAAAGGTACTTTTCTTTTCCATGAGATCCTCTCCTTCGAAGTTGATTTTTAGAGAGTGGATAGGTAGGTCCACTAAAAGTCAAAAAAAAAAAAAAATCGAATTAAGGCCCAAGGTACCATAAAGCTTTCTTTAAAGAAGACAAACTCAGTATGCCTGTTTGGCAGAACATGTTTTTTGGGAAATTTTTACAACATTTGTAATGACTAAGGTTTTCGAGTCATCATATATATCCTTGTCACATCAAGAGGTTGTAGTTATTAACCACAACTAGCAGTAAGCCATGATGGGAGTAAAAGGTAATAGTTGATGGTCGCCATAGTGATTACACTTAATAAAAATGTTAATGAAAAATGGGGAGAACAATTTTCAATTTTAAGTGAGAAAATCATTTTCCTTGGTTTTTATTTTTTTTGGTGTGGTTGTTAACCCCCATTATCATTAGAGGCTGGCTATTGCCATCACCTTCCACATCACTTAATGCTAAAAGCATAAGTATTTGTAATGTCAAAATAAGTCCAGAAAACGTTTTTTGCAAAACAAGCACATTCTTAATTTATTAAACTTAAATTGTCTGAACCTACCAGACTGGGAAATAGTTCTTGCAGGACTGATGTCATCTTCCACAAAGAGCGGCTCAAGTACTGATATAGGACTTGCATGCTCAGGTTTATCAATGCAAATTTCTATATCCTCATTTGTCCTCGTGTTCGAAGAGCTAGATGGAGACACCGATGGAGATGATGCTGGCTGACTGTCATGAAATTCCTGGTGAAGGAACAAAATTGCCCATCAGGTCAAGGATAAGGTGCATAACAGCCAAAGAAAAAAAAGGGCCACATCACATCCCAATTGAGGGTATTTGCTTATTTTAACATAAAGGAGAGGTAACGGCCAAATTTTACTGTTGAAGTTATCCATACTAATTATTACAGCATCAGGCTTATGCAACATCGTATCTCAATACTTAAAATATTTGATTTCTTGAACTCCCCTTACTAATGAAGATAACAAATGAAAGCATATCATTATCAAAACTTTGCATTTTATGTTTTCTGTTTGCAAAGGGAATCTATATATTACTGGCTCTTCTTCTACTTAGAAGTTAATGATCACCATCAAATTTTCAAAGTAGAGCTTCGGGAATTCAATGACATACATAAAAGCCTTAAAAAATTTACCTCTTTCAAGTCATGCTCTTCAAATCCATCTTCTAGGAAAGATTCAGATTGATTATTATCTACACCAGCTTCAGTGCTGGAGGGGCCAGTTACATCAGCGATATCATCCTTTACACTATATCCTTCCTCAATTATTATATCAATTGATTTAAGATACTCACAACAACCTGCTAATCATGGAGGTGAAGTAGCAAATAAATTACCATGCAGCAAAGAAAATTGGCTTACAGCAAAACTTAACTGTAGATCATGTTTACCGCTAGAGCTCTTCTCAAATATAGAACCATTAGTGGCATCTTCCTTTTCCTCATTTGAAACAAGCTTTTCCAAGATGTCAGCATTGATATCAAGAGTTTGTTTTTTCTCATCAGGATCATTTAGAGTGCATGACTCAATCTCTATTTCAGTGGAAGCAGGATCATTTAGAGTGCATGACTCAATCTCTATTTCAGTGGAAGTATCTATATTGCTGATTGTATTTTCTTCCACATGTTTCTCCTTGTGTTCGTCAAAGTTCTGAACATTTTCATCAATTGCAAATCTTGTTTGTTCAGCTGTAAATCTATGGTCTACCTCTCTTCGAGGACTTGCGACAGTTGAGGTATACTCTGGAAAAGAAAGAATCCTCCCTAGAGTTCTTGGTAGCACTTGGCTTGAAGAATCCACCCTCTCATCCCCAGTGTTCAGCCTTTCAGATAGATGTTTCTTGGCCTCAGTGTAAATGCTAGACATCCCCTGACTAGAATTATCAACAATATCCAAATTAATGTTTCCTTCAGACTCTTTCAGCTTTGAAAACTTCTCTTCTTTTTCAGCTCCAATGGAAGGCCTTGTGACTTTTTCCATGAAAAAATGATCTTTACTTGAAGAGTTCCTTCCAATGTTTTCCCGGATAACTCCTTTGCTTCCATATTTTGATTTCCCCCGACCATCAGGAAATTCTTTTATTGGAGAAACTTCAGGTTGATCTTTTCCCATGAAATTTTTCATCCTTCTCTTGATTTCCACAAGAAAATAATGAGAACTTCCTCTCTCACTTCGTCTTTCTTTTTCAGTGCAATGAGATCGAGGTGATGAATCAATGCTGCTTCTAGCAGGGAAACCATTTTGCTCTGCAGGCCCAGGCTTCAAAACAATAATGGTACTTGGAGCTTGAATATTATTATTTCTATTTGATAAATTTGTATCTGGGGACTTACTGCTTCTCCAGAAAAACCTTTGTGGCTTGTAGGGAATGATCTCTTTGGATTCTTTTGGTACATTGTGCTTCTGTTCACACAAGTTAGATTCAAACTGTGACTTGGAGATTTTGTCTTTCCTTAGACGAGCTTCCTCCTGCAAGCTTCGAATGTATTTCACTAAGGGTGAATTTGGGTCTTGGAGAAGTTTCAGAAATATCTCCTCATCTAAGTCTGGAATCTGAAGTGCATTTACTATTTCTTTTGAGAGTTGATTATCTCTGCAATCAGAAAGATGCTTGTCAGATTGGACATGATGATTTATATATTTCCTGATCACTTCACACAATCTCGCCTTGATCTCAGCACGCATCAGGCTTAACTGCTTTTGTACCTCCCGACAATCATCCTTCGCACAACTTACACTTTCCCGACAGATATGGGTACAGACTTCTTCCATTATACCATTTTCATTGTGCCAATCGATGGAGTCCTCTGCCTGAGCAGAAAAGTAGTTAGATTCTATGCTTTCAGCGCAATGTAATTCATTGGCACTACTGTCGCAGCTTTTCCTCAAAGCCTTCTGAATTTTTTTCTGCTTCTTTTTCTTGGAACCTTCAGATTTTATAGGGGATTGCTTTGGCTTGGGTTCTAACGAAAGACATGCTGGTTTCATCTCTGTCTCTGGCTCATTGACCATTTCTTCCTCGATAAGTGTCTTGACACTAGGCCTGCCAGCTGAGCTCTCCTCAGCACCCTGAAAAATCTAGCAGTTAAACAAAAAACTAAAAAAGAATACCTCCACATGGAAATGACTTATGATCAAAATGCCAAAGTTGGATTGTGCTCAGTGGTGGACACAAGGGGTGAAGGGTTCCCAGGCTGCCCCCCTAACTTCGAAAATTGTAAAAATTTTCTCTAAAAAGTTATTTGTTTTTGTAGTTTTGCTCCACCTAAAATCTAAAATTTGAAATCCCCACCTCCCTGTGTTTTAAATTCTGTGTCCAACACTGATTACACTACAGTACAACATTATTGAGCATAGATTTGTCGGTGACTTACGTTGGTACCTGGAAGACTCTCATCAACGTTAACCAATGCTTCAAACTTATTCAGCAAATTCCCTGCATCTATACAGAGAACAAAATTACATATTGCATATAAATACTGACTCCTTAAATCATTTAATTTACCAGAAGAAATAAATCCATCAGATTCAACTACAGTCCAATTCCTGGAATAACCCCCAGGGCATATGAAATCAAATTTGAATCCTTACAAACCATGTCTCATTTTGTCAAAGCATGCTCACAATCATAGCAGATATGTAGCATTTTCTGGCTTTCCTAGACCTCGTAAAGATTGGCAATACATAATTCATAAATGTTGTAGCTTATGCATACTTGCTCTTACCTGCAGTGTTCAAGTTGCGCCTCCTTTCTGATAGAAGCCTCCGTGTTGATCTACCAGTACGGAAATCCAAAAAACTAATGAACCCCCACATACAGCCCAGCTGATCCTTATCATACTGCACACGATGCCTTTGTGACCTCTTTGTCATTTTGAATTACACCCAACTCCCCTTTTGTTAAATCTTTCACAATTCTGCAAAATGGACACACGACCTACGAGATAAAGAACGCAATTAGAATGGGAACTACATATAATGAAGTAATATCTACTGAAAGTCAGATCAAGCGAGAACCAGGATAGTTTCACTCCTTATCATCAGAGCAGTGATACATCCTCCAAAATGATTCCGAAATTTGTTCTGTACGTATAACAAAGAGCCCGTACCATGCAATTTTATCACAAAATACAGGTACTCTGTGATACGAAGTATCACTTGGAACACATCCAAACATTTTTCGGATGGAATATCATTTCCCTTATTAGTCTGACAGGATCTTCATTTTTCTAGCATTAACCCAAGCCTCATGGGAGTACAGCAAAAGGAAGGAAAGACCATGAATCAATTAAGGGTATTGTATCACGATCAATGTTCTTCTTTACATGTATTTTAATTGAAACAACCATGGATCATATTTAGAATTTGGACCACAACTCTAGGAATATAGATATAGGTATAAATCCTGGCTTAGCAGAAAACAATGTATAAAAAACATGCATACTAGAAAATAAAAGAGAAGGTAACAAACATTACCTCAAATCTCAATTCCTTGAACTCAAGACAACATTGGAGATAAAAAGCTGATTCCTTCACATTCCAAATGAGTTCCAAATTCTTTACCCAAACTTTGAATACAAGTAAAGCTGAAAATTCAGATTTTGTTGCACAAGCAAGGTATCAAAGGATATTGGTATTATAATCATTAATACCAGAATTCAACAAGAAGCAGCTGCTGCTGATGGTGATCCAATGCGAGACCCAATTTTCAATACTCATTCATGATAATAAAACAACCCAGTTTACAAAATTTCACTTAAAGAAATAAAAAAAAATATTGAAATTCCAAAAAGACCTTTTTTTTTATCCCAAGCTTCTCTCTCTCTGTCTCTGAATTTCTCAGCTTAAAGCCAAAAGTCTTTCTGGTGAAACCAACCAAGACTCAATTTTTACTAACAATTCATGATCATGGAACCAACCCAATCGAGAAAATCTTATAGAAAACTCAAATTTCTTAAAATTCCACAAAAAAAGACTAAAATTTTCTTTTCAAGCCCCTCTCTCTCTCTCTCTCTATATATATATATCTGAATTCTCAGCTTTAAGAGATGAGAGGCTTTCGGTGAAACCAATCAAGACATTGAAAAAGAAAAATTTCCTAATAATCCCAGATGATCAAATGAGAAAATTGAGAATAGAAAAACTCCTTGGAAACACAAAAGGACTTGCTTTTGTTGGGGGTTTTATTTATATTTTTTATATATGTATCTGGGGGCATCTTTTGACAGCCAAAAAGAGAGACCAAAACGCAGATGTTAATGTAATCTACCACCGACCCATTAATATTTTTTCAATGGAGAAGAAGAATAGCATAACAAAAGCAGAAATTAAAGACTGACAAAAAGCGAGAGTAGTGGGGAGAGAATATAGAGATAGACATAGAGAGAGAGAGAGGAGGGGGGAGGGGGATTTGTGAAAGTGAAAGCCAATGCTGCTGTTGCAATGTTGCCGTAAGGGTGAAAATGAGTAGAAAAATGCAAGATGATAGATGTGGGCGGTATCTGATGCGACCCATCTCAACGAAGGCAAGGAGAAGGAGGCAGTATTCTTCCTTACTCTTTTTCTCCTGTAGTAAAGTTCGGTAAAATATAGGTAGAAATAGTAAAAGTCCCTAATTGATAAGTTTTTTTTTTTTTAAAAAAAATTATTTGAGTTTTGCTTTATATTTATTCTATTTAATATAATAATATTCGAATTAAATTAAATTTTAAATTATTTAAATAATTTATTAATTCAAAATTAAATTTTATAATATTTAATTTAACCAACTCATAAATCTTAATTGAACTTCAATCATAATTTCAGATTAACCTTAAATATTAAATAAACTAGAATTGAGTTTTGATATTAAATTATTGGTAGAATTGTAAATTTTAAAGTATAATTTTATATTTTTATAATTTTTAAAAATTTATAAATAATCTTTAAATAATTATATATATATATAAAAAAACAAATGTAGTACCTAGTTCATTTAGTAGACACATGATAAGATGCGATGTGATTGGGGGAAAGGAAGAAGGAAGTAAGAAAAAAAAAAAAAAAGCATTGAAAATAGTGGAATTGGGGTTGGGGTGGTTTTCTTGTAATACCTTTCGTGTTGTACTATGAATTGATACGCTCCGACGACAACTATCTGTCTTTTTTCTCTCTCCGCGTCGATAGTCATGCCAGACTGAAAGAAATTGCACGAGAACCAGTATAAATTTTATTTTTCTTTTTTCAGTTCCTTCATGGAAAAGATAATCTGTCTATGGTCGCGTTGACAACGGAATTAAGATAAATCCAATCTTTGCTTAGTAACATTAACTGGCCAGTACAACCCAAAAAATGAAAAAATAGAAAAAATCTTTTTTTTTTTTGGGAAGCACAGCCAACCATAGCATAAATCAAAAGTACCCATTTACCAAAATATTTTCTCGCTCCACTAACATTTACTACCACTTGCAAAAACACCACCACAACATTGATTGATTAGAGTTGGAAAAAAAAAAACCCATTAAATCTTAAATCGAATTAATTTAAGTCATAAATTAGATTTTAAAAAAATTATGAAATGAATAGATTTTTTTTTTTAAATTTGAAAAAAATTACAAATCGAACAAAACTGTTTTAAACTGAATTGAGCTATAAGAAGTAAAAAGAAAAAAGAAAAAAAAATTATAGTGACAATTTAAAGAATATACAATTAAAAAATATTTCATATTATTTATTCAATTTTTCTTCTAATTTCATTCTCATTAAGTAACTTACTATTTTTAAATTTTGTATTTTTGCTTATTAACTGATATAAAAATTATAATTACCTTGAAAGAAATAATAAAATATCTTTAAATATATTAAATGAGTATTAAAGGCGGTAAATGATGTTGGAAAAATTATAATAAATTAAATTTTTTTTATATTAAGTATAAACTTTTATAATTTATTGACTTGTATATAGAAAATAATTAATAATATATGTAAAATGATTTGAATCATAAGTTGAATCGGATCAGACATTTTTTTTAAGTTAAAAAAAATTATGAACCAAACATTTGATTAGGTTCGATTTAGAGGGAAAAAAATGAACCGTAATATATGGTTTGGTTTGATTCAATGAACAAACCAAATTGAATCAAACAACACCCATGCCCAGCTTGTGCAAGCTCTAATAGCTCAATCATCATCACTTTGCTACATCATTTCTACCACATTAATACTCCCATATGGATGGGAAAAAGGCAATCAAACTAAACTAGATGATAAATTGAATCGAACCAAATTAAAAAAAATATTCTTTTTTCCTAATCTAGTTTGAAAATTCTTAAATAAAACTAAATAAAAAAAATTTACAATTGGTTATGAGGGGTATACCAAGCCACATTAAGGAAATTGAACCAAACTATCTTTAGAGACAAACTAATGTTTTACTTATGATTAAAACAAATTCATTCACTGTAACCTAGTACTTGTAAATTTAGGGATTCAAGAAATGTGCATCACATATGCTCAATGTAGGTTGTGCGCTTTACGTGATGCAACTTGAGATGACACATCATGTGGGATAAGGTACATAGATATTAGAGAAGAAAAATGAGTAGTTTCAACACATTCCCATGCTTGTATAAGCATGATAGTTGAAGGAGCTTAAGTGCTTCACTTCATAGTTAGCGATCTTTCAAGCAATAGTAGCTTGAATGCTAGAAACTTTGATATTTTAATCTTAAGTATAATTTCCAAGACTAAAAGCTTGATAGTTGGTTCATTTCATCTAATAGTGAGAACAATAAGTGGTAACTATAGTGCTTAGCAATCGATAGCCACCAGTGAATCATCTTAATGATTGACAAATGAGCTCGTCAAGATTTTCTAGAACCATTCATATGCTTCTAAAGGATATGTGTTCAAACCTAGTAGTGTGTTGATGATCCCACTGATTGCATAAACTTGCTAAAACAAAGGTTAAGATTAGTTTGGCCAGCCATAATGGACCTTGTTTTGAGGTTACCAAGACAAAACTCCCTATATCATCACAAAGAATTATAGGCCTAAATATTCAAATGCTGTCACCAATACAAATAATTTGTCCAAATTATTATTAGTTTTAGCCCACATTGATATATTTGTAACTTAACCCTCAAATAAATTTAAGTGTATACTCATAGAAATGTATATGTATTTAGCTTTTATAACCATAAGTTATTAAAATAAATGTCTAAGTTGACTTAAAGTTTATATTATATGGTAACTTATCAACCAAATTAATTATCAAGACGCATTTGAAAAATCTTCAATTATGTAAATATTGACTTCATCAATAGTTTATATAATTCTAACATAAGTTATTATTAAATTAACTTAACGCTTATGATATGTGATTTCATATCATCTATAATTTACTTTATTTATAAATTATGGTTCAATTTTTAAATTGAATTATACAATTTGTTTTAAAATGACCAAAAATCCAAATTGTATATTATGGTTTGATTTGATTCAATTCAAAAGGAAAACTCAATTGTGCCCATCCCCAACCACTCTTGACAACATAGGAGTACTAACTTATCACCACCCATCATCATACCACAACTAGTGCACCACCAATACACATCAGCTGATATCACCACAATCACTAAAAATCACCATTATAGTAAAGGGCATTAATAATATAGTTTAATTTCATTGCTTACTAATGTACTATAAAAGTAAATATATATACTTATATGTATGCTTATATGTGCACCCACTTTAAAATAATAAAGATAACTCGATAATGAAACAATTTAAATTGCAAACAACTATAAAAGAGGAAGGTATTGTTGTAAATTCAATGTATACTCTAACAAGTACATATTGAAATTCATTTTTTTTCCCTTTAACCATCCATGCGAAGACCCATTCATTTTTGGACGCATATTCTGTATTGTAAATAAATATGGATCAAACTTTCTTTCTTTTTATTTATTTTTTTGTTCAAAAACTTGTGAGAGAGCACAAAGGATATGCGTCAAAAGTAAGACAAGTTTAACTTTTTTCCCCGACAAGAAAAGTAAGATAAGCTTAAGAAGAAGTCATTTTTGGCACATTCTTTATTCCACAAAACTTTAATCTATTAGGTATTATGTGATAGGACTTAGCAATGATGATAGTTGAGCTTTTAAATTCAACTTGAATGTGTCTCTTCCGTAAAAGAGGCCCTAAAGAAAGCATCATTAGTCATTAATAAAAAAAGGTGTGCCCCTAACCTTGAAAACCTCTTTTGCCCCGATCAAACGTGTGATTTTTCAACAATTGAGGTGGGAAATTTTTTAGCTTTTGCACAATTCAGATATGAAAGGCGTGTCTAATCATTCCATATGGGCATACTTATTAGGGATTTGAATAAAATCTTCTCATTTTTTTATATTAATTATAAATTTTTATAAAAATAAATAGATAAAAAAATAATTTTCTTAATGATTATAATAAAAAGAACTATTTGAATCTAGCATGTCTCTGGTTGAACATTTATTTATCGAACGGGAATGTTTGAACCTGCATTTTGCTATGAATGATTATTTTTCTTTTTGAACTAAGGCTTATAGGTTACTTGTAGCGGGTGGCTATATACAATTTTTATATACTAATAACCAACCATCATTCTGCCGTAAAAATTATTTTTATTATCACTAACGTTATACAATCTTTTGCCTCTCCTAGGAAGATAAAAATATGGTAATATGGATGCATTAAAAAAAAAAAATCCTATTCTTTTAGGCATAGTACTCGAATGGGGGATAAACTATGGATTGGGTGGAAAATAGCACTTATCGCCTTAGCATTATAGTGGGCATTCGAGGAGAAAAGTATCCCTCACATGTGTGATGGTAAGTCATTGAAAGTTGGAGTAGCGAAAATAGTTATTCTGTTGGTAGTAGTTAGGAAGTTTTTGTGTGTCCATTGAGATTTAAAATTCATATGTTGGTTTGTTTAACGAAGTGGATAATACTCATAATAAATAATGTAAGTTATCGCAAAGCTGTGCATTGAGTGAGGAAGGGAAATGATGGTGATTTATGAAGCGAATATTAAGCTAATATTAGATAGAATTCATGAGATCTAGTGGTTTAAAAGGTTATTATTCATAGGTCAACCTGGCCAATAACCAAAATGTTGGTTTGGGATTACTATAAATGGTGCTAGTATTGTCCCCTTCCTACTTGGTGGTGTAAGATTTGGAGATAAAGTAAGATGAGAGTTAGTGAGCCTATATTGACATCACCACAAGAGTTGGTTTGACAATGATGTAATGTTTGTCAGGTGAGACATAGATATGGTGTAAGTTCAAGCATGCTTTTAGGATAACGGACCTCTACAAAAGAGGAGAGGATTGAATTAAGGGGAAGGAGTAAACTCAATTGTAAGATGACTTGCTAAGAACGTTGTGTGTTGAGGAAAATATCATTATATTCTACAAAGGTAGTTAGGTTATGGAATCGGTTATTACCTTGATTTTAGGTAGGGATATTTATTTCATTTGAATACAAATTTACCTTTCCTTTGCTCCCTATGGTAATGGTTATTCCATCCTCATTAGGCATAGGCATTTCACATTTCATCACAAACAAGTTACATTATATGTCATCCAACTTGATTAAGTAGGTTTTGAGTAAGTATTATAAAGGTAATATGGCAGGTTTTAGTTTTAATTTTTTAGAATTTGCTTATATAAGGTATAGAATGGATATAGTATTTCCATATTTAATATTTAATTTAAAACTTGTGCTCTGCGCTCTAAGAGATATATGATATAGATTCTAACATATCCCGCACCTATAAAAGTTTTTAATTAATAATATTAAACATAATAAGATATTATATTTTTCAACTAAACATATAGTCCAAGCCCATTTCCTATTAGAAACCTTAAAATATATCTTAACAATCACTTTTTTTTGTCTTATCTAATTTCCTCCTATTGATAGAACTTTTTAAGCATGGACCCTGAAGACCTATTTCAGCCCATTTAGATCTTTACAAGATAGATTTCACTAGCAAAATTTAGGAAGTGATACTTGCTAGGTAGCATATAGGTAAGGGGTCGTTGCAATCCACCTAATACTCATATGCCATAGTTTTCTTGTTATAAATATTAATAATTAATAATGATATTATAGGAATATAAAAGAATAAAAATAACAAAAATATGTAATAAATAAACATTTACTAGTAAATTATAATTTAAAAAATTACTACTAATAATAAAATAACAATAAATAAAAATGATTGATGGTAACTAAATAGTTAATTGAAATAAATTTGATTATAATAATTAAACCATAATTAGTTACGTAATAAAATATTAATTGATAGTACAAGAATATGGATGAATTAATAAAATATTATATGGATGCAAATCAATAATAATTAATCATTAACAATACTAGTTGTTAATTAATAATAAATTTATGATCAACTGAAAACAAGTTTTTACATTATATTAATAAATTAGTCAATTTTTTTATAACATTTAGTTAACTATTAATGGCATTATTATAATAGTATTATTTACTAATGATCAATCATTTTATAGTTAGAATTAATATAGTTTATTCATTATTTTATAATTAATTACTAATAACAATCAAGAGTAAATTGATTATTGTTATCATTATCGCTAACCATTTACTTATACTACAGTTATACAATCAATTTATTTCAACATAATAGCAAGTTATTTAATTAACAATGAATACAAAACATATTATAAAAAAACAATTAATGGATTAGTCTAAGTGCTACATATATTTTTTAAATAATTTTTTTTAGATAAATAGGTAATTTCATTAAGAAAAAAAGAGAGAATAAATAACTATTATTAGACAGAATAGCTATACTCTTTATATGAATAAAAGTATACAAAAACATTATAAAAGTTGTTTGTTCTTGGTACCTATCATATTTCCATGAACTGAACACTACAAAAGTTGTTTGTTAGTTATATTTATTTGCATAAGCCCAACAATGGACTCTACAATTCTTGATAATTTCTATTCTAAGGTAATGGCTATACTTTGGTAATGAATATAATATTTGTAAACTGACCATAATTGATGATGAAAGTAGATAATAGATCGATAACGATTTAGAAAATCAAGTTAAAAACTTTTAGATTAAATATAAAAATAAATATATTAAACATTTATTGATTTACTTATTGAATATAAATATTATCGATTATAAGATTCCTAAGCTTTTAATATGGATAATATAAATTATAAGTGATTGTAGTAAATACCACGTGATTAGTAGCTAAAAACTTATAGTCAAAATGGTATAAAAAGAACTTATTATTAATATGTTGATTTAACTATTAACCTCCCAAGCTAAATATCCGCAACAGAGAAGAGTGCGAAGAAAAGCAACCACTAGAAGAAAGCCTATACATCACCACCGACACGTTGAAGACGCTTTCCAATGCATGGCATGTGAGAAGCAGTTGGGCCTTCTTAACACAGTTCCATTGGGTCACCACTCACCACCAGGGTAAATGCACATGGGTCCACATGAATCACCAACTCTAACAGTGATCTATGGCCTAATCAACAAGCCCCAGTGAGAATAAAGACAAAGTGCATCGCCTAACCATTGCATAGAACCGCAATAATCCATTTATCTTGGAGTCCTATCATTTCTCACATATCCTTGCAACAATGCTTGCACCAATAATTTAAGTTTAAATCGGATAAGATCAAGTTTTTATAATGTCAGTTACTATTTCAAATCAGATCCAGTTGAAGTTATGGTATATAGTATGGCTTTTCGGATTATTCTAACATCCTATCTATGTATGAAATTATTTTAGGTTTCATCATTTGATGGATGTGTTATACAATAAAAAATGATGATAATCAACATTGTAATTAATACTAAGAAACTGATCATTTAGAAATGAATGATAGCTTAATTTTATCTACTAGTCTGCTAAGTGTTAGAATTCCTAACATTGATGAATTTGTATATATATTAAGGAAAATGCTTGATTGACATATGCATGCTTTTTTGGGAGGACCACAATCTTGATGTGAATGAAATAATCACCAACCCCATGATTGATATATTCAACACGTAGGGATATATGCATATGTGATTTCATAAAGGTGATGATAGAAAGTGATGGCAGATTGAAATGGATTATATCTGGTTATATTTACTTTTGAGTTTTTTAAAATTTTATATTTAAAATTCAAAAAAGGAAAAAACATTTGGATTATTTTGTTATCTTTATGGTCTTGTCTATCCTCTTCTCTCTCTCTCTCTTTTTTAAATTTTATAATAGCTTGTTTACCTTCTATTATTATCTTGGATCCGTAACTGATAGAAAGTGATGTTAGATGATATCTTTTGTCTCAAGCACTATTATTTCACAAATGAAAGGGAAAAAGGAAAGTAGGGAGCAAGGGTTGAAGGGTGCTTCCTAGACAAATACATCATATAACGGCCTTTTTTTGCTTTGCTTACCTTTAAAGATTTTTGATATGATTGTGACACCAAATGTCGTAATAAGAATATTCATGCAAACTTTAGTTTGAAGTGTAACTGCTTCATTAAAAATATTTATTCAGATCTATAACAATTATAATAAAATTATCTTTACCCCAACAAGAAGCTTAATAATTCTATTAAAATAAGAAACTTTTTTAGGAATTACATACCATTTTTTCCATTTTCGAATACTTTTTATGTAAGTACTTAACTATTGAAAAAAGATTCATTGAGAATGAAATGTCATGTGTATTAACTAGTAGGGGACAAGAATGAATATGGTTTTAATACTTCATCTATTATTATTAAAATAATTATCATGAGTGGTTACAAATATTTTCACATGTTAATGTGATTTGTTGTTACCTACCACATCAAGAAAATTCACTTAATGTATTACTCCCAATGATACTATCTAAATCACTTCTGTAAGGATATATATAGGAAAATTACAT
Source organism: Laguncularia racemosa (assembly GCA_037954665.1). Lineage (NCBI taxonomy): Eukaryota > Viridiplantae > Streptophyta > Magnoliopsida > Myrtales > Combretaceae > Laguncularia > Laguncularia racemosa. Next base: position 6,615,727 of record JBBMOL010000016.1, read on the forward strand.
GGTTAGAGGATTGAATTTTCAATTAGTTAAAATATAGAATCAACGTTAAGCAATGTGATTCAAATAAAAGATTTCATTACCTCACTATCGCAACACATTTACATGATGTTAATAGGGCACGTTATGTGATATGTGGCACTGACCTATTAGATATGTGGTAATGACATGCTAGATATGTGGCATTGATGAATTAGACATGTGACATGTTAGTGCTACATAATAGTGCTATAAAGGCAGGGTAATGGAATCCCTTATTTGAATAATTTTGTATAACATTGGTCTTCTAATTTAACTAGCTAAAAGTTTAACCATTTTTTAAACTTACACCCAAAAGTTAATCCCCTTTGATACAATTTTCCTATATATGTGTGTGTGTGTGTGTGAGAAAGTTATTCTTTTTAATGTTTGCTTTTTATATTTCATACATAGTTTCGTGAATACATTACATTATATGTGTCTTTAGTGGGTGTGGTCATCTTCTTGTCTTTTGAGTTATAATAATACAAAATTCAACAAATAGGATGAAACTTTTGATGCCAAAGCCAATTAGAAGTTTTATCAAAGCTTAATTCCAAGTCTACTAATGTCTTAGTAGTTAATTCATTCTATAGTTGCCCTAATTAGGATGCAAGTTCTACTTATCAACTTTCCATGCATTTTCAATTTTAAAGGTAGCTGGTGACTTGGAATTCACCAATTAAAGGGTGGATCAAACTAAATACCCATGCATTTGTAATATAAACAATATATCAAGCTACTATTGATGGTATAGCTAGTATTGGTGATGTAGTATTGTACTTCAAGATGAAATAGGTCATTGGATCATGAGTTTCCCTAGGAAAATTGAAAATATAGACATTGAATAAACAATATTGACTCTTTTGTCATAATATTACAAACTATTACTTACCTTATCTTCTCTTTGCAAGTTGGTTGAATAATCTTTGAAAGTAGGACGAAGGAAACTCTACTATAACCACTTAAACCAGTATAAGTATTGGGTGTACCTACTTAAGCAATAACTATCACTCTTGAGCCCTTTTAGAGGGTTTGGGAGGTAGCTCCAGCACAATGATTTAAGGTTGTGGGTGCATAGTAGGTGCTTGGGAGAGTGGTAGTGGAGGCAAGGGCATCAAAGTTGGAGTCGTAGGTGAAGTAAGAGCTTAAGCCCGAACCTTCTCATTTAGTGGATATCATAAAATATAAAAGATGGCTACGACAAGGGTAATAGCTAGTGCTAAGCCCTTAGTTATATCATTGAGGATTCCATAAAGTATGGAGTGATCGCATAGGTTGTTTTTCATGTGAAGAGGAGTAGCAATGTTTTGGAAGGCAATATGGTAGTTAGATTAATGCAAAGAGGGTTTATATGGCGTCTAGAAGAGTAGTGGTAGAAGAATTTCTCTTGAAATTGAACTTATGTGTATAGATGACGATCCACCATAATATGTGTATATTCAAACCATTTCCTTTTCTTTTAGTAATGATTAGATATGGCAAGTTGGTCAGCTTAACTGTCCTATATAAGGAGAAAAGCAACTACTTTCTATCTGGTCATCACCACTAAAGCTAAGTGGTGCATTTGATAATGACTTATAGAAAAAAAAGGTTGAGTGATTTCAGGAAATGAAAAGTCCATTGAAACAAGTTAATTCTACCTATTTTTCTAATTGGAATAAGAACAATATAAGAATTTTAATAATAAATGATGTAGCTAGAACAATTTTACCACTTCATGTGGGTTGACCCCCCTCTCTTAGTCCTTCGGTATCTTTAGGATTCCTAGCAAATGGTACAATAGTGTTAGATAATGTATCATGTATTTAACACGTTAATGTTAAGTATTTGACACGTCGGTACCACGTATTTGACATGTTAGTGCCTTGTATTTGACATGTTAGTGCCTTATATCTAAGACATCAGTGTCATGAATTTGACATGATTGTGACATGTATTACATGATGTGCCGCATCAACTCCACAATGGTAAGGTAATATAATCTCTTATTTAAATCACTTTACCTAATGTTGATAATCTATTTTAACTAGTTGAAACTTCAATTTTCTATTCAAACATACACCCAAACATTGATCCCCTCTAGAGTAATTTTCCCTAGTGATTTGAGGTTGTGGGTGCATAGTAAGTGCTTAGGGTGGTGGTAGAGGCAAGGGCATTGAAGTTAGAGTTGGAAGAGGAGATAGTGCCTGAGTTGAACTTTCCTGTTTAATAGATATAGTAGAATATAATAGATGGCTACGAGAAGGGTAATAGCTAGCACTAAGCCCATAGCTATATCATTAAGGACTCCATAGAGTTTAAAGTGATTGGCTAGGTTGTTTTTTATGTGAGGAGAAATAGCTATGTTTTGGAAGGTAATATGGTAGTTTGATTAATGCAAAGAGGGTTTATATGGCATCTAGAAGAGTGTAATGGTAGAAGAACCTTTCTTGAAGTTGAACTTATGCGTGTAGATGATGATCCACCATATTATGTATATACTCAAACCATTTCCATTGCTTTAAGTAATGCCTAGTTATGGTAAGTTAGTAAGCCTCACTCTCCTATAAAAGGAGAAAAGCGACTGCTTTTTATCCAATCATCACCACCAAAACTAAGTGGTACATTTGATAATAATTTATAGAGAAGAAATGGTTGAGTGTTTTCAAGAGATGAAAAGTCCAATGAAACAAGTGAATTCCATACATTATTTTTGAATGAAATAAGAATAGTATAAGAATTTTAAAAATAAGTGATGTAGCCATAATGAGTTTACCACTAGGATTCCTAACAAATGGTGTAATAGAAGGATAAAGATTTTTCTCTCTTTTTTTATGAGACCCTACACACAAATCAAGTTTTTTACAATATTACAATTAGTTGAAGGTAGTTATTTGTCATCTACAGCTATCATGTTTTAACTTTCAATTAGTTATAATAGATGATCACTGTTTTATAAAATGGTTCAAATAATGGATTCTGTCAACTTGTCACAATGTGGCACATTATAAACACATGGTGCTAACATGGCATTGGCGGGGAGTTGATGTGGCATTGAGATTTTGCATTTCAAAATCTGTCCTTAGATTTAGTTTCATAATGGTGTCTTTGTTAACGTGTAGATTAACGCCTATTGATTTTTGTAGACTTGGTGCAGACATGGGTTTTGGGTTGTTGACATGAAAGAGAGATGATGGCATGGACATGTGAAGGGAAAAGCACTACTTATTTATTTATTTTAATTTGTGAAAGAAAACAATAAAATTATAAAAGATCAATAGATGAGGAAAAAAAAAACGAAAAAAACCACATTATTCATTAATTTGTAATTATATACATATATACACATTGAAAGAGTTACGTCAGTCTACTTGAATAATAGGCAATATTCAACAATGCAATTTTGAGCCAAACTGATAGTTTTTAAACAGCTTATAACATGGGCTTTTTAATAGCTATGCAATGTTCACTTTATCGATTATAGGATTGCAAAGTTTGAAAAATAAATATACAGAAACTAGCGAAAACATACCAAAATATCATACCATATGAAGATGTATTATCAAGGAAATCTAAAGTTTATGTTTTGAGGATAAGTGCCACTTACTTTGCAAGTTATTACCATTTTAAGAATTTGCTTAGTTTCGACAATTCTAAGATATGTGTTAGATTTTATTTTTAACAAGTATGTATTATGAGTTTTTAAATGATATAAGATTTGCTGAAATCATACTTCGCATGCAAAATCTATATATAGTTAAGTTTTAGGCTTCTTGTTTTAGAAATAAAGCACATCAACTATCAACTATTTAAAAAATATGTTTTTATATTATATTTTACTATTTAATCCTTGAATAAAATAATTAAAAATATAATATAAGAATAAAAGATACTCTTTTAATAACTTGTAAGCCTAAATTATTAACTTTAAAAACAGAAAATTAAATATATATATATAGAGGAAATATTAAGGGGTGAACATCCTTTGAATAATTGTTAAGAGATTAAAAGAATCCATTTTTTTTTATATAATTTTTGTTTTTTTTTTTTATAAAAAGAAAGCAATAAGTTTCTGAAAAAACTAAAATGCATATTCTTTTAGATTATTAACAAACGTCTAGTTAAGGGCAATTGCGGATCGAAAAGAGGCAAAAATTATTTAAACAGTACTTCTAAAAGAAAATTTTAAAATACATGGAATTCTATTTCGATATTAAGAGCAAACATTTACATATCAAGTTCGGATGATTAAGCATTCATTACAGGCAATATTATACTAATAAAGTTGGCGGGAGATCTATGCTCCCTAAATGCCAACAACACAAGGTAAGTCCTTCACAAAGTACTTAAACATAGCAACAGCATTAGATACCCCTGCAAGCATTAGTGACATGTAACAATTTGCCAATGCGGGCATGCTCTTCCATCATCATTGCAACTGCAATTTTCACACCCCATTTGTCTATATTTTCAATTTGCATAACTATAACCTATCAATAGTTGTTTTCTATACCATATTAAGATCAACTAAAAATTACACATAATTATTTATTTCAAATACACAGATACATTACTTGAAAAATGCATAAAGCTCCCGTGACACAGACCTAAAAGCAAATCCTAGTATCATATTATTTACCACTGACCACACCTAATTCAAATCCCTCTTTTCAACCACTCTTTTGCTTTGCTAAGAATTTATCCTAGGTGCTTATCAACTTCCTAGCCAGGTAAATCGAGGTATGAACTACATCAACAAACACACTTCCGATTGCAGGATCCTAGTTCACTTATAGACGTGGCAGGTTATGTGTCAAACACGTGGTACTGATGTATTAGATATATGGTTCTAACGTTATAGAACATATCTCTTTTATCTAGACCATATTAGAGCAAGGTACTCGTACTTTATACTCACATGATGTATTATAAACTGTGTTTATATTAGAATTTTCCTATATAGTTGAAAATCTAAAACAGTATGACATTGTAATGGATCCTGTATTTTAACTCAATTTCACTTCTCTCTATAAGAGCATTTAAAGAACCTTCCTTATCTATCTCGTACATAAGGAAAGACGAGGAGGACCACACCCACTAAAGAGGCAGGTAATGTGCTCACCAAACAATGTACGGAATATAAAAAGAAAATATCGAAAAGAACAACTCACGTAAGAGGGGATCAACTTTTGAAAATATACTTGACATTACCAAATTCTTACACGTTACAAATGCTTGCGAGGAAAAGTTTTGTTGGTTTTAAGAGGTTGGATGGGTTTTCCTGCACAAGGAATCTAATGCATTTGCTGCAACTAACTGCCCATGGAAGTCAAGAAGAGGATATGTTATTTTTGTTCCTACTATTGCAGTGTCAAGTACTTTTTTGAAAGGCTTACCTTGTTTCGTTGGTATTAGGGAGCATAGAGCTCCTACTAACTCTATTAACATGTCTATAATGAGTGCTTGGTCATCCGAACTTGATATGTAAATATTCTATATTAAAAAAATCTATATATTTTATAGTATTATTAGATTCTATGACTTGAGTGTTCATGTCGTGTTCGTTGATTATCGCTCTCGTGTCTGCCGTTACCATTTCAAATAAAGTAATTAAACACTTTGTAAACGTGTCCAACACTTATCTTAAGTGTATCTTATTTATATCCGATGCTTTATACCTTTGGCAAAAGAAGTGTCTATGCAGCACGAGATTCTTTATTGGAAAGAAAAGGGGAGAGAGAAAAGTTTCTATGCGTATATCTATTATTGCCGGGGAAGTAAATTAAAGAAAAAAAGAAAAAAAAATAATCATAGTATGTGATTGTCTAATTCAAGCATAAAACAAACTTTAAGTTTGGTGCAATGTTATCCTTATCGGATTCTTAATATGGACTTCTCATAATTGCTTGATGTTTAAATCATCACCAGATTAGTTGATGTTGTAATTGTATTTGATGCAATGATATAGATCGGATGCTAGGTCTATTATATTTAACGGTTATCATGTAATTGTCAAACTTAATTAACATTTTCATTGCTAAATGATTTTAAATGGTCCCCATATTCCAACGAAGTCCTTAATGATAAAGACTATGAATAACTTAAATTTACTCATATAAGTTATTCGAGTTAGATTAGATACTTTGTTAAATTGGAATGGATGATACTTAAGTCGAGCTTAAGATCAAAGTTGATTTGTATTTGTTGTATTGGGTTTCAGTGAGGTGGTTAAATTACTTGTGAAAGAGAAACAAAATTAGGTTATAGGAGGTTTCGAAATTAATTTTGACTTGACCACTTCGATACTTAAGTCGGTGCAAGTAAAAATAGATGGAATATATACGTATTGAGAGTATAAAGGTTTAAAAGTTCTTTATCTAGTAGTTTTTAACATTTATTTATAAGGATTGTGGATGATTTCAACATGATTAGTGCACTAATTTTCGAGATCTTCTCCTAATATTGTAGGAGCATATCTTTGATCAGCTTCTTTCCTTATTCATATTATTTTTTCGTGCTTATTTGTTGTAGGGATAGACATGGAGATTTGAGCTAGAGGATGTTGGGATCTTTAGATTTAAAACTAGGCAATTCTTTGTTGAAATGGAACATGACAGGTCGACATGGACTTATGGAGTTCAAACAGGAGTTTGGGTGGGCTGAAATAAGCTTTGGGAGTCTAAGCTTGAAATGCTCTATCAATAGTATTCAAATAGTTTATTAGGTTGATTTTGCACGTTGTGAGATTTACTAAATGATGTTGAATAATCAAATAAAAATTTATCTTTCAACGAAATATGATATTACAATCAAATTTTTAGAAAAACAAATAAGAGTTATGTTTTATTGTGAACGAATTAACATACTTCATAATACTATTTTTCAATTTGTAATGATAGCTTAACCTGCATCACATGGATTTGCGGGTTAAGTGAGCCAATTTACGGTCCACATAATTTTGTATTTCCTTTATTTTTATAACTTTCCTAGTAAATTAAAAAAAAATTGCTAGAAAATTTCTCAACAATCCACAAAGTCTAGTAGTTTCCCATTTTTGTAATGTTCTCTCTCTCTCTCTTTTCACTTCATAAAAATCTAAAAAGTTTCTTAATTTATCAATATTAGTCACCTATTGAGAGTGAAGAGCTTTCTCTTTTCACTGGGTTGGAAGCATGGAATCAGAATCATGAAAGTGAAGAGCTTGAGGTAGGGATAGGAAGGGGATGCATAGTGATAGACATTGTCATCATGATCATCATTGATGTAAGAGGAGTAGGAGAGATGGTATGATGTGAATGGTGAAGGGGTGCAACAATGATAGTAAAAGAGATAGGAGAAGTGAAAGTGGTAGGGATAGGGATTATGCTGATGATGGTGGTAGTGGAGGTGATAAAAGAGAAAAGTATAGAGATCGATATGATAGAAGTGGGAGAGATGTGTATGAAGATAGAAAGGGAGATGATAGAGACAATATTAAAGAGAGGAGAAATAAGAGGTATGATACTAGTGAGCTAGAGTTATAACTAGAAGTTTTGTTAGTGAGTGAGAACCCATTTTCTGATGAGGAAGGAGATGGGATCTTATATTAGTAAGAAAGTGTTGAAGATGAGCTTAAGATTGAACTAAAAGAGAAGCTTTTATTTTTGCAAGGCAAAAAAGATACTCCATTAATATGTTGCTAGTCAAAATATTTAAGAATCCTAAAGGATCTTTTAGTCATAATTTAACCTCCATTCCACTTTTAGTAAGGAGTGGAGAGAAGTGAGGGAGTAGCAGTAAAGAACCATGCTTGATTTAATCCAAAGGATCTCAATTGTCTATAGGAAGACCCTATGCCCAAGACTAATGGGCAGCATCTTGCATAGGAGCTTGGAGAGGTCAGTTTATCAGTTTATGACATGCTAGAGTTAAAGAAGGATACTTTTGGTAAGGCCTTCACATCTCCATCCAAGAGCAACAACAACATAACTTATTAGAATGAAACTTTAGATCTTAAAAAATAGCATCTTTTTCTATACGTGTCAACAACTTTTTTATAGTTATCGACAAGTATATCATAGAATGATACTTTTGCAGTTTTAATGCTTTCTTGTTGATAAATATTCAACGCTTGTCAATTCATATCTATAAAAATATCTTTAGTATACTTTATTGGCAACCCATCTACTAGTTGTTAACAAATATCCAAAAAGCTAATTTTAGAGGTCTAAAGCTTCTTTGTTAATGCTCATTCATTGCTTATTAACAAGGAAGGTTTGGATTTTCAAAAATATCATTCTATGCTATATTCGTTGAAAACAAATATGTAATTGTTAACAAGTATATTACAAAATGCTAATTTTTAAAGTTTGAAACACACTTGTCACAAGTTACATATAAGGTTATTGACATGTGTTCACTATAGTTTACACATTGGATATCTTATTCATATTATAGTTATTAAGTGTTCTAAGTATTGGTTACAAAAACCGTTAGTTTATATACATATATGAATAAATATAGACATAATGACTTATTTAGTTGGTCTTGGCACCAAGTATAAAAGTGTGCTCGTCAAGTATGAACTATACTTTTACTATTTAAAACACATTAACAAAAATAACAAACTTCAAACACTCTAAATTCTCTCATTTCATTTTTTCTTCCTTATGCATTTGTATTGTCCTTGAATCTTAATTTCGTAGTTAATTTTTATGATATTGAAGTATTAGACTGTAAAATTCAATCAAGTTTCTTCATTGAAAGTACAATCTCACCATTGGAAGACATATCATTACCATATTTCGTTAATCATTCAGATTTTCTAAAATCGGTGTTTATAACTTTGATCTTGTTTGGATTAAATTATAACACTTGGAATAGATCTTTTCTTCTCGAATTATCAATTCATAATAAGGTAGGCTTTCTCAGTTGATCTATTACTACTCTTTTAGAGTCCAATGTTTCTTGTTAAAAATAGATGCATTAATCTCATTGTAGCTTAGATTTGAAGATTTATTTGATCTCAAATCACTTTGACAGTTCTTTATATTAAAATAGCAAAGGACAGTTGGAAAAAAAAATTAAGATTAGATTTTCACATCCTAATGATACAAGAAATATAGCGCTTGCTTAGCATCATTGTTCAGGGAAATAGATCAGTTGATGATTTTTTTGTTAAATTAAATATAATATGGTAAAAACATCCATTTTGGTCTTTATTCTAAGCTCTATCTAATCTTTCATGAGAGTAATAATGGCACAATAGGGTTTCTCTCAACTTCTAAATTTGTCAAATGAGGAAGAACTTTTGAGTATTTATAGAGTTTGGCCATTGACGGTATCTATCAAATTGCATTGATAGTCTACGGTCAAGATTAGGCTCCTACTGATGGATCTCTTTTATAGGTTCTTCTTTAGTTAAGTCCCATAAAGAGTCTCTTTAAGTGCATTAGCTTAAAAAGGTTATAAGTGGATGGGTCAATCCAATGATTCCTACTCTAAGCCAGTCATGTCAAATAGCCCTTAAGTCATCCAAAATTTATGAATTTAACTTTCTAGACCTTATCACTTGGCTCAAAGAGTCACATCTAGGTTGTTACTAGGTTTAGAACCTAAAATCTATTTTAGCCCTTTACATTTTTCCTCATGACCAAAGTTCTTCGGATAATGTTATAGAGGTTTGGACATCAAATATATTAGTTGAGTAGCCAAGGCACTACTTGGGGTGTATGTGCTATCAAATAGTTATGCTACTGCTAGGTGTGCTCATACAACTAAGAATTTCGTTTATTGGCAAGTCATTTTGTATGAGCCTTAATGCTAGCATCGCATAACAATTCTTCATTATTTCATTTTTTTTCTTAGTGCATGATCTCGCAACACTATTCAGTTGTGTGCATTGCATGCAATATACCGAAATTGTATTTCCTCCAAGCAATAAATATAAATATTTATTAATACATACATACATACATACATAGAGAGCCAAATTTTGTTTATGTATACACACATGTAAGGTTGGTAATTCCGACATGACCTACAAACTTGAATAAGACATGACATGATTATAATCGATTTGTGTATGGAAAAATCTACATGAAACACAAATGGGTCAGACCTACTTGAATGTAATAAAATTTATGTCCAAGTTCAGGTTTAACCATGAATTTGTTCATGAACCCGTTTAATACTAAAATAAGTAATATTTAATTTTTTTTGCACCTAACATGGCGTACTCGATTATAGTCATTCTCTCCTACTTAATAATATTAATATGTTTCCTTTTTTTTTTCTTTTACCTAAGGTTGATTGCTTTTTTCCTTTCCTTTTATTTTTTCAATGATTACATGAACCTATCTATATAGATACAAGATACAATAGTTAACACAATCGCCAGTCCTCTCTCTCCCCCTCTCCATATATATATATATGTATGTATGTAGGTATTTTGCAACTTTCCACACCACACTAGAAATAAAGAGAACTAGGTCATACTCCTTTCTTTTCTATTCTTAACTACAAAATAGGAATTACAAGAGATGGAATTTCTTCTTTTCATACAAGCTTTGTCTTAAATCAAAGAAAGTAACTAAATCTCTCTCTCTCTCTCTCTCTTTTTGGAAAGTCCAAATCTTCTATATAGTTTCAAGGCAATTGAAACTAAGACTGTAAATGAGTTGAGCTACTTACAAGTTACCTGAGCTTAGCTTGCTTTGAGCTTAAATTGACTCAAGCTTGATTAGTAAATGAGCAGAGCTTGACCTTAAAATAATGCTCATTGATTTAAATGAGGCAAGATCTAGCTTCTATTTAAGCTCACGAGCTAGCTTGTAAGCAGGTTCACGAGTATATTTATTTATATTATTAATGAGATGACTTGCGAATAGGGTCACAAATATACTTATGAGTAAACTCATTTATATTGTTATCAAACTAACTTATGAATAAGCTTGCTAGTAAGCTTATGAGCATGCTCATTATTTATATAGATGCAATTATTTATTGTTATTTTATGAATTTATGTTTTAAATAATAAAAATTTAGATTAATTTCAGTGTAAAAAGATGTAAAGGTAAATTTTTGAATTAATTTAGAACTTTAACTCAAACTCAAGCTTAAGGTCATTTAGGCTTGTTTATCTAAATGAGCTTGTGCTCAAACTTAGGGTCATTTAGATTTGCTTATTTAAATAAGCTTGAACTTTGTACATTTAGATAAACAAGCTTGAGCTTAGGTTCAACTCAATTTGGCTTAGCTCATTTACAACTCCAATTGAAACAGCTTCTAATATTTTTCAAAGCAATTAAATATTTGATTAAATTTAAGAAAGAAAAAAATTATAAATAAATTATCTTAAAAATGCATAAAAAGAATGTACTACTACAGTAATACATATATTCAATTATATTACATGGCATTTCTTTAAAAACTTTTTTAGAGGTGGGTTAGATAAAAATTTAAAGAGAAGATAAAAACTAAAGAATATAAAAAAAAATCAATTGAAGTCCCATTACTTGTTATTGACGATATTATATTCCACTATAACCAATTTATCTTTTTTTTTTCTTTTTCTTTTTTGATTTTTTTATTATCTTATTAATATTTTATCATCAAGCCAATTACTCAACTACTCAAAATGGCTTTTTCTTTTTCTTTTTTTAATTATAATCAATATTTTATTGATGATATTATGTGCATCATGTTAACTAGTCATACTTATAGAATCTAGCATGTGATTTGAAAGATTTATGTAAGGTTCCAATTAAATATCATAGCCCTACAAGTATAGAAATAAACGATAGTATCATGCCCTAAGAGAGCATTTTAGCATATAAAGTTGATTATCATAAAACCTTAACATATTTATAATTGATTAAGTATGCAGGGGTTCGTTTGATAAAATAAAAATTAAAAGAAACCTTAAAACTCTAAAGATACTAAGACCTAATTGTTACTAGCCAAAAAATATTAACATATCATATATCACAGTGAGAAAGAGTTATAGCAACTAAACAAGCGTCCACAATTTATCACTCATGAACCATGAACATAAATTTAGATGATCATGTAATATTTACACTAATAATATATGTACAAAAATGACATGATTCTTTTCCTTTTTTCTTTTTTTCTTTTTTGGCCAACAAAGAATGACATATGGTTAAATATTTAATTATGAATATAAAACTAAATTCTATGCACCATGTAGGTATATGTGTTGATGCAAACATATTTCTTTGTACATAAAAGATTTAACATGTAAGATAACTTAATTTATACTCTTACCCAAGATGCAGCTGCAATTTACAATAATGGAAAACTGAATTTCATGGTTCTTTGAGTTTATCCATTAATTAAAAATAATAGAATAGTTCTGAATAATGGAAAGAATGGCTTTGAGAAGGATTAAGAAGGCAGGACATTGGCAATCTCATCAGCATTGTGAATGTCATGATCATCAATGGAAAAATGGATTAGGTCGAAAGGTCTGAGACTCCCTCTAAGTCAAGACTTTTATTAGGTATTGGTATTTAAGTGAGATAGATAAGATTTGAATCCTCATTTCTATATAATAATTAAAAAAAAATCCTCATGTAGACTTTCTTATACAGATATTGGAATTTTAATGACATGAAGCCCACGGAATCTCATCAATATATTGTGTTTATTCTTGCAATATATATTTATATTACGTCGTAGACCCCACGGCTTGGCGTTCACACAAGATTTGTTTTCTTCCCTTTATGGCAAACAAAAAAAGTCCAATATTATTTTAAATTACACACACACTAGTAGACCATGATACATGTGCCTAAAATCTAATTGAAAAATCCCAAAAATAATAAAAAGGGTTAATAGGAATAAAAAAGAAATTTTTAGATTAAATTAAGAAGAAATTTCAAAGTTTGAAAATCATTTTTTTAAATGACCTTTTTGCCCTTAAAATTGATTTTATTGATTTTAGACCCAAATAAGTTTAGTGGTCCTATCTTAATTAGATAAATAAAATCAGTTGCAAATTATTTGGAGACAACTAAAAAAAAAAAAATTGAATTTGGAAGTTAATTGGATAAAAGGACCAAAATGTCCCTAAGCTTAACTCCATTGAAGGGTGACTAAATACTTGAGTTCCTAAGGGTAATTTGGAGAAAATAACAAGTGTTTTTTCAGCTAGAGTGAAGTGGGAATAATGAGGAAAAATAAAATGCTAATTAGGCTAAAAGGATGGACACATGTCACTATTAAGTTAAAACCACTAAACCTTTGTGGTCTCACTTGCTTTACTCCCTTAAACACTAGTAGAACCCCCTTATATAAGCTCCTTAAGACCCGAAAATAGCTGCAGTCCCCCTCTCTAAGTTTTGAAAAACTCACAAGGTAAAACCCCTAAGACTTTAGCTTAAACCCTAAACTCTAAATCTAGCTCTAATTGTATCTTGATTAGCTACCAATTCGACTTGTTTTCTTGTAAGTTTTATGTAAAAAATCAAGTGAAGTTGTTAACTAGAGGGGCTCTCAAATCATGGTTTAAAGAAGGATAAGGTTAGTGGATTTTAGTTTAATTTAAGTGAGTTTTAGCTTATCAAACATAAATCTAAGAGGTGGTTGATGTTTCTATGTAAGGGAGATCAATTGAAATCAAGAAAATACCATCTTTGGAGCTACTTATTGGATAGTAAAGGAGGTTCTTATAGGCTAGGTTGAATCTTTATCAAAGTAAGTTCAATATAATGGTTGATTTGATGATTTAGGGTGGTTAAAAGTGATTAAACATGATGATTTAGTGATTTCATAAATTTTGACGAGGTTTTACACATAACCCTCTTGACCGCCACCTATATGGATGTTAATTAAGTATCTTTTGATCATTTGGATGTAGATCTATGTTTTAACCTACTAAATGTGATGTTAGGTATTGGATTCAATAATAAAAATCAAGTTTGATGCATAATGATATATTGTATGTATATGGTTTTTGTTGTCACTACTGTGATGAAGGAATTGGGATGTGATTTTATGTAAAATCTGATTTGGACGATGAGTGATGATAATTTGATTGTTAAAGTATGAGTATATGGATTTAGGATTAGATTAGGTGATGAATTTGATGAATATGGTATGTTAGAAGTTGAAATTGATGATACGAATGAATTAATAGATAAACAAGTTGATTAGGTTATTGATCTATGATTTTCCAGTATGTTCACGTGTTCTTAAAGTGATAGATTTGATTGAACTTGAAGTTATATAATAAATCTTAAGTTCGGAAAAATTTAGGAATGATTTATGATGAATTGGTAGATGATTGATCTTGAGAATTATGATTTTCTTGCTTGATTGATGATATGTTTAATTTTAAAAAATTATGAAATATTATGTTTAATTTGAGTTAATTTGGTGGAGCTATGTTTAATAAATGAATAGGAATTGGATTTGATGTAAAATGAAGCATAAAAGTGGAATTATGTTGAAATTGGGCTAGTAGGAATGGATTTGAATGTTTAGGTGTGCTCTAGAATAATAGGTTTGTTCTAGAAATGTTTTGGGCTTGAAACTGAAAAATAAATGATATTTTAGATTTTAGAAAGGAATAGAAACATGTGGGCTTTGGTTTTGAGTGAATTGGACCTAACTTGGATAAGTTATGGATCTTTAAAGTTAACAATTCGTAATTTTGTGTAATATGAAAATTTAAGGCCTCAAAAATGAATAAAATGAGGCTTTTTAAGTTAAAATAGATAGTAGAGGTAAGGGATTAAATAGCTTTTGTTTCACTTGATTTAAGTTTAAATTGAATAAGTTATAGTCCTTTAAAATTTAGGCATTTAAAAATGATGAATTGGAATTGAACAATAGTTAGCTTAATTAACTTGACCAAGGCCAGCTCAATCTCAAGCTAGTTCATCTATATAGGGCCAATGACCATCCTTTCACCCTCTCCATGGATGGCCTACATGATTAATAATTAGATTGCTTGAGCTTAATTAAATTTAACTATTCTAAATGAACTAAATGGGAATTAACTTAATAAACTGGATTTAAGCGACCAATGGGCCCAATGGCCAAAATCTAATTAGGCCCATTCTCTTCCAAGGCTCATACTTGAAATGAGTCTTATTAAAAATAAAGAATCCAAATCAAGCCTTAAGCAAAATTAAGGCTCAAATCGAATTAAATACTTAAAATGAACTAGACTTAGGATTAATGAAATAAAATGGATTTACAAGATTATAGTAGAACTTAAATGGGCCCAAGACCCAAAACTTATTTGAACTCATTAATCTTTAGAGCTCATGCTCTAAATGAGCCCCAATAAATAAATTAAACCTAAATGAGCCTTAAACCCTATGAGCCCCTAAATTAACTAAACGCTTAAAATGAAATTAAAATTAGACTTAATAATCAATTGGGTATAAGACATAACAAATAGGACTAATTGGACATAATAGGCCTAGGTTAATTAAAATAGATCAAAGTAACCTAATTGGATTTAAAATGAACTCGATGATAATAATTAGACCTTAGTAACTTAAGGGTTGGTGAGCCTAATGTTAAACATAAATGGTTCTACTATTCTTTAAGGGCCCAAATACTCTAATTAGGTCTTAGACATATTTAAATTTAAATTCAAATGATTTATTAGACTTAAATGAATAAACCTTAAATGGTTTGAGCCAAAATTTGCTAAAAGCTAATTAGGCCAATTCTTATTGGGCTCATTGCTAGTATAGACCTTAAATAGTCTAAAACAACCTTAGAGTAAAATCCAATCACTTATAATAGCCAATTGATTTAAGTTTTCTTTTTCATACATAAAATCGGTTTAACATGCTCAATGGAAACTTAAATTACGATTTGGGAATCTTTTATCTAGTTAACCATCGAATTAAAATTTTTCTTTTTAAGTTATCTCTAAATAATTTTATAATGATTTTATCTACCTAATTAGGGTCTTAGAGCTATATTTAGAGTTTATAAACTAATTTTAGTTCAAATTCAATAAAATTGAATGTAAGAGAAAAAAGGTCATTTTTGGTAAATTGTCTTCAAACCTCAAGAGTTCACTCTTAATGACTTAAAAATGATTCTAATTGAGTTATCTAATGATTTTGGGCATCAAGTTATGGTCAAATCGGGTCCAATGGCAAAATGGTCATTTTTGGCAAAATTGATCTCTAAATTTTGATTTTTCTTTTCCAATTGACTCTAAATAATTTCTTAATGATTTTATTCACTTAATTAGAGTCTTGGAATTTTATTCAGGGTCACTAGACTATTTTGAAGCTATTTTCGATAAAGTTGAGTTTAAGGACAAAAGGTCATTTTAGAAAAAAAAAATTAGCCCTAAATTTTGTAAATCCTTTCTTAATTAACTTTAAAATTTCCTTTTTAATTCCATTAACCTCATTTAGAAATTAGGGGTTTTTCAAGTGAATTCCACCTATTTTTCTTAATGGAATCAGAACAATATAAGAATTTTAAAAATAAATGATGCAGTTAGAAGGAGTTTACCACTTCAAGTAAGCTACCCCCCTCTTTAAGTCTTGTAGTATCTCTAGGATTCTTAGCAAGTTGTGCAATAGTGTTTCATAATGCATCACATGTCTAACATGTAAGTGTCACTTATTTGACACATCAATGCCACATATGTAACACATCAATCTTATAAATTTGACATGTTAATGCCAAGCATCTGACATGTTGATGCAACGTATCACATAATGTGCCACGTTAGTGCTACAACATCGAGGTAATAGAATCCCTTGTGTGAATCATTTCACCTAATATTGATCCTTCATTTTAACTAGTTGAAAATTTGATTATCTATTTGAACATACATCCAAATGTTGATCCCCTCTGAGATAATTTCCTGATATGATTTGAGGTTGTGGGTGCACAGTAGATGCTTAGGGGGTGGTGTTGAAGGTAAGGGCATTGAAGCTAAGGTTGGAGGCAAAGCCAAAGCTTGAGCCCAAACCTTATAGTTTAATAGATATAGAAGGATATAATAGATGGCTATGAGAAAGGTAATAGTTAGCATTAAACCCTCAGCTATATCATTAAGGACTCTATAAAGTTTGGAGCGCTCGCCTAGTTGTTTTTCACGTAAGTAGGAGTAGCCATATTTTAGAAGGCAATGTAGCAGTTTGATTAATGCCAAGAGGGTATATATAGTGTTTGGAAAAGTGTTAGTATAAGAAATTTTTCTCAAAATTGAACTTATGTGCACAAATGATGATTCACCATATTATGTATTTACTAAAGCCATTTCCATTTCTTTTAGTAATGCCTAGATATGGCAAGTTGTTTAGCTTAACTCTCCTATATAAGGAGAAAAGTGACTACTTTTTATCCAGTCATCACCACCAAAGCTAAGTGGTGCATTTGATGATAATTTATAGAAAAAGAAAGGTTAAGTGATCTCAACCAATGAAACAAGTGAATTTCACCCATTTTTTAGAATGGAATAAGAATAATATAAGAATTTTAAAAATAAATGATGTAGCTAAAATGAGTTTACCACATCAAGTAGGTTAACCCCCCTCTTTAAGTCCTTTAGCATCTCCAGAATTCTAAGCAAATGGTGCAACAGTGTTACATAACATGTCACATATGTGACACATCAATTCCACATATTTGACACTTTAGTACTTGACGGTGATTTTTACAATAATATTGTATTTTAATTTAAGGATTTATGGCCATCTATAATAAAATTGATATGATATCACAAAATTGACTAGCTACGTAAATTTCCATATCCTTTCCAACAACTTGTAAGACTCCACCACCCAATATCTACAATAAGCAAAATGCACCCTAAGAATAAAAATCCATCAAGTATTTTACATTATGAAAAGCTAACGCTTACCTCTTGATATATCTTTATGTGATCAACTGATCCAAAGGTTATAATGACACCTTTAGACTTACCTAAAACTTCGTTCGAAACATTGGAATAAATAAAATGAGACTACAATACTTCACCTGAATCCTACTTGTTGATCTAAATTAGCCTAGAAAAAGTTTCTACTGATAGATACCATAGAATGATACATAAAAAAGGTATTAGTGAACCAAACTGGCAGATGGTTTATACAGTTTTTCACTCAATAGTTAGGTAATGTTTGAAGGCTCAAGTAATAAGTTTCTAAAAATTCTTTTTGATTAATAAAAAAGTCTAATTAAGGTCAAATGTAGAACTAAAAGGATTAAAATTGATTTAAATAGCACATTAAAAAGAAATTTCTAAAATACATGGAATTATACATCGATACTAAAACCAAACAACTACATTACAAGTTTATATCACTTATTCATTACAAACAATATTATACTAATAGAGTTAGGAGTATTATGCTCCCAAAGACCAACATAAAAAAGAACTTAACATAGCCACTTCAACAATTAAAAAGGTACTCGCATCCAACCTAATGGCAACAACATTATATACTCCTACAAGCATAAATGACAAATAAAAACTAGTTAAGCAATCTTTCATGTGCATTAAGAGAAAAAAAGGATTAAATAAAGAAAAATAAAATCAAGTGCACCTACCTAAAGTATTACTTGTCAACTAACAATATTAGACAATTAAGTAGCTTTAGCACAATGATATTTGGTTGAGAGAGTACAGTAGGATCTTAGAGGGGTGGTGATGTAGGTAATGGCATCAAATCTGAAGCTGAAGGTTAAGCTTGATAGCTCGAACTTTCCAGCGTAATAAAGATTGAAAATAAAATAGATAAAAGGGAGAGTGATAAGAGCAGCAAATAAGCCCTCAAATATTTCATTAAGGACTCTATACAGTTTGGATTGACCACCTTAGTTGCCATCTAAGATATGAGAAGAAGACATTAATTAGCAAACAAAATGAGATTTCAATTAATGAATATAGGGTATATATAAAATGGAGAATGCATAAATAAAAAATGACGAACCACCTTAACGTGCATCATTGAGTAATTTCACCATATGTGTTCACACTAGATGTGGGGATGAGACTTAGTTATTAGGTTGCATTAGTTAGTAAAGAGTTATATATTTCTATTATGGATCTTTTTTCTCTAGAGAACTCTAGATTGCTTTGTAAAAGATAGTATGGTATGAATACTTGTACTGTAGCTATTTTGAAGTAAGAAGGAGCTCGATTAGTTTTTAGTTGAGCAAGTTTGCTTAAGGAGACTTCATAGCTCAAGTTTATATTACATTATCTGTATATAATAAATAGTTAATAGTTTTTGTTTATATTATTTTTACATGTAATATAACATACAAATAATATATATATATATATATATAAACTATTAACTATCATCTATAGATAAGGTAACAGTCTATGTACTATTTCTTGCGCTCTATATCAATAAAATAGCCTATTGTTTATCCTAAGATAGAAGAATCACAACAATTGGCGTCGTTTTTAGCTCATCTATGCTTCGATTTTCTTGATCATCTTCCTTTACAATAATGAGAATGAATGCCTAAATTTCAAATACACTCATTCCAATTCCATATCCCTTAGAAATGACCACATAAGGCAAGTTTTTTAACATAACAATTTGAAATAAAGACAAAAGCAACACACTTTTCTCATTAGCTATCACCACTAAATCTAAGTGGATCACTTAGTAACAACTAATAAAAAGAAAAAGGGTTGTTAAGAGACCTAAGGGAATGAAGGTTCGACGAAAATTGAGAAAATGATGCACCCAATGCAAGTAATTTTTGGATAAAATATCACATTAACCCATTGCAAGTTACTCTAGTAGTAAATATGAATGGCTATCTAATGCATATAACTTTACTGACATTTTATTGTCTGTATATGTAATTGAAGTGAACAACACTTAATAAGGAAAAGATATAACATGTAGCCATATAGTAATTGGATTCTTGTTTGGATACTATAACTAGATTCCATCAATAGAGAAGCCTCTTGCTAAGGATTTTCTAAGGGGTAATAAGAAAGAAAAAATGTTGACAAACAAAATGAGATCATCATTCAAATAATTCCACTAGCTATCATATTACAAATATAAATATATAGGAAAAGATAGAGTAAATATAACCTAGAAACACAAAAAGGAAGTAATGTCTATCCTAGAAACTATAGAAAGGTACACCGATAACCAGTGGAGAGGTCATCTTCCTCTAATAGGGTCTTATTCTAGGAAACATAACAACATGTATACTGATGAAGTTAGGTGAAATTTGGAACTTGAGAAGTCACACGAGAATACTAAGTTAAATGAACTTTCACCAAACAGTAGTTCTTGTGTGTATAATGACTACCCTAGGAACTATAGTAAAGTAGACTAATAACCAAGTAGTTTGCTTTAACCCTTAAGATGTCATCTTCCTCCAATAAGGTCCTATTCTAGGAAACATAACGACATATATATCGATGAAGTTAGGAGAATCTTGGAACTTCAAAAGTCACAAAAATATTGAGTTAAAAGAACTTTCACTAAGCTCCGATTCTTAGGGAAAAAAAACAATTTCTTATCCTTGGAACTATAGTAAAAGTAGACCAATAACCAAGGAGTTTGCTTTAATTTCCAAGAGGTCATCTTCCTCTACTAGGGTACTATTCTAGGAAACATAATAGCATATATCGGTAGGTTAGGTGAATCTTGGAACATAAGAAGTCACACAAGAATACTAAGTTAAAAGACTTTCACCAAGCTTCGGTTCATAGGAAAAAACGATGGAATTGATGCCCATCCTAAGAGCTATAATAAATTAGACTGAGAACTAGGGAGTTTGCTTTAGCCCCCAAAAGGTCATCTTCCTCTAATAAGGTCCTATTATAGGAAGCATAATAGCATATATACTAATGAAGTTAGGTGAATCTTGGAACTTAAAAAGTCACACATGAATACTAAGTTAAATGAGCTTTCACCAAGTTACGGTTCTTGGGCTAAAACAATGGAATTAATGTCTATCCTTTGAACTACAACAAAGTAGACCAATAGTCAAGGAGTTTACTTTAGCCCCGAAGAGGTGATCTTCCTCTAATAGGCCCTTAATCTAGGAAACATAATAGCATATATACCAATGATGTTAAGTGAATCTTGGAACTTGAGAAATCACACGACAATACTGAATTAATGAACTTTCACCAAGTTGCGATTCTAGGGCAAAAACAATGCAAAGACAACTATCGATAGGTATAAAAAAGAAATTAACATAGCCACTTCAACAATTAAAAAGATATTTGCATCTAGCCTAATGCAACGACATTATAGATCCTTGCTAGCATTAATGACAAATAAAAATTAGTTAAGTAATTTTTTATATGCATCAAGTGAAAAAAAAGAGGATAAAATAAAGAAAAAGAAAATCAAATGTAACTCCATCAAAGCTTTAATAAAATGATAGTTGAAATTGAATTCATTTAATGATATCTTTTAGTTTTTGTAACTTACCATCCGATATGTGACTAAGTGAGTAAGACCATCACTATTAAGTTGCAAAAAGAACTAGTAGAGCAATTTATCATAGATACTTAATAAAATTCCATAAGTTATTGGCCAAAGGAGTTGTTTGTTCAATTAGCCAAAGGAGTTGTTTGTTCCATTAGTAGAAGGTTCTTAATTTATTGCATATGGTGGAGTGGGTAAGGCTACAAGTGATGGAATACTCCCTCCATTGGGAAGTGAATATTTTCCCAATGGTGATTTTTACAACTCTTGTTACTTTACAATTCTTTACTATATAGACTCTAACAATAAGTGCACACGCCTTCTTAAGAAGAAATACTAATACCTATATAGAGACAAATCTTATGATCTTGTGTATTTTAGTTACATGCTTTGTTCACTTTTGATTATAGCTTCCAATTAGGTGGTTTAGGAGGAAAGTGTACTTAATTTATGTGATAATAGAGTTTACATCTATGCTTTCCAATAATTTAGCTACATTGTAATGGAGAGGGGAAATATGAATTCTCTTGTGGGATCTTTAAAGCAATACATCTTTATTGTAATTGCTAAAATGTATTATACCTAATATGGTACACAATTTCATTTGGACTATCCAATGATGAATGTAAAATGAGATCTTTATCATCCTAACCCTAGGGATTTTATATGAAGCTGCATTGGCACATATAATCTCACTTGCATTACCTAACTAGGAATGTAAAACGAGATCTTCATCGCTCCAACCGCAACAATTTTACATGGTAATCTATCCTTAATGAACCTTTTACCTCAAAGTAAATAAATATTCTCCCATGTAGTAGAATGTGGCTATCACATTATGACAACACATTGATGCTACCATAAAAATTGAACTAAATTTGAGGAAAACTAGCATGTCATAACTAACCAATGTGTTAGATTGTGTTATGGTGATAAAACTATGAGTACTCACTAGGTCAATCTCTTGAGGAAGAATGGGGTCAATTAAATACTAGACTTGACTTACCATTCTAATAGAAGCAAATCAAATAATGAGATTGATTAGAAATTATAAGACTAGATTAACAAAAATGGAAAGACTACAATGCTCCATTGCATTAAAGTGTGGATTCATGATGCCTTATCATTTAGAATTGCTAGCAAATTATGTTAGATTAAGTATTGAACGTGATATTCAAATGGATTTTAGTGGAATTCACTTAAATTCATCTCCTTAATTGGGTAGATGAAATTCATTATATAGCAAAAACCTTAGTTATGGTGCATTTTCCTATATGATCAATTAGATATTTGGCTACCGTCACTAACCTAATATTCTAGTTATAAATATGGATTAATCGCTTGGTCTCATAATCCATTTTTACAACCACATTAAGTAAGTGAATTTACGTTAACTAATGGTCATGCAATCTTATAAAATTACTATAACTACATCCTATAGAGTTTAAATCCTTGGTTGGGCAATTGAAAATTCCTAAGTGTGCTAATCCTAATGGTCATGCAATTTAGTACACTTTCAAGAGCAACTACACTAAAAATCCATTTTTAAACACATCAATACTCATTCTACATTGCTTCGCGTAAACAATTCCATCAAAACATCACAAACCTACAAAAAAAAAATGTTTAGCTATCCTTAATGATAATAAAAACAATAGCAATAATCATAAGTAAATTGCAAAAAATAAACATAGATATAAGTTTATAATGAATTGAGTTTAGAATACACCTAAAAACCCAAATCCAAGTATTCAAAACCCGTGATTTTAAGGCTTTGAATTGAGTTGAGAATACACCCACACACCTAAATCCAAGTACTCAAAACTCATGATTTTAAGGCTTGCAATATGTTCTCAAGGCTACAAATTACATGAAAACAAGAAAATCCACTAAAACTATACTAAATTATGCTAAACCCTAATAAACCTTAAAGCTTTATGAAGAAAATGAGAGAAAATAGTGTTGAAAATGGTATCTATCTCAAACTATACTAAATTATGCTAAACCTTAATAAACCTTAAAGTTTTATGAAGAAAATGAGAGAAAATAGTGTTGAAAATGGAATGTAAATATATACATATATATAATATATATGCAACACACTGATAAGACAATATGGTAAGTTATCAACTAGACATTGCACACGTGTCAACTCCTCATGCATTAGGCTTTAAGGTAACATTGTAGTGGCTAAGGTCTTAGTGTGGCGATCAGACGATGATCACAGCAACTTTTCAAATAGTAGAGAGCCATTTTGGAGCCATCTGTGTTCTCTGAAAGTATTGGCTAGACAACTCATCCTTCCTCCCATCATTCAGACAATATGAAGCATATTGGCTGGATGTTGTGCCTTATTCTAACTAATCCTTCTTTTGTTCTCCTCCAATCAAACTATGGGGGCTACTAGTGAAATGGTAACCCTTGTGCACTTGCACAAAGCATTAAAAATCAATCATTTTCATGTATGAACACAATCTTTTTTAGTATTTTTGCAATTTAAGCTTAGTTAATCTACTTTGTGCATAATGTACACTTTGCTCATGTAATTAATCAAAATTGATACAAAATTATGCACAAGTGCAACTTTTAAGTGGGGAAAAATCATGAAACTACCCCCAACTTGAGAGTCTTGCTTGTCTTCAAGTAAGTTTACAAAAGTTCACAATTCCAAAATTCAAGAGGATAAGTTATGCTTCCCTTACAATTTTCAAACCACAACTTGTGAAAGTATATCATGCAATGGAAGGATTCAAGATTTCCATTCATTTTGTTGTCAAACACTAAGAGTGATGTCTCATTTATTTCCTTATTATGATCAATCTAATGCAATTCAATTAGTAATAATGCAATTAGTTTACCAATCGATGCTTAAAGAAGTTAAGAGTATTATTTGAGCTAAGTTTAGGAAACTTGAAATCAAGTTAAATATCCTAAATCAAAGAAGAGTTGTGAGCACCTAAGAAGTTGATTCATGTGTATACCACTCTTTTCAAAACCTTAAGTATGACAATGCAAAGCCTAGCTCATGATTTTACTTTGTTTTCTCAAATTTTTCATTTTTGCACTTTTTGTTTACCTTTTACTTTAGTTGCACTTATGTGTCTCAAAGTTTTGTTCAAGGGAGCTCTTTATTCCTCTCTTTTCTCTCTTTTTCACTCATGCACTTTGACATAATTTAGTTGAAAGCTCTTTATTTCTTTCCTTTTTCACAGTGCGGTCACTAGGGGTTCTTGAACTTGTCTAAGAATTATTCGTTCAAGGAAACATGTCCTACATTTATTAGGCACCTCAAATTTCCACCTATAATCTTTTTTGCTTTGTTTTTGTTTTTGATTGGGATCACCCTAACTTAATCATTTTTCATTCTTTTGGGGTCAAGAAAACTTTTAAATATAAGCCAACTTTGATAAGATTGTCAAACTTTACTGAACATTGTCAAACTTTAAAGACTTTCTAGAAATTATAAGAATCATTCTTAATGTCTATTACATTCATTTGCTTGTCATTGCATTCACATGCTTATTAATTAACTTGCTCGAAATTTGTTTGAAAAGCTTAATAATGGGTATATCTTACTAAGTTGGATACATCTTATAGCCCCACATTGTTTTCTTGTTTTAAGAGTCTATCTAGTTAGTACCTGATTGCTAGATCCTAAACGCTAGTAAATAGGATATCAGAAGACTGTGTGTGTGTGAGATAAGAGCTGAGAACATTTATGACTTCAAACCAATAAAGGAACTCCTAAATTAAAATGCATTGTGATTAAACTGATAATAGAAACTTATACTACTAAGTATTATTGCTACTATTACTATTATTATATTGTTAGATATTTTGTAGGTCCCATGTCCCAAACTTGTCAAATAATAACATGATGAAACTAAGTAGTTATATTATTTATTGGTCTTTTTTATTACATGGAACTGTAATTCTGCCTAAAGTAACTTGAAGTAACTACACCTTGTACATTGTATTAGAAGTCTCTAAATGACAATGGACTTATTCCTAGACTTTTTATATCGTGTATGAAAGGCTATTACGACAAGAGTACCCCTTAGGGCATGATTGGGGATGTATATTTTATCCTAAGGTTTATGTGAAGCGTAAAGGAGAGCCATCATGGTAGGAGAATTTTCGAGAACACACTAGAAACAGACTACAATCTTTTGTTTTGTCTTATTTTTCATCTCATATCGTGTAGTATTTTGGTAATTTCAAAATTATTACAGATCTCGATACTTCCTTCTTTAGTGTTATTGTTCCATGGGAACTGTATTGTGAGCCCAGAGTGTATCGAATCGAAACAAGCTTAGCTTATCATTATATCGGCTCGATTCGATTCAACTCGACTCGTTTAAATCCTGTCGACGAGTCCGTTAATGCTATAGAAGAAGATCGGCTCAAGCTTTGGAATTTTGACTAAATCAATAGTCAGTTTCCATAAGTACTTGTGGTAGCTCCAGTTGTCTCCTTAGAATGCAATTCAAGAGGATGTGAGATGGTACTTAAAAGTAGATTAAGTTTGTAAAGTCTATTTCGTTAAAAAAAAAGAGAGAGAGAGGAGAAAGTACGAATCGAAATAGCGGAAGCCTGGGATAGCATTCGATTCGCTCAAATAATAAGGATTTTGTATTAATAACTCGATCTTTGCTTAGAAAATATATTATATTGCCGTCATTGATAACAACGAAAAAGCTGCAGTTTGAAGTAATTTGATGGAACTACTTCAAGCTTTATCTTTTAAAATAAATTATTTATTTTTTCTTACATCGACCTTATGATGTATGCAGCAAAATAAATGATGATCTTAGTTTCCAGCTCAGTTCAACAGGAGAAGTTTCAAGAGCGATGTGCAGATTTATTCTTCTTTGTGTAGCAAGGTATTAAGTGTTGAAGATACAAATTCCGATTTGTTTTCTTTTCTTTTGCTTATTTAGTTATCTATTAGACATAAATTCTATATTGTAAGATTGGATAAGTATGATGGAATAATAGATAAACACGTTATCTTAAGATCATTAGTTAGTTCTATTTTTTAGCTATTAAATCAGATTGTAATCTTGATATATTTGATTTGAATGGAATAAGAAATTTAGTCTGTTCCGAATTTTATTTGCTTTTGTTCTTGCTCCAAAGTTTGGATTTCAGTTTTGATAAAGTAGATCGGATTTGTTTTTGCGTTTTTCTTCAATTGGTATCAGAGCTACAATGAACAACACAACTCAACTATCGGTTTCTATTCTAGATGGGAAAAATTACAACCGTTGGTGTGTTTAAATGAAGGTCCTATTTGAGTATCATGATCTACTTGAAGTGGTGGAGAATGGGTGCTTGTATTGGCAAAAAATGCGAATGATATGCAAAGGGCAGCAAATCGCGATTTAAGAAAGAAAGATAAGAAGACACTATACTTCATTCATCAAGGAATGAATGATGAAATGTTTGAACAAATTGAAGGAGCCACCACATCCAATGAGGTGTGGAATATTTTGTCCACTTCATACAAAGGTGATGAAAGGATCAAAAGGATACGCCTCCAAACTTTGAGACGACAATATGAGCTGCTGCAGATGGCCTCCAACGAATCGGTTGATGCATACATCAATAGAATTCTCGTGTTGACAAATAACATGAAAACAAATGGTGAGACCTTGTCCAAACAAAGCAAGGTTGAGAAGATCCTGAGAACATTGCATTCGAGATTTGAGCACATTGTAACAGCAATAGAAGAGAGTCATGATCTATCAACTATGATAGTTAAGCTATTGTCTGGTTCACTATGAGCACATGAACAAAGGATGAATGAAAACAAGTTGGATAAACTAATTGAGCAAGCCTTTCAATCGTAAATCTCCATAGGAAGTTCCTATCAACGACATGAAAACTTTCGTGGTAGAAGAAGAGGACGAAGTGGTAATCACTTCAACAAAATCAGGAGTGATCTGAACCATGGTGCTATAGATCAGCACAATGCAAATCTCAACGCCAAGCAAGGATGTGGCCGTGGACGTAGCAGAGGAAGATTCGATAAGTTCAATGTAGAATGCTTCAACTGTCACAAACAAGGACATTATGCAAGTGAGTGTAGACTTAAGGATAGAACTCCAATTGCAAACTATGCACAAGAGATGCGCAATCAAGAATCGGTTGAGAGTGATCATGCATTGCTAATGGTCTCTTCATCAAATGAGATATCAGATTCCCACACTTGGTATTTAGACACTGGTTGTACGAATCACATGTGTGGTCGGAAGGAGCTGTTTGCTGAGCTTGATGAGACATTTCAAGCAAAAGTGAAGTTTAGGGATGGCAGATGTGTCCTGGTGACGGGGAGAGGAAGAATTCTTATTACACTAAAAAATGGAGATCATAAGTACATTTCTAATGTGTTCTATGTACCAGATATGAAAAGCAATCTATTGAGCATGGGCTAACTACTCGAGAGAGGCTATGAAATGCATGTGTTTGGAAATGAATTTACAATTCGAGACAAACAAGGTACGCTAATCTTAAAAACTTGTTTATCTAAGAATCGTATGTTTTCTATGGACATTAGCAAGGGAGAATTCAAATGTTTGAATGCAATCGGGAATGATGAGTTGTGGCTATGGCATCTTCGCTTTGGACGTCTAAACTTCCAAAGTTTGGAAGCGCTAGCAAAACAAAACATGGTGAGAAGATTACCACAAATCAAACATCCGGATCAACTATGCGAAGCTTGTATCATTGGTAAGAACCACAGATCGCCATTCTCAAAAACATTGGAACGAGCAAAATCTCCCTTGGAGCTAGTCCATACTGATGTTTGTGGTCCAATGAACACCATCTCAATTGGAGACAATAGGTACTTTCTAATATTCATTGATGATTTTTCAAGAAAAACTTGGATTTATTTGTTGAAAAGTAAGGCTAAGGTATTAGATTGCTTTAAGAAATTTAAAGTATTTGTTGAAAACCAAAGTAGTCAAACACTCAAAGCAATATAGAGTGATGGAGGAGGTGAATATATCTCTAATGAGTTTAGGACATATTGTGAACAACATGGAGTATAACACAATACTACATTCCCCTATACTCCCCAACACAATGGAGTAGCCGAAAGGAAGAATTGAACCATTTTGGACATGGTAAGAAACATGTTGAAAGCAAAAGAAATGCCCAACAACTTTTGGGCAGAAGCGGTTTCATGTGCGGTGTATTTACTAAATAGATCACCCACTAAAAGTGTCCCCAATATAACTCCTATAGAAGTTTGGAGTGGCTTTAAGCCAAACGTATAGCATCTAAAGGTTTTTGGCTTTATTGCCTATGTCCATGTTCCTGCAGCAACGAGGACAAAGTTGGATGATAGAGTTGAGAAAACAATTCTCATTGGATACAAACAAGGTGGTTATAAGCTGTATAACCCAATGACTAAGAGGATTAAAGTTAGTCGTGATGTAACCTTCATTGAAGATGAAATGTGGAAGTGGAGTGTT
This sequence comes from Laguncularia racemosa, assembly GCA_037954665.1. Taxonomy (NCBI): domain Eukaryota; kingdom Viridiplantae; phylum Streptophyta; class Magnoliopsida; order Myrtales; family Combretaceae; genus Laguncularia; species Laguncularia racemosa. Next base: position 6,644,615 of record JBBMOL010000016.1, read on the forward strand.
GATATTCAAGAGGATTCCCAGAAGTTTGTCATCCATGTTATTGAAGAAGATTCAACGGAATCAGCTACAAATGGAAGTACAATTCAATTGTTTGAAATAGGAAGACCTAGAAGGGAACATAAACCATCTGCATATTTGCGAGATTTTGAAACAAGCTTCAGTGGGAAGATTGATGATGGAGAGCTTGTGCATCCTGCCTTCCTTGCAGATGTAGAACCAGTAGTGCTCGAAGAAGCAATTCGAAATCCCAAGTGGATGAATGCTATGAATGAAGAGATGATGGCAATTGAGAAGAACAATACATGGAAGCTCATTGATCTTTTGCAAGGTCACAAGGCTATTGATGTGAAACGGGGTTTACAAGATTAAGGTAAAGGCAAATGGTGAAGTTAAGAGATATAAAGCAAGGTTAGTTGCAAAGGGATTTGAGCAGAGACAAGGCTATGGTTATGAGGAGATTTTTGCGCCTATTGCAAGAATGGAGACCTTGTGTTTGATAATAGCATTGGCTGCTCGAAGACAATGGAAAATTCACCAAATGGATGTAAAGTCAGCTTTCCTTAATGGTTCACTTGATAAGGAAGTGTATGTAAAACAGCCACCTGGATTCATACAATGCGGAAAAGAAGACAAGGTGTATAAACTTAACAAAGCCTTATATGGTCTCAAGCAGGCACCAAGAGCATGGAACAAACGAATTAATTTGTTCCTTAGTGAAGCTGGTTTTCAAAAATGTCTTTCTGATCATGGCTTATATGTGAAAGGTAATGGTCATGGAGATTCACTAATCTTGTGTCTTTATGTCGATGATATAGTGTTCATAGGAAACAATCTTCACATGATCAATGAGTTCAAGCAGTCCATGAAGAATGAGTTCGAGATGACTGATCTCGATCTTATGTCTTATTTTCTTGGCATTGAAGTTATTTAGAAGGATGATGGAATCTTCATCAGCCAAAAGAAATATGTGAGTGAGGTACTGATAAAGTACAAAATGGAAGATGCAAAACCAGTTCAAACACCAATTGAAACAAGTACAAAGCTGGTTAAGGACGGAGATGAACGAAGTGTTGATCCGACACACTTCAAACAAATTGTTGGAAGCCTTAGATACCTCACTTGCACAAGACCTGACATATGTTATGTAGTAAGTTTAATTAGCAGATTCATGGAATGTCCTCGACAGCAACATCTACAAGCAGCAAAGCGGATCATAAGATACATCAAAGGGATGCAAGATCTTGGTTTGTTCTTTACATCAGTTGAAGAATGTGAACTTGTGGGATATTCGAATAGTGATTGGGGAGGAGATTTGGATGAAAGAAAAAGCACAAGTGGCCATTGTTTCTTATTTGGGAAGACTGCATGTTCATGGACATTGAAGAAGCAATCTATTATGGCTCTATCAACATGCGAAGCTGAGTATATAGTAGCGGCTTCATGTGTATGTCAAGTGATTTAGCTTAGTAATATAATGAGTCAAATTGGATGTGAGCTGCAAGTTCCTTTGAAGATTTATGTAGATAATATATCTGTAATTAATCTAAGCTAAGAATCCGGTTTTTCACGGAAGGAGAAAGCACATTGATATTAGATATCATTTCCTAAGAGATCAAGTTGCAAAAGGAGCGATCAAGCTAGAACATTGCAAGACTGAAGATCAAATTGCAGACATCTTCACCAAACCACTAAAGATTGATTCATTTATCAAGTTGAGGAACCTACTTGGAATGAAGAATCCTCCAAATCAAAATTAAGAGAGGACATTGAAGATACTAATTCTGATTTGTTTTCTTTTCTTTTGCTTATTTAGTTATCTATTAAACATAAATCTTACATTATAGAATTGGATAAGTATGATGGAATAATGGATAAATACGTTATCCTAAGATCACTAGTTAGTTCTATTTTTTATCTATTAAATCATATTGTAATCTTGATATATTTGATTTGAATGGAATAAGCAATTTAGTGTGTGGCTTTTACGTTTGGTGTATTGCTGCTGTTCCTTTTGTTTTTCTGCTGCATTACGGTGTGTTTGCTATTGCTTTGCTGTTGTTGCTCTGTTCCGAATTTTATTTGCTTTTGTTCTTGCTCCAAAGTTTGGATTTCAGTTTTGATAAAGTAGATCAGATTTGTTTTTGCGTTTTTCTTCATTAAGTGCCAAAAATGATTATCACTTCGGATAAGTTTGTTATATGAAAAAATCCCTCCTGTATGTATTCTGTAAAATGTGATCACTAATATATCTAGAATAAACCCTCAACAAACTTCTAGTTAGAAAGTTCAATGAAGAAAGATAGTTTTATGCGACTCCTTATACAAAAGAATCGGTAAACCATCGCAGTTGTGATGTGTACCTTCAATTTATAACTATTGGATTACAACATTTCCGCTTACGTCTTCTTGCTTTCCTGAGAATTCGCTCTGTCTCTGCATTGACTTCATTGATCATTATGCTTCCTGATATCCTCCAACAAAAGGTATGCATAAGGACTTTTAAAGCATATACACATATAAACTTTAAGCATGGTTTATACGACAATTGTTAAATAATAGAATATGCTATATTAACAAGACAGCGTTCAAGAAGATGACATATTCAAAATTCTATGTATGACTAGATAAAAAGAGAAGAATTCAATGTAAAGATACTCATTGTTTCTATTTTCTTCCTACAAATTGTTCAGAGTTGAAAGATCAGCACTTTCAAAGAAAAATGACCAATATGTTTTCATAGCGTTGAATAATGTTCATGAAGTTGAGTAGTGAACAAGCATTACTCCGACTATTAATTGGTACCTAGAAATTAGGATATTGTACCTACACAGTATCTCTTCACAGTCTATGGAGTCAAACTTCATGAAACTGCATGTTCTTAATCTGATAATGCAGGAAAAATGACAGCTATATGTTATATCAAAAGGAGAAGAAAAGGTCCCCTTATAAACCCATTCAGTTATTTATAAGCACCTGTCTCCTTTCCATCAAGAAGGCAGGAAAAGCCTCCATCAATCTCCTCATCCGATTCAATAAGGAGCCTACACTCTTTTTCTTGCTTGATGAACTGCAATGCAATAAAGACGGCAATGATCTTAGTTTTCCTCTGTAAGCGTAACCTTCTTTCTTACAAAAACAGAGAGGTAAATCACCATATAGAAACCAGTGTCAGCTAGGTAGAATTCTTAAAAAACACGCATTGAAGGCTATCTACATCTTTGGAATGAACAAGAATCTCCTCATTTGCAACTTTTTCTCTCTTGCCACTTTATACATGATATAAAAGAGTAATAAAATTGAAAATACCTTCCTTTGAGAAGGAACTTCCTTTTGTCTGTGCTCCCTCCCTGATGCCCTTACTAAAGTGGCTTGTCCTAACTTCACCGATCTCCACCCTTCCATTTCTGTTTTTGGTGCAAATTTTACTTGTGGGGGAACCACCTTTGCAACTGGACTGGAACAAGCACATTTTAGACCTCAAAGAATGGGGCATGATGACGATTAGAAAAAGTGCAAAAACTTGCAAAGGCAATCAAACAGGTCAAACAAATCAGCACATGCAAAAAATGCATGGATGGGCATCTTCTATGGACATACATTTTCACTAATAAAAATGTGACAATAGTCCAAGTTAAAGTGGAATGGCATGCTTTACTTGATTGCCAAGAGATGGAAATTAGCTTAAAACCATAGGTGACATACTTCTTGTAATGCTGCATTCCTCCGCATGGGGATACATGAACTCCAGCACTCTAAAAACTTCAAGACTTAGATAAGTGCAGTTAAGATTGGAAAGTCCAATTAAAATCCCAGAAAAGGGTACCTTATATGTACAAACCGAAGGGGATGCTGAATTTTGGTTTGGTCTTTTCAGGGCAGAGATTATCTCCTGCAAATAGCAGATAAATGAAGAAGCACTACTGCATAAGAACATTCTAACTCAATTAGCTGTGAAGTTGGCAACCGGAAAAGACCTGAGAGTATTTTGTCCAAGAATACAATTGATTTGACCAGTAAATTATTATCAAGAAGCAGCAGAATACACGAACTCTATGGGGGAAGAAAGACCTTTCACTGCGAATTTACATAATAGATCACTGTGTTGGACATGCCTGTATTTCCTTGGTGAGTCTATTGCAGAGGTGATCCTGAAGTTCCAACTTCGATTTTTCTATATGCTCTGACAGTCGTGAAAGTGCTGAGAATACTTCCTGCAGCTTGTCTACATGTGTAGACTTGCTCAGTTGGTCCGTAATTTTCTTCAAGCATCCATCGAGACTTGTTTTGATATCATCTTGCCCTTTGTTCTATTTCCCATATTTTAGTCGTATCAAAATGGTAATACCAGATAAACTGCACAGCAGCCAGCAAAAAGGAGAGCATGATAAGAAGTATAAATGTTGTTACCATCAGTTGTAGCGAGTTATCATGCTGCATTAACTTCTGACGCAGGGTTTCCACTGAGAAAACATCATGATTAATATGATTACCGATGATGCATAGAAACTTGATAGACTATAAAAAGAATGTAAAATTTATTCTATGGGATGAAACATACAATGAGATGAAAACCAAAGGAATGCGATCTATTGCATCTTATATGCTCATCCATAGAATTCTGGCAGATAATGCTCTTCAGATTTTGATACATTTGGAAACATAATAACACGATTTGTCTATTCAATAATTATTTTATTTATTTGCTTATTTATTTTTTACCAAATGGGACATGCAAGAAAGCTGTGATTATGGATTCTCCAACGCATCATGAAAGATTACTCACTTTCTAAATATACTTCTTTTGTTCCCTTGTTGACTTGCATGACATCACTCTGAACAGAATCCAAAACCATCCCTAACCTGCTTAAAGAAGCTTCCATCAATCCGATTCTTCGTTCAACTTCTTCAGTTAGCTGAGCTGCTTACGTGGACATATGGAAACAAAAGAATAATTCTGTTATAATTACAGATAAAGGGACCGTAAGACAATGACTTAAAGTTGAGTCCCAATCTCAATACAATGGATTACATCCCTGGTATTTGGTGGAAATTAATTATTAAAAGCCTAGTAATAGTGGAAGAATTTACTCACATCCGTTATCTGAGAATGAACGGGTACCCCATTTGCGGATAATATTGGTAGAATTCCTTGAAATTGGCATCTGGCTCTCTTCCCGTGAATGATTTACAGTAGCCAATTTCTTCACAGGGTTTTCTCTTTCTTGAGAGCTGTATCTCTGCATGGACAATGTGAAGGGGAGGAAAAACACATTGGAGAATGAAGAAGCAATTCACAGTACATCGAATTAGCACTAACAAGACCTTGCAAATCGCAGGATAGTAAATTATACTGAATGGAAATTTTCCATCGGCGCTAAGCGCTCAATAAAGAGAAAGTGCAAACGTTTTCTATACACATCAAAGGTGAATTACGCTCAAGAAACCAAATCAGTTGTTGGTAATAAATTTCTTCTAATCAAAAAGCACAAGTTGAGAAGGTCAGGACATCAAGGGAATAAGAAAGATTCCATAAGAGGAATGCAGAATCTTTCTAAACCGTACTTTCTCTCTCTCTCTCTCTCTCTCTACATAACTAAGGTTTTAAGCAATCAAAAAAGGCCACAAACAATAGGAAAGTTTCTAAAATAAATTGCATGCTGGAGATATTTAGTGAAAGCCACAATAGTTTTGTAAACCATCCTAAATGTACAACTCACGAATCGAATGCAAACAAGGCTAGACCTGTTCATTTGTCACAACCTCTTCGAGAGAATTCTGAGAAAGCTGAGAAAACATGCCATGTTGCGATGAAAGTCCCTGAGAGAATGATTGCTGTGATTGTTGCTGAGATCGAAGCAGCGATGCTTGTGTTGCTGCAGTTGACCTCCTGTTAAATTTTGGAACAAATAAAGGAGTAACCAGCGATACCCACCATTTTGCAATAAATCAAGCCCCAAGCACACCATAAACATTCCAAGAATTCCATAGTGCTGATCTATATAAGACCTGCTTGTCCAAAGAAGTTGCAGACTAACGCATAGTGGATATAAATACCCCTTTAGAACTGCGTTAGCTTCATATATAATCTGAGTAAACAGAGCTTCACAAGCTCAATGACTGTCCCGCACCTTTCAAGCTAATCGATAAACTCTAAATGCATCAAAATCACTTAAATCTATCAACAGTTACTGGCAAGTCATTTAAAGCGAATCGATGCCACTTTTAGTACATTGTGCATTAGAGTAAAGTCAACAGCACCTAGAACAAAAAAGATTGCATCACATATTATTTCGAATCCTCAAATCAATTTGGGTTTTCTATAAGTGCTACACAAGCCTTAACATCCTGTCATTTGAAGTAAAAATAAATAAAATACAATTAGAAAGCAAAGGTTAATAAATACGGCGTTGAATGTGAGTTAAAATCCCCATGTTACGTGTGCTATCGCCACTACAAAGAAGTCTCTCGAAGAGCTAGATTACATATTTTCAAATTCAAGGTAATAGAATCTAACATTCGCATCAGTTTCTCTAGAATTGACGCATAATACGAACGTCAAAACGTGATTCCAAGCGACGTCTTCCAAAATCTTTACAAGCTTCTGAAAGGAAGGTTAATTGCTAATATAGACTTGAATTCGAATTCGAATCTCAGATGAAATTTGAAACTGCAACTACAAGGCTTTTTGAGAACTCACGGCACAATCCAATCGAATCAAAATATGGATTACATAATTTCAAACTCTCTTATACTTTCTAGCTTATGGAACGTATCTATTTCGCCAAGATATTCAGATCGAAGCAGTTTTATGTAATTAAAGCATAACACGAACGTCAAAAGGTCATTTCAAGCGAATCTCAACGGATCTCAACATATACTCGTCTAAAGACCTTAGAAATTTCGACGATTACTGAAATAACCTCAAATTTGGATTCAGATTCTCGTATCTAACTCGGAAAACTGCAAAAGCAAGTCTTTCCGAGAGGTGATCCAAAGATGTTAACAGCTTGATATCGCGTTTTCCTTTAGTTTCTGTTAAGCTGTAGAGTGTTCTCTCTCTCTTTTAGTTTTGAAATCTTTCTCAGGAAACAAACAGATTATTTAGAGAGAGAGCCAACCTTCCGTGAGGAGGTAGAACGGAGATGGAGTTAATGTCACAGGCTTTGTTGATCTTCAACTTCATTTCAATTCACGAACCGCACCGATTGCCCCCGTTTTAACGTGTTAATGTGTGTGGGAGAGATAGAGAGAGAGTTAGTTGAATGAATGAGGAACAAGAGATACGAAAGGTTGTTGGCGGGAAATGGAACTATGAATGATGTTGAATTATCTGCGGGCCTGCGGCCCAGTTTCTTTTATGGTTTATCTTAAGGTTAATTATATTGATATTTTCCACCCAAAATAGTGTGAATGATTTTAAGTTGCATAACAACGTAATATGTATCTCTCACCTAATTTAGAAAATAAGTCATATAAATATAATAGTAAAAAATGAAATAAAAATTACAGATGCTTTTGTTTCAACCAAAAATAATAATTTTTTAAATATTCTTTTTTAACATTTTTACATATGTAATAACAAGTCGGAGTATTTAGTATTTGCAACTTAGAAAACCATAGAAGTAAGTTGAAACAATCCAAATCTTCAAGATCAATTAAATTAATTAAAATAAAAAGAAATTTTCAATAAGGTAATTAAGGCAAAATTCAAGGTTAATTTAGGAGTAATTTTTTAAAATTTAGGATTAAAATTTCAAAATAACCATTTTTCTCCTAAGCCTGTTTTTATCAAAACTAATTCAAAAAGAGATTCTTACTACCAATGAAATACTCCAAATAAAAAAATAAGGTAATTAAACCCAAAATTTATGGGTCAAAGTTTTTAAAATGACCATTTTACCCATAGGCTCAATTTTGACAAATTAAACCCAAAAACATACTTCTACCAATAACTTAAGTGTTCCAAAGTGCCAAGACGCTTATTGAGGCCTACTATGATTATTAGATAAGTAAAACATTATGTAAAAATTGGTAAAGAAATCCTAAAAGTAAGTGACCTTACTATATCAATATAGGTTTTATGTCTTCCATCCCTTTTAAAATAATGCATGCCATCGCCTAAGGTTTTAGAACCCTCTCTACTCGTTTCCTTGTCATGTGAAGGTAAACCTAAGAAAACTCTCTTAAGTTCTAAACCTTCTGCATCAAAGCTTTAATTTCTTTTAGTAAACTTACTAATCTAGCTCCTTTACCTTATTTAACCTAGGACTATAAGAACAATTTGGGGTTCTTAATGCTTTAAGATTTGTGTAGAACTCCACAAGAGTAGGGTAAGTTCCATCTTTCCATCCTTAATTTTAAGTTGGTTACTGGAAAAATCCTTAAGCTTAGTCACTAATATGGTGGGAAATAGCTACTCAAGACATTTTTTGTAGTAAAGTCTTAATCTTCTACTACATGGATGATTTACAATGTTTACAAGTGCTTAGACATGCTACTTAGTTGTCTAAAGAACTTTAAAGTGTTGGATGCATACAACCAACCATGTCACCACCCTTAATGCTAGTTTAGGGCTTATTAGTTTCAAGTGTTAATGAGTTGCTAGACATGTTACTCTAAAGTTTATACAAGGTTAAATTAGCCAAAATTTTGATTAAGTATGATTAATACATGTTTGCTTGCCTTAACTTGAATGCCACAACCCCCTATCGCTATAATAACTCGTTAACCCTTCTTATAGTAAGTTCACAATAGTAAATTAGTGTCCTTTAACAATTAGTGCGGTCCATTAATTGTAAAAGAAGTTTAGTGTTAGTCGATATAGTTGAATGTTAATTAATTCACTACAATTCTAGTAAAAACCCCTGAAGTATATAAAAATCCCCTCCAATAGTTATTACTTAATAGTAAATTATGCTCTTTTGTAGTTAATGTGGCTCATTAGTAGTAAGACATGCCTAATGTTGGTAAATTATTTTCGCAAGAGTTTGCATTAGATTAACAATATGTTGTCTAACATATAATATAGTAGTATTAAAGAAAAAAAAAACTACATGAGTACATATATTAAAAATCAATTGAATTCTATAATAATTAAAATAACCTTGTTAGAATATTATATAAAACAATTGATTACATCAATATGGACTTGAAACATAATAAAATAAAGTTCCTCCTCATATTATATTCATAATTATATTATTAATTTTAACAATTAAAATAGCATATATATCATATCATCCATAATAATGATCTCACTTAAATAATGATTTGTAACATAATACCATAATCTTTTATATATAAGGGCAATATACATTATAACTACATAACAAAACATATATTTTTAATTGATTGGATTCTATGAAAACTAACATTATATATTATGCCATACTTAATAACCCATGTCACAAGATATCAATTTGTAACATAATACCACTTTTCTAATATATAATAGAGTAGCATATATACATAACCACATAAAAAAACTTATGTTTTTAATTTGATGGATCAAGTAATAACTAAAATAATAGTTAAATCATGATCGATCTCACAAAATATTTATTTATGATATGATTTCGCAAATAACTTTCTAACATTAGTTCACATAAGTATTAAAATACATGCTAATATACAACAATAATTTGATCAAGTATTATCTTCATATCATATTTAATAATCGTACAATAAGTTCTAATAATTCACACTACAATAATAGCATTCCGTTTAATTTATAATATTATGGTATATATATATAATTCATACAAAATTAATTGGATTGTATAACAATTAAAATAACATTAATAGAATATCATATATATAACAATTGATTATATCAATTTGACACGAAATTAGAGCGCTAATAATAGAGGATTTGCAAAGTGCAACAGAGCAATGGCTCACTGCCCCCATGATTTTTTACAGTAGGCTATTGCTTCTTCTATCTGTCTTTGCCTTTTTTCCGCATCCGCATGGTGCGTCGGTTGTGATGCCCGGAAATGACTGGGCGATGCACCTGAATGAACTGATGGAAAATGCAGGGAGGAGCTGCTGTTAAAGACACTACTCGAGAAACAATTCGATAACCCACACTGTTTGATCTTGTGCAAAGAATGGATTGTTTTCAAGTAATTTTTGATAACTTTCCTCAGTAACATGCTAATCTTTCCTGCTGATAATGACGAAGTCCTGCTCTTCTTTACAGATGAGGTAGAGGAGTTGCTGATAATAGTGAAGATTACAGTGCCAGAGGAAAGGGAAGTAGGCGGCGAGGAGTCGCATTTGGGGCTGGAGGAAGAAGAAGAGGTACAGGAATTGCTAGTGGTGGAAGCTGTAGTGTCTGAGGAAGGTGAAGTAGAGGAAGAAGCCAGGATTTTCAGGATCATCAAGCTTCGTGCAGAGGGTTCTAGAGGTAGGAGAATGCCTTCAAAGAAAAGTTCCTCCGCTGGGGAAAGCGAATGAGATGATATTTCGTGCGGAGAAAGGGGAAATCCAAACGATTCAAACTCCAACGAATCGGCGAGAGGGTGTTGACATGTATCCGAGTGAGATTTTGGGGGGTGTTTGTTCATTGCTGCGGTGACAAAATAGAATTGATTAATCAACTCGTAGTTTCACGAATTGATTAATGAAGAATGTAGCTATATCGTCAATAGGATCTAAGTCTCCTATAATTTTATATGGAGATTCTAAAGGGACAGAATCTTTTACCTTTCGGAAAGTAATCTTTTACCATTTTCAAGAGTAATTTTAGAATGATTTTAATGACAAAAATAATGAATTACTATTAAAAAATGGTATGATTCATGATTTTTCGAAAAATTACTATTATAGAAAATAACATTGATACACGATTGGAGACTTTTCTAAAGTTAGAAGATGACACCTTTTATTTATTGAATCAATAAATGTTACAATTGGTGCAACTAGATAATTCGAAGAAATATTTATGGGTAAATATCCTATTTTCTCTGTTGAAGGATGTGCATTAGTATTCAATGCAAATACAAAGCCCATTTGCTTAAGGAAAAAAAAAATCTAGCCAAAGATTTACAGAAAAATTTGGAAAAGTCTTTATATAAAACCCTTTCCAATTTTCAAATTATAGTAGATTTTAGAAAATGACTTTGTATTATTTTTCAATTTCCCAAGCCATAGAAAAAATCTTGGAAAATATGGCTTTTTAAATGTAGAATAATGTCACTTTCATCTCATTCTTTCTGTGTTATTTTACCCCTTTCCATTTGGATAAGTCCAGGCATTCAATGTTTTTAAATAAACTTCATATACTTTTAGCATTAAGGAATCATTGTAAAACCTTATTTTTATCATAGCATCGCAACTCATGATACCATTCAACATGATTACGATATGATTAATGCACAAGTAAAATATAAAACAATTACTATAAGGTTAATCCAAATATAAAAACTCCGACGATACGATTTTATCGGATATGATTAGTGAGTCATCGTATATACATATATCACTTCTTGTGGTAATATTAAGATAAGTTGTCTAAAAATAAATTATACTATAAAGCCATGTTCGGATGACCTCAAATACATAATGGTATGGTTTCCTATAGAATTAGTCGTACTTGCATAACATATAGCGAGTACTTGATTATATTGATTCCCAATTTCAGTACTTCCTCTTTCTTGAGGATTATTTTCAAAAAAAAAAAAAAAAATCATCTCCATCATAAAAAGTTGAGAAATCTAACCACTTTTCCATTCCATTATTTGTATTTTGCTCTTCACAAGCTAACTCCCCCTAAACAGGAGAATGCGAATTTGGATTTTGAAAAAACATTTCTATTTCAAGAAATGTAACATCCATAATGACATGAAGATGCTTAGCACATGGATTGAGGCATCAGTATCCTTTCTTACATGTAGCATAGCCTAAGAAGACACAACAAATAGCACATTGATCAATTTTGGTTCTTTCATTTTTATGGAGATGGACATATACTACGCATCTAAATATTCTTGTAGGGAGCATTAAAATTGAGGGTAAAGCTTTATGTTGAGTTAAGACTTGTAATGGAGTCTTAAAGTTCAATACCTTGGATAGCATGCGATTTAGCAAGTAAACAGCAGTAGTTATTGCATCTATCCAAAATCTCTATGATGCATTTGTAATAATCAGGAGTACTCTAGCTATCTCCAAAATATGTTTATTCTTCCTTTTCGCAACACTATTCCGTTGTGGGGTTTGAGCATAAGTTGTCTCATGGTATATCCCATGAGTCTTGAAATAATCTTGCAATTCTTTGTTGACAAATTCCCCACCATTATCAGAATGAAGTATTTGTAACTTAGTTGAGAATTGAGTTACAATCATAACATGAAAAGTTTGAAATATCTTAGCAACTTCATTTTTGTTTTTCATCAAATATAGCTAAGTCATATGAGTGCAATCATTAACAAAAATCACAAACCATTTTATTCCTAAAGAAATTGAAATAGGGGCAGGTCTCCAAACATGCGAATGAACTAACATAAATGGTTCTTTGTATCTTTTTATACTTATTGGATAGGGTACTCTATGACTTTTTGCCAAAATGCAAGATTCACACTTAAGCATTATATAAAAAAAAAATTGAAAACAAACTAGGAAATAAATGTTTCATATAAGAAACTAAAGGATCTCCTCATCTTCAATGCCACAACCAAATTTCCCTTTCTCTAGTTTCATCCCTACTAACTTTGTTTTCTCTACCACTATTGAGATCTTCCATGTAGTCTAGCCTCTCTCGTTTAGTACCACGACCAATGATCTCCTTGGTGAGAATATCCTAGAACAAACAAAATTTTGGGTACATTAATGCACAACAATTTAGTTCCTTAGTGCCTTGTCTAATTGAAGTCAATTTATTTGAAAGAAATGGAATAAGAAGAGTGTCAGATAGTTGAAATGAGGGTGAGAAGACACTTTTCCAGCCCTAGTCATAGGGTGTTTTTCTCCATTTGCATTTGTGATCCAGATCCTTTTTAGGTTGGTAGTTTTGATAAAGTCTTGAGGATCAAAGGTCATATGATCCATTGCTCTAGAATCAATAATCTAGCCTTGGTTTCCTAATTCATTTTGAGCCATGGAATAGTTTGCTATTGTTGTAGAAGACTCCTCTTGAGGAACAAAAGAAAGATGAGGTTCAGTAAGTGTCATCTCCACATTAGCAAGTGCTACATGGCTTGCTTCTTGTTTCCTCTTTACCTTCAATTCATGGCACCAATATGGATATCCATGTATCTTGAAGTAAGTTTATTTTGTACGCTTCATGTTTCCACAATGAGTACAACCGCTTTCTTCAATTTAGATCTTTGTCTTCATGTAAGAACCTCTTTTTCAATTAGAAAAAATCTAAAGTGTAGGTTGCTGATGTAACTTCTATCTTCCTTTGGATATTATTGCTTCACTAGATATTGTGTCTTCTTTTGTCAACATCACCATCTGTCTCTAATCTTCCTTGTCGACATATGCATAGGCTTGCTCTACTGTAGGAAAGGGTTACGAGTGTAGAGCATCTACTCAAATGTTGTACAATTGATTATCGAGTCCATAAAAAAAAATTATAAACTTTATCTTCCTATAACATAGAGTTGTACTTTTGTATATCAGTTTCGCATCTCATGGGATTTGGACATCTATGTTGGTTCAAAATTAAGTAATCAAGAGGGAAGGGGTAAATTGATTACTTGCTAAATTTTTTAAAAAAATTTGCTAGTTAAAAATAATCCCTTTAACTACTTAATTTAATTGTGGAGTGAAAATAAGTATTTATAAATAATTACAAAATATTATAGAACAAAAAATAAAAGCTAGAGAGAAGAGAATTAGGCAAGCTATTTATGAAGGCTTTGCCTTAAGTATTAGTTTTCTCTTCCAGCTCTATTATTGGGGACCTGATCTTTCACACCAGTATCGTTCCACTAATCCAAAACAAATTTGAGAGATTACAATCAGTCCGCTAACACCATGGCTTCAAAACACTCTACTTTGTCTATCTAGCCTATCTCTAACGTTATTTGCAGATCTATAGAGTTACAAATAATCTCTCATTAATATACGCATCAAGCTTTCAAGAATTATCAAAAGCAAATGAGGAAATGAGAATTTGTATCCTCTAAAAATTAATTCGAGTATAATAAGAAAATATGTAAAAGACAGAGTAGCTTTCGAGTTAGTCTTAGAGTTCTAATAATGCTCTTTTCTGATAAAAGAATATTGTATTGTTCTGTATTGTATCTTGTCTCTCATGAATCTTTGAACTTTAGCTCTATTTATTCATTGAAGAGTAACGACTATTTTGTTGATATGTTTTTAACTTGAAAGTTTGTTATTGTGATCTTGCTTTGAATGTTTGAAAAAAATGTCCCAAGAGATTTAAAATTATTCACTGAATTTTGAATTTAAATCTTATATCTTCAAAAAATGACATGGAAATTCTATCAAATTTGTCATTGAAGATAATCTAGATATATCCTTATATCGTGATATATATCGTCTACTCAAAATCTATTGATAAAATCAACCATCCGCTGATTTTGTAGAATATCCAATAACTCTTTCTCTTATGATTGAATTCAAATTTGAATTCAAAAAATATATGATGTCTAAAATATCTGACATAATCCTTTTAATATTGATCTTCTTCTAATAGAAACAAATATATGGAATTAATCATGAGTTTATCATGACTTAACTAAATCTCTTAATTCCAAAATTAATCACTCAAATCCCCATGACTATTGGTTCTACTCTAGTGAAACGAATTGAACATATTACCCAAATATATTCAAGAAATCGAGCTGGGTCTTTGAAATTGATAGTTATTCAACTTAAATTTATAAATCTATTCTGTTCATATAAACTAGTAACACAAACATTTTTTGACTTATTTTTTTATTTCCTATTATTCTTCATAGTGAACACCTTCAGACTTATCTTCTAAGTTCCTATTATTCCTCATAATGAACACCTTCTAACTTATCTTTTGAGTAATTAAAAACAATGTAGCTTTCTTTCATTTATTTTTTGATCTTCTAACTCTTAGTCAATTGTAAATATAATTATTCCTGTATACTAAATGAACTTATTAAAAACATTAGTACATTTTGTTATAATCAAAATACTTTTGAGAGAACATAACGTTCTCCCCCTTTTTTATGATAGCAAAACCTTTTCTCGTAAAAAAACACAAAAAAAAAAAATATTGGTTGCAGATTAGACAAATATTAGCTAAACCTTTTCTCATAAAAAAAAAAAGAAGAAGCTACAGATTAGTCAAATATTAGCTATAGATTAGTTAGTTTTGTATACTTCACAGCAATCATTATTCGACACTCTCATCTTCATTTATGTATCACCGTCCTATAATCCCATTTTAATTATTCCCCTTTTTGATATCATCAAGTAATAAAACCCCTCCTCAATAAAATATATTAGATAATCAACATACAAATATATATCCAAATCTTGAAAGAGTAGAAAACATATCAAATATTTCATATGTGAACACATTTATCAATGAACCTGAAACCAAGTCTTTGAAATTAAGTACATTAAACTAGATGAGAACAAGTTCCTAAATGATTCTATTTCTTTATTGAACTTCTTTTGAATCTTCTGTAAGGCTTGAAATCTTTGAGTCATCTTGAGTAGATTGAAAGAGAATGATATGTCCTTCATTCGATTTAGGTTGAGCTTGAATTCTTTGTTCTATGAGTTCAAATGATTGATCTTGAACTTGATTTATTCTAGGACTCTTTGAAAACTGAGAATGATTTGCATTTAGAAATTTGATTGCCTCATTTTTAGATTAAGGTGCAAAAGGATTAGGTTTTGGTTGACAATTGTTCTTAGGAGAAAAAAAAAAGATTAAGGTTAAAATGCTTTATCTAGTTGATTAAAGAACCTATGAAGTTTCTTAGACACAATAAGTGATATGTCTTCTAATTTATTCATCAGAATTTAATTTTGGTTTTTCATAAAGCTTTCCAATTTTTTTGTCAATCATCTTCTCAAGTTCCATTTTCAAATTGAACTCGAATGTCTTAAAATCAGAGCTTGTTGAGGCTCTATTAGTTTTCTTCTCCTTAAGAACAATATGTTTTGATTTACCTTCTAAGTCAGGATCAGAATCATCCTTTGTATTTTCTCCTTTCTTGATTTGGAATTTTCCTCCCATCATTGGCTAAAAATTAATGCTCTTCTTTTTCTTGACATATTTAATTGGTTCCTTCCCTTTCCTTCTTTTCTTATTCTATTCACTCACATTTTCATTATCCTCCCCTTTTGTTTGTGCGATCAAATCATCCACAACTAACCTTCTTCTTTTATGTTTAAAATGCACATAATGTGCATTATCATTAGCATACCATAATTTTCTTTTGACTAAAATACTCATATGCTTAAACATAATTTCTTCAATTTTCTTAATTTGTTGTGGTGCTCTTGAAACCTTTGGTAATCTAGTCTTTTTGAACTCAAAACGTTTCACGAGCACACTTCCATAGGGCATGTTCCTCTTGTTTCTCCACAGATGCTTAATCATTTAAGTAGCAATATCTATTGTTCTTTTCTTTTTTATTGCCAAAATGATTAGAGCATCTTCCCTAGTCATTGTAGTTGTACTTCTCTTCTTTGGTAAGATACAACTAATCACCACCTAATGTAAGATTCTCACTGTCTATTCAAAATCAAGAATAAACACATCATTTCCTTTTGATACTTCAACTCCATCATTCGGTTATGTAAAAAGTTCATCCTTGTTCATCTTCCTCACATCAATATCATCATTTACATAGCTAAGTCAAAACAGTCTATAATATCCTTCTTTGAAATTTGAATTTTCTTTCCTAGTACTTTTGAACTCTACATATCCCTTCGAGACTCATCTAAATTCTCATAAAATTTAACAACTAATTCTCCAAACATAGTTACTCTTAAATCACATGGCTTATTACAACCTATTTCATCTAGAAATTCATTATAATAGAAACTATTCTTTTAAGAAATTCAAATCCAAATAAGAAGATTTAGCAATATCTACCTTCACAAAATGCTCTTTCTTGGAAGCCCTATGTTTCTTTTTAGGATGTCCAAGATTCATTTCCATAGAAGGAATCACATGTTTCTTTCTAGGTTTCACTTTCTTCATTTGCAAGGAGGATTCTCCATCTTCATATACCGAAGCTTCACCTTCTTATTCTAATTTTTCAATTGCTCTACTCTTATGTGAACTAACCTTTTGAGAAATTTTCTAAGTTTCATTTTCATCAACCTTTTTGCTCCTTTTCTTGATGTCTAAATTTTGATTATCTACACTTGTTTTTTTGGTTTAAGGGTTTTGGTTTTAACTCACTATCTTTTTCTGAATTAGTGGGTTCATCAACAATGTCAATGGTTTTGGTCTTAAAGATTTGATTTTGTATTCTACTTGATCCTCTAGGAGCCATTGTGATTTTGGTTAGAGAGAGAAGAAGATGATGGTGAAGAACGATGATTGTTGATATACTTGAGAGTGAGAGGAAAGTGAGTGAGTGAGTGAGTGAGAGGGAGAGTGGCATTAAATTGAAAAAAAAAAAAATTCCAGCTAGACTATACAAAATAAAGATTCAACCCTTTTATTATTGTAATTGGTTTGAATATTTCTACAAGTAAGTGCATGTACCAATTTTGATTATCATAGATAACTAAAAAGGATAACAAATACCAATTTCATTTTTAATAAACTTAAATTTTACCTTATATAATGGTTTAGTGAAGAAATCGGCCAATTGATTTTCTATTGAAACATATTCAATACTTATTTTTCCACTATTTACATAATCTCTAATAAAATGATATCTAACTTCTACATACTTAAGTCTAGAATAGTGCATTGGATTTTTTGTTAAATTAATTGTACTAGTATTATTACATTTTATTGGCATATTCTTAAATACTAAACCATACTCCATCAATTGTTGTCTTATCCATAATATCTATGTACAACAATTTCCTATAGAAACATATTCAGCATCAGTAGTAGAAAGGGCAACTGAGTTTTGTTTCTTGGAGGACCAAGAAACTAACTTGTCTCCTAGAAATTAAGAAGTACCGGATATACTTTTTTCTATCAATTTTGCATCCCGCATAATCCGCATTAGAATATCCAATTAAATCATAATTTTGATTTTTTGGATACCGGATACCTAACTTAGTAGTATATGCAATGTATTTACAAATTCTTTTTACTATTGCTAAATGTGTTTTAGTAGGATTATTTTGAAAATGAGCATACAAACAAACACTTAGTAAAATTTCAAGACGAGAAGCAAATAAGTATAATAAGGAACCAATTAAAATTCTATGAAGCTTATCATTTACCTTTTTACCTTCTAAATTAACATCTAACCTAGTTGAAGTTGACATGGGAGTTGCTGCACCTTTCATATTTCCAAAATTAAACTTTTTAAATATTTGGTTGGTGTACTTTTCTTGATGTACAAATATACCATCATTTGTTTACTTTATTTAGAGTCCATGAAAGAAGTCAAGTTCTCCCATTAGTGACATCTCAAACTTTTCCTGCACCATGTTAGAAAATATCTTGCAATATTCTTCATTAGAAGAACAAAAAACAATATTATCTACATGTATCTATACTACTAGAATATCATTGTCATAATATTTTAAAAATAATGTAGTATCTACTTAACCTCTTTTGAATCCATTCTTCATTAACAATTGACTAAGTCGTTCATACCATACTTTAGAAGCTTGTTTCAATCCATATAAGGCCTTTTTAAGTTTGTAAACATAACTTGTATTAAATGGATCTTTAAATCTTGGTGGTTGCTCTACATAAACTTCTTTTTTAATATAATCATTTAAGAAAGCGCTTTTAGCGTCCATTTGAAATGATTTAAAATTCTTTAGACATGTATAAGATAATAACAACCTAATTGTCTCTAATCTTGCTATCGGTGCATAGGTCTTATCATAATCTATGCCTTCTTCTTGAGAGTATCCTTTT
This sequence comes from Laguncularia racemosa, assembly GCA_037954665.1. Taxonomy (NCBI): domain Eukaryota; kingdom Viridiplantae; phylum Streptophyta; class Magnoliopsida; order Myrtales; family Combretaceae; genus Laguncularia; species Laguncularia racemosa. The sequence goes on from JBBMOL010000016.1 coordinate 6,663,639, forward strand.
GCTACTAACTTAGCCTTATTTCTAACAATTTTTCCATATTCATCTAATTTATTTTTGAACACTCATTTAGTTTCTATTATGGATTTATCTTTAAGTCTTGGTATTAATGACCGTACTTGGTTTCTTTGAAATTAGTTTAACTCTTCCTATATAGCATCTATCTAATTGTTATCAAGTAGAGCTTCTTTTATTGAAGATTGTTTAGTTTCAGATAGTAATGCAAAATGATTTTCTATATCCTTATAACTAACTCTAGTCTTGATTCTAGATTGCACATCACCTATTACCTATTTTATGGGATGATTGGATTGAATTCTTGTAGACTTAGATGGATTAATAAGTACTTGGATAGGTTTTGATTTATCTTCCGAACTACATTTTTTAGTCATCTTCTAAGTTACCTTTTGAGTTATTTTTTGTTCTAGATGTTTCTAGTATATCTGACTCTGTATTTTGTTCATATTTAATTTTTGCATTTGATCTAGAGGAAATTTCTTCAACATTTCTTTTGGATATAATCAGGTTTCATCATCAATATCATTTATTGTTCCTTCCTTAACAAATCTTACATTTATAGATTCTTCAACTATTCTAGAAGACTTGTTAAACACGTGATAAGCTCTACTACTAATTGAATATTGTAAGAATATGGCTTTGTCAGCTCTTTCATCAAATTTTCCTAAAGCTGTACTTGTTTTCTTCACAAAACACTTACTTCCAAAAACATGAAAGTGGGAAACTTTAGGTTTTCTTTTTTTTTTAAAAAAAAAAAATTCATATGATGTTTTTCTAGTTAAAGGCCTTACATAAACACGATTAGTGATGTAGCACGCAGTTGAAATTGCTTCAACCAAAAAATATCATGCTATACCACTTTTGTTTGGTAAGGTGAGTGTCATTTCTTAGATTGTTTTATTTTTATGCTCAACTGCTTTGTTTTGTTGTGGACTATAGGGGGCAAAAAAATTATGTGTGATATCATTTTCTTCACAAAATTTGATAAAATTATTATTTTCAAATTCTTTTTTGCGATTAGTCCTTAGACCGATAATGAAATAACCTTTTTTTCATTTTGAACTTGTTTTGAAAAATTTTCAAAAGATTTGTAGGCATCACTTTTATGTCATAAAAATAAAACCAAAGTATATCTAGAAAAATCATAAACTATTATAGGTCTATATTTGTTACCACCCTAACTTAAAGTTCGTGTAAGACCAAATAAATCTAAATGCAATAGTTCTAATGGCCTTTTAGTTGAGATAACATTCTTACTTTTATGACAAAACAAATACTATTTTATTTTTTAAACATGTAGCATAACGAATATGCTCTATAATATTCAACTTAATGACAAGTCATTAAGTTATTTTTTGATAATTTCTCTAATTGTGTAAAACTAACATTTCCTAACTTTCTATGCCAAAGGTAAATACTACCATTAATAGACAAAAAAACAACTTTTAGCATTTACTTTAGCAAGTTTAATTGAATAAATATTCTTTTTCCTGCAGCCTTCAAAGAGTTTTATATCATTTTTATTATATGTGGTGACCTTATCTTGATGAAATGTCATTTTATGTCGTTTATCGCAATGTTGACTAATACTTAATAAATTATGCTTCAAACCTTATACCAAATATCCTTTTTCCTTCCACTCAAGGCTTGTGAATTATAATCATAAAAAAAAATGATCATACCCTTCTTGGAACTTAAACTAGCTTAGGCCCTCTAAAATTCAAGCTCATTTTGTTAAGTTGATTCACTTGATATGAATTGAGCTTGTTATTTTTATAATAATAATGCTTTTCAATATGCCCCAACTTGTTATAGAAGAAACAAGCATTGACATTAGTTACATTATACCAGTTACCTACCTATCTTGATTGCCAATGATCAAGGTACCTTCTAGCATACCTTATGACCGATCTCTCCTATTATATCCCTTGACAAGATAATTTCTGTTCTGATATGGGTACCTTCTGTCTTGTGAAACAACTTTGCCTTTGTCTTTATTTTTGTTGTTTTCATCATTCTTTTGAATTAGTGTTTCATTTGATTTAACAAAAACAATCTTTTTTTACAACATTTGAGCATTTTACCTTATCATATCCTAAACTGAATTTTGAGTTGTCAACACTTTGAGTAGAAATTAGCATTTGTAATTTCTTATTGCTCTCACTAAATTTATTAAATGTGTTGTCAATTATTTGAGAAAGTTCATCTATTCTAACTTTAAGATCTTTAATTTCTTTTCTTAATAGAATATTCTCATTAGTTAAAGTATCCTTTGCAATGCATAGATTTTCATTATCAATCTGTAGAACTTTAAAATCAGTTTTTAATATATCAATCTCATTGACTAAGAGTGAATTCGTTTGACTCAACACATTTTTCTCATCAACTAAGGCTCTATTTTTCTAAATTAAGTTTGTTAATTTTAGCATCCGCCTTAGATAACGCTATAGCAATTTTTTAATCTCAACATAAACATTGTTAGGTATATCTTCTTTTAATTCAGAATCAGAATGTACCTTAAACATTGCCATGACACACACGTTCGCTTCCTCATCTTTATCTTTAGAAATCTGCATCAGTTTCTAAGTCTTCTAGGTCACTCCAGGTTGATAACGGTGCTCTGCGTTTCTTCTTGTACTTCTCAAGTTTTTTTATAAGCACGGGACATTCATACTTTATTTAACTCAGTTTCTTGCATACATAACATATCAATCTCTTCCTTTTCTCTTTCTTTTCTTTCTTTTCTTTCTAACATTTTCTTGCATCAAATTTTCCTTGGTTAGAACTTAACCTATTATTAAATGATGTTTCTTACCTCTTCTTTTGAGAAATCACTAAGATGTTTAGCTAGCAAATTTATGTCTTCATCCTCATCACTTTTGGCTTCTATATTATAATCAATCTCCACTTCTTTAACTTTGAATGCTATGTTCCTTTTGCTATTATCTTGATCAAAAGTATGCCTGTGAGATTCATATGCCATCGGTTTTTCTCTCACGATCTTGAGATTCAGGTCATGAGATTCCTAGATTGTAGTCTTTTTAATATCCTACGATCTAGGCAAAATTCTTAAAATTTTCCTTACAAGGTTAGCATCTTTCAATTTATGGTCAAGTAAAGATAATTGATTTGTAATTGTTATAAAATGATTGAAGGCTTCCTTAATATTTTCATTGGGCTTACATTGAAACAACCCATATTCCTGCATTAATGAGTTAATCCTAGTGTCTTTGATTGTTGACGTTCCTTCATGAGTTTCACAGAGTGTGTCCCAAATTATCTTTACAGTCCTGCAAAAAGAAATTAAGTAATATTCAGAATGAGCGATTATAGCAAGTAACACATTCTTAGCTTAATAATTCTTTTCAAGCTTTCTTTTCTTAGCTTCTATCAAAGTTTGATCTCCATCTTCTATGATGGTTTCATCTCTAAATTATATGACTTCCCATGAGTTAAAGTCTATTGCCTTGATGTAGGTTTCCATTCTAAATTTCCAATAACCAAAATTAGTACCATCAAAGTAAGGAGCATGGTTAGTAGAAATATAAACACTGTTTTTAGCCATATGATCTTAAAATCCAAGTATTATTAAAGCCTTTGCTCTAATACCAAATGTTGGTCTTGAATTAAGTAATCAAGAAGGGAGGGGTGAATTGATTACTTGCTAAATTTGTAAAATTTTTTGCTAGATAAAAATAATCCTTTTGACTACTTAATTTAATTATGGAGTGAAAACAAGTATTTATAAATAATTACAAGCTATTATGGAATAGAAAATAAAAGATAGAGAGAAGAGAACTAGGCAAGCTATTTATAGAGATTCTACCATAAGCGTCAATCCTCTCTTCCAACTCTACTGTTGGAGACCTGGTCTTTTACACCGATATCATTTTACTAATCCAAAACAAATTTGAGAGATTACAATCTCTACCAACACCTTAACTTTAAAACTCCTTGCTCTACCTATCTAGCCTATCTCTAAGGCTATTTATAGATCTACAAAGTTACAAATAATCTTTTACTAATGCACGCATCAAGCTTTCAAGAATTATCAAAAGAAAAAGAGGAAATGAGAATTTGTATCCTCTAAAAATTAATTCGAGTATAATAAAAAAAACAATGTAAAAGACAGAGTAGCTTCTGAGTTAGTCTCTAAGTTTTGATAATGCTTTTTTTTTTTTTTATAAAAAAATGTTGTACTATTTTGTATTATATCTTGCTTCTCAAGAATCTTTGAACTTTGGCTCTATTTATTTAATGAAGTGTAACGGCTACTTTTCTGATGTGCTTTTAACTTGAAAGTTTGTTGCCATGATCTTGCTTTAAATGTTTGAAAAAAAAGTCTCAAGAGATTTGAAGTTATCCATTGAATTTTAAATTTAAATATGATATCTTTAGAATATGACATGGAAATTTATCAAATTTGTCATTGAAGATAGTCTTAATACATCCTTATGTTGTGATATATATCATCTATACAAAATTTGTTAATGAAATCAGCCACCTGCTGATTTTGTGGAATATCCAACAACTCTTTCTCTTATCCTTAGATTGAATTATGAAAATATGTGATCTCTAAAATATTTGACATAATCCTTTTAATACCAATCTTCTTGTAGTAGAACCAAATATGCGGAGCCAATCATGAGTTTATCACGACTCAACTAAATTTGTTAATTCCAAAATTAATCACTTAAATCCCCATTGATATTTGTCATACTTTAGTGAAATGAATTGAACACATTACCTAAATATATTCAATAATAGAGTTGAGTATTCAAAATTGATAGTTATCCAACTTAAATTTATAATACTGTTCTATTCATACAAACTTGTAACACCAATATTTTCTAACTTATCTTCTAAGTTCCTGTTATTCCTCATAATGAATACCTTTTGACTTATTTTTTGAATAATTAAAAACAATGTAGCTTTCCTTCATTTATTCTTTGATCTTTTAATTCTTAGTCAAATTGTAAATATAATTATTCCTATACACTAAATGAACTCATTAAAAACATTTAGTACATTTTATTATTATCAAAATACTTTAGAGAGAACATAACAGTCTAAAATCAATTTCTCTCCAAAGTCCTTAAAGAGTATAGTAGTATGTCTCAATTGATCCTTCGTTTTGTCATAGCCTTGACACTCTTCTCTTAAGGTGATAAATTTGTGAGGCATCTGTGCCATGGAAATACGTTGTGGCAACAACATCCCACACAGCTTTGGTAATTGGAAATCTGATATAAGTTCTAATTAAGGTTGGATCCATAGAACTAATCAATCACCCTTTAACAATTGCATTCTCTGTTCTCTACCTTCTAAATGTTGGATTTGTTTTGGAGGGCTTTGGCAAATGTCCATTGATGTATCCTAATTTATCTTTGGCAGTGAGATACATCTCTATAACCTGGGACCAAATCCCATGGTTTTTATTATCCAACTTGACATCAATAAGTGCAATGATTGGATCATTTTTTGTTGGTATTGGTGTTTGGCTTAATATCTGTGATATTCTTGATGTTATATCATCAAGAATTGAAGGTTCTGTTTGCGAGTTTTTAGTGGAAGGTGTTTGATCTAATATGGATATTCTTCCTTCTATTTTTCTAATCTATAGGTCCTAAGGCATATGGCTTTGATACCATGTTCAAAATAACTCTTTTTCTCTCATTTCATTCTAAAATTACAAGCCTCTACTTATAAAAGGAAACACAACTATATTACTATATTAACTAATCTGAAAAATTCTCCAGCTCATGCCAACAATTATTGTGTATGTTGTATTACATGTAAGATGTTACATTATAAATATCATATAGCATATTATATGTTAATGAATTCTATATAACATATATGATACGTTAATATAACATTATTCACAATATGTTAATTATTCATAATATATAACGTGTGTATATATATAATATGTTACATATCTAATTTTATGGATCATACATTGCTACATCACATATATAATGTATATATTAGATATGTTATATACTTTAGATCATTGTATTCTAGAGGAGCACCCACGCACGCGATGGCGCGCATGTCAAGAGAAATAACATCTAAAAAGATATAATATTGCAGAGAATGTAGTTTAATTTGTTATGTATTGCACAAGCAGGCAATGAGAAAAATTATTGAAAAAATTTTATGAGAATTTGAAATAAACTAGTAGAATTTTCTAAAATTTATCATCAAAACAGTATAAAAGTAAATGGTTCAATTATTATTAAATGTGTATTTTTTAATAAATTTTTTCAACAATTTTTTTTTTCACCATTTTTCAACATCCATCGATTTTTGCAGATTTAGTGCGCACATGGCTTCAGATTTATAGTCAGGCAAATGTTCACTTTATCTGTTATAAGACTACAAAATTTAAAAAACCAATACTCGGACACCGGCGGAAAACACATCAAAATATCATACTACATGAAGATGTGTGGTCAAGGAAATCCAAAGTTCCTGTTTCGAGGATAAGCAACACTTACTTTGCAAGTTATTACCATATTAAAATTTTACCTGGTTTGGATAGTTTCAGAACATGTATTGAAGCTTATTTTCAAACAAAAGTATTTGCCATGAGTTTTTTTAATATATAGAATTTATTAAAATCGAGCATCGCATGCAAATGCTATATATAGTTAATTTCCTAGCCAAAGTTAATCTTCTTCAATTATTAAAAGACTTTTTTTTTACTAGTTTTAATTAATATTTGGATAAATTGAAAATACACTTCCTATATTTGCTTTATGTGCGCTTAGTTTTCTTATCTTTAAAATAGTGCGTTTAGATTCCCAAATCTTAAAAAATGTATGTTTATACCCTAGATGCCAATTTTAAGAGGTTTAAGTGCACCTTTTTAAAAATATTTGTGGATCTAAATGCAAGATCTTAAAGATAATAGGGCTGCATGAACATGAAGCAAACATAAGAGAGTGTAAATGCATATTGTCAAAAATAAGAGGGTTAAGTACATATAAACAAACATAAAGGGGTGTATTTATAATTTAATATTTTTTTTTAATATTAAGAAGGAAGAATAAAAACTAAAATCAATAGTTTTGGTAAATAAATAAATATTTATACAAGATTGATTAAAAAATGAAAGCTTGGTATATATTCCATCATTTTTGTGCATGATTGATTCGCAATCACTTTGTTTGTTTGATTTTGCTCACATTTTTAATTCCAATATTTTTGCCAATTATGTCTTTTATAAATATTACAAAAAATATTTTTTTGATTCTATTGAGAAAATAATATCTATATTATACGTATATAAAAACTATGAATTTTAATTGTTTAAATATTAATTATCTCATAATAAAATTTAAATTTAAATTTTTTATTATTTATTATTTATTTATTTACCGAAACTTTTTAGTTTAGTTGCTATTCTTTCTTCTGAATATTATAAAAAAAGATTAAATTATAAATAGACCTCCTTATATTTCCTTATATGCACTTAGTCCCGTTATCCTTTGACATCATGCATTTACGCCTCCTTATGTTTACATAATATACACTTAGCTCTCTTGTCTTTCAAATTATATATTTAGACTCCTAATTCTTTTAAAAAAAAAGCGCACTTAAATCTCCAAAATAGGCATATGAGGCTTAAATGCACTTTTTTTTTTTTATTTAGAGTCTAAACGTATGACGTTAAAAATAAGATGATTAAAAGCATATGAATTAAATATAAAGAGTATATTTGCGATTTAACCTTAATATTCTAGATTTTATTTTATTTATTTTTCACATATAAAATAATCAACATATCGTTTTTCCTCGGACATCCATGTCATTATCTCTCTCTTCCATGGAGGTAACCTAAAGCTAGCAAGTGTTAAACTGCACACTAATGGGGACACCATTATATAACTAAAACCAAAGTACACAAAAAATACAAAAAGGAAGGTTACAACTAAATTGTTAAAAGTTGGATGTAAAGATGTTTCCTGTCCCTTAATTTACGTTTTATTAATCTAAGCATATGTAAAGTACTAATTACTTTTTTATTTCTTCTTGGTTGGGGAGGCGAGACATAAAACAAAAAGGCAGCCCCAGCTGTTTTCCAATGTCTCCAATATTTAAATGCCAAGGTTCTTAAGTCTTAATGCCTGTTGCACACCGTGTTAAACTAAGAACTTCAATTTTACATTTACTTGTCCATTTTTGGCTTAATATTTAGCTATTTTATTTTTTTATTTGGAAAATATAAGTGCATGTGATAGAAAAATAAGATGATTGTTAACGTAGACCAGTTGTTCGACTTTTTGAATTATGCAATGAACTGTTAATTTATTAAATGTACATGGTAATATTGATATACTTTAAATTTGTGTACGAGAGGAAAAATATATGAACATTACCAAAAAAAAAAAATAATGGAAACTAAATCCAGATTGCACCGTTCAACACCTACTACAATGATGTGTTGTCTCTTTACAGCTCTCTTCGGACGAGTAGATGGCAATGAAATTACATTCATATGAAGCTATTCTTGATGGGGTTTTCGGATTCTTCTTAACCCATTAAAACCTCACGCTCTTTATGACATTATATTGCTGTAGAAGAGTCCGCATACAGAGTTTTCGAAGGAGAGGCTCGCTTCCACCAAAAAAAAAGAAAAAGAAAAAGCATCGAGTTCGAGTGGAGAAGTTGATGCAATCAGATATAAAGAAAGTCCCCAAAACTAATCAAATAGAACCAGCCAAAGCACAGAAATTTTCGTCCAAGATGAAAAGGTTTAGAAAGAAGAGAAAATAAATGAGTTGAACCAAATAAAATCTGGTAGAATTTATGATTTGATAAAGCTGTTTTTACAGAAAGAAGAAGATGCACACATGCAAGCAAAAATATGCTTTTAGCTATAATAAGGAGCTTCACCATTTAGAATGTAGACATTTGCTGCTCCAGATGATCAAAGGACTTAGGCGAATGTCACCAAAAACCTCCACCGTGAACAAATTTCACAAACTTTTACAACGTTTTCTATTTCTTACAGCCTTTACACGAAGATTCGGTGTGCATCATATAACTAAACTAGTTCGCAAAAATTATGAAATCCACATTATTTCATAAAGTCTAATTATATTTAACAGAAAATTATCATTTATATTGCAAATCTTCAATAATAAAAAGAATTCCTCATCAATTACTTAGAACTTCTTGGTGTTCTCTTCTACATAAAAAATGTGGAGATTGAAACTTAGCAAAATTGAAGTGAAATTTTATCCATTTTCCTTTCGATTTGAATTTTTAAAAAGAAAAATTAAAAATTTTCAGCTAAAACTATTTTGCCACTTTTCATATTACCTTCAGCTAATTAAATTAAAAAAAAAAATACATAACAAACTTAAAATCATTGAAATCAGATCATAGAGTTAAAATAAAGTATTTTACCTGATTAAAAGCTCCAAAGAAGATTGACGATGGAATCTGCAAAAGAAGAAGAAAGTATGGCTAAAAGTACGGGTCGTGATCAGGGTTTAGAGTTAAACTTGAAAGTTCGCCTCATTGAAGAACACGATATATCCAGGGTTAGGGTTTCTGGTTTTATAAGATTTAATGATTCTTTTGTGCTTCTGCTATTTCTTCTTTCTAATCCCCGGGCTGCTTCTTCATTGCGATGGAGTTTTTTCTTTTTTCTTTTTGGAGTGGAGAGCTACGTAAGTGATTTTCTTTCTTTCTTTATGTTTTTTCTCATAACATGGTTTCAACTATTTGGATGTTAATACTTTGTGTTTAGGTGTTAACAATGATAGTGCGGTTCTTCATGTTTAGACTTGGCAATTCTTCATCCGAATGCTGCTCGCCGGTCCAAATTAGCTCGGAGAAAGTTACTAGTGATAGATAGCATAGAATGATACATTAAATATGTAGCAGCGAACCAAACCGGGCAGATGTTTTGTCCAGTTTTTCACTCAGCTGCTGGGCAATGTTTGAAGACTCAGGTAATAAGTTTCTATAAAATCTCAAATGAAAATTCTTTCAGATTAATAACAAACGTCTAATTAAGGTACAGCACATCAAAAAGAAATTTCTAAAATACGTGGAATCATATATCGATACTAACACCAAACAACTGCATTATTACAAGTTCGTAGCACTCATACATCACAGACAGATTTACACTAACGGAGTTGGGAGTCTATGCCCCCAAAGACCAACATCACAAGGAGCTTAAACATAGCCACTTCAACGATTGAAAGGGTACTAGCATCCAGCCTAATGGCAACAGCACAATATACCCCTGAAAGCATCGATGACATATAAAAACTAGTTAAACAATCTTTTATATGTATCAAGTGAAAAAAAGATTAAATAAAGCAAAAGAAAATCAAAGTGTACCTACCTAAAGTATCACTCCACAACCACCTCTATCGGACTGCCAGCCAGCTCCACCGCAGTGAAATGCTGTCGAGAGCGCTCATCACCCTGGAGGGGTGGTGGTGGAGGCAATGGCGTCGAATCTGGAGCCGGAGGCTGAGACTTAGCTTCAGGTCGAACCAGCCAGCGTAAAAGTGATCGAAGAGTAAAATAGATGAAAAGGAGAACGATAAAAGCAGCCGATAAGGTCTCAGCTATTTCACCAAGGACTCCATACAGTTGGGATCGACCACCCTGATTGCCATCTAAGAGATAGGTAGAAGACATTTATTAGCAGACAATATGAGATTTCAAGCAATGAGATAGGATTCACAAAGCCACGCATATTTAAAGATTATGAGAGTCACATTAGGGAATTGATGCTTACGTAGGGGATGGGCGGACCTTGGTGAACTTACATGGGCCCACGTCCCTAACTTTTGTTTTGGCAAATAAAAAAATAACAAACCCAAGTTGAATGAATATAGGTTGAGTAACAGCCCATGATCGTTGAAAGTTTGATCTGATGTAAAATAGCAACTATTTATGGGGCAATCTCAATAATAATTTTTTTTTCTTTAGTTAAATATTTTTTTTGAAATAAAATTTAATTTAAAAAAATTAAAGTGGTAATCATAAGACTTTAATATGATAGCTCTCAAGATCCAAAATCTTTAGTTTTATTTAAAATTTTTATGCAAACTAATAGCTAAATTAAGATTGATCTAATCAATTATTTTTAATTTAATCTTTTTCCCGATCTCAATCAGCTGATGACTCCTTTTTTCTCCAAATTAGATAAAAAAAATTTCTAACCTTAATTTAGGATTTACACTAAATGAGCATAGAGTTTAGTGTAAATCGAATTAGAGAAAAAATGAATCAGAATTTAGGCTCAGCATAGTATATGAAATATTTTTTATTTATATATATTGTTATTACAAGGACTTTTTTTTCTTTTTTATTTATACATAATATTGATACATAAATATATGAATCTTTTTTATCTTTATAATTAAGAAATTCATAAGAGAGAAGGCCATATCCATAGTATTTTTTTAAAGTTATATTTTTTATTCGATAATGAATTTGATTCAAATTCATTCAATTTTTTTGTAATGAATTAATCTTTTTTTTTCCTGCCAAATAATGATAGGTGAAATGCTTTGCAAAATTTGAAAAGCTATTATAAAACTAAAGGAAATGAGCGAAGTGACAAGTACTTATAGGATAGAATAAGGATAGAATAGCGAGGATAGCATTTTTGTGATTTCAAAAATTTGAGAAGGTTAATAATGAAAATCAAGTCACTTTAATATATTGATATAAAGAAAGATATACAAAAATAAATAAATCAATAAATGAAATATTTAATTTAATAAATTTTGAAACCAATAAATTTAAGTTATATAAGTACATAAATAATAATTCAATACGTAACCCAATTATAAATATTATATATAAGTATGATTAATAATATCATAGAATTATAAAAATATCATAAGAAAAATAATAATAAAATAAAATAAATATATATAATTATAATTTAATAATATAATCATCAATATAAAACTTTAATAAGATAGGATTTAGAAGAACGCAATTCTAGAATATGATGCATGTCAAGACCTCATTGCTCCTTTGAGCTATGAGCTACCCCAAAAAAAACAAAGGTTAGGAATTATGCACCTTCCCCCAAAAAAAAAAAACAAAAGGTTTTAAATAAACTTAATTAAGTAAAACTTGACCTATTTAGTGTGAACGATGCAAAAGCAAATGCTTTCTTTACCGATCCAAGTCTATTGTATTTTGTTGTTGCTTTCCAATTCCAGTCCCGCATAATGAAAGGGACCCGCTCGCCCCCCGTGAAGGGTATCACCGCAAAATCCGAAAGCAGCCCCATGGGCCCAACTCCACGTCGATGAAAAGTGACGGCAAGAGATGATAAATTTATCAATGAATAGACACTAAAATGTATCAAAAATTTTAAGTAAAAACACCAAAATGCAATAAAATTTAAAGTATGTATAAACATCCCATTTTTACTTCAATATAATAATAATAATAATAATAATAATAATAATAATAATAATATATTTTGGTTTCTAAATTAAATTTGAAAATCTCAAAATAGAAAAAAAAATAGCTAAAATATTAAGTTAATATATAATTTGTGTGTAATAATAAACCGAGAAATGGGTCGGCTTAGTTAGTCTACATGTTTTCCTAGAATGCATGGGAGGCCTTCAATCTTGAGTTCAAATATGCGAGGAGGCACTTCAAGCCATTTTTTCTTCTTTTTCCCTCGAGTTACCATGTGGCAGCATGCGATTGGCCAAGATGAGCACGCGCAAGGCACGCGACCGTCTTCTTCAGTAGACCAACAATAGTGAAATGGAAGGGAGAAGAAGTCGAAGCAAATTTGTACAGGCCTTAACGATTTTTTTCAAATTTTTTGGATTTATAACAAAAAATAACCAAATAAATTAGAAAACAACTTTAATTTAAGCGATTTACATATGTTTTTCAAATTGTGAGAGGATAAGAATGAATCCTGAGCGTGGTTTCGATTTAAGCTTATCAAATCTAGTCCTGCATGCCTATAAATAAAGCCCGATCTTTAGAGAGTGGGGTAGGTTGAAAAGCAAGGAAATCAAAGAGTAAAGAAAGTAAAGAGAGGAGAAGATCATAGAAAAAAAAAAAAAAAAAAGCATCCACTACTACACCATAACCCCCACGGTCGTCCTTCCTAGCCGTCATTAATGCTGCGAACCATTCGAACGTGGTTGATTTCCATGTCGGCCCACGCCCAAGAAGCATCTTGACTCTTCGCCTCGTGCCCCCCTTTGTCGGAGTATGACCTACTGATTAAGTCCATGACAAGCTCGCTGAACCACATAGACTCGGATCCAACATCACTCGAACTGAACCGCACCGACTCGTATTTAGGTTAGTGGGTTTCATGTTATTATTATATTATTATTACTAGTTTTAATTGATAATAATATTAGTAAATAAAAAAGAATAATAAATAAATAAAATAAAAAATGATAAAAGACATATGTTTTAGGAATTTTTTTTCTTTTGTTATTGATAGAATTATGTTTAGACTTTCTCTTTTGCATTTCTTTTAAAATTTTCTTAATTTAAGGTGTGCGTTTTTCTTAATATATATATATATATATATATATATATATATATATATATATGTATGTATATAATGTTTTATCATCTAGAAAAAGGATTTTTGATGAAAATAAATAAATAAATAATAATTGGTGATTTTCAAAATTAAAGGTTTTATTTTTTTTTAATTAAGAAATAAAGCTTAGGCTTAAAAATTTCTTTAAATAAATTTAAATGGTAATAAATGTAAACTTGATACATTTTCATAATTAAGATTAAATAATTTACTAAATTTTTATAAAGGCAAACTGCGATCTGTTTGATCCCGAATGGCAGGTACGTAGACATCCTTATGGGGTAACTTTAAAAAAATAAAAAATATATTTTCAAATCATTATTAGCATAATCATTATTTTTTTTAATTTTCTTTCATGCTAAAAAAAGAATATCACAAAATAAAAATATAATTCAAATTTTAAAAGGATAAGGTAGTAACTTTAGGGTTTTAATAAGATTGCTCCCGAGTCAAAAATCTCTAGCTTTTTTTTTTTTAAAAAAAAAAGAGGTTTCATTGACTAGTGTTCAAGTTAGAATTAATCCACTTGATTAATTCTAACTTAATAATTTTTCCCAACTCTAGTTGGGTTGCGACTCCAAATAAATAATAATAATAATAAATTCTTAATTTAAGTCGAAGATTTATATTAGATGGGTATATGATCTAATGTAAATCGAATTAGGAAAATAATATGACATTTTTAAATTAGACTCGACAAGATGGTGACTCCACTAGGGAGTTATCTTTAGTAGGCCAGCTACCTATGCCTTTTAGAATTATAATTCATATCTTTAGTTAGCATTCTTTCTGTAAAATATTGTTTGCGCTAATGTTTGTATTTCCTCGTGATCTAGGGATTTAATAAATTTAGTTTTTCTTTTTAATTTTTCATGCGTATGATTGTGTGATTAGATATGGTCAAACTCAGGCCGTTTAAGACCTAGGACCGGGAGCCATTGTGTAAGTTCCAGGTGAAGTGAAGTAATCACCGCTCGAGGCCAATTAGGCTACCTCACCCAATGCTTCGAAATGGCTCAAGATCCATTTCTTTAAAAATGTGGGGGGTTATAGAGCTTGGAAACCTTTAGAACCTACTTCTTTGCATACATGAAATCATGAACCAGCAAATAATTAACGATGTAATATCTTCCTTTTACACTTTGGAGTTTTAGATGCAATTTCCTCCTTTGTAAACATTTCCTGTAAAAGAATTATTATCATCCTGTTTTGTAAGATATTTGTTTGTCATTGGAAATTTTCACTTTTTGTAATTCTACTAAATGGCTAGCACTGTAATTGACTGCCTTCTTTGCAAAGAGATCCTTATTTGCAAGCCTTTAGATCCTAAGCTGGTATTGGACTATTGGCTCACTTTATATAGCCCCGAAGAGCATACCTTCATCCAGAACAAAATAGGGCCTATTCTTTCACTAATGAAAATGGATGTTAACCTACCTTTGATTCGGGTCATACTACACTTTTGGGAACCTAAACCTATGGCTTTCTTTATTGAGCCATATGAGATTACCCTAACCATGGAAGAGTATACTCAGCTTCTCTAAGCCCCTCCACTTTGCAATGGGGTATATGTGCCAGATTTAGAGGCTAGATTGGCCAGCATATTTAGCAAACTTCTGGGAATTTGTAGAGCACTAATCAATCGAGCATTAGAAAATAGCAATGAGTATTGTCTTCAAATGGATGAATTACAAGCTTGGTTTGTGGCACGATGTAATGATTGAAGCAAGAAGGATATCTTATGTAAGGACCCTAAAAATTACAGACAAAGGCAAGTTTATACTTTCATCTTAACAGCATTTGCAACTATCTTTTTTTCCTACTGGGATCTTCCACATTCATTATAGGGTTGTAGAACTAGTATTTCAATTCTTGGAAGGGAAGTCTTACATCCCAGCCCTACTAGCTGAGCGGATCCGAAATCTAAAGTTCGTAAAGAAAAAGGGCCATGGAATCCTTTACTCAAACATTAACCTTATTCTGATCTGGTTCGTGAGCCATCTCAAATGTTTTAGACTAAACATGGTTAGAAAGTCACTAACCTAACAGGTGGACCTCATAAGTTCATGTGCAGAAAGGATGAAACTGCCTGATGATCTTTCCAACCATAGTTGGGTAGAAGTGCTCAAAGATTTCAATGCTGAAGATATTCTATGGACTACTAGATGAAGCTATTACAGTAAGATTATTCTAATGTATAGAAACTTTCAAGTTATTCCATTGATTGGACTTAATTGGTGCACGACTATCATGCAAATTCAATGGTCCATCAGATCCGGATCTGCCCCTTCTTAATAACATGCCCAAGGAAGTTAATGTGTTTCTGGGCAATGGCGCATTTCTCCCGCTTCACATACAAATGGTTCTCTAGAAGTTTCTGAAAGACCATTTGCAAGTGTTTCACGTGGTCCTCTAATGTCTTGCTAAACACAACAATGTCATCTAGATAGACAACAACAAGTTTATCCATATAATCACGGAATACGTTATTCATTAAAGTACAAAATGTTGCAGGAGCATTAGTGAGACCAAAAGGCATCACCAGAAACTCATAAGCCCCATATTGGGTTACGCAAGTGGTTTTAGGCTCATCACCCTTAGCAATGTGAACCTGATGATAGCCTGGGCGAAGGTCCAGTTTTGTGAAGTATTTAGCTCCACTCAGTTGATCAAACAAGTTAGCAATGAGAGGAATAGGATAGCGATTTCTCACTGTAAGCTTGTTGAGAGCCCGATAATTGATACACAATCTCAAACTCCCATCCTACTTCTTTTGAAATAGCATAGGAGCCCCGAATGGTGCTTTAGAGGGATGGATGAAACCCGCCTCCAATAACTCATCCAACTGCTTCTTCAACTCCGTAAGCTCAGGAGGCGACATTTTATAAGGGGCACGGGCAGGTGATTTAGCGCTTGGGACCAACTCAATCTCATGGTCCACCGATCATCTAGGAGATAACACCTTCGGAAGTTTATCTGGCATGACAGAACTAAACTCCTTTAGGACTCTCTAGACTGCCTCCGGAATCTCATCGTTCCCTCTATCCTCCTTCTCTGAAAGGATAGCAAGAAATGTGGGCTCTTGATGTTGGAGCGCTCGCTTCAATTGGAGCACTGATAGCATCATGGCCTCGATATTCTTCCCTTCTAAGCTCCCGGTACCGGCCTTCCCCCTCTAAACTGGGATACAACATGGCCTATCACCCGTGAACAGTAGGCTGTCTGTAGCGGGCATTGGGACAACTCTGGCATTCCTTAGGAAATCTATCCCCAAGACTGTTCGAAAGTCATCAAGGGGGCAGCAGTGAAGTTGAGTTTCCACTCCAATCTCCAACCTTTACTTTCACATTTTTAGCAACCCCTCAAATTGGATGGGCCTTGGAGTTAACCGCTTTAATATAGCTAGTATCCTTTGTCAACACTAGCCCCAATCTCTAGGCCTCAAGCACATCAATAAAGTTGTGTGTGGCCCCTAAATCTATCATAGCATTGGCACTCTTGCCATTGATATGTAGCTTCATAAACATTAGTTCATGCTTTGACTTCGCCTTGTTTCGAGCCAAGGGACTCTTCCCACCAGCCGACAACATGTGTAGAGCTCCCATCCTAGGCTGCTCTTCATAGTTTCCATCAGAATCCGACTTGTCTTCTTAAACCCTCCCTACCTTTTTAACAATGGTATTGAGGGTTGCCTTATGTGGGCATTCTGCTACCTTGTGCGGGCCATTGCATAAAAAACATGGAAATGAAGGCTTCTTGCCACTGCTCGATGACCCATTCTTTAAAGATTGCTGACAGCTCCCTCACTTTTAGGTTTACCCAACTTGCCAGACTTTCCACCCTCCTGGCTTGTCGAGGCACTCTTGCCCCTATTGTCATGGATGTAGTCTGTCAAGCATTCGGCCGCTACTTAAGCCTCAACAAAAGTACCTACTCTTTGTCGTTGCAACTCATTTCTAGCAAAAGGCTTCAAACCCTCCAGAAAATAGAACAATTTATCTAATTCCCCCATGGATCGGATATCCAGCATCAATTCCATGTGAAATTATCATTACAACGTTTAGTTGATTTTTAAAGTGGAAAAGCTATTCATTGGTGAATCCTTATTACATGAAACATATAATCACCATTCTTTTTTCAATCCTCTGAATTGTAATTATGCTCGAAAATCAGCCATTTTTCCCCAAATTAATCTCACTAGATAGATAGTAGAAAAACATAACCCAAATCTCAAAGCCCTACCACTGTCTTCTTCATCATCAACCAGAGTTGCTCGCTAGACCTCAAAGACCCACCACTGTCTTATTTGTCATTGACTAGAGTTACTTGCCAAATCTTGGAGATTGCCACTGTCTTCTTCGTTGTCGATTGGAGTTGCTAACTCGCTAGACCTTAAAGACCACCAATGTCTTCTTCATCATCGACTAAACTTGCTCACCCACCAAACCTCAGAGACCACCACTATCTTCTTCGTTGTTGACCGAAGTTGCTTCCTCACCAAACCTCAGAGACCACGATTGTCTTCTTCGTCATCGACTGGAGTTGCTTGCTCACTAGGCCTCAAAGATCACTAGAGGGGTATTTTGTATTTTCCTTTCTTATTCATGTCTCATTCCTTCTTTTATTCTATCAACTAAATAATGTAGTACGAATTCTATTATATCCAACTAAATAGTATCATAGCAATTATAGCTCTATTCAATTCCTTAGTAATGATATCTATTCTATTACAGTCTTATTCTATTTAATGAAATAAACAAATCATAAATTAGCACTAACAAGATCCTGCATATTGCAAAATAATAAATTATACCAAGTCGGTACTAAGTGTTTATTGAAGAGAAAGCGCAAACGTTTTCCATACACATCAAAGGTGAATTACGCTCAAGAAAACAAATTAGTTGTTGGTAATAAATTTCTTCTAATCGAAAAGCACAAGTTGACAAGGTTAGAACATTAAGGGACAAAGAAAGATTCCATAAGAGAAGTGCAGAATCTTTCTAAACCATACTTTTTTTTCTCTCTCTTTCTCGCTACATAATTAAGGTTCCAAGCAATCAAAAAAAGCTACAAGCAATAGGAAAGTTTCTAAAATAAATTGCATGCTGGAGATGTTTAATGAAGCCACAATAGTTTTGTAAACCATCCTAAATGCAGAAGCAAGGCTAGACCTGGTCATTTGTCACAACCTCTTCGAGAGAATTCTTAGAAAGCTGAGAAAACATGCCATGTTGCGGTGAAAGTCCCTGAGAGAATGATTGCTGCGATTGTTGCTGAGATCGAAGCTGTGATGCTTTTGTTGCTGCAGTTGACCTCCTGCAAAATTTTGAAACAAATAAAAGCGTAACCAGTGATCCCCACCATTTTGCAATAAATTAAGCCACAAGCACACCATAAATATTCCAAGAATTCTACAGTGTTGATCTGTATAAGACCTGCTAGTCTAAAACTGCATCAGCTTCATTTATAATCTAAATAAACAGAGCTTAGCAAACTCAATCACTGTCCTGTCCCTTTCAAGCTAATCGATAAATCTAAATGAATCAAAATCACTCAAATCTCTCAAAAGTTACTAGCATGTCATTTGAAGCAAATCGATGCCCATTTTACTACATTCTAGCAAAGTCAACACCGCCTACAACAGCAATGACTGCATGACATATTATTTCGAATTTGTTGGGCCCTTACCGGAAATTAGGCCCAGGTTGTCAAGGTACATGAATAAAACACACTACTCTCTAAGAAAACCCTTCTGCCCCTCTTTTCAGTCAATCATGCCTCTCTCCTTTATTCGTTTGTTTACTCTCACAAAATTAGAGCTAATTGTTTTTTGATTCTGTTTAATGTTTTGTGGTAGGGAAATGGGGAACAAGACTGCTTCAAGTAAGTCTTCAACTCCTTACACTAGAACTTGGAAATGCAAGGATGACCCTTTTCCTCTTTATTTCTCATATTTATATGTGATTATCATGTATGTTAAAGTACAACTATCATCTAATTGATTTTCGATTACAATCTTTACTATTTTGGCTATATCTATTCTATACTAGAATTTATTGTATTGGATTATCCTATATTTACGATTCTATCCTAATATTGAGTTATATAGTCCTTGTGCCACTTTGGACTCCTTTTGTGTCAACTCAAGCATGTTGTAACAATTTCCCCTTAGTTGGAAAAACAACCTTGTTCTCAAGGTTGAAATGAGGATACTGTTATAAGAGTGAGTCTTAATCTTCTCAAGAATTGTCCTCTAGTTATAACCCCCACCATTAAACCATAACTTAATGAATAGACTAACTAGTTCTAAGCATGACTCTAGCACCCACAATAGAAAGGGACTCAATAAGAGAATGATTTCGAATAGCAGCAATAAGAAAGTCTAAAGTAGGAACTTGAGAACCAAAAGCCTTCTTAAGCATCAGAACATGAAAAATGCTATGAACCTTACTACAAGGAGGCAACTCCACTTCATAAGAACACACCCCAATCCTCCTTAATATCTTATAAGGCCCACAAAACCATTTAGACAGCTTGTGAAAACCATTCTAAGACAAAGAAATTTGTCTATAAGTTTGAAGTTTAAGAAAACAAGGTTCCCTAGTTGAAATTCAACATTAGTACGATATTTTTCAACTAGTGTCTTCATCATCTATTGGGCAACTAATAATCATTCCTTCAATAGGCGTAATGCTTCATCGTTGTCTTGTAAATCCCTATCCACTACCTCCACTGGAGATGTACCTTGGACATCAAAGGTAATAGTTGGAGGTGATCAGCCACATACTATTGCAAACTGAATAATATTGGCACCTGCATGAAAAGAAATATTGTAGACAAACTTTGCCCATGGAAGAAACTTAAACCATTCCATCACATGACTATGCAAATACTGTTGAATAGTATGATTCAACACTTTTGTCTACCTATCTAACTAAAGATGATAAGCACTACTGTAATTTAAATACGTCTCACTGAGGCAAAAAAGCTCCTTCTAAAATCAGCTTACAAAAATTGCATCCCAATCATAAACAATAGTTTAGGGAAAACCATGCAACTTAACAACTATGTGCAAAAATAAAGAAGTTACTTTAGTAGCAGTAAAATGAGTTTCTAATGCCTCAAGATGACAATATTTAGACAATCTATCCACCACAACTAAGATAATCATATATCCTTGAGACTTAGGTAAACAAGTGATAAAATCTATAGAAATATACTCCTAAACTCTATCAAGAATAGGCAATGAAGCTCAAAGTCCAATAGGAGCTTAAGTCAAATACTTGAGTTGCTGACACTCAACATAAGTGTGAGCATATTCTTCAACTTGTATATGCATACCCTCCCAAAAAAAAAAAATCTACTGCAATCTTTATAAGTTTTCAAAACACTAAAATGTCCTGCATTAAGAGCACCATGGAATTCCTTTAGAATGGATGGAATAAGAGAAGATTGCAAGATAAGAAATAATTGATGATGAAAATATAAAAGCCCATTCTTCCAAGAGAGCTATTACTACATAAGACGATTGGTGATCAAGTTGGAAATGATAGTCTAAAACTCAAGTAGATGAGTATATTCATGTTTCAATTGGTCAACAAGAGATACAGTAAAGGAAGAGAAATCCAAACAAGTAGAATCAACCTCACGTTGTCTAGAAAGAGCATTAGCAAGAATATTGTCGATGTGTATAGCTATAACTAAGAAGTTTAACTAAGTACTTTTGTTGCTCTAGTATTTAAATGACTTAGGTCAATAGTTCCATCATACTGTGATGATCCATTCGAATAAGAAAATGTGACCCTAACAAATATTGCCTCCCCTTCCAAATTACCTCCACAATAGCATGTAGTTCACAAACATAAGTGAAGGCTTTACACAAATGAGGGGGGAAACTGCTTGCTAAAGAAAGCAACTAGATGATTCCCCTATAACAACACAACTCCCAAACCTAAACCAAAAGCATAATCTCGACAATGAATTGCTTAGAAAAATTAGGTAAGACAAGAATAGGAGCTAAAAGTAAAGCCACTTTGAGTCACTCAAAAGCTTTTGTAGCCAAATCTAACTAACTAAACCTATCATTCTTTAAGAGGTTAGTTAAGGGTGCGACAATAGAAGTGTAACCCTGAACAAAGCAGTGATAATAACCCGATAGGCCTAAAAACGCCCTCAATTGTTTCAATCTTGATGGTACTAGCAATGTCGATACAACAACAACCTTAAATGGATCTGGTCGCACCCCGTCCCTAGAAACATCATGGCCCAAGTAATCAATAGAAGATTACCGAAAAGAACACTTAGGCTCCTTCAAAAAGAAGGTGTTATCAACTAACACCCGTAACACTTGCGAAAGATGCTCAACATAAGAAGCCATAAATTTGTTGTAAACAAGAATGTTGTAAAAAAATGATGACAAATCGGCGAAAAAAGGATTAAAAATCCTATTCATGATGGCTTGAAATGTGGTAGGAGAATTACTTAAGCTAAAGGGCATAACCAAGAATTCGTAATGACCTTCGTGTGTTTGAAAAGAAGCCTTTAAGACATTAGTTAGATGCATACAAATCTGATGATATCTCGATTGCAAATCTAATTTGGAAAAAACACAAACCCCAAGAAGCTCATCCAAGAGTTCATCAAAGGTAGGAATAGGAAATTCATCATTGATGGTAATCTGATTGAGTGCCCTATAATCGATACAAAAATGCTATCTCTCATCCTTTTTCTTAACAAGCAAAAGCAAAGAAGAAAAAAAGACTATTCTTCTACTAAACTATCCCTTGAGTAAGCATGTCCTGAACTTGCTTCTCTATCTCATTTTTTTGAAAATAAGGATAACGATAAGACTTGATGTTGATAGGAGAGGTACTCGGTGTAAAGTGGATATGATGTTGAATATCACGATGTCGTGGTAATGATGGGTGACACAAAAACTCAATGGAATCTACCCAATACCTCAAATAAAAGAGGATTGCTAGTAGTACCCATGATGATAGAACAGGGACTCACTTCCTAAACCAACTAGTGATGATAAGATAGCGTTTAGTTTATAATACTAGACAGTATAAAATAAGGAAAATATGACAAAAAAAATTTGTTGTGCCATATTTGGTATGTTTAGTACTAAACAAAAAATTTTGTAATGTCCATTATTTGGTATTATAAAGTACTATATTGAATATGATATTTTGACAATTATGCCTTTTATATAATATTATGGTTATTTAATTATATTTTTAATATTATTAAAAAAACAATTTTAAGAGATTATTTAATTCATGTAATTGAAAAAATTATATAAAATAATAAATGTAAATCCATTGATTTGCTATGTAATTAAAAAACATAATCATTCATATTATAAATTACAATAATTTGTCATATATTTAATAACCATAGTGTTAATTAAATTGATATTATAAGAAATTAATAATATTAAATTACAATAATTTGCCCCAATATTTAATAATTATAATTATAATTTAATCAATATTATAATAATCAATTATATTTTTGAGATTTCAAAATATATTTGTTTTTGTCTTATAAAATTAATTTTTATACCTTATTTTATATGATACAAAATTTAAGCATTTTTTCCAGTACTCAAGGATCTTTTTTGTCCAATACTTAAACCAAATATGTAAACCAAACAAAGGACAAAAAATTTTGTCTAATCTAATACCACAAAATCTTGACAACCAAAAAATACCTAAGACACAATCACATATGTTCAAACAAGCCAACTCAATTGATGATGCGAAATTTAACTAGCCAGAGGAGATATGTCCTTGTGTAAGGTAACCACAATCCCATTATGCATAAACAACATCAAGAGGGTAAAGTAATCAATAATGATATGATCCAAACTCTACAACCATTGCACCCCTAATACCACCTCGCACCATTAATGGGTAATACATAGAAAGTTTCCCAAAAATCTACCCCTTGAGTCATCATGGACACACTATAATAGCGACCCTCTCACAAAAAATTACTACCATTCCCAATCATCACTAGAAACTAGGAGAGGAAGATATAGTTAAACCCAAATGTTTAACTAATCAAGCTTATATGAACTTATGAGTACTATCCAAGTCTACCCAAATAGACACCTCTTGATGATTGAAGACCCTTTGAAAATGGATAGTGTGTGGTAAAGAAACACTAGAAAGAGCACGATAGCTGATGGTGATAGAATCACCAACCATGGGAGTAGAATTGGGAAAAGAATCCAGGGTGACAGATGCAAAATCGGCACTTGAAATATCATTTGAAACATCTTAGTCCACACAAAGCAAAAACAAGAATTTGGCTTTACATTTGTGATTGCAATGAAATTTCTCATCATATTTAAACATAACCTTTCTCTCGGTGAAGCTGCATTTCCTAAGCAGTAAGCTTTCGGATAGGAATATGGGAAGAATGAGAAGGGGGGGGAGGGGTAGAGAGAGAGAGAGAGAGAAAGGAAATAGAAGGAGTTGGTTTAGAAAATGGCAAAGCAGATGATTTTCCAAGAATAGTGGAAGGAGGAAGAGTAGAGCGGAAAAGAAATTGCTCATGGAATTTTACTTCATATTGTTTCACTAACCAAACTGCATGTGTGTGAGAAGTAAGCTTAGCAATTTGCACATCCCATTGAATATTAGTCTTTAACCTAGAAACAAAACAACTGGTTAAAAAAGACTCTAGAACCCCAACAATGCGATTAGAATGAGACTCAAACTCAATTTGATACTTTAAAACGAATCGGCATTGCAACAACTTAGATAACAATCCCTAAACATCCTCATACTCGAAAGGACTAAAATGAATCTCCAACATGTTTGTAAAAGTTAGCCAAGAAGAAAGTTGATTGTTTTGAAACATCCAGTTGTACCACTGTAATGTAAGGCCCTCCAATGTAAAGGAAGAAATAGTCAAATGTTGATAATCCATAATCTTGTAAAAGTCAAAGAATTGCTAAGATTGGAAAATCTACCTAAGAGGATCATGTTTGGAAAACTTTGGAATTTCCAACTTAATCCTCTACAAGAAAGTATCACTAATAGAAATAGATAGATCTATAGGAAAAGAAGGATCCCCAATGGTAGTAGAAGCCGACGATAAAGTGAAAGAAGATGAAAGTTGATGCTAGGAAATTCCAAGATTATTAACTCTAGTCGCCAAGGATTGTAGTTAAGAAGTTATCATTGTTAAAGAGTGTTCCACACCTTGAGTGCTCTACTACATGGTGACAAACATACTCTTGATGGCATCCATGTTTGTGAAGTGTGAAGACGAACATAATTCTTGCGCCATGAGAAGGACAAGAGCACCAAATTGTTAGGCTCTTATCGAAAATTAGGCCCGACTCGTCAAGGTACACGAATAAAACACACTGCTCTCCGAGAAAACCCTTTTGCCCCTCTTTTCTATCAGTCATGCCTCTCTCCTTTCTTCATTTGTTTACTTTCGCAAAATTAAGGTTTGTTCATTCACTAACTAATTGTTTCTTGCTTCTGTTTAATGTTTTGTGGTAAGGAAATGGGGAACA
Source organism: Laguncularia racemosa (assembly GCA_037954665.1). Lineage (NCBI taxonomy): Eukaryota > Viridiplantae > Streptophyta > Magnoliopsida > Myrtales > Combretaceae > Laguncularia > Laguncularia racemosa. Next base: position 6,688,781 of record JBBMOL010000016.1, read on the forward strand.
GGATTGCTTAGAGTGAGACCTCAACTCCTTATGCTAGAACTAGGAAATGTAGAGATGTCCATTTTCCTCTTTATTTCCCGTATTTATATGTAATTATCATGTATGTTAAAGTACAACTATTATCTAACTAATTTATTTTTGGTTGCAGTCTTTACTATTTTAGCTATATTTATTCTATATTGGAATTTGTTGTGTCAGGTTATCTTGTATTTGCATTCTATCCTAGTAATGAGTTATATAGGCCTTATGCCATTTTGAACTCCCCTTGTATTGACCTGAATGTGTAGTAACAGAATCCTCATATCAATTTTGATTCTATATTACAAGGTTCTCAAGAGCAAATAATTTAGTCAAATGGAATTAAGAAATAGATTATAAACCTTTGGACATTTGACCATCTTCAAGGCACTGTAATCTAATATTCGCATCAGTATCTCTGGAACTGAAGCATAATTCGAACGTCAAAACGTGATTCCAAGGGACTTCTTCTAAAATCTTTATAAAGTTCTGAAAGGAAGTTATTTGCTAATATAGGCTTGAATTCTAATTCAAATCTCAGATGAAATTCAAAAGTGCAATCAAAAAGCTTTTCGAGAACTGACGGCACAATCGAATCGAATCAAGATCTAGATTACATAATTTCAAACTCTCTTACACTTTCTAGTTAACGGAATATTAAGATCGAACCAGTTTAATGTAATTAAAGCACAATACGAACGTCAAAAGAACATTTCAAGCGAATCTCAAGGCATCTCAACATATAATCGTCTAAAGACTTTAGAAATTTCGATGATTACTGAAATGACGTCAAATTTGAATTCAGATACCCGTATTTAACATGGAAAACTGCGACAGCAACGCTTTCCGAGAGGTGATCCAAACATGTTAATAGCTTGAGATCGCGTTTTTCCTTTAGTTTCGGTTAAGCAGTAGAGCGATCTCTCTCTCTTAGCTTTGAAATCTTTCTCAGGAAACAAACGGATTATTTGGAGAGAAAGCTAAGAGTGAGAGAGAGTTAGAGTAAGTTGAATGAATCAGAAGAGCTAGGAATACGAAAGGTTGTTGGCAAGAGATGGAACTATGAATGATGTAGAATTTATTTGCGCTTTTATGGTTTATCTTAAGGTTAATTATATTGATTCTTTCCTCCCAAAATAGTGAGTATGATTTTAAGTTGTATAACAACGTAATATGTATCTCTCAACTCATTTAGACAAATAGGTCATATAAATATAATAATAATAAATGAAATAAAAATTACAGATACTTGTTTCAACAAAAAATAAAAATTTTATTTTTCAAGTATTCTTTTTTAACGTTTTTACATATGTAATAACAAGCAAGAGTATTTAGTATTTACAACTTAAAAAACTATAGAAGTAAGTTGAAACAACCCAAATCTTCAAGATCAATTAAAAATAAAAAAGAATTTTCAATAAGGTAATTAAGTTATGCACTCAAAATTCAAAGTTAATTTAGGAGTAATTTTTTAAAATGTGGGATTAAAATTTTAAAATAACCATTTTTCCCATAAGCTTGCTTTTATCAAAACTAATTCAAAAAGAGGTTTTTACTTCCAATGAAATACCCCAAATAAAAAAAAAAAATAGAGTAATTAAGTCAAAAGGAATTTTTTAACATCATTTAGGAAAGAATTTCTAAAATTTATGGGTCAAAGTTTTGAAAAATAACCATTTTACCCATAGGCTCAATTTTGACAAATCAAATTCAAAAAAAGACTTCTACCAATAAGTTAAGTGTTTTAAAGTGCCAAGAAGCTTATTGAGGCCTAGTATAATTATTAGATAAGTAAAACACTATGCAAAAGTTGGTAAAGAAATCCTAAAAATAAGTGGCCGTACCATGTCAACACTGGTTTTATGTCTTCAATCCCTTTTAAAATAATGCACACTACCACTTATGATTTTAGAACTCTCTCCACTCTTTTCCTTGTCATGTGAAGGTAAACCCTAAGAAAATTATCTAAGTTCTAAACCTTCTAAATCAAAGCTTTAATTTTTACTAAGTAAACTTACTATTCTAGCTCCTTTACCTTATTTAACCCAAGACTATAAGAACAATTTGGGGGGTTCTTAATGCTTTAAGATTGGTTTGGCACTCTACAAGAGTAGGGTAAGTTCTACCTTTCCATCCTTAATTTTAAGTTGGTTGTAGGAAAATCCTTAAGCTTAATCACTAATGTGGTGGGAAATAGCCACTCAAGACACCTTTTGAGGTAAAGTCTTAATCTTCTACTAAATGGATTATTTATGATGTTTGCAAGTGCTTAGACATGCTACTTAGATGTTTAAAGAACTTTGAAGTGTTGGATGTGTACAACCAACCATGTTGCCACCCTTATTGCTAGTTCTGGGCTTACTAGTTTCAAAAGTTAATGAGTTGCTAGACATGTTACTCTAAAGTTTATACAAGGTTAATTAGCTAAAAGTTTGATTAAATATGATTAATACATATTTGCATGCCTTTACTTGACCCACTATTTCTATAACAACTCATTAAACCTTCCTATAGTAAGTTCGCAATAGTAAATTAGAATCTTTTAATGGTGAGTGTCGTCCATTAATTGTAAAAAAAGTTTTGTGTTAGTAGATATAGTTCAATGTTAATTAATTCACTACAATTATAGTAAAAATCTTTGAATCATATAAAAATTCCCTCCGACAGTTATTAGTTAATAGTAAATTATGCCCTTTAGTAGCTAATATGGCTCATTAGTAGTGAAAGATGCCCAGCATTGGTAAATTATTATGCAAGAAGTTTGAATAGTTTGCATTAGATTAACAATATGTTGTCAACATATAATCAAGTAGCATTAAAGGGAAAAAAAAACTACATGAGTACACATAATAAAAATCAATTAGATTCAGTAATAATTAAAATAATATTGTTAGAATATTATATAACACAATTGATTACATCGATATGGACTCGAAACATAATTATATAAAAGTTCCTCCTCATATTATACTTAATAATTATATTGTTAATTTTAAAAATTAAAATAACATATATATTATACCATACATAATAATGATCTCACTTAAGTAATGATTCGTAACATAATATTTTATATATAAGAGCAATATACATTATAATTAAATAACAAAACATATATTTTTAATTGATTGGATTGTATGAAAACTAACATTATATATTATAACATACTTAATAACCCCTTTCACAAGATATGATTTGTAACATAGTACCACTTTTCTAACATATAATAGAGTAGCATATATACATAACCACATAAAAAACTTATATTTTCAATTAATGGATTAAGTAATAAATAATATTTAAATCATGATTAATCTCACAAAATATTGATTTGTGATATGATTTCGCAAATAACTTTCTAGCATTAGTTCATATAAGTAATAAAATACATGCCAATACACAACAATAATTTGATAAAGTATTATCTTCATATCATATTTAATAATCATACAATAAGTTCTAATAAGTCACATCACAATAACAGCATGTCGTTAATTTATTATATTATGGTATATGGAGGAAGAAGAAGAGGTAAAGGAATTGCTAGTGGTGGAAGCTGTAGTGTCTGAGGAAGGTGAAGTAGAGGAAGAAGCCAGGATTTTCAGGAGCATGAAGCTTCGTGCAGAGGGTTCTAGAGGTAGGAGAATGCCTTCAAAGAAAAGTTCATCCGCTGGGGAAAGCGAATGAGATGATATTTCGTGTGGAGAAAGGGGAAATCTAAACGATTCAAACACCAACGAATCGGCGAAAGGGTGTTGACAAGTATCCGAGTGAGATTTTGGAGGGTGGTTGTCCATTGCTGCGGTGACAAAAACTTTATGTAACTCGTAGTTTCACGAATTGATTAATGAAGAATGTAGCTATATCGTTAATAGGATCTAAGTCTCCTATAATTTTATAAGAAGATTCTAAAAGGACGGAATCTCTTACCTTTCGGAAAGTAATCTTTTACCGCTTTCAAGAGTAATTTTTGAATGCTTTTAATGGCAAAAATAATGAATTGCTATATAAAAATGGTATGATCCATGATTTTTCGAAAAAATACTACTATAAAAAATAATATTGATACACGATTGGAGACTTTTCTAAAGTTAGAAGACGACACCTTCCATTTATTGAATCAATAAATGTTACAATTGGTGCAACTATACAATTCGAAGAAATATTTATGGGTAAATATCCCATTTTCTCTGTTGAAGGATATGCATTAGTATTCTATGCAAATAAAAAGCCTTTTTACTGAAAAAAAAAATTCTAGCAAAAGATTTACAAAGAAATTTGGAAAAAGTCTTTATATACAACCCTTTCCAATTGTCGAATTATAGTAGATTTTAGAAAATGACTATAATATTTTTCAATTTCCCAAGCCACATCAAAAAACTTTGGAAAATATGGCTTTTAAATATGGAATAATGCCTCTTTCATCTCATTCTTTCTGTGTTATTTTATCCCTTCCCATTTGGATAATTCCCGTATTCAATGTTTTTAAATAAACTTCATATACTTTTTGCATAAGGGAATCATTGTAAAGTCTTATTTTTAATTCTTTTTTTTTTTATCACACCGTTGTAGACGAATACGATGTGATTAATGCATAAATAAAACATAAAACAATTACTATAAGGTTAATCCAAATATAAAAACTCTGACGATAGGATTTTATAGGATATGGTTAGTGGATCATCGTATAAACATACATCACTTCTTGTGGTAATATTCAGATAAGTTGTCTAAACATAAATTATACTATGGAAGCCATGTTTGGATGACCTCAAATACATAATGGTTTGGCCGTATGGTTTCCTATGGAAGTTGTCGTACATGCATATCATATAGCGAGTTATATTGCGTAGTTTATATGTCATATATGTTCTTTCATAGTATATGTCAGTTATATGTTTTAATTTTATGTATTGTGTACATGATGAATATTGACTCTTTTCTCCCTGTTGTCTTATATGTTTCATAATATTATGTTATTATTGTATATGCTGTATTACATGTAGGATATTACATTATAAATATTATATAGCATATTATATGTTAATGAATTCTATATGACATATATATTCACAATATGTTAATTATATATAGGTATATGTTACATATCTAATTTTATGGGCAATGCATTGCTACATCACATATATTGTAGGAGAAAACACGCACACGATGGCGCGTATGTCAAAAGAAATAAAATCTAAAAAAGATAATATTGTAGAAAATATAATTTAATTCGTTATGTGTTGTACAAGTAAGTAATTATAAATAAAAAAAATTATTAAAAAATTATGTGAATTTGAAATAAACTAATAATATTTTCTCGAATTTATTATTTAAACAATATAAGGACAAATGGTTTAATTATTATCAAACATATAATTTTTAATAATTTTTTTCACCATTGATATTGATTTTTTCAAATTTAATGCACACGTGGCTTGAGGTTGCGCACATGAAGAAGAGAGATGATGGCATGGATATATGAAGGAAAAAAAAAAAGAAAATATGCTATTTTTTTTCTTTTTGATTTGTGAATGAAAATGTTAAAATTATTAAAAATCCATAAATGAGTAAGAAATCAAAAAAGCATGTAAAAAATCCCGACTGCCTCATTAATTTGTAAAAAGAAAACGAAAATAAAATAATATAAAAAGAGTCACATCGATTTATTAAAGAAAAGGTGCTACTCAACTATAAAATTTGGAGTCAAATTAATAATCATGAGCTTTTCAATAGCTATATGATTGTAGTCAGATAATGTTCTCTTCTCCCCGATAAACAGTGTTTATTTTTTTCATGGTCAAGCAATGTTCACTTTATTCATTATAGGATTGCAAAGTTTAAAAAATCAATACTCAGACATTGCTGGAAAGCATATCAAAATATCATCCCTTATGAAGATGTGTTGTCGAGGAAATCCAAAGAGGACAAGCAACACTTGCTTTGCAAGTTATTATTATATTAAAATTTTACCTAGTTTTGGCAGTTCCGGAATACATATTTGAGCTTATCTTCAAATAAAAGTATGTGAGATGAGTTTTTTCTACTAAAATGAACATCGCATACAAACTTGTGTATAGTTCAATTTCTAGCAAAAGTTAATCTTCTTTCAATTATTAAAAGAATTATTAATTAAAAAATATCGAAAGTTAACATTTCTCAATCTTAAAAGTTGTCATGACTTTCTTTTTGTACTCTTATTTTTTATTAGTTTTAATTAATATCTCGGTAAATTGGAAATACACCCCTACCCTCTTATCTTTATTTTATATGCACTTAACCCTCTTTATCTTTAAGAGCATGTGTTTAGATCTCCAAATCTTTAAAAAAAAAAAACATTTAGAGTCTTAAATGCCTACTTTAGATGGTTTAAGTGCACATTTTTTTAATATTTGTGAGTCTAAATACAAGATCTTAATAATAATGGGGTTAAGTATAGATGAAGTAAACATAAGGAGGTGTAAATACATAATGTCAAAAATAAATAAGCTAAGTACATATAAGTAAACATAAGGACATATATTTACAATTTAACTTTTTTTTAATATTCAAAAGGAAGAATAATAAATAAAATCAAAGTTTTAACAAATAAATAAATATTAATACAAGATTGATGGTAAAACAAAAGCTTGATATACATGATTAAATCACAACATTTTGATGGTTTGATTTTGCTCACTTTTTTATTTCATTATTTTTGCCTATTATATCTTTTGTAAATATTTAAAAAGATTTTTTTTTCAATTTTATCAAGAAAACAATATTTATATCATATGTACATAAAAATTGTGGTATTTTAAGTTTGATTGAAATATATGAATTATATAACATAAATTCCTAACTTTTAATTGTTCAAATATTAATTATCTCACAATAAACATTAATTATTTTTTTATTATTTAATTATCTATTTATTTATTTATCAAAACTTTTATTTTAGTTGTTACTCTTCTTTAGGAACATTAAAAAAAAAAAAAGGGTTTTGTTTCCTTTTGTCCAGTTAGTCCCTTATCTTTAATATTATGCAATTACACTTCCTTACCTTGAAGTCCATGCCCTTAGACCCTCAATTCCTTAATAAAATTACACTTAAACCCTTCAAAATAGGCATTTGGAGAGGTCTGAATGATTTTTTTTTTTTTTTAAGATCAAAGAAGTTTAAACGTACATCTTGGAGATAAAGGGATTAAATACATAAAAAGTAAATATAATTGTAATATTTACAATTTAGCCTTAATATTTATTTTTTTTTCACGTATAAAACAATCAACATATCTTTTTTCCTTAGACATCCATGTCACCATCTCTCTCCTCCATAGAAGCAACCTGAAGCTGCATGTGCGCTAAGTCTCTAAAAAATGGCAAGTTTTAATTTGCACACGAATGGGGACACCATTATATAACTAAAACCAAAGTACACAATAAATACAAAAAGGAAGGTTTAAAACTAAATTGTTAAAAATTGGAAGCAAAGATGTTTCTTGTTCTTTAATATACATTTTATAAAACTAAGTATATGCAAAGTACTAATTGCTTTTTTTGTGACACTGGGGATTGGTTTGGTAATTATACTTGTCATTCGTCAAAAGATTCAATACATAAACCGGAGGGGAAAAAAAGTAGCTTCCTCATTTTGCCAGCCAAAGAATCTGCTAAAGAATTAATCTTCTTAGGAATTGCTTTAATTCTATAGTTTTAGTTTTGGATGAGGAAAAGCCAACAATACATTATGAAATTTTAAACAAGGGTTAAAGATATTGTTTAATAGCATAGCAATAGAGTTAGAATGAGTTTATCACCACAAAAGACAATTTCATTTATAAACAAAAGCATAAAACCTCTGTACGTTGCCCATAATTCCAATGATGAAATATTAATCTTCTCCAGTTTGGTAGCAGACCTAAATAACCGTCTCCCATTAAGATCACGAACAGCACCTCATATTGTAGTTTAGCTAGTCAAATTACCGAGTGAGCCCTCTTTGTTTAATTTTACCTGCTCCTAATGGGGTGCCATAATAGATTTCTTAACTCCATTGTAAAGACAACTCTAACAAGAAATCTACTAAAATAATGTATTTATTTTTAATAATTACGAAATAGAATATCCAATAAACTTATTTTCAAAATAAGTAACTTCAATTAAGGTAAAATTTTACCAATAAAAGATATGTTATGAGAATACACTTTTAGTATAATTTATACTTAATACGCATTTTAGATATGTGCTTTCAATACAAACATATTTAAGTACATGTATTGCCAATTTTTTTTATATATTTATGCTTTTACATTTTTTTAACAATTATTTTAATTTTTTTATAATTCTTTTAAAAATTTTATTTATGATTTTTCATTAAAAATTTTCAATGATAAATTTTCTCAAATTAATTTTTTTAAATAAAAGTTTACATAAAATAATAAAAAAATAATAATTTTAATAAATTTAAAATTATAAAAATTGATTTAAATTTTATCTAAAAATTTTGGTAATATATATACCCAAGTACGTTCATACTAAAAGTGTATACTCAAAATACGTTTTTATTACAAATTGTACAAAAAGAACATTTCCAAAATTCGCCTTCAATTAGCAAAATTTCGCCTTAACTGAAAATGCATTTCAAATCCATGTTTTCACTATATATTTTGGGAATAAGTTTGCCAAGTATCATATTTCATAATTATTTAAAAAAAAATACATTATTTTAGTGAATTTCTCCAACCTTAACTCTTTTACAATATCTCCAATATTTAAATAGCAAGTGTTGATGGTGTATTCTAAACTAGGGTACCCCTAAGTCCCGTCTGACCTAACCAAGCCTCAATCTAAGAACTGAAGTTCAATATGAGTTGTTGTGCAAAGCTCAAACCAAACAAGAGCTTAGATCGATCATACCTACCTTATAGACATGAGGTTTTGGGGAAAGCATAGCTTGCATAGGTAAACTATGAAGACGCGAAACATTAGATAAATCTACCTACCATGCCTTAACACTATTTGCTAAGTTATCTGACCCTTCACACCTATAAATAGGGGTTGACACCACTTGGACCAAGATTTGAAATCTTAAACCCTATACTCTCTTAAGTTTATTGATTTCACATATACATTATGCTAAATAAGGCAGCAAAGTGGTCATGCTAGAACCAACCTCAACATCCCTTTGAAGCTTATGTGTGTTCTCTTACAGATGTTTCCACCTAAGAGAATTCTCGGTAAAAACACTTCAACTTTACATTTACTTGTTGTCCATTTTTCGCTTAATATTTAGCTATCTTATTTATTTATTTAGAAAAAAATAAGTGCATGTAAATATTCGTGAATGTAATAGAAAAATAAGATGATTGTTAATGTACATCAATTGTTCACCTTTTAAATTATGCAAAAAATTATTAATTTATTAAATGCATATCGTAACAGTGATATACTTTAAATTTGTGTACAAGAGGGAAAATATATAATAATCTCAAAAAAATTATTTTTAAATTTTATAATTTCCGTTACTTATCCTTTCTCCAAAAATTACTAAATAAAATTCGATTTAATGTTCCAAAATCCATAACAAGTAGGAAGTTGGCCTTCCATTATTATTTTATAAGTATAGTATAGACAATAACTATGGATAAAGTATAGTTATATAGTTATGTAATGTTACGGTACTATATATAATTAACTCCAATTAAACATTGCCTTATATGTATAAGTAAAAAGGAAAAAGATATTCATATTGAACTTTTTTTTAGAAATACAATATATAGTTGGAAGAAATGGAAACAAAAATATCGGTTGAGAAGATAAGAACACAATATCACAATCACTTGACATATTTAAATATTGGAAATTTTGTAAATAATTTTTCTAAACTTTGATAAAGATGGGAATATACTTTCTAAACTTTCAAATGTTATAAATAATTTCTCTTAATTTTGATAAATTGGTAACATAAAGGATACTTACTTTTTTTAGTTTTAAAAAACACACTAAGTTCAAAGTTTAAGGGTGTTAAATTACATTTTTAATAAATTCAATAGGTATTTTTACACTAGATTCAAAGTTTATGAATGCTATTTATAACTTTTATGAGTTATTTGCTACAATATTTGAAAGCTTAGAAGATATATCCCATCCAAATTAAAATTTAAGGCATAATTTCCATTTTCCTCTTAAAATATCTCTAGCAACTTAAGCAAAGTTCAGATAGCTGAAGCTGAAAACTTAACACGGTCAAATTTTGGGTCCCCACCCCACTCCTCCAATCCTCTAACTAGCATTTTATATTTTAACAAGTAGACATGTGTTTTATATTTTAAAGTTAACCTTGATTACGCAAATAAGAGTTTTATGTGTAGTATTGCTATTAATACATCTTGTGTTAATATGTATAGATAAATACATACTTGCAATGTGTATACTTAAAATAAAAAATAAAAAAAAAACAAACAAACAAACATAATGTGTGGGTGTTAAAAATAAAAACTATCTTAATCATTAAATTTTTCTAATTTTCACTATCTAATTTACTAAAAAAAATTTATCTTATCTAAAGCAAATATAATAAAGAAGGTATATCTGTAATTTATCGTTTCTTTTCTCATAAATAAATTTATTTACTTGTCTTGATAACTAATTGATTTTCCATCAATATACGATTAGAGTTGTGCACACCCTATTTAACCACCTATGAAGCAAGTTAAAGCTGAATAATTTTTAATGTGTCTAAAAAGGGAGTTGCCTACCCTAACCCCACCCATGAATTAAAACACACTAATGTATCATTAGTTGAATTGGCCAATCAATATGCACAAGAAAGAAAGAAAAGAAGAAGAAGAAGAAGAAAAACCTCTTCCAAGTAGCAGAGTAATTCCATAATGAAAAGCACCCTTTGCAATTGTTTTGATATTGATGGCAATATCGATTCCTTTATAAAGTTCATTTTGGAGACAACCAAAGTTTCCAATGATAATTGACCTAGAAAGAGTTACTAGTCTATGGATTTGTAAGTAAAACGGTTAAAATTGAGCTTGATGCTAAATTTAAACTCAGTATAAAACTAATTGATCTATTGGTAGTGAATTCTAATAGAAAACTAAATTTAGTAATGTAGTTGGTTGCAGTCTACTTCTTGGATCAAAAACTTCATCTCTTCTATCAAATGTCAATTGTGCTCAAATCCATGGCAACAAATATATATAGCTCATGGATGATTATTAGATAATTTATAATTAAAAAACATTAAACTTAACTCCCTATGTTCTACAATTTTAATAGGAAAGAGATTAACAATTTTTCTGTATTAAAAATAAAAATCATTTTTGTCAAATTACATGTTATATAATTGAAAGAGAAAGATTTGAATCTATTCCATTCTAAAAAATAATAATATTTAAATCAATTGAGTCACATGATCATAATAAAGTAGTCCGCTTAATTCATCAACTCATGGTGGGCTATCTAATAATTTTTTTTAGGTATTGAATTCAACTATATCCATTTTTTATATCCATGTAAATATCATTTTCATATAGTCCAACTCTCCATAAAAAAAGTGAATGGACATTTTAATTTTCTTATATACCTTTATCGGAGGACATCTATCGTTAATTACTGGAAGGTACCATTATTTTCAATGCGTCTGGGTGGATTTAAATTCTAAGAGAATAGCGACACATAACAAATATAAGTCCTTTTAGACTTATGTTGTACTTTTTTTCTTTTTTCTTTTTCTTTTTTTTTTTTTTGCCAATGTGAACTTGATGTAAATGAAGCCCATGGTGAGATCATTTCCCTTATTGATTGAGGATGTAGACAGTTCTTGAACTGCTTTTGACGCTGTTGTTTTGGCGTCAACATTATTTTCTTTCCTCAAGGATTCGACTGACTGTTTATGGATGTGATACTGACATCATGTCAGGTCAGGTTAGAGCCCTTTTTTCTCCTCAATTTCTGTGGTTCAAACTTGAGACATTACAACAACCCAATAACATCAGCTGCTTCCTTGAAAAACTTGTCCACTACTCCTTCCTCAAGAAGTTGTCCGTCTTCAATTTCCCCGACACAAGACGTAGACCCCTCCTATTTACACACGCACTCTTTTCTACGAACCGACAGACAAACAAGACACTTTTTGAGTTAGAGCAATAAAGCCCCTGTGATCATATTCGCCACGGCAATCACAAGCTACGATGTCTCGCCACCTTCTGTCAAAGAACGTGTATACATTGCCGTAGCCAGAGAAGTAGAAGAAAGCAAGTTGACTCTTTGATGGTCACTTCGTAATTTCGGTGCCCATCTTTGCCTTATTCATGTTCACAACCCAAGTATGTAGACAAAACAGAAAACATAAAGTACAGGTTTGATGTTTATTTTTAGTTGAAAGATTATTATTATTATCATTTATCTAGATTATGGTTGTTAAAATCACGAGTCAATTGTACGATTCTACGAATTTGTAATTTTATCAAGTTTTTTATAATCAAAATGAAAAAAAAAAAATCATTTAGGTATAAACTTTTGATATAATTATGAGTTTAGATATACGATTCTATAAGTTACCGATTCTACCGATTATATATAATTTTATACAATTTTACCAATTTTATACTATTCAATTCTAAGCAAAATCGCGATTTTGACAATCATTATCTGGATGGAATTGTTAATGTTCAGGAAATGAATTGTCTGGATGTTGAATTTACAGAGTAAGGACCCCAAATGTCTACGTGCAGCAAATGAAATACATCAATAGCATGTTCATCATTTCTATTAAAAGGAAGCATGTGTATTTTGGCCTTCGAACAAATATCACAAACAAATTTATCAACAATATATTGTTTGTAAGAATCTAAATGTAAAATTTTTTATATGGACAAATGTCCCATCCTATTATGTAACAAATGAAACATGTCCAAATTATTTGAAGGAAAAGGATGAGTAACAAAACAAGAATGAAGAGGATTTGATTTAGGAGAACCAAAAATCTTAATGGCTTCTAAATCTAAAATGTACAACCGATGTGATATTCCTAATTCTAGAGCAAAATCAAGCAATTCCAAATCCAAGGTGACATATCGCAATAAACCAATTCGAATAATCAAATAACAAACAATAACAAAAGATAAACCCTAAACCCTTACCAAATATGACGCACCAATAAGAGAGTAGTCCTAATACGAATTTGTTGATATGACGTATAATAAGCTCGATACTATCATTCACCACAATCCATAGGATTGATAAAAGTATATGAAGTAAAACTTCAATTTGTAAAAGTCTCAAATGCCAAAAGTCCCTTAACTCTTACATTACAAAGGTATTTATAGGAATAAAGAAAACAAACTTGAAATTACATAAACTCAACTGACTTAAGGAAGTAAGTTGTCGGCCTTAAAATAAGAAAGTCATCGACTTTAGGAAGATGCACCACCGGCTTTGGGATTTAAAGGCCATGGGCCTTTATGGTTTACATCGTCAACCTTAAGGGTCGACCTATTTCCACATCGTCGGCCTTGAGGGCCGGTCTAAAGGGGTAAGTCGTTAGCCCACCGCTGGTTCTTGTGATTTGATTCTTCTATCAAATGAATTTGTAATGGGCATGATTTGATTCTCGTCATCTCCTTGGACCTATGGAAGATTTGCCCTCAAATCTAATGGTTCTTCTATTTTAGATGAAAATGTCTAAAAGTCACCTAAACTAAAACCTTAGTCTACATATGCTTGTTGCCTTAAAGTCATAGCTGCCCTTGAGTCTTCTTAAGATGTTTAGAAGTCTTTTAATGAAGCTTTTGAATTTCCTGTGACTGTTTTATTCTACTCAAGTTGTCTTCCAATTCCTTCCACCCCACTAATAAAGACTTTTTTCCAATGGTTTTATTGATCTGTTCCTAGGCTTCATACACCTCAGTTGATAACATAAGGTTCAAAACAACCTGTTCACCATCCTTTTGAAACACATAGATATTCTTAAACCCATCATATAGCACTCTCCTATCAAATAACCTATATGTGATGCGCACATAGGAAGAACATCACAAACAATTTCTTCTCAATACTTTTCCCTTATGTTGATTAGAACCTTAGCCCTCTAAGTGATATGCAGATTGTCTTGTTCACTCAACCAGTGTAATTTATAGGGCTTAGGATGTGAGGTAGTGATTAGTTGTAATTTATTTACTAATGCAGTAGCTACTACATTGGAGGAACTACCACCATTAATCAAAAGAGCACACAGATTAACTTGAATCCTATAGGAAATATGGAATAGGTTTTCCCTCTATACATTCTCAATATCTATAGATTTGGTTATTATCCTATGCAATACATTAATAGCTAGATATTGATCATTTCCCTTATCTTTATATACCTCAACATCCGGATCCTCATAATACTCTTTTAGAGTTGCTAATAAATCTGTTGGCTCAAGTATCTCTTCTTTGCCATCCTTACTTCCCACCTCTATAACAGTCATCACCCTTTTGTTAGGACATTAAGCAGCGATGTGTGCAAAGCCCATACATTTAAAGCATTGGATTTGACGAGTCTTCCCACTTGATGACCCTGGCGCTATTTGTCTTATGTCTACCCCAACAATTGCTTTTCCCTTTCCAAAAATTTATTTCTCCCTTCTAAGATTAGTAACAGTTGCATTTGCTTCCACAGTATTATTAATTCCCCTTTTTCAACCTGTTGACTATCTAACCCATATAGCTTAGTAGTGGATCTATACCTGTTACTCGTTGGTTTCTACGGATTAGAACGCCTTTGTCTCTCAACTTTTTAAGCCAATTAGATGGCCTCATCAAGTGTGTCATACCACTGTAGTTCCACTATACAGGTAATCTCATACTTCAAACTGGACACAAATCATGCCATAGTCTATTCAGGATATCTAATGGTTCCACAACGAATCATGAGCGCTTCGAATTCTTAGATATATTCACCCACATTTTTACATTCGTGTCTCAAAGTCTAGAGGCTCATAAATAGTTCATGCTTTTAATACTCTACAACAAACCTCTTTCTCATAACTCTTTTCATCTCTTGCCAAGTACGAGTCTCAACATCACCATCCCTCCTCCTATTGACTACAAGGTTCTTAAACTACAAGGCAACATAACTTGTAAACTCTACTACTACCAGACGAACTCGAGTATGGTCATTGATCTCATAGCACTCAAAGAGTCCTTCTACCTTATCTTCCCAGTCAAGATAATCTTCTACAGATCCCCTTCTAGCAAATGAAAGCATTTGCAATTTTATATATTCCAAACCACTAGGCAGCCTAAACTCACAATTAGGATAAACCTCTTTTCAAAGTTATCATCCCTTTCCTCCCTATAAGCATGATACTCTCTTCCAACCAGTCCGCCCATATTTCCTCTTAATGCTCCTTCTCTACCCACAACTTTAAGGGCTACATTAGGTAAGGGTGCCTATGGATTTGCTACTAGCTATTAGGGTAACGTCATTTGATCGACCCTAATGGCTAAGTTAGCAACCACAATGGTTAAGTCCTACAATTGTTCTTCTAAAGTTCTCTTACCACCAAAACCACAATGTCCCTAACCTCCTCATCTAACCTGATTAATGGCCTCATTCTCGATTCCTCCATTAATACTATCATTTGACATGCTCCATGGAAATTGCAATCTCAATATAGGAATTCACAAGTCATAATCACACACTACAATAATCCCCAATTAACACAATCCCAACTTCAACCTCCACTCAATCTCTAATTCAAAACCCAGCACATTGATAATACAATCCTAACAACGGGTACACATAAATAACAACAACCAGCCTTAATCCAATCACTCAACCCACAACAATAGAATCACATAACCCACAATAACAACCACGGTATAAAAACCTTAATTTTCAATCCACTATCAATACTAAGGAACTAGCCTTAATTCAATCACACACAACAACAACATAACCCAATTGACTACCCGCGTACAATCCCAATTCAACCTCAATAAACCATAACACAATTTCACAATATAAAACACCAATTTTCAATTGAAGTTTAACAATCACAATCCCTTCTCTCAACCAAATGCTCTGATACCAAAAAATGATATGCCTTATTCTAGAACAAAATCAAGCAATTCCAAATCCAAGGCGACATATCGCAATAAACTAATTCGGATAATTAAATAATGAACAATAACAAAAGATAAACCCTAAACCCTTACTAGATATGACGTACTAATAAGAGAGTAGTCCTAGTAGGATTTATTGATATAATGCACAATAAGCCCGATACCATCACTCGCCACAATCCACAGGATTGATAAGAGTATATGAAGTAAAAGTTCAATTTGTAAAATTCTCAAATGCTAAAAGTCCTTTAACTTTTACATTACAAAGGTATTTGTAGGAATAAAGAAAACAAACTCAAAATTACATAAACTCAACTAGCTTAAGGAAGTACACCACAGGCCTTGAAATGAGAAAGTCGCCAGCTTTAGGAGTTAAAGGGCACTGGCCTTGGTAGTTTACACCACCGACCTTGATAGTCGGCCTATCTCCTATACCACCAGCCTTAAGGACCGGTCTAAAGGGGTAAGCCACTAGCCTTTATAGCCGACCTAAATTGGTCCACCACCGATTCTTGTAATTTGATTCTTCTATCAAATGAATTTGTAATGGGCATGATTTGGTTCCCGTTACTGTGAGAAGCTTTAGCTAATGCTACAACTTGTTTATTGCAATGGTCCTAGAAATTTAAGGATGAAGAATCAATGGTTTTAATAAGATTATTATTTGCTAATGCAGGATGTACAGATAATAAATTATGTTTGAATTCAGGAATAAATAGTACATTATGGAGTACTAAAGATGAATTGATAACAACTGAACCAATAAGTTGAACTCTTTTGATAGTTCCATCAAGTAGCTTTATGGAGATTGGGTTTGATAAATTTTGTGTGTTGAGTAAAATGGTTTGGAAAGGTGTCATATGATCTGTGACACCTGTATCAACTACTAATGAATTCATATCATTATTCATGGCTTTAAAAGAAGAAAATAAAGCTAAAGTACCTACACAATTCATGGCAACATTTACTTTTATAGCATCAGTAAACTGTTTTTCTCTCATCATCTTCATCATTTTTTGGCAAAATGATTGGATAATCTTAAAGTTCATTAACTCTCATCCAAAAGCTTTACCATGAAAATCAGAACTTTCATTAAACGACATATTTAAGGGAGTAGATCCGTTAATGACACATGTAGCAGCCAACTTACTTTGATTTTTGCCAACCTTTTTTCCTTTATAGCAATTAGGATAGCCTATTAATTGGAAATAAGTTTCTATGGTATGGCCTTCCCCTTTATAATGCTTACACATCAACTTTCTTGTACTAAACCCCCTTCCTCTTCGTTTGTCAAAATTTCCTTTAACAAATTCTATCTTCTTGGAATTAAAAGTTGCAACATCAACTTCATGCGAACTAGTAATAGTCAACTACTTCTGCTTTTCTACTTGTTGAACAAGATAGTAAGCCTTATTAATTGTAGGAATAGGATTCATTGATAGAATTTGGTTTCTAACAGTTTAATATCCCTCATTAAGACCCATTAGAAATTGAATTAGTTTACTCTGCGATTCAAAGCCATTCACTCTTTCTTTCTAATGACATGTGCAACGTTCCATTTGCCTACACTTGCAAATAGGATAAGGATATTTGCAATTCATCTGAGCAATGTTTCAATTTATTATAGTAGACAACTACTGTCTAATTCATCTACTTTATATTACTCAATTCATGTTGTATCTAGAAGATTAGTGAACCATTTCCTTGTCCAAATTGTTCTTTAATTTCAATTCATAGTTCATAGGCCGATTGCATATATAGATAGTTCTGTGAATACTCTGGCATGATAGAATTAAAGATCCAACAACGGACTATGTAGTCACACCTAACCCATCTAACTAGGTTTGCTAAATCTTCACTAGGCTTTGGAACACTTCCATCTATAAAACCCAACTTAAGCTTCACACCCAATCCCATCTGGACCGATTTGCTCCAAGCCAAGAAGTTCATGCCATTAAAGACAATATTTCCTATCAACATGCTTGGATTATCGAAACTTGAAATGTATAATAGATTAGAAATAGTCTAATTAATCTATCACACATTCATTGCTCCCATATGGTTGTTCATATTGGTAGAAGAAAATTAACTAATCACAAGATGCTAAATCTTTTATCAACCACACTCTAATACCATATGAAGGGAAGTGCTTCAAACTTCACAAACTCAAGAACAAGAACAAGAAAGTTTAGTAAATTTCTCTACTATCAAGTATGAGTACATAACCAAAAGTATTGTATCTTTTCAACTAATTAACTAATGAAACAAAATCTATCTATTTCTATTGCATCGTAATTATTGTATATGAATTACATGTGGCCTAATCAGATAATTACAAGTGGACTAATCATATAAATACATGTGGCCTATAAGTGTACACATAATTTTACAGTTTGATCTTGTGCGAAGAATGGACTGTTCTCATTGTAACTTTCGTCACTAGCCTGCTAATCTTTCCTGCTGATGATAGTGAGGAAGTCTTGTTCTTCGGTAGAGGAGTTGCTGATCAGATAGGCGGTTATAGTGCCAGAGGAAGGGAAAGTAGGCGGCGAGGAGTCCCATTTGGGGCTGGAGGAAGAAGAAGAGGTAAAGGAATTGCTAGTGGCGGCAGCTGTGGTGTCTGAGGAAGGGGAAGTAGAGGAAGAAGCCAGGATTTTCGGGTGCATCAAGCTTCGTGCAGAGGGCTCTACAGGGAGAAGAATGCCTATGAAGAAAAGTTCATCTGCTAGGGAAAGTGAATCAGATGATCTTCCGTGTGGAGAAAGGGGAAATCTAAATGATTCAAACTCCAACGAATCGACAAGAGGGTGTTAATACGTATCCGCGTGAGATTTTGGGCGCGATGTGGATCGCAACTGTGGCGGAAACTTGATACTCAACTTATAGTTTCATGAGTAAATTAATGAAGAGTGACAGCGTAGCTTATATCGTCTAAGTCTCCTATAATTTTATACATAGATTCTAAAGGGGCGGAATCTTTTACCTTTGGGAAAGTGATCCTCATGCGATTTCGAAGGGTAATTTTTAAATGATTTTAATGGTAAAAAGGATGAATTGTCATATAAAAATGGTAAAACCTCTAACTCATCCAAAAATTACTATTATAAAAAATAATATTGAGTTAGAAGGCGACACTTTCCATTTGTTGAGTCAATAAATGCTACAATTGGTGCAACTAGATTCGAAGAAATATTTATGGATAAATATCCTATATTCTCTGTTGAAGGATATGCATTAGTATTCTATGAAAATATAAAGCCATTTTGCTTAAGGAAGAAAGGAAAGGGAAAAAAAAAAAAAGAAAGAAAATCCAGCAGAAGATTTACTAAAAATAATTTGGAAAATGTCTTTATATAGAACCCTTTCCAATTTTCAAATTATAGTAGATTTTAGAAAATGACTTTATATTCTTTTTCAATTTCTCAAGCCATATCAAAAATTTGGAAAATATGGCTTTTTAAATATGGAATGCCTCTTTAATCTCATTCTTTCTGTGATATTTTGTCCCTTTCCATTCGGATAAGTCCAGTATTTAGTGTTATTAAATTGAATTTCATATACTTCTAGCAGAAGGAAGTCATTATAAAGCCTTGTTTTCATCATATCATTGCAACTCATGATACGATACAATACAAACATGATATAATTAATGCATAAGTAAAACATAAAGCAATTACTACAAGATTAATCCAAATATAAAACTCACATAGGATTTTGTTGGATATGATTAGCAGGGGTCGTCATATATACATCAGTTGCTGTGGTTATACTATTATAAGTTGCCTAAACTTAAATTATACCATCAAAGCCGAGTTTGGATGACCTCAAAAATATAGTGGTTTTCTATGGAATTATTGATATACCATATCATGCATGCATAACATATAGCGAGTTATATTAGTTAGTTTATGCGTTATATATGTTATTTTATGGTACATGTCTCTTATATATTTTACGATAATGTGTATTGCGTACATGATGACTATTCTCTCCTCCCTGTTACATTACATATGTTTGACGATATTATGTTATTAGTGTATATGTTGCATTACATGTAGGATGTTACATTATAAATATTGTATAGCATATTATATGTTATTGAATTTTATATTACGTAATTTATAATATTATGCTAATATAACATTATTCATAATATATAATGTGTGTATATATCTAATATATTTTACATATCTAATTTTATGGGTCATACATTGCTACATCATATACATAATGTATATGTTAGATATGTTATGTATTTTATATTATTGTATGCTAGAGGATCACGCACACATACGATGGCACGTATGTCAAAAGAGATAACATCTAAAAAGATAATATTGTAAAAAATATAATTTAACTTGTTATGTGTTGCATAAGTAGGGCTGTAAATGAGAATTGGATTGAACTTTTTAAGACTTAGGCTTAACTCATTAGAAGAATTACCGAAATCAAGTTGAGCCCAACTTTCTACCAAGTCTAAAAAGTACAAGCTAATTTGAGTTTGAGCTTGAGTTCGTTAAGAAATTTAAAACTTATATGCTTATTCTCATTGATCTAAATGAATTTGAACTCAAGCTCATTTAAATAAATAAGCCCAAGCTTGAGTTGATCTGAATAAATGACTATAAACAAGTTTGCACACGAGGTAGTTTATCAATAATATAAACGAAAGTCTACTTATAAGCCTATTTTTGAGACAGCTTGTTGACAATATAAATGAATCTTACTTATAAGTTTGTCCACAAGACAGCTTGTTAATAATATAAACAAAAATTTTCCCTTAAACCTATTTGCTAGCTAACTCATTAATAACATACACAAGCCTATTCGCAAGCCTAAGTAGAAGCTTAAGCTTGACTTATTTACTCATTTACTAATTGAGCTTGAGTTAAGCTCAAGTAGGTCATGAATAACTTCACTCATTTATAGCTTTATGCGCAAGTGTCATGGAACAAGAGATTCTCCCCTCATGGAGTTCCGTGTAGTGCTTGACCATCCCTTACTTCATACATATTATTCATTTTTGGATGGCAAGTCATTCTTCTTTTCCATCTTTCTTAGGGATATCCCAAGCTCATTTTTCATCAAAAGTGCCCTCACAGGCTTTGCTACTGTCCCTTGTATGTTTGAGATGACCAACCTTCTCAATGAATTTTAGCTTGCTATGACCATCATTAGAATAGCGATATCAACTCCAAACTAATTTATTCACGAAAGGCCAAACTCACCTTCAAAGTACCTTTGCCTCTAAAACAAATTATTTTACTAACACCACCAACTTCTCATTAAGTCCAAGTTGATCCCTCCAAGTCTATACTAAAATCATGGATTGTGACATTCTCCCCTACTTAAATTTGTGACGCCCTTGTCACAAGTCCAATTTCTTACCACTACCCATTACCAAAATGATTGTTACCTTCCTCCATTTGTTGTTGAACATCACCCAATATCATCTCTAGCTAGGACTTTAGCCTTTCACGGCTCCCCTCTCACCTCACTACCTCTCTTCACCCTCCAAGATTGCCTCTTGTTGAGTTGTCCAATGATAAGGCGACTCACTATAGCACCTTTTCCTTTTCTTTTATATTGATTTAAGTATACCTTGTTACAAAATTGACATGTGACATAGCTACCCTTCTCTTTTAATGATGTCCTCCACCTAGTTAGTATTCATCATTTCAAGCATTACCTACATAAGCCCTTTTGTTCAATAATAATTACTCATGCATTGATTACATTAGGTAACATGTAGGTGGCTCGCTGGTTGGGAACTTTTAGCTCTGATACCACTTATCACGAGACAGGAGGTTTCCCCCTCCTACAATTCTCGTGCAACGTTCAACCTTCTATTGCCTTACACATTTTATTTATTTTCTAAATGGCAAGTTAAACTTCTTTTTTTGTCTTTCTCATAACTATTTTGAGCCAATCCTTCATTAGGAGTGCTCTCACCGCCTTTGCTAAGATTCCTTGTATGTTTGAGGTGATCGACCTTCTCAACTGGTTTTAGCTTGCAATGACCATCATTAAGAGAGTGGCACAGGAACTAGTTTCTCATGGGAGGCTAAACCCGACTTCAAAGTACCTTAACGTTATAATAAACTATCCTACTAGTAGTACTCACTTTTATTAAACCTAAGTTAATCCTTCTAAATCTACACTAAAATCACAAACCGTGACATAAGCATGTTTCTATATGTTTTGGTTACATGGACCATGTCTGTAAAGTACATATGATATGATGATTCTTTAGTTACGATAGTGTCCATATAACAACGAACCTATTAAAGGATATGGATTTATTGAATGACTAACTTTATATTGGGGATAAATACACCAAAAGAAAAAAATTGAATTTGTGTTTTAATTATTAAGTAATGATAAAAAATAAGAAAAGTTATTAAAAAAGTTTGACGACGATTTGAAATAAACATATAATATATTTTAGAATTTATCATTCAAACAATGTAAAGACAAATGGTCCGATTTTTTATCAAACACATAATTCTCAATAAATTTTATAAACAGCTTTTCTCACCATTTATCATTATAAAACTACATAGTTTGAAAAATCAGTACTCAAACACTAGTGGAAAACATACCAAAATATTATATTACTTGAAGATGTGCTATTGAGGAAATCTAATGTTCATGTTTTGAAGATAAGCAACACTTGCTTTGCAAGTTATTATTTATTTTAAATTTTACCTATTTTGTACGATTGCAAAACACATATTGTTGCTTATTTTCAAATAAAAGTATGTGTCATGAGTTTTTTTAATATATAAAGTCATAAGCAAACACCATGTATAGTTAAATTTCTAATAAAAGTTAATCTTCTTTAAATTATTAAAAAAAAAAAGACATTATTAATTAAGAATAACATTTCTTGAATTAATAAGTTGTTACGACTTTCTTGGTGTACTCTTTTATTTTTTTACTAGTTTTAATTAATATTTCAGGGGATTCTAAGGTATAGTCATTAATAAGTAATTGTATTGTAGAGTCACTTTTTGCTATTAAGAGATCCCATTTTATTATGATCAAGGACATTTTACTATACAAAAAAAAAAAAATGTCAGTAGGTTCATAAAGACAGTCAACAAGTACATTAAAGCTGTAGAAAATTTCTTAAATATTGTCAACAATTTCTTTTTACATGTCATCATCTCTCCCCTCCACTAAAGCTATGTGTATGCTAAGACTATAAAAAATAGCAAGTGTTAACTTGCACACTAATGGGGACACCATTATATAACTAAAACGAAAGTTCACACTAAGAGCACATTTACTTAAAAGGAATGGCTATTCTATTCTCTCTTTATTCCTTATGGAATTGTTATTACGGCATTTACTTCAATTTTAATTCGTAATAGTCATTTCACAAAGAATCACAATTCCTCATTTTGCTAAATTACAATTCTTTTATTAGAATTAAAAATTGCAATTCAATGAAAGAAAGACTCCATTGCCCCTATCTTCTTCATCCCCTTCACCACACAACATCACTGTGCAATTACCACCACCACCACCACCAAACCTACTACCCAACCCACTAAAACTCGTCGGAACCCACCACCGAACCTACCTAAACCCACTCGAACCTACCACCTAACCCACTAAACCCACTCAAACCTTCCAGTCAACCCATTAAACCCACCATTGAACCAACTAAACCCACTACCTAACCTACCAAACCCACCACCACCACCACCATGCCTAAACCCAAACCCACCAAAAGAGAGTAGAGTAGAGATCGAGACAAAAAGAGAGAGAGAGAGAGAGAGAGTTGACATGAATTAAATAGAGGAAAAAAGAGGCAAAGAGAGTATGAGAGCATTTTGGTATTTTTATCTTTTATTCATAGCTTATTCCTTATCTAATTCAATGCACTAAACAATGTTATAGTTATTCATTACATCTAAATGAATAATGTAATAATAATAATCCATCCCTTATTATAGTTATATTCTATTCCCTAGTAATAGTTATTTATTACAACTTTATTCTATTCAGTAAAATAAACGTGCTATAAATATAAAAAGAAAGGTTTAAAACTAAATTATTAAAAATTGGAAGTAAAGATGTTTTTTTATCCTTAATTTACATTTTGTAAAACTAAGTATATGCAAAGTACTAATTGCATTTTTTTTTTTTTGTGACACGGTGAGGTGGTAATTAAGGCTTAATTATTAAAAAGAGGAAATATATATATACACTTACAAAAAAAAAAAAAAAATGAAAGAAGAACACAACCTTAGCCACAACCCAATAGAGGCTATGGACCTTCCAGCTAGTTTGTCAAAAGATTCAATACATAAATCGAAGGGAAAAAAAAAAAAAAAAAACATAGCTTCCTCTTCTACCTCCTATATTCTGCCAGCCAAAGCATCCACCATTGAATTGATCACCCTAAGAACTACTTCAATTCTATTATTCAAAATGAGGGATAGCTTTTTCTTATATACCAACAACACATTACGAAATTTTAATCAAGGGTTAGAGATGCTGTTTAATAAAATAGCAGTAGCTTTAGAATCCATGTTTATCAACACAAAAGACAAAGTTTATTTGTAAACAAAAGCGTAAGCCTCAGTATATTGCCCATAATTCCACTGATGAAATATTAAGTTTCCCAAGTTTCCTAGCAAACCTAAATTACCATCTGCCATGGCTATCACAAACAGGACCTCATATTGTAGCTTGGTTTGTCGCATTAATGAGTGAGCCATCTGTGTTTTACCCACCCGTGACGAGAGTGGCCATGATAAATTTCTTAATTCTACTGTATGGCCATCCCTAGCTCTTTTACAATATGTCCAATATTCAAATGCCAAACTTCTTAATGCCTATTGCAAATTACTTAACTGATTATTTGTTCTGAAAGTCCTCTTGTTCCATGATATCCAAATCTTCCATAACGTGAAACCAAAAATGTATTGTTTTGGTGGATGACATTGGTTATATCTCTTTTCCAAACTTGGGAATTCAATTTTGTCTAGGTTTCCTAACTCTAAACACCACATTCCTTGAACACTTTCAAATCCCCATTTATCTCCCAACATCTCTAATAGCTACATATTCCATAACCTATTTGGACTCATTATGTTTATTAGGAACACCTATCAAACCAAGGGAAAAATTATGTTGAGATCAACACTTAGGAGTAAACTCAAATAAAAAATTGAATTTTTAACTAGTAAAAATAAAATATCAATTTTTTGTAAAATAATTTAAATAAAGAACTCTATTAATCCACCATTATAACGTTATTAAATAATACTAATATGGCACATTATATGACGTGTAACACTAATGTGATGTTAATGTAGAACTGACAAGACTATTTTATTTGATACAAGATACTAATGTTAGTGTCGTATGTCAAATGACCTGCTATATTAACACTATTTGATAATATTATTATGACGAGTTAACAAATCTCTTATTTAAAATATTTTATAGAATATTAATTTTTTATTTTAACTAGTTAAAAATTTGATTTTTTATTTAAACTTACCTTCAAACATTAATCCCTTTTGGTGCAAACCAAAACTTATTTGAAATATTTTTACCCATTAACTCCAAATGCGAGGACTTGTAGGGATTAGGAAATTGTCCGTCTGGGTTTGTGGTGAGTTTTTTTATATTGTTTTTCATAAATTAAAATCAATAATAAAGCTCTGTAAAGCAATTTGATTCTCTATTAAATATCTTGTGCACGCTATTATAATATATATATATATATATGCATGTTGCACAGAAATAGTTCAATATAGATATATGTGTATATATTATTGAATTTGTACGTATTATAATGCTATGTTATATTTTCTACGTTAATGTTATACAGATAATCATATATGTGCCTTACGATTATAAGTACCAATGATATATGCAAATATTAATCAACGATGCACATCGTTGTAAACTAATTACTTCGATTTTACATTTGCTTGCTGTCCATTCTTCACTTAATGTTTAGCTATTTTATTTACTTATTTAGAAAATAAGTGCATGTGAATGTATTAGAAACATAAGATGGTTGTTAATGTAGATCAGTTGTTCGACCTTTCAATACCTGCAATAAACTGTTAATTTATTAAATGGATAAATGTATATCATAATGAGGATATACTTTAAATTTGTGTACGAGAGGGAAAATATATGCACATTAAAAAAAAAAATAATCTCACAAAGTTTATTTTTAAATTTAATAATTTCCATTATTACTTATCCTTTCTCCAAATCTTACTAAATAATTTTTTATTTAATACTCCGAAATCCATAAAAAGTAGGAAGTTGGCTTTCCATTATTATTTTATAAGTCCCTGTGAACTCCGCCTTATACGTATAAGTAAAATGGGAAAAGATATTCATACTAAATTTTTTTAGACGTTCAGTATATAATTGGAAGAAATGGACACAAAAATATCATTCGAGAAGATACGAACCCAATATCACTTCCTTATACGTACAAGTAAAATGGGAAAAGATATTCATATTAAAATTTTTTAGATATACAAAAAATTATCATTTGAGAAGATAAGAACACAATATCACAATTAAAGTTTCTTCTTCTTCTTCTTTTTCTTAGTTGTACATTGATAACACCGTAATAACAATCACCTAACTAGCATATTATATGTTAACATGTGGACATATGTTTCATATTTTATATTTGACTTTGTTCATTTATAAACGCATTTATGAGTTTTATGTGTAGTATTGCTATCAATACATCTTATGTTAATATGTATAGATGAATACCTATCTGCGATATATATACCTAAAATAAAAAAGCTAATGTAATATGGTGAGTGTTGAAAATAAAAACTATCATAATTATTAAATTTATCTAATTTTCACATTCCGATTACTAGAATTTTTTTATCTTATCTAAATCAAATATAATAATAATATAAAATATTTTAAGTGATCTAAGGATTCAGACTATTATCCAACCAAACTACATATTTTGCATTGTATTATCAATAATTTTGAAGGGCTAGAGCTTTTTAGTATTTAATATTGTGAATTGTGATAACTCATTTATTTATTTATTTACTTATTTAAATTTTATCTAATTGCACTTTATTTTCACCTCATAAAAAACACTACTTTCCCCAATATTCTCAATGAGCATTAAATGTTGATACAAATTTAAATATCTTTCTAAATATATTTTTAAATATATCTTTCATATTAGTTTCCTTATATATGCTTAGCTCTTTATATTAAAATTGAACTTTTAGATCTATTGTCTTTGAAAATTATGATTTTAGATCTTTTTTTCATTGTTTTTTCCTTAAATAAAATAAATTACTAAAGTTAAAAAATGCATAAAATTGAGGGTTAAATACTAATATATGAGTCTAAATGTTTTTTTTTTTCCTTTTTGTTAGGTTTAGAGGTGTAGCTAATTGCACATGAAACGGATATAGAAGGTATATTTGTAATTTCTCTTTTTTTGTAAATAAATTTATTTGATTGTTTGATAATTAATTGATTTTGGACTAATATGCGCTTAAAACTATGCAAATGGGTTAAGCTCCATGGATTAGCCTATTTAATTGCTTATAAAGCAAGTTAAGGCTATATATTTTTTAGTTGTTTTAAAAAGTGAGTTGCCTATCCTAGCCCATTTGAGCCATGAATTAAAAGTAGGCTAACGTATCACAAGTCGAATTGGTTGGTTAACCTAAAAAAAACAAAAAAAATTATAAAACACAATAATTCCACAATAAAAAAAAAAAAAACATTTTTTGTAACTATCTTGTTATTGATGATGATGACAATTCCTCCATAAAGTTCATGTTGAAGACAATAAAAGTTTTTAATGATAATCGACCTAAAAAGAGTTACTAGGTAGTTGTAAGTGAAATAGTTAAAATTGAGTTTGATGCCAAATTTAAGCTTGGTATAAACT
Organism: Laguncularia racemosa; assembly: GCA_037954665.1. NCBI lineage: Eukaryota > Viridiplantae > Streptophyta > Magnoliopsida > Myrtales > Combretaceae > Laguncularia > Laguncularia racemosa. The sequence continues at coordinate 6,716,834 of JBBMOL010000016.1, forward strand.
TCTTAGATAAAAACTCCATCTCTTCTATCGGGCAACCATGACACTCAAATCCATGGCAACAAATATATATAGCTTATGGATAATTACGAGATGATTTAGAATGAAAAAAATATGAAACTTAGCTTTCTATGTTTTATAATTTTAATTGGAAAGAAAGCAATAACTTTTTTGTATTAGGAACAAAAATCGTTAGTGAATCAATGAAGTGATTTTTTTTTTAGGTCAGCTATATATTATATAATTAGAAAAGAGGAACATGAACCTTTATTTAAAAAAATAATATTTATATTAATTAAACTATAAAATCTTAATAAAATTGTCTATTAAAAGAACCGTTTTTTAATGTTTACTTTTTAATGAGCCTTTTCTTTTTTATTGACTCCATCAAGTCTTTGTCTGCTCTTTTCCTTCCTCAAGAAGTTGTCTGTCTTTCACCCCGCCCCCACCCCCACCCCCCCCCCCCCAAAAAAAAAAAAAGTTTGTCAATTTTCACACTGCGTTTGTCAATTTTTAATAAAGGAATTGGATATAATATAATAGAAAAGTAAAGATTAAAAATGAAAAGAATCAATAGAAGTGTAATTATTATGTTATATTTAAAAATAAAAAATAAATAAATATGAAAATAATAACAAATAAAATTATTTTTATTGTTATTTTAATAAATATTATTATAAAAAACGATTTTGTAATTAGATCTCATTCCATCAATTTCCACTCATTTATCTTCTATTTTTAAAAAGAAACATTTATTTCCGCCCTCTAAAGACCACCCCTCCTATTTATACACGCGCTCTTTTCTACGAACAGACAGACAAGCAAGAGACTTCTTGAGTCACAGCAATCAAGCCCCTCTGTGATCATATTCACACCATGGCAACCACAAGCTGCAATGTCTCGGCACCTTCTGTCAAAGAATGTGTATACGTTGCTGTAAGCAGAGAAGTAGAAGAAAGCAAGTCGACTCTTTTATGGGCACTTCTTAATTTCAATGCTCATCTTTGCCTTCTTCATGTTCACAACCCAAGTATGTAGACAAAACAGAAAACATGAAGTACAACGTTGCATTATTATTATTATCATTATTTTTCTTTTGTATTGATGTTTATTTTTAGTTGAATGATTTTTTTTTTGGACGGAATTGTTAACTGTTCGGGAAATGGATTGTCTCGTGATCGATCTCTGTCAGAAATTGAAGAGGACTATGGGATAGACGAAATTCTGCAAGAGTATACACGTACCTGCAGCAAGAAAAGGTAGGTTTAACTTATTTTTTGGTGTTTTTTTTAGCTTTTTCATGCATACTGTACTTAATAGATGTAGCTGCTGCTTTATGTTCTTTTAGAGCTCTCTCTCTCTCTCTCTCTCGCTGTTTTTTTTTTTTCTGGGTAATAGTGGTGATGGAATTGAGATAATCTAACTTGTTCCAAATATATATGTAAAGTGAAAAAAAGGCGAAAAACCGATTGTCTTTGTGTAATCAGCCTTTTGTATTTCATTATGCATTGCTGAGAAGATGTTATATGAATGAATCATTATTAACGTTTTTTTTTTCTTTCTTTCTTTCTTTGGGCTTTTGGTTTGACTTGTGAAATTTCATTAAAGCTAATAAACTTATGAGATTACTGTAATTTTGAAGATGTGGTTCAAGGACTATTAATTTGTATTTTACAATCCAAACATATTGCTGTATGTGATCACTTTACTTAAGGCAGGTACTTTTGGTTTTACTAGGCATTTTTGTTTTTTTATAAAACCTTGCTCCACACATTTTAACTTTCTTCTGTGATAAGATATTACTGTATTTCCAAGAAACTGTGCGAATCAGTAGTTTTTGTGTTAGGTGGAGGTGGGAAGTGTTGGTAGCTGCTGGCTGCCTATACCGATGGTTAACATAGCACGGAGAATTGCAACTGAAACTGAAGAATTTCATTTGTTTTTAAAACGAGAAAACCGTTCTCTTCATTTATTATTAATAGTTCTCATGTTACTTAACCACCAACTTCTGCTGGTGACCGCCACCACTACCTAATACCACTCTACTAGTAACTGCAACTATCTTTCTATTGCTATGGTAATCTATGACATTGTAAAGGTTTGATAATAGGAAATGCTAAAAAATTGTTGTGAAAATGTTTTCTGCTTATAATATTTTTTCAGGCATAATCTGGGGTAAGTATTGAATCTTTTGAAGGGATTGTTTTAGAATAGCATACTGAAGAGAAATAGCCAAAAATGTTTGCTTAATGTATTTCCACATTATTTCTTATGTCAAAACATTTTGTAACAGGAATTATGACAGTTGAATCTGTGAAGCACCTTTGTATTGCTTAAACACCAAGGACTCATTTAATTCATTCAAAGCCCTTTCTTGAGGGTACTTCATAATGTTTTGTGTGCTTTTTTGGGGTGATTAATTTTGAGTGCTTATTTGAAACACTAAAATTGTTTGGATTTTGGCTATAACTAAGGGGCCCTGCTATAATAATCCCTTTTGATATAAGAATGCCCTAGTACTGAAGAGGGATTGCTTCATTCAGCAGGTTCCAGGTTCCTGCAAAAAAACTGTGGATCAAGATGGAAGACATTGGGCAGGGAATAGTAAAACTTGTGGCACAGCATGCTGTCAAAAACCTTGTCATGGGAGCGGCTGCAGATAAACACTATACCAAGTATGCCTTGATTTTGTTGATAATATTCATTTTAGGAAAACTTATGACATTGTCATTTCCACTAGGTTTCTAGCATGATATCACTTTGTTTCAAAGTCATGCATGAGGAGAAACTATGTCAATGTCATTAGCAAGTTGCTACGTAGACACTTGCTATAGATGAACTTTATGTATAGTATTAGAATATGGATACTAGGGATAAGTTTTGTTCACTCATTTCTCTACCTGCCATGGAATTATAGGGGAATGGATGAACTAAAGTCTTCAAAAGCAAGCTATGTTAATCAATTCGCACATCCTGATTGTCATGTATGGTTTATCTGCAAAGGGCATCTAATTCAATCAAGGTACGCCAGATGCTTAAAAAGAAAACTTATATGTGCATATTGGCTTGATGATTGTAATTATAGTGTGTTAGCTTGCTGCTTAAATGTACAGATCTCTACTTTTAGTAAGCTTTTGGGCATTGTAACTGCAATAACCTAATCTTTAAGTCTCTTGGTACCACTATTTATTATTGTCAATGCTTTTGGGATGTATGCTTGTAGGTAGTTATTCACAAATTGATATTTGAGTTAATATGAGCTTGTTTGCAAATGAGTGATTCAAATTACTACAGATATCTCATGCCAGAACTCCATCAGTGCAGTAATCGTCTTTGTTACACCCTTGACTAGTGAAACGATCTCCGAATATTCTTTTGACTTGCTTCCTATTGTCTTGAATGTCTTGGTTTTTTAGTGTCTTGGGGCATGCATTAAATATAGCTAAATGTCTATGGATGAGCCATAGATATGAGACACAGGGTGATCAAAACCTCGAGTTATAATTCTGTTTTTAGATTTTCCTCAAATTATCCCGTTCATGTTTTTGCTTTAACCATTCATAAATCTTATTCTTGTAGGAAAGGTAATTTAAAAGCTATTAATTTTTATCTCATGTCTACATTGCCATTGGCAAGGTTTACTGCTGAAGCTGGACAATCATATACCAAAAGCCCTACACCTTCTATTCATTCAGACTCTCTTTCTAGTGAAATTGAAGATGATGTAGCTCTAGTTAGATCTGAAAGAGGCAAGCAAAGTCAACAACGATTGGAGTCAAATTCTGCCCCATTGTATGAAATGGATGATGATGATCTATCTCCTTTCACTTTGGTAAGCTCAAAGTCCTGGGTTAACTGTTCTAGTGCAATTGAAGATGATCTAACTCTAGTTAGACCTGAAAGAGGTAAGCAAAGTCAACGAAGATTGGAATTGAATTCAGCCCCATTGTATGAAGTGGATCATCGTGATCTTATGCCCTTTCACTCCAGTAAACTCAAAGTCCTGGGTTAACTGTACTTTTTTTTTTTGTTTTTGCATCTGAAAATGCCCAACAGATTGAGTGTCCATCTAATAAGAATATTTTATCTGATAAGTTGAAGAGATTTTAGAGTTCCACCTTTTATGTAAACTTAATTAAGTGGATAAATTTTTTGACAGGAAGGAGGATATAACAAGTATATGTACATGCAGCTTGAAAGATCAATGCAGGAAGCTGCACATGCAAAACGAGAGGCGCTTGAAGAGTTGATCCACCGCCAAGAAGCAGAAAGAGTTGCAAATGATGCTGTTCACAGAGTATAGTTTCTTATGACTGTTCATGTTATATCATATAGAAATATATCTGAAGTTCCTGCTTATGTGTTATTTCATTTTCAGTATTTGTGAACATCATGCTTACATGAGAAGTAGGATCACAACTTTGCATGAAAAAGTTGTCTGTGCTTCACTTTGGGGATTCGCTAATATTCTTATTAAATGAGCATGTAGGAATTGTGATCAGCAATGAGCCTCAGATAAGGGTTCACTGACTGATGGCTTTCTTTAGACTTTAGATGGTTTACTATGAGTGATTTTTTTTTTTTGGGTAATTAAGCAATTAAGCCAAGGCATTTGCACAATCTTATCAGTCTACATCTAATGCATGTTTGTTATGTGAAGCCTAAGTACTGTGCATATTAACCTTTAACAGGCAAAAACTGTTGAGACCCTCTATGCTGCTGAAGTGAGACGATCAAAGAAACTTGAAGAAAAACTTGCTGAAGAGCTAAAAAGAAGGAAAGAACTTGAGGAAACACATGCTAATAAAAAGGAAAATATACAAATGATGAGGAATCATCAGGAGGAAGAGCTTTCAACCTCAATTGATGATAGGATCATGATGGAAAGCCAAATGACAAGTTCTCATCAATTGGTGGAAAAGTTGAAGAAGATTCTCTCTACCGAGGAAGTTTTGGGTGTCTACAAGCTGGAGAAAAATGAACTACAGTTGCTACTCAATAATGCAAGTAAAGTAAATGGGGAGATTTTGACTAACCAAGGAGAGCCATCAAGTTGTGACAAGCAGCAATTCTGTGAGTTTTCTTTCTCTGAAATTCAAGAAGCAACTGATAGTTTTCATCCATCCTTGAAAATTGAGGAAGGTGATTATGGGAGCACTTATAAAGGAGTCTTACGCCAAACCCAAGTGATTATGAAGATGCTGCATTCTGGTAACTCTCAAGGCTCCTCACGGTATCATCAAGAGGTGAGGGAGTGTTGTGTTTTTCGTAGATTAAATCTGATGCCTGTTGGCAAGTGAATTTTGAAGACAATAGGTCACTATAGTTGTTGCTATGTGACATGATTGTTCTTTCTATGAGCACATAGTTGTAGAATTAATTATTGTAGGTATTTACTTTTCGTCCACATCATCATAACTTTGTTTGGTGCTTTTCAGGTTGAAATTGCAGGTAAATTAAGGCATCCGAACCTAGTTATGCTTATTGGAGTCTGCCCTGAAGCATGGACGCTCATATATGAGTATCTCCCTAATGGTAACCTTGAAGACCGGCTGAGTTGCAGTGGCAACTCATCCCCTCTTTCTTGGCAAACCAGATTGCGTATTTGTATTGAGATTTGTTGTGCGCTTTGCTTTCTACATTCATTCCATCCTAATGGTATAGTGCATGGCAACATGAAAACTGGAAATGTTCTCCTTGATGCTAATTATGTGGGCAAACTCAGTGGCTTCGGTATGCATTCAGCACTTTCTCCTCTTGAATTTCCTAGTGAAACCGATGAAGAGGAAGAGTTGCCTCATTCTGTTGTCAGACGAGATTTATTGTTCGAGTCAGATGTTTATTCATTTGGTATGTTATTGTTAAATATGTTGACTGGGAGATCAACCTCAACGTTAGCAGAAGAAATGAGATTTGCATTATACGAGGGAAGTATAACTAGCTTGTTGGATCCAAGTGCCGGCGAATGGCCTTTTGTCTCAGCTACCCAATTGGCTCACTTGGCATTGAGTTGCTGTGATGTGGATCCTTCCAACCGACCGGACCTAAGATCTGAGGTGTGGGCTCTGCTTGAACCAATGAGAGATGCTTTTGAGGCCTAAGTAGAAATTCAACCCGTTCGGCAAGTTCCTCAAGATTTCATATGCCCCACCTACCATGTAAATCTTCTGTAAGTCTTGGATATTTTCCTAGTCTAGAATCTGCAGAGAAGTAGAAAACAAGTTGACTCTTATGGTCACTTCGTAATTTCGGTGCCCATCTTTGCATTATTTTTAATTGTATGTAGACAAAACAGATTATTATTATTATTGTTATTGTTATTGTTATTGTTATTCTTGTTCTAATAAACCTATGAGATTACCATAATTTTGAAGATGTTGTTCAATGATTATTAATTTGTATTTTACAATCCAGACATATTGCTGTATGCCATCACTTTACTAAAGGCAGAACTTCTGATTTTACTAGGTATTTTTTGTTTGGTATAAAAACTCGCTCCACACGTTTTAACTTTATTCTATGAAATTATGAGAATCCGTAGTTTTTGTGTTAGCTGGAGGTGGGAAGTGGTGGTAGCAGGTAGCTGCTGGCTGCCTGCCTATATTGATGGTTAACACAGCTCGGAGAATCGCTACCGAAACTAAAGAATTTCATTTGTTTCTAAAACGAGAACCGTTCTCTTCATTTATTATTAATATTTCTCATGTTAATTAACCACCACCTTCTATTGGTGGCTGCCACCACTGACTAATACTGAGATATGTTTCAGTTTGCCGTTTTCTGTCAAAGTAATTTGTTAAAAAGCCTTCCGATCAAATTAGCAAATACCATAGCAAAATTGAGACTACAATTTTAAAATCTAAAAAAATTATATATTCAATATGCGATTTGCTTTGTTCCCATCTCAAGCACTCTCTTTTCTTTTCTTTGCCGGTGGCATCTTCTCTTTTCTTTGCATTCTCTTTTCTCTTCTCGACTTCAGAGTGACATCTTCTTGACTTCTTAACGGTGGTCTTTTCTTTGCTGGTGGCATCTTCTCTTTTCTCAACTTCTTAACAATAGTCAATCACCCTTCAACTCTCTTCTATGAATGCTTGATTCTAGTTCCAGGTCTTCTCGTACGGTTCAAGAGAGAATGACAAGCTCTTTAAGAATCCGAAGAACTCACATGTTGGACATCGCATATTCAATATGAGATTTTAGAATAGAAATTGTACGTTCAACATGCAATTTTTTTATAATTCAAAATCACAATTTCAACATATGATTTCAAAATGATATTCTAAGAAATAATTTTCGAAACCCTTTTTTAGAAAATTGTTTTTCCACAACCAATAAACTCACACATATCTCACCTAATACCACCTTACCAGTAGTTGCAACTATCTTTTTATTGCTATGGTAGTCTATAACAATTGTAAAGTTTGATCATAGTAAATGCTAAAAAAATTGTTGTGAAAATGTTTTCCACTTACAATTTTTTTTAAGGCATAATTTGGGGTAAGTATTGAAATCTTTTCAAAGGATTGTTTTAGAATAGCTCACCGAAGAGAAATAGCGAAAAATGCCTGCTTATTAATAATCCCTTTTGATGTAAGATTGTCCTAATAATGAAGAGGGATTTGCATACACGTTTCTTAGTATATTAATTTTTTTTCCTTCCACTGATATATGGACCAAATTATCAAATATTTGTAATATGTACCTGCTTTGTGTTTTTGTTAGCATTTCTTTTAATAGTGGTGAAAAAAAAAAAGTGGTGATGTAATATATCACTTAAAAATTATCAATAATATATACATATGTCGACATAGCGAGTAGCATGAAAATACAAGATCAATCATTGATTGATCTTAGAAATCAAAAGAAAGTGATAAAGTCTCTCTCTTAAGCACGTTTCAAATTGTAATATGTGATAAGATAAAACTAAAAACCAAAAAGAGGACTATAAAAACCCTAAGCATCCTTCATTAATTTGTCAACGTAGTTTAGCACAATCTTTAACACAGGTGTGCAGAAACTCATGTATCATTCTATGGACAATTTCCTCTAGCACACCCCCTTACACAGGCGTGTTTGTACTCATGTCACCCAACATACCCACCAGCACAGGCATGTTGATGCCTATGCAGCCACCTCTCTAACACGCTCATCAACACAGTGTGTATGTTCCCTTGTCTCCTACTCATTCTCTCCCACTTGAGAAGAACTCGACCCGGAGTCCTCTTTAGGATATAAAAAAACATTGTCTGGGTAAAACAAAAATATAAACACCACATTGAATGTCTTTGAAATGTCCATACTATTAGGCTACACTATCTAATACGAACCATACTTCTTAAGTTGTAGCTTGTTATATTTTCTAACTAGAAACTTCTTTCTTTGTAGGAACACCATCACCTGATCACCTAATGAGAATAACTTCTTCCTACGATGCTTATTTACTGCTTCTTTGTACTTGGCATCGGATTGCTCTATCTTCTCTCGCACCTCTACTGTCACAATTTGCCAATTTTCTGCTAAATTCTTTATTACATTACTAATCTCAAAAGTCTTAGGAAGTTTGATCAGATCTAAAGCACACTGAGGAGTCTTGGTGTAGACCACAAAGAATGGAGATTTCCATGTTGTCTTGTAAACCGCACTGTTTTTGGATGATGGAGTTTTACGTATAGAGGAGGAAAATATCGTAGAAGGAAGGAATAAAGAAGAAAGAAGGGATGGGGAAGAGAGAGACTAACACATGTAATAACTATATAAGTAAACAACTTTAATTATGGCATTTTCACATTGTAAACACCTCATTTTTGCCCTAAGGATCAATAATAGTCAATAATAATCAATTTCCAAATTTTTTCCAATTTTTCCATATTTTTCTCTAATTTGGCAAGAATAGGAAAAATATTCAAAAAATAAAATAAATAGGAAAACACATCAATTTTGAAAACTAATTTCATAAATGACAATAATAAGGATTAAATGATTTTTACAAATTTTTGAAATTTCCAAAAATACAAAAAAATAAAAAAATCGCATTGCATATATGCAATTTGCGAAATAAATAAATCGCTAAAGTAGGCTAGCTCAGCTGGTCCGGACCAGGGTCAGGCATACACACGGAAGGTCTGAGGTCCCGAGTTCGAATCCCCCCACGTGCGCTCGGCAAATTTTTTCTTTCTTTTCCCCTAGAGCTGCCACATGACAGCATGCAATTGGCCGAGAGAAAACACATGCCTCGCACGTGGTCATCTTCTTTCTCGAGCCCAACCGGAGAAAAATCCGGCAGAAGTCCGACAAGGCCAAAAATGCTAGATTTCTTCAAATCTTTTTGGATTTCAATCAATCTAAAACTGAATTATCCAGATAAATCGAAAGATCATAACGAATTGGCATCAGATATGTTGGATAAACTCAAATCTAAAAAATGGAAAAATTCGGATTTATCCAAATCGAGGATTTGAGCTGATCTGGAGGAGTTTGTAAGCAGCTATAAATAGAGGAGAAAGGGGGGAAGCTAAACCACGGATCAAAAGTGAGAAAAAGGGAGAGAAAAGAGAGAATCGAAGTTCGTCGGAGTTGTTCGAAGCCGCGACCGCCGATCAAGAGTTGGGCAACCACCAGGAGGTGTTTCTGAAGCAAATCACCACCACCGTTGGATTCCTCACCCTCGATAACCTAGGAATCGACACCTCAACCACTGCAAAAGGCCGACGGAACGCCGTCAACGAGTACTCCTCGCTGCCGCATTCGATCGACCTAACCCGACCCGCTTCGACCCTGCCCACGCACCGACTCGGATCCAGGTAAGTCGGATTTTCCGGTTTTCTTTAATATTTTTATTTATTTGGTTTATTTGATTTATTTCAAATTAATTATTTGTTATTTATTTACTTATGTGTTATTTATATTTCAATAAATAGAAAAATGTTAAGAAATTAGATTTTTTTAGGATCTAATGATATAAAATTGAAAATATAATAATAATAAATAATAAAATATAGAAAATTTATAAAGAAAATTATAAAAATATTAGAAAAATAATAATAATAATTTAGATTATAAAATAGGATAGATAGAGGTCTAGGAGAGAAGTTTTCAATAAAAATAAAAACTATAAAAATTATGAAAAATTAATAAAAACTAATAAAAATTAAAAAATTAATAAAAATTTATAATAAAAAATCAATAAAAATTTATAATAGTATAAATAAGTGGAAAAATAGAAAAAAAATGAGTTTTATCACTTAGAAAAATTGTTTTCTCAAATAAATCCAAAATTGATGTTTTTTTCCTTAAAATATCATTTTCAAAAGAATTAAATTAAAACTTAGGCTTAGAATTTTTTAGAAAAACCCTAAAATGGTAAGAACATAAATCAAAAGAGATTTCAAAATTAAAATTCACAAACACACCTAAGGTTTTCAGGAAAAAGCGAATTACAGCTTGTTTGATCCTGAATAGCAAGTACGTAGGCACCCATTTAGGGCAACCTTAAAAAGAATAAAAATTTATTTTTTTTTAGAATAATTCACTCAAAAATGCAATAAAAGATAACAAGAAATAAATAAAAGACATTTCTAGATGGAGTAAATTTTAGGAGATTATGTGGTAACCTTTGGGTTTTAATATATTAGCCTCCGAACTTAGAAACTCTGGTTTTTCCTTTTCCTCTTTTCACGAAAATGAGAAGAGGAAATCACGATGACTAGTGGTCTAAATTAAGACTAATCCGCTCCATTAGTCTTAATTCAATCTTTCCCAACAACAGTTGGGTGGCGACTCCAAAACTAAACGAAATTCTTAACTCAAGTCGAGGATCTATATTAGATGAGCATAGGGTGTAATCTAGATCGGATTATGAATGGGAAATCCAAAAATTAGACTCGACACACATGAAAATTTATGTACATGCTAATTTAAATATTTATTCGAAATTTTCATTTGACTATCATAAATCTATAATTTTGATTTTTTTTATTCTTATAATTTACTTAATTATTTTCTTAATTAATAATTTTCCTTAATTCAAAATTATATGGATTTAGAATAAGGTTTTTAGGATGATCATTAGTTTAATTTGGTATTAAAATTTACTTTAATTATGGGTTTCACATTTACTTTTCGTTCACATCATCATAACTTTGTTCAGTGCTTTTCGGTCTGAAGTTGCAGGTAAATTAAGGCATCGGAACCTAGTTACACTTATTGGGGTCTGCCCTGAAGCCTGGACACACTCATATATGAGTATCTCCCTAATGGTAACCTTGAAGACCAGCTGAGTTGCACTGGCAATTCATCCCCTCTTTCTTGGCAAACCAGATTGAGTATTTTTATTGAGATATGTTGTGTCCTGAGCTTTCTACATTCATTCCATCCTATTGGTATAGTGTATGGCGACTTAAAAGCTGGAAATGTTCTCCTTGATGCTAATTACATGAGCAAAATTAGTGGCTTCGGTATGCATTCAGCACTTTCTCTCCTCTTGAAATTCCAAGTGAAACCGATGAAGAGGAAGAGTTGCCTCATTCTGTTGTCAGACAAGATTTGCCGTTCCAGTCAAATGTTTATTCATTTAGAATGTTATTGTTAAATATGTTGATTGGGAGACCGGCCTCAACGTTAGCAGAAGAAATGAGAGATTCACTAGATGAAGGAAGTACACGTAGCTTGTTGGATCCAAGTGTTGGCGAATGGCCTGTTGCCCTGCCAACCCCATTGGCTCACTTGGCATTGAGTTGCTGTGATGTGGATCCTTCCGACCGACCAGACCTAAAATCTGAGGTGTGGGGTCTGCTATAAAAAGTAGGAAGTTGGCTTTCCATTATTATTTTATTAGTATAGACTATTGATAAGTTATAGTTACAAAAATATGCAACGTTACAATACTAAATATAATTAAAATCCCCTTGGCGTCCCTGTGAACTCCAATTAAACATTGCCTTATAAGTAAAATGGGAAAAGATAAGAACACAATATCACGATTACTTGCCATATTTAGAATATTTCTCAAAAAATTAAGTGAAATTGAGATAGCACTACAAAAATTTTGACATTCAATGACTTTTATTAAACGTCCCCAAAATTAAAATAAATATTATAAAAAAAAATTCATAATGTTTATTAAACGTTACTAATAAACATCATAAAAAGTTTGTTACAAAATAATAGTAAAGTTTAAATATCACCAATAAATATTTTTTTGTAACATTTAAATGTTACTAAATGCTAACAATTTGATGCCAAAATTGTTTGACAAAATATATATATTTAATAACTTTTAAATATCACAAAAAATATAATATTTGATAACATTAAACATTACTAAAAAACATTTAAACATCATAAAAGGTATAATATCCGATAACATTTAAACATAATGAAAGAGAATATTTGGTAACAGTTAAACGTCACAAAAAATGATTGTTATAATATGATAAATCCATTTATAAATATAACAATTTAGACCTATAATAAAAGTGTATATAATTACAAAATAATAAAGGTCATAAAAGTAAACATTTGCATATAAACTTATAATTATCCACTTCCATCATCAACTACAAGCCTTACAAAAGTTGCAAATGAGGACGTTAACATATCCCAATTAATATTATCTAAACTTTCCAGAATTTTCTAACAAAATGGACTCTATTCATAACCTACTTTTCCTCAAATTCATAATCAACTTCAAAAAAGTGAGCAAATAATAAACTTTATTTCATAAACTAGCTATTCTATTTCCCTATCTAATTATCATCTACAAAAAAGTCAATAACAAAATAAATCATCCTTCATACATGGAGAAACTGTTATACAACAAAGATATATTAGCAACATACATCTGCCTTCTGTTTTGGCCAAAAGATTGAGATATAAACTAGATCACCAAGTTCACTCCAACCAAGCCTTTAAATGCTATAAAACCATCAATTGTAGATTGTCTCACCAATGTCCTCAAGAACATCTGTTGGACTTGTAATGGCTTTTCCACAACAATGTATAGATGCCATTGATGGTCTTGTGAAGGAGTATGCTGGATATTATTTTAGATTTTAAGCTTTTCTTGGGAATAAATAGTTTTCAATTAGCTTAAGATTATAGCCATAAAAGGAAATTAATCTGAAAGGAGCTAATATAGGTTAAAGAGAGCATGAGCACTAGTTCAAGATAAATGGAGAGAGGAGGCTCTAGATGACATAGTAAAGGCTCCTCCAAGTAGTGCAACTTTTCTATTGACCAATGAAATGAATGTCTCATAGGCGCTCTTCCTTCATCCCTTTATATGAAGCAACTAATTACTCCAACACCAAAAGAGCAAAGACTAGATCTTAATTCTTGCTTTTTAAGTATCTTAGCTAGCTTGTTTATCTTTTCTTGAGCTTGATCCTCATCACCATTGAAAAAAATATGCATAGAGATGATAAATAAGGAATTGACATTACATTTGAAAAGCACTAAAGACCATAACTTCTAGTTCGTAGTGCTACATATAAGATGATTGCATAACCAATAACTTGGCCCTATAATGAATTTACCAAATTGAACCACATTATAGACTATTGCCTAACCATAGATTATGTTTTATAATGTATCATTGCAACTAGTCTTGCAAAGAATTAGAGAATACAAGATTTGAACCCATTTAAAGTTCAATGGGATATAGGGTTTAGCTTGTGTAAAGTAGACTCATCCGATTGTTGATTCCTACCAAAGCAATGTGCATCATATTACCCTAAACTTTTGGGTATGAATATCCATTTGAAATTGTTTTATGAAGATTATGAATTCTTTCCCTTAATGCTACACTTATAATTGCTTGTAAGAATTGAAGGGTTATAATGATAACCATGGTTCCCCATCTCTTTTCACTGTGTTTCTTGACTAAGGGTACGGTAGGCATTTGATCTTTTGAGCTAGTCTTTCTTTCAATGTGCTCTTCCAAAAACTCCCAAGAAGCAATGAGGCTAGACTATGATCAAATAGGCCAAGTAAAGCATCTTCAACTACTAGAGGAGCACTTACAAGATCTTCCATGCATTCATTTATAGAACTTTTCCTTTTAAAAGTGTCCATACTTTCTCCATCTTCAGTGAACATCTCTAGCTCGAATAAACTTCTAGCAATGTTAGAATGAAGTTCACTTAATTTAGTTTGCTCCAACAGCTAACTTACCTTGAGTGTTAATTGATTAATATACAATACATTAGGCCAAACATAAATAACATGATAACCAAACTTCTAGACAAAGAAACCTAAAGTGCAGCTTACAATTGGGCTAAAGAGTGAGCATAAGAAAGATAAGCAAATTATCAAGTAGGTAAAAGAAACTAAAGGTAATGGCCAACCTCATAATAACTTGTATGATTCAAAGCAAAAAAATTGATAAGTTTATCTCTATATGCTACATGATTGGGATAAACTAGGTGTTCCATGAGACATAATATTAGCTTATTTTTACTCTTGATGCCCTATAGAATACAAAAAGAGACAACTTCATGATAACATGAATTTAAGGAACTAAAAATAAAAGGATAAACATGTCACTACAAAGGCATTCAATCATGTCAGCCTATCAAAAGAAAAAGAGAAAAGAGAAGAAGCTCCTACTTAATTTTCTTTTTCTTATGGTAAAAGTCAAAACTAACTTCAATTCCACCCTCTCTTGCTCAATTTTCACCAAAAGTTATCCATGTAAGTTTATAGATAGTTGTAACAATCATTTCCTGAACCATAACCCCCCACCCCCACGGTAAGTAGAAATTATTCACTTGGCCGCAATATAATCAATCAACAATCTGGTAAGAAGAAACCAATAAGTGACAAAACTATCAAGAGACAACTGAAAATAGGAGCAATCCTATTAGTAAAATTGCACGCAACCCACATCCCAACCAAAAATGACTAGACCCACCTGAAATGAAGACATTTATGGACAAGTTGCCAAGAAGAAACTAACATGTGACCAAATGATCAAGAGGTAGCTAAAAACATGAGCAATCCTACCAATAAAATTGCACACAACCTGCATCCCAGCCAAAAGTGAATGGACTGGTGATTACAGAAACTACTATGAGATATATAATAACAAGTCTACTATTACAAGACATTGTTGCATGTGTACACCTTTCTATCGAGATATATAAGAACAAGTCTAATTATTGTAATTCTGAAAATATTGCTTAAAAAAATAGCATGATAGGACCTTTAGAAAGGATTTACTTTCTCAATCTCTTGCTTAAATGTTTCAAAAAATTCATTGCTCTTTAATAAGGTTATTTGCACAAATAATTTGACATTTCAGTCAAGAAAGACAATAATTTTTTTTCCCTTTCAAGAAAGGGATAGGGGGGAGAGTGGAGGATAAAGTAGGATATCCTCCTTGAGTCCACATTGTGAAGTTCCTTGATCAAAATAGAAATGTGCTTCAATTTGCTGAAATGGGTGTTCATAATAAATAGCAAACTTAACCTAAAATCCGTGAAACCAAGTGCACCTCTTACTCATGGTGCTCTTGCAACAACACATATTGATTAGCAAGTTGCTTAAGCTTAAATTACTTTAAGATGTTATGTATTCATTTTGTTCTATCAATAAATGAAGTTCTTCTTCTCTGGACCATTGAAAAAATTATTTAAAAAAAAAAAACTTAGAACTAAAATTCCTCTTGTATCATCACAATCGCTTAGTATAGTAGTTAGCTGGAAGTATTAGTTCCTTATGAATGCATTTTCTGGTTTTACGATTACAAACATCGTAGCAAGGTCTCTTAGTTTGTATCCATAGGTTCCAACAAGATTTGTAATGAATAGAAAGAAAAACGAGACGAGCAAGTTCATTACATAAAGCAAAATCACTGGTGAAGTCACAAACCTTGATTGTATCCTGAAATTCAGTAGATAAATCTAATCTTAAATTCTACCCCTCCGTTGAAACTCGTTTGCATTCATGTTGGAATCTTGCAAGGTAAGTTGTCAATTTCTCTAACCACCAATGACATTACTTAAGATACAGAATCCAAATTATTTAAATTCTCATGATCAGAAATCTTATAACTTAGATTGAGGAGATCAACCCACTCAAATCCAATAAAGGTAAACTGAATAGATGAGATTCATACCAACATTAAAATAGATACCATGAACACAAAATAAATGCCTAAGAATCTACATCAAGTTATAGCAAATACGATAGAATAAAAAAAAAATGCCACTAAAAAATATAGTTAAAGAGACTAATCCATATCAAAATATTGGTGTAATTATATGATCAAAACAATCCTTAGTTTCAAAAGGAGAAGGAAAAAGAGATAATCACAATAGATCAACAAATTCAACTTATCAAATAGCAAAACCCATCATCGAAATCTATAAAGAAGCTAATCCATATCAAAATGAAGTATACTTGAAATCAGAATTACTTAAGTATAGGTAAGAAAGAAACCTACCATTGGCATTTTGTTTTGAAGTTGCAACTCCCTCATAGTGATTTAAGCTTATCTCGAATAGCCAAGGTTACAAAAAAAAAAAAAAAATTGTAAAAATAGACAAGTTTATAGATAATTTTAGGAAGAAGGCGGCACTTGTAGGGAAGGGTGTTTTCTAGGGTTATCCACTTTTACTCTCTGTAGTGGCTGCACCTGCTAAACTTAATAGCCTCTTTTAAGGACTAATTAATCATTCCTTCTCGTAGCTCTAAATTTCTACCAATGAAGCTCCTAGGTTTCTAAGACACGGCATCATTAACCCATTCACTCGATTCTATGGCATCATTCCTTCTACCACTTCTTTCATGATCTTCTACCCCCAACCCCGTGATTTGAATATGTTTAGATGATCTCTACTATTTTCTTTTCTTTTGCTTCCATTTCAACTCTATGATTAGTAATAAAGTTGTCAGTGTCCAAATTGTCATGATCGTTATTTAGATGATGTGCAACTCTTATTCCTGCTCTATGTTCTCACTAAAGTTGCAAGTACTACCCTCTCACCAAGTAAAATAAGCTCTTTCCGTTGTTCATAAACTTCCTATATATTCAATGATGCTACTTATTAAAACCTCATTATAACAAGAGTAAAATCTTAGGTACCGTTTGGTTACGGGTACTGGACAGAACAAGGAGTACTGGACTGGACTAAAAATGAAGGACTGGACAAAAAAAAATTTTGTACCACGTTTGGTTTGTTCAGTACTGGACAAGGATTTTTGTGCTGTCCAGTGTTTGGATTGCAAAGTACTGGACTGAACATAGGTAATTTGACTGTTTTTCCCTGGAGAAAGCTTTTGTGTTGTCCAGTGTTTGAAATTACAAAGTACTGGACTGGACTAGACAGAGTAAAATTGATAATTTTGCCAATTTTGCTTATATCATAGTTATTTTTATATATTTCATATTATTATAAAAAATATAATTTGAAGGTTTAATATATAATATTAAATATTATAGGAAATATGTTATATTTAATGAAATAATACATTATTTATGATTTTGAATATGTCACTGAAAACATTTCAAATACTTTTACACTGAACCATCCACATATCCATCAACCACTTTAAACAAGTCATTGAAAGATCTGAAAATTAGAAAATCCATACACAAATTAGATCGATTAGATTAAAACATCAATCACTTTTATATTTCATAAGGACAATGCATAAATGACATAGATAAGATAATAATCATACGTTTCAATAGTCAAAGTAGTTTATATGATTATGACCTGCCAACTACATCTGATAGAAAACCTGCTAACTCTGTTGCAGGAGATACAGGAGGTTACAACTTCTACAAAATCCAAAAACTGGTTTAACCATAGAAGGTACTAAACCAGGGTAGAGAGGTTTGATAATACAAAGCCAATAAAAGAAGTCTTAATTACATAAATACTAAAAACATGTTTTATATCAACCAATAATTCGCCTAACAAATGCTAGGCGTTGTTCTCCTTCGAGCCTCCAAAAAAACTTCTCATACTGTGGATTTGTCGCCATTTGCATAAGCACATCCAACTCTTCATTTCCCGACAATCCTAACGTTTTCAACTCTGCAACAATATCGTCCCTAGGAGGATTAGCAATTTTTCCTGCAAGTAAAGCAAAATCACTCCTAACATCTCTAATACTCTGTTGAAACGTAGATATAAATTCTGCAGCATAGTCTGCCATTGGACGCTTGCAAGTCGGTCGCACAGATGGATCACGTAAGGCATAGCTGGAGGCTTCAATAGACTGTGGCACTTGTTCTGACTCCATTTCTTCATCAAAAGTATCCTCACCCTCAGTTTGCATTTCCTGTATCACATCTGCTGGTGTTTCAGCTCTTTTGCCAGTTGCTCTATCCTTTCCAAAAATTCCTTGAAGTTTTTCAAACTCTTTAAATTCCTTGTTGGCATGATTAGCAACCTTCGGATGTTTCTACAAAACAATAGAAATAATTATTATAACAACAAAGAATTCACGTATAAAAAATGAGCTTATTTCAAAGTAAACATAATGTTGATTTTACCTCTATATATTCAGCAAGAACTGCATCATTATCAACAATAACACATTTTTTTGCATCATCCCACCCAAATCCACTAGTATTTATCATGTCAACAACCTCTGCCAATTTCATTGACCACCTCTTCATTTTGTTAACAATTTGCCTGACATTGAGATTAATTTCTGGAATGTGGGTTTTCATTCTTTTTAAAGCTTCTTCATGCACCCCATTCTTAAAGCTGCCATTTTCTCCTTTGTATCCTGTAATGACTAACTCCTCCAGCACCATCAATAACGTATCTTCCTCAACTTGGCTCCAAGAACGTCTAGTTTTTTTATCTCTACTATCCATAACTGTAAACGAATCCATAGTGTAAGGCAAAAACCAAACAAATAAAATGTAATTCATGCATAGAAACAATAGATAGAATATTTCAAGTTACATTACAACATAAAATTGAAAATTGGACAACCAAATGATTTCAATAATATAAAAATAACGAAAAATCAGTACTGACACTGATCGAAGATACATAATCAAAGAAAGTACAACAATCAGTGACATTCTAGTTCCTATGGCGCGCTCTCCATTCATCGTACATCTCTTGTGCTAAGGTATTCCTCATCTCAGTCCATGCCCCGGTAGGTTCTACTGTTTCAATTGCATCAATTCCATTTTCTCCAATTGGAACTTCATCTCCTTCAATTACTACGTGCTCGAATGGGTCTAGTGGCATGTACATTCGAATGAAGTTGTGTAATAGACAACAAGCTAGAATCATTCGACATTGTATTTTGATGGGATAAAATGATGGACTCCTTAGAATACCCCATCGTTTTTTCAAAATTCCAAAACATCTCTCAACAACATTTCTTGCCCTTGCATGTCTATAGTTAAATAATTCCTCACGATTTTGAGGCCTACGTTGACTTGTAGCCCACTCTTGAATGTGATAACGCCTCCCTCTAAAAGGGGAAAGGAATTCTGGTGCATTGGAATATCCACCATCGACTAGATAATATGAACCTACAACGAAATGTGACCACATAAATTTACATGAAAAATTTCAACTGGATAGATAAAATGAAAACATTTTTCTTTTTTAAAATGCTTACCAGGTGCAACTCTCAATCCATTAGATCGAATGACTGCATCACATAATACTCTAGAATCTGATGCAGACCCTTCCCAGCCAGCCAATATATAGATAAATTTCATGTCACGATCACATACACCCATGACATTCGTTGCAAGATGCCCTTTCCTTGTTCGATACCTAGGTCTATCTGCAACTGGTGTCGTAACTGCAATGTATGTACCATCTAATGCTCCAAGGCAAACCTAATATGTTCCCAAAGAAACAGAAATAAATTTGTATTGTAATATAAGTAATCATGATCATCGTTGATTAACTGAAGGTACCAAAAAGATTAATTGTATTACCTTAAACCATTTCCACCGTTCGTCAATGCAATCTTCTGGTACTGGGTTGGGTTTTGCAAGTAGGATATCTTGTAACCTTAACACAGCAGCTAACACTTGATGGCAATTTCTACTAACAGTCTCACCTGATCTACGAAATCTGACTTGAATACTCCTATTTTTTGTATGATGTGCAAGGATGTTTACAAAAATCGCAACTTGTTCTTCAAACCGTTGCTCTTCCATTACAACGCATTCCCCCTCGTACCCTAATGATTTCACAAAGATGTGCAAAACTATTCCTACACATCCTTAACTCCCATAAACAATTTGTATCACTCCCATTAATGAGTGAATCAATCACCTCTCGACGTGTTTCATATCTAGCTATTGCTCGCTCATTCAATACACCCCTCTCTACTCTCCTATTCAAAACAAAGTTTATATAATAGAAACTAGCTGCCGCCATTGTAAGCATATTGATATAGACTCTCCATCCAAGAAGACAAATCAGAAATCCATGCTGATCCATGATCTATAGGAAATATCAAAGGAAAGACCTATAAGTGTAACGTTGGGGATCGAAAGATCATTTTCATAGTACAAAACATAATGGACAACATCATATGCTACATAATATCAATAAAGTCAGGATGGTCGAGTGGTCCATTAATGAAAGCGCATTCCTTTTCTATTTCACAATAAACCTAAATCAAGAACATTGCTATCATGTGCCTTCGGCATTGACAGGTTAGTCTAAAGAAATAGGATCCCATAAAACTTAATGAAGATAAAAGATCAATGATAAGACATGCTTCTATATACTAGAGCTGTAAATGTTTGAAATTGCAGCTCCATTTTGTAGGAGGTATCCACATACAATATCAAAATGCCAACCGGTTTTTCCTCCTTGGATGTAAAACTACTTGAGGAGCTGGCTCAAAGGAGTGCTCACAGCGAAGATAAATCGGTATCGAAGTTACAACTTAAGCTTGCTGTTCATCACAATATTCTGATTCAAACAGCCCATTGTGTTGGGAATGCTCATGCAATTAGCCAGGAATCATTTTCTCTACTAGATGAAACATTTAATGCATTTGCTAAACTTTGGTTGGACATGAAAATTCAAACAAAAAAAAGAGAGGATTTGGCTTCTCAGCAATTCAGATTCAAGCCTCGAGGATTTGAGATGGAGAATGTTATTGAAGTTGATATGTCAACTCTTAGGGGTTCATCTACAAGTGAGAGTTTCCAGGAATGGCAAAAGTTGGAAGCTGGAGAGGAATCCACAGAAAGGATCAAAACTGCTGCTGTGGGTTGGAAGTTTCAGTTCCAGGAAGATCCTAGGGAGCAAGGGACAAAAAGGCTTGATGTTGGCACAGAAGATGAAGGAGCTGGAGTTAATGGATTCAAGTAATGTGGAGCATGTCATGGCTGGAGTTAATGGATTCAAGTAATGGATAGCCCCTGTACCTTAAAATCCCTTCCATCTCCATCAATGTAATAAACGGATGAACCCAACCGGAGCTGTGTTTATGACTTATGACATACCTCGGATTGAATAAATTTCACTTTTCTATTTCATTTTATCGTTATCTTACCCATTAACTATAACTAAACATAAGGATTTCTCTTCTATGGTTCTGTTGCTTTCCTACTAAGATCATAGTTCAGGTCTTTCACGTCAAAGCTAGGACCATAAGATAACATGAATGTTTACAATTCGACCCGTTTCGACATGCGTTACACGCAAATTACATTTTGATTCGACTTGATCTGTGGTTTCAATAGCTTAAATTATGAAAATGAAAAGTTCGACTTTTGAAACAATACAAATTCCCTACATATCGACTTAAACTCACCTACATATATTAGAGAAAATGAAACTTTCTTGGGTTTCTGCTCATAATGCTTTTAAAGAAATAGCTGCAAAATGGTATCATTCAGCTCTAAATTTGTTTGATACAACTAATAAAAATCCCTAATTTACATTATCTGAACCTCTTTTTCCTCCCAAATTACGTTAAAGAACCAATCTTTTCTTATTCCACACTGAAACATAATAATAATAATGTATTAAAACCCAACAAAAAAATCACCGGTTTTAAGAAAACAGATTACAAAATGAAATTCACCTTTTTGAGATCAGTGGCTCTAACAGTACTTGCCTCGGAGACAGGTACCTGGTACTTCCTTCCGTTTCGTTCGTAACCAACTGCTTTCACACCAGGGAAAGAACATCCGGAGCAAGGTATCGATTCCGTGCCGGTGAGTGAGCAGCAAGATTGTTTTTTTCTATTCGACCACAATAATGCACCTACAATATGCTTGAGATGCGTCTCCTAGTTCATCAATGTCCTTCTTCACACACTGATTATAGATTTATAACAGCTACGAGGAGCAGTAACCTAAACCCTAAAATCAAAATCCATTAACCTAAACCTAATCAAACCATAACTAACCCTATCCCTTAAGCAACGTAAATAGCCAGCTAAACCCCATATAAGCAAGAAGCATGCGAGGAACATACAACAAGCGACAGAGAAGGACCAGCGACAACGACACGAAAAAATCGAACAACCATGCGATGAACATTGTTAAGGAATCAACGATTTGAGAAGAGATAGAAGCATACAAACCTGATGGTGGAAGGACTGGCGTCGATGAGCTGTCATTGTTCCTCCTCTGAAGCAGTTGCGCGATGAAGAGAAAAAATTGGACAAGAAAGAATGAAGGGAAACGGAAATGGTAGAACACTCTCCTGATGCAGAACAAAGAGGGAAGGAAAGTAACACGCGTGGATTGAGGGGCAAATTGGGAATTTTGAAAAAAATTAGGTTTTAGTCCAGTGACGAATTTTTTGTACCGAATTTTACACGGTACTAAAAATTAGGTTTTAGTCCAGTACCATATTTGTGTTTAGTCCAGTACTTGCTTCAAGGATGGCAACCAAACGGAGGACAAAAAATTTTGTCCAGTCCAGTACTCAATTCCAATGCCAACCAAACGCTACCTTAAAGTTGATTACACACCACACATATATTTACACATATATATGTACATATGTAACCAAAACTGAGACACGGTAAGGAGAGGCAATTCACCCATTCTATACATCTAGCATAAAGTATGAATATTGAAATGACGAAACGATCACAATTAATGGATAATCCAAAATGTAAATTAATGATTAGGTTACTTGATATTAGTTTGCTCTCCAACTGAAGCAATTCATCAACACTACCTACATGTAAATCCGGATAGGCAAACTGCGTAGCTATCCCCGTAGTGACTCATTCAACAAACAAACAGGCAATGGAATTTGATCATCATGAAATAAGAGGTCCAAATATTGTAATTTAGAACATTGCATCTAATAAGGATGACATCCTCCATAGGTGATAGCACTTTGATGATTACAAAGTGTATTAGTAATACTATCTCATAATAATCATTATATTGCATCTAAGGAGTTGTGTAACCAATGATTAATGTGTATCACAATCCATTATTATGAAAGATTCATTAATGACAAATCATGCACATGAACCAAGGAAGGAAAATAACAACACTATTTCTTTTTAGTAAAGCAATTAAGACATTACCTAATGGATGTTGCTATATTATTTCCTCCCCTCTCTCTAAAATTACAAATGTGCATCTTAGCAATTACAAAATGAAAAAGATAATTAACCATGTTACCTAGTCATTAAAATCCTAAATAATCATTTTTCACTAACTTTAGCAAATTATTCTAAAATAGTTCCAAAATCAAGTACAGAAACACTGCTCCTCTCATTTCATCTGCATATTTCTATTCAAAATCATCAAGTTTTCAAATGAATGCAAAAAAAAAAAAACAAAGGGGATTGCTCTCTTCTGCCCACATAAAACGAAACATGCTTGTACAAGATACATCGCAAACAAACATTTTAAAAGGTGCATTCTCAAATTAACATTAGTATACAAAGAAACATGTTTTAAAAGGTACATTCTCAAACACAAATGACCACTAATTCAGAGGTGAAACCAGGGAAATTAACAATAAAGTATAGATAAATTAACATCAATGTACGAGCATGCAAAATTTTTTAGAATACATATAGTAAGAGAGTTTTACTAAATACCTTCCTATATCAACTTAGCAAACCTTTCCCTTCTATCCAATCTCAGTGTCCTACATACAACCTTAGAACAAAAATTGAAACAAAATCATAGCTTCATTAAGAAATTGAAAGAGTAAATATGTACACAATAGGACCATAAGAAGAAATCTCACTAACTCTTAATGATACGAAGGAAAAATGTACACGATAGAAAGACGAAATCTATAACTGAAAGCTTTGTTTAGAGAGAGAAGGAGGCTCAGGATAATGTACCATTTGAAGCTTTGATGGGTGGGTGCTCTAATGGAGAGAGAGATAGTGGTTTTCCGAGTGGCTGGAGAGGGCTTAGCGCACCAAGAGAGGAAAAATCCAAGCAATTTTTAGAGATACGGAGACGACTTCATTATAGAGAGAAGAGAAGTGTTTTGAGAAAAAGAGAGCTTCCATTGTTGATGAAATAATAATAATAAAAAAAAAAGAACAACTCACCTACTAAGTGGGATATCTCAATTTTTCAAAAATACTATAGTGGGTATAAATTAATTTTAGAGTGATTGTGCATAATTTTTTTCCTTAATTTAAAGTTGATTTTATTTGTATAGAGTAAGTAAAAAATGTTTAATAGAACTGATTATACTTAATTTTATAAAATTTTACAAATCAACTTATATGTATATGTTTTCTAAATTTATTCATAAATGTTACTAATATTATATTTCTTATAACGTTTAATATAAACGTTGCTAAATCATATTTAAATCGATAACGTTTACAAAATTTATAAATATTACCAAATATCAAAATTCTTGGAGTATAGGCTCTTTCTGTCTTCTTCTTCTTTTCTTTTTTCCTTTTCCCTCTACCTATAAAGTCCAGCAATTGTATAGTTCTAGTTATACATTCATAACATCATAATAACAATCACCTAACTGGCTTTAACATATGTACATACGTTTCATATTTTATATTTTACTTTATTCATTTATAAACACATTTATGAGTTTTATGTGTAGTATTGCTATCAATACATCTTGTGTTAATATGTATAGATGAATATCTACATATAATATATATACCTAAATTAAAAAAGCTAACGTGAGTGTTAAAAATAAAAACTATCATAATTATTAAATTTATCTAATTTTCACATTCCGATTACTAGAATTTTGTCATCTTACCTAAATCAAATATAATAATAATATAAAATATTTTAAGTGATCTAAGGATTCAAAATATCATCTGACCAAACTATATATTTCGCATTGTATTATCAATAATTCAAAAGGGCTAGAGCTTTTTGGTATTTAATGCTATGAATTGTGATAACTCATTTATTTATTTAAAATTTTATCTAATTGAACTTTATTTTCACCTCATAAAAAACACTGCTTTGTTCCACTATTCTCAATGAGCATTAAATGCTGATACAAACTTAAATATCTTTCTAAATATATTTTTAAATATATCTCTCATATTAGTTTTATTATATATGATTAGCCCTTTATATTGAAATTGAGCTTTTAGATTCATAGTCTTTGAAAAGTATGATTTTAGATCCTTTTTTTCATTGTTTTGCCCTTAAATAAAATAAATTACTAAAATTAAAAAATATGTAAAATTGAGGGTTAAAGATTAATAAATGAATCTAAGTGCGTTTTTTTCTTTGTTTTTTTTTTTTTTTTAGGTTTAGAGGTGTAACTAATTGCACATGAAATAAATATAGAAGGTATATTTGTAATTTGTCCTTTTTTTTGTAAATAAATTTATTTGATTGTTTGATAATTAATTGATTTTGAACTGGTATACACTTAAAGCTATGCAAATGTGTTAAGCTCGATGAGTTAGCTTGTTTAATCGCTTATAAAGCTGGTTAGGGTTATATATTTTTTAATTGGTTTAAATAGTGAGCTACCTACCCTAGCTCATTTGACCCATGAATTAAAGTTGGCTAACATATCACAAGTCGACTAGGCCAGTCAACCTACAAAAGAAAGAAAGAAAATAAAGCATATTAAATCCACAATAAAAAAAAAAAACACCCTTGTAACTATCTCGATATTAATGGTGATGACAATTCCTACATAAAATTCATTTTGGAAACAATAAAAGTTCCCAATGATAATCAACTTAAAAAGAGTTGCTAGATAGTTGTAAATGATATAGTTAAAATTGAGTTGATGTCAAATTTAAGCTTGGTATAAAACTAGTTGATCTATTAGTAGTGAATTCCAACAATAAAACTAAATTTGGTAATATAATTAGGTAATGTCTACTTTTTTTGATAAAAACACTATCTCTTCTATCAAACAACAATTATGCTAAAATCCATGGCAACCAATGTATATAGCTCATGGCCAATTATTAGATGATTTACAATGAAAAAAACATTAAACTTAGCTTCCCCTGTTCTATAATTTTAATTGGAAAGAGAGTAACAATTTTTTTTGCATTAGGAATAAAAAGCATCAATGGATTAATGGAGTGGTCCTTTCTTTTCTTTTAAGTCAACTATATATTATACAATTGAAAAAAGATATTCAAACCTCTATTAAAAAAAAAAAAGATAATATTTACATCAATTAAACTATAAAATTTTAATAAAGTTATCCATTTGCCCAATTGAACTATAAACTTAAAAATTTCAATCTATTCATTAAAACGAGCCATGACGGGTTGGCCATGTAACATACAGGCCACCGCCAGATTAGACCGATTAGCTCGTTTATGCACATCCAAAGCCCAACAGGCAATGTAAGGGAAAAGATCGGAAAAGAACAGTTTTTTAAATTTTTCTTTTTAATAAACCTTTTCTTTTCTATTGCCGCCACCATGGCTTCGTTTGCTCTACTCCTTCCCCAAGAAGTTGTCTGTCTTTTTTCCAAAAAAAAAAACGTTTGTCCATTTTCACATTGTGTTTGGCAATTTTTAATAAAGGAATTGGGTATAATCCAATAGAAAAGTAAATATTAAAAATAAAAAAGTATAATTTTTATTTTATATTTAAATATAAAAAGATGAATGAAAGTAAATTTAATAATAAATAAAATTATTTTTATTATTATTTTAATAAATATTATTATTAAAAACGATTTTATAATTAGATCTTATTTCATCCATTTTCAACCATTTATATTCTATTATTAAAAGAAACATTTATTTCCGCCCTTTACTAAGACCGCCCCCTGCTTTTATACACGCACTCTTTTCTACGAACGGACTGACAAGCAGGATACTTCTTGAGTTACAGCAATTAAGCCCCCGTGTGATCATATTCGCATCATGGCAACTACAAGCTGCGATGTCTCGGCACCTTCTGTCAAAGAACTTGTATACGTTGCTGTAAGCAGAGAAGTAGAAGAAAGCAAGTCGACTCTTTTATGGGCACTTCATAATTTCGGTGCCCATCTTTGCCTTCTTCATGTTCACAACCCAAGTATGTAGACAAAACAGAAAACATGAAGTACAACGTTGGATTATTATTATTATCATTATTTTTCTTTTGTATTGAATGATTTTTTGTTTTTTGGGACGGAATTGTTAACTGTTCAGGAAATGGGTTGTCTCGTGATCGATCTCTGTCAGAAATTGAAGAGGACTATGAGATAGACGAAATTCTGGAAGAGTATATACGTATCTGCCAGCAAGAAAAGGTGGGTTTAACTTCTTTTTTGGTGTTTTTTTTTAGCTTTTTCATTCTGCATACTGTGATTAATATATATATGTGTGTGTGTGTGTGTGTGTGTGTGTGTGTGTATTCTGTTAGATGTAGCTGCTTTATGTTCTTTTAGAGCTCTCTCTCTCTCTGTTTTTTTTTTTTTATTGGGTAATAGTGGTGATGGAATTGAGGTTATCTAACTTGTTCTAAATGTATATGTAAAGTGAGAAAACGCGAAAAACCGATTGTATTTGTGTAATCAGCTTTTTGTATTTCATTATGGATTTGCTGAGAAGATGTTATATGAATGAATTATTATTAACGGTTTTTTTTTTTTTTTGGCTTTTGGGTTGACTTTTGAAATTTCATTAAAGTTGATATAATGATATGAAGCTAGTAAACTTACGAGATTGCTGTAATTTTGAAGATGCCGTTCAAGGATTATTAATTTCTATTTTACAATCCAAACATATTGCTGTATGTGATCACTTTACTAAAGGGAGGCACTTTGGTTTTACTAGGTATTTTTGTTTTTTTATAAAACCTTGCTCCACACATTTTAACTTTCTTTTATGATAAGATATTACTGTATTTCCAAGAAATTGTGCGAATCAGTAGTTTTTGTGTTAGGTGGAGTGGGAAGTGTTGGTAGCTGCTGGCTGCCTATACTGATGGTTAACATAGCACGGAGAATTGCGACTAAAACTGAAGAATTTCATTTGTTTTTAAAAAGAGAAAACCGTTCTCTTCATTTATTATTACTAGTTCTCATGTTACTTAACCACCGCCTTCCGCTGGTAGCTGCCACCACTACCTAATACCACTCTACTAGTAACTGCAACTATCTTTCTATTGCTATGGTAATCTATGACAATTGTAAAGGTTTGATAATAGGAAATGCTAAAAAATTGTTGTGAAAATGTTTTCTGCTTATAATGTTTTTTCAGGCTTAATCTGGGGTAAGTATTGAAATCTTTTGAAGGGATTGTTTTAGAATAGCTTACTGAAGAGAAATAGCCAAAAATGCCTCCTTAATGTATTTCCACATTATTTCTTATGTCAAAACATTTTGTAACAGGAATTTTGACAGTTGAAGCTCCTATGTTCTGGTCAAAAGTGCTATGTGAAGCTCATTTGTATTGCTTAAACACCAAGTACTCATTTAATTCATTCAAAGCCCTTTCTTGAGTGTACTTCATAATGTTTTGTGTGCTTTTTTGGGGTGGTTAATTTTGAGTGCTTATTTGAAACACTAAAATTGTTTGGATTTTGGCTATAATTAAGGGGCCCTGCTATAATAATCTCTTTTAATATAAGAATGCCCTAGTACTGAAGAGGGATTGTTCCATTCAGCAGGTTCATGCAAAAAAACTGTGGATCAAGATGGAAGACATTGGGCAGGGAATAGTAAAACTAGTGGAGCAGCATGCTGTCAAAAACTTTGTCATGGGAGCGGCTGCAGATAAACACTATACCAAGTATGCCTTGATTTTGTTGATAATATTCATTTTAGGAAAACTTATGACATTGTCATTTCCACTAGGTTTCTAGCATGATATCACTTTGTTTCAAAGTCATGGATGAGGAGAACCTATGTCAATGTCCTTAGCAAGTTGCTACATAGACGTTTGCTATAGATGAACTTTATGTATAGTATTAGAATATGGATACTAGGGATAAGTTTTGTTCACTCATTTCTCTACCTGCTATGGAATTATAGGGGAATGGATGAACTAAAGTCTTCAAAAGCAAGCTATGTTAATCAATTCGCACATCCTGATTGTCATGTATGGTTTATCTGCAAAGGGCATCTAATTCAATCAAGGTACGCAAGATGCTTAAAGAGAAAACTTATATGTCCATATTGGCTTGATGATTATAATTATAGTGTGTTAGCTTTCTGCTTACATGTACAGATCTCTACATTTAGTAAGCTTTTGGGTATTGTAACTGCAAAGTCTCTTGGTACCACTGTTTATTATTGTCAATGCTTTTGGGATGCATGCTTGTAGGTAATTATTCACAATTTGATATTTGAGTTAATATGAGCTTGTTTGCTATTGAGTGATTCAAATTACTACAGATATCTCATGCCAGAACTCCGTCAGTGCAGTAATTGTCTTTGTTACACTCTTGACTAGTGAAACGAACTCCAAATATTCTTTTGACTTGCTTCCTATTGTCTTGAATGTCTTGGATTTTTAATGTCTTGGGGCATCCATTAAATATAGCTAAATTTCTATGAATGAGCCATAGATCTGAGACACACAGTGATCAAAACCTCAAGTTATAAATCTGTTTTTAGATTTTCCTCAAATTATCCCATTCATGTTTTTGCTTTAACCAACCATAAAGCTTATTCTTGTAGGGAAGGTAATTTAAACTCTATTAATTTTTATCTCATGTCTACATTGCCATTGGCAAGATTTACTGCTGAAGCTGGACAATCAAATACCAAAAGCCCTACACCTTCTATTCATTCGGACTCACTTTCTAGTGAAATTGAAGATGATGTAGCTCTAGTTAGGTCTGAAAGAAGCAAGCAAAGTCAACAAACATTGGAATCAAATTCAGCCCCATTGTATGAAATGGATGATGATGATCTATGCCCTTTCACTCCGGTAAGCTCAAAGTCCTGGGTTAACTGTTCTGGTGAAATTGAAGATGATCTAGCTCCAGTTAGACCTGAAAGAGGCAAGCAAATTCAACAAAGATTGGAATCAAATTCAGCCCCATTTTATGAAATGGATCATCGTGATCTATGCCCTTTCACTCTGGTAAACTCAAAGTCCTGGGTTAACTGTTCTTTTTTCCTTTTTTTTGTCTGAAAATGCCCAACAGATTGAGTGTCCATCTAATAAGAATATTTTATCTGATAAGTTAAAGAGATTTTTGAATTCCACCTTTTATTTAAACTTAATTAACTGGATAAATTTTTGGACAGCAAGGAGGATATAATGAGGATATGTACATGCAGCTCGAAAGATCAATGCAGGATGCTGCAGATGCAAAGCGAGAGGCACTGGAAGAGTTGATACGGCGCCAAAAAGCAGAAAGAGCTGCAAATGACGCTGTTCACAGAGTATAGTTTCTTATGACTGTTCATGTTATGTTAGCAGATCTTGTTGAGGACCTAGTGACTACGGGTTGGATATTCAAATCCGTTTCAATTCCCTTGGCACGGGAGTCCCTTCCTCATTTACCTATGATTGCTTAAGGGAAAAGGGCTCATTAGAGAGAACCCTAGATCTCTTGCCATTGTTATCTTTGATGTTAAAAGTCTGTCTTTATTTTCCATTTTTGTTCTTAAGTACAACCGGACACAAGGCGTGGGAAGGGCGACTTGCTAACTGCAACTACCTTCCTATTTTTCCTCCCCCACTACCACTTCCATCATGCCACATCCTAACAACCTTCCCTACATGGCATGATCCTTAACTGTCGTAATCAACTACCCCTATGACTTTCCTGACCACTACCTAGCCGACAGACTATACCCCATGTTCTTCCTTACAGCTTGGACACGTAGCTTGCCTCGACACCCTGATTGCTGGAGGGTGTCTTCCTATTCTTACGGGTATAAACCTTCAGAGGGGCGGCTGAAGGTTGAGCGCTAACATGTTATATCATATAGAAATATGTCTGAAGCTCCTGCTTATGTGTTATTTCATTTTCAGTATTTGTGAACATCATGCTTACATGAGAAGTAGGATCACAACTTTGCATGAAAAAGTTGTCTGTGCTTCGCTGGGGGAATTTGCTAATATTCTTTTTAAATGACCATGTAGGAATTGTGATCAGCAGTGAACCTCAGATAAGGGTTCACTGACTGATGGCTTTCTTTAGGCTTTAGATGGTTTGCTATGAGTGATTTTTTTTTTTTGGGTAATTAAGCAATTAAGCCAAGGCATTTGCACAATCTTATCAGTCTACATCTAATACATGTTTGTTATGTGAAGCCTAAGTACTGTGCATATTAACCTTTAACAGGCAAAAACTTTTGAGACCCTCTATGCTGCTGAAGTGAGACGATCAAAGAAACTTGAAGAAAAACTTGCTGAAGAGCTAAAAAGAATGAAAGAACTTGAGGAAGCACATGCTAAAGAAAAGAAAAATATACAAATGATGAGAAATCATCAAGAGGAAGAGCTTTCAACCTCAATTGATGATAGGATCATGATGGAAACCCAAGTGGCAAGTTCTCATCAATTGGTGGAAGAGTTGAAGGAGAAGATTCTCTCTACCGAGGAAGTTTTGGGTGTCTACAAGCTGGAGAAAGATGGACTACAGTTGCTACTCGATAATGCAATAAAAGTAAATGAGGAGCTTTTGACTAACCAAGGAGAGCCATCAAGTTCTGACCAGCAGCAATTCTGTGAGTTCTCTTTCTCTGAAATTCAAGAAGCAACTGATAATTTTGATCCATCCTTGAAAATTGAGGAAGGTGATTATGGGAGCACTTATAAAGGAGTCTTACGCCAAACCCAAGTGATTATGAAGATGCTGCATTCTGGTAGCTCTCAAGGCTCCTCACGGTATCATCAAGAGGTGAGGTAGTGTTGTCTTTTTCATAGATTAAACCTGATGCCTGTTGACAAGTGAATCTTGAAGACAGTAGGTCACTATAGTTGTTGCTATGTGATATGATTATCCTTTCTATGAGCACATAGTTGTAGAATTAATTATATTGTAGGTATTTACTTTTAGTCCACATCATCATAACTTTGTTCAGTGCTTTTCAGGTTGAAATTGCAGGAAAATTAAGGCATCCGAACCTAGTTACAATTATTGGAGTCTGCCCTGAAGCCTGGACGCTCGTATATGAGTATCTACCTAATGGTAACCTTGAAGACCGGCTGAGTTGCAGTGGCAACTCATCCCCTCTTTCTTGGCAAACCAGATTGCGTATTTGTATTGAGATTTGTTGTGCGCTGTGCTTTCTACATTCATTCCATCCTAATGGTATAGTGCATGGTGACTTGAAAACTGGAAATGTTCTCCTTGATGCTAATTACGTGGGCAAACTCAGTGGCTTCGGTATGCATTCAGCACTTTCTCCTCTTGAAATTCCAAGTGAAATCAATGAGGAAGAGTTGCCTCATTCTGTTGTCAGACGAGATTTATCGTTCGAGTCAGATGTTTATTCATTTGGTATGTTATTGTTAAATATGTTGACTGGGAGATCAACCTCAACAATAGCAGAAGAAATGAGAGATGCATTAGACGAGGGAAGTATAATAACTAGCTTGTTGGATCCAAGTGCCGGTGAATGGCCTTTTGTCCCAGCTACCCAGTTGGCTCACTTGGCATTGAGTTGCTGTGATGTGGATCCTTCCAACCGACCAGACCTACGATCTGAGGTGTGGGTTCTGCTTGAACCAATGAGAGATGCTTTTGAGGCCTCAGTAGAAATTCAACCCATTACTGAAGATCCACAGCAAGTTCCTCAAGATTTTATATGCCCCATCTACCATGTAAATTTTCTATAAGTCTTGGATATTTTCCTAGTCTAGAATCTGCAGAACTGTGAAGCAAACTGCTCTGGTTTAACCATATATTAGGAATAGTGAAATTGAATATTTGCTTGTGATTTTCAGGAGGTAATGCAAGATCCTCACGTAGCAGCAGATGGACATACTTATGAAGGAGATGCGATAAGGGAATGGATAAATAATAATCACAGTACTTCGCCGATGACAAATGCTGCGCTTGAGCACCTCAATCTTGTACCTAATCGTGCACTTCGTTCATTAATACAGGAGTGGACCCAGAGAAACTGAATCTTCTATTTCAGATTATCAAAAATCAATCAGAATGTCTGCAGTTTCCTAATCTTGGAATAGAAAGTAATAACAAAAAGCACCCTTTTGGTATTATTATGTGTGTATGTATGGTCTGCTTATATTATAATCTCTTTGTTTTTCTTTCTCTTATACGTCAAATGCTGGACCCTTGAGTTTGTAACTATCAATATCATTGTTCTTGCATGTGGAATCTGCATGTCTTCTTATCTTTCACGTTGCCTAGTCAAAATGTGTATAGAAATGGACATATTAAATAGAAAAGGCTTCGTTAGGAGTTGTATGTTGTATTGATTGTTCAATGATAGTCAATAGATACTAACAAATAAAAAAAAAAAAATTGATACATGGGAATTTTTATCACCATAATGATGAGTCTTTAATGTGATGGGTGATCTATCATGGTTTTAAACATTGTCACTTGATACTTAGTATTCTACATGGTATATCACACCTAGTGAGTCTTTTTTCTCTATTTAGTATGGATTTCCTTATGATGATTTGATAATAATTTGACAACATAATCAGGATGAGATTAAAAAAAAGAAAAATGATGTCGAGTCGATTATATTAAGAGTGCCACAGAATTACTCAGGCTAAGATAGTCAAACTTTTCATATTTCTAAGATTGATTACATGTTAAAATATATATATATATATATATAAATGAAAAATGTTAATAAGTGTTTCAAAGGTACTTGTTAATATCTTTAAAAGGAAATTTTTATACATTTTTTATAATCTGTATTGAAAATATGAAAAGTTTCTATTATTTATCAACTAATATATAGAATCTTAGTTTCAAGACCTTATATAAAAAGGGAGGCAGCTTCTTATTTTGATCTCTTAATACTATTTGCTGTACTAACTTTTCCTTTCAAGCTCCTATAATACATTTCGTACATAAGAATAAATTCAAAATAAAATCACGATTCTCGGTTTTCCTTCATTGTCTTCATTTGAATGCACTTTTAAAAGCTAAAATCGCGATTTCTTGAAATCGTCAATTCCATATTTGAAATGGTAGAATCATAATTCCATTCTTTATTAATCATAAATTGAAATTATTTATTTAACTTTTAATTTCATTATTATATTTAATAATTAATGATAGTTTTGATAAATACTATTTTATATGTATTCCATTTCGTGTACATTTTCAAATACTGGAATGGATTTATCATTCTAATCACAATTTCATTCCATTGTATGTAATTTCTATATATCAAATGTGATATTAGATGAAAAATATGCTAAGCCTTGGCATTCCCAAGTCCCCATGAAAGAAATTTCTCATAGCCAGTATGTGTATTTGGAAGAAGAAAGGTTGATGACGGCCTGCACTAGAATATGAGACAACATTCATTATACATGATTATACATGATGTGTAATTACTAATTATATTTAACTATATGATAATAATAATTAGTTTGAAAAAAAAAAAAACTACTATGTACCCAACATAATTGATACTTACACAATGCATACATATACATGTGACGAGTATTACTTAATAAATATTTTCATGTTTGAACCAAGCTATTCTAGGTTTTATTTTTCTCTTTTTCTTTCCTTTTAACTTCCATTTTTTTATCATTATGACATCATTTTTAAATTGTATATTTACCAAATATAATACTAAAACAATAAAAGAATATAAATGCCTTTTCCTAAAGGTGGATTCCTTTTCTTATTGGTAGAAAAGATAAACAGTTTCTCAATGATAAGATCCCAAAAACTAACGATTTATTTAGTTTACCAAATGAAATAAGGAGAATTAAATTGTAATTCAATAAAAATTGAATAAATATATAATGATTATTACATGTCTATTACTTTATTTTGTTGATACAAAAATAAATAATACACAATACAAAAACAAAAAATATATTATTTGTTATACCCTTAAAATCCCTACCTTTCTATATTTTCTATAGCCAATACAGATTTAACACAACTTATTATAATAGTGCAGTTATGATAAAAATGATAAATGAACGATTAAATATTACTTCATAATAGCAATTCATTGAAAAATAATTATTTGATGTTTAAAATTTAATTAAATATTTTAATAATAACTTTATATAGAATAATTTTTTTCAAATAAACATGCAGTAAAAACAAAATCTGTTATTATATTAATAAATGGCTTTAAAATGGGAGCAATTAGGTTTACTCAAGATTACATTATATTCCATTTCTTTATATAATTTACAATCATATAACTTACCAAAATACCTTGATTTGTTTAGATGAATAGTGATGGATTAAACAAATAGAAAATCTATGTTCTCTAATTGAGGAAGGAGGCATTGGAATTGGAAGGTTGAGTGATATTGCTCTTGTTCAAGACATTAAGTTGTGGCGGTTGTTTCGTTCAAGCAAATAATTATTCTCAGATTTTGTTTCTCTTTTGTAATTATTTATTTATTTATTTATATATATTATTAGATGTGTTGGTTTTGTATATGCGTATATAGCACGGGTTCATGTAGTTTAGTTTATCAATGCCTTTCCTTTTTCTGAAAGATTTGCTTGAGAAGTTGATCGCTCGAGGATGGCAGGTAAATGGGCTTGTAATTAGAAATTGGTATTAGATATTTGTTCCTGCAAGGCCCAACCCACTTCATTTTGTTGCTATGGTTTCAGTATAATTATGCGTGCTTGTATTGTTACTGTTAGTCATGCAAGTAGGGGTGGGAATGGAACGTAGGTCGAATGGGCCAGCTCATAGTGACTCGTACATTATGCTGGCCGAAGAAGCCGACTTGCTTCACTTCATATGTCAATGTAGGTTGGTATGCTAATCCGTACAAAATGATTTTATTTTTTTATTTTACAAAATTACAAAGTTGTTTCTATCAACTTATTTTTTTGTTTGCTATATGTCATTCTTTTTTTGCAATCGTTTAATTACTTTGACTCTAAGATAATGTTAACTCTTTTTTTCTTCTATATTCCTCAATCTTCCATTATTAGTCATCCTTTCTTTTGTAAGATTTTAAATATCCATTATCATTCATTCATCTAATATCGAATTAAGTTAACTTATTTTAAAGTTAGTTTGAACATTTTTTTTTTTTGTAGACCATACAAATCAACCCGCACCCACAATGAGTTGGCTACCTTAACTTGCAAGCTACACAAGGCGAGCCAAAATAGCTTGCACATCCTATGGGCCAAATTTTTTTGGCTCACCCCACAAAAATTTGCAAGTTAGGTCCTACCTTACATTCCCAGCTCTACATAGAAGCATATTGTAACAATAGCCAGCTAAATTATAAATATATACCTTTTATCCATGTGTTATGTGTAATTGTATCTTTATTTTGGTATTTTGTTATTAGATAAGATAATTAAAAAATTACTTAAAATTAAGAGTAAAATAGTTGTGTACATACTTAGATAATGGAACCAGGTTTAGAATTGTCGCATCATGGTTCCAATGTAAGATAGAAGTCTACAAAAAAGAAGGATAAAAGTTAATTTTGATCTCACATTAGTAAGGAATAAGAACCTTATTTTAGTGAAAATATATAAATATTCAACCATACATGCTCTTAAATTGTATTTGTTTGTTATCTTATTAATTGCAATACATTAAATATTATGGATGAAAAATAAAATTTCCTATTTTACATAGAAATATTTTTATTTTCAATATTATTTAATTTATTATGATTTAAATAAAAAAAACTATTTTTAATTTAATTCTATTTATTTTTTTTATTTTTTGGCAAGTCATGACCGATGACCCATTGCCAATTCTGTAAGCGCTTAATTTAAAAGATAAGAAATTAAGGTTAGATGAAGTAGATAATAAGGGGATGTATATATAACTTATCCTAATAAATATTTTAAGATATTTAATTTAGATATTATATATAATAATTGTTTAATTAAAAAGAATATAATAGTAGTGATTAGTAGTAGCGATTTATTCCTGTCCATTTCGGGCTGGTACAGTGGCTTTATTTATTGCATTTAATGGGTGCGGGAAAATGCGGGTGGAATTGGCATAGTTAGACTCTACTTTCCCTCTAGGGGCCATATCTGCGTCCCACACAACACTACCCGGAAGACCTTTTGTGTGGAAAATAGGTTGATTATTTGTTTTGTAAATATTGTAGAATTTATAGCTTTTTAATGCTCGATTTGGTACAAAATATAAACCAAACAAAATCTGCAGGATGGATTTACCATCCCGAATATAATCATTAGATAGGTCTAGAGTATTCTGAGAATATGTTAATACGACACGTTTTAAAAAAAAATAAAAAATAAAAAAGTTATGCATCAAAATCTGAACTATAACAGTAATCCATTTTCGCAAACAACATGATTTTATTGATATTTTGTTTTACCTTATAGTGATGATACAAAACTCTAAACCTAATCAAAATTCTCGATTTATCCTTAAACTTTTAGGTCTTATTTATAAAATAAAGTGCCTCAATCTGTAAATATTGTCTCTATCCATATTTCCTTCAAGGAGATGAAGAAAGAAAGTAAAATCAGCGGAAACGCAAATAGAAATGCCGTATCTTAATTATATACGTTGTCTTTCTCTAAAAAGTCAATCGGCGTGGCACCAAAAGTCAGTGGGAAAGCCGGAAAATTAAACATAGTTAAGGTTTCTACCAAACCGACCCAACTTTAATGAAACTTACAATATCCACATATTCCAACTGTTTTCGTACATAAAAGGCTCATTCTAATTTGGATTATGCACCCTAAAGCTCAAGAATATATAATTGCCGAAAAAAATCAAACGCAATATAGAAGGTGTGTCTATTTCTTAATTTTGTGTAATAACTAATAAGTTCTTTAAATTATGATGTATATACGTGGAAGATTGGTGTATTTGAAATTTAAAATGTGTATTCCTTAAAAAAAAAAACATAAATCATATCTATCTAGTAAGTTGTAACTTGTCAAAATGAGAGGAGACCTTTCTTACTATATAGTCTATTAATCTTCTAAAGGAGGTAATTAATTATCTTTCATAGGGATGAAGATTAAAATAAAATGTATTCAATCTCATATAAGGAGAAATTATAAAAATATGATGTGTGTTTTAGCATTTTTACATGCTTATGATGTGTATTTTATCTTTGGATAAATTTATGACTTGTATTTTATTGTTATTTATTATTGTTAGTTAGGAAACATATGTTTCGATTTCTAATAGATTCATAATAATCAATTAAAAATATTATTAAACATACTCGATTAAATAATAAAATTAAAAAATTAAAAATACAAAAAAAATACAATAAACAAAAAAAAAAAAAAAGTAGTTGAAATTTTGTGGCCTTTATTAATCACCTCGAGTATTTGGATAGTTAGCAAAGGCCATAAAGTATAGTGGCTTGTCACCACAACTATAGGTAAGTTATGTAATCTACTTATATTGGTCAGTTATGATAACCTATTTAAGGCAATTGGGTGTGCTAGAATGCGAATTCAATCCTTATTGATGGCAGCAAATAAGGTAGGTGGTGGTAAAAATGACTACTAAAAGGAGGGGTAATAGAAGGAATTTCTAATGAACAAATTATATCAAATGCTCATTCCCAACTATGAAATGGGTATTCCATGAAAAATAGGAAAGTTTCACCTCATGGGATTCTAATTCTATACAAAACTATCCAACCAAATATTATATTAGCAATCATGA
The DNA here is from genome assembly GCA_037954665.1 of Laguncularia racemosa. Lineage (NCBI taxonomy): Eukaryota > Viridiplantae > Streptophyta > Magnoliopsida > Myrtales > Combretaceae > Laguncularia > Laguncularia racemosa. The sequence continues at coordinate 6,755,983 of JBBMOL010000016.1, forward strand.
ATAGTGGGGAAACAAAATGGGCACTCTCGATGACAAACGGTTTTATAATTTTAACGGTATCTCTTGACCTTTGTATATGTAAGGTTTAAAATTCCTTCTCTCATAGTGAATTATGCAACTTACTTATTATTACATTATATATATATATATAAACACACACACAACAACAACAAAAACATTCATCTATTCTCTTTTGTTTTATATCCTAAAAATGGTTTTTCAAAAAGAAAATAAGTGGTCCTAAGTGCAATAAGATTGGTGCACCTAATGCTTCACCACCAATGAGCCACGGAGGACCGATATGTATTGTTAGATAGATAACCCTATCAATCCAAGTGCATTTAGGTATATGATACACTTATCATTAATATACACACGTGACCAAAGGACCACTGACAAGTATAATTTTATGGTACTTAAATAAGTTGTTTATACATTGGATATGGTATCACATATAATTAATGCATGGTTCTAATTATAAGAAATAATATAATGATAAGAGTGATACTATAAAATACATAAAATAATTTAAATGATCTTCACTATTAATTTATGAACCGAAAGGATGAAAGGAAGAAGATCCGTTTTCAGCTCACTCTCTCTCTCTCTCTCTTTTACCCCCCAAAAAGAAAGAAGGACCATTTAGTCTATGGCTTTTTATCAGACTTTGCCGCACAAGAAGGTAGTTGGACCTTATTATTATTACATGGAGAAATTTCCCAACCGAAATACCAGTTCCAATTCCAACTTATGAGTTTGTCAGTAATTAAATACACCCAAGTCCAAACTTGTCATTAACACAACCCCCAACTCCCTCATTTAAAACCGACGTTCCCCCTCTTTTTCCAATCACTTCACCCTCATCGAGACGGTCAAATCACGCGTTGCAGTTGCATCGTCCATATAACTCTTTTCTTAGACTCCATCTAAGGAAGTTTGTACGCAACTGCATGCTCATTGCATAATGTCGGGGCACAAATCAAAGCACAACTTCCCTTCGATCACCAAGTGTGAGGGTTCTAGCTACGGTTCTATAGCGGCGGATTTGGATGGCACCCTCTTAGTGTCGAGAAGCTCGTTTCCTTATTTCATGCTGGTGGCTATTGAAGCTGGCAGTCTACTGCGTGGGCTTGTGCTTCTTCTATCTCTTCCCGTTGTCATTGTCTCTTACCTGTTTATATCCGAAGCCGTTGGTATTCAGATCCTCATTTTCATCTCTTACGCTGGCCTCAAGATCCGTGACATTGAGCTTGCATCTCGTGCTGTTTTGCCTAGGTATGAAACTTAAAGTCAGACATCCTTTGGGACGACCATAGTTTTGCTGTAATTATTTTTATTGATACCCTTATATGAATCTGATTAGAGCATATTACGAATGATACGCTCTAATAAGTTCTGTTATGACTTAGGTCGAGTTTAGAATTTTCCTTTGGCTTAGAGTCTTGGTAAAGAATTTATAGTTTTATTTGAATTTGTTTGTGTTAAATTACGTATGGTGTGATTTGAATGCTATTAACTATCAAACTACAAAATGTCATGTCAGTGGACGATGATGTTGCTTTCAAAAGATTAATAAAACTAAGCCTGTCTTTTATCACGGAAAACGTTCATTAAACCCTTCTTCTACTATTTTATAATTAAAGATTTATAACTGTCAATATTATTACAATAATTTAGGGATTAGATCACATCAACAGATGATTTCTGCTATCTATTTATAATTTTTATAATGATCTTCCAACTGGTGCGCTTCTCCTCTTACTATTACTTGCTATTTAAAACTACTTGTAACAGTATCTTTTAAAAATTATTACATCATTTTAAAAGGTTTCGAAAAACAATTTTTTGTGAAACAAGTTCATCTTAAATTGTGAATTAGCATGAAATTAAATATACATATTCTCCGGATCTCTCATATGTCGTGTGAATAAAGTAGATATATGTCTTTTTATTGAACTTGCCTATCAACAATTTTCTTGCAATCGAATCCAGTAGCTAGAATTGTTTTTGTTAACTTAAACAAGGTTTGCGAACTGTATATGTTGACACTGATTTTTTTTTTTTTATAAATATTTATAGGCATTCTTTGAAAAAAAAAAAGTTGTTAAATCCAATACTAAATGTGTCCAGTTATGCATCTGCTTTAGTAACATTGAAAGCAAAGTTCTCCTCGTGACGAAAGTTTCGGCTTATGTATCTGCTGTTCTTTTATTAGGTTTTATGCAAGTGATGTTAGGTCGGAGAGTTATGAGGTGTTTGATAAATGCAAACGGAAGGTGGTGGTGACGGCAAATCCGACCATAATGGTGGAACCATTCGTCAAGGACTTCCTTGGTGGGGATAAGGTCTTAGGGACGGAAATAGAAGTGAACCCAAAGACCAAGAAGGCCACTGGATTTGTGAAAAAACCTGGGGTTTTGGTTGGAAAATGGAAGAGAATTGCCATCTTAAATGAGTTTGGTGATGAGTCCCCCGATCTTGGGATTGGAGATCGTGAGTCTGATCACGATTTCATGGCAATTTGCAAGGTAGGCCACCTCATCTCATGGCACTTTAAATTCCTTGTTGGTGTATTTTGGTGTGGTAGTTAGGTAGGTGAAACTTTTATGTGTCTTTAATGTTTACTTTATCTTAGCAAAATGCTTTTATGGCAATGAAAAACATGTTCTCCTTATCTAAAATATCTAATATGATAATATAGTATAATATTTGGATATAAAATATCTTTATTTTTAGGTTTAAATAATTTAATATTTAAAGTTTCATCTTTAAAAAATTTAGTATCTATACTTTACATATTAGTTTTTGGCTTTTATTTATAGTGCATGCTTAAATTTAATGTGGCGTATTTTTCATAAATATCATCCAATGATAGAACAATTTAAATTTTAGCTTATCAAAAGAACTAAAGAAATACACCTACATTTCCTATATTTTATCAAAAGCCATATGCAACATAGTCCCCCCATAGGCTTGATCCGATGTACCTTTTGAAATTTTAGCTAGAAACATAATTAAAAGGTAGATCAATTTGTAGGGAATGCTCTTTTAGAATCGATTATGGAAAATATAAAGTTGTTTCCTTAATTTTGTTGGAAATTCGGATGAGGTGCATGCTGCTACCTAGACCCACAACCTTAACTATACCACAACACTCCAGATGTCCACCTAAAAAGTAGGCGGCCCACTTTGGAAAAGTAATGAACCAAAAAGACCGCCCTCGATTTAAGAGTCCATGCAGTAATATATCACATGGAATCAATTAATGTTGTGTAGTTGTGCCAATACACAAGAGTAAAGACTTTGGTTGAGCCATACAGATAACCTAACTAATAAATAGACTCAAGGGCCATACGCAATTACATCCCAATTTTGGAATTTTTTATCTTCAAACAACTCTTAGTAGCTTTATATATATATATATATTGCATCAACCTTCTTCTTTATTATTATTTTTTTTAGAGAAAAGGAGGGTTATAACACGAATGGTTCCTGAGATGTAAAAAATGAGGACCCTTACTTTCATTGATAAATGTTCTAAGAAAATCTCACATGTATTTTAGCCCACTTGTGCTTAAATCTACATTTTGTGAACATGAAAAAAATGTTCAAAGTTAATTGTACTTTTTTGTTTACCGAAAAAAAAAGGTTAATTGTCCTTTTCACTCCTTGACTTTTTGTGTGTGAGCAATTACCCGCTAGTTTTCAAAATATATATTTAGATATATGAGTAGATAAAGTTCAATTTGGTTTGGTTGACTCCTAATCGAATTAAACTTTAAATATAAAATATAGTTTAGTTTAAGAGTTTTTGTAAACTATAAAAAACTAATTGAATTCGGTTCATGACTTGAACCATAAATATTTACCAATCATTATTATTATTTTTTTAAGATATCAAATGATTGAAAACTATATCCATTTGTAGAAGTATCATTAGAAGTTAGAACAAGGGAAGAAAAAAACTCCATCCGATATGCAAGCTTTTGTTTGTGTGTGTGTTTGTGTTTTGGGGTAAGAGGGCAAATTCATGTTGAAAAAATACTAACGAAGTTCACGTTCCACAACGCAAAATTCAAATATAATCCCAAATCTTCTAAATTAATTTAATTAGAATTTGAAAATGGAAAATGTAAATAAAAGAAAAAAAATAGATTAAGTTTTGGTATTTACATAAATAACGAAAGGATAAAGAGATTGTAACTTAAGTTTAATTATCTTAATTATATAATATAAAGACAAACCTTTATATTTTCATATACTATTTCATTAGTTCTTTTAAAAAATATATAAAATGTATTTTTTTTTTAACACTTGAAATTGTTTGGTTCCATTCACCCTCTGAACCAATCACAATAGAATTATTCCAAATCAAACCGTAAAAAATAACTATAATTATGGTTTACTTTTTATGTATCCTTTGATTCACTCTTATGCCAATCTCTACTTAGATCCCTATAACTTCATAAAACTTAATTTTTCCTCTTCAAATCATAGTTAATACTCCTTAAAAATATATCTTTAGTGGTTGTCCCAAGTCTGAGTATACTTTTAAAAAGTTTAAGGCATAAATGCCCAAGCATGAAAGTTCAACCAACGAATGAAAAGGTTGCGTCTTAATTACCATCCACTTGAATTGAAATCGAAGTCACTTATCCTTGATTTAATCACAAAATATAAAGGATCACAAAAGGAACTTGAAGTTGGCATGATATCTTGGTATGATAGCATATGATCAGTAATATTTGCTCAATCATTTATCTTATAACTGTAAATTATTCATTTAACAGAAACTTTATATAACTTTTTTTATCATATGCTTTCTTAATATCGATTAATCATCTAACCATGCTATTACAAACTATATATTATATCTCATGTGTATATGTATATTATAAAGATAAAATTTTCTTATATGTATTTTGATTCTCCTTTATGTATATTTAGTATCTAAAGTTTTATTTTTAAAAAATTTAGTATATAGCAAATATTTTATATTGTATATTATTTCAAAATATATATACTAAATTTTTAAACAATAAAATTTAGATAACCGTTTTTCTAGATTCGAAAATAAAGGCACTTATGTGCCTCTTTGTCCCACGAATGAATATTTACTTACTCGAATTTGATACAATAATCAGGCAGGCTACATGGTGCATCCAAGCAAATCAGCAACCCCGGTTCCACCAAAGCGGTTAAAGAACCGGATCATCTTCCATGATGGACGGTTAGTCCAACGTCCGAGCCCACTCAACGCGCTCTTGACCTATCTCTGGCTGCCATTTGGCTTCATCTTGTGTCTCGTCCGTGTCTACTTCAATCTTCCTCTACCCGAGCGCATCGTACGCTACACGTACGAGATACTAGGCATCAGGCTCCAAATCAACGGCAATCCACCACCCCCACCTTCTCGTGGGTCCCCAGGAAACCTTTACGTATGCAATCACCGTTCAGCATTAGACCCCATTGTGATCGCCATTGCACTTAGACGTAAAGTATCGTGTGTCACATACAGTGTAAGTAAACTCTCAAGATTCCTGTCTCCAATCCCAGCCGTTGCTTTAACACGTGATCGTGAGGCTGACGCTGCACGCATCAAATCATTACTAGAAAAGGGGGATCTAGTAGTTTGCCCGGAAGGGACCACGTGTCGTGAGCCCTTCTTGCTGCGATTCAGTGCTTTGTTTGCAGAGTTAAGTGATAGGATCGTCCCGGTGGCAGTCGACTGTAAGCAGAGTATGTTTTATGGTACGACTGTACGTGGGATTAAGTTCTGGGACCCGTATTTCTTCTTCATGAATCCTAGGCCAAGGTACGAGGTGACTTTTCTGGATAGGTTGCCGGAGGAGGTGACATGCAAGGCCGGAGGGAAGTCGGCAATCGAGGTGGCGAATTATGTGCAGAAAGTGTTGGGTGATGTTTTAGGGTTTGAGAGGACCAACTTGACTAGGAAGGATAAGTACATGCTGTTGGGTGGTAATGATGGTAAGGTTGAGTCCATGCATAATGCTAAGAAGGGTTAAGGCTTGTCAGTCTAGTTGGTGAGGATTCAGTGATTACATAAGCGGTGTTGTTAATGAGAACGTTCGGAACACTCGACAAAAAAAACAAAAAATAAGAAATTTTACCATATTATCCTAGATAAATCATTTATATTATGTTAAAAAGTTATTTTATTTGATCATTTATCAAGTGTTTGGAAGCATTCATTAGTACTATTTTCATATTATTATTACTATTTTTTATGTCATTTGGGTCATTGGATGTTCGATTTAATGAAACTGCTAATAATTGTATTATTTTCCCCCCTGCTGTAAACTCAAAATTATGGTTAATGTGATGGCCAGTCAGCAGATTAGTTTATTATATTGGGAGCTTTCAAGGTTCAGTGGTTGTTCAAAAATCTTTCATGAGTTGTAAGTTTTTTAAGAAGGTTTTGTAGGTACAGCAATGTTACACAATTAAATCTAATTGTTATCTGTCGATGTCTTATATTACAAGATTTAACTTGAATAGATACAGATTATGGTATAGAAATCATAACTAATTGATAGTACTATTTCTATGTCATGGTTCAGTCGTCAATTCGACCATGTTTATATTGTTTGATCTGGAAAAACCTTGTATCTAGACGCTGTACACTAGTTGTCCAGTTAACAATAATTGGGCATAACTTTCAAATTTTGTTACGATAACTGTGTTTTAATATCAGTAATCATTGCTTGTAAAAAGCCTGTGATGATGGAATCAAAAACCCATATAGATGAAGATCAAATTGGGACATGGGAATAGACTCTATTTTATACGCCACTGTTTTATCAATGCTGCATCCAACAAATTTAATATATGAATCTTAAAATATGAATTAAGACAACTTCCTATTATAACAATCACATTGCAAGAAAAGGTGGTGCTGCCACTTCATTTAGGAGGGCTAGCTGATAAATCAGTGTCGTTGACTAAGATGATTAAGGTTTGCAAATAATTTTATTTAATTAATAATACTAATTTCCTCATGAACATTAAACACATAATGCAGATGACAATTAATTCAACTCTAAACAATCATTGGTGAATTAGTGAAGGAAAGCAAATAATAGGAATTTCTCCCTAAATCATAGTTATGGTTTGAGTATCAACATATTTTAGTAAATTTTATCGATTTTAGCCTTAATCCCAAGCTCTTACCCTCCTCCACTATGTCTAAAATGAGGTAAAGAACCAAGATGGAAAAGAAAAAGTATGAACATGGAACTACAAACGAAAGAAAATAGAAGTTAAGAATTTTTTTTTTTTTTGTTTAGATAAAGAAAAAGGGGAAAGAAGGAAAATAAGCAATTTTTTTTAAAATAAAATTTAAAAATAATTTTGACCAGTCAATTACTACATTATCCTTTGTATGAGAGGTTGCTATAGGTGGCTCATAATCTTAATCATTGAATAAATCCGAGATGCAAGGACCAAATGAGAATTACATTGGATGAAATTTTGGCTATTAATGGTTCAAATTGAAACTTTTATTTCTAACATAAGATCAATAGCTTTGGGCTTAGCTTAGGCTAGACTTAGGCCCAAGCCTTCTTAAGCCTATAAAAAAGAAGCTCATTTCTTGTTAAATAGAAGCTTAAGGCTCATATTACCAAAAGAAAACCTAAAAGGGGCTTAAAGGACATGTTCCAAACTTATTTTTCATGTGCAAAAATTGAGCAAGGTTATAGGAGGATATACTAGTCTAGTGATGATCCATATTCTAACCTTGCCAAGTTAGATCCCTTAGATATTCCTAATTGAGTCCAAATCCGTAGACCCACCATGAGTCCAAGAAGTCCATCAATAGCATTAAATTGGGCTAAAAAAAAATAATTACTATAATAGTCTTCCACATCCTTAATAAAGAAATGAGGATTTAAAAAGAAAGGTGATTGTTTAAATTATAACTCTTGTTTTCACCTAATCACTCTAATTTGGAGAAAAATAAATTATCGAGTCCAAAGTATTTGATTCCCTTTTCTTTCCCTCTCAATGTCGTCTCTTTTCAATCAATAAAACAATCATTATAACGCTATTATCCATTCACTTCACCATATTAATAATCCCATTTGAGCCTTATTTCTTATGGTTAATTATTACAACGTTTAATTATATTTTAGAATTATAATAGTAATTTTATAAAAAAATCTTTATTATAAAAAAACATTGAATAATCATTTATTACTCAAACTAATAAATAATTATTTAATATTAGAGTTTTATTTGTTCACAAAACATTCATGAAAAATAAAATCAGTAAATAATAAATTTTATTTCACTCTGTAAAAATAATTATTCTATGGACAAGTGAAATTACTTTTTTTTTTTTGTCCTTAAGTTATTCCTTCACTTTCCTCCATTCCAACAGGGATTTGGATTCCACAACATTTCACCTCACCTAATTCCGACCGGTGAATAAATGACACTTCCACGTCGTTGCTAAGTAGGTAGGTGTCCCTGTTGTAAGCGAAAGTCCCATTAAGCATGGGAAAAGGTATGTGATGCATGAAAGCTCCGACCAGAATTTCGTATTTAAGGACAACTTCCACGTGCCACGAAGAATATACTCTACGATCCAAAAAATGATTTTTCCAACACGAAAACAAAAACGAATGGCGAGAAAAAAAAAAAAAAAAGGGAAAAGGGAAAAGGAAAAACCAAACCTTTTCTTTTGCTACCTTCGAACGAGTACCTTTCCGTGACGCATTTCTTGAAAACGGCTTTTGCAGCGGAGATTCCATAAATTTTTCCCACTTTTCCTATGGTATTATCAAAAAACTTTACACCCACTGATAATATTTAAATTTTATTATATTATCCTTCAAGAATATATATAATATATATATATTACTTGCTTTTTTATTTTTTTATTAATGTCATGAACATACAAAAAAAAACTATATTTTATTGATACATAATAATAAATAAAAATTTATCACTTAATCTCCCTAATAAAAATAGGCTATGTATTGAAAAAATTAGATATATAACCGGCAAATTTTATTTATATATTATTCAAATTTAATTTAATATTTATTTGAATTTAATTAAAAATCAAATAGCTTAAACTCAAAATTAAATTACTTAAATAATTATCAATTCGAGATCGAATTTTATGATATTTAATTTAATCAACATAGGTTTAATCGGATGCAAATAGGACTCGTGAAAAACCACGAGTTCTTAGTTCATGCGCATACGTAACAACCATCAGCCATCGACCCCCCCCTTTATTTCTTTTTCCAACGCTGACCTTACTCTGACTAAGTGCGGCTCAGATTCATTTCCAATGATTTTCCCAGAATACCCCTATCGATTTTCACTATTGACGTACATTATGCCCAAACGACGTAGTAAATATTAAGAAGTAGAGGGGCAAATCATGTCTTCGTGGTGCGAGGATGACATTCCACGTGTCAAACTCTCAGCCCTCTTTTGTTGGTTCTAGGAACACCACTCGGATTTTTTCCAGCTTTTTCAAACGATAAAATAAAAACACAATGCGGGAGAAAAATAATATTTTAAATATTACAATAATTTTATGTTTCGTACGTTTTATCCTTTCAAACTCATAACTAACCAGACAAGGCAAACAAGAACGAGAAAAAAAAGAAGAAACAGCAACTGTTGCAAAACGTTGTCTTCTCATCCTAAGACCCAGTACGGAAATGTTATAGAGAGCTTAAGCTTCTGGTTGTTGTGTTGACGTGTTGTAGTTGAAGCAGCAAAGAGCAATGGCTATCGGAAATTTAATCTCTAATCGTAATTTCGGTTCTTTTATTGGTTCAGGTACTATTTATAGAGAATTAATATTTAAAGTTTTAAACTCTTTTTTTTTAAATGGGTAATGTTAATGGTTTTAAACTTTATTTAGTTGAATTTCGTTATTTTTAATTTTAGTGTTGATGTTTATGCACGACTAGTTGAAGGACTTAAGTGGCATTTATGTAAATCTTAGCTTTTGAAGGACTTGAGTGGCTACAGTTTAGAACTTTATTGAATTTTTGTTCAGTTAATTCATATGAATGGTGATGGATATTGGATATTGGCAAATATGAGTGAAGTCAAGTCGGGGTGTGTTTGTTTCCCTAAAAACAATTACAAAACTTTATTTGATTGAATTTCACTATTTTAATATCAGTCTTAATTTTTACGCATGTACAGTTGATGAATTTTCCACTGTTAAATTTGGCAACTTTTTGCTGGTTTTGGATTGGCATTTATGTAAACTATACTTTTTGGAGGATTTAACTGGCTATTGTAAAGCAAAGTCTATAGCTTTACTGAATTTTTGTTCAGTTCGATTCTCTTGAATGGAGATGAATATTGGGTATGACAATATGGAGCGCATTAGGGTGTGTTTGTTCCGCGATAACTTTCTATGATCAAGTAAATTAAATGCTCCTACGGATTATCCTTATTTGGTTTAATTTTGATAAGAATATGGATGGAATTTTTAGCTATGTCTATAAGTACTGTTGGTTCTTAAAAACCTTCTTAAGGCTTCAAATTATTGATTTAGTAGCTTGCATTCGATGCTTGAGTTTTATCCATGATTATTTTGGATAGAGTTGGAGAGTGGTAATCTTGTTGCATGTGTTCATTTGGGTGTTACAGGCCTTCAAGATTCTCGCAGCAGATATAGCTTTGTATCTGGTTGTGTTCTCTTTGGGATCTAAACTCCAATATGTCGTAGGGCGTGGTTTATATCAGATAATTAAGCTACACCATGCTAGTATTGCCAAAAGAAGTTTAGTTTTTCTGGGAAAATGAGGGTCTTGATTTAATAGATTTTCATCTTTCCGGTCATTATGATACATGCATGAGAAAAAGGTTGATGCAACCGGTTGTTCCTATTTATAGATGCATTTTCCATTAGTTTGTACACATAAAAGGATATGGGATCCTAAACATAGAAAATGGGGCATATGAGTGGTTCCCATTCTCGAATATGTTAAAAGATCAATGGAAAATACACCTACTTTTACATACAATGATCCTACCTACCTTTTCTTTTTCCTACATGCATTGAACTTCGCCCAAGCCTCCCCTGAACTTTATTATGTTTGACTTAAATTTCTTGCTATTGGTAGGAAATATAAGTCGAACAGAAAAGGCATTCTCACATCATGGAAGAGGATCAATAGCGAAATGTGCTGCAGGGAATGGTTTATACCAAAAGATTTGCAGACCAAGAGAGTATTTTTCCATATCCAATTACTCATATAGTCGTTTTGATGCCATGCCTCCTCCTCTTAGCAGAAGTTCAGGGACCCAAGCTTCCTTATCTGAAGAAAAAGAGATCCCGCCTGTAAGACACCAGAAGCTCGGTCAAAGTAGTACTGATAATTTTCATAGGATAAAAGCCAGAGGTTGTTGCTATCCTTTGTCAAGTTCTTGCCGCAGAAATCGTGCTTTCTACAAGTCGGAGGAATATGATATTGTAGAAGCAAAGTTGGAGTCTCTGACTTCCCCAGAGCTATCAAGTGGACTTATTTTACCGGAAGAGACTGCACAAGAGGCTGCACCATGGTGGGAGCAGTTTCCAAAGCGCTGGGTGATTGTGTTGCTTTGCTTTGCTGCATTTCTATTGTGCAATATGGACAGGGTATTCTTGCTTTCCTCTAGAATTTCGCCTTCCCTGGCACTTCAATTCAATTTCTATAGATTGATGCTTTTTGCTTTTATGGGCATATTGCCATGATGACTAGTTATGTTCTACATTTGAGCCTGACATTGCAAATTCAGACAACCATATATCTCCAGCATTATCACATTGTGACATGTCTATTTGGGTAAATTAGGTCAACATGAGCATTGCAATACTTCCGATGTCGCAAGAGTTCGGCTGGAACAGTGCAACTGTTGGATTGATTCAGTCCTCTTTCTTTTGGGGTTATCTGCTCACCCAGGTTCAACTCGGAAAACAATAATATTTTCTGGATTTTATGTGCTTATCATCATTTTCACAAGAATCCTGGGAGAGGATATTCTTTCTTTTATTTTTCTTGGTCCTTTTTAGATATATGGACATGAAAAATGATAAATAGGAAGTAAAAGGAGTTCATAAAGTCCATCAAGAATTATGTGTATTAATAAGGATTGGGCCATATGTCCTTACACTGTTTGAATGATAAAATTTAAAAAATATTATTAGTTCATTTCAAGTTTTTGATGGAATTTCTCAATTTCTTTTCTCATTGTGTCATTTCACTATGAATGCCAAAGTTTTCTCGCTAAAACTTTCTTATCTTGGATGATTTTGGCCCTACCTTTCTATTGGATGTTTCTTTGTTGCAGATTCTTGGAGGCATATGGGCAGATAAACTTGGTGGGAAGTTAGTATTAGGTTTTGGAGTTGTCTGGTGGTCAGTAGCAACAGTCTTGACACCTATCGCAGCAAGAATTGGGCTTCCTTTTTTGCTCATCATGCGTGCATTTATGGGGATTGGTGAGGTCGGTCCTTTTGCATGATGCAGTTTAATTATTGCTTATTAATGCCCACCAGGCTCCCGGAAACTGCTCTGACTAAGATAATTTTCCTAAAAGCATGAACTGTATGTAAGCAATGTCTAAGCGCTCTAAGAAAATCAAAAGGTTTAATCATGTCAATAGAGAGAATAATTGTACTGCACAACTATCAATTTGTGTTTGTTTGGGGTGTCCCAAGTATAATTGATACTATAACTGAAGAGAACATAATTGTTTTCCTGTCATAATTCGTAAAGGTATTCTTGATTATTGTAGTCTTATTTTTTTCCTGCAGGGTGTAGCCATGCCTGCTATGAACAATTTACTTTCAAAGTGGATTCCAGTGTCAGAAAGGAGCAGATCATTGTCTCTTGTGTACAGTGGAATGTATCTTGGTTCTGTCATTGGGTTGGCCTTCTCTCCTATTCTAATTCACAACTTTGGTTGGCCATCCGTCTTCTATGCATTTGGTTCTCTTGGAAGTGTGTGGTTTGCCTTATGGCTAAGAAAAGTGAGTTTGGTTCTTTCTCCAAAGTGACAGATAGTCTCACCATTCGGAGATGATATCTTATGACTCGTGTTTGAACTGCATGCAACTATGAATGTCTTTTTTATTTATCATAAAAGTAGGACCATGATATGTGCGCTGAACAGAAATTCCATGCTGTCATTTTTTATACTCTGTTGCACATGTTATCTTTATAGGCATACAGCTCACCCAAGGAAGACCCAGAGCTTAGTGCAAGTGAAAAGAGATTAATATTAAGTGGCAATACATCAAAGGAACCTGTCACGGTCATTCCATGGAAATTGATTTTGTCGAAAGCACCTGTTTGGGCTCTCATAATCTCCCACTTCTGCCATAACTGGGGAACTTTCATTCTTCTGACATGGATGCCTACATACTACAATCAGGTACTGGAATCACTGGCATTATGGTGGGTGCATGTTCACGCCACAAAATAAGTATTATTTGTATGTTTCATCTCAAAAATTTATAGATGAAAATAGCTTTGAGCCTTTCAATCATGAATGTTGGCATCTACTCCATCTAAGAGCATTGTTGTCTGCTATGCATAAATTATCATTACATTAAGTAGGATTTTAAGTGGGCTTCCCTTATTTTGTGGGTTGTACTTGGATATTGTGTTGAACTTGTAATACTACTCTTGTGTTTACATCTTTCTGCTAGCTAACTAGCTTATTCTCTTGGTGAAATGCAAATAGCTCCTAAAATGGGTGACTTCGAGAATGCATGTCAAAGGCTTTGTTTTCGGTGCTCTCCATTGAGGAGATAGTTAATGCATTAAGCGCTCTTAGAAGGGATATGAACATTCTGCGAAATTCCATCCCTACTAATCTAGGAACATAGAGCTTACCTTGCGTGCACTTTTGCAATTCTCCCAGTTTGATTTGTATTTATCTTGATTGTCGGTATCCTTCATCAGGTTTTGAAGTTTAATCTCACCGAATCTGGCCTCTTCTGTGTCTTGCCATGGTTGACAATGGCAGTTTTTGCTAATATAGGAGGCTGGATTGCAGATACTTTGGTTAGTAAGGGTGTCTCCATAACTAATGTTCGAAAGGTAAATACTTCTACTGTCATTTCCAAATATGCATAAAAAAGATCAAGAAAAGCCATGTAGCACTTCTGATAATGTTCATACTACAAAATTTCTGTTAGTCTCTTGATGCTAGAGCACGCACATAAGTAGTGGGCCTCTGTTGTATATCACCCTTGATTTGATCTGATCTTTTGGTTTCTTATGATATCAAGTAACTCGCATATTAATTGCCAAAACATTTGTTCTTTCTAAAAAGACAACAGGTCTATAATACACTCTTTATGTTGCAGATAATGCAATCAATTGGATTTTTGGGTCCAGCTTTCTTCCTCACCCAGCTGAGCCATGTGAAGACACCCACTTTAGCAGTTCTATGTATGGCATGTAGTCAGGTCTGAGTAAAACCTCTTCATGCTCTCACTTGAGGTTATGTGACATCAGAAATGTGCCAGTATAGCAGGAAACACTTCCTTAGCTCAAGTAGATTTAATCTCGCACTTCAAATCCTGCCTGGACATGATGATATGTTTTCTGTCTTTTTGTAAGGGAAGACCAGTAGATCGGAAGAGTAATCAAGCATAAATGCAAATTGAGATCGAATTTTAAACTCATCGTAATGCCACCTAGTGAGGACTTAATTGAAAATTATCCAGCTAGGAGAAATTATGCTTACCAAAAAACCAAAAATAAGTTCCATCATTTTTGTTCAATCATTTTCAAGGAGTCAATCTTGTGGACAATGGAGCTGATCTATTTTTTCCTTCCTCTACAGGGTTCTGATGCATTCTCACAGTCAGGCCTGTATTCCAATCATCAAGATATTGGACCACGCTATGCTGTAAGTGCTTGCTCTTTTTAGTGGAACTGGACTGGACTCTGGTTATGATTCTAGCAGAAACCTTTTGCCTTTTTTTTCTTTTAGAAATACCCAATCCATTTATTCAGTTAAGGGAGCCGGTTATTTCATTTTGCATGATATGTGAGCTTTATGCAATTCAACCACAGGGAGTATTGCTAGGACTATCAAACACAGCAGGAGTACTTGCTGGTGTGTTTGGTACAGCTGCAACAGGTTATATACTTCAAAGAGGTATGCTCATGCAGATATTACCCTGTTTTGAACTTTCTTAGCCTCTTATATGGTTTGTATTAAATTTAAAAAACTTCAATATGCAGGTTCTTGGGACGATGTCTTTAAGGTGGCTGTGGCATTATACATCATAGGCACATTGGTGTGGAACTTCTTTGCCACTGGAGAGAGAGTTCTTGAGTGATGAATAAATTCCAAGGCAGGCGCTTATCACATATCGACAAGATGACTATGAAGGTATATATAATGACACCACCGAAAGCTAAACATGCCAGAAGAATCTCAAAACACCTTCTAAGTGCCAATTCTTTCCCAGCAGCTCCTGAGGCCACATGGATGCTTTCTTCAGCCGTTCTGAGATTTATATTTACAGGTTTAGCCTGTCCGATTCTGTTAGATGTCTAAATATTCATACAATACACGGGGATGATTACCCTGTAGAAAAAATCTAAACACAGGCAATCAAAATGCATGTCATCTGTTAAGGGGATCTCTTATTACTCTCAGAGAGCTGGAAAATAGATGAGGTTGCATTGTCAATTCAATTTTATTTAAGTGGGTTCTCGATTGTTGCTGAATGCATTGATGTAGCAGGATTTCCAGAATCGGCTTAAACAATTCATACATAACTAAACCTAAGAAGCTTGTTGCAAGTGATTAATGGGCATACTATTTGAACTGTTGTATGTCTATATACAAGGGAAGTGAATGGCTTCGTATAAATATACTCTGATGAATAAAGAGGAGCTTACAAATAGACCATACAATAGAATGAATAATCATGATTGTAAGTAACAACAGTAAAGAACTCCCAAACATTTGATTACACTACAAATTGAAGAACAGAAAGCATTCTCCGAATTTTTGGTGCGAGGGAAGCAAAGAATTAGCAAATATACCTTATAGCCGACCGAATTTAAACGAATAGTATTATCTAGCAACACGGCCTCCTCCTGTAAATTTTAAGTATTTCTGCAATTGCTGTAAGTCGCACCATGATCAGCCATAATGGTGTTTTTTTTTTTTTAGCCCTTTCATCTACTGTCGCTCGATGGCAATTGTATCATTTCCTTGCAAATTTTCCTCCGTGTCCTTTGTAATGCTTGCCAACACTGTACTCAAATCCCTGTTTTGCACCATTACCATGAGTCCATACTTCATGAACAATGTCAATGACATCTTCTGCTCTACTTTATGACCCGGTGCAACCGACAGCTTGTGACGCAGCAGCACAGCCGCCGCGATAGACTTCATCTGCAGATAAGCCAAGTCTTTCCCTAGACAGATCCTGGGGCCTGCATTGAATGAAACAAACTTGAACGCATCCTGCATTATGAACTTCTTACCATCTGGTGATAGCCACCTCTCTGGCTTAAACTCCAAACAATCATCTCCCCATGAGGACCTCATCCTCCCAGCAGAGTACATGGAATACGTAATCGACGACCCGGCTGGCACGAACGTGCCATCTGGCAACATGTCATCCGCCACGACATGTTTTGAATCCTCGGGGACTGATGGGTACAACCTGAGTGTCTCGGACAAAGCCGCTTTTAGGTATACCAACCTATCAACTTCCTCAAAGACCAACGGCTCGTCCACCCATCTCGACACGTCACTGCTACGTGTCTCGATCAGAACCGTGCATATCTCGCGCAAAATCTTGTCCTCCACGCTTGGGTTTTGGATCAAAAGCCAAAAGAACCAGCTCATCGCAACCGACGACGTGTCCCGTCCAGCTAGGATGAAATTAAGCGCCACGTGTTGTAGGAAAGTGTCCGAGTAGGATTCCTTCTTCTTCATAAATCTAGACAACAGATCATCATGGAAATTCCCATCCTTCGGCTGACTCAGCAAGTCGAGCTTACGTGTCTCGATTACATTGGACAAGTGCTCATCAATTTGCACCAAGCTTCGGCTCAAGCTGACTTCCATCCCGAGCCGAAGCCATTTCTTGAATTTCCACATCACCTCGGGCAAAATAAACCTCTGGAGCGAGGCTTCAGTGGCTCGGTCGAAAGCCACAGCGAAGCTGTTATCCGGCATCCCCGGCGCGCAAGTCTGCGGGTCCTTCCCAAAAGCCAAGCCGCATATGTTATCAAAAGTGAGCCGAAGCAGCAAGTCCTGGAGATCAATCGGCTTAGCCTGCTCCTCAGCCGCTTTCAAGATGGGGCAGAATCTCACCTTAATGGCTCCGTTGAGCCAACGAGCCATGGCTTGGCGCAGGGTCCTAGTTGTAAATTCCAGTGCGGCTGTCTTCCTCTGGAACAGCCACGTGTCACCATCCGAGTTAAATATTCCCTGGCCGAGTAAATCATGAAACACGGCTTGCCAAGTCGGGCCTTTGGGGTAATTATCGAACCGGATCTTGAGTATGTGCTCCAGGTTCTTCGGGTCGCACGTGACCGTCACGAGACCTTGCTTCTTGGCGAGAAACGGTATGGCACATATGCAGGTCTGGTACGTGCCACCGCAGGCGCGTAGGTTATCAGCGATCCAGTCATGCATGCGGTCAGCATTCTCGATCAAACCTGGCAAGCTGCCCAATAAGGGCCAGACACGTGGACCCTTCAATGCCCTCGAGATGAATGTGAACCATAACAGGTATGTCGTTATGGCCGTTACGAACAGTAAAGCAGTTGTAACTTCCATGGAAAATGTAACAACCACCACCACCACCACCTGTATTACTAGCGAACAATGCAACCACGATACTGATAATAGAAAACTGAGAGACGGAGATGGGGAAGGGAGCAGTAAGCGATAAAATGGTAGTGAGAGTTAGGGGAATGGATGGGAACGGAACCGAATGGTACGAAAAGGATGAAGAAGGAAGAGTTTTATAGGTGGGAGTGATTAAGAAGAGCAATAAAAGAGGACAGGGTGTAGCATGAAATGTGCCATACTTTTTAATTGCATTTCTTCTCTTTTATGAATATCGGATGCACTGTATTAAATGCACCGTACTGAGAGGTCGTTGGAAACACTTAAACTTCAGTAAGAATAGGACTCGAACAAGAGAGAATAACCCTTGAAGCTTTTGTAGCTGGCTAAAATCCCGAGTGCCATAGGCCGAATAAAAGATGTCGTTAAAAATAGGTGCATCCGGCTTACCTATCGATTTCCCCTAGCTAGCAGAAGACATTATTAGCATATACATGTACATGTAGATGTAGATACACCTCAACAGAACACATGCACGGACCTACTTCTGCTGGAGAAAGGAGAGGGTATTAAATTCGAGCATTGAATGAAGAGATTTAATGTGATTAGTTGAGGAAACAAGGACAATATACATACGCTGCAAGGAGGAGGATACCTTAAAATTTCAACAACAAGCCACTGACTCAAGCTTGAAGAAATTAATGGGCCTCACCTCACACACCATTTATGGAAAAGGAGATGGGTTTGAATTTTGGGACTTGTGTGTTTATGTGTATAAGATTAGGATTTCCCCCCCCCCCCCCCCCCCCTATTTTGAGGATGTCTTAAATGAAAATGGTTTCTTCATGCGTGACTTTGGTTTGGGGTCGGTGAGCGAACCACCAACAATAATTTATGGATATACTTTCTTAAATTTTTAGATTATACCTTCGCTCTTTTATAAATTTGAAAATATATACAATTCCCTCTAATGTGATGCTGATGTTCTAAAACCATCTTAGTGTCGGTTTATGGCTGTAGCAATACATATATATTCCCAAAGTTGACATAAAAAGCATATTTCAAGAGTTTTAGAGATCTATTGATAGACACGACCCATAACTTTTTTAGTATATCTGCAATTAATCTTAATCTTTCGAACAAATACAAGCATGCCCCAAACAGTTATTTCTCTTGTTTCTTTTGTACAAATCAGGTACAATTTGTATATTACAATGGAGTCATACTCGAGCTTGAGCTACTCATATAATTTTATTGAGTCGACCTCAAATTTTATTATATTTAGCTCAATAAGCTCAAAAATCTAATTAAATTCAAGTCAACTAGATTCAAATTTAGTTTAGATATGAATATTACCTAGGTTGGGATAAAATCTATTTTAAAGTAAAATGCTACTACGTAAGTCTAACTAAGTCAAATTCAAACTTATTATGTCTTATTTTGTGCTAAGTTGAAACTTAAAGTTTTAAACTCTTGGAACTCGAGTTTTAAATTTCTAAAATTAGTTAAACTTAATATTGTATTGTCTTGACTCGAATTAAATACATCCTAATCCATGACATGAAAAAATAACTCGTGCAATCGATACAACATAAATCTTACATCCAAATTCAAGATTTTGTGAAGTTTGTTAGCCACACCACAACAATAGATCCTCCTAAGGTACATAATTCATGTATGTTATCGTTGTGAGATAGATCTAATCTAGTATAAATGTATGATGTCCCGATCTAATTAAATAGTTTCCCTGTTCACCCATTAATAAATTATGAAAAGCCTCTATGCAATCAAAATTTCACTGCAAATTCTTCAATTTTAGTGGATTCACTTCAATACTGTAGCGGGTTTTATTGCTTTTTTCTTTTTTTCCTTTTTTTTTTTTACAAAAGCAAGTATGGAAAATAATTACCAAGTACTAAAACTAGAACAAATAAGAAAATAAGAGCATTGATTGAAAGCGGCGAAGTTTAAGCGCCCTATTAGGTTCGGGACATCACAGATGAAGAAGAACTTCACCAACAATACATAATTGCATGCACAATCTCTGTATAGAAGTTGGAAAAATAAAGAAAGAAAGAGGTGAAGAAGCCTAGGCTTAGCTTCATCATAATTACCGCACAAGCAGTTGAGCTTTTGACTTTGGTAGAATTTAATGGAGGGAGTTGATCATAATTCCATCCGAGGTCAAACGTTTGCATGAACACACATGGAGGCTCGCAGGAGGCTTATATGTTCATTGGTACTCAGATTTTTCTTTTCATAAAAAGGTTGTTTATATATATATATATATATATATAATTTTATCTAATTATTTATTGCCTCTGTTTAGTATTTACTACAATAATGTCAAACTTCGAAAATAGAGCTGCTCAGGACAATGTTTTGCCTGTAGCTAGGTTTAGAAAATCAGTCCTGGCACAACCAATTTTAGCTGGGATTGGGAACAGAATGGATGTATTGTACTGGAGAATGTAGACTATTTTTTTTTTTCTCTTAAAGAGAGTAAAAGAAATTGTGGAATATAATATTTTGAAACAGGCGTATAAGTTATGTACAACATTAAGTATATAGAAAGGTCCAAAGATAAAAAAGCTCTACTAGTATTAGACATTAGTTTATGAGATGACAAGATACAAGACAACATTCAACTTGAATTTTATTTGAATATTTCAAGTTTAACTTGTATTTAATTTGAGTGAATTTAGAATTTTAAATTGGAATTCTGCTGGAAGTGTCATATAAAATAGTTTAGATTCGATTGTATTAAATTTGTTGACTCATTGGGATTTGGAAAAAAAAAAAACCATTTTCTTTTAACTAGATAATATCAAAGCTCAAATTTCATTAAGATGTGATTTACACTTAAAATCGAGTTTAATTCACTCAATTAAACTTTTTTTTAGTAGTTGAACTCATTAAATATTATAAAGTTTAAGCTTAATTTTTGATAAGTTGTTTGAGTAACTCAAATTAAAATTCAATTAGACTATAATTAAATAGTATTAGAATAAATACCAAATCATTCTTAAATTGAGTATTATAGTTTGGTTGGTTCATTTCTATCGAGAAACGGATTATGCCATATGACTTGATAAGCAACCCGTTTACAAATATCTTTATCTAGTATTTTAATAAATTTTGGAATTATTTTAAGTGTTCCTTACGTCTATTTGCATTAATAATTCATGCATTAGCGCACACAAAGATCCAATTGGCAAGTTTGCTGTCTAACCCTACCTTTAGATGGGTAGGCTTCTGGTTGGACCATTTTCATCCACTCCATCTAATTCTTTTTAATCTTTTTTTTCTGTTTAGTTGTTTAAGAAACATATTCCATTAGTGTCTTAATTAATTATGTTCCTTTAAGTAAAGTGTTCCTAGAAGTTTATAAATAAGGATTTCACGCATTTAATCAAAAAAAAAAAAAACAGTGAAATAAAATTGCTAAATATAGTAACCAGATTCGTATACAATTTAAAATTCAGGAACTCAAGCAATGGTTTCAACCTGATTCTCGAAAATTAATGTTATAAAAATCAAAACCGTTCTTTTCATGGGAAATGTTTTCCATACATTTATTACAATTAAAGATTTGAAACTGTTAAATACAAATGTAGTAATCTCACAATATTGCTGTTACCAGTGTTTTTCAGCAAGAAGGTTTTGGCGGGGTAAGCGAAAGGCAATTTTCATTATTAAAAAGTAAAAATCATTTTCCATTGATATCATTAGCAGTTTCTAACCACTACAACCAATGGCCATTCACTATCTTCGTATCTACTACCACTTATTGATAAAAAATACTAGCTAAAGCAACCTATTGAGAATGAGATGATTGTTAAAAAAATTGTAATACTTGGTTAGATAAAACATTTTATCTTTTATTTGATTTGTATATTTTCTTGATTATTAGATACAAACAATCCTAAAATATTTATTTTTTTGTACTATCTAAAATATAATATAAAAGTTAAACCTACTAGACAAAAATACAAAAATTCTTATTTAATACTTTATACATCAATTTTAACATAATATTTTCTATATTCAAACGGTAGACATTACAAAAATATTTGTTTAATACTGATACACCAAACATAGTATAAAAGAGTTGTATTATCATGTTTTTCTTATTCTGTATTGTTCAATTCTTTTTATACCATTCAATATTACAATTTAAACGCTACTTAAAATTTTTATCGTATTTACTATTAAAAAGAGTTTGGAAAACATTTTTTTTTTTGCAAAACAATGGAATAATGCAATTCATCCAATCAATTTTAGAGTTACTAGCCAATAGAATACACTTGTTTAATGGGGCTGCCTGACTCAAAAAAGTCAGAATCTAGGGGTGGAAGAAGAGGGATTGTGCTGGACACAGCATAGGTTGCTAGGGAGACAAATCTGATTGTGGTTAAGAAAACAGGGAAGTGTGATACCGGATTTACGCTTCTGGGTACAACCAACGTTTGCAATTAGTTTTGTTAGTTGGCGGTTTTTCTTGTACTTTTGAGCCAAGATTGCATAGTTTAAGTCATCCTTTCAAATTCCACATTGACTTATTGGTGAATTCTCATACAGTAGATCACCCAAAAATAAAATAAATAAATAAAGAACGGTCTATTCAAGATATAATTTTATCATAACTTTTAAAAATATATAAAAGCTAATAACTAATGCTAAAAGTATCTAAATAATAATAATTTTGAGTTTTAGCCACAATTTGAATTACATACATATAATTTTAAAGTAATTAGTACGTAAAAGGGCATGTCTAGAAAGCCAGAACACTAGGTGTCTTTAGATCGTCGTCTTGGGTTTTGCCTCTTTTCTTGACCATTTATTTCTAAGTTCCTATAAATTTGTATGGCAAGAGGGCTGGGAGTTGACTTTGAGGTTATGAAATATGATGTATGACTGCTGTGATAGACTCGTGCATTACTATAACTTTTGCGTAAATGCAGCCTGTGTATCCACTGCCTTTTACAGCACGGCTACAGTTGTATATAAAGATAATAAAATAAAATATTAAAACCGATATATTAATTTAAGATTAATTACAATATATATATCTGAGTTTTCACGTCTTTACATTTCGGTATCCTTGTATTGTTTCTTTTCAATTACACAATCTAAACCCTCCTATTTTCTCACTTTGGAAAATTATAATTTTTTGGGCAAATTACAAATACTTCCTTTCAATAATAAATTAAGCACTGATAATCCTTTAAACTTTCAGCATATAATTTTATCTCTCCTTTGTTGTTTGTGTAATCCTTTTACCAGCGATTTTGAGATATTAATTACAAAAAATATATATATATCGAGATATTTTCAAAGGTTATAATAAATAAAACAATTACCGGACTAATAGTTTAGGAGGCTACAATAATCTCTATTTTTTTCCATTTGTATAGCCTGAGCTATTATGTTTTACCTTACTTTTTAGTTGTATAACTTTATATAAAGGCTAATTAAATTGAAATTTTATTAGACCTAATATATTTTATTTCTTTTTCTTTTTGTACTTTTTTTCTTTTCACGAATGTTTCATTATTGAGCTAATGTTACATAACTAAATATCAAATAAAGTGCAAAAAAAAAAATTATATAGCTGAAAAAAATTGAGAGTTATATAATGGGAAAAAAAAATGACATAGGTTAATAAAGTTTAAAAAAGCACAAAAATTCAGATTTCATAACTAAAAAGGGAAATAACATGTATTAATAAAGTGAAAAAACACAAGCTGAAAATTCTAAAATCACTTAAATCAAGCTCTAACTTGAACTCAATATTATATGTTTGTTTCATTCAATTCTATTAGAGTATCTCTAACCCTAAGAATCCCATTTACATTAATACTTTAAAGATCTCTCCTTCTTTAAAACGTTTTCACTTTATCTCTTAAAAAAAAGTTTTTAAATATTATTTTAGTACTTTTTTATCTTTTTGTGAATCATGTATTAATTACTTTTAACCAACACTCTTAAATTTTAATTTTTATCAAAAAAATATAAAAATAATTCATTTAGATAACTATTTAGATTCCTTAGGATCTCTCCTCTTCCCTAAGAACTCCATAAAACAGATTCGTAATTTTAAATTTAATGTCAAGAACAAAGAGAAGCTCTTAATAGTATAATAATGGTTCGAAATTTCAAAGGCTAAACTATAGCGACATTTTTAAAAATTATCAAAATTGTAATACTTAAGATGCATCAAAATGGGGAAATTTTTATCCAATGTAATAGAAAATCGGCATACTTACAATTGAAACGATTCTTTAATGCCAATTTATTGCTCGATTTGACTCCTATATATAAATATAAGAATGATTTTCTATTACCTTGGATGAAAATTTTTAAAGAGGTTGCAGTTTTATATTATAAAAAATTGGGATTTTGTCTATAATTTTAATGAGTTTTAAGAGTGTCACTATAATTTAAATTATTCTAAATGATCGAAAGCAGTACATTTATCTAAAAGTGTTCTCAGAGCACTTTTATCATCGTATTTATTTCGACATGTTCAATATGCTATAGGAGCTTTACGTAGAAAGTTCGGACAACATATTTAAGAAAGATATATATATATATATCACGTGTAATCTATATATAATGATACAAAGTTGTAAATTATTATATGATACATATTAATAAAATTTATTTTAATTTTCATTGCCTTCCTCTGCCTTTTCCACCTTTGAAGTGGCCAAAAAAGACTACCATATAATAAATAATATCGAAATGAAGGTGCACAAACAAATACAGTAGGGTATGGTGAGAACTCTATCTTCTTCTTTTTCTTCATTTGTACCAAATTTCAATAAAAAAAAATGTATAAGAATCAATATTCAATACCCAGTCCAGGCATTTTAAGCTCAGCGGATATTTTTCAAACTCATTATAATTAAAATTTTAAAATCATTGTTCTAATCTCAAGATATAGTTATAATTATGTGTTGATATAAAAGATTAATTTAATTCTATCTTGAAAGATAACTTTTACGATATCAATAATATTTTTTAAAAAAGTACAATTTTTAGAAATTCGAAATCCTAACTAGTATTGATCTAATTTACTCTATTTTCTAATAATATCAAATTATAATATTGTATCGTGTTAGTGTTAAAAAATGTAAACACATATCCTATCCTATAATGCAAAACAGCGTCAGAAGTGAATATATACCCAAGCCAACTGTCAAAGCAAAATCAAGTACTTTATCGGTGTCCAAAGTGCAACGACAACTGTAGGGAGGACGTAGCAGACCTAGTTCCCTTTAGCCTTTAGGTTACCAAACACAGTACCTTAAGACTAATTTGAATTTCTTTCACATGTAGCTCCTTTACACGCATAAAATACCAAGAGCTTGTCGGAACACGAACAACCACCTCAGCTCAGTGTTCAAGAAGAATCATCTTAGCGTATTTCCAAAAGTAGGAAGGACTCCTGCATGACCCAGTGAACTTAGGGATATGTAGAGCTGGGAAAGTGGCCCAAACGGGCCGATTTATCCTATTTCGACTCACATCGGTCCACAGATCGAAGCGGGTTAGTCATGTTGGTCTTACATATTATAGGTCTAAAAATTCAGCTCATTCCGTATTGTATAGAGTTTTTTTTTTATAAAAAAAAAAAACTATTTTTATCATGAGTTTTTTTTTTTTGCAACCATTTAATTTATTTAACTTTAAGATAATGTTAAACTTTTTTTTTCTTCCATATTCTAGTGACGATAGCAGGGCACGAAATCATAGTCTAAGTATAGAAGTTTTGTGTTGTGTTTGTATGTTAATCTCCTTTTTAATTGTTACTTTTGTCTTTTAGTTTATTTACTTACTTTACTTTTATTTTACTATTGGTATTGGACAGCTTAGTGAGCTAATTCGAGTTTTTTTTTTTTTTGCAGGTCGTGTGAGTAACCTACGCCCACGGCGAGTTAGCCCATCCCAACCCGTGGGCCACACAGGCTCGAGCCAAAATTTTTTACTCACCCCGCATTCCGTCTCTAAGGTTATGTGTGAGTTTGTCATTGTGAAGCAAACTAATTCACAAAAAAAAAAGAATTTTAGGAAACTAAATCTCATATTACCATAACAAAATTGCAGTATCTAACACACACACACTAAACAACAACTCCCAAAGACCAATCACTTCTATGCAAAAATGGCAGTAGAACGTTATCCTAAGAACTAAACAAGAATCCACGTAACTACATAATCCCAATATCCACCATCTACACTCCAATCAAACACTTCCCTTCCCTTCCTATCCTCCCTTACCCTCCTCTCTGATGTCGTACTTGCCATTCCATTCTCAACCCCTTCAATATCATTGCTTTCTCTACCGAGTTATAGATCTGCCCTTTTTGTTTCCTCTGTAACCACTTCCCTCCTCAATACTTCCACATATTTGACAAAAACCTCCTTGCTAACTATAATCGATAAATTGCACCCCCATTGAAATCGCATGTTCAACATGGGATTTCAACCAGATAAATCGTATATTGAATGTGCGATTTCTTCTTTTGATAAAATCACAATTCCAACCTGCAAATTTGCCAGAATATTCTAAGACTTAGTTTTCCTACAACTTTTTTTGCAAATTAGTTTGCCTAACAACAACAAACTCACACATATCTCGCTGAACTCATGACACTTGGTGACACATGGATAGGCTATAAATAAATCAAGCTAAATTAGGCATAGTTTATGTTTGAGTTTGGATTTAATTTAAAAATTTATAGATCCAACTCAACTGGAATTTCATGAGGCTTAATTTCAACTTGAAGTACTATTAAATAAGTTTGAATTCAACTCGACTAGTTTGTTTAAGTTTAATTATTCAAAGATTTTATATTCCTTTTAATTGAATTTATATTAAAGCCAAGCTTATACTCAAATTGGATAGAACTTATACTTGAATCTTACTTGAGTTCAAGTAGGCTTATGAGTTCATCAACCTAAATAAGTTCGACTTAAACCCACGCTCAATACTCAATAAGTTACTCAAGTAGCATGAGTTTGAGTTTAGTTTGACTTTAATTAAATGAATTCAAGTAAATAGTTAGATCAAATAATTTACAAGTCAGTTTAGTTCATTTATACCCTTAAAACTTCAGACTAATATGTGTTGTCATGTTTAGTTAGTACCTAAAATTTCATTATTTAGAAATTTAATGTATGTACTTTGAAATAAAGTATGACGTAATGTCTTTGTTAGACACTAAATTTTTAAAGAATAAAACTTTAGGTACCAAATTGCCCAAATCTAAAAGGTAGAGGCACTTTATGTGCCTTTATCTAAAAATGTATGTACTTGATCGTTATCCATTTTTTCAATTAATTACTTAAACTTTGTTAGTTTTTGCAATTAATTGCCTTGTTAATGTTATAAATAATCACAAAAAGTTTATAAATTATAAATTAATTCTTTTAAACTTCGGATAATTAATTGAAAAAAAAAGGATAAAGTTGATGTATCAAATGTGACATTTATCCTTCTCTTTTTTAACATAGTTAAATGTTGAATTGTCACCAATATCAAATATTTGTTTGTATAAACAAAACCAAGGAAACTAAAACTTTGTATAAATATATGTTTTCAACTATTCATCGAAATTGACATCAGTGAAGAGATTTCGAACTTGGTGTTCTCTTCAATCTCTACATATTTCGCTAAGTGAAAGGTTGTGGGTTTGACACCTTAATTGCTTATTCACTTTATCAAATGGAATAAACCATAATAGAATTCATATTTATGAGTAATTGAATGGACTTGTAATAGCCTCAAATAAAGCACATTCAAAGAATAAACAAGTAATACATTTTAAATTACTATTTTACCCTCTCTTTTTCTATCCCCCATACCATCTCATCTATTATGTGTTATGTCTTAGGCCAGCTCATGTGAACCATATATAGTGGTTCCTTTTAAGTGTGTGTATACATCAAAAAAAAATGGAGAAGAAGAAGAAGCAGAAAGGAGAGGAACAATAAGAGTAGTGACTAGTGTCCAATAGTGCTACACAATTGCTATTATTGTATGTATTTCAATTTGATCATGTGTTGTATTGGAATTTTAGTTGTTGTAATGTGTCTAGGGTGTTGATGTTATGAAGTTTCATTTGTTATGGTTCATTTGTTATATTGCATTGCTGCTTTCAAGTCGTATGGGTCCATAGGAAGGGTTGGTTATGAGAGTCGGTTATAGGAAGCTTTATATGTATGCCGAAAAGAGTGGGCATGGTAGTGGAAAGTAGTGGTTACGATCTCAACTACCTTTTAACTTGCTAAAATGGAGCTTTGACTTAGAATGAATTTTATGCAAAAAAATTTCTCAAAAAATAAAAATAATGGTGTAAAACTAGATATCGTCAAGTTTTCTCTATAGTGCCTAAAATTTACTTTTCAAAATAGGAAAGTGTGGTAAGAAGAGATCTAAACATTTGTATGAATCCAATATAGCTCTTAATGAACCATTACCTATCATTATACGCAATCATGTAACAATTTGTATGAAAGCTAGGCATGATAAAGGAGATCAAGCAACTTTAGCAACAATTTGAAGCCTTCTTGGTGATGTACAATAATGACTGGCCCAAGCTGAAGAGATGCCAGTTTAACTTGCAATTTATCAAAAGTGAATTTGATAGAGAAAGAAAAAGGTAAGAAGCAAGACTAAAATAGTGAGAAAGAGGTAAGAACAAGAGGATTCACCGTAGTGGGAACCAGCGACAAAGGTGTGATGCTTCCTAACATGTCTTGATTGGATTTTCCTAGGTTTAGACCAAATTGGGTGGATTAACCAATGTGAACATTTCTTAAAGCACCATTGAACCCTAGGTGAACAAAAGTGGAAATTGTAACCTTGTCACTTCTCAAAGTTGAAAGGGATCAACCAGATAGATTGAGAGGAATTCAAGGCCCTACGTCACAACCAATTTGGTTCACCTTCCTAGAGTAATCCACTAGAGCAGTTGGCAAAATTAAAGTAAATTGGTTTTGTTGAAGATTATTGTAAGAAGTTTGTACAATTAGCCACTCAAACTCATTGCTAACCTTGGAATAGGAGGTTGCATTATTTCAAAGCGGGTTAAAAGAGTACATTTCGATGGATGTAGAGAACTAAAAACCAAAAAACCTAATAGAAGTAATGCATTTGACTCACTTGTTTGAGTAGAGAAGTATGGCAATGAAAGAATAAATAGAGTTATCTAAAAGAAAGAACGTGATGGGCCCAACCACAACTAAAGGACCTTATATTCAACAATTGAGCAAGACAAAGATAGAAGATAGAACAAAAAGGGGACTTTGCTTTAACTGTGACAAGCCATTTTCAATAGGCCACCATTACTTTAAAAAATAATAATAAATAATTTAAAAAAAAAATGGCTAGGGTACATGTAGGAAACAATGGAAGCCAAAATGCAAGGGAAGAAGGGAGAGGAAAACATGGAAATTTCCCTCTAAGCGATGGTAGGCCTAACAAAAACTCAAGCTATGAAGTTATAAAGGAACATCAAGGAGAGACGATGATGGTGTTAGTGATATGGGTAGCACCCACATCTTTGTTAATATTGGTGAGGTGCAGGCAACAATTGGTGGAAGAATTAAAGGAAAGGCTCCAAGTGACGGTGGCCAATGAAGAAAAAATTAAGAGTAGTGAAATATGCAAAAGTTACCTTTCACATTGGAGGAGGATTTTTTAGATAAACCTATATACATTACTCTTATGCAGAGTAAACAAAGTGCTTGGGATTAATAGACTCAAGTCATTAGGAGAGATTAACTAGGATTTCTAGGAAATGTGCATCAAATTCAAGATGGCTAGTGAAGTTGTAGTCCTAAAAGAAGTAGAGGACTCTAGTCATAATGCTTCTATTATTACCATGATACAAGAAGTGGAGAACAACATGAATTACAAGTGCTCCTAACTAAAAATGATGTTGTACTTCAACCATTACAAGGTGTGCCATCGCTAAGGAGATGTAAACACAAGATTAGACTATATCTTGAAACTTTTGCCATTGTGGTCAAGCCATATCAATATCCACACCTTCAGAAAGATGAGATTGAAAGACAAGGATGAGATGTTATCTAAGGGAATAATTTAGGAAAGCTAATCACCCTTCTCTTCTCTAGTATATTTGTGTAAAGGGCGAAGAAAACATGGCAGTTCCATGTAGATTATTGTGCACTCAATGAGAAGATCGTGAAAGATAAGTTCCTTATTCCAGTTATTGAAAAGCTTTTGGAAGAATTACATGGAGCAAGGTATTTTTCAAAACTCGATTTAAGCTCTAGTTATTATCAAGTATAAATGCATGTAGTTGATGTTGGAAAGTAACATTCCGCACTCAGCATGGCCATTTTGAGTTTCTTGTTATGCCATTCAAGCTTACAAACACCCTCTCTACTTTTCAAGCATTAATGAATGAGGTGGTCAAAGGAATTTTAAGGAGATTCATACCAATTTTTCTATGATATCCTCATTTATAACAGAACCCAGATAAAACACATGTAATATTTAAGTAAAATATTTGCACTACTTAAGAGGAACCAATTATTCTAAAAAAAAAAATCGAAATGTTATAATATTACATGAAGGAGTCAAGGTGGATCCCACGAAAGTTTAAGCAATGCTAAGCTAGCCAAAACCAAGTTCCATTACAACCTTAAGAGGATTTCTAGAATTAATTGGATGTTATCATAAATTTGTGGCTAATTATGGAAAGATCATAAAACCCTTAACTAAAATGCTCCGCAAGAATGGGTTTCTATGGTCGAAGGAGGCAAGACAAGCCTTTGAACAGCTCAAAATAGCAATGACTAAAGCTCCTATACAGACTTTACTAAACTTTTCCTAAGTACTTGTTGTAGAGTGTGATGCATTAGAGGAGGAAATCAGGTTGTGCTTTAGTAGTATGGTCACTCTATCTCATTTTTCAATAGACCTTTCACAAACAACACCTCAAACTAGTTGTGTATAAGAAAGAATTGACCGATTTAGCAAAATCCATAAGGCATTAGTGACCTTATTTGTGGGGTAGGAAATTTTTTGTTAAAACAAACCACTACAACTTAAAATTCTTACCAAAGCAATGAGGGCAACTTCCTCTCAACAGCATTAGATTAGTAAACTCCTTAGGTTTGACTTTGATGTTTAATATTGTGGGGGTGAGAGAATAAGGTGGCAAATGCACTCTCTAAAAGGAATGACCATGATTTCAAGTTCCCAATTGCATCTATTTGAATTAATTAAGGTCTAACTTATGTGCCATTGTTATTTAAGCCATCTATGCATCTCGTTATAAGGGTTATCAAAAAACATTTTGTCGAGTTAAAAAGGATTTTTATTGGGAGGGAATGAAAAAATAAATAAATGGGAAAATTACAAGCGAGGAGATCAACATTTGAGGTAAAATTCAAATATCAAATTGAACTTTAAGGTGTTTAAAATGAAGGATAAACTTTATGTTAAGTAATTAAAATAAAAATTCAAATTTTTAAGTGTTCAAAATAAATAACCAATATTACACTAAGTGATTCAAATAGAGAATCCATTATTGTCCAATGAATATTCTAAGGGATTCAAACAGATAATTTCTTTATTGTTCATAATGGCGCTATAATAGAATTTCCTATTTAAACTACTTAACATAACATTAGTTCACTATTTTAACCACTTCAAAATTTGATCATCTATTTAAACTTAATTCTAAATATTGATCATCTCGCTTGTGGTTTTTCTAAAAACAGATGTAAGAGTTTGTTCACGCTTAGCCCACCTGTTAAAAAATAAGGTCCGACATTTATAGCTAATGGGGTTGCTCCAGCCATTGTTCATTTTCTTGCAAGTGTAGTTTGATATATCCATGGATTTCATAGAGAGATTGCCCTCATCACATGGCAGATCGGTATTATTTGTTGTAGTGGATAAATTCTCAAAGTACAACCACTTTATTCCCATGAGTTATCCTTACTTAACGGTAACTATAGCTAGGGTGCTCTTTGATAATATATTCAAATTACTTATGTTTCTAGAAACAATTATAAGCAATAGAGATGTCACTTTCGCAAACACCTTCTAGAAGGAACTATTCAAATTAAGTGAGGTTCAATGGGCATTTTCATCATTTCATCATTCTCAAAGCAAGGTGGTAAATTGAACTATAGAAATATATATTCGATGTTGCACTAGTGGCAATCTTCAAAAGTGGACCAAGTGAGTTGCATGGGCGAAGTTTTGCTAAAACATGAAATATCACAGTTTTGACAGCAACACCTTTTGAAATTGCATATTGTCGGCACCTCCTCGCCTCTTATCATATTGTGCTACTATGGCCAAGTTAGAAACTGTTGATAAAGTATTTCAATAGACAGAGATTGAGATTGGAATGAATTACATCAACGGCTCTTACAAGCCCAAGATTGTATGAAGGCCAAGTATGATGAGAAGCACGGGGAAGCACAATTTGACATAAGAGACATGTTACAACCCTATTGGCAAAACACATTGGTAGAAAGACATGATAAAAAACTAGTACCAAATTTTTTTGTTCCATATAGAGGCAAAAGAGGGCAGAATGGCCTATCATTTGAACTTACCTCATGGTTCAAAATTCATCCCACATTCCATGGTTCATGTTTGAAGGAATTTGAAGGCAAGGCAAGTACCAAGTCCATTACACCACTAATTCAATAGGGAAAGGTAGTTCCCAAACCTAAAGCTATTCTAGCAATTAGAAAAAAAAAACCATCAAAATCAGAGGTACTAATATATTGGGAGGGTTACTCCCTTTGATCAATGCATCATCGGAAGAAGCTGAAATGATTATACAGCATTAATCTGTCACTTGCGCCTAAGGTTATGCACATACTCAAAGGGGAAAGTAATGTTACATGTGTGGCTAGCTCACACGAACCATATAGAGTGGTTTCGTTTGAGCGTGGATATGCATGAGAAAAAGAGAGAGAGAGAGGAGATGAACACCAGGAGTAATGACTAATGTCCAATAGTGCTATACAATTACTACTGTTGTATGTATTTTGGTTTGATCATGTATGTTGTATTTGAATTTTAGTTGTTGTAGTGTGTTTAGCGTGTTGATGTTTTCGTATGGTTTATTTGTTATGTTGTATTACTATTGTCAAGTTTAGGGGTCTATAGGAAGGGTTAGTTATGAAAGTCAATTATGGGAAACTTCGCATGTATGCTTGAGAGAGCAAGTAAGGTACTACCCTATAACTTGATGTAAGACCAAACATTATCGAGTTCTCTCCAATGATCCTAAAATTTACTTTTCTGAATAGAAAAGCATGGTTGGAAGACATTAGACCTATATGTGAACATGATATAGCTGCTAACAGACCTATTACTCGTCATTATACGCAATCCTGTAGTAATATGTTCCTACATGTCTCTCTACTCTCTCATCTACTTCCTCCATCCCCCTCTCACTAAAATATTTTCATATCCATTTTTCCTTTTAAAAAAAAAAATCATCTACCTTTTGCAAAACCGATAATATAATTTTCTTTTTCTGCAACCTGCCTTCATATAATCATTTACCATGGCAAATTCCATGATGATGATTCTTTTGAGCACTGCTCTAGGAGTGCTATTGCAAGACCCTTGCTTTTTAGATAAACATTGATTGTTGGTGGTCTGTAGTGCTATGTGGTGGTTTATAGTGGTCTATGGCGGTGCATGCTGAGGGGGTAGGTTTGGCCTGCGATAGTTTTGGTGCTTCATCGGTGGGTGGGTGTGGCCTACAATGGTCATTGGTCGTCTATGACGGTTCCTTGGTGGTGTTTTATGGTCTCTAGTAGTTGCCAATGGTCTATGGTAGTTTGTTGATGGTGGTTTGTAGTCTATGACAAGCATGAAGGGTGATGGGTAGTTGAACATTGGGGGTTAGCTAATCAACAGTGGGTCAATTGTCCGTTGGCCTATAGTTGAATAGCAATTACATCCAAATGATTTGATTGGACAGTAAGTGTATCCTCTTTGTGCTTAGCCACTATGCTCATGGTTTTGAGAATGCAGAACTATAAAAACCCAAATAGAAAATGCGAGCACATAGAAGTACCATTTCTCTCCATCTAAAAATTTGTGAACACTGTATACACCTCATTTTTTCCCTTTAATTACAAATAGTAATCAATCTTGCAATTTTCCCATTTTTTTATTTTTCTTCTATTTAGCAAAAATAAAGGAAAAACATTGAAAAAATAAAATAAATAAATAAAATATATCAATTTTAGAAAATAATAATAGAAATCACAACAAAAGATGAAAAATAATTTTTATAAATTTTTTAATTTCAAAATAACATAAAATTAATAAAAAAATTGCATTACATTTATGTAATTTACGTAAAATAAATAAACTGAGAATTGGGCTAGCCCAGCTGGTCCGAGCTTCAGCCTTATGTGCGGGGGGTGCTCAGTTAGGGGTTCGAACTATAGGGGAAGCATTCCATGTTTTGCAATTTTTTTTCATTCACCTAAGACACATGTCAGCTTGAGATTGGACGGAGGGAGCGCACACGCCGAGCATGTGATCGTCTTAACCTCCGTCCAAAATGCTCACTGGCTGTGGAAAAAATTAAATTCGACCGTTTTGATGCGAATTTTTACACAAATCCAACAAATCTTTAACTAAAATGAGATAAACACCATTCAATTAGCATAAAATCATAACAAAATCAAATATTTAAACGAATCTAAGCAAATCGGAGATAGGTTTTTAACCGAAGATACGATTTGTGCCTATTGGAGGAAATTCGAGCTTATCCAACTGATTTTTTATGCCTATAAATAAAGCACTACGTGAGGAAGCTAAATCACAAATCAAAGTGAGAAAAAAGTGAAAAATCAAAGTTTTGAAGCTTGCCGAAGTTCCCCTTTCTGTGACCGCCGATCAAGTCAAGAACCATCACCTCCAGGAGGTGTTTTTGAAGAAATCCACTACCACGATTGGATTACCCACCCTCAAAAAGCTTGAAAGCAACCTTCAACTGCCCTCGAAAGTTCGCCGACAAGGACCCTTCGACCAACGACGATTCGACCCAACCCGCATCCAGGTTAATCGATTTTTTGATCTCTTTTTTATCTTTTTTATTTAGTTATTTATTAGAAATAAGTTTTTTCTTATATTCCAAAAATTAAAAAAAAAAAGTTTAATTTAATATAAAAAAAATCAAATCATTAAATTAAAATTAATCAGATTAATAATATGAATTAAATTTAATAATAAATTATTTTATCACTTAGAAAAATCCTTTAAAAAAAAAGAAATTCAAAATTGGTTTTTCTCAAATCAAATTTTTTAAGATAAAATAATAAAGCCTTTACGCTTAGGTTTTTTTTTTTTAATCTTAAAATAGTAATCAACGTAAATCCAATATGTTTTCATAATTAAAACTTAAACAAACCCGCTAAACCTTTTTCATAAAAAGCAAACTATAACTTGTTTGATCCTAAATAGTGGATACATAAATACTCTTATGAGGTAACTCTAAAAAAAATAAAAATAAAAATCTTTTTTCAAATTGTTATTAGTGTAATTTTTAAAGATATCATAATATAACTCAAATTTCAGAAGGGTAATGGTAACTTTAGAATTTTAATAGGATAACCCCCGAGTCGAGAATCTAGTTTTCCTTTCTTTTTTCATTTACAAAAATAAAAAGACAAGATTTCATCGACTATTGTCTAAATTAGAATTAATCCACTCAATTAGTTTTAATTCCATAATTTTTTCCAACCTCAATTGGATGGCTACTCCAGATAAATAAAAACTTTACAATTCAAGTCGAGAATTTATATTAGATAAACATAAGATCTAATATGAATCGGATTAAGAATATAATAAAAATTTTAAAAATTAGACTCGACTGACAAACACCTTCCACCCCAATTCGATAACTCAAGACAACCATGCTCTAGAAATCAGGAAACTTAAATTAAGAACACGCATTCAAGTCAAAATGCCAATGTCACAAGACAAAAACCGGCATGACCTGAAACAAGATATAATGCATGGTTTAATCCCAAAGAAAAGAAGTTGCACCCAACAAAAGATTACATATGCAGAGCATTGTACAAAGCCAATCAATGCTATGGTTCAAAAGTAATTACAAAACGTTATGCAAGTCCAATATGCCCTGCTGAATAGTGACCAATACACTTAAATAGAAAGGGTAAGATTATTAAAAGCCATGCTAACATGGTCGACAAAACCTTCTTCAAACAATGAACCAGACGACAATGGTTTTCTTAATTTATCTTTTCTAACTGCGGTTCTTTTGTTGCACTATTTCTCTACATAATCAGTAATAACAAAATGAACGCCATGGTGACTCAGTTAACACAGACCACCCACAAACTTCTCAAGGCGAGCAAGATGTTACCTGATCGAAAAGCAGATCATCAGCTTGGCAATAATAAGAGCTGTTCTACCAACAAAGCTGTCTAGGCTACAACCAAGATGTACGAATGGAGCTTCAGGACCATACAGATACGAAATATAAATATGTACTTGTAGCTTTGGCATAACAGATGTCTCAGCAACAACCAAGCTGGCTAATACGGTATCCATTTCAAAATTTTTTAGGTCATTATCCTAGTTCCTGGATGATGAGCTTCCCTAATTAAAGAACCGTGATGATGCCCTCCAACAAGAAGATCTCTCATCCGAAATAGGGGAGCTAGCATCCTGCTCATCTTCTGCCAAAAGAAATCATCATAGAAGCATGAATTTTAGCTCCATGAGGGCAAAGGGTCCAAAACAGTTCCAGCAGAAAGGTCCAAACAAAAAACCATAAATGACATCCAGTGGTCCAATCAGCATATCAAAACATAGCCTAACAGAAAATAGCTGCTTAATAATTGTCATGGTACAGCATGCAGCACAAGACAAAACTAGACTTTATTTTAATTAAAAGGTAAAAAAAGAGTGTGATCATATGTGCTCACAATTCATAGCTATGATGACAATTTATTTTATGCAGTTCTTTAAGAAAAAAAGTCAAAGGTCAGTACCTCGTCATTCACAACATGTTGCCATTTCATTTGCAAAACTTGCCATCGCTCCTGTTGCCACCGTTGGCCAAGAACCACAAGACCCATCACAGCTGCAGCTACAAAAACTGACCAAATCGTACTTGCCTCTTTTGCATGGGAGTATACAGAAATTGCTCTTTTCTTCCACCAAGCTCCACAAGGAAGGTCAGATTCCTGAAGACTGTCAACTTTTATGGGCTTGGAGGAATGTGATGACTCTGTTGACCTATCTAAGCTAGAAGAGGTTCAACTTGTTCAGAAGAAGTTACATTCTCATCATATGTTGTCCCTCGATACAAAGAACTAAGAGGGGCCATGTTCCCTTGATTGTGCCCCTTTTCTGCAAGATGTAAGTCTTGAAGATTTGAGGCTTCCTCAAACTGTGTGGCACGAAAAGGTATCCGGTTACCTTTCTCATCAAAAATTGGAATATTTGGAAATTCATCATACTCGGTCGTCAAAATTCTCTCTGTTTCATCCTTTCCATAAGATTTAGATTGTTCCAATTCCGGCTCATTCATGCCATCATTGCCTCTCTGCTCTTCAAGAATCTCATTATTCTCAGATTCCAGCGGCAAATTCTCATGTTGACTGGGGGGGAACACAAAGTGGCCAGACATAAATAAAGCATGAGAAATTTCAGCCTTGTCAATCTCATACTTATTCCTACTCTCATCCTCCCTCAGGTTGGTTTCTTTTGCACGAGAAGAAGCAGCATAAGCTGATGCTGTTAATGACACAACTTCCCAGTCATTTCTGCGGGTACTAGTTTCCTCTCCATCTTCATTACCTGCCATTATTCAGGGTTTCCTGCATAGCATTATCAAAAATCTATACTATAACAACTGAAGTAAATTTGAAGCTCCATGACTCTTGGAACATAGCCTTTGGCAGCAAACTCACTTAGGTAATAAAGCTGAATTACGTTATTTGGTACTTAATCACATATGAAAATACAGGAAAACTCACAGTTAACAGTCTTAAGGCAGTACACTAGAACTTTTGCAAAACATCTGATGACGCAGAAGACTGCTTTGTGATTCACCTGGGTTTAAAAACAAATAGTATAAACAACATGCAAGAGCTTTGGATTCGAAAGAAAAACAAAGTCCACAAAAATGCATAAAAATATTGCTAAATTAGTCATCTCTTAATTTTGAAATTTGGGGTGATCATGAAAAGGGATTTGAATTTTCAAATAAACTCTCTTCATTGACTTAAAAGTACTATAATCTAAAACTGTGGAGGTCAAAATAAATGAATTTATTGTGCTAGATTATTTTTAAAGAAACTCCTTCATGAAATTTTCTAAAACAATTGATCATGAAAAGGCAAAAATACCTCAGAAGTAGCTTATAAAATTTTCAGATGTCTCAAAGTATAGCTATTGATTTTTTTTTTTTTTAGTTTTACCAAATCGTATCTTCCTTTCAAAATTAGCCCTTATAGCTTGCCCCCCCTCCAAATAAAACCATGTGCCCACCATGAAATATGCCCATCCTTTATGCATCTAACCCAAGGAGTCCAATAATTTAGTGTGGTGCCAACCAGTTTAGTGGTCTATAGGCTATAAATCCCCACACCACCCAGATTGTGCATATTCATGTGATTGCAACATAGTGGTATGGTAGTTCTATCAGAGATTAAAAAAATTTCAACAGAACTAAGTAATGTAAAAATTCCTATGGCTTATTAACAGCTTAATGATTTCACTTTTACATTCTTCTAAACAGCAAACCACCATTTAATGTTTCAATGACATAGACAGAGTTTACAAGAAGGATTTACAAAGTTTGAGGAAGATGGACATGCAACTTTACCATAGGAGAAATAAAGAACTGGTGCTGGTGCATATATTTCCTATCATTAAATACATAGTGGGAGCTGCACAGCATCTATCTGCTCAGTAATGGGATACTTGCAATAGGATGGCCTGCATTTATGCTATTTTTCACTCCATAACCAAGGGACTAAAAATGAGTAGAAAATAACATTCACCCATCTCTGTTAGAATAGCCTTTAGAGATGCTCACTTGGTGTGCAGTCACTACCACATTTCATCTACTATGGCATGCCACATCATCTATTCTTTTATTTTTCATTACAATAGTTGACATTGCATGCCATCTGGATGACATGTGACAGTGTTTGGACTTTACTCCAGCAACTTCAACGGCTCTTCTAACAGAAATGGATGGATGACTTTTTCAAAGTCATTTTGGAAAGCCTAGGTCCTCAAATAAAGATCACAAAACAGAGATCCGAAATGGAAAATATAGTGAAAATCTAGGTCTTATAGTGCATTTTCTCTGTTCTATAATTGTAAAATATGCATTATAAGTTAGAGACTGTAGCAAGACTGGCTTTCCAAGAAGTTGAATCAGATCCCATTGCTGTAATGTGAAAGAAAAGGAGCCAGAAAAGGGACACTCTGGGGAATCTATTGATGCATCTTTGTCCATCTCTCTCTCTCTCTCTCTCTCCCTCTTGTCCTTATCAGAGTATGAGGCTCTGATGGCACGAAGGAATGAGCAATTGAATATTGATTGATTTTGTACAAAGATAAGGCAAGTACATTTAAAAACAAAAAATATTCTAATACTACCCACCAACAAGTTGTTTAGCATACATACCAAGCTCAATGCTCAATAACCCCTATATTTAACAACACACAGATATTATAGAATTCTCAACAAAATATATAGCACCACCATTATATGCTAGTCCGGTCAGAATGGTTCAATGTTACTGTAGGTTGTGTTAATTATGCAATTAAGAAAAAATCTAAGGAGGATGAATTCTTTGATAGGTATAAATGAGATGCCACAAGTAAATTTTAACATTTTTTAACACAAATTATCAAGTATAGTACAGGGCTAGAATTCCAAGTTCAGTGACCCCACTAAAAGTATGGTTAAGGTAAACAACGCTGCTGAAACAATTCCTCTATTTCACCACCATTACATGCTAGTCAAGTCACAATGGTCCTATGTTACTGTAGGTTGCGTTAATTTTGCCATTAAGAGAAAGTTCTGAGGAGGATGAATTCTTTGAAAGATATAAATGGGATGCTGCAAGTAAATTTTATCATTTTGTAGGACATCAAGTATAGTACAGGGATAGACTTCCAAGTTCAGTGACCCACCAAACATATGTTAAGGTAAATGATGCTGCTGAAACAAAACAACAAGACTGATTGAATGATCCAATTCCCCTTTCCTGCTTTACTAGGGTAGACAGCAAAAGAATGAAGATTCTAATCAATTGCTTCTGAGAAAACCTCAACAAGTGGTACAAGAGAAGGGGAATGCTTGTAAATTCTACATCTCTAATTCATCTCAACAAATTTTTCTCCGAACTTCCAAAATCAGACCGAGAATATCAAGCAGGTGCATAAGCATTCAAAAGGA
The DNA here is from genome assembly GCA_037954665.1 of Laguncularia racemosa. Taxonomy (NCBI): domain Eukaryota; kingdom Viridiplantae; phylum Streptophyta; class Magnoliopsida; order Myrtales; family Combretaceae; genus Laguncularia; species Laguncularia racemosa. Next base: position 6,796,290 of record JBBMOL010000016.1, read on the forward strand.
TCCAGTACTAGAGTAACTTAGCGCACTGTAAAATGTTCCGAATGAGGAAAATTTGAAAAAAATTTGTGCACTTCCATAATATAGCAAAGCAGTGCAATGTTTGGTCAAACGCCTTATTCTCATTTCCCTCTATATGAACCTAATTTCCATATCCAAACAACAACATAACTCCATCTCTTCAAGAATCAAATCCGGATCTTATTACTCTTGTTCTTGTAAGATAAAACAAACGTTGACATTATCAACGCTAACACTATCAACAACTAGGTCCCGCCACAAGAACTCAATAACCAAACGGCACAATACCAACATCTACAAAACCAAATCGTATATGGGGGATCTTAAGCCAATAGTCCAACTCCATATGCCTTTGCTTGATAGAGCAAAACCTTATTCTTTGTTCCATTTTAACAAATCGGAACAAACAATTAAAACCGATACAATACGTCAAACCCAGGTACTGCCGAGCATATGGTGGATATGGTTTATACACAATTCAACATCTTATGAAATGATCCAAAAGCAAACCAAAAAAAAAATCAAAAGCCTAATCAAATAAGCTCAAATCAATCCAACAAAACAAATCCCACCGTGAAAAACACAAAAACATAACACCTTTACACTCGATTTGCATGAATCAATCAAAACTCGATCTGGGAATTACCAAAAACCTCAACGCAAACACCTTTAACACTGATCGAATTAACCCGAATTAAACAAGGAAATAAAAGAAGATCCAAATAATCCATAACATGAAACATAATACAGGGAAGGAAAAAAACGTAAATAAACAATATGGGATCATACCACAAGAGAAACAGAGCCCAAGATCTATACAACCGATAAATTTTGAATTGCTTCAAGAACATCCTCCTTTAGGACTTGTTTGGAAAGAGAAGCAAAGGAGAGATTTTCCTTTTTTTTTAATATATTATTTTAGATGGAATATGATACGGGAGATCGGGCAGATTGCTCTTGAAGTTGGCGATGAAACCGGGAGTTCCGGTGAGTAACAGTGATGTCGATGTCATCGTCAGTGTTTTTTACTTTAACTTAAAAAAAAAAAAAAAAGTAGGGTGGGGGAGGGGTAAAATCTACTTTGAACCGCCCATGAAATTGAGATCGGTGTAAATTTGTTGTTGGATGGTAATGGTAAAGTAATTCTTAAAAAGGAATTTTAGATAAAGTAAATTTAAAAATATTGGATAAAATCTTAGGCAATGATTGCAATTTCGATAAAAAGAGAAATTATATATTCGATATATAATTTCTTTTATTGATCAATAAGCTCCTCACGCTATAAAATGGATTTGAATTCCTGGAGCTATAAGGTCAAGAGTTAGAATTACTCAAGTTCCAAGCCAAATGAAAACTACATATGAAAAAACTTTTACACTTGAATCCCTATCTCCGAGCTATATGAAAGGTTCTCCAAATGGAACCCTCACTCTTAGTTACCACTATGATACCATTACTCCACTCCTTTTACTCTATGGAACTTGTCAAGCTCGACAACAACAAGAGAAAGGCCAGTTGTAGAACAAAAACTATATTTTGCTTGTCTTACAAAAGAGCAACAAGAGATGATCAATGGGGTAGTAGAATGGACAAGGGAAGATGCTTAGCATGGAAAGAGTAAGAAAGTGAAAAAGTTGCATGTTGGATATGTGATTTGGAAATTGCAATCCCAACATGCAATTTTGTCATGGTATTCTCGGATTTACTTTTGTTGAATCATTTTTAAAAAATTAATTTATCATCCCAAGACAAGCTCACACATATCTCCTATAAAGTTAGTCAATTTTTTCTTTATATAATAGCAATTATTTGAAGAAAATCAGTACATATATTTACATAACAAGCCATTCAAAATAATTGCTCTCTAATTATAACTACTCTTGCTTTTTAGATTTATTTAATTAATATGTTATTTGAAATGATGTAAGACTATAAACATTAGTTTTATATTCAAAATAACTATTCTCTAATTATAACCACTCTTGTTTTTAAAATTTATTTAATTAATATGTTATCTACAATGATGTAAGACTATAAACATTAGTTTTACATTTTAATGATTATAGATAAAGGTCTTCCATTTTATAAGGTTTATGGATGTCTATACATCATTATAGTGGAAAACATTAGTATGTGTTGAACCTTTATAAAATTTATTTTATTTTAATTTTATTAAATAAACATGCGAGATAAAAGAAAATAAAAAAAAAAGGTGGTTATTATGATTTTTTTTTAAGATAACTAACTTTTAAAACATCATGAATATATGTTTCTCTTAATATGATAATATTATAACATCTCCTGTCATATTATTTATATTTTTTCTAGCATATATTTATATTGTCAATATATAATGTCATTGATCTATAATACTAAAGTGTTTAATCATTTAATCATTTGCTGTTTTTTTTAGCAATTGTCGTGCGAGTGTAGCACCTGCTGTTATTTTTATGAATTTAATTTATTAAATTTATTATAATCAAGTAATATAAACATTCGTCGTATGATGAAATAAAGTATGCACCGTAAATAAATAAACCTGATTTAGGATGGAGTTTTAAATTATTTACCGACGATAAGGGAATGCAACCGGCTGTAGGTGGTACATTTTGCTTTTGTGGGTGGAAGTGTGAAGTACGGGATGGCATGTCATGTCGCGTACAGGAAGTACGCATGTCATGTGTATTGGGTTGCGTGCCCAGAGAGACTGAGGATACGAGGCCTTTTATTTCCGGCATCCAACATCTTTCAATTTTAACTCTTCTTTTTTCCTTTGTTTTTGTTTTTTTAATCTTTTTCACTGAAAGATGGGGGGAAAAGAGATTATGTCCATCGTGAAGGAGGCACTTCGTATCTCGGAGTGTGGGATAATTCAGTCTAAATGTTAAGGTATGAGTTTAAGCTAAAAGAAAAAAATAATAATAAATAATAGAGAGGAAACAAAATTAAAAAAAAAAAACTTATTTAGATGAAAAAAGAAATAATTATGGATAGAAAGTTGTTTAATTTTTTTTAATTTGATAAAATATTTTAAAAAATCTTTAAAATTTCAAAATACTAGATATCAAATTATTCCTTATACTCCCCTCCAATATTTTCTTCATAGATTTTTGTAAGGCTCACGAGAAAATTTCTCTAAATAATTCCTTTTCTCCATTTTCCCTTCCTTTCCAAAAAATGGAAAATGTATTTTTTTTCCTTCATAATCTCTTTTCTCCCCCTTCCTTTCTTCCGATCAATATAGTATAAAATTATATTTTATTTGAGTTAAAAGTTTTAAGTTCTAGTTCGCCTCAAAGTGGCATTCGGCAAGTTAAACTCAAATTAATTAAACTTGTCTTATTAAAAAAAGAAAGCATATGTTTTTCCTTTGATTAAAATTATATGGATGTGAATGTAAAGATTTGGTTAATGCCATCACATGTATGCAATATAATTCCCATGCTTCACATAATTTTAGATAAGTAAAATGAAAATAACATGTGAAGGGATGACCTGGAAAAAAAGTGACATAAGAAGGAATAAATAGTATTGGTAGCTTGAATACACAAACTACTGGTAAAGAAGTTTAAAAGATTAACGTTGCTTTTCTTAAATAAAATAGTGTATTTCTTTTTTAGTGAATTTGCATAATGTCATTGATTCAAATAATTAATCCCACTACAACTCAATTGATATTAGGCCTTGTCCATTAATTGCATTATGTGTTTATTCAATTTACATCTTTTAATCATTTGCTTTCCTACTTATTCAATAAGTATGAATATGAAATTGAAATTCTAAGAAGTTATGTTTAGTATATCTAATAAATCAAATAAATTTATTATGACACGTTTTATATGAATATAGGTGGCATTGAATCAGATTTTACTAATCTTTTAACTAAACAGATTATGATTTCCCTTTATGAAATTAATCTATATGGTTCAACTTATTTGAATTTGTTTAATAATCTATCGTTGTCTAATTTTTAAAAAGTAAAGATAAAATGAAATTTTTATTGTTTAATTGGCTTGATATGCACTTTAAATTATGTGGATGAGAGATAAAGAAACATGTAAAATACAATAAAAAGAATAATGTGGAGAAGAAAAGAGAAGAGGGAAAAGGAGTTCGAATAATTAGTGAAGTAACAATTTTCCTATAAGAGGTGAAGAGTTATTTTAAGGATTGGAATCTTAATAATAAGGTTAGAAGAAAAATGAGCTTTCATGGATTTTAAGGGATAAGATTATTGGTGAATTTTGATATGTACATTTTCTTTGCTACCATACAATAGATTATGATTCTTAAAATTAGCTTCCTTTGCTAGAAAATCACACAAGATCCACAAGTTATTATATATATATATATATATTATATATAAAGGGAGCGCAACAACCGTTGTATTCCACTTACCAATAAAGTTTCTTATTTGATTTGTTCTATAAAGACTATAAAATCATAAAACACATGGAATATTGTTTAACATCAATGCTTTCATGCTTTATCATGTGTAAATAGCATGTTACGCAATGAATTATTTGTAGATGAATCTTTATAAGTAATTTTAATTTTCAACCTCTAGAGTTCATTAAAAAAAGAAAGAAAGAAAAAATAAGGAAAGTATTAGCAGTATGGCACTCTATGATTGAGTTCCCTTTCACCAAAAGCACAAATCATTATAAGTGTTTATAGAACCCTCAAGTGTAGGAAGTTGATGATTTTTTATTTTTAGATTGCTTAAATGTTACCAATTGAGATAAAATTCTTCCTTCTTTATACAATCACATTTGATGATTGTTTGCTAGACCTTAAATTTCGAATTTGAAATAGCATAAATGATGTAATTTCCTAAAATAAAATCTCATGTTCAAATCCTCTTAATTTCTCTTTTCATCAATTTCAAATCGAAATTGCTTAGATTTTTTTACTACCTTGCTGCACTATTGTTACCTCATCTTATTCATTATAATCCCAACCATTGATTACATGTAGCGACATCAAAATAGAAAAAAAAAATGATGGAGATTGATGAGACGATCCATTTTCACTTACTTTTACTTAAGTCCATTATATTAAAAAGCGTTTCATATGTTACAAGTATTTATAAAAAAACTTGTGCATAGTAGGTTACCTATTGTATGCAAGAGAAAGTTTCTAAAAATCGATACTACAAAGAGTAACATCCCAGTCTTAACATTAATTACGTGATATTAATGTGATAATCCATGTGGTTGGAATTTTATATAGAACATATAAGAGAATTAATGTTGGTTTATAAAAACCATAGTAATAGTGATGCCCAATCAACATCAATTAAAAACTTTTAAATAGAGTGGTTGAAACAATCTATTAATCACATATTGGCTGGCTATTAACTATTTTTGGGCTACAACATTACAAATGATATTATAATTAACTCCAACAATGGGTGAGTGATTTGAGGAGATCAATAAGATGCAACTTCTAGCAAGCTTATAGAACAACCTATAGGTAGAAGGTGATAGGAATGAACTAAATTGTACACTAAAAGAGAGGAAGAACTAGGCCTAATTATAAAATCGCGACGAGGACTTAGTGCATTTAAGGAAGAACGATTATGATACTCAATATGAATAAAGTCCTATATGAATCATGAGAGAAAATTAGTATTACTTTATAAATTTGCTCCTTGTAACTTTGGTCTTACTTACGATAGTATTTTTAGGTGAAAATCCAAAATATGAAAAAAAAAAAAAAAGAAGGGGAATTTTTGGGAAAATAACTTTTTAAATGATAATCATGTTTTTAAGGTGAAAAATCGTTTTTAGGGTTAGAGTAAAATTTTAAGGCTAGAAATGTTTCTTAGAGTCAAAATGTGCATGTGCAATTGAGTAGATTTTGTGTTTTCAATGAAAGTCACTTCTTTTTCTTAAAAAGATAGTTTTTAAAGTCTAATTCAACTCACTCATTCTTAAAAAACATAAAACAATCAAATTAGACAATTTTTGTTTATTTAAATGGCGTTGTCAATTAGCCTTGATTTGATAATTATAAGCAAAAATTAATTTAAATATAAATGTGAACTAAGAAAGAACTAAGACTCAAAATCATGTTAAATTGATTTTATAAGCATGACTCTTATCCCTACATAGGTGATGTATTCGATATTATGAAAGACCAATGCGAGTGATGTAATTAGTTTCCCCTTAACCATATTAAAACTTTTTTGAGCCACCTTTTACTCTACATGAGTTCAACAGCTTTCTTAGTCAACTTTGACAATGGAGTTGTAATGGTGTGCTAAAACCCTTCAAAGTCTCCTGTAAAAAGAAGTCAACAAATGGAAGCTCTTAACATCTACAACAGATTTAAGCATAAGTCACTTTATTAATTCCATCCTTTCTCACTCTATCTCCATAAATCTCAAACCCTAAGAATATTACCTCACCTTAACAAGATGCACACAACCTTAAATTACCATACAACTCTCAAATTGCCATTCAACTTTTCTTTTCCCAACAACTACAAAAAAAAAAAAGAAGAAGAAGAAGAAGAAAAGAAGAAGAAGAAAATGATGTATACGACCATCTAAATCTCCATAGTATATCATATATGTCATAAAAATAAACAATGACAAATTTACATAAAAACTCTCACAGGATGTGGTTTATAAGTCATATGAATATGCTGGGTGCATTGGATAGATCAAATTGTATGGCTATCCACTCATAGAGGTTTTGCTTGGTCTTAAAAGTGGTATTCCACTCATTACTTGCCTTCATTCTAATTTAGCAGTACTCTCTCTTTAGGATCATTTTATAAAATACTTAGGTTTGATACAATTCATCTAACTTATCATCAAGATGCTGGATTGGATACTAGTATTTAATAGCAATTTAGTTAATAACTTTATTATTGGTGCACATATGCCAACTCTCATCGTTTTTTAAGTACAAAAAAAGAGGGAATCAAACATAGGTTTGAGTTTTATGCACATGACCACACTCCACCAACCTATTAATTCATCTCTTGAACTTATTGGCCTCATTGGAGACTCATCCTATAAGCAAGATGATTCAAAAGAGAAGCATCAAGTATCAAATCAATCTGGTGCTCAACACTCTTTAAAGGAAGCAAACCCCTCAATAAATCTTTAGGAAACACCAATCAAAACTTCTCTATTAACAACTTCAACTCCTTTGGCTAAAGATCATTACTTGCCATGTATAGTGAATGTCTTGCTTGTAACATCAACATAGGCTCCTTGTTATCGTCTCATCCAATTTATCTTGACTCATCAATGATGAAATTTTTAACTACTTTGCCATGATGATCGTATTTACTCTCACCTCTTATGGCTCAAAGGTTGCATTATTGCCTTCCTACTATCTTTTTAGCATATATAATTATCACAACACCCATCATTTAACACTAACAGATCAAACGACCATGGTCCATACAATAAAATATGATAAGCATTCATGTATGCCATATCACATAAGACCTTATTTTTCATATCTATCTCAAATAGTAATTAAGACCTATACTTGTTTAATGACATGGACTGACTCTTTTCTCATTCAATTAATGCAATTGGAAATAATGTGGATGTGCACTAATTAGTAGACCAAGCCCCTCCACTGCGTATGTAACATTTATGTTAGTATAATTACCTCCATTCATTATAATGCCGCACACATTATCATTTACTCTAAACCTATATGAAATAGGTTTTCCTTTTGTTTCTCCTCTACGGATGCATTAATACCTTGCCCATCACTTTATCTTTGTTTTTCTTTATGTCCTCAACGCCGACCTCAAACATTTCCATTGCCTCCTCAATATTTTCATTTATTTACCTTTTTATCGCCTTCTTTATTCACTAATTCCAACCTTAGCATGTCTCCCTTCACTACCATCTTACAATGACTAGGACATGAAGAAGTGATATGTTTATAACCTAGGCATGTAAAGTACTTGATCTACTTGGCCTTGTTATTGCCATTCGTTACTTAACTGCCTACGCATTAGGTATGATAGGGATCTTGCCCCAGTCTTCTTTCCTTTGCTTGAATCTCCATATATCTCCTCTATCTTTCACCTCTAGCATCATCATTACATTCCTTCACTCATCTCCTCCCATCAATAGACTTAAACTAGCAAGTTTAAGAATATTAGCCTATATCCTAAATGGATTCCTTCTTCTTTTTTATTTTACTTTGAGTGCCAATCGAATTATGTCATTGAGGGAATCATATAGTTGCAACTCTACTACACTAATGATTTCAAATTTCAACCCAATAATGAAATGCATTGTAGTTTGCTCCTAAGGCTTATCCAACTTATAACAAATCATTAATATTTCAAAGCCTTTCAAATAACCCTCTACACACTTGCTTCCTTGCCTTGATAATTAGACCCCTAAACAAATCTCTTATATAATAGTTTTGCACCATCTAACAACTTTATCTGCATCATCTTTCATTTGTTAGGATTTTGCATTTTTCTATCACAAAAACTGCATGGCTAATGAATTGAAGAGTTGCCAATCACACTTTAGTTTGCTCATCATACTCATAATACTAAATAACTTTTCTACTTTATACTCCTAATCAAAGTAATTATCTAATGGACTTCTACCACTAGATAATTGAATCATCATCTCAATAGTCTAAACGCATCTTAATTATCTATCTCACTCCCCAACTTGCTCATCATTGAAATTATCATCTTCATCCTCCACTAACTCATCAACTTCTCCTTTGTACTTGGATTTCATCACAACTATAAGCCTTTACTCTAGGAGCTTTCATAAAGTTGATATGTAATGTATTTAAACCAAAAGGGTCAAAATTGACATAAAAAATTTAGTTGGTTTTATGATTTTACTTATGAAAAGAACTAATATCATATTTGGTATGTTAGAATAAATTTGAAATAAAATTACGATTTTGGATTTTATTTCCTTTCTCATATTTGAAATCATCTTTAGAAGTTTGAATTGCGATTCATTGAAACAAATGATTATCGACTAAGAATATTTTTTTTATTAAATATCATTATATATCTTTTGATTTCATTCCATTCTATTGTTAATTTTATTATATTCTATTTCAAATCATCCCTATTTACAAAACATAATATAAACCCTATGGTTTCTTAAAGAAAAAAATAAAATGAAAAGAAAAACATGAACCAAAATTAGCTGTCGTATAGGCCGATTGCTGTTTCGCCTAGGATGAACCTGACATATATCAATAATATATAATTACATTTATCTAGCCTTTCACAATAATATATATAAGTTTATATAACATCCAAGCCAACTACACAGGACACACACACATATATATTATGTAACGTATAATTATCTATGGATGCAAACATGTAAAATGTAAAGGTCAAAGAAGCGAATTTTCTATAAAATTTTTGTTTAAACTACCGAATGATTTCAATTAAAAAAAAATCCAGTTTTGTTTGTTTTTGCAAATTGTTGTTGGGAAAAAGATTTTGATTTATTTTAAAATGTTATCAAATCTACACCAAATTTAAAATTTTGGACCACTACATTTGAGGCCTCAATAATTAAGCAAGATAAATTGAAATGACAAAAAATTATCCTTTAGATTTGATAAGTTAAACCTAGATTATCTTATTATAAAATAATATTTTAGACTGACAAAGACCGTACAATTAAAGTTATTTTTATATTTTTCGGATATGCTACTTATTGTAAAACAAGAGAGAGTTTTCCTTTAAAGTTCGACAAATCGGGTAAATAGCAGATTTGACTTACCAGCCAAGGAATCGATACGAACTGTGCTCTCCCTCGGGTGTTTTTGTAAACCTAATAAATAATAAAAAAAAAAGAATATAAAGAGCTTATTCTTCAAAAGCACATCTTATTTTATTAAAGTACGGATTCATTTTTAGTTGTTTATCCCAAAAAAAGAAAAAAAAAAAAACAGAGTTATTTTTTAGCCTATCCACAGTTAGACGAAATATTTGTCCGCCGGAGCCTCGCCGGTCAGTGGGGGCCACCCCGGCAAGCATCCACGTGGCTGCACATGATTCGCCAAGCTTCAAAATATCCACCCTCTCTCATTGAAAGCAAGAATAGGTCATCTCGTAATTAAGGTCAACTCCAAGGGTATTTCTTCTAACCCCCACCATCATAAAAAGCAACCAATAAATGCCCCAAATTACCCTTTTAATTTTTTTTCCCAATGTGAAATTACCGATTTGTCCAAAATTACCCAAAACAGATCTCGGTCTAGGGTTCGGGCAAGTAAAAAGAAAAAAGAAGTAATAATAAACACGAATTGCGTGACGCCTAACCCAAACCTAACCCCACACACTCACTCACTGAGTACGTGACCGAGTTGATTTGATTCCTTTCTCTCTCTCTCTCTCTCTCTCTCTCTATTATTTTCATTTTCTATCTGGAGGATTACAGTAAAGGGAAAATTTTGAATTTTCTTATTTTTATTTTCATTTCACAGTGCCCCGAAAATATCGCTTTTTTGTTTGTAGTGAAACAGAGGAGAGAGAGAGAGAGGGAGAATGAGATGGAGGAGAGAGAAACTGCGGAAGAGGGCCATGTAGAGTGAGAGAAGGAAGCTGGTGAGTGTTTGAATATTGAGATCGGTCCAAAATTTGAATTTTTTTTTTCAGTGAATAAAAATTGATCTTTTTTTTTGGGGGGGGAGGAGTTTTTGATTTTTGGGTTTTAGGGTTTTGGTCGAAGGGAAAAAAGGAGGAGGTTTTAGGGTTTGAGAATTGAGGGATTGGATTAGTTTTGTATGCAATCGGGCGGTGGAGGTAGTGGGCCCAGCCGGAATCCGGCGGGTCGGGCACCGTCATCGTCTTCGGCAGCGGCGTCGCCGTCTTCTTCTTCTTCTAATGCGCATTTAGGGTTTGATTCAGTACAGCAACAGCAGCAGCAAGGACTGTTAGGGTCTAGGCAGGTAAAGAAGAAAGTTTTGAAATTTCAGTTATGGGTAGTTGCTAAATTTCAGTTTGATTGGTTGGAATTTGTCTTATCTGTTGACTTGATGAGATCAAGGTTGTTGTTTTGTCCTTTTTGTCAGCATGATGTAATGTGAAATGAATGTTGGAATGTAATCTGTGTTTATTTCTGTTTGTGGGTTGTGTTGTTTGGCATTAATTATGTGTACTTGAAGTTCTAATTGATTTTTTTTTTTTTTTTGAAATTTTGATTTTTATTACTCGAATTAAGGAAGTGTGGTGTTGGAAACTAGTTTATGTTAGAGGAAGACATGTATTTCGTAAGGAAAGGAGAACGATAAATTACACATGTTGGATTTGTGTGCCATTTGTAAGTCGTTTACTTGTTTGACTATTGGTCCCACTTACCTTTTTGCGAGGATTGTACTTTTGGCATTTGTATGTGCTGTACTTTTGTATTAGTTTTCAAGGTTGATAGTAGTAATTATATAATTATGGACATTATTGCATTTTGCATTGAGAGTATTACTGGATGCACTTATGCCGTCCGCTGTGCTGTCCTTGATCTTGGAATCAGTGGATTTGTTGCTTTTGCTGACAATGCCTCTTCTTTAGTTCTTGATTTGAATGATATATCGGAGTCTGGATTGTATGGATCTCTTTGGTGGTTAACTGAAACTTATCAAAGTGTGTATGCTGTGCTCTGAATTTGGAGTATTGGAAAGAGATGCTAATATCAACAAGAGTAGTGATTATGTGTTTGATCAGTATCTTGGCTGTCAGATGTTTCCTTAGCTTTATGATTATAATGAACCAGACATGCCATTGACCATTGGTATGCAATAAACAAAAGAAAAAAGTGATTTGTAATATTCACTCATATCCAATCGCATGCATCCTTGGAGGCAGGGAACCAAATCCCATGTCTGATTATTCTCAAGAGCACCAGTTCTTCTTCCATTGCATTCCATCAAATAAGATGATATATTGTCTCATGAATTGACTCTGGAAGGGAGTAGTTTCCAAGAGAGCAAATAAATGAAAGTGCAGAAGACAAACCATCGTAATTAACAAAATGAGAAACGTGATATCTAGGGCAATGATGCTTACCTTTATGAAGCGCAGGAAGATGAAAATGATGATTACCTTTATGAAGCGCAGGAAGATGAAAATGATGATTACCTTTATGAAGCGCAGGAAGATGAAAATCATTAATGGGCTCATGAATGTCATGATTTATGGGTGAGAGGACTGATTAAGTAGAAGACAGAACTTTCCTTGGGACATTTAATATATGTGCCCAGCCTAAAGAAGGCACTTGGGGGGTGGTGGGTGGGGTGGGGTGTGGAGGTGGAGGTGGAGGTGGAGGTGTTCATGTTGATGGTGCAGGGGAGGTGAAGGGTTCTCGTAGATAACATCCTCATCACTATTGGATGAAGGTACATACCGGGACAATTGAAAAATAGAGCAGGCTTAAAGGTGGCATTTTTTGGTAAGTAAGTAATTGTATTAAGTAAAAAGAGAATGTACAACAGCTAAATAGGGAAAAGGGCTATAGCAAAATTCAGTCATAAAACTAGAATTTTACAAAAAATTGTATGAAAACTTGAATCAAGGTACAAAAAGCTTAGAGTAAACTAAAATCCGTCTAGCTAGAGACATTAGCGACGGCATCAGAGATCCAAGATGAGTCAAAGTTCCTTGTTCTTCATATGCAGTATATTATTGCTGCAAAGGCTACTCTCCATGATGGGACCAAAGGATTGCTTGGAGGTGCTGAGTGCATTAGGCTAGTGGATGCATTTTACCAAGATAAGAAGGATGGTGGGCATTTTAGCTCCACCAAAACTTTTATCCACACTTGTGTAGCGAACGGGCAATCAAAGAATAGGTGGTCATGGTTTTCTTGCCCAGCTAAACAATAGCATGTAGTTGAGGTGGTCACTTCCCAATTGTTAAGTTTATTCAAGGTGTGTAATTTCCTTTTCCAAGCTAGTCATAGGATAAATGAGTGGCGTGGTATGGAGTATTTGCTCCAAATCACCTTGGACCAAGGGACAAAGCCATTGTGCGGTGTTAAAGGATTTGCTTAAAGGTCACATTAGTTGAGACAAGATTTTGATTTAACTTATAAGAATAACAAGGATCAACAAACATGTGTCTTTGTGATTTAGGATCCAACTTACTCAAACACAAGCAAATATCCTTTACAAAAAAAGTGCAGCTGAGCAAAGAAAACGAGGGTTGATTGGATATGAAATTGTCATGCATTAGCTAGGCTCAAGCTCACAATACAAAGTCATCCTTTTTGAGTGTGTTTACGTGTGCAAGAAGAAAAGAAGCTTCTGATATCTTTTGCTGTTATATGTTGTGTATGGTGGTTGAAATATGTGTCTGTTAATTTCTGTTGTTGTTCTGTGGGTCATGTAGTCGGTGGTTATGGGGTCAGTCATGTGGTTCTGGCAGCGGGAATTAAGGAGTGGCAGGGTAGTGGGAATTAAGGAGTGGTAGTTGTTTAACTTCTATACCACCATGTATGTGAACAAAAAGGAGCTTGGGCTCCAAGAAGGGAATTAAGTTCAGTTTTATCTCAATTTGGGTTTTCAACCAGGGCTTGTTAGGTTCTTTCTAACAACCCCAAAACAATATTTAGTCACAGGGAAACATGGAAGGAAAAAACTTAGACTATGAATAGAACCTGATTTCATTGTTAATAGACCAAGTACTTGAGCCTATACACGATCCTATAATAGAAACATTATGTGGAATCTTTCCTTGCTGAGTTGAAGATGGTAAATGATTAATGTGAAAAAAAAGCTGTGAAAATGGAATTCCCCTTATGTGGAATCTTTCCTTGCTGAGTTGAAGATGGTAAGTGATTAATGTGAAAAAAAGCTGTGAAAACGGAATTCCCCTAGAATGTCTTAGGAATATGTGCGTGGAATAGTAGTGTTTGTGCCACTTCAATTAAATAACTTTTTTTTTTCAGCCTTCCATTTTGTCAAGGGGTGTTTGATCATGAGGATTGATGGATAATGTCATCGTGGGCATAAACACGTCTAAAGATGAGGAAAAATATTCCTCTGCATCATCACTTTGAATTACTCGAATGGATGCATGAAATTGAGTTTTGATTTTGAGTACAGAAGGCATGAAGTAGGGAAAATAACTCAAATCGTGATTTCATAAAATAAATCCAAGTTGCATGAGAATAATCATCAACAAAGGAAGCAAAATAATGAAAACCAAGCTTTGACATAGTTGACCATAAGTTGCATGAGAATAATCATCAACAAAGGAAGCAAAATGATGAAAACCAAGCTTTGACATAGTTGAACATGGACTTCAAATATCAGAATGGACTATAGCAAAAGGAGTAGAATCTCGTCTATTGACTTGAGGATTATGAATAAAATGATGGTGTTTGTAAACTGACCCGGCTTACATTCCAGACTTCACAAAACTTTGACTCAACTTCTTTCAGAAGAGGGAGAGAGGGATGGCCCAGTTGACGATGAATCTATAAAGGAGTCACTAGTATATAAGGTAAGAAATAGCCGTTTCATCATCCAATACATAAAGGCCTTTAGATCAGCCTCTACCAATAATCTTCTTCATCATAGGTTCTGGAAACTCAGAATATTCAGAAAAGAATGAGACACAACACTTATAATCATGCCAAAGTTTGTTCATTAGTAGTATATTATATAGAAAATGTGGGAGACATGAGAGAGAGGACAAAAACAAAGGCTTGGTAGGTTGAGCAGACTTGATTTAACAGCAACAGATGAGCCATTGGCAAGGGTAATATTGGGGTGGGGAATACATTATAGATAAAGGTGTTAAACTGCCTCTGTCACCCAACATATGAGCAGAAGCATCAGAGTTGACTATCCTTGTATGCTTGGATGTAGAAAAACAGACAATAGTTTAACCTCTTTGGACAAGATTAGCACTAGAAGAAGAAGATGATGGCTTGGAGATCTGCAAATTTGTCATTATGGAGAGAGGAATCCATGCAAAATGACGTGAGTATAATTTGTCATCCGGAAATATTAGAGGATTCATTCTTTTTCTGCCAACTTTTTTCTAAATGGAGGAGCAACAAGGAGTTCTTACCCAAAATTTGAGTGAAATTGTCAAAAAGTCTTATTTTATTTAGTGGACAAAAATTGTCATAAAGTCGCTAGAGGACGATAGTTTGTATAAATCTGACATTTTATCCAAAAAAGACATTAGTTTGTCTCAAAATATAAGAAAACCAATGCAACCAGTTCGATGGCTGTAGAAAAAGGGTGACTAGCTGGCAACCACCATAGAGATACCTCCCCTAGATGGCATTCACTAGGCATGCAACAATGACCACCAATAGAGATGACACCCCCTAGGCTTGCATTTACAAGGCATGTGATTACCAGTTTGACATTGACCTCCACATGGGTGGACACCTCCAATAGATGCAACCACCAACAGCTGGAATCTGGACTGTCTCCTTGCCATCACTACCTCACCAACCGACCTCCTCTAACCCTAACCTCAACTGTAGGTTAGCAGTAGTTTCTCGCTCTCTCTCTCATCACCCCCCCCCCCCCCCTTCTCTCCTTTTTTCCTTTCTTCCTTTTTCTTGTTTTGTTTGTTTAAGTCTCCAATACCATGATATACAATAAATAAATGAAAGAAATGATGCTTGTATATTGTGCAATGGCCATAGTTTCTCGTTCTCTCTCTCTCTTTCTCTCTACCCCCCCTCCCCCCCTCTCTCTCTCCTTTTGCTTTTCTTCCTTTTTCTTGTTTTGTTTTGTTTTGTTTGTTTGAGTCTCCAATACCATGATAGACGATAAGTAAATGAAAGAAATGATGTTTGTATATTGTGCAATGCCCATAACTATGGGCATCTCAATATATATAGGTACACATATCTATAGGTATATAATATATATATATATATTATATACACACATTTGCAATGTGAGACTAGACACATTATATTTTAACCAGAATATTTCAATAATCATTGTTGTTATTGTTATCTATGATGTCTTAAACAGTTAATCTAGCTGTCCTGTCTTATCTTACAAAGATTGGGATGCTCAAGTGAGGAGTTTTCTATGGTTTAGGTTAAATAGAGTTATTTTTGGACTATGAAGAATGCTTGTTATACTTGTGTACTATCTTATTATTCCTACATTCTTTGAACTGTATATATATTAACACGCACAATGTTAATTTATCACTCATTTGTGTCATTGTTCCATTAACATGCGAACATTTTATTTGCACCAACCTTTTAGAGTAGCAACAGTATGTGCTGCACTTATTCATTAATTTTTTATTGTGATTCCTCGGAAAAATTTCACAAGTGGCAACTTCCTTTCAATATTTCTCAAATCATCTTGCCCTTTCATGAATGTGGTTGCTGATGGATTTCTTGGTATAATTGATATTCCAGTTTCTACAGCAGCAGTTTCTTAGAAAACCTGAAGGAAATGAAAACTTTCTAGCATATCAACCTGGTGGCCTGCAAGGAATTCTTGGAGGCAGCAATGTGTCTTCTTCTCCTGGCTCCATTCAAGCGCCCCAACAATCTCGAAAGTTTGTTGATATGGCTCAACATCAGGCTTCATCACAGGATGGACCAATTCGAAGACCTGGGCCTGACCAACAAATTCTCAATCCAGTTCACCAAGCTTATCTTCAATACGCATTTCAGGATCCACAGAAGGCTGCCCTATTAATGCAATCATCACAACAAGCTAAGCCAGAGATGTTTGGGCTTTTATCTGGAAAGGATCAAGAAGTTCGGATGAGCAACTTAAAACTGCAGGAACTGAATGCCATGCAGGCGGCTAATCAGGCTCAGGCTATGTCAAAGAATTCATCTGATCGTTTTGCTGGTGGTGAAAAACAATTAGCACATATGTTTTCACAGGGCTCTGACCAAAGAAATGAGCCAAGGCCATCAACCCTACCAACTGCTATGGCACAATTGACTCCAGCTAACATGATGAGGCCTCCTCAAGGTATGCAAACTCAACAAAGTGCACAGAACATGTCAAACCAGCTGACAGCACAGATGCAGGTGGTGCAAGCTTGGGCACTGGAGAACAATATTGATCTTACACAACCTGCAAATGCAAGCATGATGACACAGCTCTTTCCAGTAATGCAGCAGGCTAGGATGGCTGCACAGCAGAAGGCCAGTGAAAACAATTCTAGTGCACATTCATCAATGACCCCAGTCTCAAAACCACAAGCTGCTTCTCCATCAGTTGCAAGTGAGAGCTCTTCACATGCTAATTCCCCAAATGATGTTCCTGGTCAACCAGGATCAGCAAAGGCTAGGCATGGGAATCCTTCTGGCCTCTTTGGATCTGGTTCAGGTTCTACAATTGTCAACAATAACACCATGATGATGCAACAATTTCCAGGCCATGGGAGAGAGAACCAGACACCCTCAGGAAAATCTGTTGGTATCGGGAATGGAATGCTGCCCATGCTGCCTCCTCAACAATCAGCAAATGCAAGCCAGGGTGTGGATCAATCTGCGCAAGCAAAAAATCCTTTCAGTGGGTCTGAACCCACACAACTGCAGCATCTCAGACAGTTGAATCGATCATCACCACAATCTTCAGTTCCGTCAATTGATGGTGGTTCAACTAGCCATCCTGGCTCCCAAGGTGGAACTCCTGTACAGAACCCCCAGCAGCAGGTTGGCTTTACCAAACAGCAACTACATGTGCTTAAAGCTCAAATATTGGCATTCAGACGGCTAAAGGTATGTATTGCTGTACCTGTCTTTCTCTCATATGCAAGATTGCACAAATTTGTAAACAGATATGCTTGCCTGAGCTAATGCCCATTGATATGCATGTATGTGATCTCTATCGTAATACTTAATGGAAAGTTCTAATTTTTTTTTTTTTTTTGGGTAAGTAAAGTTCTAATTTCTTAGGCTGTTAGCCCGTTCTCTGATTTGTATGTTGTAATTCTGCCAGAAAGGAGAAGGTACTCTTCCACAGGAACTTCTCCGAGCTATTGCTCCACCACCCCTGGAAGTTCAGCTGCAACAGCAGTTAGCTCCTGCAACAGGGAACAATCAAGATAGATCTGCCGGTAAACTCACAGAAGATGCTGTGAGGATACCAGAGTCTACAGAGAATAATGCTCAGAATTCGCAGTCACTCCAAGCCCAACGCTCTTCCAGGGAGCAAGCTACTGAAGCTGAGGAGAAGGAGTCTGTATCCATGGTTCAGTCCCAAAATGTTGCATCTGCCAGGAAGGAACAGTCACCTGGAGTGTCTACTGGAAAAGAAGAGCAGCTGGCAACTGTCTTAGTCAAGCCAGATCAGGATTCTGAGCGTGGGGTGCAGTCAACTCCTGTCAGGAATGAGTTTTCAGTTGATAAGGGAAAGGCTGTTGTATCTCAAGTTGCTGATGCTGCACAAAGTAAGAAACCTGCACAAGCAAGTGGGCCTCCCCAACCAAAGGATCCTGGCTCAGCTAGGAAGTACCATGGTCCGTTGTTCGATTTCCCCTTTTTCACAAGGAAACATGACTCTTTTGCTTCATCGGCCATTCTTAGCAACAATAATAATCTCACACTATCATATGATGTCAAAGATCTTCTTTTTGAGGAAGGTCTAGAAGTGCTGAAGAAGAAACGAGCACAGAATCTTATGAAGATTGGTGGTTTGCTGGCAGTAAATCTAGAAAGGAAGAGGATTCGGCCAGATCTTGTTCTACGCTTGCAAATAGAAGAGAAAAAACTCCGCCTTTCTGATCTACAGGCACGGTTAAGGGATGAAGTTGACCAACAACAACAGGAAATAATGGCAATGCCTGACAGGCCATACCGGAAATTTGTTCGGTTGTGTGAGCGTCAGCGCATGGATCTTATGCGTCAAGTACAGGCCACTCAAAAGGCTTTGAGAGAAAAACAACTCAAATCCATTTTTCAATGGCGTAAGAAGCTCCTTGAAGCTCACTGGGCTATCCGGGATGCACGCACTGCACGTAACAGAGGTGTTGCAAAATATCATGAGAGAATGTTGAGGGAGTTTTCGAAAAGGAAGGATGATGATCGGAATAAGAGGATGGAGGCTCTGAAGAATAATGATGTGGAAAGATACAGAGAGATGTTGATGGAGCAGCAGACTACTGTTCCTGGTGATGCTGCCGAGAGATATGCTGTTCTGTCATCGTTTCTGACTCAGACAGAAGAATACCTTCAGAAGCTTGGAGGTAAGATAGCAGCAACAAAGAATCAACAAGAAGTGGAGGAGGCAGCCAATAATGCTACTGTTGCTGCACGATTGCAGGTATCATATCACCTTTTTTCTGCATGTTTTCATACTACCTCCTGTCTTGCTGATTTGAATATTTGCGGTCATTATCATATGCTTGTGCATAGAACCTCTGGACCTTATATTTTGTTACTATTATATTGAATAAAGGGACTGTCTGAGGAAGAAGTTAGAGCAGCAGCAGCATGTGCTGGAGAGGAAGTGATGATACGCAATCACTTCATGGAAATGAATGCCCCTAAGGACAGTTCATCTGTGAGCAAGTAAGCCAGGATTTACTACTTGAGTTTCTTATATGATTGTCTCTTTGCTTAATAAACAATTCAGCCAATATATTTTCATCATGTATGTCTCGTTGGGCAACTGTAATTGGATTACCCTTCTTTTCTGGGTTTTCATGGGTTTCCTTAGGCTTTAGGACAGGAGTAGGACGAGTAATTTTCTTGGTTACTCATTGCAATCCTGCATTTGTGAATCACAAATTAAGTTATCGGGATCTTTCTTGGAACATATCGAACCAAGGGTATTTGATTTTTTTATGTAAATCAAAAGAGTTATGGTTATGGTTTAACTATCCAAAAAGCCATGGTTTCAATTTACATGCAGTCAAAATGTGGTTTTGACAAATGTTTCTTCTCCTTAATGTTGACAGATACTACAGTCTTGCACATGCTGTTAATGAACGGGTTGTGAGGCAACCTTCAATGCTGCGGGCTGGAACCTTGAGGGACTACCAACTAGTAGGCCTTTTCTGTGCTGTTTTATAATATTTATTGTCCTTTTCATTCTCCTTATCCTTGTTAAACCTTTCCTTGCTGTGCAGGTTGGTTTACAATGGATGCTTTCCTTGTACAATAATAAACTAAATGGTATCCTGGCAGATGAGATGGGCCTTGGCAAGACAGTGCAGGTGAGCTTTATCACTTCATTGTTGTATTTCTTGCTTGCTTATATAGAACACTATATTGGCACTTATGAAAGTTTTTCATAGCATGCATGCTTTCTTAGTGAAATATTCATCAGACTCCCTGTATGCCCCTTTGTTGTGAGATAAACCATGATAGCATTCTGGATGGCGCTTTATTACTTTTTTAATCAATTCTTGACTGTATATTCTATGAAAGCAGGTGATGGCATTGATTGCATATTTGATGGAATTCAAGGGAAACTATGGACCTCATCTCATAATAGTTCCAAATGCTGTCTTGGTGAACTGGAAGGTTTGTTTCCTTTGTTCTTCATGAAGCAGTATAACAGTGACTTCTTCCCTTTGCTTTACAGGCAGTTTTTTTTTTTTTGGTGACAAGTACTTTATTGGACATGCTAACTCTAAATTTTTTCAGAGTGAGTTCTACAATTGGTTGCCTTCAGTTTCTTGCATTTTCTATGTTGGTAGCAAGGACCAAAGGTCAAAATTATTTACTCAGGTAAACACTTGTGTTTCAGTTTTGTTGTTGCATTGTTATGCAGCTAAATAATGTTTTTTATTGTTCCTGTACAGGAGGTTGTCGCTATGAAGTTTAATGTGCTTGTGACCACTTATGAATTTATTATGTATGACCGGTCCAAACTTTCAAAAGTTGATTGGAAGTATATCATAATTGATGAGGCACAGAGAATGAAAGACAGGGAATCGGTTTTAGCACGTGATCTTGATAGATATCGCTGCCAGAGGCGTCTTCTTCTAACTGGAACACCTTTGCAGGTTTGTATGGACTGTTAGGTGGTTTTTGTTGCCACAAGTTATATATTTCAAATATTGTTCTGGAAATGTTTAGCTGGTTCCTTGGATCATTGAATTTTCTCAACTTACTTACATGTGTATAACTTGTAATGAAAAAAAAAAAATTGTTTAATATATGATCCATGTTGATTTTATGCTGTTGCAGTGCAACAAATATATAGTATTTTGTTGCATTATGTTTTCCTGTCTCTTGCATGGATGAAAGGATTGCTAGATGAGATAGTTTTTGATTTGTGACGGCTTTGCTTGGCCCTTGAAACCAGTAGTTTTAGAGATTCTTATCTTGTCTAAGTCCTGACAGTTGTAGGTATTAAGGCTATGAGTGGTGAAAATGAGTACATTTTTGCTCTAAATCTGCATGTGTTTGGGAAAATAGCCCATAGAATGCTCTTACTCTATGCTATCTGTTGCAGAATGATTTGAAAGAATTGTGGTCTCTATTAAATCTGCTCCTACCAGAGGTTTTTGATAATCAGAAAGTATTCCATGACTGGTTTTCGAAACCTTTCCAAAAGGAAGGCCCCACTCCAACTCAGAATCCAGAGGATGACTGGCTTGAGACGGAGAAGAAAGTAATTGTCATCCATAGGCTTCATCAAATTCTGGAGCCATTTATGCTTAGACGCCGTGTTGAAGATGTGGAAGGCGCGCTTCCCCCTAAGGTATACAATCATGGAAATGATCTTCTATGCCGAATTATTGCATCCTGTTGCTGATAATATCTTTCTTGCAGGTTTCCATAGTTCTTCGGTGTAAAATGTCTGCAATTCAGAGTGCCATATATGATTGGATTAAATCTACAGGAACTTTACGAGTAGACCCAGAAGATGAGAGGCGTAGGGTTCAAAAAAACCCAATATACCAGGCTCGGGTTTACAAACCTCTAAATAACAGATGTATGGAGCTTCGTAAAACATGTAATCACCCTTTGCTGAACTACCCATACTTCAGTGATCTCTCAAAAGATTTCCTTGTGAAATCTTGTGGGAAGCTGTGGATCTTGGATAGGATCCTTATAAAACTGCAAACAACGGGGCACCGTGTGCTGCTTTTCAGTACAATGACAAAACTTCTTGACATATTGGAGGAGTACCTGCAATGGAAGAGACTTGTTTACAGACGTATTGATGGAACAACTAGCTTGGAAGATCGTGAATCAGCTATTGTGGACTTCAACAGCCCTGATTCAGATTGCTTTATCTTTTTGCTTAGTATTCGCGCGGCTGGACGGGGTCTTAATCTCCAGTCTGCTGATACTGTCATTATATATGATCCTGATCCCAATCCTAAAAATGAGGAACAAGCTGTTGCAAGAGCTCACCGAATTGGACAGACCAGGGAAGTGAAAGTAATATATATGGAAGCAGTTGTTGGCAAAATTTCCAGCCACCAAAAAGAGGATGAATTACGGAGTGGTGGTATAGTTGATATGGAGGATGACCTTGCAGGAAAGGATAGATATATGGGATCCATTGAGAGCCTCATAAGGAATAATATTCAACAGTATAAGATTGACATGGCTGATGAGGTCATCAATGCTGGTCGTTTTGACCAGAGGACCACTCATGAAGAGCGACGCTTAACTCTAGAGACATTATTACATGATGAGGAGAGATACCAAGAAACAGTGCATGATGTTCCTTCCCTGCAGGAGGTGAACCGAATGATAGCTAGGAGTGAGGAAGAAGTTGAGCTATTTGATCAAATGGATGAAGAATATGATTGGACTGAGGAAATGACTAGTTATGAACAGGTGCCCAAGTGGCTGAGGGCAACCACAAAAGAGGTAAATGGTGCTATATCTGCTCTATCAAAAAAACCATCAAGGAATACAATATTCGGTGGCAACCTTGGGATGGGATCCAATGAAATGGGTTCTGAATCTCCTAAATCTGAGAGAAAGAGGGGGAGGCCCAAGGGTAAAAAGCATCCCAATTACAAGGAGTTGGATGATGAAAATGGTGAATATTCTGAAGCAAGCTCAGAAGAGGGCAATGAAGACTCTGTACGTGAAGAAGAAGGAGAAGCTGAAGAGTTTGATGATGACAATTACAGTGGTGCTGCAGCAGAAATATTAAACAATGAGGAGCAATTGGAAGAGGAAGTTCCAGCTGCTGAGGGGGGCAATGAATATCCATGGACATATGAGAGGAATTTGAACAATCATGTACTTGACGAAGCTGGTTCATCTGGTTCATCTGCGGAAAGTCAAAGATCTGTTCCGGTGTTATCACCTTCAGCTTCCTCACAAAAATTTGGATCACTATCTGCACTAGACGCAAGGCCTGGTCCACGATCTAAGAAGTTGGTATGTGCCTCTCCCATTTCCCCCTGTTTATTTTTCTTGTTTTGTGATGAGTTAATGGCTTTTCCTTTCAAATCAATTTACAGCTTGATGAGCTTGAGGAGGGGGAAATTGCTGTATCTGTTGATTCTCATATGGATCGCCAACAGTCTGGGAGTTGGAACCATGACCGGGAAGAAGGTGAAGATGAACAGGTTTTGCAACCTAGGATCAAGCGGAAGCGAAGTATTCGCTTGCGGCCTCGTCATGCAATGGAAAGGCATGAGGAGAAATTTAGCAATGGGACACCATCAGGACAATTTGCTGATTCCTCTCTGTTACCCTTCCATTCGGACCATAAGTATCAAGATCAGCTGAGAAGTCCTGAAGCCAATGCATTTGTGGAGCCGAAGGCTCTCAGGCATGGTCAAAGTGATCTATCCGTTAAAAATAGACGACCAACTTCTTTAAGGAAGATAGCAGATACATCAAAGCTGCATGTTTTCCAAAATCAAGCCGTTCAAATTATACCTCTTCTCCTTCAGATGTTTCTGCTGAACGCATGAGAGAGGGTAGGGATGGCAGGGTTGCAAATCCAGTGGGGGCTTCAAATTTGGTTCCAAAAATGTCTGATGCAGTTCAGCGGAAGGTAAATATTTATGTGTCTGCTGAACAATTTCTGTTTATTAAGGGTCAAGCAGTATATTGCTTAAAGAGTGGAATTGTTACCTGGTTGTATGCCATGTATATATCTATTCTGCTGTCATTTATTTGGTTGTAACAATACTAGTTTCTGGTGATTTTGTGAGTGCAAGTCTTGTCATGAGGAATGAAAATTTTTGTAAATGGTAACCCATGCATCATGGTTTGTTTTGGTCCTTACTGGACATAAAAGCTTTTGGCCTTGCCTTCTATAATTCTCACCATGTAAGTTGTTGTTGATACCATTTTTGCAAACTATGTCATGAATTATATCTGGTAGACGTTCATGGGACATTTTGTTGGCTGCTGCCTTTAGGGAATTGACTGAACATGTTCTTTTGTAGTGCAAGAATGTTATCAGCAAGTTGCAGAGGAGGATAGATAAGGAAGGAAACCATATTGTGCCAATGCTAACAGATCTCTGGAAGAAGACGGCAAATCCCAGTTATGGTGCTGGGAGCAGTTTAGATTTGCAGAAGATTGAGAAACGTGTAGACAAATTGGAGTACAGTGGTATAATGGAGCTTGTGGTAGATGTGCAGTCGATGCTAAAAGGTGGCATGCAGTTCTATGGGTTTTCTCATGAGGTTTGTCTATGACCTTTTTCGTGACACTTGTCCATTCTCATTTTTCATAGTTGAAGTTTTTGGGATGTTTATTTTGGGACTCCTCATGAGCAATCATGATTGGCATCCTCTATTAAAAACTTCCTCTCCCTAAGTTGGCATGTTCCATATAGTATGTAACTTTCATTTCGAGAAAGGAAGGGGCAATTGTTGCATTAAATCTTCTTTTAGTTGGGCATGGTGTTTGATGGTTATTGCTTGATAAAATATTGTGATAATTGATTGACCTTTGCATATATAGCAGAAGTATTGTTTTTGATCGTGCTTCATCCCCTTTTCCGGGCTTTTGTACTGAGAAATAATCGTTCTTCAAACTTCTTTTGTGAAGTTGCCATAAAATTTATAGATCTGTTTTTCCACTAGGTTTTTTTTTGGATAAGTTAATTTTATTGATATCCAAAGGTGTACAACCGTAAGACGAGTAGATTTACATCATAGTCTCAAGGACAAAGTAGACAATAAAAAGATAAAGAGGCTATTTAAGAGTGTTATAAAATGAAAGAGTAAGCTCTAATTTGGTTTACAATAGAGCCCCAGCTGGGGATATGATTTCCTAGGCGTACATTGTTACGCACTCTCCAAATACAGTAAACCGTCGCTGCTAGTGCAACACATCTTCTATTGAAGTTGGGAGAGTTGGAGTCAACTGAGGCCAGCAATAGAGATGTAGCCCCTTGCTAGCTTCTGAAGTGTGCCAGGCAATGAAGGTAGTCACAAACCGCACAATAGATCGAGCGGGAATAGCTACAATTGAAGAAGAGGTGGGAGTGGTCTTCCTGACCCTGTTGGCACAAGAAGCACATAGTAGAAGAAGTCACTCCCCATGCTTCCAACTTGTCCAATATGGTTAGCTTGTGTAACTGGGCTAACCATAAGATAAACGAGTGTCTAGGGATTAAGTATTTGTTCCAAATCACCTTAGCCCAAGGTACCACCCGGGTTGGAGGGGTGAGGAATTCATACCCACTCTTAGTTGTATATTCACCCGTGGCGGAATGGATCCATCTGAGGTGATCGTTGACTGATGCATCAGGATGGAGCGAGGTGGGGATCTAGATATTAGTCCTTAGCACACCCTCAGGGATGCACCATTCGTTGCCTTCCATGAGGGAGCAAAGTTTGGTGGTAGGAGGGAGTCCGATACTACCCATCTCCCGGGCACTGAATATCAGGTCCAAGGGGCCTATTGGAAGCCAATAGTCTAACCAAAGAGAAATAATAAGACTGTTATTAGGGTCCCATTGAAAGTAGGGGCGGACTAAGCATCTGAGTTTCAGCAGTTTCTTCTATGTCTAGGAGCATGATGCAGGTGCTTTCTTTGCCCAAAAGCTTTGACCTTTCAAGAACGTGGAGTGGACCCATTCCGGCTAGAGGGTTTTCGGACCATCCTTGCATAGATGCCAAATGTGTTTTATCTAGATGGCCTTATTCCATTAGTGTAGGTTTGGGATCCTTAGACCCCCACACTTAAGTGGTTTACAGACTTCATTCCATCTAACCTTAGCTTTAGTGTAGGTATGAGGGTTTCACTCCACAGAAAGTTCCTGAGTAGGCTATCCATCTTCCTAATAACTTATTTAGGAAGTAGGAATACATTGCTTCAATGAACTTGCAAGGAGATGAGGACTGACTTGATCAATTGCAATCTCTCTGCATAGGAAAGGTATCTGGACGTCCAGGATGTGACCCTAGATAACATTCTCTCGAGCAAGGCATCATAATCTTCTTTTCGCAATTTGGTAGAAGAGAGGGGAACCCCAAGGTAATGCATTGGCAGTTTACCTTCCTGAAACTGGGTAAAAGATAGAATGGCCTCCTTCTTAGCCATGGGAACATGAGAGAAGAAGATATTGCTCTTGTTATTATTGACCTCCAAGCTCAACATAGAGTGAAATTGCTAAAGCGTTAGCTTGATCAATGAAACTGATTGGAGGTTGCCTTTGGAAAAAATGAGAAGATCATCTGCAAAGCATAATTGTGTTAATTTCTCATTCTTGCATCTCCAGTGAAGGGTGAATTGGGGGTGCTCAGTCAGTCGTCTCAATTGGGTAGATAGGATCTTCATTCCCAACACAAAGAGGTAAGGAGATATCGGATCACCCTGTCTTAACCCCCTCTTACTAGGAAAATAACCCGCTAGTTCCTCATTGATGTTGATGGAAAACTTTGGGGTGGAGATGCACTGATGAATAAGGGAGTATATGTGGGGAGGAAAGTTCATAGCTTGAAGGGTAGCCATAAAAAAGTCGAACGCCTTTTGTAGGTCACCTTAAGGGTGCACCGAGGTGAATTTGATTGTACATGATAGCCCGCCGTCAATTCTTGAGCAAGGAAGATGTTGTCAGTGATTCTTCGTTCAGGGATAAAAGCGGCTTGCTTTCTGCCAACTAGGGATGGGAAGACCCTTTTAATACGCTCTGCAATGACTTTAGAGATGGCCTTATAAATAACGTTGCAACAGGCAATAGGGCGAAATTCTCCTAGTCTTGATGGGTTGGCAATCTTAGGAACCAAGGAGATGATGGAAGAGTTAATCTCTTTGAGTAGGTGTCCAGATGCCAAGAATTCCTTTGATGCTTCCAAAAGGTTCTTACCAATAATCCCCAGGTGTCCTTGAAGAACTTGGTAGTGTAACCATTGGGCCTCGGGGCTTTTTCATTGGCTTGAGAGAAGAACCCTCACTTAATCTCATCATTTGTAAAAGGAAGAGCTAATTCAATTTGTTGCTGGTTATTCAGCCTCATGTAACCATGTTACCGATATCTTCCAATGCAGGACTAGAAAGAGGACAATCATAGAGTTTCTGAAAGTGTCCAACTGCAAGTGCCTTTACCGCTGCATCCCCAAAAACCTCACTCCCATCGTCTCTGAGTACGTGATGTATATAGCTACGGTTATGCAAGTTCCTATGGTTTTGTGGAAGAATGAAGTATTCCTATTCCCCTAGCTTCAGCCAATGTGCCCTAGATTTTTGCTTGTAAAAACTTTCCTCAGCTCCTCGCAGCAGATAATAAGCTTTATATGCTTCTTTTTCCTCTTCCATAATAGACGTATTTCCATCCCCATGGACAGCAACTTGTAGAGATTGTAGTCTGACTTTCGCCCCCTCAACATTGTCAGGGAGGTAGGAAAATTTGTTCTTGTTTAACTGTCTGAGTTCTTGCTTGAGTGGTCTAAGCTTCCTGATGACTTGAAACATCTTGGACCCAGCAATATCCATTCTCCATGTGTTACTCACAATATCTTTGAAGCTCTTGTGGTCTACCCAAAAGTTGAAAAAATTGAAAGGAGGCTTCTTAGTTGCTAATGTAGCGTCAATACAAGTGATGGCAAGTGAATGGTCTTAAAGGGTTGAGGAAACAAACTGAGCATGTGTCTTTGGCAGCAACCGAAGCCATTGTTGATTTACCATGATTCTATCCAACTTGCATAGTATGGGGTTGTTCTCTTGTCGATTAGACCAAGTGAAGAAGTCCCCCACATAATTCAAGTCCTCCAGTTCCGCGTGTGCAATACAACTTTGCAATTCGACCATTTCGTCAGTAAGGTGCATTCTCCCACCCAATTTCTCAGTAAGGGATTTAGTGGTGTTAAAAATCCTCAAGAACTATCCATGGTAGGAGGTGAGTGGATGGTGCTGTATTCACAATGTTGCACCAAAGGGATCTTTACTCCCTCCCATTGTTGGAAGCATAGATGAAAGTAGCAAAAAAGGTGGAGCTAGATCTCGTGTTAACGATTTTGCAATGCATAAATTGAGGATGCTTCGATTCTATGCTAACAACCCATTCTTTAGGCTTCCAAGCCAGCCACATACGCTTTCTAGCCATTGTATTAATTCTAACTTGCCAAGCTACTCCCAATGCATTCTTGATTGATGCTTCGTTCCTCGGATTAACCTTGGTCTCAAGCAAGCTGATATAACTTATCTTGCGATTATTGCAAATCCTTCTAACTTCAGCAACCTTAATGGGATCATTTAGGCCCTTGACATTCCAAGCGGCAATATGCATTGGGGTGATGTAGGTGAACAGCTAGGTGAAGGGATCTTCTCCTCTTCCGTGCCTTCTTCTTGCGCCTACTAGAAGAGGTAGAGCCCTTCGGTATTTTTAGGTTGCTGCCCTAACCGTGCTGTAAATGAGGGATTATCTTGCAAAGTGGAGTGTTTTCAAAATCGTCCACTCCAAGATCATCCTCGGTTGGGACTTGATCACCACTGTGAAGGGAATTTGAATTCTCAGGCTGCTGAATAGGTGCATGGCCAAGCTGTCCTCCCTCATTTGTTACGGTTTCAGATGTGTGGCTAGGCTTGTTGTCGCCATTTGCATACGTCTTGGATCCAGCAATGGATTTCTCCTTCTCCTTCTGACCACCACCCACCAGGATCCATTGCCCCTCACTATTCTTGGTGCCTTGGTCGCTGGGTGCAGTAGGAGAAGTCCCCACTTTGTTAGGATGGCACTAGTGGCCAAACACTTTGCATTCCCCACATCTTAGAGGGAGCCCTTGATATTTAATCATGACGGTGGATATGGACCCATCAGAACTTACAACTTCAATGTGGGAAGCCAATTCATCTCTCGCGTCCAACTCAATCAGCACTCTAGCATGATTAGCCCTCTTCCTAGCAGCTGTTAGTGCGTTAGCCTTAAGGGGGATTCCAATTCCACTTACTATGTAGCTGATGCCATCTTCATTTAAGTATTCGCAAGGAACACGTTGGGGAAAAGTCCAAACGGGGACATTAGTTGGCTGAGGCTTTTCAATGGCCATGCCGCGTCTCCTTGTTTGAAGGATTAGGTATCTTTGTGCAAAATTCCATGTCCTTTCGAGTAGGGGAGTGAGGTCTGATCTTTGGGGAAATCGGAAGTAGAAATACCCTTCTTTACTTCTCAAGACTTCAAGGATTCCATACTCTTTCCAAAGGTGGAAGGCCATGTCGTGAACAAGTTGGAATGGCAACCTACGTCCAAGGAAAAATCCAACAAGTGTGGAAGACCAATAATCAGCTCCGGCTACTTCTACCGCATGGGGGATCTTCACCCGTGGTACCCGACCCTTCGTATATGATGGATGAAACTTGAGTTTGAAGTTGGGGTCGTCCACATCAGTCGTGCTGCATGCATGGGCATAGGATTTCCTTTCATTTTGGCCATCGGAGGATGTATCTGTTGGAGAAGATGGTGTTGTGTGGTGGTTTCTGGTTCCATGGTTTCTTTCCAGCCGGTTGGGTAATTCCAAGGTGGATTTACCAAAGGAGGAAAGGACTTGGGAAGGGTGCAAAGGGGGTGGGGCACGAGTTCTGTCTTTGGGGCTGCCATGTAGCTGGTGACAGTGACCAAAAGGTGTTCCAACAGGGGCCACAAGGATCAAGGTTTCCATTTTTGGTTGGGTCAACTTTAACTTTTCCCCTAGAGTGCAAAGCTTCCCCTACTTTTTCCTTATCTGGAAGGCCAGTATTTCCAGCATTTGGAGGTGTGCCAAGGGGAGCTACAGCTGGTTTTCCGAAGTTAAGGGGAGGGAAATGCTCCCCTAGCAAACTCTGGCCACTAGTAGGCGACATACAATGTGGGTCATGAAGCTGACTGCCGTCCAAATCCATCAGCGTCAGCAGCGCACAGGTCAGGGAGGGGAGGGGGAGAGTTAGTGTGATTTTTGGCCTAAAAGAAGTGGTCTTTTAGGTGAGGGTGCAGAAGAGTGTAAGAGAGAGGTGGGAGCATTTTCTATGATGTTTTTCCACCAGGTTGCTTAGGCTATGGCAGCAAATTAGGAATTTTAATGGAGCAGATAGGATGAGTTCTTATAGCTTGGAAAAGGTACAAGGGTTATGGTAGCAAATTTGGAATTTTGAGGAGTTGCTATAGTGGATATTGCAGTCAGGGAGTTTTCCTTTTTCTGCAAGCCTATCGGGACTCATGATGTTTAAATACAATGTTGTCTGATCTGTGGTAACCAATGTGATTTCTATCTATTTTTAGGGCGATTATGTTTATCTCTCATGCTTCAAATTTGAGAATTAATTCAAAAGGGAATGCTTAGGAGATTAGGGCCATAAGATTCAACTTTATGGCAACATGCGTGGTTCGTCCCAATTCACAAGCAGGAGCTACTTGTCTCATTTCAAATCCCACGCCCATGCCAAAACCCCACCCCCCCAACCCCTCCCTTTCCCTTCCTCCTCCTTGTAAAGAAATACTGGATGTACTCATAGCAACTTCTAATGTTCTCTATGTGTTTCCATTGATTAGGGATTTGTTTATTACATTAGAAATATGTAGATAGATATAAATCTGGTGGCAGAATATTTAAATTATCTTTCTTTTTTTATTACTCCTTTTTGCAGGTCAGAGTTGAAGCAAGGAAAGTGCACGATCTCTTTTTCGACATACTGAAAATTGCATTTCCGGATATTGATTTTGCAGAAGCCAAAAGTGCTCTCTCTTTCTCTGGCTCCATGGCTGCCTCAACCTCTGCTTCGCAGAAGAAGGGGACTACTGTTGGCCAGAGCAAGAGACACAAGCCTATAAATGAGGTCGAGACTGATACAAGTTCTCCTGCAAAGCCCCTGAGACGTGGGGCCCCTCCTACATCTGAAGACACTAGGATCAGAGTTCACTTGCCTCGGAAGGAGTCAGGCCTTGCAAGTGTTAGTTCAAGCACAAAGGAAAAGAATCAACATGATGATTCTCCACTACTTACTCATCCAGGAGAGCTGGTTATCTGCAAGAAGAAGAGGAAAGACCGAGAGAAAACGATTACCAAGCCAAGGACAGGATCATCTGTCCCTGTTTCGCCCTCTAGCTTGCCTCGCGGTATGAGAAGTCCTAACTTGACTTCTGTCTCAAAGGATGGACGCCTTAGTCAACAGAGTAGCCACCAAGGGTGGACAAATCAGTCGGCGCAAGCAACCAACAATAGTAGCATGGGAAGTGTTGGTTGGGCCAACCCTGTAAAGAGGTTGAGAACAGATGCTGGAAAAAGGAGGCCTCCCAATTTTTGACTTAATGCTAGTTTATGATATATGGGAAGTAGTGGTGTTGAAACCAGTCGGCATCCAGAAATCTAGTGAGATGGTATAGTTTAATAAATTAGGAGTTGATTCTCTTCACATTGTTTGTACAAATATCACAGTAACCCCTGGAAGGGAAGGGAAGGGAGGTGTTGGGAGTTAGAAGATTAAAAAGTTGTATCTGATAGAAGTGTTGTAAAAATTTATGTACATGAACTCCAGATCAATTTGAAAGGGGCTAATGGGTTGCATGCTAGTGGTGCCACCCCTTTCCTTGTCTATGGCCTGTTGGTCTTTAGCTGTTGTTTCTCCTTATATGATTTCTTAGTTAACAGAGTAGAAAATATTTGGATCACCAGTCAAAAGTTTATTTGCTAACCATGTAAATTAAGTACTTCACAGGACACAAGCATTAATCTGAGCTGCCTTGACCTCAAAACGGATTTACTTTCTCAGTGTTCCATAAAAAAATTTCTTTTCTTTGTGAAGGCGGATTACTTTTGGCTGATCATGGACTTTTTGAGGGTTTGTAGTTGCTCACGTGACCGTATTGGAGCAAAATATTCGGCAACTTATCGTTCTCAAGGTACCCACATTGCTGTGATGACACGTTTTAGATTACGTCGAAGGTGAAGGAATGTGAGAGAATTGGAAACAAGGGATGGAAGGACCTTCCCATAGTTGTCCAGGCATTCCATTTCCCTACACCTAGGACATTGTCTGGGCCAAGAGCCATAATAAGTTGTTTTTCTCATTTGCTTTTGTTATTGCATGTAATGTGGATTCTCATGTGTAGGCTAAATTATAATTTTATCCGATTAACGGTGCTCCCACATCATTCGTCGAAGGTCTACAAAGATAAGCTTTTCAACTTCTTTTTCTTCTTCTTCTTCTTCAAAGGTTGATTGCACACTTCAAAAAATATGTGCACAAAAAGATTATTATTTTTCATTTAATTTCTTTCTTTCTTTCTTTCTTTCATTTTTTTTTTTTAAATTGATTGTAAATGGGACGACTTTAAGTTCAGCACTTAAAAATCTCACCCTGCCACTCCATTGATCCACCTTGAATTCAACATTTTAGGCTATCCCACCTTTGGAAACTTCCTTTAAGTTGATTGTTTTTAACTTGCCCTTACCCTTTTCTACCTTGAGGTCTAGTCTTTTAATGCTTCCTCGGCGAAGAATGAGTTTGAAGCCGCTGTATCTAACAAGGCATTTATCCTTTAGCCCACCATAATAGCCTCTATAAACAAGACATTGAGACTAAGTAGTTGGTTTGTTCTGCATGGATCCAATATCTGCAATACTCCCATGTTTAGAATTCCACTAGCCTCTTCCTCTTCTCCATTGCAGCTATGGCCACTAACTTATTCCAAACGCGCCCCTCTCACGAGAGCTTTACCCTTCCGAGCACGGTCCCTCTCATTTCTTACTAGGCTTGGATCAATCTTTTCTCAAGCTCCCCTACCTTCTCCATGGCTTGTCTCCTTTACCCCACATCAGGGCATTTAATTGACTCAAATTCGATAAGGCCCTCTACAATAGTCATGGCTGGATTGAAGTTTGGACCCCTTGCCTCTCCAGCTTTATTTAAGCTTACCCCTGCAACCCATCATAGGATGCAATCATAGCATCCTTATTGCCCAACAACAGCTTTGAGAATTCCCAGTCATAATCCTTGGTAGACTTTCTATGCTCCAACCACTTCGATTTAGCTTGAGCCTCCCGTTAACATTGCTTAGGTAAAACTAAGACCTTGGTCCAGCATTGAATTCTTCCCACATTCTAACAACACTAGCTACTCACCTAGCTCCATCTATTCGTTTATGCCAACATAATGTAGCCGACTCATATTTGGTCTCAAGACACAGTTTGACCTAGACCTTTAATCCCGTGTTTCCTTCTTTCAAAAATCAGCCATCCCTTCCACAGTAACATCCCACTTCTACAAATCAACTGTAGCTAGGTTCAAATCTGTCAGTATCTCCTTTGGGAGTTCTTCCCTGAGCTTACCCAATCCTTTTCCAAAGTTGAAACACGATTCATAATGGTGTTGATGGCTAGCCCCTTTCGGCCACCCTGACCTCCACAAATGCCCCACTTCCTTGAAACTTCTCTTGAACAGTTGAATCACGAGTTGCGAATGGAGTCCCGGTTAACTCATTATACTCAATAGCAACATCAGTAGCATTCTTCCCCTCCATTCTCAATCAAATGCTCACTCTGATATTGCTTGTCAGGTGCTGAATTTTCTGAGCACTAGCAAATACAGTAGTCAGACTCGCTTTCACTATCCTTGAGAAGCTAAGTTAACCTTTCTACCAAACATTAAGAACTTACGTACATCAGAGAGACAAAGTTAGAGAGAGAAGCTTTGTAAGAATATAAATAATTTTAAGTGTATTAAATGATTTACAAATGATAAAGAAACCTCCTTATATACAAGAGGTTTCTTTTAATGAATAACGTAGATGAATCATTAAATTGGGTTTCCAAATTTTATAGGTATAATTCTTAAATTTTAGAATTAAAATTTACCATTTGATATCCATAAATCATTATGAAACTTATATTTTATAAAACTGATACAATATATAGTACATGTGGAATTTGTAAATTTTTTTATTAATTTTTATAATGTTGAGTTTTAAGGTAATATTCCCAATCACCTATCAATGTCTTCACAGTGTTGTAACTAGTAATATTCATCGATTTATCATATGGTACTATCACAAAATTTACAGTATAACACCAAGTCTTGGTCTACTTGCTTAAAATAAATAATAAAACTAAATTTACTATAGTAAGTTTGGAAATAAACCAACATCCAATATAAAATATAAATAAAATAAATAAAGTCTCAAACAATTTCAACTCAATTAACATCAACATCTTTGCAATAATGCAATTTGTTGCTTCACCTCCATCAACATTTAAAATGTCTTTAATGATCGAACGTGTCTTTGCAAAATAAGGAAAATATTGAAAAAAAAAATTATTGAGTATAGAATACAAAATAATGCAATGAAGTTGATATAGTGAAAATATATATAATATATTGATTATATTAATCTATTAAGTAATGGTTTTTATAGGTTTGGTACATGGTACTATGAAACCTGTATATGTCTACATTAAAGTACATGTTCCAAGGTAAGTATAAAGCATAAAAATGTTGTATTATACCGTACCCTATAGAAGCAAATTCTAGAAAATTTTACTTAGATTTCACCTTATTACTTTCAATACTGGCTTAGAACTACCTGATCAAGTAAAATAGAGTAAGGTATAAGTTCCAATAGGATTGCACGTTCACCCCTAGTTTATATATACAAATTGATCTTGTTAAGAAGTGTAATTGTAATACATTCAAACAACTGAATAAGAAGAGAACTTTAATTTCATTTAAGAAAATGATTATGGGTGTTTAGTGGGTTTAATAAGAGGCTAAGAATGAACATTTTACCTTTTATTGAAACATATATATTAATTGAAAATCAACTACCTTTTTTTATATAAAAATAAAAATTAATGATAATACTTGTGTAAATTTTATTATCAACCAAAATATATCATAAAAATTTAAATAAGAAATACAACTAGTACAAAAAGAATGACATAATATAACTATAAGTATCCTACAAGTTTTCAAGATGACTAATTGTAATTGTTCTTTAGCAATACTACAAAAAAATAATATCCTTTTCAATATAAGTGATTTGACAATCAATTGTTCAATAATTCTCATTCATTTTCATCAAATTAATTAAAAAAAAGGTGTTACCACATCGAGTAATATCACTGCTATTATTTGTTAAAGATTTATGTGGTGAGGTCGAAACATTTGTAATATTGATAATATCATTATCATTTATCGTATAACTATTGATAAATAAATAGACTATAGTGAGAAATTGCTTTGTTAATTATTAATTTTTTAATGATGCAATTTAATTTTAGTAGTTATAATGGGAAAAATAAAAAAAAAAAGAAATAAAAAGAGAATGAAAAGCAACTCTTAAAAGGCAAGCTAGAGTAGGATCCACTTTGTATCATTTTATAGCAATTTCACCATTTAAGTAACATAAAATAAATGTAATTTTAAAAAGTAAATGACTACAATTAGAATTAAGCACATGACTCAAGGTTATAAAAGCATGCGATTGATCACTTAACTATGTCTAACATAATTATACATTTTGATTTTTAAAACATAAATGTAATACGTCTATTTCTTTTCAATAAATTATAATTATTATTGCTATCCCAATGAATTTATCCTTGGTGGATCATGATTCATGACCAACCAATCTTTTGGTAATATTGGTGGTTGTTATAGCTACCATTTATGATAAATCTTACAACTTACTTATGATGGTCCAATAGTAAGAGCTATTACTTGCAAACCAAAGCTCAAGCCTTGTGGAGTGGTGACCCACCACTTTAGGCGGACAAAGCTAGCCACATTCAATCTTGGGCTTTAAGTCATGTGGTATGCGTAATGATCCAACTTTAGTCTCTATTTGCCAACCATGTAGGGTTACTTTATTATGTCTTAAGCTGGCTAAATACAATGTAGTTATAGCGCAAACATTGAGTACCAATCTAATTTTTGGGTTTTGAGGTTTTTTAAAGTTTTTAAGAAGGATTATTCTATATCCAATATGCATAGAGATATAAGTTAGGTTAGATAAACATGTTCAATGCTTGAGGGAGACTGCTAAACAATTAAGCAAATAGATTGGGGTGCCCACTTAAATATTATTTTTTCTATAAAAAATTGTAAAATATCATACCTAAAAAAATTATTTCAAAAATAGGTTACAAAAGTATGGACCCAGCCTGCGCTTTCAACAAAATTATACTAAAGTCCGCGCTCTTAAGAAAATTGCTTGAAAGCATGGACAATGTCCACACCTTTAGTATAATTTTTTTTTTCTGAAATTATAGAATTTTTTTTAAAAAATCATATAAATAAAATTAAAAGTTTATATCAAGAATAACAAAAAAATAATTTTCATAAATTTAAAAATTATAAAAATTTATTAATTTTTTTTTGCACCCATTTATGCTTGATCTTATAATATATGAAAAAAAAGAAGGAAAAAAAAAAGTCCATTTCGTCAAAACTTCATCTCTCTCTCTTCTTCTTCTTCTTCCTCTGTTTTAATCAATCAGGTAGGTAGTAGCTTATGGAAATATAGCAATTTGACCCTTATAAAAATATTAAATGGTAACACGGTTTAGTCTTAGCTATAATACACTTAAATTAGTTTTTTTTTATATATATATTATGAGTTTTGTAATTTCACATGAGTAAAAGGTTATGACCATTTAAAAAAAAAATTTTTTTTGATGCAATTTGTTTTCAACTTTGAAGGGTCATAACTTTTCGCTCGTGTAGATTTATGAAGCTTATAATATATATATAAAAAAGACTTATTTGTGTATATTATAGCTGAGATCAAACTGCATTATCGTTTGATATTTTTATAATGGTCAAATTGCTATGTTTTCATGAGTTGTTGGCTATCAAATTGATTAAAAAAAAAACAGAGATGAAGTTGTGATGAAAAAATTTGCACTAAAGGCGCGACTCTGTCCGCATGCCTTCAAGCAATTTGCTTGAGGGTGTGGATATCGTCCGTGCCTTCAATACAATTTTTTTTTTAATAATTTCAAAAAAAAAAAATTGCACTGAAGGCACGGTTCCAATCTATGTCTTCACAACCTATTTTTGAAATAATTTTTTTGGTACGGTATTTCACAAATTAAAAAAAAAACAATATTTAAGTGAGTACCCCCAAATAGATTAGTCTTAACAATTTGCATTATTCTTAATTGGATTCAAAGTTTAGATAATTTTATTGTGGATTTATATTGTTCAATGCTTGAGAGGAGCAAACCTAACCAAACAAATAATAAATAATTAATCCTAAATGTTTGATAACTATCAAATTACCAATAGCCTCCTTTTCTCCTCTACAGCACTAGTATTCACCGCTTCCATTATCTATTTGGCCTTTTACATGAACAAGCTCTAAAGTTGACATTTTCAATATTCGTCAACTTTTAGTCAATTTACAATCAGCAACCTAAATTTAATTATGTGATTGAATGAATCCAACGAATTTAGATTTGACATGAAACTTGCTAGTCCGAAAGTACCATGAAAAGTAATAAAAGTCCACATACCACCTAATTGACACCAACAAATAAATTCTCCTTAAGCTTCAAAAACCGATAGAAACAACATAGAATGTGCTAGAACTATCGACACAAGGATTCTCAATCCTTTGCTCTATCAACTAAGCTATCCCAATAGTTATATATGCATCATTCTCATTTTACTTGAAAACTTGGGGGTTTATTTGAAGGTGTAGACAATGCCGAAACTAACATCAACTCTTGAAAACTTGTAAATTCAGGTCTAGCTTTTCCTATTTTTAAATTGAAATTTATATTGCCTCCTACTTTATTAGAGTCTTTACTATGGAAGCTGCCATCAATGGAACGCTCATATTAGACATGGGCGTGTCATGGATCCCGTGCTCAATTAGACCCACCATTAACTGGCAAGTTCTGGAGCCCCCGAACGAGGAAACGTGACCAACCCCTTTCTACATTGGAAGGATCCGCCGTTCCCCAAGGTCAACTCACACGTCTTGGGTCTTGGACTCATCCAACCAGCCTAAATTACTATATTTTTTCCTTTTCCAAATGTTTGTCTTCACAATTTTCCTTTTATCATATCTAAGAGTACATAACTAATATAAATTAACAAATGATTAGTTAGTATTTTCTTATTTGGGAAAAAAATATGTATATAAAAGTATGATCTCATTACACGAAAATATAACACCAAAAATGAGGAAGATGATACTATTATCCTTAAATAAAAATAATTGTAACTGAAAACAACAAAGTCGCTAAAATCTATAGTAGTTACAATTTTATAATGTTAGTATCTTGTATACATTATAAAATTTTACAAGTAACTATCTAGTTTATATAGTAATCGCCATCAGTAGTATCATATCTTTCTTTGGCACTATTTATATCGATTAGTTGTAAGTAATCAACATCTATTTCTTCTATGAATTATTTCCCACACAATCTGCTTATGTTTAGTTATTACTTGAATTTCAACATCAGTCAAATTTTTTCAAATGGTACAAATGTTCAAGCAAGCAATTGAACTAGAGTAAATTAGAGAGAAAATAATTCATGGAAGACAAAAATGGCATAATCAATACAAATAGCACTAAAAAGAGATTGCAATTTTACAGCATCTTCACATTTATTTATTTTTGTGTGTAACCCATGGGAAGCCAAATGGATCATGAGGCGCCACCCATGCATGACTTGTAGAGCTAGGAAAGCAAGCTAAATGGGCTGATATGCGAAGAAGTCAACTTGCAAGTCAACGCGGACCAACCTGCATTGCCCACAAAGGAGATGACGATGACAACGGCAATGACAAGGAGGATGGCAATGATGTAGATGAGGAGGAGGACGATGTGGACTAGATTGAGGACAACAATGAAGTGGATGAGGACGACGACAACAAGAAGAACGAGGAGGACAACAATGAGGACAATAACAATGCAAGCCACTCGCCACACTTGATGACGACGATGAGGAGGAGACGATGACGACAATATGATGGATCGACGACTGAGACAACGACAAGGCGACAACTGCAATGACTGCGACCCACCATGAGCAATTGGATCTAATTTCAAATTGGTTTTTTAGTTTTTCTTTGTGTTTTTTTTAAATAGTATAGGTCAACCCGTGCCCACATTGACATGGCCCGTTCGACCCACAAGCTACACAAGGCAAGCTAAAGCAACCCGCTCCCGCACATCTTGCAAGCTAAATTTTCTTAACCCGTCCCGCAAAAATTTGCGCCACACGGCCCACCCCACATTCCCAACAGCTTGGACACGAATCAGGTCACCCACAAGTCTAAAACCACAACCCACGGGCTGCATCCGGTCCTTGATCTGGCTCAGCCGGTTGTAGTCAAGGTAAACCTACCCGTGCCTACGTCTACTGTAAGACACAAACAGCTAGCCTATCATAATGGAATTTGCCGCAAAAGAAACATTTTATGGTCAATGATAATTTAGCGTTTCCAAGATGGGTTCATGCATAATAGCCACTGGTTGTTAGAACAAAAAAAAAAAAAAAAGGAAAGGTTAAATCAAGCTATGTAAAAATAGTTTCTCTTTCATTAATTTTTCAACATAAAAGAAAACAAATGTATGCTTGGATGTTCCTCTCTTAGTCTTCAAACTCCCTTTACATCATATCTGAAACATGTAATCAGGCAAAGCCTTAGACATTAAATAAAGGAATTATGGGATTGAATGTAAACTATAAAAGCAGAATTACATATAAGCCGAAGGTTAGCAACATACAATATTTCCATTGATTGACTTCAATAGTTCTCTACGGTTGTATGAGCTAAATCTGCACAAGCGAGGACATACATAGACAAAATGTGTATCCAAATGGAACTATCAGCTAAATTCATTAAAAAAAAGGGGGGTAGATACCAGGCACTTGCAATTGTAACAAGTGCTAACACACTTACAGGATTTTGTAGTCATGTATGAGCCAAAAAGGACACTTTCAAACAGCAACCTCACCATCAATCATTCTCGCCAACTCAAAATTTGCTAAGTGGCCTCTGGATCTACTATCTTTCCGATACAAGTTCCCAATGAAAAACAGTACGATAAGCGGCAAAAGAATACCGGTATTGGGTGTGCGTGGTCGTGACATATCAAAAAGGGACTGGAATTAAAAACTGAAAGCTGAGGAACCAGATCCACAACATTCCTGCCGATCTTAAAAGCTGTTCTTTGTGCATTGGCGTATCACCTGCTCAGAACTTGAAAATAAGTAGGATGATCCAGCCATTTGCTCCGATAAACCTAAAACAAAAGCTTATGTTGGAGGAACCAAAAGATGGTTTCCCTCCCTCCTCCAGCTACTCTTTGTGTTTAATATGTGGCTTTGTAGGGGAATAGAAGATAGAACTTGATGACTCGACATCATTGTTGGCATTAGCAACTGGAAACTGAGATTCCGATTCATCATCATCACTGTCAATGTTAGAGGGAGAAATCCTGTTCTGAAATGCCCTACGTCGCAAGAGAAAAACATTGAAGTAATAGCTAACTAATTCCTCCCTTTTTTTGGTGGGAAAACACTTCACCATCTTAACCCAAAAATGCTTCTCCTGTGATAAAGGATTCGACCTGACAATAGCTGCAAACTTATTCTGTTCCTCTCTTTTCCAAAAAAACTCGATATCCGCACCCATTTTATCAAGTTTAAAAAAGTTAAATGCAGCACCCAGTTCAAGCTTCAATTTTTTTCTTTTCTCACCAATGTGAAACCTGACACATTCAGCAGAACCTCGAAATTGACAGCCACACAAATCCTGTCTTCCCTTCCCAATAGGATCTCTTTCAATAAGAGATAGTGATCCTCGTGATCTCCTTAGCGGCCACAATGGGGTCCCCAGCCATTTAGAGTCACTC
The DNA here is from genome assembly GCA_037954665.1 of Laguncularia racemosa. Lineage (NCBI taxonomy): Eukaryota > Viridiplantae > Streptophyta > Magnoliopsida > Myrtales > Combretaceae > Laguncularia > Laguncularia racemosa. The sequence goes on from JBBMOL010000016.1 coordinate 6,837,467, forward strand.
TCTGAAGCAACCCCAGTCCATACAAGAACAAAAGCTTGAAATTCAGGGCCCAACGGAGTTTCATCTGCTTCATGATCATCAAACAGTGACTCTGCAGTAGATAAATGGGAGGTATTATTCCGGGATTCCGATGAGAATGACTCTGAACAAGATTGAGGTTGATGTGTCCCAACAGTCAGCCCCTGCTTGTATTGCAACCTCTCTCTAAGTTTATAGCCAGATCCACTATTATCTTCATACATGCTTGGATGCATCTTCTGGTTGTTCTGCAAAACACAATATAATATCACTTACATAATCATTGGCATGGTCATGCCCAAACCATTAGGCCATGTGTGGCCATCTGAGTAAAAATTTTGGAGGAAGTATTCAGATAGCATGGCATAAACGAAATATGTTAGGCAATACATGTCTAAGCAGCTGAGAAGTATTAGTGAAAGTTCCAGTCCTCACTGGCATGGACAACCACAAACAATCACCATTTACAACCAGATTAAGGGATGCAGTCAAGGTGGATCAAGAGCTTAGCCTGTGCATATGAATGAAAATTACAATTATATCTTAAGGCCTGCCAGGATAGTATTAACACAATGCACCAGAAGCTGAGGCTGGAACATTTCAAGTGGGTTGATTGTAGTTGCCAGAGCTGCTACAGAACTGAAACTGACAATCCCATTTGCCATATGAGCCCCATGGAGATGGGAAAAAGAAAGGCTAAGAAGTTGTGTGCCAATAATGATGAACAATTTAGAATAAGACCCCACTTTCAGGAAACTTCTGGTTGAGATTGGAGGATGGTCAGGGATGGACCCCCAGGGGGCGAAAGGGGTGGGGGTGGAAAGACTTGCTTTTTTAGTTGGCTACCAAGTGCACCCCGACAATATTCAATACTCAAATAGAAAGGAAACTTTAAATTTTTGAGAAAATAATTAACTATGCTAATAGAATTTTTAATGAATGAAATTTAATATTATTGATTATTAAGGGGAAAAAAAAGGTAAAATAATAAAAAAGAATGCCATCGAAGCAACATTAAAAAAAAAAAAAAAAGCAATTTTGAAAAGTAAAATGGTTTTAAGGAATTTGAACCAAAGACCTTTTGTTGATAAAACCATACACCGAACCACTTAGTTATGTATAACATCATGTTAAATTTTATACATATGATATGTAGTTTTCACTTTTAAATAAATTTTAATAATTAATATTTTTCCAAGCTTAAGGGGAAGGAGCCCCTATCAAACTGCACACCTACCCACCATTTCCCTGAGGATAGGCAAGGTGTGACAGAAATGTTTTGTGAAGTTCAGAGTGATGTAAATATCCACCTTTGATCTAGAGGAGGGGTCTTTTAAAAGTCTTGTACAAATATAACAAGGATGATAAAGAAAAGAAGAAGCATTATCTTTCATCTTTATTTATAAAAATATAGAAGTGTTCCCTCTAACAAACCCTCAAACCCTAATCCACAAGAAATAGCAATTAAAAAGGTAGGAAATTAAGCAAAAACATACTGATGATTTCATTGTTAATTGACCTATGACTAGATTGCTTTGCCTTGTTCATAACTCGCAATCATCCATGCATTTAATTCTTTAGAACAAAAAGAATTCTTGATGCTTTAAACTTGTGCTGCAAGCTTGTTACTCCAATTGACCCCTTACAATTGTTTTCGAGATCAGATTCCAACAAATAAACCTACAAGATCTAGAGTTAGTAATCTATTGAAAGATAAATGGCTTGCTAGGTTATATAAGTTAACTTTGGAAGTGTATTTTAATATTGATAACACATCTGACAGAATTTGTAATAGGACCTGCTAGTAGCAAAATCTTTTTTTGTGGGTGAGAAGGCCTGTTTAATCTTAGGTAACAGCAAGGTCTTTTTGGAGATTACAACTCAGTCACCAGAATTAGGAAAGAGGCCTGATCACAAGTTGGTGTCCCTAAGAGCAAGTCCCCCAAGACTTTCAAGGAGAAAGACAAAAAATGTACTGCTGTCTCCTTTTCTTTTCAAAAATTAACTTTCATAAGGGGCTTTTTTCCCCCATTTGGGCTGATTCTTTTAATATAATTGAAAATTATGATTGATTTAATCAAATCATTTATTACTTACACAATTAAGGCGATTTAAGAATTTTTTAAAACAAATTTCCTGATTGAATCAGAACATAACCTATCATTTTTTAACAAAAAAATGTAACAGCGCCAATGAAAAGACTTATGCCTTCTTTTCAAAAAGCTGGAGCACCTAATAGAAAAACATAAAAATGATGAAGGATTTTAAGGGAAAAGTAACAATAGTTCAATAACTAATTTTGTGTGTTTCTTATCTCTAACCTCAAATACTGAGCTTGCTAATTGGATTACCACAAGTCTACAAAAGGCTAGTCTAAAAACTCCTCAGCAGTAGGTTGAAAACCAGATGGTCCTTGGTGTGTGAGGTAGCAGTCAACCACCCATTCAAGGGGACCTCGGACATAACTTACAATGTAGATAATATGAGGGCAGTTGACCACTACCGAGTATGGCATTCAATAATGGTCTAGCTATTCAGCATAACTGATCCTCCTCTCTCCTTCCTATCTTTCTATCCCTTCTTTTTCTTCTTCTTCCTTTTTTTAATCTGTTGTAGTCTTGCTCTAATCTTTAATGATGGTACAAGGGCAGAGACCACTACCAAGCATGGCATTCAATAGTGGTCTAGCTATTCAGTATAACTGATCCTCCTCTCCTTTTCTTTTTATTATTTTTTTTTCTCTGTTGCAGTCTTGCTCTAATCTTTAACGAAAAATAATTAAAAAAATTAATTTCCCAATGGTCTGGACAGTTTACATAAAATGGAAGCATGGACATTAAAAAACATGGATGAAAATAAATACAAATGATGACATTATTTAGCTATTAATGACAAGACAGTTTGCAACAGAGCCAATGGCAAAATAGGATCTACACAACCAACCTCACCCAGTAGCTTGATGCTGTTCTAAAAGTTAATTTTTCTAGAAGGTTGAAAACAAATATTCATCCATTATTTTGTTTTAATAGATTAACTCAAAATGCAGCAAATATGTATCTACTTTTAAAATAATAATAAAAATTGTTTGAGCCTTTTTTTTTTTTTCACCTTTTCATATATTGACTTTTTTTTAACCAAAGAAAAAAAGGAAGAAAGAAAAAAAACAAGTATCTACTTGAGTGCAAATGTTATGGGCCAAAGTATTAGATCTAGTCAGTGGGTGACTCTGCAAATTGCATATGAATGGATTTGCCTTTGTTGGAGTTCTGATCATCCTTGGTGGAACCTATGGTGCACTAGGGTCTGAGCGCTCATTAAAAGCAAACCCTCTGATTTCAAAATTTACACATTGTTCCACAACTACTTTAAACTAATTTCAAAATAATTTTTTAGTTGCTGATTATTTCTACAAGCTTCTTATTTCTTACTTTCCCCAAATAAAAGATAATTATAGATATGACAATATCTTGTAAAATGCATAAATCGGAAAATAACAAAATACCAATTGTTTTCCTATAATAAAAGATATCCCTATATAAATATAGAAACCAAAGGAGTTTCAGCAAGTTTGACAGGAAAAATAAAAGGAAAAACAAAGAGAAGCAAAACAGTAGCAAGAAAAATCACTGTAATATATGTCCATTTAATGGGCATTGCATTACTCCGGATAATATAAAACAACGTGTGGACACCTGTAAATTGAAAGAAATATATTGCATAAAGAATAGGCTAGGAAATGGAAAACTGCTACGACTATATTCCTCTCTCAAGATGTGGAAAGATTTAGTTAGATACAGATTCCGTCACATTGATTCTCCAAGCAATACTAGTTTCCCAAGCATGACTAGGAGAACTCAGGCAAATTCTTCTTTTCTTTTTTTCTTTTGGCAAATTGAACTAAGTGAAATACTAAAATTTAAAAACCATCAGGTAAAGGATGTCACCAATATCGTAACAACAACGGTGTTATGACACTTGCATCCATAATCATGAAATCTCATATTCAAACTAGGACACAAAAGACACAATGGAACTATATCAATCAAACTATAGAAGCACGGAAGACCGAGAAAAGAAACAATGCAATTGGACACACAAAGAAATCCTAATATACCTAAATTAGCATTGGCCAACCAAGATCATGCATGGCATTACCATTTCAATGTGAATACAATATTTAAGAAGATATACCAATCTACATACGTACGAAGAGCAATATCATGAAACATTATTTGAAATAGTTGGGGACATTGAAAAAATATATTTATCATAACAAATTAATTGCATCTTACTTTACCTGGAAAATGGGTTGTTTGCCACTAGTATCGTGTCTTTTTAATAATAATGCCTCTCGAGCCAACAAAACCCGTTTCCACATGTTCTCATTACCGTAATTTTTCCATTTAGTCTTCTCTGGTAGTGGGCCAACTGTAGGATCACAAGGGTCTCTTGCGATCAAACTAAGCCAATAAACCATTTCCCAAAGGGGTCCTCCATTTACCATACTACTAGATTCTTCCTCCTTGGAGACCTCTGGATCTACCAAAATGACATCATTTTCACCATTGCATGTGTTGCCTACAGATTCTACCACTACACTCCTCAATTTATTGTCTTTTGACATTACTTCATTTATCATCCTCTGCTTCTTCCAATCTGCCACTGAATCATCTTCATCAATCTCAATCAGTATCCTTTTAAGACAACCCCTATGATTCTTATCACCACTCACCCCAACAGTTTCACTCTCGGCAAAACCTTCACTGTATGGTTTTCTTTCACTGAGAGAAGTAACCATACTCTCTTTTGAATATAAATACACACAATCTTCATCATCTGCGGTCACCTTGCTTCCATTAGACTCTATCTCCACACTCTTTACCTCATCCCCATCTCTTAAGTCACCAACATCCCCACATTCTAACTCATAATTCGACACAGAATGTCCATATTCCCGACTATTCTTCAGTGGTTTCGATATCCTAGGAGAGAACTCTTTATATTCTGCATCTACCCCAATCACACACCTACTCAGATCTGCACTAGTACAACTACTACCCGATAAGCTATTCTTCATATCTTCTTTTGGAGAAGTCCTCTTAACCATCTCTTCCACAACTATTAACTACTCTGAGGAAGCAATTTCAATGCTGCAGAAAGACCATTAAACTTCAGAAGCAATTTCATCCCAGCATGCAGAAAGTAAAAACTTAAAAAAATATCTAAAAATACTCAACTCAAAGCAGGTGATGAATAAAAGGAGAAAAGAAAGAACTAGTTACCCGCTTTTGAAATAGATCTCACCGTGAAAACTACAGATACAAAAGCCAAAATGGAGCTTAAAAGCACCAGGTTGAATTAGAGCTTCAGAGCTTAAAACCGATCCAAACCGCTGAATCATGCAGCCCGAGCTCCAGTAGTACTTTTAAGCAATCTAGTCACTACACATCAACTATCTACCAATCGAAAGAACCACGAAGCGATCTAATTATATTATGAGAACAAATCTGTATCAAACCCTAGACAACCTAGAAAAAATAATATAAAATATCGCACTAAAGCTTCAACCAAAAATCTTTTTTTTTTGGGCAAAAAAATAAAAGAAAAAAAAAACCCCTTTTTCTTAAAAAAAAAAATAAATTAAAACGAACCCAAAAATCGATTCCTAAATGACGACCTAAATACAAAGTACCAAGATTCAAATAATCAAAACCATGTAAAAAAAAAAGAATTTAGGAGATGGGTTGACGCCAAAAATAAGGTTTTTGGCGGGAAAATAGGAAAATTATTCGTTTTAGGGCTTGTATATTCTTTTGGAAGCTTTAAACTTTGGACCCTGCTTTCGACCTCGTTTGTCCGTCTCTCTCTCTTAATTGCAGAATACAGTAGAGTAGAAAAAAAAAATGACAATACATATAGGATTCTCTGAGTACAATGTTATGTGTTATGTAATCTTATGTCAGATATGTTTCCATGTTTTTTCAATATACAAAGATCTTAGGGCTTAGAATCTTCTTCCCCTTCTTATTCTCATTCTCATTCAAAATAATATTACTACAGAATACAAACAAATAAAACAAAATAGGAGAGAGAGAGAGAGTGTGTGTGTACCAAATAGCAGTCGGATGAAGTAGGGCAACATCACTTTGTTAGGACATTTTTTTATTTTCCTTTTTCTCCTTGTCTTCCTGATTTTTCTTTTTTAAAAAATTATGGGTATTTTTGGGGGCATGTATGAAATTAGAGAGAGAGAGAAAGGGAAGTGCAACAGCAACAAGGTCCCCAACACCCTTATTTATAGGTAAAAAATAATTTAAATTAGAAGGTTTATTATGTAACTTTAGTTAAAAGAATGGGTTAGATGGTTAGGTTAAGGGGTTTGGGTTGAGTTGTTAATTAGGCTTCAAAAGGAGGGTTATTTTTGGTATAATATATATATTTTTTAACAATAAGTCAACAACTAATACTATTGACTACACTTTTTTTTTTTTGAAATCGAATATAAATACAACTAGACAGAAAGTTTTTGTAAAAGTATAAAAGAAAATATATAATTATAACTTTAGCAGTAAATAATCTTTATGACTTGTTTATTTTTGAAATAAATAGATAATTAATAAAAAATTATGCGTTGAGAATGATTATTTTAGTAGTTACTTCGTATAATTTTTATTATAGAAAATATTTATTTTATTTTATTAATTACAGTATTACCAATAAAGTGGGAATAGAAAAATTTTAGAAATTAAAATTCTCTCATTATTTAATAGACAATTGAAAAAAAATATTTTATTCAATTTTTATTACCTCTAAGTAAACCGATCGTTAATCTCAACGTTTACTTATTTTTCTATTTAAGTTATTAATGTTTCATTTTTACTATGTCAATCTCTAATGTTTTCAAACTTAAAAAAAAAAAAAAGATTTCCATTAGTTTCATTAAATTTATTTTTTGCTTTTTAATGCTAGTGAATATAATCTACCATCTTAAGTGAGACACTCTACCCATTGACCGAGGTAAATGGGCTACCCACCATTGTAATAGCGCTGCATGACTTACCTATAGTGGAAAGTCACAACTAAATTAAATAAAAATTACATTATTTGGCAATTTTAATGTGGGGGCAAACAACTAAGACTTATTGTTTTTTCTTACCTCCTTTTTCTTTTCTTTTCTTTCCTTTTTTTTTTTTAACTTCTTGTGTTTCTTTTAATTGGTTTTATTGTGTTGTTTAATTATATGTATTGTTTTATTAAATTAATTATTATAGATAAGAAGAGATTGACATATGTCAATGATTACTACAAAAATTTAAGGATCTAATAGAAGAAATAAAATGTTAATGGCTTAAATAAAAAAGTTGATAGATGTTTAGGACTAAAATGTATACTTTTTTTTAAAAAAAATTAAGTATAATTGCTTCTATATATTATTGTAATATAACTTCTAGATTGAATTGTGCTTTATTGTTTCTTTTTCAAGAAATTTCTTAAGAAAGCTAAATAAAGAAAATTTGTTGATCTTTCAAACTATATACGTTACTTAGACAAAAGAAAACTAGATATATCTATACTATTAAACTAAAATAACTTGTTCAAATATATATATATAGTTTAAAGCAAAATAAACTATCACATTTAAATAACTTTTTTTTCCAATAAAGATGAATTTCATTTGTGGGTGAGGTGTTTCGATTGGAGTGGTCATGTGAGTATTATGCAAGTATTGCATTATATGTGGCCTTAAAGAAGTGACATAGAGATGGCGTATAATGGGATTACTAAGATGAGAATGACAAAGAGGAGGAATAGGTAATTTCAAAGTCTTGAATACACATTTGATAAGATAAAGGAGCTTTAGGGGTGTCTTTGCAACTTAAGTAATTGTGATCATTTTCTATCTAAACACTTGTTTGATCTTTGAGAGTAGAGATAGCATGGTGGGGCATCATTTCTTTGATCTTTGGAATTGTGTAAAGTGAGAAAAAATTGCTAAGTATTTATAGACTCTTAAGTCCAATGACATTTGTCAAATCACTTTAGTGATAGACGAATAAGATGACGTATACTCATTCTAAGATTATTTTGGTGAACTTGCTATAAGCTCAAGGCTAATAGCTTTCTCATGAGTGCATAAGCTTGCTAGAGAAAGGTTGGAAACAAATAAACTAGTTCAATTATTCCTGTTCTGAACATATCAAGTCAATTCCTCTTAAATCATCTCAATAGATAGATTGGACTCAATGAGAACTATCAACTAACCCAATAAGTTAAGCCAAATAATTTATAAGCTTCCCCAACATATTAATATAACAATTCTATCCCTCTATATCATTTAATGGAAAATATGACATCAATCACATTTCTTACTAACCATTTGTTTTTTAATGAATACTTTACTCCCTATCTAAAGTTATAATTTCTTTGTTATTTGTAATAGTCTAACTTTTTTCGCTATAAAGGAAACAACAAATAAGATAAGATCATTAAGTGATTTTAGAGGCAATGGATATGTTTAGATAGATGTCGGGTTAAAAGATTGATAATAATAAATCTTGTGTTATATATTTAAAAAATGCATATATGCATTAGAAGAGAGCATTTATGAAGTGTTTAAGATCAACCTAATAATGATATAGGTAAATACTGGGGGCTTTAGTGAAGGAGGAAGAAGGGCTGTCAAGTAATGATCTAAGCTTCATCCTAGAGAATGTAAGGAGGAAATTTACAAGGTGGATGGCAAAATTGCTAAATATGGTAGAAAGGAAGGTTGTAATTTCTTCAATTTTAGAGAGCACAGTGAACTTTTACCAAGTCATGCCACTTTTGATGACTCTAATTGAAAGGTTATAGGGATTTTTTTGTAGAAAAACTTTGCATAGAAAAGGAAGATACATTAGAAAGCATGAGATAAAATTAAAAGAGTAAAAGAGGATGTTTGTTTAAGAATAATGGATTTGAAAGGCAGGAATAAACCTAACATAAGTAAAGTAATATAGGCAATTAGAAGGGAAAAGTTAATATGAACTTAGCTCTTTAGAAGCAAATACCACTTTTAGGGGTTGAAATTTCAAGTGAAAAATGGATCAAAAGTATTTGAACATCTTATAGCTACAAATGATTAGTTAAAGAGAAAATTGGTAATAAAAACAAAGACAAGTAAGATTAATTTTAGATTTAATAGGTGGAATGAAAAGGGGCTAATGAGGCATTGCATATTTGGCCTTTGTTGAGGTAAGGAGAAAAGTTGTCCTTAAATAAAGTTTGAAAGGGATTGAATAATTGGGAAGAGAAGATAATATGTGAAACCTTAGAGAATCAAGCAATTCCTGATATTAAAATTAATCAAGACAACCATTTAAGATCTTAATAAAGTGGAATATAGTACCTTAATTTTTTTTTCAAACCACTAATGTTAAGATTTTCAAGAAACGACTATGGTTCTTGCCCATACCTTGCCACTAAGTTGTAAGGATTGGTGACTTCATAAAGTTAGTTATTAATCTTTATGTAACAAAAATTTTATGTAATCAATTTAGGATCTTCTTAAATTACCTATATATAGTTTTTTTTTTTCCTTTTGAGAGATGTGCACAATCAACTTGTCTAAGGAGCTTTTTTAACTAACTTTTCAAGAAAGTCACCTCAAAAACTTAATCTATAAGGATTAAATTCTTAACTTCTCATAATTTTCCAAAGAAGACCACTAACTAACTTCTCAATAAAACTACTCATCTTACAAATACTTTAACCTACAAGATGAATTAGTTCATAAATTTAGGAAATCTTATCCTAAGATGGCTAAATAAGACTAGAATACCATAGTTGACTTAGTAAATTGAGAATTGATTTGAGTTAACTTGGTCAATACATAAGTTGACTTAAATCAACTTGCTAAAAATAAAGAATTGACTTGAGTTTAACTCTATATTAGATGAGGGAATACTTGAGATGACTTGGGTTTACCAATACAAAGACTTGAGTTGACTTGAGTTAACTAAAGTAAATGCTCAAGTTGACTTAAAAGTCTACTTGAGTAATGACGTAAGTTGACTTGCACACGAAATCAAATAGACTCTACTAATCTCAAACTCATGAGATGAATTTAACAAAAGTCTTGGTAATTTAGACATGTATATCAAAGTTGAATTCTACAAGAGAAACCATAACTTCCACCATATACAAGTTAATGCTAACCCCTTCTTTGTTTCCTTTCACTTCCATTCAACTAATTTAATCATAAACTGAGCCATTTGATGACGGAGAGATCCTTACTTTAACTAAACTATCTTATGAAGGAAGAATGTGAACAAGTGTGAAAGAAAATGTGAGCAGGTGTGAAAGGAAATATGGAGTGTGGATAGGTGGAAAAATAAGTATAAATAAGTAGACTTAATGGATCTGGCTCCAAGTTGAAGATTACAACTTCTATCTTATAAACCTAAAGGTTATTTGTAACTCTTAAGAATTTTTATAAATAGTATCTTTAGAAACTCGATTCGACATTATATTAGATAAAGAAATACATTTAGAAATTAACTTGGAATGTACCCAAATAAGTTCCAAGAGCTAGAGATGACTTAATATATTATAAGTTGAACTAAGTCAACTTAGTCAAAATGAAAGTTGACTTGAGTCAACTAACTCAAGTAGACTAAATAACTTAAGTCTTCTTCTTGACATTCTTGAGAAGACTTGGGTGGACTTGAGTTGCTAAAATTTAAACCCAGGTTGACTTAGGATAGACTTAGTAGATAAGATGCTAAGGATTCATATAAGACTTTTTTGCAATAGACTTGATAGATTTGGCCTAGTAAAGATCAGTTGAACCATCAACTACACTATTTTTTTATTATAACTCCTTACTTAAGAAATCAACCTTATTTTCCTATTTTTACCTAGCAAATAACTCCAAATCTAGTAAAACACTAATTATACAATCAGTACTCCATCCTAAGCATTTCATGGATATTGGATTGGAAAAGTCAAACTCAATTAACTAAAGTCTCCTCAAAGTTGACCTAAGTAAACTTTCATTAAGTAATGGGAAGACTCAAGTAAACTCAATTTGACTTGAGTTAACTCTTTCTTAACTTAATCTAATCTTACCCTGAATAGCAAATCAAACTCTAAAATTACCTAAAACTACTAGTTCTTAGAACATGACCTACAAAACCTTATCTAACAAGTTTGAAATTACTTCCAACTCAGGTCCAATTAGAATTAATTTTCCCCATGAATTATTATCCAAGTCTTAATCACACAAACACTACAAAATGTAAGAGAATTTTATCCAAATGAAACCAGTTCCAAGCATTAAATGATTAGTGTGAAAGACATGCAAAATCTTTCAAAAGAATCTTGAAAATTCCACAACCTTATCTTATCTTATCTTATCTTTAGAAAGTGACCACTCATCATTCCCTAATCTATGACTAGTTGATCTATTCTAGTAAGCCAAATTTTTCTACAAGATAACTTGACCAAATCACTTGAAAATGACTCACATCCAATCAATTCTTCTCACTTTCAAAGATAACATGTAATTTAGGTTGATTTTTCTACATGTTCAACTGATTAAGTCTATGAAAATGACACACTATGATTGATTTTTTTCTCCTTCAATTTGGACGTGCACATTAAGCAAGAATTTTACCACATACCTATCTTATTCTAACTTACCTAAATCTTACCCTATATTATCCACGAAACTTAGAAAATGGCTTACCATTATTACATTATCTGAATCGGTTTCTCCTCTTTCAAATTGGATGAGAACTTGTAACAAATTTCACTCCCATGCTTATTAAATCTAGCCTAGCAAAGAATCTTATCTAAATCTATCCAAACCCTATCTAAATCCATGGATAGTGACATGTTATTATTGCCATCCATGACTGGTTATTCTCCCCTAGGATGTGAAAGCTTAGGTAAGGATTTTATCGACAAAATCATGATTACAAACCAACAAAATGGAATTACTATAAAAGGGTAATGTAATAGTCAAATTTAGGTAAATTTCCTTCTCTTTTCCCTTACATTCACTAGTTATCTTGGTGCATTCACTTTCACCTACCAACTTTCAACAAAGTTCCTACTTGACTCAAAGAAAGACAACAACCATATAGCCCCACACGCTACTTATTTCTTACCTAGAACTAAGAAGAAGGTTCTAAAGAATTGAGGACCGCTCATTCTTGAGTCTAAGGGTAAGGAACTTCAATTTCCTAGAAGTTTTGGTAAGATTTCTTGTTAATTATAGGGTCTTTATCATAGGAATTTCCAAGACTATAAACAAAAAGGTAATCTTTATCCGACCTAATCGTCTTTGTAGCATATTCCTCAAATAGTGTATTAATACTTCTTATTTCCTAAGTTTTGTAGGTTTTCACTACTGTGTAAATCCAAGGGTCATATTTACTCAAAATGTAAGACTATTTCATTATCTTTCTCTCTATATGTATACTAGAATATCTTTTGGAAATATCGTGTTATATTCTAAAATCTTTACTAAAAGATATGAAGTTTTTATATACAAACCTTAAATTCTTACAAAAGTTTAAAGAAAGGATGACAACAAACTTTTTTTTCAAACATTTAGAACCTATTTTGAGCTTATGGCCATTTATGACTTACTTTGATCTAATCCATGACTTTATCCTATTATTAGACCTTTCATTAGAAATATGCTTAACCTTTTTATGCCATTATTTGAAAACAAAACTTATCATAATGAGGACCTAAATAAGGAACCATATACTTAAACTCAAACTCTGGACTAGTGACACATGGACCTAAGCTATTATGACATAAAATCAAAATATTAAAAGATATTTAAAAAAACTACTTTAAGACTTAGGTTATGATCGAGATATTTGTTAGCATATTTTAGTGATAGCTATTCTTATGTGTATATCTTTTTACATTTAATTATTTAGGTATAGTAGATGACTCTATCCCTGATTATAACAATCCTTAAGTCATGGCCAAGTGAGTTCCATCAATGTTTGCCACTTGCTTGTGCTTGTAATGTTAGTTAAACGTAAATTTGGAAGCTAACAATCTTCTTACATGTGATGTGTGTGGTTGACTTGATTACTTGGTTGGAAATGGACTAAAAGGGAAAAATTCTTATGATTGTAATTGTTTGATTGTTAACTGAGTGTTTGAAAATTGGTTGGTCACCTATAAAACTATGGTAAGAAGATCATAGCCTTGACATAAAAATGAATCATGCTCTTATATACCTACTGTTTCCATCATAGTTACACAAGTAATGAAAGAATGTTCTAAGTGAGGGTCTTATTCTAACAATGCAAAAGTAATTCAAGGATCCTCATGTGTTAATAAGAATCCATGTTCATTATCTTGTTTTAGACGCATACATCTAGAGGTGTGCGATAAGGGAAAACATGACTTTCTTTGGTTTCTCTTGAGACTTTTCGTAGAAGATCTTTCTTCCCGTGTGTCGAGTCTAATTTTTAAATTTTCCCATTCCTAATCCGAATCTAGACTAGACCCTATGCTCATCTAATGTAGATTCTCGACTTGAGTTAGGAACTTCGTTCAATTTTGGAGTCGCCACCCAACTGTTGTTGAGAAATATTGAATTAAGACTAAGGGAGCGGATTAGTCTTAATTTGGACCACTAGTCGTTGTGATTTCCTCTTCTCGTTTTTGGTAAAAAGAGGAAAAGGAAAACCAGAGTTTCTAAGTTCTGGAGGCTAACCTATTAAAACCTTACGGTTACCACTTAATCTCCTAAAATTATCTCTATCTAGAAATGTCTTTTATTTTGTTTCTGTTGCCTTTTATTGTGTTTTTGAATGAGTTATTTGAAAAAATGATTTTTTATTTCATTTTATGGGTTGACCCAAATGGGTGCCTATGTACTTGTTATTTAGGATCAAACAAGCCGTAGTTCGCTTTTCCTGAAAATATTTAGTAGGTTTGTGAATTTTAATTTGAAAATCTCTTTTGATTTATGTTTTTAACATTTTTGGGATTTTTCTAAAAAAATCTAAGCCTAAGCTTAATAATTTTATTTTTGAAAATAATTTTTGGGGAAAACATCAATTTTGGATTTATTTGAGAAAATGATTTTTCTAAGTGATAAAACTCATTTTTTTCTATTTTTATAATTTTTGAATTTTTATTAATTTTTGTAATTTTTATGATTTTTTATGATTTTTTATGAGTTTTCATGATTTTTATAATTTTTTTATTTTTTTATATTAATTTTTTTTCATGATTTAAAAATTTTCCTCCTAGATTCTCATCTATCCTATTTTAAAATCTAAAGTTTTATATTATTATTATTATTTTAATATCTTTATTATTTTTTATTTTTATTTTTATTATTTTTAAATTATTAAATCCTAAAAAAAATCTAATTTCATAACATTTTCCTATTTATGGAAATATAAATAAAACATAAATAAATAAATAACTAACAAATAAATAACAAATTAATAAATCAAATAACAAAATAATAAATCAAATAAAAACAAATAAAATAAATAAACAAAATTCGAAAAAATCCGGAAAATCCGACTTACCTAGATCCGGGTCGGTGTGCGGGTCGGGTCGAATCGGGTCGAAGCGGGTCGTGTCGGATCGGTCGGACACGCGGCGGGGAGTGCTCGTTAACAGCATTCCGACGGCCTTTTACAACGGGTGAGGTGTCGAATCCTAGGTTATCGAGGGTGGGGAATCCAATGGCGGTGGTGGTTTACTCCAGAAACTCCTCCTGGTGGTTGCTCAGCTTCAATCGGCGATCGCGGCTTTGATTTCCTTCGGTGGTCTCCGATTCACTCTTTTCTCTTGCTTTTGATATGTGATTTGGCTTCCTCACTTCATCCTCTATTTATAGCATTCGAAATCGAGCTGGATAAGCTCGGATTTCCATCGATCGAGGCAAATCGGATCGACGGTTAAATGAACTAACTCTGATTCGTGTAAATCCCTTGATTTGTTGAGATTTGATTCAAATTGGATGATGTTTATCTCAATTCTGTTGAAGATCTGTTGGATTTGTGCAAAAAATCGAATCGAAACGGCCGAAATTCGAATTTTTCCCCTCGTCGGCGATCTCGGATCGAGGTTGAAGACGATCACGCGCCCGGCGCGTGCGTTCCCTCCAGCCAATCAGATGCTACCACGTGTCCTGGGTAAATGACAAAATCGCAAAACGCGGAAACTGCTTCCCCCGCATTTCGAACCCGCGACCTCGCACCCGTACGCACCCACTTAGCCACGGCTCAGACCAGCTGAGCTAGCCCATTTTCCTGATTTTGTCTATTTCGCAAATTGCATATATGCAATGCGATTTTTTTTATTTTTTTGTATTTTTTGAAATTTCAAAAAATTTGTAAAAATTATTTATTCCTTATTATTGCCATTTCTAAAATCATCTTTCAAAATTGATGTGTTTTCCTATTTATTTTTATTTTTTGAATATTTTTATTATTTTTGCTAAATTAGAGAAAAATTGGAAAAAAATTGGAAAAAAATGAAAATTGATTATTATTAATTATTATTTATTCCTAGGGCAAAAATGGGGTGTTTACAACTGCCCCTCTTTGTAGTAAAGTTTGAAAAACTTAACTACAAAAGATAAGAAAGACGCCATTTTTGGCCTCTTAAATAGATAACGCCTGGTTTGGCTGGTTATCTAGAATTTGGTTTTTTGGTAGGAAAATGCTCCATGAGCTAATAAATCCCACGATTCTGAACGGTCCTAACAATTTAGAGTAATGTTCCCTCCCCCAAAAAGTGCTTTTATGGGCTGACTGATTGGCGATAGGAAACATCTTCAAGTATTGTTTAGGAGTATAGAAGAAATGATGATAGGAAACATTTTATCAAACTAGCAACCTTGAAAAGAAGATTATCTTATGAAGCGCCCTTATGAGCTGGCTACCTGTCAACAGAAGCGTCTGGTTAGACTAGCAACTATTTGAAAAAATACCTCCGAAAAGTTGATGTGGACATCGTGGCGGACACAGGTTGACATACGGGTGGATACACGGTCGTGTATCGTGTCAGATCTTCACAGAAGCTTACACGGGTACAGGCACGGCCAGGGACATGGTCGTGTGTTCTATTAGGATCCTCACAGAAGCATACACGGGTTCGGGGCACGGCCAAGGACACGGCCATGTACTGCGCTCGTCACATGCCTAGAAACATACACGGCCTAGAGGCATGGCCATGTATACGATAGGGAATAGACGTGCGTATTATTATTTATTTCCGCGTGTACATTTATATTTTCCCTTCTTAGATATTTTACGGGGAAGTATATATATACCTTTGTCATAACATTTTAGGGTTACGTTTTATTATATCATTGAAACACTCTTCGAGAGACGGTTTTCTCTTAATCTTCAATTGTGCGCAATTGAGTTAATTCCCGAATAGACTCTGATTCGTCTTTGTTTATTCTTGAGTTCCACTCCTAGAATTGGTCTCAGTTTTACGCTTTCCTCGCTGTGTCAGTTGGTATCAGAGCAAGGCAATTTCCTGTGGAGATGTCGACTAACGATGGTGTCGATGGCAGTCGTGTTCTCGACCTTGATCGGGATGCGGAAGTCCAAGGAGTCAATCAATGGGCTCCAAGGGCAGTGGTTGAAACCATGGAGCAGAGGCTAAGGCGTGTAGAACAACGCCTGGAGGATCTGGTGGCTGCAGTTTGACGCCATGGTGATGGACCACAACGGTCACAGGGGTGTTGTTGGGAATTGACCGGGGGTAGCAGTTGCTCGCGGCGGCCCTATCAATGAATTTGTTGCCGGAAATCAATGGAACCGGAGAATTGATGAAAGCTCTTCTGAGGAAGAGGAAGGATTTATGCAGAGGAGGGGACAACCACCGAGAAGGGGTGGTGTTGGTGGTGGTAGATACCGTGGAGTGGATGACCGGAATGATCGGGCGTATGGTGGCGGGTATCGACGAAACCACCAGGGGTTCGACCATGCTGAAGGCGGAGACTTCCGTCTTAAGGTAGATATTCCTTCTTTTAATGGAAATTTCAATATAGAGGAATTTTTGGATTGGCTGGCGGAAGTTGATAGGTTCTTTGATTATATGGAGGTTCCTGAGGATAAAAGGGTAAGAATGGTTGCTTGTAGACTGAAAGGCGGGGCGTCCGCATGGTGGGATCGGTTGCAAAACCGTAGACAAAGGGAAGGGCGACAACCTATTAGAACATGGTACCGCATGAGAAATCTGTTGCAGAGAGACTTCTTGCCACCCGACTATGAGCAAATTCTTTTCCAACAGTACCAACGGTGCCGACAAGGACAGAGGACGGTGCATGAGTACACCGCTGAATTCATGAGATTAGCAGAGAGGAATGATCTGAGGGAGACTGAGGGTCAACAGGTGGTATGGTTTGTAGACGGGTTGAAGCCTCAGGTTAGAGATAAGATAGGAGTGATGGTGTTCAGAACCGTGAATGAAGCCAAGAACTTGGACCTCCGGGCTGAAATGATGATACAAGAGTAAGAGCGTAAGGTTGGGAGGACGTAAAAGAAATTACACTTACGATAATCCCGGTAGCAGTAGTAGGGTGATTGGTGAAAGACCTAGAGGAGCTGTTGAAAAACCAATGGGAAGCATGGAAAGAAAAGAAGACAAGGCTGAAGGAAAGAGACCATTGGAGAGTAAAGAAGTCCCAAGGCAAAACAATCCATATGCCAAGCCAATATTGGGAAAATGCTATAGATGTAATCAGCCGGGACATCGATCTAATGAATGCCCGAATCGACGAACTGTAGACATTGTCAAAAGGGAAGACGAGGAGGAAGTGTGTTGTGAGCCCGACGACGACGAAGATTACTATGAAGAGGTTGATGATGTGGTGGAGCCTAACTATGTAATTAGAAGGATGATGTTAGCACCGAAACAAGAGGGTATTTCACAGCGACACCAGTTGTTTCGCACTAGGTGCACGATTGGTGGGAGAGTGTTTGACCTAATTGTCGACAATGGGAGCTGTGAGAACATCATCGGAAAGGAGGTCGTGAAGAAACTCCAACTACCGATAGAGAAACATCCGAGTCCTTACACCATCGGATGGATTAAAGCGGCAGAGCGAATAGAGGTGAAAGAGAGATGTCGAGTTCCTTTTTCGATAGGCAAATATCGGGATGAGGTATACTGCGACATCGTCGATATGGACGCGTGTCATTTGTTGTTCGGACAGCCCTGGCAATTTGACGTAGATGCCCAACATGCCGGGAAGGAGAACAAATATAGGTTGGAGAAGGAGGGGGTGAAGTATACGCTACTGCCATTAACGGATAAGCGACCCAAAACCCAAAAGGTGGAAGGAAAATCTTTTCTGATGATCACTCAGTCGAAAAGGGAAATGACCGAGGACATTAAGGAGTCCTGCTTGATGCATGCTTTTGTAGTGAAGAATGCGGGAGAAGACATGAGTAACGTAG
Source organism: Laguncularia racemosa (assembly GCA_037954665.1). Lineage (NCBI taxonomy): Eukaryota > Viridiplantae > Streptophyta > Magnoliopsida > Myrtales > Combretaceae > Laguncularia > Laguncularia racemosa. Next base: position 6,855,937 of record JBBMOL010000016.1, read on the forward strand.
AGACTCCGGAATAAGTGAAGGGATTACTAGAGGAATTTAAAGAAGTAGTTCCGGAAGACTTACCAGAGGGACTACCTCCATTACGAGACATTCAGCATCACATCGACTTGGTGCCTGGAGCTAGTCTTCCTAACCTCCCTTACTACCGGATGAGTCCCAAAGAAATGGAGGTCTTACAGGAGAAGGTCCAAGACTTACTCGACAAAGGATTCATTCGAGATAGCATGAGTCCATGTGCCGTACCAGCACTACTAATGCCTAAGAAGGATGGGAGTTGGAGGATGTGCGTGGACAGCCGGGCGATCAACAAGATCACAATTGGGTATAAATTCCCAATATCTCGCATTGAGGACATGTTGGATCGGTTGAGTGGGGCAGTAGTATTCTCCAAGGTAGATCTCAGAAGCGGGTATCATCAAATTTGGGTCAGACCTGGGGATGAGTGGAAGACCGCCTTCAAGACGAAAGAGGGGTTGTACGAATGGATGGTTATGCCATTCGGACTCAGCAATGCACCGAGTACATTCATGCGCGTGATGAATCAGGTACTTAAATCATTTATAGGTCGGTTCGTTGTTGTATATTTTGATGATATCCTAATATATAGCAAGACTCGGGAAGAACATCTAGTGCACTTGAAGGATGTTTTGACAGTACTGAAAGAGAATAAGCTCTATGCTAATCTCAAGAAATGTGTATTCATGTCACCGAGGCTGCTGTTCTTAGGATTCATAGTGAGTGGAGAAGGGATCACGGTGGATGAGGATAAGGTGCGAGCCATTAGGGATTGGCCTACACCCAAGACCATCACCGAGTTGAGAAGTTTCCTGGGGTTAGCGGGATTCTACAGGCGTTTCATCCGACATTTTAGCACGGTGGCGGCCCCCTTAACTGAGTGCTTAAAGAAAGGAAAGTTTCACTGGGACGGGGAAGCTGAGTCGGGATTCGCAGTGCTCAAAGAGAGACTATGTAGTGCACCGGTGCTAGCCTTACCGGACTTCGACAAACTATTCGAAGTTGACTGTGATGCCAGTGGTGTAGGTATTGGTGCGGTACTCTCTCAGGAGAAGAGACCTGTAGCTTTCCATAGTGAGAAACTCTGCGAGGCCAGGAGAAAATGGTCTACGTACGACAAAGAATTTTATCCCGTGGTTAGAGCCTTGAGGATGTGGGAGCACTATTTGGTTGGCAAAGAGTTTATCTTATACTCAGATTGTGTCGCCTTGAAACACCTGAGCAATCAGACCCGCATTTGCAAAGACATGCACATCAGATGGATACAGTTTTTGCAGAAGTTCCCGTTTCGCCTGATGCATAAATATGGGGTTTAGAACAAGGTGGCCAACGCATTAAGCCGAAGAGCGGATTTGCTAGTGACTATGAGAGCTGAGGTGGTTGGATTTGAGCAGTTGAAGGAACTGTATGAGACGGATGAAGATTTCGGAGTTACCTGGAGAAAATGCACCAATAAGGAACCCAATGACAGTTATTACATCCTGGAGGGTTATTTGATGAGGGGAAACCAATTGTGCATCCCTGAATCCTCCTTGAGAGAGAAGGTGATCAAAGATCTCCATGGAGGGGGATTAGCCGGCCATTTAGGGCGGGACAAAACACTAGCAGCAATAGCTACAAGATACTATTGGCCTCAGTTGAGAAGGGACGTAAGTCGGATAGTGCAACGATGCTACATTTGTCAGACATCAAAGGGACACTCTCAGAACACGGGGCTGTACACTCCGTTACCCGTACCTGAGAATATTTGGGAAGATCTATTCATGGATTTTGTGTTAAGGTTTACCTCGTACCCAATGAGGTGCTGACACTGTTTTGTAGTTGTGGACAGGTTTTCCAAGATGGCTCACTTCATCCCATGTAGGAAGACGACGGATGCCCAAAACGTGGCCAAGCTATTCTTTAAGGAGGTGGTTAGATTACATGGAGTTCCCAAGTCCATCACTTCTGATAGGGACACCCGATTCCTTAGCCATTTCTGGAAGACACTTTGGTACATGTTCAACTTGTCTCTTAACTTCAGTAGCACAACCCACCCCCAAACCGATGGGCAAACCGAAGTGACGAACAAGACCCTTGGAAATCTGATAAGAAGCATCTGTAGAGAGAAGCCAAAACAATGGGACCTGGTTCTGTCTCAAGTAGAGTTCGCCTACAATAACTCCATCCACAGAACTACCGGAAGATTACCCTTTTCAGTGGTCTATACCAAAGCGCCTTCTCACGCTTTGGACTTAGTTCCCTTACCTAAAGGTGTGGAGACCAATGTGGCGGCAAAGCACCTAGCGGAACAGTACCACACAGTGGCTTGGAAGTAAATGAATAAATTGCGAAAGTAAATGAGCAGTATAAGAAAGCCGCCGACAAACATAGGAGGAAGAAGTTGTTCAAGGTGGGAGATCCAGTGATGGTATTCTTAAGGAAGGAACGCTTTCCCGTAGGAACATATAGCAAGTGGCAGCCGAAGAAATATGGGCCCTACAATATTGTCACCAAGATCAATGACAACGCCTATGTGGTTGGACTCCTGGAAAGCATGAAAATCTCCAAGACCTTCAACGTGGTTGATTTTCCCCCATTCTACGCAGATGACGAACCCCTTTATCTAGAAGAGAACTCGGGGTCGAGTTCTTCATTGGTGGGAGAGAATGATGCGGACATCGTGGCGGACACAGGTTGACACACGGGTGGATACACGGTTATGTATCGCGTCAGATCTTCATAGAAGCTTACACGGGTACAGGCACGGCCAGGGACACGACCGTGTGTTCTATCAGGATCCTCACAGAAGCATACACGGGTTCGGGCACAGCCAGGGACACGGCCGTGTATTGCGCTGTCACATGCCTAGAAACATACACAGCCTAGAGGCACGGCCGTGTATACGATAAGGAATAGACGTGAGTATTATTATTTATTTCCGCGTGTACGTTTATATTTTACCTTCTTAGATATTTTAGGGGAAGTATATATATACCTTTGTCATAACATTTTAGGGTTACGTTTTATTATATCATTGAAACACTCTTCGAGAGACGGTTTTCTCTTAATCTTCAATTGTGCGCAATTAAGTTAATTCCCGAATAGACTCTAATTCGTCTTTGTTTATTCTTGAGTTCCAATCCTAGAATTGGTCTCGGTTTTACGCTTTCCTCGCTGTGTCAAAAGTGCTCCTATGAGCTGACTAATCGAGGGAGTCTAGGAAAGTGCCCCTCTTGGGCTAACTAACATTTGATAAAATGTCTCAAAAAGTGCCCCCTATGGGCTGACCTTGAGAACAGATTTTTTAGGAAAGTGCCCCCTATGGGCTGACTAACCTATGATAAAATGTCTCAAAAAGTGCCCCCTATGGGCTGACCTTGAGAACAGATTTTTAGGAAAGTGCTCCTTATGGGCTGACTAACCTATGATAGAAATGTCTCAAAAAGTACCCCCTATGGGCTGACCTTGAGAACAGATGTTTTAGGAAAGTGCCCCCTATGGGCTGACTAACCTATGATATAATGTCTCAAAAAGTGCCCCCTATGGGCTGACCTTGAGAATAGATGTTTTAGGAAAGTGCCCCCTATGGGCTGACTAACTTATGATAGAATGTCTCAAAAAGTGCCCCCTATGGGCTGACCTTGAGAACAGATGTCTTAGGAAAGTGCCCCCTATGGGCTGACTAACCTGTGATAGAATGTCTCAAAAAGTGCCCCCTATGGGCTGACCTTGAGAATAGAGGTTTTAGGAAAGTGCCCCCTATGGGCTGACCTTAAGAACAAATGTTTTAGGAAAGTGCCCCCTACGGGCTGACTAACTTGTGATAGAATGTCTCAAAAAGTGCCCCCTATGGGCTGACCTTGAGAACAGAGGTTTTAGGACAGTGCCTCTCTTGGGCTGACTAACCTATGATAGAATGTCTTAAAAAGTGCCCACTATGGGCTGACCTTGAGAACAGATTTTTTAGGAAAGTGCCCCCTATGGGCTGAACCTCATGAGAACAGATTTTTAGGAAAGTGCTCCTTATGGGCTGACTAACCTATGATAGAAATGTCTCAAAAAGTACCTCCTATGGGCTGACCTTGAGAATAGATGTTTTAGGAAAGTGCCCCCTATGGGCTGACTAACCTATGATATAATGTCTCAAAAAGTGCCCCCTATGGGCTGACCTTGAGAATAGATGTTTTAGGAAAGTGCCCCCTATGGGCTGACTAACTTATGATAGAATGTCTCAAAAAGTGCCCCCTATGGGCTGACCTTGAGAACAAATGTCTTAGGAAAGTGCCCCCTATGGGCTGACTAACCTGTGATAGAATGTCTTAAAAAGTGCCCCCTATGGGCTGACCTTGAGAATAGAGGTTTTAGGAAAGTGCCCCCTACGGGCTGACTAACTTGTGATAGAATGTCTCAAAAAGTGCCCCCTATGGGCTGACCTTGAGAACAGAGGTTTTAGGACAATGCCTCTCTTGGGCTGACTAACCTATGATAGAATGTCTCAAAAAGTGCCCACTATGGGCTGACCTTGAGAACAGATGTTTTAGGAAAGTGCCCCCTATGGGCTGACCTTGAGAATAAGATATTTAGGAAAGTACCCCCTATGGGCTGACTAACCAATGATAGAATGTCTCAAAAAGTGCCCCCTATGGGCTGACCTTGAGAACAAGATCCTTAGGAAAGTGCCCCCTATGGGCTGACTAACCTATGATAGAATGTCTCAAAAAGTGACCCATATGGGCTGACCTTGAGAACAGATATTTAGGAAAGTGTCCCCTATGGGCTGACTAACCTATGATAGAAATATCTCAAAAAGGTGCCCCTATGGGCTGACCTTAAGAGAGAATATTTAGGGAAGTGCCCCTTTTTGGGCTGACTACCCTATTAAAGGGGATGTTTAAACAAGTGCCCCACTATGGGCTGACTCATCTTATGCTTTTTAATATGCTTTCTACTGACTGAGCTAAATGATGTGATGCTTTTCATGATATGATGATAGTTATTCATTTTAATATGCTTGCCAGTTTATCGTGGATGGCAACCAAACAACCGACCCTTCGTGCTGGTTTGCTTCTGCTTCACTTCTTGTCATCTTGACACGGGGTTGAAAATCTTGATGTGCTTTCTTTCTTATGTACACACAGCTCTTTTGACAGTAATGTTACCCTACTAATGCACTATGTTCTAATGCTCAAAAGTAGATAGAACTATATTACCAAATATATTGAGATTCATTATCATTTTAGTGTTTATCTTTCATTGGCGAAGTGGTGGGTAATGTGTTTAGGAGTATTTGTTGTGATGAGAATTGATTGGGATTATTGAGCATTCGGGGATATTAACTTTGCTTGTAAAAAGTAAAAACTCGACTCAACGAAATTTGTATCGAACATTGGCTTTCATAAACATTGGCAAAATTTCAATTCCCTTGCCTAAGGATAGTACATCTTTACAGCATCTGTGTTAATGGGGTCTCTCAATTCCGGACCATCCATTTGAGTCAGTATCAAAGCACCTCCTGACAGAACCTTTTTCACCACATAGGGGCCTTCATAGTTTGGGGTGAATTTTCCTCTGGAGTCTTGGGCATTCGGGAGAACCTTCCTTAGCACCAGATCCCCTTCTTTGAAGTATCGGGGCCTCATTTTCTTGTTAAATGCTTGGGTCATCCTTTGTTGGTAACACTGGCCATGACATAGTGCGGTAAATCTTTTTTCATCAATCAGATTCAGCTGATCAAGCCTCTTCTTTACCCAGTCTGATTCGGTTAGCTGAGTTTCTGACAGAATTCTGAACGATGGTATTTCGACTTCGACTGGTAGCACTGCTTCTGTACCATATACCAATGAATATGGAGTAGCTCCAGTAGATGTTCTTATTGAAGTCCTATAAGCCATGAGAGCAAACGGTAACATTTCGTGCCAATCTTTGTAAGTGGTTGTCATTTTCTCGATGATCTTCTTGATATTCTTGTTAGCTGCTTCTACTGCCCCATTCATCTGAGGTCGGTAGGGAGTTGAATTTCTATGGTTTATGCGGAATTGTTGACATAAACCTGTCATCGATTTGTTATTAAGATTGGTATCGTTGTCGGTGATGATGGACTCAGGAACTCCGTATCGGGCTATTATGTCCCTTTTCAAGAAGCGAACTATTACCCCTTTTGTGACATTGGCATATGACGAAGCTTCGACCCATTTGGTGAAGTAATCAATCGCTACCAGTATGAATCTGTGGCCGTTGGACGCTGTCGGAGTGATTGGGCCAATTATGTCGATTCCCCACATGGAGAAAGGCCATGGTGCTGACAACAAATGTAGCTCGTTGGGCGGAGCATTTATCCGGTTCGCATATACTTGACACAGATGACAATGCTTGACATATTTTATGCAATCTGATTCCATGGTCAACCAATAATATCCTAACCTCATGATTTTTCGGGCCAACATGTAGCCATTCATATGAGGTCCACATACTCCTTCATGTACTTCCTTCATCAGTTCGCATGCTTTATTTTTGTCCACACATCTCAACAAGGTGGTATCAGATGATCTTTTGTAGAGTACAGACCCACTTAGTAAGAAATGGCTTGCTAACATTCTGAGTGTTCTTTGGTCATTCTTGCTAGCCATTTCAAGGTATTTACTTTCTTGGAGGAAGGTCTTGATGTCGTGATACCAGGGCTTGTCATCTTGTATTGTTTTCAATGGTTAAACAGTAGGCGGACCAACTTTCGATATCTATTTTCATCGGTTGGACTTCGGCTCCCCCTGTTACCTGGATCATAGATGCTAGTGTGGCTAGTGCATCTGCAAACTAATTCTGAGTTCTCGGGATGTATGTGAAAGAGATTGCCTTGAATCCTTCAATTAGCTCTATCAAGTGTTGATGATATGATACCAGTTTAGGGTCTTTAGTCTTGTATTCTCCTTTTGTCTGTAGTATGATGAGCGACGAATCTCTGTATACTTCTAATTCGCGGATTTCCATTTGGCAGACCATTTTGAGGCTAAGAATGCATGCCTCATATTCCACGATATTATTGGTATAGGGAAATGTAAGTCGTGTCGCTGCAGGGAATTGAGTGCCATCTGGGGATATCAATACTGCCCTAACTCCGCAATCGAATACGTTGGCGGCTCCATCGAAAAACAGTTTCCATTTCGGGTTCTGCTCTATCCCAAAGTCTTCTACTGGTATATCTTCCACTGTTAATATATTTTCATCCGGGAATTGGGCTTGTAGTTCTTGGGAATCTGTCTTGACAGGGTGTTCTGCTAATTGGTCGGCTAAGGCTTGCCCTTTCATCGAGTTCTGATTTATGTATGTGATGTCAAACTCGGATAGGAGCATTTGCCATTTAAAGATTCTCCCTATCAAAGATGGTTTCTCTGCCAAGTATTTCAAGGGATCATGCTTTGTCAGTAGCTCAATATGATAGTAAAGGGTGTATTGCCTTAGCCGATGCATGACCCAAATTAGAGCACAACAAGTCTTCTCCACCTCTGAGTACCTCTGTTCCCCTTCTGTGAATTTCTTGCTCAAGTAATATATGGAACGCTCCCTTCCCTCGTCATCTTTCTGCCCCAATGCGCATCCCATGGATTCAGGGAGTATAGTAAGGTATAAGAATAAGGGCTTCCCTTGCTTCGGGACTATCAAGACCGGAGGTTTTATAAGATAGTCTTTGATCGTCCTGAATGCTTCTTCGCATTCGTCGTCCCATTCTATTGTGGCATTCTTCTTCAACAGACGGAAAAGTGGCCGGCATTTGTCAATGAGTTGTGAGATAAAACGAGCTATATAATTTAATCTTCCCAACAAGCTTCTTACTTCTTTAACGGAGCGTAGGAAAGGTAACTCTAATATAGACTTTACCTTGTCAGGGTCGATTTTAATGCCTTCCTGGCTTATGACAAACCCCAACAATTTCCCCGTTGTGACCTCGAAAGTACATTTCTCTGGGTTTAACTTGAGCTGGAATTTTCTCAGTCGTTTAAACAATTTTCTCAGGATATCTATATGGCTTTCTCCTTCTTTAGATTTGGCTATCATGTCGTCAACATATACTTCAACCTCTCGATGCATCATGTCGTGAAGTATTGCGACCATGGCTCTTTGATATGTTGCCCCGGCGTTCTTCAAACCGAAGGGCATGACTTTGTAACAAAAAGTTCCCCATGTTGTGATGAAATTCGTTTTGGTTTTATCTTCTTCAGCCATTTTTATTTGATTATATCCTAAGAAACCGTCCATGAATGAGAAAAGATGGTTTCCTGCAGTGTTGTCTATTAGAACATCAATGTGAGGTAGGGGGAAGTTATCCTTTGGCGTAGCTTAGTTTAAGTCCCAGAAGTCTACGCATATGCGTACTTTTCCGTTCTTTTTCATAACGGGGACTATATTTGCTACCCATTCTGGGTAGTCGGATATTTCGATGAACCTTATTTCTAGCAGTTTCTTGAACTTCCTCCTTAATCTTTAGCAAGATGTCAGGCCTAAATCTTCTCAGTTTTTGTTTTTTAGGTTTGACATCTTCCTTTGTAGGAAGCTTATGAACCACTATTGATTGGTCTAGTCCTGGCATGTCAACATATGACCAGGCAAACACATTCGCGTATTCTGTTAATAGCTCGGTTATCTCACATTTTTGCTCAGCACTCAAACTGGTCCCGATTTTGAGGTTTTTAGGGTTTTCCATGCTTCCTAGATTTACTGTCTCCACCGGCTCGTCGATCGAAATTCCGCTTTGTTCATGTTTTTGCCAATTTTCTTGTATTATTTTGTGGTCAAGGATATCGCCTTCAACAACTGACCCAGCAACATTGGAAACGATATCAGCTTTTTTATTTTCTACCTGCACGAAATATCCCTGATGTTCGATGGTAGGAGATCTGGGTAAAGTAAAAATGAAAGCATATATATAAGAAGAAAAACAGACTGTAATTGAATTGATAAAGAGTCTCAAAAATTTGTTCAATAACTATTCTCTACTTTTGAGCTAACCTAGAGCTATTGATAGGATAACAAAACCAATTGTTCAGAGCTGGATGCTGGTTGGACGTGCGGGGGGTTAGTTTCCCTTTGCTGGCGTCACCTTCGTTTATTCGAAGCTCTTGAACGATATTTGCCTTTCAGAAAGATTGTTGGAGAGGTGGGATGCACATCTGGGTGTTGATCGGCTTCCCCTTCATTCTGCCTTTAACACCTCTTGCTTGTGCTTCTTCTTCGGCTGTGGGAACATACCCTAGTCCAAACGTCCCTTGCTGCCCCTCTTTAAACTGAAGGCCCTCCTTGTTGGTCACTACGTTCACTTCATTGAAAATTTGTAGTCCCAGGTCTTCTGAACCTTCCTCCCCGATATATTGTATGGCAGTCTCTTTGTATATGGCGTAATCCTGCTCGCCGAGTACAGTGACTATCTGCCCGTTTGCAATGAATTTGACCCTTTGGTGGAGACTAGAGGGGATGGCTCCAGCAGCATGTATCCAGGGTCTTCCCAAGAGTAGGTTGAAAGATCTTGGGATATCGAGGACCTAGAAAGATATGTGGAATACTTGTGGACCAATCTCCACCGGTAGGTTTATCTCCCCTACTATATCTCTTTTTGACCCATCAAAAGCTTCGACCACCGTTGAGCTAGGTGTTATATTGCTTGGATCGACCCCCGATAAGTCGAGAGTTGCCAATGGGCAAATTTTGAGGGACGATCCGTTATCGATGAGTACCCGGGAGACAATGGTGTCATTGCACCTGACCACTATGAATAGCGGTTTGGTATGTTGGTCTCCCTCTTCTCCTAGCTCTTCCGGAGAGAAAGATATCTGGTCCATTGTAAAAATAGAGTCTGCCACATGACTTATCTTGTCTGTAGCGATGCCTTCTGGGACCTGAATCTATTTGAGCACTTTAAAGAGTGCTTCCCTGTGGGGCTCGGATTCTGTAAGAAGGCCCATGAGTGATATTTGTGTTAGATCTTTATTTAGTTGTTCCATTATCTTGTATTCACTTGCCTTGACCATCTTTGTAAACGCAGCGAGTCCCTCTTCCTCTTCCTCTCCTTTCTCCACGTTGGGCTCTTCAGTCGGGCTTTTATACTTTGGATCGTATATTCTCCCAGAGCGGGTGATTCCTCCCACCATAGGAGGTTGCTCTTGTTCAATGGCCCGATAGCCGAAAGGTGCAGCCTTGTAACTTTCTGCCGGTATCGGAACATTAAATACATATCTTTTCCTTGGGATCTGTATCTCAACTGGTTATCCCTCATAGCACTTTACAACCCTAGGCTTCTGATGAGAGTTGATCATGTTTATAATCTTTTCCTCTTCCTTTGGAGGGTTGTCTTCCTTCTCAAATTCCGGCCCCCATCCGCTAGGCGGCCCATACTCAGTTGGGGTGTAGGAATAGCTTACCAAGTATTCGAACCTCCCGTGTGATTCTCCTAAAGTGTCGACTGTTGGATCTCCGGCTAACCACCTTCTTTTAATGTGTGCTTTTGGTGCTTCTTCTGGCGCTTGATGGGGTTGCTTCTTCTGTTGGTCCTTCGTCTTCTGCTTAGGGGCTTCCTTGGGAGTTGACTCCTCAGATGTGATCATGTTAATGGTGGGCTTATGATTGGGCAGCGGGTTGGTGTTGACATTGGGTGCTGGGGTGTTCACAAAATCCAGCTGTATGATTCCTGCATCGATTAAGACTTGGATCTTGTGCCGGAGCCTCCAGCACCTATCTGTAGAATGCCACTCCTGACCCATATGGTAGTCACACTTGAGGCTTGAGTCGAAATTCTTGGGCTTGTACCGGTCGTTGGGGATCTCGAAGTTGATCAAGTTGTCTGCCCTCAACCGAGCAAAGACCTGACTGAGCGGTATGGGGATTGGAGTGAACTGCCTTGGGACCCTGGTGGCCTGGGTATGACCTATCGTGGATTGTTGGGCTGAGGTACTCATGGTCTGGAATGTCACATGAGTCCCAGCTTTTTCTGCCTTACCGAAATGGACTGTGCTGACGGTAGACTCCTTAACTCTATTTCCTTCTAAGGGCCTTTGTGTTGGTGTAACCCTGGGAGGATCCATTGTTTGGAGTCTGTCGGTGGTGATGGCATTTTCAATCCGACATCCTGCAGCTACCACCTCTGCAAAGCTGGATGAGGTCTGGCCTTACCAGATGTGAAAAGTAGGTCTTGTCCAGGGTGTTGACAAATATGGATGTCAACTCCTTCTCAGAGATTGGGATTGCTACTCTGGCGGCCTAGGCTCTCCAGCGCTGGGCATATTCCCTAAACGGCTCAGTATGTCTTTTCCGTAGACTTCCCAGATCAATCACAGATGGGGCGACTTCAATATTGAACTTGTACTGGTCATAGAATGCCCGAGCTAGCTTTTCCCAAGTGTTGACACTGTTGAAGTCCAGGTGGGCGTACCAGACTAATGCAGGGCCTGTGAGGCTGTCTTGGAAGGTCTGGATCATGAGTTGGTCGTATTGAGCATACTTGCTCATCTTTCGGGCATATAGCCTGGTATGCATTTTGGGGCACCCGGTCCCATCGTATTTTTCAAACTCTGGGGTCTTGAACTTCTCAGGGTATACCTCTTTCTGTACACTGGCAGACTGGTGATCCCGACCTGCTCGAAACCATCAGGACCCTCGATTGTTTTCATCTTATCATGGAGCTGCTGGAAGAGTCTCTTCTCCATCTCCTTCTGTCTCTCTTCCATCTCTCTTTTCAGGTCATCAGAGGTTGGCCCCTGGTTGATCTTTGGCTCATATTCAAAAGCCGGGTTGAGGTGGGAATTGATTTCTTCATACTCCGGAGGCTGTCCCTCCACTGCTTTCCCTTTCCTGGCCCCTAAATGTTCTTCCTGGGTTGGCTGAGTGGTGCGAAGGAGGCCGATGCTTTCAGTTAGGAGGTGGACCTGGGCAGCCAATTGTTGGACTGTTTGTTCTAGAGATACGATCCTGGAGTCTGAGGCAGCTTCAGCATTTGTGTTGTTGCAGTTGTCGCTACTGTTGGCCATTTTTGTTCTTGAACGTGTGTGAATTGGGCTTCTGGAAGGATTCGGTTGCTTGGGAGCTATCTTGATACCTAGCACACATTTTGTTTTTTCTTTAGTAAAATGTATGCAAGATGCTATGCATGTGTCACACGGATGCTTAAAAAAGTAAAAAGGGTTGACAATTGATTGACGATGTAATATTGAAACTTTTACTTTTATTAATATTGGAAATTTTGGAGTTCGATAATCAAATATTACAAATGATAATCTATTTCCTAGCTCTTTTAGTCTTCTGTTGTGGAGGCTCAGACTTCCCGTTGATGACGGCTTCCAGTTCTTCAACTCTGGCTTTGGTCTTTTCTAGCTGGGCTTCCAAGGCTTTGTTCCTTTGGTCGGATTCCTTGAATCGTCCTTTCCAGATGTCTTTCTTATAATCTGCAGCTTCAAAGTATACCTCCATCCGGGCCTTGACCTGCTCTAGGTAGATTTTTAGCTCTGGATTTACTTTGTCTGGCCTCAGTTGAGTGACGTCTGGAACCCGGTATGCTCTTTCCCCTATCTGGTACAGCTGGCGAATTACAAACTCTCTGGTGGCTCGATGCTTTCCCACTTTGCCATCTAGCTCCCCAAGGTCTACATTCGGACTTTCAACTCTTGCTTCCCAAAGTGCTTTGACCTCTGCCAGCTTAGCAAACTTTTCAGCTACCAGCAGGTTCGGATCTTAGTACTCGAAGGTGACTACTTCCAGTGAGGGCCGATAAACTATGTCTTGGATAGTACCAAACTGGCGGACCACTAAATTGGGGTGATATCCAATATATCCATTAATTCCGATCAAAGGTACGGCTTGAAAATTACTGCAGGTCAAAATAATTTTGTTGCAGCAACTCCACCTGGCCGTCCACAGAATATCCTCGGCACTGAGGCTTCTAAGCACTTTTACCCAACTGTGGCTAGTAAGGTCGTCAGGTAGCTTTATCTTTTCTATGCACGAATCTACAAGGTCCACCTGCTGGGCTAAGGTTTTCCGGACCATGTTCAGCCCGAAACACTTAAGGTGGCTTATGAACCATATCAGCATAAGTTAGATGCTTGAGCGGAGGATCCCATGGCCTTTCTTCTTGAGGAAGTTCAAGTTTCGAATCTGTTCAGCCAATAGAGCCGGGATGAAAGATCTTCCTTCCAGGAATTGGGTCACCAGCTCTACAACCCGGTAGTGAACATAGAAAGTTCCGATGGGGAATAGTATGGTGGCGAAAGCTGTCAAGATGAAAGCATTCACCCTTCTCTGTCTATAAGTCTTGGGGTCCACACACAGTATGTCTTTTCTATCCCCATTATCTTCTTGGGCAATGAACCAGGCTTCCAAATCGTCCATCCGTATGCAGTATCCATTATAGTCTGCTAAGGCTTTGTTGACTGCCGCTTTGCGGATGCCTAGTAGTCTGCTGAAGGTACCGGCTGGCCCGGCCTCGAGATCTGGCATATAGATTTGATCAGTCAGTGCTGGAGCCTGTAGCAGCTGGGTGTACTCTTCCAGGGTAGGGGTGATCTCATGCGGCCCGATAAAGAAAGCTGCGGGCTCGATTTCCCATAATTGGAGCATGGCCCGTACCAAAAGCAGATTCACCTCTATTTTTGTTAGTGAGAGGATGGGGCCTATCTTTTGCTGGATGAAGGCTTGCTCCTCTGGGTTATACAAGGTAAACCAATGGTCCAGTATCAACTTTGGGTCCAAAGGTTTGTACACCCGAATTTCTTTGCGAAGTATATGGTCGACTGCGGTGCTAGCCATCTATTATAACAAGAAATTTTCCTAATTACAACCAGAACTATAACATTACAGGGAAATTGATCTGAACTCCATTGAATAAAACAACAAATATTACATCATCGACAATTGTCAACCCATGATGTTTATGTATGCAAATAGGTTGGTTCTAACTGGTCTCCAAGTTTTATGGCCTCCCGCATTCTCGGAGAAATGGATCTCAGGCCATATCGAAGCATTGGGTGGGGTAGCCTAATCGGTCCCGAACGGTGATCAACTCACTTCGCCCAAAACCTACACAATGGCTCCCCGTCTTAGGGTTCTAGGATGGTCCGGGTTCGACCGCATCTATTCACATGAACACATGCGTGCATGCAGACCCTATAGTAAAGAAAGCTAAACCTAGCTAATCCCTAAAAAGTTAGCAACAGGATAATAATTGAAAGACATTTCTTTAAGAGAACAATTCGAAGAGATTCAAGTGGCTAGCCTACTGGCATGGGTCCCCAATGGAGTCGCCATCCTGTCGAGTTCAATTTTTGAATTTTCCCATTCCTAATCCGATCTAGACTAAACTCTATGCTCATCTAATATAGATCCTCGACTTGAGTTAGGAACTTCGTTCAATTTTGGAGTCGCTACCCAACTGTTGTTAGGAAATATTGAATTAAGACTAAAGGAGCGGATTAGTCTTAATTTGGACCACTAGTCTTCGTGATTTCCTCTTCTCGTTTTTGGTGAAAAGAGGAAAAGGAAAACCAGAGTTTCTAAGTTTGGAGGCTAACCTATTAAAACCTTACGGTTACCACCTAATCTCCTAAAATTATCTCTATCTAGAAATGTCTTTTATTTTGTTTATGTTGTCTTTTATTGTGTTTTTGAATGAGTTATTTGAAAAAGTGATTTTTTATTTCATTTTATGGGTTGACCCAAATGGGTGCCTACGTACCTGTTATTCAGGATCAAACAAGCCGTAGTTCGCTTTTCCTGAAAATATTTAGTGGGTTTGTGAATTTTAATTTGAAAATCTCTTTTGATTTATGTTTTTAACATTTTTGGGATTTTTCTAAAAAAATCTAAGCTTAAGCTTAATAATTTTATTTTTGAAAATAATTTTTGGGGAAAACATCAATTTTGGATTTATTTGAGAAAATGATTTTTCTAAGTGATAAAACTCATTTTTTTTCTATTTTTATGATTTTTGAATTTTTATTAATTTTTGTAATTTTTATGATTTTTTATGAGTTTTCATGATTTTTATAATTTTTTTATTTTTTTATAATTTTTTATATTAATTTTTTTTCATGATTTAAAAATTTTCCTCCTAGATTCTCATCTATCCTATTTCAAAATCTAAATTATTATTATTATTATTATTTTAATATCTTTATTATTTTTCTACATTTTTATTATTTTTTATTTTTATTTTTATTTTTTAAAATTATTAAATCCTAAAAAAATCTAATTTCTAACATTTTCCTATTTATGGAAATATAATAAAACATAAATAAATAAATAAATAAATAACTAATAAATAAATAACAAATTAATAAATCAAATAACAAATTAATAAAGCAAATAAAAACAAATAAAATAAATAAACAAAATTCGAAAAAATCCGGAAAATCCGACTTACCTGGATCTGGGTTGGTGCGCGGGTCGGGTCGGTCGAGTCGAATTGGGTCGGGTCGGATCGGTCGGACACGGCGGCGGGGAGTGCTCGTTGACGGCGTTCCGGTGGCCTTTTGCAACGGGTGAGGTATCGAATCCTAGGTTATCGAGGGTGAGGAATCCAATGGTGGTGGCGGTTGCTCAGCTTCGATCGGCAGTTGCAGCTTTGATTTCCTCCGGTGGTCTCCGATTCACTCTTTTCTCTCGCTTTTGATCTGTGATTTGGCTTCCTCACTTCATCCTCTATTTATAGTGTAAACACCCCATTTTTGCCCTATGAGTCAATAATACTAAAAAAAATAATCAATTTTTTATTTTTCCCAATTTTCCTCTAATTTAGCATAAATAGTAAAAATATTCAAAAAATAAGAATAAATAGGAAAACACATCAATTTTGAAAAATGATTTCAGAAATAGTAATAATAGGGGATAAATAATTTTTACAAATTTTAGAAATTTCAAAAAAATAAAAAAAAATGGAAACACCGCATTGCATATATGCAATTTGCGATACAAAGAAAATCGGGAAAATGGGCCAGCTCAGCTGGCTCGTGCGTGCATGTTGGGACCGTGTGAAGGCTGAAGGTCGCGAGTTCGAATCCCCCCGCGTGCGCTCGGCAAAAATTTTTCCTTCTTTTCCCTGGAGCTGCTACGTAGCAGCATGTGATTGGCCGAGAGGAAACACGTGCCTCGCACGTGGTTGTCTTCTTCCTCGAACCCAGCCGGAGAAAAAATCCAGCAGAAGTCCGATAAGGTTGAAATTGCTGGATTTCTTCGAATCTTTTTGGATTTCAATAAATCTAAAACCGAATTATCCAGATAAATTACAAGATTACAACAAATCGACATCAAATAGGTTGGATAGAATCAAATCTAAAAAACGGAAAAATATGGGTTTATCCAAATCGGCCGATTCAAGCTTATCCAAGAGGATTTCTGGACGCCTATAAATAGAGGAGGAGGTGAGGAAGCCAAAGCACGAATCACAATTGAGAGAAAGTGAGGAAAGAGTGCAAATCGGAGAGTATCGGAGGAGACCTAAAACCGCGAAGCACCGGCCGGAGTTGAACCACCACCAGGAGGCGATCTGGGAGCAAACCACCGCCACCATTGGATTCAGTAACCTTGAGAAGCTAGGATTCGACACCTCACCCGCTGCAAAAGGCCACCGGAACGCCGTGAGCGAGCCTTCCTCGCCGCCGTGTCCGATCGACCCGACCCGACCCGATTCGACCCGACCGACCCGACCCGCGCACCGACTCGGATCCAGGTAAGTCGGATTTTCCGAATTTTTTTTATTTAATTAATTTATTACTTGTTATGTAGTTATTTATTTATTTGTTTATGTTTTATTTTTAATAAATAGGAAAATGTAGAAATTAGATTTTTCTAGAATTTAATAATGTAGAAAAATAATAAAAAAATAATAAATAGATAAATAAAAAATAAAAAATAATAATAAAATATAGAAAAATAATAAAAACATTAGGAAAATAATAATAAAATTTTAGATGTCAAAATAGGATCGATAATAAACCAAAAATTCCCAAAAATCATGAAAATCAACAAAAATTCCCAAAAATCACAAAAATCCCCAAAAATCTCAAAAATAACAAAAAAATCATAAAAAAATTCAAAAATTATAAAAGAATCATAAAAAATGAGTTTTAGCACTTAGAAAAATCCTTTTCTTCAAATAAATCCAAAATTGATGTTTTTTCCCTAAAAATCATTTTCAAAATTAGATTAAAGCTTAGGCTTAGAATTTTTTAAATCCCAAAAATGGTAAGAACATAAAGCAAAAGAGATTTCAAAATTAAAATTCACAAACAAACTTAAAGTTTTCAGAAAAGCGAACTACGGCTTGTTTGATCCTGAGTAGCAGGTACGTAGGCACCCATCCGGGTCAACCCATAAAATTAATGAAAAATCCTTTTCTTAAAATAATTCAAAAACATAATAAAAGTAACAGAAACACAATAAAAAACATTTCTAAATAGGAATAATTCTAGGAGATTAGGTGGTAACCGTAAAGGTTTTAATAGGTTAGCCTCCGGACTTAGAAACTCTGGTTTTCCCTTTTCCTCTTTTCACAAAAACGAGAAGAGGAAATCACGACGACTAGTGGTCCAAATTAAGACTAATCCGCTCCTTTAGTCTTAATTCAATTTTTCCCAACAATAGTTGGGTGGCGACTCCAAAATCAAACGAAATTCCTAACTCAAGTCGAGGATCTACGTTAGATGAGCATAGGGTCTAGTCTAGATCGGATTAGGAATGGGAATTCAAAAATTAGACTCGACAGGATGGCGACTCCACTGGGGACCCATGCCAGTAGGCTAGCCACCTGGATCTCTCCGAGTTGTTATCTTTAAGAAATGTGTTTCAATTATTACTCTGTTACTAACTTTTCAGGATTTAGTTAGATTTTAGTTTCTTTACTGTGGGGGTTTGCATGCATACATATGTTTGTGTGAGTAGATGCGGTCGAACCCGGACCGTCCTAGAAACCTAAGACGGGGAGCCATTGTGTAGGTTTCGGGCGAAGTGAGTTGATTCACCGTTCGGGACCGATTAGGCTACCCCACCCTATGCTTTGATATGGCCTGAGATCCATTTCTTCGAGAATGTGGGAGGCCATAGAGCTCGGGAACCAATTAGAACCAACCGACTTGCATACATAACATCATAAGGGGTTGACAATTGGATGACATTGTAATGGTTTGTTATTTTTGTCTTTGGAGTTCAGGACCATTTCCCTGTAATGTTTTCATAGTTCTATTTGTAACTAGGCTGTTTTTATTGTAATAGATGGCTAGCAGTGCAGTCGACCGCCTCCTCCGCAAAGAAATTCGAGTGTACAAACCCTTGGACCCAAAGTTGGTACTGGACCATTGGTTTACTTTGTACAACCCAGAGGAGCAGGCCTTCATCCAGCAAAAGATCGGCCCCATCCTCTCACTGACAAAGATTGAGGTAAATCTGCCTTTAGTCCGGGCCATGCTTCAATTATGGGAAATTGAGCCTGCCGCCTTCTTTATTGGGCCGCATGAGATTACCCCTACCCTGGAGGAATACACTTAGCTGCTACAAGCACGAGCACTAACCGATCAGATCTACATTCCAGACCTAGAGGCCGGGCCAGCCGGTACCTTAGCAGATTACTAGGCATCCAGAAGACAGCAATCAACAAAGCCCTGGCGGACTGTAATGGATATTGCATACGCATGGATGACTTAGAGGCCTGGTTCATCGCCCGAGAGGACAATGGGGATAGAAAGGACATCCTATGTGGGGACCCTAAGACTTACAGACAGAGAAGGGTGAACGCTTTCATCTTGACAGCCTTCGCCACCATATTGTTCCCCACCGGGACCTTCTATATTCACTACCGGGTTGCAGAGCTGGTGACCCAATTCCTGGAGGGAAGATCTTACATCCCGGCTTTACTAGCTGAACAGATTCGGAATTTGAATTTCCTCAAGAAGAAAGGCCATGGGATCCTTCGCTCAAGCCTCAACCTGCTGTTAATATGGTTTGTAAGCCATCTCAAGTGCTTCGGGTTAAACATGGTCAGGAAAACCCTAGCCCAACAGGTGGATCTGGTGGATTCATGTGTAGAAAAGGTAAAGCTACCCGACGACCTTACCAGCCACAGTTGGGTAGAGCTGCTTAAGAGCTTCAGTGCCTTTAATCGGAATCAGCGGATGTATCGGATATCACCCAAACTCAGTGGTCCGCCAGTTCGGCACTATCCAAGATATCGTTTATTGGCCCTCGGTACAAGCAGTTACCTTTGATTATCAAGATCCGAACCTGTTAGTAGCTGAGAAGTTTGTGAAGCTGGCAGAGGTCAAAGCACTTTGGGAAGCCAGAATTGAAAGCCCGAATGTGGACCTCAGGGAATTAGATGGCGAAGTGGGAAAGCACCGAGCCACCAGAGAATTTGTAATCCACCAGCTATACCAGACAGGGGAAAGAGCATATCGGGTTCCAGACGTCACCCAACCAAGACCAGACAAGATCAATCCAGAGACAGAAGTATACCTGGAGCAGGTCAGGGCCCGAATGGAGGTATACTTTGAAGCTGCGGATCATAAGAAAGACATCTGGAAGGGACGTTTCAAAGAATCCGATCAAAGGAACAAGGCCTTAGAAGCACAATTGGAAAATGCCAAGCTAAAGTCAAGGAATTGGAAGCCGTCATCAGTGGGAAATCTGAGCCTCCACAACAGAAGACTAAAAGAATTAGGAAGTAGATCTTTATTTGTAATATTTCATTTTGAACTCCAGAATTCTCAATATTAATAAAAGTAAATTTTCAATATTACATTGTCAATCAGTTGTCAACCCTTTTACTTTTAGCATCCGCGTGACACATGCATATCATTCGTGCATTCATTACACTAAAAGCAAAACAAAATGCGAATCTAGGTATCAAAATAGCTTCCAGACAATCGAACCCTCCTCGAAGCCCAGTTCTCACGCGCTCAAGAACAAAAATGGCCAACAGTAGTGACAACCGCAACAACACCAATGCTGAAGCTGCCTCGGACTCTAGGATCATATCCCTAGAACAAACAGTCCAACAACTGGCTGCCCAAGTTCACCTCTTAACTGAAAGCATCGGCCTCCTGCGCAACACTCAGCCAACCCAGGAAGAGTATTCAGGGGCCAGAAAGGGGAAAGCAGTGGAGGGACAGCCTCCGGAATATGAAGAGATCAATTCCCACCTTAACCCGGCCTTTGAATATGAGCCAAAGGTCAACCAGGGGCCGACCTCTGATGACCTGAAAAAGGAGATGGAAGAGAGGCAGAAGGAGATGGAGAAACGACTCTTCCAGCAGCTCCATGACAAGATGAGAACCATCGAAGGCCCTGACGGTTTTGAACAGGCCGGAATCACCAACCTGCCAGCATACAGAGAAGAGGCATACCCGAGAAGTTCAAGACCCCAGAGTTCGAAAAGTATGATGGGACCGGCTGCCCCAAAATGCATACCAGGCTATATGCCCGGAAAATGAGTAAGTATGCTCAATACGACCAGCTCATGCTTCAGACATTCCAAGACAGCCTCACAGGCCCTGCACTGGTCTGGTATGCCCACCTGGACTTCAACATTGTCAACACTTGGGAGAAGCTAGCCCGGGCGTTTTATGACCAATATAAGTTCAATATTGAAGTCGCCCCATCTGTAATCGACCTGGGAAGTCTTCGGAAGAGACATGCTGAGTCGTTTAAAGAATATGCTCAGCGTTGGAGAGCCCAGGCCGCTAGGGTAGCAACCCCGATGTCAGAGAAGGAATTGACATCCATATTTGTCAATACCCTGGACAAGACCTACTTTTCACATCTAGTAGGCCAAACCTCCTCCAGTTTTGCAGAGTTGGTGGTTGCGGGCTGGAGGATTGAGAACGCCATCACCACCGCTAGACTCTAAACAATGGAGCCTCCTAGGGTCACTCCGACACAAAGGCCTGTGGGAGGAAACAGAGCTAAAGAGTCCACTGTTAGCACGGTCCACTCCGGTAAAGCAGAAAAGGCCGGGACTCGTGTTACATTTCAGACCACGAGTACCCCAGTCCAGCAAACCACGACGGGTCAAACTCAGGCTGTCAGGGTCCCAAGGCAGTTCACTCCAATCCCCATCCCACTCATCATGTCTTCGCTCGGTTGAGGGCAGACAACTTGATTAGTTTCGAGATCCCCAACGACCGGTACAAGCCCAAGAACTTTGACTCAAATCTCAAGTGTGACTACCACATGGGTCAGGAGGGGCATTCCACAGATAGGTGCTGGAGGCTCCGACACAAAATCCAAGATTTAATTGATGCAGGAATCATACAATTGGATTTCGTGAACACGCCAGCACCCAATGTCAACACCAACCCCCTGCCCAATCACAGGCCCGCCATTAATATGATTACATCTGAGGAGTCGGTTCCCAAAGAAGCCCTGAAGACCGAACCACAAAAGAAGCAATCTCGCCAAGCTCCAGAACAGACTCCAAAAACACACATTAAAAGAAGGTGGTCAGCTGGAGACCCAACGGTCGGCACTTTGGGGGAATCACACGGGAGATTTCAGTACTTAGTGAATTATTCTTATACCCTGACTGAGCAAGGGCCACCTAGCGGATGGGGACCGGAGTTTGAGAAGGAGGACAACCCGGCAAAGGAAGAGGGGAAGACTGTCCACATGATCAACTTTACCAGAAGCCCAGGGTTATACAGTGCTATGAGGGACAATCAACCGAGGTACAAATCCCAAGAAAAAGATATGTATTCAATGTCCCAATACCGGCAGAGAATTACAAGGCTGCACCGTTCGACTATCGGGCCCTCGAATAAGAGCGACCTCCTATAGTGGGAGGCATCACCCGCTCTGGGAGATTATATGATCCAAAGTATAAGAGCCCGACTGAAGAGCCCACCGTGGAAAAAGGGGAAGAAGAGGAAGAGGGACTTGCTGCGTTCACGAAGATGGTTAAGGCTAGTGAATACAAGATCATGGAACAATTAAATAAAGTTCCAGCACAGATATCGCTCATAGGCCTTCTCACAACATCCGAACCTCACAGGGAAGCACTCTTTAAAGTGCTGAAAAAGATTCAGGTCCCGGAAGGTATCGCTACAGACAAATTGGGTCACGTGGCGGACTCCATTTTTGCAATGGACCAAATATCCTTCTCTCCGGAAGAGCTAGGGGAAGAGGGAGACCAACATACCAAACCACTATTCGTAGTGGTCAGGTGCAATGACACCATTGTCTCCCGGGTACTTATCGATAACGGATCATCTCTCAACGTTTGCCCATTGGCAACGCTCGACTTATTGGGGGTCGATCCAAGCAATATAAAACCCAGCTCCACAGTGGTCAGAGCTTTTGACGAGTCCAAAAGAGACATAATAGGGGAGGTGAGCCTATCGGTGGAAATTGGTCCACAAACATTCCACATCTCCTTCCAGGTCCTTGATATCCCAAGATCTTTTAATTTGCTATTAGGACGACCTTGGATACATGCTGCTAGAGCCATCCCCTCTAGTCTCCACCAAAGGGTCAAATTCATCACAAACGGGTAGATAGTCACTGTACTGGGCGAGCAGGATTACGCCATATACAAAGAGACTGCCATACCTTATATTGGGGAAGAAGGTTTAGAAGACCTGGGGTTGCAGATTTTCAATGAAGTAAACATGGTGACCAGCAAGGAGGGCCGTCAGTTAAAAGAGGGGCAGCATGGGACGTTTGGACTAGGGTACATTCCTACGGCCGCAGAAGAAGCGCAAACAAAAGGGGCCAAAGGCAGAATAAGGGAGAAGCTGACCGACACCCAGATGTGCATCCCACCTCTCCAACAATCTTTCCGAAAGGCAAACGTCATTTAAGAGCTTCGGATAAATGAAGAGGACGACAGCAAGGGGAAACCAACTCCCCACACGTCTAACTAACATCCGGCTCTCAACAATTGGTTTTGTTATCCTATCAGTAGCGCTAGGTTAGCTCAAGAGTAGAGAAAGATTATTAAACAAATTTTATTGAGACTCTTTATCAAGTTCAATTACAGTTTGCTTTTTTTCCTTCTTATATATATATGCTTTCATTTTACTAGATCTCCTACCATTCGACATCAGGGATATTTCGTGCAGGTAGAAAGTAAGAACGCTGATATCGTTTCCAACGCTGCTGGGTCAGTTGTTGAAGGTGATATTTTAGACCACGAAATAATACAAGAAAATTGGCTAAAACATGAACAAAGCGGAATCTCGATCGACGAGCCTATGGAGACAGTAAATCTAGGAAGCATGGAAAAACCTAAGAACCTCAAAATCGGGACCAGTTTGAGTGCCAAGCAAAAACGTGAGATAACCGAGCTATTAACAGAATATGCAGATGTGTTTGCCTGGTCGTATGGTGACATGCCAGGGCTAGACCAATCAATAGTAGTTCACAGGCTTCCCACAAGGGAAGATGTCAAACCTAAAAAACAAAAACTGAGAAGATT
Source organism: Laguncularia racemosa (assembly GCA_037954665.1). Classification (NCBI taxonomy): domain Eukaryota; kingdom Viridiplantae; phylum Streptophyta; class Magnoliopsida; order Myrtales; family Combretaceae; genus Laguncularia; species Laguncularia racemosa. The sequence goes on from JBBMOL010000016.1 coordinate 6,879,368, forward strand.
TAGGCCTGACATCTTACTGAAAATCAAAGAAGAAGTCAAGAAACTGCTAGAAGTAGGGTTCATTGAAGTATCCGACTACCCAGAGTGGGTAGCAAATGTAGTCCCTGTCATGAAAAAGAATGGAAAAGTACGCGTATGCGTAGACTTTTGGGACTTAAACCAAGCCACACCAAAGGATAACTTCCCCCTACCTCACATTGATGTTCTAGTAGACAACACTACGGGAAACCATCTCTTCTCATTCATGGACGGTTTCTCAGGATATAAATAAATAAAAAAGGCTGAGGAAGATAAAACCAAAACGACCTTCATCACAACATGGGGGACTTTCTGTTACAAAGTCATGCCCTTCGGGTTGAAAAACGCCGGGGCGACGTATCAGAGAGCCACGGTTGCTATACTTCACGATATGATGCATCGAGAGGTTGAAGTATATGTCGACGACATGATAGCCAAATCCAAAGAAGGAGAAAGCCATATAGGTATCCTGAGGAAATTGTTCAAACGACTGAGAAAGTTCCAGCTTAAGTTAAATCCAGAAAAATGTACTTTCGGGGTCACAACGGGGAAATTGTTAGGGTTTGTCATAAGCCAGGAGGGCATTAAAATCGACCCTAACAAGGTAAAATCTATATTAGAGTTACCTTCCCCACGCTCCATTAAAGAAGTAAGAAGCTTATTGGGAAGATTAAATTACATAGCTCGATTTATCTCACAGCTCACCGACAAATGCCGACCACTATTCCGTCTGTTGAAGAAGAACGCCGCAATAGAATGGGACAACGAATGCGAAGAGGCATTCAGGACAATCAAGGACTACCTTATAAAACCTCCAGTCTTGATAGTCTCGAAACAAGGAAAGCCCTTATTCTTATATCTCACTATACTCCTTGAATCCATGGGATGTGTGCTAGGGTAGAAAGATGATGAAGGAAGAGAGCGTTCCATATACTATTTGAGCAAGAAGTTCACAAACGGGGAATAGAGGTACTCGGAGGTGGAGAAGACATGCTGTGCGTTAATTTGGGTCATGCATCGGCTAAGGCAATACATCCTTTATTACCATATTGAACTGCTAACAAGACATGATCCCTTGAAATACTTGGCAGAGAAACCAGCCTTGATAGGGAGAATCTCTAAGTGGCAAATGCTCCTATCCGAGTTCGACATCACATACGTAAATCAGACCTCGATGAAAGGGCAAGCCTTAGCCGACCAGTTGGCGGAACACCCTGTCGAGACAGATTCCCAAGAACTACAGGCCCAATTTCCGGATGAGAATATCTTGTCAGTGGAAGATAGGCCGGTAGAAGGCTTTGGGACAGAGCAGAACCCGAAATGGAAACTGTTTTTCGATGGAGCCGCTAATGTATTCGGTTGTGGGGTTGGGGCGGTATTGATATCCCCGAACGGCACGCAATTCCCTGCAGCGACGAGACTTACATTTCCCTATACCAATAATATCGCAGAATATGAAGCATGTATTCTTGGCCTCAAAATGGCCTGTCAAATGGGAATCCGCGAATTAGAAGTATATGGGGATTCGTCGCTCATCATACTACAGACAAGAGGGGAATACAAGACTAAAGACCCCAAACTGGTACCGTACCATCAACACTTGACAGAGCTAGTTAAAGAATTCAAGGCAATCACTTTCACATACATCCCGAGAACTTAGAATCAATTCGCAGATGCACTAGCCACACTAGCATCTATGATCCAGATAGCAGGAGGAGCCGAAGTTCAACCGATGAAAATAGACATCGAAAGTCGGCCCGCCTACTGTTTAACAATGGAAAAGATACAAGATAACAAACCCTAGTATCACGATATCAAGACCTTTCTCCAAGAAGGTAAATACTCCGAAGTGGCTAGCAAGAATGACCAAAGAACACTCAGAAGGTTAGCAAGCCATTTCCTATTAAGTGGGTCCATACTTTACAAGAGATCATCTGATACCACCCTATTGAGATGTGTGGACAAAGATGAAGCATGCGAACTGATGAAGGAAGTACATGAAGGAGTATGTGGACCTCATATGAATGGCTACATGTTGGCCCGAAAAATCATGAGGTTAGGATATTATTGGTTGACCATGGAATCAGATTGCATAAAGTATGTCAAGCACTGTCATCTATGTCAAGTCTATGCAAACCGGATAAATGCTCCGCCCAACGAGCTACACTTGTTATCAGCACCATGGCCATTCTCAATGTGGGGAATCGACATAATAGGCCCTATCACTCCAACAGCATCTAACGGCTATAGATTTATACTGGTAGCAATTGATTACTTCACCAAGTGGGTAGAAGCTTCATCATACGCCAATGTCACAAAAGGGGTAATAGTCCGCTTCTTAAAAAGGGACATAATAGCCCGATACGGAGTTCCTGAGTCCATCATCACCGACAACGGTACCAATCTTAACAACAAATCGATGACAGGTTTATGTCAACAATTCCACATAAACCACAGAAATTCAACTCCCTACCGACCTCAAATGAACGGGGCAATAGAAGCAACTAACAAAAATATCAAGAAGATCATCGAGAAAATGACAACAACTTACAAAGATTGGCATGAAATGTTACCGTTTGCTCTCATGGCTTACAGGACTTCAATAAGAACATCTACAGGAGCTAACCCATATTCATTGGTATATGGTGCTGAAGCAGTGCTACCAGTTGAAGTTGAGATACCATCATTCAGAATCTTATCAGAAACTCAGTTAACCGAATTAGACTGGGTAAAGAAGAGGCTTGATCAGCTGAATCTGATTGATGAAAGAAGACTTACCGCATTATGTCATGGCCAATGTTACCAACAAAGAATGGCCCGAGCATTTAACAAGAAGATGAGACCTTGGTACTTTAAAGAAGGGGATCTGGTGTTAAGGAAGGTTCTCCCGAACGCGCAGGACTCCAGAGGAAAATTCACCCCAAACTATGAGGGTCTATATGTGGTAAAAAAGGTTCTGTCAGGAGGTGCTCTGATATTGACTCAAATGGATGGTCCAGAATTGAGAGACCCCATTAACACAGATGCTGTAAAGATGTACTATCCTTAGGCAAGGGAATAGAAATTTTGCCAATGTTTATGAAAGCCAATGTTCGATACAAATTTCGTTGAGTCGAGTTTTTATTTTTTTACAAGCAAAGTTAATATCCCTGAATGGTCAATAATCCAAATCAATTCGCACCATAACAAATATCCTTAAACACATTACCCACCATTTCACCAATGAAAAATAAAACTAAAATGATAATGAATCTTAATATGGTTTGTGATATAATCCTATCTATTTTTGAGCATTAAAACTGAGCGCGTTATTATGATAACATTACCGTCAAAAGAGCGTTGTGTATAAAGAAAGGGAGCATATCAAAATTGTCGACCCTGTGTCGAGATAAGAAGAAATGAAGCAGAAGCACACCAGCCCGAAGGTTCGGTTGTTTGGTTGCTATCCACGATAAACTGGCAAGCATATTAAAATAAATAACTATCATCATATCATCACATCATTTAGTTCAGGCTGTAGAAAGTATATTCAGAAGCATAAGATGAGTCAGCCCATAGTGGGGCACTTGTCTGAACATGCCCTTTGATAGGGTGGTCAGCCCAAAAAGGGGCACTTCCCTAGATCTCTCAAGGTTAGCCCACATGGGGTACCTTTTGAGCCATCATTTTCATCATAGGGTAGTTAGCCCAAAAAGGGGCACTTCCCTAGATCTCTTCCAAGGTCGGTCTATAAAGATGCCTTCCTAGATATCATTTTTATATTAGGTTAGTCAGCCCATAGGGGGCACTTTCCTAAAAACTTTGTCCTCATGGTCAGCCCATAGGGGGCACTTTCCTAAAAACTTTGTCCTCATGGTCAGCCCATAGGGGGCACTTTTTGAGGCAAATTCAACTCCAGGTTAGTTGGCCCATAGGGGGCACTTTCCTAAACTTTGTTCTCATGGTCAGCTCATAGGGGGCACTTTTTGAGACAATTCAATCCTAGGTTAGTCAGCCCATAGGGGGCACTTTCCTAAAAACTTTGTTCTCATGGTCAGCCTATAGGGGGCACTTTTTGAGAAAATTCAATTCCAGGTTAGTTAGCCCATATGGGGCACTTTCCTAAAAACCTTGTTCTCATGGTCAGCCCATAGGGGGCACTTTTTGAGACGAGTCTAATCCAGGTTAGTCAGCCCATAGGGGGCACTTTCCTAAAACTTTGTCCTCATGGTCAGCCCATAGGGGGCACTTTTTGAGGCAAAATTCAACTCCAGGTTAGTCAGCCCATAGGGGGCACTTTCCTAAAACTTTGCTCTCATGGTTAGCCCATAGGGGGCACTTTTTAAGAAAATTCAATTCCAGGTTAGTCAGCCCATATGGGGCACTTTCCTAAAACCTTGTTCTCATGGTCAGCCCATAGGGGGCACTTTGTGAGACAATTCAACTCCAGGTTAGTCAGCCCATAGGGGGCACTTTCCTAAAAATCTGTTCTCATGGTTAGCCCATAGGGGGCACTTTTTGAGACAATCCCATCAAAGGTTAGTTAGCCCATAGGGGGCACTTTCCTAAAAATCTACCTCAATGTTAGCTCATAGGGGGCACTTTCTGAGGCATTCCACTCAAGGTTAGTCAGCCCATGAGGGGCACTTTCCTAAACTCTCCCGATTAGTCAGCTCTCGGGGCACTTTTCGGAAATATTCCTCCAAACAGTTGCTAGTCTAACAAGACGCTTCTGTTGACAGGTAGCCAGCTCATAAGGGCGCTTCCTGAGTAAATTTTCTTTCCAAGGTTGCAAGTCTGATAAGACGCTTCCTATCATCATTTCTCATACATTCCTACACAATGATGGAGACATGCCCCATCGCCAATTAGTCAGCCCATAAAGCACTTTTTGGGAATGAACATTACCTTGAATTGTTAGGAACATCTTCAATCGTAGGATTATTAGCTCTTGGAGCATTCTCCTACCAAAAACCTATTTAAGAGGCCAAAAATGGCGTCTTTTCTTTCTTATCTTTGTAGTCAAGTTTTTCAAACTTTACCACAAAGAGGGGCAGCTGTAAACACCCCATTTTTGCCCTAGGAGTCAATAATACTAAAAAAATAATCAATTTTTAATTTTTCCCAATTTTCCTCTAATTTAGCATAAATAGTAAAAATATTCAAAAAATAAAAATAAATAGGAAAAACACATCAATTTTGAAAAATGATTTCAGAAATAGTAATAATAAGGGATAAATAATTTTTACAAATTTTAGAAATTTCAAAAAAATCCAAAAAAATGGAAACACCGCATTGCATATATGCAATTTGCGATACAAAGAAAATCGGGAAAATGGGCCAGCTCAGCTGGCTCGTGCGTGCATGTTGGGATCGTGTGAAGGCTGAAGGTCACGAGTTCGAATCCCCCCGCGTGTGCTCTGCAAAAAAATTTCCTTCTTTTCCCTGGAGCTGCCACGTAGCAGCATGTGATTGGCCGAGAGGAAACACGTGCCTCGCACGTGGTCGTCTTCTTCCTCGAGCCCAGCCGGAGAAAAAATCCGGCAGAAGTCCGATAAGGTTGAAATTGCTGGATTTCTTCGAATCTTTTTGGATTTCAATAAATCTAAAACCGAATTATCCAGATAAATCACAAGATTACAACAAATCGGCATCAAATAGGTTGAATAGAATCAAATCTAAAAAACGGAAAAATATGGGTTTATCCAAATCGGCCGATTCAAGCTTATCCAAGAGGGTTTCCGGACGCCTATAAATAGAGGAGGAGGTGAGGAAGCCAAAGCACGAATCACAATTGAGAGAAAGTGAGGAAAGAGTGCAAATCGGAGAGTATCGGAGGAGACCCAAAACCGCGAAGCACCGGCCGGAGTTGAACTACCACCAGGAGGCGATCTAGGAGCAAACCACCGCCACCATTGGATTCAACAACCTCGAGAAACTAGGATTCGACACCTCACCCGCTGCAAAAGGCCACTGGAACGCCGTGAACGAGCCTTCCCCGCCGCCGTGTCCGATCGACCCGACCCGTGCACCAACTCGGATCCAGGTAAGTCGGATTTTCCGGATTTTTTTATTTAATTAATTTTGTTTATTTATTTATTCTGAATTAATTAATTAATTTATTACTTGTTATGTAGTTATTTATTTATTTGTTTATGTTTTATTTTTAATAAATAGGAAAATGTAGAAATTAGATTTTTCTAGAATTTAATAATGTAGAAAAATAATAAAAATAATAATAAATAATAAATAATAAAATAATAAAATATAGAAAAATAATAAAAACATTAGGAAAATAATAATAAAATTTTAGATGTCAAAATAGAATAGATAATAAACCAAAAATTCCCAAAAATTACAAAAATTCCCAAAAAATCACGAAAATCAACAAAAATTCCCAAAAATCACAAAAATCCCCAAAATTCTCAAAAATAACAAAAAAATCATAAAATCATTAAAATCATTAAAAAATTCAAAAATTATAAAAGAATCATAAAAAATGAGTTTTAGCACTTAGAAAAATCATTTTCTTCAAATAAATCCAAAATTGATGTTTTTCCCTAAAAATCATTTTCAAAATCAGATTAAAGCTTAGGCTTAGAATTTTTTAAATCCCAAAAATGGTAAGAACATAAAGCAAAAGAGATTTCAAAATTAAAATTCACAAACAAACTTAAAGTTTTCAGAAAAGCGAACTACGGCTTTTTTGATCCTGAGTAGCAAGTACGTAGGCACCCATCCGGGTCAACCCATAAAATTAATGAAAAATCCTTTTCTTAAAATAATTCAAAAACATAATAAAAAGTAACAGAAACACAATAAAAACACATTTCTAAATAGGAATAATTCTAGGAGATTAGGTGGTAACCGTAAAGGTTTTAATAGGTTAGCCTCCGGACTTAGAAACTCTGGTTTTCCCTTTTCCTCTTTTCACAAAAACGAGAAGAGGAAATCACGACGACTAGTGGTCCAAATTAAGACTAATCCGCTCCTTTAGTCTTAATTCAATTTTTCCCAACAATAGTTGGGTGGCGACTCCAAAATCAAACGAAATTCCTAACTCAAGTCGATGATCTACATTAGATGAGCATAGGGTCTAGTCTAGATCGGATTAGGAATGGGAATTCAAAAATTAGACTCGACATATAGGCATTCGAAATCGAGCTGGATAAGCTCGGATTTCCACCAATCGAGGCAAATCGGATCGACGGTTAAATGAACCAACTCTGATTCGTGTAAATCCTTCGATTTGTTGAGATTTGATTCCAATTGGATGATGTTTATTTCAATTCTATTGAAGATCTGTTGGATTTGTGCAAAAAATCGAATTGAAACGGCCGAAATTCGAATTTTTCCCCTCGCCAGCGATCTCGGACCGAGGTTGAAGACGATCACGCGCCCGGCGAGTGCGTTCCCTCCAACCAATCAGATGCTGCCACATGTCCTGGGTAAATGAAAAAATCACAAAACGCGGAAACTGCTTCCCCCGCGTTTCGAACCCGCGACCTCGCACCCGTACGCACCCACTTAGCCACGGCTCGGACCAGCTGAGCTAGCCCATTTTCCTGATTTTGTTTATTTCGCAAATTGCATATATGCAATACGATTTTTTTATTTTTTTGTATTTTTTGAAATTTCAAAAATTTGTAAAAATTATTTATTCCTTATTATTGCCATTTCTAAAATCATCTTTCAAAATTGATGTGTTTTCCTATTTATTTTTATTTTTTGAATATTTTTATTATTTTTGCTAAATTAGAGAAAAATTGGAAAAAATGAAAATTGATTATTATTAATTATTATTTATTCCTAGGGCAAAAATGGGGTGTTTACACTGTGTAACTTTGATTTATAGAGCATGCCTCTAAGATCTTTATGACCATAGATGTGTGCTAAGAGATTCATTATTGGATAACTTAAACTTTGATGAAATTATAAAGATCTTCAACCTAATGTCAAATGAGGAGTAAAATGAACAAAAATATCCTTAGGCTTCATGTAGTTTATGGATTATTACATGTGATGTTTTACATATGATTGTTCATGCATTCATAAATTTGCGATAACTTGTTTGCTATTGCATGAAAAGTCAATTCGAGATGGGATCTCACTAAGTTGTATATAGCATACACTCCAATAGTTTTTCTTGCAAGTCAATACAAAAGTTGAGAATGAGTTAGAATCAAAGTGATAAGTGCTTTAAATTGAAGGCTTAAAGGATAAATGCATAATTAGAAAGTAACTAAAAGCTTAGGAAAAGAGAGAGAAAAAATTTATAAACCTATTTGTTTTAAAACTTTAGAACTGATATTCTTAAATGTTGTGACCACCCGATTTTGTTATTTGGTAAGAGATATTGATTCTATGTAGTTTTGATAGATTGCGGAATATCAGATTTCATAAAGCATTTTCTTTATTATCAATTACATGTATTGCTAATAAATGTAATAAAAGATTGTGTAAATAAAGTCTTGCAAACTTTGACTTATAAAGCGGTTTTCATATTATGGATGCATATGTGATATGGTAACTTTTAGTCATTTCTACTAGGCCCCTTTTAAGGTTTTTATATAATATCCTTCCTAATGGATAATGAATGTAAGGCTCAATTAGGAAATATATTACTAGTAAGAGATCAAGAAGAACACGACATTCAAGTTTGAAATTCCGAGCTAAATGGTGAAGCATCGTTAAGGTTAACCTATATGGATTTAAAAGTGGATAAGGATAGGGAAAATAGAAATAAAGGTTGGCAGTGAATATGGAAGAATCCTACACTTTATAAAAACTAATTCTTGGTGTGGAGGATTATGTATGATGGCTTGCCAATGAAGATAAATTTGTAATAAAGAAGAATGAATATGGAAACCATTTGTCCTTTGGTGGGAAGGAAGAAGAGATGATTAAGCACCTATTTTTGAAGTTTAAAGTAATACAATGGTTTTGGTATAGTACTAATGATTTGCAAAACTTTAAAAAGCCATTTACACAAGAGTTTAGGAATTAGTTGAAATTCAATTCGTGCATAAAGGGGAAGAAATTAAATTGTTTGGAAAAGTGATAGGCAAATACCTTCCTCTTCATGTTGTAGGGCATATGAAATGAGAGGAATGTGATGATTTTTAGGCCAAATGAAAATAACTAGGGAATGACCAATTAGGTCAAAATAAGGGTTGCAAACTAGTGAAACATATATTGTAGAAGAAGAAGAATACAAAGCATTTATCCATTCCCCAATTTGTGGAGGTCACCTTTGCGTAGTTGGTTTAAAACCAATTGTGATGAAGTGATGAGTAAATCGTTAAGGAAGGTCGGTGCAAGCAAAGTTTGTCATAATGCATATGGACAAATAATGAGAGGCTTGTCAATGAACCTTATATTTGTATGACTCATGGAGGCTGGAGTGTGGAGCACCATAAAGATGCTCAAGCTTGCAAAATTAACTTATAATTGATAATTTTATTATAAAGATGGATTCTATTAATGTAATTCATTGAATCAACATTAATGCCATAGATTCTTCTTTCTTATGCTTCATGTGTTTAGTGTCTGCAAGGATAGAATAAATAATTTTAAGAGCTGCAAAATTAAGTAGGCTACAAGAAATTGCTATAAGTTAGTAGATTATCTATCAAAACATAGATTGGATTAATATAATAAACTTATTTTCTTCGAGGACTTATGTAAAGCTTGATTTAATTTTGTGTAAGAGGACCTGTAAGGCAATATTAAGGGGGCTAATGCCCTAGTTTTGGAGTTAGATTAATGTCTTGTAGCCTTATATATGTACTAATTTATGTCTAGTTTTGTTAATAGTAAACATAAGTAATAAATATAAGAATACTAAAGATTCAAGCCATAGAATTTTTCAATTTTGATATAAGGTACTTATTATATTGAATAAGTGCGTTAGATCTAAAATTGGAGTTTTTAATGTATTGATACTTGCTATTTATTTAATGAATGTGTTTCACCGAAAAAAAAAATTCAACTCTTTTGATAAGAAAATAAGGAATTAGATAGAATCAATACTTTATTAACCTTATTATATAGATATTTTTTATCGATCAATATAAAAGGAATGACGAATGAAGATTTGGAGCATAAAAACCAAACCGTATAGGTAGACACATCTCTTCTCGACTCACTATGTCTCATATATGGGATATTATCATTTCTCTTAAAAGAGCAGAACCCACCCAATCAACGAGTGCACTAGATTCAATAAAAGGGATAGCATAAGGCCTCATAACAGATGAAAACAAAAGGAGAAATAAAAATAACAAACACATAAAAAACCATTTATTCTAAATATTATCAACAAAATAATATTAGCTTAATTGCCACAATTTCAAACCAACTAGATTTATAAACGTAATCTTATAATGGTGGAAGCATAATGCTAATAGGTTAGATATGATGGGAATGGTAGAAAACATTCATATTTGAGATCAATACTAATAAATATGCATATTGCGATCAATAGTTGTGAAACCCTAGAATATTAAATAATTTCTGGTGTTAAAATTTATTAAGACAAACATATAGCACTCAAATGTTTTCACTAAAGTTAAGACTTTCAAGAAATAACTATTATTCTTGTCTAGATTGTACAATGAGGTCATAAGGGTTAGAAGATTTTACTACTAAAGTTAGTCATCAAACTTTATGTAACAAGAGTTTTATTTAGTCAACCTAGAGTTCTTGTAAATATCTATATATAATATTTCTTCTTTTAAGATATGTGGACAAGTAGCTTAATCTGTAAGTTTCTAACTAACTTCTTAAATAAATAGTTTGCTTAAGGAGTTTCTCTAGCTAACTTCCTAAAAGTCACCTCAAAAACTTAATCTATAAGCTTCATAGTTAACTTCTTAAGTAAGGTTACCTTACCTTAGTAGTTTCATAAGGAGGTTTTCTAAGTAAACCCTCATGGGAGTCACTTAATTGACTTATCAATAAAGATATCTAGGTCAAAAAGTTCCTTAGCTATCTTCCCAAGTAGGTTACCCTATAAACTTTATGAGAAAGTTCCATAAATTTATTTTTGAAATAAGTTATCTTAGAAACTTAATCGAGAAGTATTCCAAACTAACTTCTTAAGTAAGGCACTACAAAAACTTGACTACGGGGTTTACTAAGTTAACTTGAAGGAAGTCACTTTAATAAACTTGATGATAAAGTTTTTCAATTAACTTCTTAAGGAATTTATTGACTAAACTTCTCAAAAAAGACCACTAACTAACTTCTTAATAAAACTACTTACTTCATAAATATTTTAACTTGCAAGATAAATTAGCTATATAGTATATTCAAAGAAATTATATTTCATTTTTGTTAAACAAGTATCCAAAAATTTAATACTAACAAAAGTAATTAATTAGTATTATAGGATTTATTAAAGAGATAGTTATAGATTACTAAGAGAGATTTGATGATAGAATTAAGGAGTACTAGATGTAACTCTTGAAATTTTTTAAATATATTTGATGTTGATTAGAGATTATACTTCCAAAACAAAAGCTTACATTTAGCAATTGTGTTTAAGATAACAAGAGCCCAAATGAAATTATATAACTCATTTTTTGCTTTAAATGATACATATCGAATATTATGTTGCGAAAAGATGTTTCGACATGCTAAGTATGAAAGATCATATCTTAAGTCTAGATATTTAATAAGAAGAGACTTAAGTTGACTTGAGAAGACTTAAGTTTCCTTAAAAAGACTTGAGTTAACTTTAAAGAAATCAAGGTTGACTTGAGTTGTCTTGAGTAAAGACCCAAGTTGACTCAGATTTAGGAATTGATAATTAATATTTACAAGATATATATATATATATATATATAAAGATGGAAGGATGAACTTTGATTGAAACCTTTAGAATTTTCAAAGATACAAGTAAGAGATGTTTTACTATACATCCTACATACTATAGTGCCGGTCTCTTTTATCTTATTTTATCTATCACTTTCAAGTTGTCTAAACCCTTACACTAACTTAAACATCACACAACTTAGAGTTGACTTGAGTCAACCCAAGATAAAAGGGAGTTGACTTGAGTTTACTTGAATAATGATTCGAGTTGACTTGAGTTATCTTGCACAAAACTGAGCAAACTAAGATAATCCCAAACTAATAAGAAAAATATTAATTAATTTTTTTAGAATTTAGGCATGTGATTTAAATGAGTCAAAGTTAAATTCCATAAAAAAAAATTACAACTTCCACTCTCAAACCTACCTAGCATTGACTCACTTCATTCCCTTTCCTTTTCAATTTCAACCAACTAATTCAATCATAAACCAAGCTATCCGATAATAACAAACTTCTTACTGTAATTAATTCATCTTAGGAAGGAAAAATATAGAGAAGAAGACTTGATTAACTTGAGTCAATTTAAGGATAAGTGAAGTTGACTTGAGTTAACTCAAGATCAAATTGAGTTGACTTGGTTAATCTCGACTTAATTAAGGATAGGAATTGAATAAGACTTATAAACATAGCTTAAATGATACAAATTGAAATTTAGTAAGCAATCAAACTTTCACTAGAGTAAGAACAAATACTTCTAAGTCATGAACTTTAGCCTTCTTCTAATCTTAAGAATCTTATTTTACTAGATAAGAGTACTTTGATTTAGAATTAGAAGACTATAAATCATTCATTTAAAGTAATCGGAGGGAAGATTCATTTGGTTGAAATAGAACTAAACATACCTAAACTAGTCTTAAATTACACATGCCTCAATTCTTTACTAAGCAAGCTAGAAAATGATATCTTGTACATTAATTTCTCTTCCCACTTTGGTATCATTCAAAGGCATACTTTATCCTTCTAACTTCCCTCAAATATCTAACTAAGAAAAATGTGAACAAGTTTAAAAATAGGTTTTGTGTTGTAATAGCTGTAGGGGTAATAAGTCGAGAGTTAGGTTCAAAAATTTACAACTCCCTTCTCTTTTCCTCTTGATTCTCACCAGCTTTTCCCTTTCACTCTCATCTCATCTTTCATTTTCCACTTTGATTACTCTATTTCCATATTCTAAAGACCACGCCATAACCATATTTCCTTTATCAAATGCATTTGATAAAGCTTTTAGAAGAAGCTTTAGGTTTCTTACTAGAAACCACTTTCTTCTTCTAAAAATGGACTATGCCATCCACTTTGCCACCTCCATTCTTTTCCTATTCCACATCAAATTCACCTATCCCTATTAAAGAAAACAAAAGCTACTATTATCTCCAAGTTTCATGTCTTCAACCTTCCAACATTTTTCAAAAAGTGCAAGCTCTAGTTGTTTCTAGTTAAAGGTAAGCAAAACTTCTTGCCAACTTATTTTTGCCTAAGCATAAGTGTCTATGACAAATTTACTCTTTTCTTACTCCTAATAACATAAGTTAGGTTTCTAGATTCAAGAAAAGAACATCCAAGTCAAGACCTATAAGGTGAATCAATAGCCCCTTCCATAAGCTATATTATTCCCATTTAAAATATCGTTGTACTAGGTTTTTCTTATGGCAAACCTATCTCAAGAAGTGGTTGATAGAAATGAAGCATCCTAGAATCCTAGATCACCTTCCCTCAACAAGTAAGATCTTTCCTTACTATCTTATTTTGTTTAATATTAGTATCTTTAACTTAACTACTCCATGATTGTTAATAAAAACCAATTTAAAAGAAGCCACAAACCTTAATTAAGCATCTTAACCAACTATTTTTTCTAATAATTTAAGATTTTGAGTGACTATCATAATCCTTTAAATGGGCATAAAGATTTATGAACATCCTACTAACAAATTCTAAAAGAATAGAAATATACAAGTGGATAAATCCATGCTATTAACATCATAAGGACTTATCTTGAAAGCTTACCTTTATAATTCTTTATGACTATTGGGACCAAACATTGGACATGACCTATTTCTAAGACCATGGTGTTTATGGGCTTATTTCATAATGACTAGACTTATTATGAGGATAGAAAAAGGACTACTATGGACAAGACCCAAACTAGACCTATTTTTAGACCTTTTGATGATTAGACTTGATATGGACATTATGGGTGTATGAGTTTGAGTGCGAGGGTCACTTACGTATTGTATGAGAACACACTATACATGGCTAAATGAGAGAAGCAACACATATGTAGATGATCAAGGATGAATGAGATAGGGAAGAGGAGTAGGCAATCTCAAACATGCTTAAGTGCTCTAGTGACAGGTCAGTTTTCTTTAATATTTTGTGTTTTTTTATCTTTTGAGAGAAAATTCTAGTAGAATAACAACGTTTCCCCCAAAAGTTCTCCCTTTTAAGTGAAGATGCCTTAAGTATTTATAAGGTCTGGCTATGAATCTCATCTACTAGATAGTGATGGTGATTGACAATCACGAGTAAATGAGCTCGAGGCCATTAAAGGTCTTTTATGAATCTAAGCCCATTAAAGGCCTTTAATGTGCAAGTATTATTGAGAAAGATTGGATTAGACCGGCCAATCCAATGAGTCCTACTCCAAGCTCATTATGCTAAATCTTCTTTGATCATTGTAAGTTATGAACTTGACTTTTTGAACCCTGTCACCTCAGCCTATAAAAGTCAAATCTATTAAAATATTAGGCTAAAAGCTCATAAATCGAATTTAGCCCTCTACATTTTATCCTTTGAGCAAAGTCCTTCAAACGGGATCGAAGGGCTTTGGGCATTAATTGAACCTTTTAAATGGCTATGATATCATCCGTTGCATGTGCACTCATAATAACTACACTATCGCCAAGATGTATATAAGAAAAGTTCATTCCTTACTGACCTATAATATAGAAGCGTAGCACTATGCTACAATATAACTTAATATTACATTAGTGCATAAGCTTACAATACTCTTTAATTGTGCATGTCATCTTAGATAAGTTTAAATTTCATTGCCTCCATGTATACACTAAGATATTGTTCTATCCTTACTTTATATAGATCGCTCTTCTTGCAGAATTGATGCTCTCATCTTCATACTTGTAGTCTTAATCACCCAACACTAGACAAAGATAACACACTCTAACTAACAAAAACTTGCTCAAGTAACCAAAATGTCTTGCGAAAATGTCATGCTTGTCTCTTCTAAGTCTTGGGTCCATAAGGTCATTGAAGACTTGAAGCATTTCAAGAATAATATCAATGCCCATATGAGTTTTGGTGGCAATAAGGGTAAACTTAAGGGAGAGTTCAAAATTGAAGAAGATAAAAGACATAGAGCAATTAATTAATTAGATTTTTTTTAGCAATTTTGGATTTGGAATGGGTAGGGGTGGGTTAGGCATTTCAGTGACTTTGAAAAGAAATTTAAGTTATTTTCTATTCATCAAATAGTATATCATTTGCATGCTCTCACACCTACTTTAACATTTTGCTTCTTTGGCTCAGGTAGTTTGCTTGTTTCTTAAAGAGTATGGAAAAGGAACAAATGATATCTTAATTTTAGTTGGAGAAATTCAACTTGCAGAAGTTGAATCCATGCCTCTCCAACCTTGATAAGAAGGTATCTATAGAATTCCTTCTCAAGAAAAGCACTAATAGGTCTCATCAAGAATGTCTTGCTATTGAGACCTAAATTCCTGAAGAGCCATGTTTGATGAATTCAATCAATGACTACCTAAAGAATAGCACCATCCTTATTTAAAGGAAAAAAAGTAAAGGCTTTAAGGTAAAAATAGCCTAGTCTAAACTTCTCAACAGGCAACTTTATAGAAGGGCATACCATTTTCCACTCCTTAAATGTCTCTAACCTTCTAAGGTCAAGCACCTGCTTATCGAACTCTATGTTGGAGTATGTAGCAATCACATCTTGGGTCATGCCTTAGTCATTAAGACACTTCGAGCTGAGTATTACTAGCTTACCATGAAGAGAGATGTCAAGGTAATTGTATAGCAATGGGACAAGTGCCAAAAGCATGTCCCAATTAACAGCCAGCCAAATAGTACTCTTATGCCAATCATAAGACCATAGCCTTTTGCTTATGGGGACTTGATATTCTTGAACCATTCCCCAAGATCACAAGTCAATATTAATACATCATCATTGCTATCAATTACATCATAAATTGAGCAAAAGTCGAGGCAATAGCTAAAATTACCAAACATAATGTGGGAGACTTCGTAACCCAAGCTATATTACACTGCTTTGTCATTCCTAGTGCCATTGACACTTATAATGGCACCCAATTTGACAATCCAAGGTTCAAGGAATTTTATGCTAAATACGAGATTAAAATCCATTATACTTGGTGAATCTAATGGACAAGTCGAAGCCACTAATAAAGTTATTTTACAAAGCTTCAAGAAAAGAGTTGATCAAGTAAAGGGAAAGCGAGCTAACGGGCTCCTATACATATTATGGGGGTGTCGAACAACTCCAAGAGCTGCCACAAGCAAGAGTCCCTTCAATCTTGCCTTCAGCACTGAAGTAATCTTACCATTCGAGCTCAAACTTCCTAACATTGGCACTTGTGACTTAGACTTAGAAGTTAATGAGATTGGTCTTTGAGCTAATTTCAACTTCCTTGAAGAGCTTAAAGACCAAGCCAATTACAGGGTGGCAGCATATCAGCAATGGGCAACCAAGTATTACAATAAGAAGGTGAAATATAAGGTTTTTCGACTAGGAAATTTTGTTTATCAAAAGCTCGATGCCATAGGATTAAGGGAAGGCTAAGGAAAATTAGCCCTAAACTGGGAAAAGCTTGTCTATATTTAAAGGATGGTTGGATATAGGGCATATGAGTTAGAAAGACTCAACCAACACCTAATTCTGAAGACATGGAAAGCAAAAAAACCTATGCCCATATTTTGAATATGTTTTAGGATATATGTTAAACAAGGTTTAATCATTATTTTTGTTGCAAACATTTCTATTATCCAATGGAATTACAATTTGCATTCATTATTTGCAATGATAATGTTTAATTTGTCTTATAGAAGTACACAAAACTAAAACTTAATGACAAAAATGATGTGATTAACAAGTAACACAAATAAAGTTCTAGGCCTCATTTAGGTAACAAGATGCATTAAGAAACTACACTAGATATAAAGTAAACAAGCACCTACCCCCATGTGGACAAACTGGTTGAACTTGTACAACAAACCAACACGAGGAGTCTCTTCACCAACTTAGCTTAAGCCTGAGCAATGAAGATACTCTGCTTAAGGAATTAAATCCCTACTCACACATTAATCGATTAGACCTAAAATTGATCAACGGTGTCTTGTGCTAATCAAACCTTGAAATTGATCTACAATGTGACATGCGATCAAATTAAAACTAATCTATAGAAATAATGTTTGATCAAAATATACTTTGATCCATGGACACATCTTATATAATAACATTCAAATTAATAATAAAGACAAATAAGCAAGTCCTTTTGATTAAACAAAAAAAATATTACTAGGCTTAGGAGTCAATATACCAACCTTTTACAAGTTCAAACAAAAATCAAAAGCAAACCTAAAAACTAAAACAAAGCAAATGCACTCAGATCAACTGGAAATATTGTCTCCAAGGTTATAGGTTAGCTTAGGCATTTCCTCCATAAATTACACGGGAAGTTGGTCTATTGGTTTCTCTTTCGAGGGAACAAGAAGATAGTCTTTTTGTTGCTCCAACAAGAGAAGGGGAGCATATTCGCCTGGAGGAGGCAAAGGCATTTATTATTTATTCAGGGGAAGAGGAGGGGGAGGTATGTGAAACCCTAAAAGATTGGGTAGTTTCTAATGTTTAAATTAATTAAGACAACTACTTAACATATCAATAAAGTGGAATATAGCACCCTAATTTTTTTTTTAAACCACTAAAGTTATGAACTATACATTCTTAAGCCTTATTTCAACACTAACCATAGAATGTTTATTCCTATATTTATACTTATCCAATCTAATCTAAATGATAGTACTACACTATATCCAAATTATTGTCAAAAGAAAAGATACTAAAACTAAGCTTAAATAATTCGATTAATCTAAGGATTAACTTAGGTCAATTCTTACACAATTTTAATCTTATCTTAATCCTAATTAACTAAAGCTTAAAACTACAAGGATCATAGGAAGCTCTAATTGGTATAACCAATTAAAGTCTTGAAGACAAAGGTAAATTATCTTCCCATACACTCTTTTAAATCCTTAAGAAATAATCATCATAATTTTACCTGACTCGATTAAGGATTAAATGACTTCTAAAACTATATAGTTAGAGTAACTAAAAAAGAGCTAATCTAGTTAAAATCCAATCAAATTAATCTAACTAATAGTCACATAACTAAGAGTTAAAGGAGGCTTGAAGTTTGAAAAGTCTAAACTAAAATTCTCATCTTCTAGTTGTCACTTTAGGATAGATTTTTAGCCAATTATAAGTGTAATCTTATCTTTATGACAAGATTTCAAAGACAAATCTTAACTAAATTTAAAAAGACATCACAAAAGTTGAAAATTCCACATAAACTTTGAAAATTCAACTCTCTTAACTGCCACTTCTAGAAGAGAAATCTTGCTCAATCATTTTCAAGAGTAATTTTATCTTTAAGATGAGAATTCAAAGATAAACATTGACAAATACAAGAAGACAACAGATCAAAAGATTGAAGAATACAAGCAAGACATGTCTTATAACATACACAATACACTGCAACATAGACATCTCTTCTTTTCTTCTAGTTATCACTTTCAAGACATGTTTTACACTAACTAAAACATCTTATGAAGAATATATACTTGATAGATGTTCCAATATCCTAAATTTTTAGAGATTATATCATCAGTCAGATTAAATAAGGTTAAAAAACTATAATTAACTTAATAAACCAAGAATTGACTTGAGTCAACTTAATCAACACATGAGTTAACTTGAGTTAACTCGCTTAAAAACAAAGAATTGACTTAGGTCAACTCCATATCATATAAGGAAAGACTTGAGTTAACTTAGATCTACCAGTATAAAGACCCAAGTTGACTTAAATAAATTGAAGTAGATGCTTGAGTTGACTTGAGTCTACTTGAGTAATGGCGTAAGTTGACTTGCACACGAAATTGAGTAAACTAAGCTAATTTCAAACTCATGAGATGAATTTTAACAAAAGCCTTGGTAATTTAGGCATATAAATCAAAATTGAATTCCACAAGAGAAACCACAACTTCTATGCTATACAAGTTAGCACCAACCCCTTCTTCATTCCCTTTCACTTTCATTTTCAATAAACTAATTCAATCTTAAACCAAGCTAATTAATGACAAGAAGATCCTTACTCTATCTAAACTATCTTATGGAGAAAAAAAAATGAAAAGTGTGAATAAGAAGTGTAAACAAGTGTGAAAAAAAGTATGAACAAGGAGTGTAAACAAGTGTAAAACCAAGTATGAAAACTTGATGGATTTAGCTAAGAAATAAAATTTGAAGATCACAACTTCCATCCCTATTATACATCCATCTTCTTTTTAATTTTGAAATCAATCTGAAATTGAGCTAAATGATATCCATTAACTCTATACTCTACCTCAATCATCATAACAATAAATGATATGAAAACTCAAACTCGGTTGACTTAAGTCAACTCTTGAATAAAAAGAGGAGACTTGAATCAACTAAAGATAAGATGTAGTTGACTTGATTCAACTCCTGTTTAACTTGCCTACATTTTAACTAAATTAAAAATACTAATTAGATAAGACTCAAAAGTATAAGATTAATAAGATTAATCAAGATTTAGTGGTTAATAAAATTCTTGATATAGCAAGAATAATTTTCTTTAGAACATGACCTATAAAACTCTTCCAATCTTCAAGATTCGATCCTATTAAGTATAGGTACTTTCATTAAGGATTAGAAGACTTTTGAAACCATTTAGTTAAAATAACCAAAGAGATCATTTATTCGGTAAAATTTGAGTCAAACTCATCTAATTTAAACCACATCTTTCATATAATTTTGGCTTTAATTTTAGGCAGATTTTGTCATCTAAAATCACCAAAAATCTGATATAAATGTACTTCTAAATGACTAGTAAAATTGACCATAGTTTAG
The DNA here is from genome assembly GCA_037954665.1 of Laguncularia racemosa. Classification (NCBI taxonomy): domain Eukaryota; kingdom Viridiplantae; phylum Streptophyta; class Magnoliopsida; order Myrtales; family Combretaceae; genus Laguncularia; species Laguncularia racemosa. Next base: position 6,899,430 of record JBBMOL010000016.1, read on the forward strand.
ATGAATTAATAGATAAAACAACTAAGTGATTTCTCCATTAATAGTGATAGGTTTCTTTTCAAATATGGCATGGAACTTAAGCAAATTTTTCTTCCTTCTTACTCCATTCAAAGCTTTTTAGGTACACCACTTTATAAGAAGACAAAACCCACCCTCTGTATAATTAAGTTACCTAGTCAATGAAAGTAAATTTTCTCTTCATTTCCCTTTATATGCACCAACTATTCCTCACTTTAACTTCCATTTCTTACTTTATTCTTTCAATTTCATCTTTCCATCGTCCATTTTCATTAGAAAACAATAACAACTCTGTCAATAAGTCCTACAAATCACTTTTAAAAGAAAACAACCATCTCTTCCTAACTTTCAACCATTTTCTTCCAATCAAAGTGTGAAGGGACCACTAGTTCAATATCAATATCATCATCTATTCTAAGAAGACAATACTTATGCAAAAGGTAAGGAACCAACTTTCCAAGAATTTGTTTTATTTCTTGAAGATTAGATATTAAATCCTTTTAACTATCTTGAAATATGAATCATTTCCATAAGTTTTCTTCAAGTGTTCCATCACAAGGTAACTTCTACTACATCTTTAGCTAATCTCACCATAATCTCTATTAAAAGTTTGTGTAAGCTACTAACTGCTATCTATATTTGCCAAATCTTATAGGTCAAGTCTCTTGTTGAAGTTAGGATTCATTTTCCTAACACAAAATATTGTTCTTTACTCTTTCTAATTAATCTATGTTAAAGTAGCTCTTAATATGTTTTGGTTGTGATTAAGAATAATAACATAGATAAATGACTAATTAGGTTCTTAAAGGACATTAAAATACTAGAGACACCTTTATAAAACTTGATGTTTTAGTAAAATAGATTAATTCATTCTTATAGAAAAGACTATAACAAACCATATCTTTAAAGCTTATAAAACTCTTCTTAAAGGACTATATCTATTCTCTAAATGTCTTTGACCTATTCTTGATTTTTTGACATATGAAGACTTGTGACATGATTTTAGATTCATTGATGCCTTTCGACCTATTCTTAAACATATGTTTGGACTTTTATGACATGATTTGATAACAAGACTTACTATATAGGAAGACCCAAATGAGGATTACAAACATGGACCTCAGCATATGGACCTTTGATTATGGACTTTGGACTAATCATCAAAACAAAAATCTCAAAATTTTTATACTAAAAGACTTCTTAAGACTTGGGGTTTAGAAACGAGAATGTTAGTTTAGTATATCTTAACTATTCATATACACATTCTTTTATGTTTACTCATTTAGGTGATTCAGACAAAAGTTTGTCTCTTCTAGAAGATTATTACGATGCTTAGATTAGGCTAGGTGAGCACCATCGATGATTACCACTTGCTTATGCTTGTAATATTAGTTGCACCTAAATATTGTGAATAATTGGATCCATGCATGTGACATATGCGTGCTTGATAAATTGGTTGAATGAAATCTTGCTGAAATGGAGAATTTATTTATGATTGTTAATATGTTGAATGTTTGCTGAGTGTCTAAAAGTTTAGTTGATCTCCTATAAATTGATACTAAGAATATTGAAATGACAAAGTAAAATAAGATATGCATAGAATCCTCACATCTACTCCCCTCTTTGCCATCACAATCACACAAGTAATAGAAGGATGTCTTAAGTCAAGGTCCTATTTTGTCAATACAAATTAGGTGATGTGAGGATCATCATGTATTGATAAGATCTAAGTCCATCATATTATTTTAGGCTTAGATATATCTAGAGGTGTAGTTACTAGGAAAACACTTTCATTTCATTCTCATAGTTGGGGGATCATTCCCTTATATTGTAAATTTTTAGCTTAGAGTGGAACCAATAATTCTTAAGGCATTGAGTAGCAAAAAATGTATGCTAAGTGATTTGTAAATCTAGTTTGCCTAGACTTTGATGGAACTACAAGATCTCCAACCAAAGGTCAAAGCAAAAGTAAATTATATCCTTAAACTTCATGTGGTTTTCAAATAGCCACGTGTGATGTATTCATATGGTTGCTCACGTATTGCATATAATTATGAAAACTTATTTGTTTTGCTTGAAAGGTGGTTTTGAAGTGGTATCTCACTAAGCTAGATGTAACTTACAACCCACTAATTTTTTTTGTAAGTTAATATGAAAGTTGGGAATGGGTTAGGCTCAAGTGATGAGAGTGTTTCAAACTCAAGGCTTAAAGGTGGATATAGAATTAGAAAATAATTAAAAACCTAGGATGAGAAATAAAAAAAACTTTGTAAAGTTTTTTATTTTAAAACTTTATCATCTTCAATACTCATTAGAACCAATGTTTTTTTAAATGTTTTAATCACCTAATTTTACTAGGTGGTGGGGAAATACTAATTCTTTGTGGTTTTAGCAAACCGTAGAACATTGGATCCCATAAAGTATTTCCTATATAATCAATTATATATGTATTACCAATAAATGTAAGAAAAGATTATGTAAACAAAGTCTTAGAAACTCTGACTTATAAAGCGGTTTTCATATTATAGTTATACACGTGATATGATAACTTTCAAGCATTTCTACTAAGCCCCTTATAAGGTCGTTACAAGGTAGGTCTTCCACGATGATGACACTAGGCAACAAAAGTGCTTTATCATCCTCTTAGTCTTCAGCCTCCACCACCACCCTTTTAGCCTCCAATTTCTCTTGTTCCTTTAGAGGGGTATATGGCTCACCAATTCTAGTCCCAACATCTTCCTTTCTCCCATTTCATCCTAGTATAACGGAAACCTGCATTTTCTTCTATATAGAGCCTTATAAAGAGCCATTTGGATAATTACCTGATAGCTATTATTATAAACAAACTCAACCAAATGTATGTGCTCATTCCAGTTACCTTAAAAATCCAGTGCACATTCTCTAAACAAATCTTTTAAAATTTGTATGGTCCTTTCAAATTGCCCATCCATCTAAGGGTGAAATGCAATCCTAAACTGCAGTTTTGTGCCCAAAGCTTTATGTAAGTTATTACAAAATCTACTTACAAATCTCGTGTCTCTATTAGAAGTTATGGTTACTAGCACTCCATGCACTCTTACTATTTCTTAAATATATATCTAAGCTAGTTTATCTAGTTTATATTCCATTATGATAGGTAGAAAATAAGTAGATTTGGTTAGTTGATGTATAATTACCCAAACTGCATCTTGCTTCTCTTTAGTATTTGAAAGAGTCGTAACAAAGTCCATTGTCACGTGCTCCCATTTCTACTCTAGTACTGGAAGAGGCTATAATTCTCCAACTAGCCTTTGATGCTCAGTTATGATCTGTTGACAAGTTTGGCATCAAGCTATATACTCAGCTATTTCTCTTTTCATATTCCTCTACCAATAGTGACTCTTCATGTCCTTATACATTTTGGTACTTTTAGGATGGATTGTATAGGTTGAATAGTATGCCTTTTTTATTATCTCCTTCCCCAGTTCCACATCCCTATCATGCATAATCTTGTTCCATATCTTAAGATCCCCTCTATGTCCATATTGAATTCAAGAGTCTTACTCTATTCCATCTTACTCTTGATCTCTTGTATATCTTTATCCTTCCAGCCATTCTTGATTCTATCCACTAAGATTGGTTGTATGCATAAAGTGGTCATTTTTGCTCCCACTTCTTGAGTTAAAACATCTGACTCTAGCTTACATCTATCATCCAATAACCCCCGCTGTAAAGTGATAAGAGTAGCAACATTACCTTGTTTCTTTCTACTGATGGCATTTGTCACCACATTAGTTTTTCCTAAATGGTACTGGATTTCCAGGTCATAGTCTTTGATCGGTTCCAAACATCTCCTCTACCTTGTGTTCAACTCCTTCTGTGTGAAAATATATTCTAAGCTCTTGCGATCAATGAAGATCCTGCACTTTTCTCCAAATAGGTAGTGCCTTAATAATTTTAAGGCTAGTATTACTACTGCTAACTCCAAGTCATAAGTTGGATAATTCTTCTCATAAGGCTTTGGTTGGCAAAATGCATGTGCTAGTAGTTGCTTACCCTGCATTAATACAGATCCTAACCCCTAGGCTAAGGCATCACTATATATAGTAAATTCTTCCCTACTCTTAGGTAATGCCAAAACTGGTGCTGACACAAGCTTCTCCTTGAGTGTCTAGAAACTGGCTTCACATCTATTATCCTACTCAAACTTCACATTCTTCTGTGCCGACCTAGTGAGAAGAGTTATTATCTTAGAGAATCCCTCAACAAACCTTATGTAGTAGCCTGCCAGACCTAGGAAGCTTCTTATATCTATTATTGTCTTTGGTTTGTGCCAATCTATTACAGTTCTCACCTTTCCTAGGTCTACAAATATTCCATCTTTGTTAACTACACGACCGAAACCACTTGCCCCAACCAAAATTCACATATATATCATCTTTCTTCTTGTAACCTATCCAATATCAATAGGAAGTGCCTTTCATGTTCTTCATTGCTTTTTTAGTATATCAAGATATTTTCTATGAAAACGATTGCAAATTTATCTAGAAAGTCCATGAATACTCTATTCATTAAATCCATGAATGTTGTAGGTGCGTTGGTCAATCCGAAGGGCATCACTGAAAATTCATGGTGCCCATATCAGGTTTTGAAGGTCGTTTTTTTTTTATGTCTCCTTCCTTAATTCTTAACAGGTGGTACCTTAATCTCAAGTCTATTTTAGAAAATGCTTGAGTTCCTTTGTTCTTAATAGTGATCCGATTCAACTCTCCATAATCTATGTAGAGCCTCATGTTTCCATCCTTCTTCTTGACAAAAAGGACTGGTGTACCCTAGAGAGATACTCTAGGTCTTATGAAACCCTTATCTTATAGATCTTGCAACTATTTTCTAAGTTCCTCCAATTCAACTGACGCCATCCTATATACCGATTTTGATATTAGTATAGTACCATGTACCAAATCAATACTAAATTCTATCTCTCTAACTGAGAGTAAACTAGGAAGGTTTTTTGGAAACACTTCTAAAAACTCTCTCACTATAAGCACCACTTTCAATTTTGTTTCTTCACTAGCTTCAGTTGTTATAGTTGCTAGCATATTGCTTCCTCACAACTCATAAGTGGGTAATCCAGTTGGTCTCTAAGCTTCCAACTTATACTCAAAGTAATCCTCCTCAAGTATGTTAAACTGTACTATCATGTTGTGACAGTCAATGGCGACATGGTATTTTAACAACCTGTTGACTCCCAGTATAATGTCAAACTCCACCTTCTTTACTATCAAGAGATCTGCTAACATCACCCTGCCCTGTATCTCTATCCCTACTCTTTTACAAATTCTATTTATCTTTCCTCTAACTCCCAAAGGAGTACTAACAACTAAATTGTCATCCATATTCTCAACACCCAATGCACATTCACATACAAAATTTTCAAACACACAGGAAATAAATGCACCGATATCAAATAATACATAAGCATTGCAGGCGTATACTTGAAGCATACTTGCAATGGTGTCTACATCTAAGATGTCCTAGTGTTGTTGTTGCTTTGTGAATACTTTAGTGGGAACCCATTATTTGGGGGCCCCTACCTGTGATTTACTAGCTTATCCCCTTATTGGAGGTCTTGCCACTTGTGGAGTTAGGGTTGCTTGATTTCTTGCTTGTTTTTAAGGACAATCAACTACCTTGTGTCCCTTCTGCTTGCATACATGAAAAAATGCTAGGGGGGACTAACCTCTCATTGTAGTGCTTGCCAATGTGTCCTATTTTTCCACATGAGAAGCACACACCCTCTAGCCATCTACATTCCTTTAGTTCATGAGGTCCATAGCACTTGATGCATCCAATGGTAAGTGTTGCTATAGGAAGAGCCAAGGGCATTAGTTTAATTTGTAAAGGAGAGGCTATAACACTCTGAGCCCTATTCTAGAACATGTGGGGTCTCTTGCCTTTATCTTACCCCATCCCACTCAAAGCAAGTCTCTTCCCTAAAGTTACCCTTGCTCTGTGGCTCCTCTATTCTTTTATCCTCCTCTTGCTTTATTCTAGGTATTTAGCCTTATTGACCACTTCAGCATAAGTGTTTAGCTGAAAGGCCCCAACCTCATGTTAGACATCTAGCTCCAATCCCCCTAAAAATCTTCTGACCTAGGATCTATCATCAACATGGACATTCTCAGGCAGGAATTAAATTAGGTAATTCGATTCCACCTCATACTCTTCTACTGTCCTATTCCCTTGCTTACAATTGTAGTAGTTATTCTTCATTCAATCTCTAGAGCTACTAGAAAAGTACCTCTAATAGAACAACTCTCTAAACACCATCCAGTTCATACATTCCCTTGCCAATTTAGTTACTGGCGCCTACCATTTTGCTGCAATTCCCTTAAGCATAAATGCAACATAATTAAACTTTCTATCTTTAAGTATCTGGAAAACAACAAATGTCTTTTCCATCTTCTACTCCTAATCTTCAACCTCAATTAGGTCATCATTTTAAGGTTAAATTCCTTAGCCACCATAATGAACCTATTAAAATTGATTGGTTCATTTGTATTCATGTTCTATAGGACATTGTAAACTTGATGATGTTGTGTCAACAACCCCATTAGATTGCTCACAGTCTGCAACGATTAGGGAATCTGTTCTACCATTTGACCCTGTCCCCACTGTAGCTATTGACCCTAGATGTTCTCCTTAATAAGGTTATTATATCCAGCACCACTTCTTGTACTTGATCCGGTGATTCTTTTAGGAGGCATTTTGTTTGAGAAAAGATAACCGAATATACTTAAAAGTTAGTGTTAGTCAATGTTAATGTCATTATGTGTTGGTATATATACATATATACCCCGACAAATAGTCGCATACCCATATATAAATAATTGAGCAATTAAAAGAAGTGCAATTAAAATAATAATACAGTAAAATAAATTTGAATAAAATAATCGTCCCATAATTTCACCCACTCTCTTAATATCTCACCGTCGTATAGATCAAACGCTTAATTCCTCTAAAGATCATATCTTACTTCTTCTAAAGATCATCAACCAATGCTCTGTAGATCAAAACTTAAGCTCTAAAGGATCATTAGACCTAAGCTTCTAAGGATCGTCAACCTAGGCTCCGATACCATCTTAGTTGTAATACCCCAAAACCCGAGAATGTGATGGCTCACTATTTATCCCTATTAGATAAGGACACATTAAGGCTCTAAATCCTATTTTGATACCATTCGAGCATGTAATCTGTAATACCTGACATTCATCAATTCAATAATTTTCATACTTCCAACATATTACAAGTATATCCCAATCCATCCTTCAAATTTTGAAATAAAACTTAATGGTTCATTCACAAAATCTAAAACAATTTAAATTATAGAATTCAATAATCTATTATTTTCAAAGAAAATAAACATTATTACATTTAGAGAACTCAATTACCTATCCCCACTTAATTGCCATAATAATAATGCAAATCTTCTTCCTCCCTCTCCTATACATTCACTCCCAGGTCCTCTCCATGGGTAACATTTCCCTTTATACCTGTATCTAAAAAAAATATTCCCTAAGGAGTGGGCTAACACCTAATACGTATAATAACAAACACACATGCATAAGCAAGCAAGAGCTTAAATCACATGCATATATGTAAATCTTAAACATCAATCAACAAGTTCATGCTTTACTTAAGTCTAAATAACAATAATGGAATATTCATGACCCCGTCAAACACACTTAAAATCTTAAACCTTAACTTGGTGTTGGGAATTGCCACTACGAGCCCCAACACCTACAAATCCTTAAACCTTAACTAAACCAGATCATTTCTAAGCACGACTTCACTAGGGTTAACGTTACATAAGGATCATTGAGGTGCCCCCTAAGGATTTACCACGATAGGCTCTTTGGTCGAGCAAAGAACAATCAACAAACACTTAACCACTTAAACTAATCATTCAACTTAATTCAATTTGATGCTAACTTAACAAGCATAAGAAGCAAACAAAGTTACACGTACCTAGAATCGTAATTTTAAGCACAATTGGTCTTGAACCTAAAGTATTATGTAATTTGTTAAGGTAACAATGATTTCCTCTTAGTACTAATCTAAGTAAAATCTAAGTTTCCTAATTCAGTTCACGTAACCGTTATATGATTCCTTTTTCTTACACTACTGGAGTTTCTAAGGTTACACTATGCTTTTAGGTTGTATGGAAATTCATTTTAATGTAGATTAAACTAATAAACAAAATATTACTAAGTATGCAGTCGTGTTTTAGCCATATACTTTGGTATGGTTGGGATATACGATCATGTATCTTTCTATGCATTTTGCATTTTTGGTATGCCTTAATACACGATCGTGTAGAGTGACCATGTATCTTTATATGGATTTTGTCATTTTAGCATGCCCAAGTATATGGTCATATATCTTTTTGTGTATTTCAATAATTTGATGCACCCAAGTGCACGAGTAGGTACTTCAATCTTGTACCTTTCTATATACAATGCGTGTTTCAGTGCGAGCAAGTGCACGGAGTGTATACTTGATTATATACCACAATGTTCTTCACAAACCCTATTTTCTCTTTTCCAAATTGTTCCTAATTCCAAATTATTTTAATCATAGGCCTAATTGAATCCTAAAACTTGTAATTTTTAATCAAATTATGTAGGTTAGTATATTTACTTGTTCCAACTTGTGATTTAAACCCTTAGATCACTTGATGTTGTGCCCGTGCCACCATTTTCCTTGATTTGAATTCTAATTGAATCAAGTAATAACAATTGATTTAATCTTCAATTCAATCATGAAAATTCGTTACTTGATTGAATCTTTTTTATCTTTGTAGAAATCGTTAATTTGCCTTTAGGTTTTAGAGAGCATCTTCCCGTTGGTCACTTTTCTCTATTAATATGTAAGTAGCAAAAAGGGAGGAGCGTTAAGTTACATGGGGTATTTATATCATGATCGTAAAAAGACCCATTTACCCCTTTGCTTTTGTAAAATTTACTTGTTTTACCCTTGTAATTATAATTTAACAAATCTTATATAATTATTTATTTTCGGGTAATTACATTATTACAATTCCATCTAAATGTAAATATAATAGAAAAAGACATTATCTAAGTTTTCATAAACTTAATTACTAACAATCAGACAACCTAAAACAAATTAAATCCCAAACATAAACCCTAGAGTGAGAAATTTCTCGAAATTAAAGCTAAAAGATCTAAACAAATGATAAATTTACCATAAAAATACTATCACCAAATTATAGTCAATGTTCATGAAGTATTGAGTTCTGATTATCAGAGAGCAATGGTGGTAAGGAGAAGTAATGCTTGGAAGAGCAATTGCCATCATCGAAGAGCCTTGGTGATTTTAGTGGCAAGGTAAAGTAAGTTTTCATAAGAGAGAGAGCTTCTAGTTGATTCTTTAATGGGTGATCAAGGGTTTCTCCAACTTTGTGGATTTCAAGTGCTGAATTGGAGAATTTCTATTTGGGGATTAGGGTGTACATTTTGATGGGTGAAGACATTTAGGGTTTTGGGATTTCATGGTGTTACATTGGGATTTTTCTTATGTTTATGTTTTTATTGTTATATAATTATATAAGGGGTATTTGGTACTTTTGTTGTCTATTCATGGTTTATTTTCACTTAATTCTATCAACTAAACATCACATTAGTTATTCCATTACACTCAATTGAATAATGTAATATCTACTTAAAACTTATTATACCTTTATTCCATTCCTCGATAATATCTATTATATTACACCTTTTTTCCATTTAGTGAAGTGAATGGACCATTAATGTTGTCTTTAATTTCTTTATAGTATATTATAATAATTGTCATTTATAAACCATAAGTCATTTATTTTTGAGATCTTCAATGTGATACCCTTTCTATTTTAATTATTATTTTTAAATATACATTATTTTTCCATGTATAAAACATGATAATAATGTTGATTATTTGTTTGGTAAAGAAAAAAATGCTAATCGAATGTTTATCGTTATTAATGTTTATTATCTTTATATTCTTAAATGTATATTAACTAATTATTATTATGTATAAACTATGATAATTATTTATTTATTTTCAACATCAATAATTGCTTGAATAATTTCTTAATTTATATATTATATCCATTTTATAAAACACTTTCCATTTTCAATTTTTTTTTAAATGCAAAGTCTTTTTTTTTTTCATAAATACTTTTTCGATGTGTTTTATCCCTTTAAAAAAACACATTTTATTTTAATTTTTTTAGTTTTAGAATCAATCTTTCATATACACCAAACAATATTAGTCGCTATATAATAGATACTATTCAATAAAATTTTAATATATGTTTCATAGTATATAATTAATATATATATTGTATGCACAATATATTGTAAGATAAGATACCAAATACTATTTAATGTAATATATGTATGTATGTATGTATACACATATCATACAATATTATAGAATATATCATTCAACTTATCATATTAAATTATAAGACATACTCAATATATATCTATGTATGTATCATATAATAAACAAAAATATACTATAATTTTTTAATCAAATATGAATAATAGGTAATATATGATATTGATTGTCATAGAATGTGATGTAATATATATCATAATATAATATGTAAGTTAAGAAACTCTTGTCTTGAATATTTTTGAAATTATAACGTCATTTCATATTATATTATTGTATTATAATATGTAGTTTTAGAAGTCCTTATTCTTCTTTTTTTTTTTCTTTCTTGTATTCCATATTTTTATAATTATCAATGGCCAAGTCATATAATATCATATTATAATACGAAAAATTACAAGTAAGAGATTAACGTTTGTAGTTAAGTTCAAATAAAAAATCAAACTTTGAAATGATTCAAATAAAAATTAATATTATACTAAATAATTCAAATAGAAGATTCTATTATAACACAATTACATACAATAATGAATTCTATTTTTGAACCACTGAGCATATTTATAAGATGGTATCAAATTCTCTATTTGAATCACTTAGTAAAATATTGATCATTTATTTTAATCACTCAGTATAATATTAATTATCTATTTTAACAATTTAAAAATTCAATATTTTATTTAAACTTGACATTAAACATTAATCCTTCTACTTATAATTTTCCTTGTTATAATATATACTCTTAGAAACTCATACTTTTTTTTATTCCATCTTTTAATGGTTTCATTAATATATTTCCACAACTTTTTTTTTTGGTCAAATCTAATATAATTTAGAAAGCCTAGCCATTTATATTCTGTTGGAATATACTACTCTAAATTGCTTATCCTACTTACACGAATTCATGGATAAAACAAATATTTTTATAGTTGCTATAGATTTAACAAGATATATAACTTTTAGATTTTATAATAAATAACTATTTTTATCATATATTCATAAATATTAATTTTAGTATATTTCATTTATTCAGGTGATATATCAAAAAGGTATAGCCAATATTTTATTGAAAAGTTTTTGAATAATACTTAAGAACTTTAAATTACGTCAACATTTAATTTAAAAAAAAAAAAAAACTGCCATCATTCCACCTTGTTGTTTCATTATATTGTTTTGTTTTCATTATTTTTTTTTTTTTTAATCTCGCATTGCACAGCGTTTAACCATCGTGTGTGTATATATATACTGAATGAAGCTAATGGCTGATGGCAGTTAAATAAATCCCCGTCTGGCTTTTCGTCTTCATTCATTGGGAAGCCCCTATCCAATACCAAAATGGGAAGGCCACAATCCACCGTCGAAATCCCTCACCGCCGCCATTACTCTGACGAGGAACCGGAACACCAACACCAACCCACCGATTCGGACAGCTCAGGCCGCTACCACATTAATCGCCGTCGCAGCCCCTCCTACGACTCGTACGACCGCCACAACGGCCGTGATTCCTATCGTCGAAGGGATCGATCCATCTCGCCAGAATCGAGATATAGGAGAGGAAGAAGAAGAAGCCGCAGTCCTTTTTATAACAGAAACCAAGACAAAACCATAGCTCCATCTAAAAACGATCTACCGAGGCGGTTTGGAAGGAAAAGATCGTATCTTGATAGGGATGGGAAGTTTTCAGAGTCGGAATCTGATGAGGAATTGAAAGGGCTGAGCAAGGAGGAGTACAGGAGATTGAAGAGGCAAAAGATGAGGAAAGCCATGAAGTTTTGTATCTGGAATTGCACGCCGAGTCCTCCTAGAGGTGAAAGGGACGATTTTGAGGAGGAGATTGAAGAGAAGCTCGACGAGGGTTTGGATAAGAGTGATGGGAAAGAGAATGATAGAGAAAAGGGGAAAGAGTTCAGTTCTAGAGGTGATAGTGATTCCGAAAGCGAGTCAGAATCGGAATCAGAGTCGGAATCTGAGGAGGAATCAAGGAGGAGGAAGAGGGAGAAAAGGAACTCTTCTGGTTCGAGGAGGAGTAAGAAAGTGGATTATAGTGAGAGTGATTCCGAGAGCATTATTGATAGTGAAACTGAAGTTGAGGATTCAGATTCGGAAGAGGATATGAAAAGGAGAAAGAAATCAAGGAGTAAGCAAGGTAAGAGGAGTAGTGGGAGAAGTAGAAGGAGGAGGAGGAGGAAGATTAGATACAGCGAATCCGATGAGAGTGATTATAGTGTTAATGATAGTGATGAGAATGATTCGAAATCAAAGAATAGGAAGAAGAATGGGAGGGGTTCCTCTTCTAAATCAAGGCGGAGTCGTAGTAGGAAGAAAATGTCTGAAAGTGAGAATGAGAGTGAGAGTGCTGGTGAGGACTTGAATGAGCGTATAAAGTCAGCGGGGGATGTGAATAACATTGAAAATGAGACATTGATGGCAGAAATGAATGCAGAAGCACTTAATTTCAAGGAATTGCTGGACTTCCAAAAGAAACCTGCCATAGATAATGAACCTATAGTGGGTCCCTTGCCATTGCCACGGGCAGAGGGACATATCAGTTATGGTGGGGCGCTTAGGCCTGGTGAAGGTGATGCCATTGCACAGTATGTTCAGCAAGGGAAGCGTATTCCACGAAGAGGTGAAGTGGGTCTTTCTGCTGAGGAGATTCAGAAATTTGAGAGTTTAGGGTATGTGATGAGTGGTAGTAGGCACCAGCGAATGAATGCTATTCGTATTAGGAAAGAAAACCAGGTCTATAGTGCTGAGGATAAGAGAGCTTTGGCTATGTTTAATTATGAAGAGAAGGCAAAGAGGGAGCACAAGGTTATGGCAGATTTGCAGCGGCTGGTGCAGCGTCATATAGGGCAAGATGTTGGACCTACTCATGATCCTTTTGCTGCTAAAGCTGCTGATGGTGCTGATGCTTGATGGACCGGTATGTTGGACTTATCTTTTGGGTTTATTAATCATGTTTTGTAATCCAGCTGGAAGTATCTGTAGATGTTAAGTGGAAGCCTATGTTTACTTACCTGTAGTAGAACTTGATGGAATTAATACTCAGCCAGTTATTTTGGTGCTTCACATTTCTCTTTGTCTGCTTTTAATGGCAATGTAAACACTGGGATGTGTTAGGATGGAATTCGGAACTATACTTATGATTACAAATAAGGCTGTGTTTGGTTCAGGGAAATCATTTTTAGACTTCTTTTCACATTTGTTATAGTCAAAACCTGCAATTATAATAAACTATTGCAAGCTGTAAATGCTATCTGTTTTTGCATCAAGTGGTGATGGAAGACAACGTGAATGGCTGGCCTTTCATGGTGATAGTTGACATCTATAGAAAATGCAAACAGACAGTGAGGAAAAATGATTTCTGCTTTTAGAAACAAAATTCATTTCCGTTATTTTCCAAGTACATTTTCCATGATGGATATCTGCCACCATTGGTTGTCAGCTACCGCTTTTTCATTTCACCATTTTGTGATTCTAAAATTTATTAGTAACAACAATTTGTTGAGATTGCTATAATAATATTTTAACTCTAAAGCTTTTTCTATAACAAACATCAATGTTAGTCCAGATATCATTTTTTGCGAGAAAAACCCCTCCTTGTCAAACCTGAGGGGTGCTGATATTACCCCACAAGCTAATCCTTAAGCTTAGTATAAGTTTGGCCTAGAATGAACAGAATCTTGATTTTTGACGAACCCAGAGTCAGTTCACTTCACTAGGCTTCCTTTTAAAAGACGAACTATGAGGTGAGTTTTTAGTACCCATCTGTCAAGAGGGATACTCCCCACTTCCAGTTTTGGCCACCAATTTTACAGTTATAAGGGACAATTTCATGATTACATAGTCGGTGAGTTGAAACACCTTTACTTGATGGCCAAGTCTGTATTGGTTGTGGCATGCTTTTGGAATCACCAGGTTTTTGAATTGCGCAAACTGGTTAGAAGGTGCAACCTTCATACTTTTGTTTCTTATTATCTTTATATCTTTAACTTTTTTATTTGGGATGGGGAAATGCTTGTAAAGAGGGATGCCCCTCCTCCATATTACTGACTTATCAAAACAGAACTAAAGCACCTTTGAGTGAACCAACCTATACTGAAAGAAGCTTCTGAGTGTCCTTTCACAAATGGCATATAAAAAAAGATAAAAAATGTATTCCACTACAATGAAATCCCAAACTATTTGCTTACCCAAAAAATGTCCCAAACTATTTCATAAAAAGTATTTGCAGAATTATATTTGACAAACAAATTGGAGGAACTTTTCCATAATGCTTTTGGGAAGCTGAGCAATCACTTAGAGCATTTCTCTTCTTCAGATACATGGAGTATGAAAATACCAAACATTTCAGAAAGAGAGAGAGAGGGAGAGGTAGAGTTAGGAAGTTAGTGCAATTTAGTGAAGTTCATATGGCCTACGCTATCAACAAGCTAAATCACATTGAAGAAGATACCAAACAGCAATTTGTATATCTCTAATATGCCCAAAAGCCACCTGAGCAATCTTCTATGTTCAATTAACCAAGCTAGGGTCATTCTTTGGCAAAATCCTGGGGAATATGCTCAGTTCTTGGAGCTTCAAAGTCCTCCAATGCTCTTCTATTACATAGTGATGGAGAATGACCTTGTGTTCACCTTGTGTTCAGTTCTTCTCGTCATTTCTTTTTCTCCCCCTTGCAGAGGTGGTTGGGTGGCAGGGAGTTGCACCTTGTCTCACGTTGTGCTAAATGTTTCACAACTTGGAATATTCTAGCCTATTATTATAAATCACTGCTACAATTGGAACCGAGGGGCTGGTTTTCTGCTTGAATCAGAGGAAAACGCGTCTCTCTGGTCCTTTTGATAGCGTGAATGAAAGTGATGAATTTCTACGACTCAACCCCATTAGGTATGTTATGGTTGTGGTTTCAAGAAATGTCTACCTAAGGCAATGAATAATCCTCAATGTACGAATGTCTGGCTACAGTGGTCTTGGTAGCAAAGAGGAGGATTGCCTTATAGTTTGTTATTTCTTTGTTTTTTCCCTCAAGAAATGATACGACTTTTCTTTTGTCTTTTGCCACCGCAGCTTTTGTTTTCCTACTGTTACTATTGTTGCATATATTTGAAACAATTGAACTCTTGGAATATATATGCTGAAAATGCCACTGCAAGTCAGGCTGAGAACTCCAAGTCTTATTATAAACAGATCTCCCATCAGCAATCCATTCTATTGATTCATTGTCCATTTGTTCTTCAACAGCTTCTTTTAGGAAGCTTAAGTATCTTCCATTTCTCTAGTATCTAAAGAGTAACTACTCTAACTATCGCTGTAAACTTGTCATAATTACATCAATACAACCATTTTTTTTTAGTTGTACATTTATACTCTTCTGAAATGCATTGGATCCACCTTTGTGGAAATTATCACGGTGGTTCATGAAATTATAAAACTTATTAGGGGAATCTATGTATTTTTTAAACTTATTAAGCTGTACAATGTTACATAATATGGGGTACAGGTGTACAATTAATAAAAAGTAGGGGTCTTAGTATGACTTTGAAAGCTTCCAGGGTAGTTCATTGTAATTTATCTATATTTAAATTGGCCAACTCATGCAACAAAGTTTTCCTCTTTGGACGTTACTTTTCTCTCATGCATTGTACTTCGTGATTATGTGTGGAAAGATTTGGAGTTTTGATGATAGTAAGTGTCTTTGTGGATGAAAAGAGATGACCTTAGTGTGTAGCAGGAAATGGTTGAAGGATTTTCATGGACTCTCACTCGGCATTCAAAATTGAGATGTTGGTCAGGATGTTTTCCCTATTGAAATATCTTAGAAGGCGTAGTGCAACTATAATATAATTAAACTTGCCAAAAGAAAAAAAGCTATAATATTATTGGCAGGAATTCTAAAGTGCAAAGAGATGGTATATCTTAACATAATGAGAGTGACTCAGGCTTAATCGTGCTTGAACATATGACTCAATTGAGTAGTCTTTTCTGGCCAAAAAAAAAAGGTCTTTCAATGAGTTGGATCTAAATTCTGATTGGTTATGTGGTCTGTCTGGTACTATGCTTAATCAAAATTTGAAGACATCAATTTTTGATGTTGCGAATATGGATGTTAGGTTCGGGTATGATGACAACTCAGTTCATTGATTGGCGAGATGGGTGTCCGCCAATGATGGATGGGGAGGTATTTGACTGCTTGTTGGTTAATGGTAATGTATTCAGATGTCTATACTTAGCCAAGATTGTAGAGGTGCTTAAGAAAAAAGGTTTGTAAAGGTGTGCTATTTTCCTCTACGTTAGTAGTTGTCTGAGTTTAAGTTCATTGGTTTGATAATTGACTTTGTTAGGTTTTTGACCAAGCTTCAGTAAGGAGAAGAAAACTTGGAAATGATGGACGTTAGGTCCTCCTTTAGATATTCAACACAATTGAAGCTCATAAAATGTTGCACCAGCAGATGTGGTGCAGTTATATTTAGCGAAGTTTGGAGCCTACATATGTGCTTTTTTGGTCCTAGCAGATTCAACTATTTCCTATCAAAGTTGAAAGGATTTGTCTTAACATGCTTAACTAACATATACAGCAAGGTAGGCAATGAGGGAGGTGGAGAGAGATGGAATATTGCTACACCATCGTTGCATTCTTTGTAAGCATCCCATATTCTTTGGACTTGTGTCTATTGAGGTTTAGAAGGTCCTAGTTCTCATTAGTTGGACTGGTATTATTGCAATCCTTTTGTTTGGCATTTAGGTTTATAGCTCTTGCATAAGAAAGGAAGTCTGTTGAAATCCATTCCGCCCTTAGTTGTAAGTTGCGAGTCAGTTTTCCAAGTGCTGTTGTGTCTGTGAGTTCCAATTGTTTCTTGGGGCTCGCTTGTTTCACGGAAAGCTTTCTCTTTAGTGGAAAAAGGTTTTCTCTTCAAGTTAATAGCTTGAAAGATGACACGTTTGACCGTTTTTTTTTTTATGAATTATGCTTAAAAAAGTTTTCCTTGTTTGTTTCTTACATTGAACTGAATAAGTAATTATAAGCACTTAAAACCCAAAAATATGCAAATACTGCATGTAATATAATGTAATGTAATGCATATAATATATTTACACGAATAGAGAATTATTTGTACAAAAGTTTTGCAAGCTATCCATACATAATCCCTGTTATAGTGCATGCGATGTCATTTGTGTGTGCTTTTTGGATTCCGACTGTTTCACTATGGACCTGTCCTTTACTTCCATTGATCTGGACAGACCACCTGAATTCTTTTATTCTTTGGTCTCCTTATCGACACCATTCCTTTCTCTCATTAACTTACCTATTGCTACAATAGAATAAAAAGTAACGATAATTATGCCAATGAAATTCAAATACAGAATAATAAACATGCAAATGAATTCCACTCCATAGCTTGTTAGTCTTTAACAAGAATCAATAACAACCCAAAAATGTTTGGAAAAAGGCTATTTAAAATAAAATCTCACTTGAATATGTACCCACGTAACACACGTTTACTAATAGAGAGGGCTACATAGCATGAGTTAAACAACCGAAAGGCCTCCATATTATATCTATTTGCTCTCTGATTGCTCCATATTTTAAATGCTATGTCATCTCCTATCATGGGCAACTCTATTTTCTTGCCTCTCTTCCCTTTTGACTTTCTTAAGGATCAACTCTACTGATGAAATTGTGAAGGGTGCAGCAAGCCAAGAGTACGTCTGTTTGTACTTTAAATGAGCACAAAACAAAGCACTGCATTTAATATGGGGAAATGACTTTTAAAATTCCAAAGCCCTTTTCAATTACAGCTTGCAAAGACGGAGGGTAAAGCTTAGATAGCTCTTGCATTCTTTATGGAAAGCCCACAGCTAAACTTTTGAAGATGACATTGGACCCAGGGAGTTTTGTTTTTTAATAACTGTAATTTTATTTATGCCTTATTGCATTTCACCAACTGAATGTGTTATAAATATCAAGAAAGCACAAAAATGAGAAACTATTATTAGTAACCTGACAAACTATAGGTTCGTTGACCATGGCCACATGATGTAGCCCACGGCCACTTGGTGGTCGGCCTTTTTTCTACATGTCTTGCACTTCTGCTTCATTTTTGCTGGTTTGTTCACCCGGTGATTCCTCAATAAGTCTAAATTTCATGTAAGTTCAAGACATAATCTCAATATAATATATATATATATATATGACGTATTTTAATGAAATAAAGACATCTTCATGTTTAAGACCGAAGCAAAAATAACGTTGGTTTGGATAAAGAATTTTACTAGAGAAGTAAGTGAGACAAGTTTGGATTGAGTTTAGTAAACTCGATATTTATCCCATTATCCTATAGGATTACCCAAATCCTATAGGTTTTTTAATAAAGTATCTAAAACCCCTATAGGATTCCAATAAGCAATCTGAAACATATCTTAAATCCATTAGTATTTTTTTTTAATATTTTATTATTAGTTTTAAGTCTTTACTTATTTATTATGATTATTTTTGTAAAATATATCTTACGTTCTTGTAAATATATATTAATATTTATTTACTTCATTACAAAAAAAATCGAGTTTAGGTTTTTGATGGGTTTAATATTTATCTTATTATCCGTTCTAAACCCTATAAGGTTAAAAAAATAAAAAATAAAATAGTCTATCCCAAACCTTATAGGATATTAACTTATAGAGTTTTAAACGAGATGGGCGGATCAAGAACCTAACAATGCTCGTCTCACTTACATCCTTAGATTTTATTCCATCATCTAGCACTGATCCTATTAAGAAATAGTTTAAAACATTCATTAAATATTGTATGAGATATTTCTTATTTAACAAAATACAAGATAAATTTACTTACGTGTTCTATACAAATGCAATCATAGTTATTTTATATAAGATTGTATATATTTCAAGAATATAACGGAATGTGCAATTGATTAATAATATATAATATTGACAAGTACATGGAAATATATGTGCAATTCATTTAGGGCTTACAATTTGAGATCTAATTCATAAAACTCAAACACAATACAACATGATACAAAATAAAAAGTTTGTGTACGAAAAATCAACACGAGATACAAACGGATTAAACCCATTTAGACACAACAAAATTCGTATATGGGTTTGTATTTAACTCTTAAACCTATTTATGAACCCGTTTATTAAATAGGTTTCATTAACAGTTTACAAGTTTGACTCGTAAACCCATTTAATATTAATAATATGTATATTTCTTGTTTTTTAAAGTATTACTAATTTTGTCACTTGAAGATTCATGGTCCTTCTAAGCCATACCAACAACACATCATATCTCTCTCTCTTTTTCTCAATTATTTTATCTCTTTTTGTCATCTTTTTTTTTTTTTTGTGTTGATAAATCTCTCTTTCTCATCTTTTGATTATTTAGAAAGGACCGTGTCATCATACCTAAAAAGTCGTACTTAAAAGTATTGGGAACAAGATAAAGGTAAGTTAATATCTCCTTCTTCATCTCTTTAATAATAAGTGGTCTATATAATTTATATAAATAGTCTCAACTTTTAAATTTGTTAAGGTTTTAGTACATTATTAGTATTTATGTTGCTTTAAAATATTTGTTGAGTGTTAGGTTCAATTTGTTTATAACTTTTAATGAAGATTTTGGGGTGTTATTGAATTTGAACTAAAGCTATATTTAGATAAGAAGTGGCATACGATGGTTGAATTGAATATATTGAGTTATTAAAAAACTAATTAATTCCAATATCCTCAAGTTATGAAAATGGTATGCCAATATCTACAATAGTTTTAGAATTTGCATTTAGTACTAGAGATTGAATCCTAATTAACATCACAACTTATTGAAGTAAGAAATTACAGGAGTTTCTTTGTATACAAAAAATTAGCTCTATAGAGACATGGATAATAAACTAAACTATTTTTATAAAATTTCCAATGGTATATATTTTCATTGATATCATTCTTTTTTATGTATAGATTATTTAACTGTTTTGATGGAAAATATTGGTCACGAGTTTAGGTTAATTTAATTATGTTATAAAACTCGTAAGTTTTTAGATTTATTATATTTAATGAGACTTTACTAAAACTGTTGTTTGAATTGTAATTTCATATTAACTTTCAAGGTCTTATGTCATTAGTATTTATAAAAATTAATTTTAAGGAGAATTATACTTTTAGTCATCAATATTTAGTTATTTTTCTATTTGAGTCCATAATATTTTTTCTTCTATTTTATTCTTTACTATTTTGAAAATCTTATAAAAATAAAATTTCCATCAAATACATTAAATTTTCTATCCATCTTAAACATGCATTAGGTTTTGATCAACCTTGAGCAAGTTAACTAAGGTAATTAGGGTAAATAGAAAATTTTTTAGCCCATTTTCTTAATTTTAATTAGTATTTTTTTATTTTTTAATTATTTTTCATTAAATATATTTAATATTATTATTTGTTATATTATGTAAATAAATTTATTTAAATATATCATTCTATTATTTTAATTATTGTGGATTGATTTGAAATTTATATATATCATGGATGAATAGAAAATTTAATAAATTTGATTGAAGTCTTTTTTTTTTATAAACTTTTAAAAATGTTGATAACTCAAATAAAATAACAAAAAAAATTAATAACTTAAATAGAAAAATAGGTAAATGTTGAAAAACTAAAATATACTTTTTCCTTAATTTTATTATTAGCTTTTTTGTTTTGTATATGTAAGTATGTTATAGAATTATTTATAATTTTTTAATCGATAAACAAGTTCAAACTAAACATGAGACATGCTTATTTAACCAATTAAGTCATATGTTTAGGTTTTTATATGTAATTAATAAATAAGTCATGTCATAGGTTAAGATTTTTTAAATACGACCTGTTTAGACATAGATACAAGACATGACATAGTAACACGAATTGCCAACCCTAAATTCATCTTTATCCTTTTATTATGCTCCAAAATGGAGGCCTTGAATCGGTTTGAAAACTAAACTAACCACTAAAGTCTTCTTCAATTTTTTGAAGTACTTTTGCCATTGCTAAAATATGATATTAAAAATATCTAGGTAAAAAATCAATCTCCCTCTATATATACATGTTTGTGCCACATGTGTCTTATACTAAAAGGAATTAGTGGATACTTATAGAAAAAGGATGGTGAATGACCACCATTGAATTGTTTTGGTTATCAATATTCCCAACATATGTCCATGTGGAGTGTTTGCTTTAAAAGTAGTGTGTTAGTTAGACGTTTAAAGGGAATCTCGAATAAGGAGTAAGCATGTAACCTTATTGGTCCCCATACCCTATAATACCCTACTTGATCAGGCAAATTAAGGTAAATATTAAAGATTATAAGGTAGGTCTCGATACAATTTCTCTAGAAGTTGCTCTCTAGGGTACAATTCTTAGTATCCCATACCTATCCTAGATTCTATATACTAAGATATATAAGATACTACTTTCAAAGTACCCTATATCTATTATATAAAAATGATTAAGTAATAGTAATGAATATAAAACAATATTATTATATTTCTACATTACATATTTTACCCAAAAGAAAAATGAAATAAAAAATATAGTTAATGACATCATTCATTAAAAACCTTAGAGAAAATCCTACTTTATTTCTTCCGTCGCTTTCTTGTCTCTTTTCTACATTTCTATTTTCTACTTCTTTTATCCTTTTTTTTCCTCATTACTAACCTTATATTTATTGTTATGTGTTTCGTTGAATATAGTACTTGTAGACTTATGATAATGGATTTAGTGTTATACTTAAATAAGTGGACTAAATTTTCTAATAGTTCAACCGTGGGTTAGCATAACTGGATGATGTGATTTCTTTATAGACGTGTTATTTTATTATTTTTGTTTTATAATATCATTTTGGCAAGAATATTATATGAGGTAAAATTTATAATCATCTTTTTAAACACATTGAGAGTGTGCCTTCATGTAGTTTGAATAAATAAGATGTTTAGGAAATGATAATGTTCAACTTGTCAAAAATTTATCTCAAAATTTTAATAAATAAAATTTATTAGATCCACAATATATCCTACACACTAAGTTCTATAGGATACAAATTATAGTGTTGCAAAGTGGGCTACATTTCCAAAATTTAGAAACATGAATATAAAGTAGAGTATGATTAGAATCTTATACCATACATGTCATATATTAGCTCGCCTCTAATCTCTGTGAATGGAATTCAAGCCAAGTTCATAAAGGATTTAAATTAACATTTAAGCCCTAACGAGAAAGATTAGGATTAGCATGTCACATGTCTATCCTAAGAAGTCCCATTTTTAGTTTACTAGTTTAAAATTTTCTAAAACATTCCAAATTTGCATATCCCAATAATTAGCTACTCTCACCATACAAATTATGTTGAACTTAGCTTTTTTAATGTAGTATAATTTTTACATGTCACTGTATCCTCCATCATTTATTGTTTATCTAAAATAATAATTTTGATGTAGCACATAAAATTACTAAATTAATCATTTTCTCCTTAAAAGAAAATAAATTAATGATAAAATCGCGACGTGCGTAGGAGGACAATAACTAGGACATCAATTTCGACCTAACCTAATTTGATATGATATAAAAATTGAAATTAGGGTTTATTTATAGAAAAGAGAAATTAGGGTTTACTATGAGGAAAGGCAATACCATCTTAAAAATATGGTGAGATTCTTCTCAACTATGGTACACTTGTAAATGCTTCAAAGTTTAAAAATGATATTTTTAATTATTAGCGATTTTTTATAAAAAAAATTATTACTTTTTATTGCATTAATTAATTAAAATTATTAATAATAGTATTTTATTAAATCAATTATTATAAAGGCCTTAAAAACCATTTCCTTGATATTATTAACATAAGGAGGAGGTTATGTGTTTAATTATGTGCCAACATTTTGCCAAACAGATAATACTTTAGCGTCTCTGATTAATCCACACAAACCTTCCTTCCATAATTCGAATCGTGCAACTCAATGTGTTACATTGTAAACCCTAATCACGATGAACCCAAACTCGTCGGCGTGCCATTCATCCCAAATCGAAGTCATGCAATCTTTTCATGAAAACAGGACCTCAACAGTATTCCTCAACTGCCTGATTGTGATGACTAGACAGCATGGGTATAGACGCAGTGGCTCGACGTTCTGACGTTCATACTGAATTTTAATGAAACACGACGATTCCAGAACGCGTGATTCAATGAGTGGTGAGAAAAATAGTAGGGCTGGCATTTCGTGATACAGTGGTAAATTTTCGCATTCATAGTGTTTATGAAATTGTTCCTGTTTCCTAAATGTTCATGCTTCATTTTCTTGTTACGTGCAACTTTTATGTTTATTCCAATTACATATATGTAATGTAAAGTGTATCTCGGAGATTTTATCGGTGCTTATTTTCACCATTCATAAAGTGCATTTAGATATGCTTATTATTCTTTCTCAGTTAAAATATTTTCCGAATCAAGCAAAATATTGAGGGGAAATGATTCAGATTCTGATTTGTAACTCTTTTAATACTTTCCATGCAATTGCACGCTTTAATCACTCATTGAGTGAATTTTGTAATCTTATTTGTGAAATTCTCTCATAATTAAATCATCTAGAATTTTGATCATTACTTTTTTTTTTTTTTTTGGTGAATTCTATTCAATTTGATTCTTCAGGTTGAAAAATAAAACCTTATGACGGAGATTTTCTCTATGGATACGCATGATTGTGATAACGAGGAAGATGGTAATAAATGCTAAAGCTCACAATTTTTTCTCTTTTTTTTTTTCCTTTAAATTTTAGGTATTTAATGACAAAATTTCGACTTGTTTAATGGGTAAGTTTGGATTTTAAAGCTATTACAAATTGTTGTTTTGTGATTTCTTGATGCAGATTCGGCTATTGTTAACTGTTCAACTCCTTACAGAGGGCTTAATTTGATCACTCATGCTGTTGAGTGGGTGAATGCAAATAGTTTATCAAGCCCTGCTCTGGAAATCAATTCCAAACCAGCGAGGAACGAGAATCAAGTGACTGGTGGTGATTTGGAACCAAGGGAATTTCTTCCTAGTATCTTTGCTGAAGTGCTGAAAAAACAAGATCATGGGGATCTTATTGCGCGGTTAGCTAGTTTTGATCCTGCAAGTATTGTTGGATACGTGAGAGAACTGGGGCAATCTCCGAAAGGAGGTGTGTATGAATTAGAATTTCAGATTGCAAAGGCACAGTTGCTTGCATTCTCTTGTTGGAGGAGTTATTCTCAGCTACCTGGATTTTCTGTGCTCAGTGGCAATTTAAGATTTGATGTGGATGCAGTGGTACTTGAAGAGAACTACTGCTCAAGTGAATTGAGTGACGATGCTCCTCCAGGGTTTGAGTGTTACCGGTTAATGCGTGACTTGATGGGAAGTTTGAACAATTCACAAGTTTCGATTGTGAGAGTTGATGAACATATTGCTTCTAGAGCAGCTTCTTTTTGTTCTACCAGGTTGGTTGAGTACTTAAGAGGACTAGGCGGATCGCCTTGTGGTGAAGTGGATGAATCAGAGCTTGCAGTGGCCAAAACCCAATTGTTGGCATTCACTAATTGGAAGGGATACTCTCAGCTACCTGAATTCACCTTCCTCAATGGTTATTTGGCAAGTGATACGTATCTTGGAATATTAGGATACAAAAATTGCTCTGCTTTGATTGCCGATGCTCCTGTGGGGTCGGGGGGCAACGAGAGTACACATGCTGTTAAGAGAGATTTGGATGGTCAAACAGAACCAAGAAAAAGGCCATACAAAACGGTTGGTTGTCCACTTATATCCCCAGCTGCTTGCCTTGAGCCAACCAAACTAGTTAGCTATTTAAAGGTATTAGGTGTATCACCATATGAGGGATTGGGTGGCACCAAATTAAAATACAAAGAGGCAAAAGCACAATTGTCCGCATTCTCTTGTTGGAAGGGTTTCTCTCATCTTCCTGAGTTCACTCTGCTCAGTGGCCATTTATCAGAAGAAAATTTGTCTGGTAAATTGATTGAGGATGCTATTCCTTGTAATAATAACTATGGAAATCATAATTTCAGGACTATTTGGCATACTTTGCAAGGTCAAACAGATGTCTGGGAGAAGTCAAATGATAGGTTGGGTGGAGAGGTTGTCTGTACAGCAGCTTGTTTTGATACCATGCTCTATGACCATTTGGGAGATAATCCAGGTCTTGAATTGATGAGACAGGATTATTGCTGCAATGACTTGTTTGATGATGCTCCTCCAGGATTTGAGCAGTATCACATGATTTCTAACGGTCAAATAAACCTGAATGAAAAGTTGAATGGAATAAATGCAGAAAAGATTGTTTGCACTGCACCATGTTTTGATAACGTGAAACTTATTGGCTATTTGAGAACATTGAGTAAATCACCACTAGAACAGTTATGTGAGTCAGATCTTACTGAGGCAAAAACGCAATTACAAGCATTCTTTAGTTGGAAAGGTTGCTCTCGGCTGCCAGAATTCACTACTTATTGTGGTTCACAGGAAAATGTTACTGAAATGGGATTTCCAGATAATGGAACTTGTGAAAGCCAATTGATTGGGGGCCCCTATGTTTGTTTTGGGGATAAGGATGGGATTGATGATGTGAGGAGTACCTCACAAAATCAATCCACTAATTTGAGAGAAATGAAGCAAGTTTCTGATGGAACTATCAATCCTCAGAAAAGGAAGAATCGCTCCTCATTCTTATCAGATGAGAATCGATCACAAAAGTTGAAGGAAGAGATAGTTTGCAATATACCATGTTCTGACCATATGGTGCTTCTTGGTGTTTTGAGAACTTTGAGTGAATCACAGTTGGGTGAATCAGAACTTTCAGAGGCAAACAAGGTTTCCAGCAAACTGGATGAAATGGCATTGGAGTCATCAGATGAATATCACTCTGAATCTTCTGGCAATAAAAGGACTGTTGAATCTAGCTATGACGATCATGGATCCAGCAAATCTAGAAGAACACTGATCAGAGAGCACGCTTGTGGAGAGCTGCTATCTGAGCTGTTATGTACTGCTACAAATCCCTTAGAGGGACTCGACCTTTCTGTTCCAATCGTGAGCTTCTTCTCCCAATTTAAGGATTCAGTTGCCTCAGGTTCTTCCGGTTTGATGGAGCCTGTAGAGTCTCCAGAACATGCATCTATTAGTGAAATTTCCTCAACATTGAAAAGCTCAGGAAGTATTGAACCAGCTGGTCTTTCATATCCAAAGGATTCTTGTTCTAGTTCCCCTGTGGTAGAAGAAGTCCCTGAACAGCAACTTGTCAGGAACAATCAGGATGCATGGAACGTTTTGCTCCAAGTATCAAGGGAAGAAGCATATCCCTCTAGTGAACAGCAGATCTTGACTGCCAATATGGCCTCTGGGCATGATAATATTCCTGGAAAACCTGGAGGGGAAGTCGGAGAGACAACAAATAATGCAGGGAAGGATTTTGGTGAAGCTGACTATCAGACTGCTCTAGTGCTTACCTTTAATAACATGGCTGCTGTGCCTCCGGAAGGATATCTGAACAAGGTATTTGGTTGCTTTGGACAGTTGAATGAACAAGAAACCAAAATATTCAACAAGCGTAATGGATGTAGAGTAGTATATAGGAAACATGCTGATGCTGAGGCTGCTTTTACTAGTGTTGGAAAGCATGGAATGTTCAGAGATACTCTCTGCAGTTACCGCCTCAAGTATATTCATCCTAAGCCAGCTAAAGCTCCTACCCGTAGAAGGAGGCAAAAAAATGATTCTGCATCATATACTCTTGGTGGAATTCAATCACCTATCACCTTGGTTGGCCTGTAGTAGCATTTTGGGGGCCACTACTGAACGCTAGCAAAGGACAGGATGGTATGTATATCCTGTTGTTATTACTGGTAGAGATGCTGTTAGTTCATACATAGGGAGGCCAGAATGAGTTAGGCGCTGATCGTCTTCGCATTGTTTGTACAGACATTAGAATAAGGGTAGGGAGATGTTGGAGATGGAAGATTACAAAAGCTGTATCTGATAAGAATGTTGTATAGATTCTTGTACATGACCTCCGGACCAATTTGAAAGGGGCTAATGGGTTGCGTGCTAATGGTGCCAACCCCCTTCCTCGTCTATGGGCCTATTGGTCTGTGGCTGTTGTAGTTTTCTTTTAATGAGCCCTGTTTTTCCTTTTGTAGGATTTCTTATTCAAGAGATACGCACTTTCTGAAAATATTTGGATCATTGATCTAAAAAAAAATTCTTCATTGAAATCTAATGCCATTAGATTTTTAAAAATACGATACGTATTTTGTCATGTCAAAAACCCATTTGTCATTCAAAACAAGTTTAGGGTAAACCGATGATAATTTAGATGATGTCTTGTCGGTGCAGTGTTAGTTGGTCACGCCTCAAACCCCTAAGAATTTACCAAAAAAACTAAAAACCTTTCCAGCATCAGACAACGTGAAAATAAATAGCCAAACATCCAGAGATTTGCAACCCTAAAGACAATTTAAGGAGTACCACCACTTGTTTATGAGGAACCCAGTTGACAATGTGTGGTTCTCCAATGTGTGTCGTTCTTATATAAGCATGCCAATATCAAATAATGGAATATATAAATATATATATATATATATTATGTATATATATATATATATGTATGTATTTATAATTTAAGTTAATTGATTATAAAAATAAGAAGTCATTTTTAATTATGAAATAATTCATCAATCGAACATATTAATAGATGACTTCCTTTAATATATAGAAATTTTTCAAGAAGTCTTGAACATTTTTTGATTTTATCAATTAAGTCTTAAAGTTTTCTAGCAGGTACTTTTAAATGAAGTTTTTTTTTTTTTTCTGGAAAAACGCAAAATGAATGCAACTATTATTATTTAATAATTATTAAAACCTTCTTTGAAGGCTTTAGTTAGGACTTTAAAAAACTTTTGAAACTTAAGTATATCTTTAGCAAGGCTTAGCGTTTAATTGATAAAATCTAAAAACGTTTATAAATTTAAATGTCACGTCCTATGAGCATGATTATTGGAGTTGCTAGAACCAAAGTCCTAGGTGAAGCACCGTTGCTTATCCAATAAATGAGAATTGTAGGTCTGTTTAACTTTTCGAAAGTTGCTCCGCCAAGCAACGTTTCTTGGCCATCTCTTTTGATTATTTTTTCATTCAAAAGAAGCCTGACAATGTCTGACAAGCTAAAACAAGTCTGTCTCTTTTTTTTTATAATGATAACGTGAGACCGTAAAAGATTAAAAAATTAATAAACAACTTCAATTAAATAATTTTTAATAAAATAGAGAGTTACTTTAAAAAAAAAATTACTTAAAATATCATTATGACACTTAAATACCTTATTTAAATACCATTAATAAAGTAACCTACATAGCTTACTGTATACACTACAATATGATTTCAGTTGCCCGTCAATTACCATTAATATTTGCTTAGTTAGTTGTAGTATAGTTTGTTCGAGAGCCGTAATTCTCTTATTAGGGTTGCCATTACTGATTTTTTAGCCATTCTAGCTTTTGAGCAAGTGATAACCGAGTTTCTAAGAAAGCTTACCTACTTGGGAGCTATCTTTGAGATCTATAACATGATCCAAATCCGTTAGGTTTATTTAAATCCATGATTTCTCTTTTCTTTTTTCCTCATTTTTTTTTCATTTTTGTTCATTTATTATTATTTATCTTTTGTTTGCTTTTCTTTTTTATTTCATATAAGGATGTATATAAATATAATACATAGCAGTGATGGATAAATACTGTAATAGATCACAACTAAATAGTAATGTGGCACATACTTTGACTTATAAAATTGCAATCTTTTATTAACGTTCAAATAATTACATGACCTAAACAAACATAAAGCTCTATCTGAAATAAAAGAAATTAAACTAGTAAACTTTTTTTCTTTTTTACTATTTATTTATATAAAACCTAACTAGACTATGCTTTTCACTTATACTGGCTTGATCTCACCGCTTCTGCTTCTTTCGTCGGCTGCCAGACTCGCTCATCCTTTTCCTTCAATTGGTTTTTTAAGTACTGGACAACCCATTGGGATTGCTTATGCTTCTTTTTCTAGCAATCTGCAACCTTCTTCCATTTTTAGTATAGGACCTCTACCGTTGCTCGTATAGTAGCTCTGTATCCTTCCTCTTCTAGTGTCACATTCTGCAATTATGGCTTATGCTTAAACACATCGGGAGACTCATATTGCACTTAACCAGTGTTTTTTTCATCAAATCGCAGATGAACTCCCAAGTAGCCTTGTAGGCCCCAATCCTCCCTTCTAGCTCACCTAGGTCTGCTATTTTCTTCACCTCCCTATGCTCCCATAACTCCTTGATATTGCTAAGGCGGGCAATCTTGGTTGCTAGTGGTATGTTAGCATCTTGATAGTTAGGGCTTACTTGTTCTAATGACCCTATGTAGGTAATGTCTTGCAAGGAGCCTAATCATCTTACAACTTAAGCTGGGAAGCAACCCGTATAACCCATAATACCAATTAGAGGCACACCTGGATACTCCTCACATTTGAGTATGACTTTAGTGCAACGGTTCCACCTAGCCATCCATGCAATGTCTCCTAGCTCAATCATCTTAAGTAGCTTGCACCATTGCCGAGTTAATGTGGCACTAAGCAACTCAACCCGAGTAGCAAAGTTATCCACTATGTTTGCTTATGGAGCTAAGGACCCCCTCATCAAATCCACTTCAAATGCTTTGATGTAGCTAACAAACCATACTATTAACAAGGTGAGCCTTCCCTTGAACATGCCATGACCTTGTTGCTTTACGAAATTCAGGGCCTAGATTTGTTCCACCAATGTCCCGCCTATCAAGATATGCTGAGTATGCATACCAAGTACCCAATGTGGAAAACCAGATATACTTGTCTTTGCATTCAATTAGTGCTTCGGCAATTTCACTATTCTCGATTCCTAACAGATGATAGAATACATTCACGGACTAGGCTTCTAAGTTTAGGGTCATTATTCCATTTTCCATAGCAGAAGCCTTAAGCAATTGGGTATACTCCTCTAGGGTAGGTGCCAATTTGTAAGGCCGAAATAAAACGATGATGAGTCAAAATCCCAAAAATGGGCCATAGCTTTGATCGGATCCCACTTAAGTTGCACTTTCATTAGAGAAATTACTAAATCGATCTTCTGCATAATACAATCTTGATGTTCTTGACTGAATGTATTAAACCACCTATGCAAGGTTTCCATGGGATAAGCATATTGGTCCATGTGGATTTCATTGACATACTCTGACTGGTTTTTGATTTGGTTCTCCATTTTACTATAGATTATAACAAGAAAACGGGAAAAAACCAAAATTTTACAAAGTTGAAGAAATACAAGGAAAAAAAAATTACAAAGGCTATGATTCTTGAACATTAACAGGGTTGCAACTTTACGCTCGCAATGCCACATTACTTTTCATTTGTGAGAAAACAAACAAAACAAAACATAAAATGAGAATAGACAAAAAAAAATAATAAAATGAACATGCATGGGAATGAGGGTAAGTTCTAAGGGTCCTCCAGCTCTATAATCGAGGGTTACATCGAAGCTTAGAGTGGAATCGCCTACTCGTCGTCAAGCAGTGGTATACACCACTAAAACCTGATAGGTACACAATGGTGTTCCATCATAATTTTTTAAATAACCCAAGTCCGGTCATATCTAGACATAAATTAAAAAAAAAAAAAACTTCATGGTGGCTTATTAGGCCCTTTTTTCTCTTCCCCCCCTCCCTTTTTTTTTTCTTTGCATCACTCTAGACTCGATTAGTATCACTATTTACAAAAATACTTGACAAAAGGTGTACAATAAAATAAGAAAGACATATACAAGAAATTAAAGGCTTTTTAAACATATTCAATAAAATTGCTACACATGACTAGCCCACTTTTGAAAATAAACACCATAAGTTCCCCAGCAGAGTCACCATCCTGTTGACTTTAGTTTTGATCATTTTCCTTAATTTTAATCTATACTAAATCATACCCATTTAATATAGATTACTTGATTAAACTAAAAAAATTAATTTTTTTAAAGAAGTCGCCACTAACCTAAGTTGAAAAATAAAATTAAGGTTAATTGTTAGATTAACCTTAACTAATTATTAGTTTACGAATTTTTATAAAAAAATATTTTAGAAAAATATTTAACCAGAAATGATGAATTTGGGAACTAACATATTAAAACCTAAATTGTTATAATGTAGAATTTTCAAAAATATTTACTAAAAGGCATTTATATTCCTATCTTTATTTTTCATGTACCTACTACTATATATTATACTAGATTATGAATCTGTGTTAAAAAAAAAAACTAAAGTTTGAAGTTTGCTATACTAATTTTTCTAAAGCTTTTATTATATTTATATTAACAACCTAAAGTTTTTAATCATCTATTTTTTCTAAATTTTTTATTTTATTTAAAAAATTAAAAGTTTTTATTTTTATCTAATTTTTATAAACTTTTTATCTTATTAATTTATATTTTATTTAATTTTATAAAGTTCTTATTTTTTACTATGGTTGTTCTTCATAACTTAAAGTTTTAGTTTATTATGGTTGCCTTAAAAGTGCCTACGCACCTACTTGCCAGGATCAAACCATTCGTAGTTCACTTTTTATTTTATAAAAAATTAGTTTGTTGATTAATTTTATTTAATAAGAAGCATCAAGTTTACGTTGTTTAATCATATTGATTTTTATTAAGAAAATACCTAGATGGCCTAGATTATCGAATAATTATTTTTGAAAAGTCTAAAATAACCTAAGTTTGGAAAAAACCTCATAGTAAATTTTTATTTAGAAAAGTTCTAAGTGATAAAATCCTAAAATGCTAAATTTTAACATAAAGTATTTTTATTTTTTTATTATTTTTTTTATTTTATTATATTTAAAACATTATACTAAAAAACTTTATTTTTTGTATTTTTACCATTGTCACTTTTTACTAAATTTTTATTTCTAAAATTTTATCTATACTAAAAAAATTTACTTATTCATTTTGACTCTTGAATTTTTCATTTTATTATTTTTATTTTATTATTTTTATTATTTTTTATTTTTTATTTTTTGTCATTAGGCGATGTTATACACCACGACAACCCAATGGATACTTTATTATTTTTAATTTTTTAACCATAGATAAGTCTAAAAAAAATTTGCTAATAAATAAAATAAACATATAAAAAAGAAATAAAAGAAAATATCACCAACTGGATTGTTGGGTAACACACAGGTTGGGTCAGGAGTTCAGATCGAGTTGCAGGTCAAGTTGGGTTGGGTCACGGTAATTGGGCTCTTCGTCGGCGACGCTCCAATGGTCATTGAGGGCGGCTAAGGAGTGGTTTCCTAAGTTTTGGGGGGTAAGGAATCGATTGGCAACATTGATTTTTACTAAAAACTAGCCTATGTGGTGTTTTGGAGGTGGCTGGCGATGGTGGTTGCGGTGGTTTTTCGATTCAAGCTTCCAGTAAGTTCTTAATTCATAAAACCAACTTTTTCTTGCTCCTCGCGAGAGAGAAGTGTGTTTTTGAGTGATTTTTTCCAACCCCTTGGCGTTTAGTACCTTGGTCTATTTATAGGAATCCATGGATGAGCTCGGAGGACCTTAGATTACATTGAATCTAAGTAAGGGATAAACCCCTTTTTTATTTGATTTGTTCTTTTTTAAAAAAAAAATTGATGTTTATCAATCTTTTGGTTGAATGTTAATGGATTTGCATGGAAAAATTGATTTGGGCAGGTTGGATTCATTGTTATTCAATCGTTTTTCCCTTTCAAGGTCATCGGCTAGAGGTTGAAGACGATCATGTGCGAAGCACATGACCCATTCCGGCCAATCACGCACTACCACGTGTCCACCTAGAGGAAAAAAAATGAAAATGGCACAAAGTGCCTCTGGTGGGATTCAAACTCGTTTCTTACTCTCCTTCGCATGCAACTAGACCAACATACAGACCAACTAAGCCAATCTATTTCTTGATTTATTATTGCAATTAATTTACATATAAGCTAATAGTCCTAATTAAATTTTATTGATTTGAGTTTCCATAACTTAATTTAGAGAACCAAATTTGCTTATTTTTATTGAAAATGTTCACATTTTTTATTAATTTTTGTTATTTGCTATTTTTATTTATTTTCATTTTATTCATTTACTATTATTTTTTATTATTTATTTATATATATATATATTTAAACAAATCTAGACGAGGATAAAAATGGGATGTCTACAAGTGGATACTCAAGTTCCCAAGAACATAGGTGATCTATAGCAAGATGGTAAGCTCAAATCATGCGGTACTAATCATTGAGTCATGTAACTTAGAAAGGAAAGGAAAAAAGAGATTCAAATTTGAACATATGTAGACCACTTTTGATTGTTATGGCAACACTATTAAAGTGGTTTGGAAGGATAGACCACGAAAGGACCACTCATATCAACTTGGATACAAGCTAAATAGATGTAAATGCAGATTGAAAGAATGGAGCCTTATAGCTTTCCCAAACAACAAAAAGGATATGTCCAAAATGAATTGAAAAATATTCAAATGATGGGATGCTAAAGAGATCAAAATTGTGAGAAAGAACTCTTAGGAAGGCTAGAGTAACTTTGAAAGAGAGAAGAGCTAATTTGGCAACAATGCTCTAAAGTTAACTGGTTGAAAGAGGGGGATCGAAATACCAAGTTCTTTCATTAGTTCACTTTATTGCATAGACAAAAAAACAAAATTTCGAGGCTCAAGAACTTGGAAGGTATATGGTTGGAGGATGAGGAAACCATTATGAAGGAGTTTCATGAATACTATGAAAAACTGTTCAAATCTGATGGAGAAAGATCTTTTGTTAATGTGTTTAAAGCTATCCCAAATCTAGTCACAGGAGAAATGAATAACATGCTATCTAGTGCAATCATAGAAGAGGAGATTAAAAATGCAGTTTTCCAACTTGGGGCTTTAAAGGCTCTAGGTTTAGATGGTTTCTCAGGTGCTTTCTATTAGCACTATTGGCATATTGTAGGCAGAAGCATAGTGGAAACAATGCAATCCTTTTTCTCATTAGGTATCATTCCTCCTAGTCTTAATCTCATAGAAATTATACTAATCCCAAAAACTGTGTCTCCCCAAGCGATAGGACATTTTCATCCTATTAGTCTTTATAATTTTGCTTTTAAAGTAATATCTAGAATTCTTGTTAATCGTTTGAAGCCGATTTTGCATAATTTTGTAACCGAAACACAAAGTGCCTTTATTATGGGTCATGCCATTCATAATAACATCATTATCGCCCATGAAGCATTTCATTACCTAAGAACTAAACAAGCCAAGAGGAAAGCTCACTATGCTTTGAAACTTGATATGAATAAAGCTTATGACTGGGTTAAATGGGATTTCCTAAAAGCAATTTTGAAAAAACTTGGTTTCTGTGATATCTGGATCAAATGAGCTATGAAACGCGTTTCAACGGTATTGTATAAAGTCATGGTGAATAGGAAATTTGCTAGATAAATGATCCCTACTAGGGGTCTCAAGTTAAGTGATCCTGTCTCACCATATTTATTCATCTTGGTAGCAGATGTCTTGTCTAGAAATTTAGAGAAAGCAGTTTTAGATAGAAGTTTGATAGGAATGCAAACTAGGAACTCTTGCCCTGTATTGTCACACTTACTATTTGCTGATGACTTGCTCTTTTTGGTGGAAGCCAATGCGTACAATATTGAAGTACTGAAGCACTTAATTTAGGATTATTGTCAAACCTCAAGTTAATTGGTCAACTTTTAGAAGTCAAGCTTATTCTTTTGTAAAAATACACTACAAGATTGTGTGGAGGCAATAAGTAACTTGTTGCAAGTGCCGGTTTCAAACAACTTGTGTAAATATCTTGGTTTACCCACAATATTGGGGAGGAACAAATCAAAAGCATTGCGGTTTGTGAAGGATAAAGTACAATCAAGATTAAGCAATTGAAAGAGGTGCTTACTATCAAATGCAGGTAAGGAAATTCTAATTAAGGTTGTAGTCAATGCAATACCAACCTTTTCCATGAGCTTTCTGAAATTCCCTTTGAAGTGGTGTTAAGAGGTAAGTTCCATGATAGCACAATATTGGTGGGAACAAAAAACAAATGAGAGGAAGCTTTACTAGTTAAGTTGGGAGAAAATTATCCTACTAAAGTCAAAAGGGGGTTTAGGGTTCAAGGATTTGCATGCTTTTAACTCAATGCTTCTAACAAAACTTGCTTAGAGGATTCATTGCAATTTGAATGCCTTTTGGGTTAGATTGCTCAGAGGAATATATTTCCCTCATAATTCCTTTTTACCGGCAACAGAAGAACCGAAAGATTCATGGGGATGGGCGAGCATCCTACATGGGAAAAACTATCTGACAAAAGGTGGATTGTGGCAGGTGAGAGATGGTACAAAAATTCGAGCAGCAGCTAATAGATGGATACTAGGTTCACCAAATAACATAGCTTTGTTCAAACCCCAAGGAAATGACACGAATATGGTGGTAGCGAACCTAATTGATGAAGCAACAAGAACCTGGAAAACCCGAGTGTCGCACACGAAGTTTGAAAAGAAGACAGTGAAAGCAATACAGAATATTCAGCTCTCTTAAGCAAGGATGGAAGATAGACTCATATGGCCCTATGAGAAAACAGGAATTTATAGTTTCAGGTCAATCTACAACTTCATTAGATGCAATTCTCATCATTCAAACACTTTGACATCTCACTCACATCAAATAGAGAAATCAATGTGGAATATGGTTTGGCATTGTCCATGTTTTCCAAAAGTTAGACGCTTCATATGGAGAGCTTTGCACAATGGGCTAACAACCCGGAAAAATTTATTCTAAAGAACGATGGTTGACTCTCCTACTTGCAAATTTTGTAAAGACGTTGTAACTATAGAATACATCATACTTGGATGCCCTTGGACGAAGCCGATTTGGTTTGTAATGTTAGGTATTCAAATAGAGTTTGATAATGATTTGACTTTAGACAAGTGGTTAAATGATAGTGTGTATGCTGCTCGTTGTAATAGGAAAGAGAAGTTGAGACTGTTTGCAAAAATATGTACTATTTTGTAGTGTCTACGAAAGACCAGATGCAATAATGTATTTGGGAACACTAACCCACATGTAGACTCTATAATCCTGATATGTCAAAGAACATTGGATGAACTTGAGGTGTTAAACAATCAAGAAAAGTTATCACAACCAGCACATGTTGAATTGCAACAGGACCAACAATGGAAGACAATGGTACGAAACAATTGAAGATGAGCAGTGACATACAAAACAAAGCAGTTTGAACAACCAGGGAGTGGCTAGGCAGCAAGATGGCATTGTAACAGCAGTAGGGCCAGTG
Source organism: Laguncularia racemosa (assembly GCA_037954665.1). Taxonomy (NCBI): domain Eukaryota; kingdom Viridiplantae; phylum Streptophyta; class Magnoliopsida; order Myrtales; family Combretaceae; genus Laguncularia; species Laguncularia racemosa. Next base: position 6,936,343 of record JBBMOL010000016.1, read on the forward strand.
AAGGTATAAGTATGACAAACAATAGTGATAATCAGGCAAGTGGTAGGATGAATGCTAAAGGTATAGTCCATGCTGGTGTAGAAACACCCTCATTTTGTTGGTAGGTACCAAAAGGAGTGACCATCGAACTCAACTCGGATGGTTCCTACGATGCTACTTCAAAAGAAGTTGCGTTTGCATTCATTGCAAGGAATCATAGAGGCGAAGTTTGTGGAGGAAATGGTAGCAGGTGCTTCGGTGGTTTGGTAGAGGAAATTGAAGCCATTGCTCTCTTATAGGTGTGTAATTTTGCAAAAATGAAAGTATGGGAGGATGTATGTTTTGAAGTGGACAGTACTATTGTTTCTAAAGTTTTGAAAACAGGTGGTACTGATCCTTGGAACCTACATAATATTCTATTTAACTAGCACATATCATTGTCATGGTTCTCTTCAATGAGTGTGCATTTGATCAAAATATAAGCGAATCAAGCTGTGGACTGGCTTGCTGTCAACACTAGAAAGAAGATGTGCCCAATGGAGTGGGAATCACGACCATCATCTTCTCTTAGAGCTATCCTTCTGTATGATATGGCTAGTTGTTTATATGCTTCTTGTGTTCCAAAACTAACTAATGTGTTCAATTCTTTAACCATGCGATTTTCAGGAAAAAAAAAAAACTATTTACAGACGAGAAGAAAAATTGTTTAAAGTTTTTTATGAGACCATTTTACTTAAAATCTCTTCCCCCATTAAATTTGGCCACATTCTTGAAAGGTATAAATCATGTAACACTAATTTCTAACTTTTAATTACTCAAACATCAATAGTCTCACAATAAATTTGTATTCTACTTCTTTTAATTATTTATTTATTTACCAAAGATTTTGATTTTAATTGTCATTTTTCCTTCCTAACATAAAAAAGAAGTAATTTGCAAATACACTCTCTTATGTTTACTTCATGTGCACGAATCTCCTTACCTTTAAAGTTGTACATTTAAACACCTACATCTTATATATATATATATTAACAACTAAATTCATACTTTAGGGGTCTAAATGCACCTTTGTCAAAGATTTAGATAACTAGACACATAATTTCAAAGAAAATGAGTTATGTATACATGAAGTAAAAATATGAAAGTGTATTTTCAATTAACCCTAAAAGAAATTGAAAAAGCAAGACATATCAAGGAAAAAAATTTGGAAAGAGAGAGTGACAATAGTACCAATATAGGTCTATTCACTACTATCCTAAGACCTATAAGTAAGTACATTTAGCAATTTATAGTATAGTAGATAACAATATCGAGTTTCAATCTCACAAAGACTATGCATACTAATATTAATCTTTTCTCCTGTTATCTAATCATTAAATTTGAGTGTTAAAATCAACAAAAAAAAAATAACAATCTATAAAATCATACCTAAATATTGAATCTCTTAAGAATTATTAATGCAATTAACTAATTATTATTTAATTCCATCATTGTATTTTTAGACTATGGAAATTTCTAATTTAAATTAATATTTTTTTCGAATCTACTAATTCTTAACTCTAGATTGATTTCAAAATCTCTTCATAATTAAAACTCCTAAAATCACATTACATTTGATATGTGAATTCCATTATTAAGTTTGATCCTAATTTGGAATATTTACATCGTCCTATCTCTACGATTGTATGTAACTCATTCCAATTACGCTAGATTTATTTAAACACGAGATCTCTCTATCTCTATGTATGAAATTAGAGTCTAAACTAATACATCGGTAATATTAATTTAAAAACAATTAAGCACACATAATTATATCATAAGAATATTAATGATTTCATTAAATAAATAATTATCAATCATACTTTCATTCTAAAGTTCATCATATCCAAGTAATTAAGCTAATATCACATTGAAATTGAAAGTGAGAGTGTAAAAACAATGCATAAAGAAAAATATAAAAAAAATTAATAGCAACAATAAAGTAAAACTCTATGACTACTCTAATTCTAATTTTAAAACTTTACATCTTTAAAGCTTGGACTTTGTCTTCTTTTATATGAATCAGGTGTCTCCCATATAAGAAAGTAATGGTTTCCTATAGTAGAATTAAGATCTTCATAGGCCATGAAACTCGGCATCCATGAGCATAAACTTGAATCTTTTAGATGGATAATGTTTCATGAAAGTAATTTTCAACAACCACAATTGATTTGGAAAGAAAAACTCACACATGACATGATCCTAGCATGGTCATGTCTATGTCCATGTAACTCTCAATAGAAATTTCTTCAAAAAGTTCCAAATTAGCTCCAACACAGTTTAGGATACGGTCCTACCTATGCCCATGTCAACATGGCACGGCTACTGGCATGGTCTTACATTGACCTTTCAATTTGACCTATCCTATAAGCTCAACATGGCTCCTAATATAATCGTGTCTAGGCCATGTCATCCATTTTACTTTTATAGCTTAATTGTTTTCTTTTTTATTCACATAAAATTTATGTGAAATTACTTCATTTCATCCAAAGTTGCTTTTAAGGATTTGAAATTAAAATATATATTGATTAAATATGATATCTATTTAAATATGTTTATAAAAATGACTAAAACTAGATAAAAATTAGTTAATTAATTAATTATAAATATTTTTCTACACTTATTAAGTACAACACCACTGGAGCCTACGCATCCCACTAGATGGATCCAAGTATATTAATCCTATTTCAGTATCACACTCAATCGTGTGAGTCATATTCCACTAACATTTAAACGTATCTAAAAGGTGCTCCAAAAGCATGGGTTTATATATGGTCAAACCAAGCCAGCTGTACTTCTCCATCTTCTCTAATATGGTCTACGATATTACTAAGACCTTTTCTCTAATAAAATCTTATTTCTTTCTCTCTTTTTTTTAATCTTATTTATTTTTGTATTACCATGCATCCATCTAGGCGGTCTCAACTTCTATCCATGTTCATATAATTTTTTGCCAGACATTCAGACCTATAAAGCACTTTTGAGTTTTGATCTTACAGCTGTTTGTACAACTTACCTTTGGGTTATATGGACACCATAAGGCGTATAAAATACCGGAAATGGATGATTAAATTTAACTGCTTCTAAATTTTTATAAGTTTATTCTTAAAATATTATTACGTATAATCAACTATTAAAATTATAAGAAAAAAATGACATCATAATAATACCATAAAATATTTCAAAAATCTAATCAGTTTGAACTTATAAATTCAAAAAAAAAAAAAAGTAAACTTAGATGATCCAAATCCATAAAATCCGTAATGGACTTCTTTCCTTCTGCTTAAATTTAAGGGAAAATAGGAAAAAAATTGTATTTTTAAGAAAAAAATATTTTTTTAAAAAAAAATCACTCTTTAAAGTAATCACTTACCCTGTCTTCGATACAAAATTTTAATTTTGTTTTGAAAAAATCGTATGCTTTTCACGAAACATGTAAAATAGGACTAGGAATATTGGGAATTAGGCTTGTTCCTTTACCTTTTTTCAATGCACGGACATGAATTAAATGGTTATTCCTTTTTCTTTTTATTAATGCATGATGCCTATCGGGAATAAGCCTTTAAAAAAAAAAAATGCATGGACGTGAATTAAATGGTGAGCATGCAGAGAATGCAATTAATGTCTATACTACCTTTTTCATTTTTCTTAACACAAGGTCGTTGCTATTTTAATTATAAATGGATTCTAAAATTGTGTCTTTAACACACCATTTTAAATCGTTTTGCAGCATTGATCCCAAATACTTGCGACTTCCACAAGATCCCCTCCTTTTACAAAGGACTCACTTGTTATCCGCTTGTTGCTGAACTCGAACTCCATGTACTTTGTTTTCCCCAGTTTGTAGTAACAGATTTCCACACTTTAGGTTTCATGTCAAGATTCAAGCCTAGTTACCACTCACTCTAGTGTCATATTCATCAAAATAATATCATCAGCAAATGACATCCACCATGATATCTCGTTAATATCTTCTATAAAATCATTTGTAACGATTAGCGAGAATTGCCAGAGGTTTCAAGGCAAACATTGATGTAGGCCTGTTTTTTCAAGTAAATCCTTCGGATTAAACCTCCATATATCCTTGCCCCTGTAAGGTATTCTTTGCACATAACTTCTATAGCTTACTATAGACTACTCTTAGTTATGCCCACAAATAGTAATGTTGACTAGTAAAATGGCGGCACCGGGGGTAGGGACTCCTGGATGACAGATGACTGATGACTGAAACCATCTTATGCTACCTCTCCTTCCCTTTTTTTGGTATCCAGCGAAATGACAGCTGGATTCCCTAGTTTCGATGTTCTTTTTAATTGCTAAACTATATAATCTCCTCCCTCTCATATACTTCTCTTAAATCTTCTCGAACTTCTTTAATAATATCTTACTGGAACCTTGTTATCAAACATGATATTTGGGATCGAATATAAAAACCATAAAATTGGGATTGCATATCAGCTTGTAGGTTTGCAACAGACTGTATTTCCATTGCCTGAGCACTACAACAGCTCTGCACAATTGTATGAAGCTAAATGTACACAAGTGAGGATATACATACACAAAATGTATCAAAATGAAACCATCAGCTAAATAAAAATAAAATAAAATAAAGAAAAGAAAAAGACAAGGAAAAAAGTAGATACCAAGGCATATTTCATCAGTTGTATCACATGCTAACGACTTCGAGATTGTCTAGTCATACGAGCCAAAGAAAACACTTCAAAATCTGAACTCCAGTTTCCCTACAGCAACTCATTTTAATCATTCTCACCGACCTCATAAATTTGCTCAAACGCCCCGGGACCTACTGCCCGATAAAGTTCTTCCAATATAGGTTTACCTGTATTTCGCATGTGTAATCATGAGAAATCAAAAGGGACTGATATAAAGAAATGAAAGCTGAGGGACCAAGCGCCTAATTCACAACATTAAGCTGTTTCATGTTCCTTGGGGTATCACCAGCTCAGAACTTGAAAATAAGGATGATCCAGCTATCCACTCCATGGTAATTAAAAACAAAAGCTTCTGGAGGAGAACTGAAAGATAGTTTGCCTCCCTCCTCCAGATACTATTTATGTTTAGTATGTGGCTTTGTAGGGGAATAGAAGATAGAATTTGATGGCTTGACATTGCTGTTGGAATTAGCAACTGGAACTTGAGATTCTGATTCGTCGTCGTCACTGTCAATGTTAGAGGGAGAAATTCTGTTCTGGAATGCTCTTCGCCGCAAGAGAAAAACATTAACATAATAGCTCACTAATTCCTCCCTTTTTCTGATGGGAAAATGCTTCACCATCTCAACCCAAAAAGACTTCTCCTGTGATAAAGGATTTGACCTGACAATATCAGCAAATTTATTCTGCTCCTCTATTGTCCAAGAAACTTCAACATCCTCACCCATTTTGTCAAATTCAAAAAGGTTAAATGCAGCACCTAGTTCAAGCTTCAACCTTTTTCTTTTTTCATCAATGTGAAACCTGACACATTTTGAAGAACCTCGAAACTGACAGCCGCATGAATCCTGTCTACCCCTTCCAATAGGGTCTCTTTCGATTAGAGATAGTGATCCCTGCGATCTCCTTAGCGGCCACGTTTGGGTCCCCAACCATTTAGAGTCACTTTCAGAAGCCACCCCAGTCCATTCAGGAACAAAAGCTTGAAATTCAGGGCCCAAAGGAGTTTCATCTTCTTCATGATCATTGAATAGTGAATCTGCAGTAGATAAATTGGAGGGGTTATTTCGAGATTCCGATGAGAATGACTCGGAACAGGATTGAGGATGATGTGTTGCATTCCCAGCAGTCAGCCCCTGCTTGCATTGCAACCTCTCTCTAAGTTTATAGCCAGATCTGCTATTATCTTCATACATGCTTGGATGCATCCTCTGATTGTTCTGCAAAAACACAATATAATATCACTGTCATAATCTTTTGCATGGTCATGCCTAAACAATCAGGCCACATATGACATCTATTTTGGAGAAGATAGGAAAAGTGCAGAATAAGATTAATGTGACATCTATTTTCATCCAAAAAATATATGACATCTATAAGGTATATTACAATACAGGGCACACGCAAATGGCAAATAATTTGTAAAAGTTTAAAAAGATGAGCAGGTAAGTTTGCTAATTGGAGTACCACAAACTTGTAAAAGGTCAGTTAACAAGCTCCTCAGCTGTAGATTGACAATCTTAAGTATAAGACCAACAATTCATTTTAAGAGTCATGTTTGGTGCTCAAATCTGATAAATATGTGGATGAAAACCTAAACCCTGCCAACATGACCCATTTAATAACTGGATTTGACAAATATCTGTTTAATAAACAAGTTCATGGTTCCTGTCCAAATTGACAAGTCATGTCACACATTACCAACCCACTCAAGTTGTCCATGATGTACCTTCCATGGTTGAGGTAGCAACTCACTTCAGCCAGCCAAGGGGATTTAGGACATGATTCACTATTCTTAAATCATGTGGGGGTAAATGACCACTACCAGGCATGGGATTCATTACTGGTCTCATACCCACACTATTCAAGATAACTGAAGCTTCTCTCTTTGTCTTTCTTTGGCTCTTATAATTTTTTTCAGATCTTCATAGATAATAAATTTTTTTCAAAACTTCATTTCTTTGAGAGGTCAAAAATAAAAGGGAAAATTACAAAAAACATGACTCGTGTTTTGGCACTTTTGCAAGCTCATGACCTTTTTTTTTTTACTTTTGACAATCGCATGACCTCTATTTCATAACTTTTTTTTGTTTAAATGATAACCAAGGAATATGTGTCAGCCTGTAATTGGTTCACAATAATTAATTTTCATAAAATATTATTATTAAATATATCAAATTAATAATATTTCAAAAATTTATAATAAAAAAATACAAAAAATCAAAAGAAAAAAATAAATAAATAAATAAACACAGACCAAAAAGATTCAACACTTTAGAACAAAACAAACAACCTCAAACATATATTACAGAAACAAAGCTCAAACTCAAAGCATTGCCTTGAACTCATTTAGATTGACGCTTCCAGCCATTAAAAGCTCCCTCCAAGACCTAAAAACACAAGACTAACCTTAACATGTTTCGGATCCTAACTTCACACAAACTTAAACTTATAAGCCCATCAAATTTCAATTCAAACCCAACTTACAATCCTTAAAACTCAATGACCCAGAAGTGAATTCATCCCAAATAACAAAAAAAACCAATAAAGTTTCAATATTTGATCTTGAATTTCATCTGGGTGCATGAAGAAATCACAGCTTTTCACCATTAAACAGCTTAGAAAGTAAAAAACACCCTTTTTTATTTTTCTTTTTGATTTTATGTACTTTATAATTATTTACAATATCATTCGTTTAATATATTTCACAATATTATTTTATAAAAACTAATTATTGTTGACAAATCACAAGTTAACACAAGTCCTCTGACTATCACTAACATATCATGCATAGAGTCAAAACACGAGTCATATCTTAGTAATTTTTGGAAATAAAATATTCATTTATTGTCATCTTTTAACAGAATAACTTAAGTGCAACAGATACGTGTCTCCTTAAGCACAAGACTCCTCAAGAAAGTCTTACAATCACCTGTACAGTCATTCTTACTTAGGGCATCCCATCCTAGTTCTTGGCACCAAATCCAAGACTAAGAACCTACTTCTTAGGTTCTTAAGGGATAAGGAGGGGCTCTTATGCTTAAGGACCACAAAAAGTTGTTTTACTTTTTTGTTTTTTCTAATAAAAGTCGGGTTTTAAATAGCCCCCCAAAATTTGGCCTTTAAACCCCTAAATTTTCAAAAAATGTGCATTTGAACTCCAGCATAACCATTTTGCCCTTGATTTTATGCAATTTTTTTAATTGTTATACCAGAAGACAAAATAATAGAGTCTAAAAACATATTTTCCAACACACATGAAGCCAATTTAAGAAGGTAGCAATTTACCCAAAAGTAAATATAGTATTCATAATTTCCCCACAGCTACAAATCCAATTTCATGAAAATCAATAGTCCATGCTTTGATTAGCACGCTGACCTAGAGTAATACTTCTAAAAGTAGTCAATATGTCTAAAGCAAAAGTTATTAACTTTATGGCAAGACTTTTTATAAATCAATGCAAGTGCATAGTTCCACCGTTTGCATATGTAACACATCCATCATGGGATATTTTTAAGCATAAAAGAGTTCACTTGGTGCACAAAGTGCTCCGTGGATAGTGCAAGGGTAAGGGAAGGGAGGTTGCAAAAGTACACAGCTTCACCCTTGCATTTTCTAAAGCAGGTCAACAAAGAAGTAACATAACCACTGCACTAAGTCTTGCCCTCAATTAATCGAGTCACACAATTAAAGTTGTAAATGAGTCAAGTCAAAACAATACAATGCCGAGCTCAAACTTGAGCTCAACTTGAAATTTCAAAACTCGAGCTCAACCGCACTTAAAATTTTAAGCTCAAGTTTGACTCAAAATAACACTTAAAATGTTTAAGCTTGACTCAATTAGATTGTTTTAGACTAACTCATCTAAAAAATTTTCTTCTAATAAAAATAATCCAAACTCAACTCCAACTCAATATACATGTAAGCTTGACTCGGACTCAATTTAGCTCTCAAGCTAATTGAGCCAAATATCATTAAACCTGAGCCTGACTCAATAAGCTACTTAAGTAGCTTGAACATGAGCTCGACTTAATTGTGACCGAGTTAAACTTGAGTAAATGTTGAGCTAAACTCAAGTAATCACAAGTAATTTCCCATTTTACACCCCTATGCACAATCCACCAAATAGTAATATTTTAATTGATTGGGATTTGGCCAAAAGAAACTATTTTTCTTTTTTCTTTTCCTTCTGGTCTTTCAATCCACTAAATATTAGTAAAAAGCAATCAATTTCACATTGACTAAAATTTCTTCTAACATAATGTATAGACTAGATAACCACACACAATGTTATGGGTGCCTACGATTGAAAAAAAAAATCACAAAGAGAAAAGAAGAACAAAATAACAGGAAAAGGGAATAATTGAAAGAAATATGGGTAGTTAGAATAGCTATAATAGAAGTTGCAGAAAAGGTGCGGCATTTTAATGATAACTTCAAATATGCAGAAGAATCAATTTGGTAAATGTAAGTGTTACACCAAAAAAGGCATTACATATATAATTATACATTATTATTAAAATGGGAGGCACCACTTTAGTGTCTTACCTTTTTAAATATTTTACTTTTAACCTGCACATCTCTATGTGATAAAAGAAACATTTGAAATTGGAAGTTGTTGCAAATTTTTCTCTACGGAAAAACCCCATCTAGCCAAATGAAAAGACAACTACCTTAATTTCGTAAACCGAATCCTTATTTTTCTCCCCTTATTTTAACACGCTAATGCCATTACTATCTCTCATTATATTATCTAGATTTTTCTTTTTTAAATTGTACATACGTGCATATGTCTAGAATGGATTGAAGCAATGATTAAATCAAAAACATTTTTTTTTAATTAAACTTTATTGATTTAATTTGAAGAAAAAATAAAATAAAATATCCTTTTTTTTTGGTAAATGAAAAACCTATCTTTTGATCGAAAACACTCAATGCACTTGTACTTTTAGATCTAGTAAATAGTGAACAAGTATCAAAATGTCAGTAATTATACAAGTTTATGAATAAATTGAGAATCTCATAAAAAGATTTGGCTATAGAAAAGAGTGGTAACAGTGAAGGCACATTGTTTTTTAATCCAAAAAACATTGTTAAGAAAATTTAAAGATGGAAAAGCAAAGAGAAACAAAACATGTAAAGGAAAAGGGACAAAAAATGGCAATGCAATATATGTTCATTTAATGGACACTACTTTAGCTATAGATATCTCACGAACTCCCATAAAGTGAGAACAACATGCTTCATTAAGAATAGGCCAGAAATGAGCATTTCCAACCACTATACTCTATTCTCAAATATGAAAAGATCACTTGCTTACATAGGCTTTGTCACGTTGATTTAAACAGTGCAGGCCATTCGTGAGTTTCTCTACTATTGCTAAGTGAACTCGGGGAACTCACTGTCCCACCCATTAAAGGAAATCGTAAATGTTGCACTGAATACCATTTTGATCTTGTCATAAATGTTATGGCCAGAATTATGACATATAATATCCAAAATAGAATGCAAAAGAAACAAATTATGACGATGAAAATTTCCATATTATGATGCAATAGAACTTAAGAAGACTCACAAGAGACTCTAGACAGTAAAGTGCAGTTGTTTTCCTATAGATATCCTGTAAACCCAGATTAATATTACCCAACAAAGATCTGCATGGCATCGCCATATTAATGTGAACAAAAAATACAAAAAGATATGCTAGTCTAATTATAGAACAAAATTTCAAATAACCTTGAATGTAAACAAAATATCGCTGTAAATTTGTTGCAACTTTCTTTACCTGGAAAACGGGTTGTTTGCCACTAGTATCGTGTCTTTTTAATAATAATGCCTCTCGAGCCAAAAAAACCCGTTTCCACATGTTCTCATTACCATAATTTTTCCACTTAGTCTTCTCCGGTAGCAGGCCAACTGTAGGATCCCAAGGGTCTCTTGCGATCAAACTAAGCCAACGAACCATTCCACAAAGGGTTCCTCCATTCATCACACTACTAGATTCTTCTTCCTTGGGGACCTCGGGATCAACCAAAATGACATCATTCTCGCCATTGCATGTGTTACCTCCAGATTCTACCACTAAACCCCTATTTTCATCCTTTGACATAACTTCACTTATCGTCCTCTTTTTCTTCCATTCTGTCATCGAATCATCCTCATCGATCTCGATCAGAATCCTTTTACGGCAACTACTGGGCTTATTATCATGACCTAGCCCAACTGCTTCGCTCTCTGCAAACCCTTCACTGCACAGTTTCCTGTCACCAACAGAGGTAACCACACTCTCTTTCGAATCCAAATGCATGAAATCCTCATCATCTGCAGTCACCTTGCTTCCATTAGACTCTAACTCCGCACTCTTTACCTCATCCCCATCTCTCAAGTCACCAACATAACCACATTCAAATTGATAATTCGACTTCGAACGTCCGTTTTTATGACAATTCTTCAACTGTTTCGATATCCTAGGGGAGAACTCTTTATATCCCGCATCTATCCCCCCCTCGCGCCTACTCAGATCTGCACTAGTACAACTACTACCCGATAAACTGCTCTTCATATCTTCATTAGCAAAAGTCCTCTTAACCATCTCTTCCACGAATGGTAGCTACTCTGACGAAGCAATTTCAAATGCTATATAAAGACCATAAAACTTCAGAAGCAATATTACGTTGCCGTACCCAGCTGATATTAAAGAAGGAATAATTTAATTACCGATTTCGAAATAGATCTCACTGAAAACTACAAACACATCAGCCAAAGTGAAGCTCAAAAACATTAGATTGATTTAGAGTTTCAGAGGTGAATCACGTGGTTCGAGTTATGGTGATACTTTTAAGCAATCTATTCACGATCCATCGACTGTTTATCAATCAAACTGCCATGAAACAATATAAACCCATAATATCAAGAAATCTGTATCAAACCCTAGACAACCTACACAAAAATTCTACAAAAATATATCATCAACCAAAAACCCATTTTTTAATCAAAACAGAGCCCATAACTCAATCCCTAAAAGAAGGCTAATAAAACTTATATAAATACGACACCGGGTACTGAGATTTCAAATAATCAAACTTTGTGAACCAAAATAAGGATTTTAGGAACTGGGTCGAAGCCAAATATAAGGGTTTTGGCGGGAAAATAGACAACGATCTTTGCTTTAGGGCTTGTGTATGCATTTTTTTGAAAGCTTTGAACTTTGGACCCTCCTTTCAACTTTCCGTGTCCGTCTCTCGCTTAATCGCAGAATAGAGTACAGTAGAGTCAGACATAACATAATACCTATGAGTTTGTCAGATTACAAGCTAATGTTAATGTTACGATATTACAATTACCGTAAGGGATAATTTTGGGATAGCCTTTTATTTGTTAAGATAAAAGATAAAAGAAACTTTTTTTTTTTTTAATACGAAGCAATCTATAAAAGTGTAATCAATAGCGAAAAAACGCAAAAAATGCTGTACATTTAAAATATTCGTTAACGAAATCCTTAAGGTTTGTGATATTTTCAACATGAGCAAGGCCATATTCCTCTTCTCATTCAAAACTGTAACACCACAAAATAAAATAAAACAAAATAAGGAGAGAGAGAGAGTACCATTTAGCATAGGATTAGGGCAACATGACTTCTATTGGGATATTTTTCAATTTCAATTTCCCTTTGGTCCCCCTGTTTATAAATATATATTGGTGGGGCTCAAAATTAGAGGAAGGGTATTTTTGGTAGTATAAGTATGTATGAAATTTCACACAGAGAGAGAGCGAGAGAGAAAGTGTGTGTGTTGAGGTTAGAGAGGAAGTGTAGAGAGATAATAAATCATTAGACCCCTTCATCTTTTTATAGCTGAAAATGAAATGAGTTGGGGGTTCTAAAGTCTAACCTCAGTTAATATAATGACTTGATGGATGAGTTAAGGGTATGGGATGAGTTATTATTTTCGTTTCATACGAGTGGTCTTTTTGGAAATATGTAATTTTTTATCTATACTTAACCAACAACTAGTACTATTTATTGCTTTTTATATTAATTTTTTTCTTTAGATTAAAGTATGCATTTATTCTCAACATTTACCTATTTTTTTATTTTTTATTTTATTTTATTAATATATATTTAATAATACTATTTATTATAATTAATTATTAACGACTAATCAAGAATTGTAATGCGTCAATGATATATGAAAAAGAAGTTTTAATTCATAAAAGTTAGAAAATATAGAATACTTAAATGGGAGGAAAAAAAGTTTGAAAACTTAAATTGAAAAAGCAGACAAATATTGAAATCAGAATATTTTTCCTTTTTCTCTTTTGACTTTGTTTTCTAAATGTGCCTTAATTCAAATGCAAATACAATAAAAAGGGAAGCATTTATTAAAGTAGGAAAGTAAGAAAATAAGATATTACATTATATGTATAAGATGAAAAAAAAGTATAGATTGATTTTTTAGTATTTATCTTATTTTTTCACTTGAGTTCATAGCCTTGTTTTCCTCCTTTTATTTAAGCTTTCAACATTTTTCAACTTTTGCAAAAATAAAATTTTCATCAAATTCTCTGAATTTTTCATCCATTTTTGGTATATGTCAACCTCTAATTGGTCAGTATCGGTTGATTTAGTAAAATAATAATATTAATTACATTTAATTGCATAATACAATAAAGATAATACAAAAAAAAAAATACAATAAGTTCAAGAACTACTCTCCTCGGTCCACCACCCCAAAACCAATTGGAAGTTTACACATAGCAAAGATTGACGACAAAAAAATTAAGAGTTGATACAAATCTTATTCTTATAAAATTTTAGAAAATATTAAGGATTCATATAGAAAAGTAGATAAACATTTAGGATTAAATGTATGAGTTTTTATATATGTTTGAAATTTTGAATTGATTAATGTGTGTGTATACCATTTATAACATATTTGGTTGACTTTATCCAATTAAATAGAATAATTATCCTTCTTTACAACACTTACAGAATAACTATTACATGAAAAAAATCCCTATTGCTACCAATTAAGGACTTAGGGAATAATTATTCTCCCAGGCGCTTGGACATTCCAGACTTCATCCATAAGATCATAACCAAACAGTTAAGTTATGGATTAAGACAGAAAGGTATATAGGTATTTTAGATCGTTCATTCATTTCATCAAATAAATATGCCACTCCATACTTCACTATTTCTTTTCTTTAAAAAATAGCTGAAGTAGACGTTGTTATTTTCTTTCATTTTTCCAACTAAATATGTTATTTGCATAAAAAGAAAGCCATATGTATAGCGGTAGATTAATTTTGCTCCATCCTGTTTACTATAAAGAATAAGATTCGTCCAGCAAAGAGACGAGGCCACGAAAATCCTAACACTCGGGCCCTTCCGAGGCATCTTGTTGCTTAGTTTCACAGGAAGTGCTCGCTACGATTAACTATGTTTAGCGTGATGCAATGAAATGTGATTTCTTGCAAACAGCTACTCTTTGTAAAACGAGATGTGCCATTGCCTATTATTGGCACCAAAAAAAAAAAAATATGTATATTACATCATAAAACCAAACACAAATAGCCTTTTGTTATAAATAACAAATGATAAATATTACTTTTTTTATAATTTACCCAAATTTTTAAAAACAAAATATCACTAATATCATCACAGTTTAGAGTTAAGACACACAATTTAGTTATTCAATTTCCTCCTCTCCTTTCCCCCCTTCCTTATAAATAGGTGAATGGCCTTCATTATTTATGCATCATCATGTATACAATATTTTTATGTTGCATTTGGTATGCAAGAATAATTTCAAATAAAATGAAATGGATTAGAATAGAATAGAATATAAAAATATAAATTGAATGAAATATGTATATAGTATTATTTATCAAAAACACGCTTCATTATTACATGTTATAACTAGATTGAATGTTAAATGAATAATTTAAATCAATGATAGTTAGTGGGGTAAAATGAAATCACGATTTTACCTTTTTAAAAATATATTCAGGAAAGGTAATGGAACTCGATATTGCAATTCCATTTCAAATCTATTCCCATGTACTGAACGTAGCATTATGTCATGTTTGGTGTACAAATTTTTCTTGGAATGGGATAAAATCAAGACTAAAATGATAAATCAATTCCTAGTTTAAAAATGTCCCTCGAATAGAAAGTTTATATAATAATATTTGTTAAAAATACCCTTAACTATTAAATGTTATAATCAAATTGAAGGTTAAATGAGTAAATTTAATTAATCATAATCAGTGAGGATGGAATGGAATCATGCTTTTATTCCTTGAAAGCAAAACAGATTTCCTTTAAAATTGAAATATGATTCCGTTTTTATAAATACTTCTAATTTCTAAATATAGGTAAGGAAATGAAAATTGAAATTGCGATTCAATTATGAATTAATTCTCATATACCAAACTTAACGTTAGGGTATTTAGTAAGTGAATTTAGGTCATTCTAAGGGGATTTCACAGTTCCTCCCTAGCTTGTAGTATAAGAGACTGGCTGTGTAATGCATCCTTTTTTTGTAATGTTCTTTTACATAAAATATAAGTAATAATTAGTTTTCATGTTTAGAATTCATATTTTTTTTAGTAATTACTAAACAATTAATTCTTAGAGTTAATTTAAAAGTTATTTTTGCGAAATATCTTAATGAACAGCGTTCCTTTATATAATTAAGGATTTTTTTTTTCTTCAAAGCAGATGACAAGAGCACCTTTTTCCTCGTGAATTATTAAAAGAGTTGTTTTTATGAAAACAATTATTAAAAAGCTTGCCACATGGCATGGCATAGGTCGGCAAAGTCAAGGGATGTTGGCACGGAAAATAGCCTGGCCCTGGCTGGACAGGACATCGTCCTCGTATGAACTAGAAATAAATCTCTTCAGAACTCTATTTTTCAATGATAGTAGAGAGAATCCGAAAGATATAAAATAATGGGCGTGATGATTGGAAAGACACTTATTTGGATATCTCCAACATTTTGTTCAAAAGCCTCTTTGGTCTCGTAGATTACTACTTGGGTTTGTTTCATTTTCTTTCACATGTATGCTGGAGTTGTGACACGGATACCAAATATATTAAAGAAGGGTGAAGATAAAAGAAGTGTTAGCAAATAATTCATATTTGTAGATTGGATGATAAGTTGCAGTGTTTATGTGTGTGTATCATAGGAGGAGTATTTTATCATGGATGGTGATACGAACAGTATGCGTTTTGTGACCTTAGAAGAGTGGCATACTAATTACACATAAAGATGACTTAGAAATAATGAGTAAGAAAGAGGAGGAAGAGTTCGAATACACAGGCGACCAATAAATAATCTACATAGCATCAATCATTTTTAACTCTATTTGATCTTTTGGGACAATGACTCAATAGCACAAAGATATTTCTCTTAATGACTAAGTTGTTAAAAAAGGAAGAACTCTAATGTTATGTTTGGTACGCTAAAATGGTATTGGAATGGACTCATAAACAGAATGAAAAAACCATTCCCATGTTTGGAAATATACACATAATTGAATGTATATAAATTAGTATTTATTAAAAATATACTCAAATATTAAATATTATAATAAGATTAAAGATTAATTAAGTAATTTTAATTAATAATTATTAAATAAAGCAAAATTAAATTTTATGATTCTAAAGAATCGTGATTCAAGCTTTTAAATGTGAATGTAAATATAGAAAGCGAAGTAAAATCCGGAATTGCGATTCTATTTCGAATTGATTATTGTGTACCGAGCATATCATTTGTATTTATAAAGTTCAATCATCATTGATGTCCATTAGATCCACTAATAGTCAATGGTTAAAATGAGTTAACTCCTTGAAAAAAATTTCCATGGGCTCCTCTTAATTAATTCTAATAAAGAACCTTTTAAGTCCATAAGTCTTTCTAAAAAAGGTCTAGAGCAAATGACTGGCTTAGGATCCCTACTCTTAGAAATTATAAAAATATATTAGTCAAATAAATTGAAAACAAAAAAAAGAATAGTTATATTTAAAGAGAAATTATTTTTGAATGGTTAGATAGAGATTTATGTCACTTTTTCTTAAGCTATAACTCCCGTAGAGAGAAACATGACATCCTTTGGATAATCCCATATATACTTAATTATTTAGCATATTTTACGGGTGCAATGTTTGCTAGTTGTCTTGGTAGACAACACACTAGTGCTATAAGAGCAAAAATGAATACTTATGAAAATATTAACAAAATTGTAAGAATATGATACATCTATAACATATGTGGCATAAAAATGTAAACAAATTACAGAAAAAATATAAAAATAGTTATTGATCTTTTTAAAATATAAATTATGAAGAATTTGTTATATAATTTATCACTTTTGGAAACAGATTTAAATTAGTAGATAAAAATATTAAACCAAAACATCTCTTTTTTCTTAAATAATAAATATTTAAAAAGACTTAAAATCAAAACTATTAAAAATAGTTACAAATATACTGTAACGTTTAATACGAAACTATTAAAAATTTTATTATATTTTATATTTTCAATTTTATTTTTTTTCAATATAAGGCAAGACAACATAACACTTGCCATATTATTAACTTCTTTCGGAAAAAAAAAAAGATTATTTTCAAGAATATTTTTTTTTTAATTAGGCGGATAAAGATTTTTCTAAATAGAAAATGCTGAACCCTTGTAAAACATTTCACCACTAAAAGTATACCCAAGCCTTTTATAAGAAAATGACTTATATTTTTATAATAGAAAGATTTTCTGAACTAATCTTTGCTAGTCTTTTTTTTTGAGTAAAAAACACACAACCTCCATTAAACAAAACTGTTCAGCAAACAGCGTACAAACAAAACAACGACATCCGCAGGAAGATCACAAACAACGACGCCAACGGTAACCGCCGCTGGACACAAAACAAGCTGCTGCTATACAGTTGCATGATCATCTGTAAACACAGTTTCTTGACTGATAACAGAACAGGAGAGACAAAACATTAGTCATTGAAAGAGTTCTCCAAAAAGCTGAAAATGTTCATCTGAAGGCTTTCCAACAAACGCTTCTTCTTTTTGCAGTTGCCAAAATGAATTTGCAAGTTCATGGGCTTCGGAGTTACAGCTCCTACTCATCCACACTATCTTCATCCTCCTCGGCGACCGGATCAATTTCCCGCACATCAGAATAATAGAGGGTAAAAAGTTGGAGGAATAATCCCCCTTATTCCATTTACATGCTTCATAGGAGTCTGTTTCAATGGCGATCTTATTTAAGTTCCAGCTTTTGGCCAGCTTCAAACTCCAAAAAATTGCCCATATTTCTGCTTCCAGTAGAGAGGTACAGATGTGCCAATCCTTTTCTTCCTCGTACATGCCCAAAATTCAGAAGCTCTTGTTTTATAAAACTCTACTGCGAAATCAGAATCATTGCTTTGTCCAAAGATTTTCCTATTCTCTCCTTCCAGATTCCCCAAATCATGTACAGAGAGATTGTTTTGGGCGTTTAGAGCTTCCAGTCTCTTTTGTCAGCAGGAGCACCTTTTACTGTCCAATTCATTGACCAAAACAATATTTGCTTGCCGCTTCTCGGTCTAAACGGGCACATATTATCCATCCAACTAGTCATTCTATTTATTTCCCTCATAGTTTTGTTCTCTCCAATAGTGTCTTTTCGCCCCTTTCGTTTGTCCTTCGTTTTTACCCTTCTCGCCATCTCTGCCTATGACACCTTCGAATGAGCTTTCTTCCATGCCAGTTTTTGCCAGGCATGCATCGTTTCGTCTTCTTAGGCTCCAAATCCCCGTTCCCCCTCTATACTTTGGCCTAGCAACCTGGTGTCATGCTGCACCATGCCATTTGTTTCCCTTCTCCACTGAGCCCCAGAAGAAATCTCTAATTAGTTTCTCAGATTTATCGATAAAACTACTTAGAAATCACAATGCTTGCATGAAATATAATAACCTAAGATACCCAGTAAAACTGACTTAGTGAGTATTTGCCTTCCAGTCGTACTCATCATCTTCGCTTTCCATCCGGGCTGTTTTCTTCTCAATTTCTCGAAGATATAATTAATCTATATCCTTACTTCTAACATTCCTACTCCTTGTAAGGGGAAAACCTGGATATAACGCCGGTTCATCTACTTCTTTAATTTCCAGGATTCGACAGACTTGCTCGCGGTTCCCAGTACCCGCGTTCTTGGAGAAGATAATCTTGGATTTGTTTAAGTTGATTTTCTGCCACGATATTTGTCCAGACTCCCTCATCATTTCAATCGTAACCTTCCCATTCGTAGCGGATGCCTCCCCAAAGAGCATAATATCCTCTGCAAACATTAAGTGCGAGAAATCCATCCCAGCGGGTCTTATTCTAACCGGCTTCCACTAGCCACGATCTACAAACCATTTTATCCATCTGCTTAGGAGCTCCATGGACAGAATAAACAGGTAAGGCGAGATGGGTCTCCTTGCCGAAGCCCCCTGGAGGCCTCAAAGAAATCTATTTTTGTCTCCATTTAAAATTACTGAGAAGGTTGATGAGCCTAAACAGGATCCAATTAGTGAAATCCAGTTCTTACGAAATCCTAAAGTTTTCATGGTCAATCTTACAAAATCTCACTCAAGACCATCGTAGGCCTTCTCAAGATCTAATTTGAGCGTCATTCTCATTCATTCTCTTTATCCTTTCTTTCTTGCAAATCTATTTAATAATTCCTAGACTACATTGACAGTGTCCCGGTACATCTTCCAGGTATAAAACTTGCTTGTACCGGACTGATGAGGCTATTTAATAGAGGCCTCAGTCTATTAACTAAAATTTTTGTAATTACTTTCAAGACTATAGAACAAAGGCTGATGGTTTGGTAGTCTTCTGACTTTCGAAATTGGAATGATAATTTCTATTTAACCTCTGTTGTAATTAACCTATAATTTTTTTCCTAACAATTATAATAAAAATAGGGATTCGAATTTAATTTATTCAATATAAAAATTGGTATTTATATCATTTAACGACGAGAAGTAACCTACAAATTATAATTTAAATATGAATACTTTTTGGTGGATGAAAAAAATCAATATACCCATTCAAAATTTATAAAAGTAAGCTAAAGATGTCGTCGTGATAATTAAGAAAACCTTTTACGTTTCATGTACAAGTGAGAGGTGTTGCCATCAATTGGACTCAAATTGGGCATAGACGTTGATTGACTTTTAATCGAGATTAAACATTAATATTATTTTAATTAGATTAATAATTTTTTATTTAAATGATCAAGTTACAAAGAATTTATTTAAATCAAATTTAAGTTTATGTTTAAGTTTATTAAGTACCATCTCAACTTAAACTCAAGCTCAAAATTAAAGCTTTAGCTTCAGAGCTTGAGCTTTAAATTTTGAACAGAAGCTCAATTATTTTAACTCGGCTCATTTAAAGCTTTGCTCTAAGTTATTTAAGTTGGGTTTGATGTTTGCTCAAGTTCAAACTAATAATAGTTGAGTCAAGTGTAAACTCAATTTATTTGAAAGTAGTTTATCTAGTCAAGTTCAACTTTTATGATATTCAACTCGAGTAGCTCATGAGTCTAATCAGGCTCAAATCAAACTTGAATGTTGGTTGAATTTGAGTTAAGTTTGCATATTAATACAATTTTTAGTAAAAGTAAAATATTTTTTTAGAAAAATCAAGTATAAACAAGTTTAATCGAGTTGAACTTGAATATGTTGAGAGCCACTTTAAGTCAAACACAAGTTTAAAGTTCTAAAGCTCGAACTTGAACTCAAGCTTAATACTATATCATTTTAACTTTATTTATTTATAACCTTAATATTGTATAAAATTATTCATATCCTTTTGGCATTAGTGTGTTAGGTTTATTATTTACTATTATAAGAAATTAATTTATCATAATAATCCTAATCAAATGACAATCGAATTATTAAACCTAACTAAAATATAGAAAACAACAACAATACTATAATGATTTAATATTGTCTATATAGATTATTAATGATTCACGATGTACACACACATATTTATGTATAAAAATTGTGTTGTATTGTATAAACAAAAATAATATTGTATTGCTACACATGTAATTTTTATTGGCGTGATAAAATAATAACAATTATCTTAGTAACATATATGTATATATACTAAGACGGTTGTATCTTAATGGTATAAACGCTAGTTTTTATGTTAAATAGATTAAGTTTAAATATCTCATTTTTGTTGAAGAAAATAAAAAATATTATGTATATATATATAAGTATTAAATGGGGAAATTTATAATTTGGGCAAAATACATTTCTTTTTTGCAGTAAATTCATAATGGTACGTTTTTGAGGGATGATGGAGGAAATCGTGCATTAATTTCAAATATCTTTTAGGCATCTTAAAGGAATAGATGAAATAAATATCCTCGTTATTAAATCGAAAACTGAATTAAATTTGGTTTTGATGAAGGGATTTTTTTTCCCTTCCTGCTTTGGCAATATTGAAATAATGTTTGTACTATTTAGGAGTATTTTAGAATACTCTCTTATATGAAATACAAATTTTAACCAAAATAATAATATTGAAATAATATTTGCTACAATAAGAAGTATAATAGAATAATCACTAGAATTTTATGAAATAATAATTTTAATCAAAATAATAATATTGAAATGATATTTTTTATATTAAGCACTATTTTAGAACATTCGCTTCGAATTATATGAAATAAAAATTTTAATCATAATGTAGGACAAATTTACTAACCTCGTCCGTGCAAACTAAGGTGCAGCTATTCTACATAGGCTTTTATATATTTGAAAAATTGTATAGAAAATTCCATTTACTCGGTGCATTTGTAGTGAAATTTGACATTTCTCCTTAGATTTTGGGATAATGTGAAAATTACCATTCGGGTGTTTTTTTCAATATCATAACTAAAATTTGAAGCTAATAAATTCATATCTAATCTTCCTTTTACTTATTAAATTTACCATCTTATCTTTAATTTTGTCTAGTGAACATTTGTAATGTCATATTTCTTAGGATAACAAATAGTAGATTTGACAAATAAAATTCAATTAAGTATGATATTTAGTAAATTTAAACTTTAGGTATAAAAATTGACAAATAAAAGATTGATTCAATATTGACATTTAGTGATGTAAATCTTTAGGTATAAAAATAAAATATATATATATATATTTGTCCATCAAAAAGTGAGTGGATAACCTTGTTTTATAGGATATTGATTAATACTCGACTCGACGAAATAGATTTTTAGTGAGTATTGAGAGTTACATAATAAATTATAGGTATCGGTTTTCTAAAACCTACTTTGATAAGATGGGGAAATAAGGTTTTTTTACCTTGTACCTACTTTGAAACTTATATTCTAATGTATATGAGGTACATGTTCAAAGTTACTACTTATCCATCTTATTACATATTATTAAATAATATTAAAAAATAAATAATATTATTATATTTTTTTACCAATAAATTTTTTTAATTAGTGTAGGAACTTAGATTCATAAGTTAATAACCTAAATAGCTCTCACTTTACATTTTATTTTATTTTTTCTTATACTTCCCCATTTTTTCTCCAACTTTATATTTTTATTATTTCTTTTTATTTTTTTCTATTTGCTAAGTAGAAAAATCATATAAATTTGAAATAATGAAGAGAAAAAGAATTACCTTTTTAAATTTACAAGTTTTACTATAGAATCTATAGGTTTTACATATGAATAACTTTTAATATTATATCTAAATTATTTTTTCGATATTACATAAATTTGAAATTTATATGAAGAAAGACAAAATTTATAAGAAGAAATAAAAAGTTTATAAATTTCACAGGTATCCTATACTCTGTAAGTTTTATAAGATATTAGATCCAATGTGATTTAAAAATGTTATAAAATAAGTTTTAATTCTAAAATTTAATAATTTATATCTTATAAAATATAAATATAAATAAAATTTTATATCTTATTTATGTTATATTTGCTCACCATTATTGTATATGGTATTGAGTTGATCAACGATGGAGTGTGAATCAATATGAAATCCCATCTGGTCATCGGAAAATGAAAGGGCACCAGCGGCAAGTTTTTTTTTCCAAACTAGAAAAAACAACAATGCAGTGTGATTAATTATTGAAAGTTGTTAAATATATATAATATTCTACGAATCAGGTGTTCATTAACAGATTTATATGAAAATTACTTTACTCCATTTTCATGTAAAACAAATAGAGTATATTTCATAAATTCAATGAAATATGTTAACTGATATATAATATAAACAATATAAAATACAAAATGTACATTTAATACACGATAAAACTTACCTAATTTTTATCATTTTTTTTTTGCTTACATTATGTTATTAGTGAAAATTTATGCTCGAATTAAAATTCATAAATTGCCACGTCAAGTACTCTTTTTTTTCATATTTTTAATAGAAAATTGGATAATAGAGATAAAAAACAAATATCAATAATTTATAAATATAATTTCTAATCTTTACATTTATTTAATCTTCATTTTTTTATTTTTAGAGATTTATGATGAATCTAGCTCATCTTTTTCTTGCTAGTTTGGCGTTTACTTGAATTTGGATATTCAAAATAGATAGAAAAAAATAAAGATAAAAATTATATATATATATATTTATTAAAAAGCTAAATCCTAGTAAACACTACAGGAATTTTTATATTTGGCAATATTTGTATATTTTATAAATGTCGCTGATCCC
This sequence comes from Laguncularia racemosa, assembly GCA_037954665.1. Lineage (NCBI taxonomy): Eukaryota > Viridiplantae > Streptophyta > Magnoliopsida > Myrtales > Combretaceae > Laguncularia > Laguncularia racemosa. The sequence goes on from JBBMOL010000016.1 coordinate 6,959,798, forward strand.
AGTGTACTTTAGTCATGTTTATTAAACGTTGTACAAGATATATTATTAGTGGCATTTATGACTAAAGTTAAATATATAAACTCCAATTCAATAATTTTATTATTATTATTATTGTAACACTTGATTTTTTTTTCTTTTTGGCATATTTTTTTTTACCAAATAAAAACATTTTGGTTTTTTTTTTTTAAATAATCAGGTTTTTTTAGATTTTAAGACTTGATGAATTAAAAAAAAACGTGATTATTAAAAAAAAAATGCTCAACCTGGCCTTTATACCAAAAAATTTTAGTTACTACCCAAAATGTTTTTCTTTGGTGAAAAAAAAAAACAAAATATTCCACCCAACCTTCATACCTAAAAATTTTAGTTACCGCCCATTATTTGTGTCCCTCACGTTCAATCTCTCCATCCCTCATGTTCTATCTCTCTTTCTCTCTATGTCTCTCTCTTAACTTCACGGATGAGGAGCCAACGAGTTCAGTCAAATCACACAAGGAGTCTAAGCCAACAACATCTCTCACTTGAGGAATGAAGACATTCACTTGGAAACATGAACCCTAATCTTCTATTTGTATCAAGGTGAGATATTTGTTATTGAGCATTCACTAAAATTAGGGTTTCAAGAAATTTTTTTAGGTAAATCAATTTTTTTTTAGGTAAATTGGTTTCATGAAAATTGAATCATCATAATAGTTATAAATGAATTAGAAATGAATTTGCATTACTATTGCCGAGTCTAATTTTTTATTTCTCATTCCTAATCCGATCTATACTAGACCCTATGCTCATCTAATGTAGACCCTCGACTTGAGTTAGGAATTTCGTTTTATTTTGGAGTCGTCACCCAACTGTTGTTGGGAAAAATTGAATTAAGACTAATGGAGCGGATTAGTCCTAATTTGGACCACTAGTCGTCGTGATTTTCTCTTTTTGTTTTTGTGAAAAGAGGAAAAGGGAAAACCAGAGTTTCTAAGTTCGGAAACTAACCTATCAAAACCCTAAGGTTACCACCTAATCTCCTAAAATTTACTCTATCTTGAAATGTCTTTTATTTTATTTTTTGTTGTCTTTTATTGTGTTTTTGAGTGAATTATTCTAGGAAAATGATTTTTATTCCTTTTTAGGTTGCCCCAAATGGATGCTTACGTACCTGCTATTCAGGATCAAACATGCCGTAGTTCGCTTTTCCTGAAAAATTTTAATATGTTTGTGAATTTTAATTATGAAATTTCTTTTTATTTATGTTTTTTACCATTTTAGGATTTTTCTAAAAAATCTAAGCCTAAGCTTAATCATTCGATTTTTGAAAATGATAATTTTAAGGAAAAACACCAATTTTAGATTTATTTAAGAAAATAATTTTTCTAAGTGATAAAATTTCATTTTTTTCTATTTTTCAACTCATTTCTACTATTATAAATTTTTATTGATTTTTTATTACTTTTTTATAATTTTTTATTAATTTTTAATTATTTATTAGTTTTTATTAATTTTTCATAATTTTTATTTTTATTGAAAAATTTTCTCCTAGATTTTTATCTATCCTATTTTTAAAATCTATATTATTATTATTATTTTTCTAATATTTTTATTATTTTCTATTATAAATTTTCTACATTTTTATTATTTATCATTATAATTATTATTCTTATTTTTATTATTCATACTAAATCAAATCTTAAAAAAAAAAATAATCTAATTTCTAACATTTTTCTATTTTTTCGAACTATAAATAACAAATAAGTAAATAAATAACATATAAGTAAATAAATTAAATAAATAAATACAAAAAATCGGAAAATCCGACTTACCTGGATCCGGGTCGGTGCGCGGATCGGGTCGAAGCGGGTCGGGTCGATCGGACACGGCGGCTAGGAGTGCTTGTTAACGGCGTTCCGGCGGTCTTTCGAAGCGGGTGAGGTGTCGATTCCTAGGTTTTCAGGGGTGAGAAACTCAACTGTGGTTGTGGTTTGCTTTAGAAACACCTCATGGTGACTGCCCAACACTTGATCAGTGGTTGTAGTTTTGAACAACTCCGGCGAGGCTTCGATTCTCTCCTTTTTCTCTCTTTTTCTTACTTTTGATCCATCATTCTGCCTATCCACTTCATCCTCTATTTATAGGCGTTCAAAATCGAGCTGGATAAGCTCGGATTTCCACCGATCGAAGCAAATCGGATTTGCGGTTAAAAAAACCAACTCCGATTTGTGTAAATCCATTGATTTGTTGCGATTTTATTCTAATTGGATGATGTTTATCTTATTTCTGTTGAAAATCCGTTGGATTTGTGCAAAAAATTGAATCAAAACGACCGAAATTCGGATTTTTCTCCTCGTTGGCGATCTCGGACAGAGGTTGAAGACGATCACGCGCCCGGTGCGTGCGTTCGCTCTAGCCAATCGGATACTGACACGTGTCCCAGGCAGAGTAAAATTTCGCAAAACGCGAATTCTGCTTCCCCCGCGTTTCGAACCCCTGACCTCGCACCCCCGCGCGCGCGCCTGTCCCTGGTCCGGACCAGCTGAGCTAGCCCACTTTCGCGATTTTATTTATTTCGCAAATTGCATATATGCAATGCGATTTTTTTATTTTTTTGAAATTTCAAAAACTTGTAAAAATTACTTAATCCTTATTATTGTCATTTCTGAAATTATTTTCCAAAATTGATGTATTTTCCTATTTATTTTTTGAATATTTTTCCTATTTTTGCCAAATTAGAGAAAAAAATTGGAAAAAGTTAAAAATTAACTATTGTTGATTATTATTGATCCTTAGGGCAAAAATGGGGTGTTTACAACTATCAACTTCACCATAAACAAAATTATAGAAATCTTATGTGAATAAAATCCCGTTGTGCACATTTCATTTAACTCGTGTTGGGTGTTGGAAGTAGATGCTGGGTTAAAAGTATGTCATAAAAGGGATTCAAATTCAGTTGTTTCCAATCTAATGGAACTTTTGTCTAAACATCCTGTTTGATGTCAGTGTTTCCACAACAACTATTCTAGAAAATATGGAAGCAAATAAGCAATAACTTGTTGAAAAGATACATCATGCAATCCTCATGGTGTCACTATCATCTTTTTTGGAATATTTTCCGGGCGCGTTGTAGCACTATCATTAATTTTGTAGTTCTTCTACTTCTTTCCCCAATTAATAATTGTAGGGAAAAAAATGTTGTAGTGTATTTAGTCAATTTCACACTTTGAACTATACAGTACTGTGAAGAATATAGGGAGAGATTACATAAAATACTTTGCTGCCAGACTACCTAAGGTCAATTTTACACTTTGAATTATACCGCTGTCATGATTCAATGTGCTTGCTTGATCTAGATCACTACTAGATATCTCTAGTTGTTTCTAAAAAAAGGGGGGTATTTATTTACTTGCATCCTCTTGTATAATGATAACAATTTGTTTAATGTAAATTGCTTCTTTAAAGAAAACTCAATTGTATGTCCATTTGTTAACTAATTGCAACTATAATTGAGAGATCTTCTTTTGGTATTTTACAAAACTATCGTTAGAGCAGTTGCTATCACATGAGCAGTAAATGTTTGTTGCTTATTATTTTGTGCTCTATTAAGTTTTCAACAAGGCATATAGGTAGGTTAATCCATCTATACATTCAAGCATGCGGGACCTTTTTGGAATATGGAAGGGAGTCTTTCACCCTTAGACATGATAGATGATTGAGAAAGATCTTGGCTTTAGCTCTACTGCCAATGGTTCTATAGGACCTACATCAAGGTCTGATGTAGAGTCTCTAAGCCTAAGTATAGAATATGTTTTAGAGGAAAAACTAAAGAAGTGGAATATCTTTACTTGTGGACAATTGCAAATGATTTCCAAGGGTTCTTTACAGAGGGATTATGGTGAGAAAGCAGGGGAAATGTTGTCGAATTATTATAGAGGAATAGATAATAGAATGGTTGGCACAATCTAGGTATGACATGGTTAGAAATCTATATCTAAATTGTCTTATTAAAAAATAGCTTTTGAGTTTGTACCATTAGTTCATTTTAATAAATGAATTTGCACCATCATTGTCAATAGAATATGATTAATGAATAGATTGAAAAATTTTCCCACCCGGAGCTCAATATGAAAATACTAGCTCTATAGGGCTTGTCTCTGCTAGCATTTATGGAAGCAGCGTTCCTGCGGTACAAATTGGAACTCAACCTGTGTATATAAGCTCCTTTAGGTTATACAACGTACTATACTATAGTACCACCTCCACTACCTCTTGCTTTGCTTCAAACGTTGACCCATCTCAGAGCTTGGCAAATGTACCATGGGCTTCCAACCCTCCAGTTCTTCCCCCACTAGCATCTTTAGCAGATCAAACAACACTTGGTGTAGATAAACAATACGAGAAATTTATGGTTGAGATGAAATGACATGAGCTATAGCTCTTGATTGCTTTCTGCACCAGAGGTATGCTTCCTATCATCTTGGTCCACTCTCTGGTTGCACTATTTATAATGCATTCAAAATTCATTGGTTATGGAGCTATTTATTGAAAATTTTATCTAAGTTGACATCTAAATTAGTTTCCTAACATGACCTGATTTTTTATACTAATGATTTTGAAGTGCAGCCTTTTAAGTAATTTAACTAGTTGTGGGAGTAATATTAGCTAGATAACAACCATTATAATTGGTAATGTTGGTCACATCCACATTCATTATGCTGTGGTGTATGGTTATTGCTCGATGACAACACTGGTGATGATAGCTCGGTGTATGGTTAATGCATAAGAGGAAAGCACTTGAGCATAGACAAGCTTATGAAGCTTAGTGAGAAGTTAGTGCCTATGTGCTTGCCAAAGTTCATTGTTGGAGAAGGGATGGTGGTGCTGTTGATAGAATGGGAATATTTCCAAATCAAACAAAGATATTTTTATCACATTTGTATCATTGTGTGCAGTGTTTTAAGAGAAGCCATAGTGCAGGACAATTTTTGCTATCTAGTATTGAACCAAACAGCGCATGAAATGTACTTTGCAAAATTGTGCAGTGTTTTAAGAAATTTTTCTTGTTTTGTTTATCTTCTTTAATTATACTCTATGAAATTGAACAAGACCTATGTGATGAAATGTCCTATTGTCTAGGTCTAGTATGGTAAAGAAAAAGGTGTGAAGGCCTATCTATTGATAATTCAAGTGTGTTAACTATTGAGGCCACGACAGGTATATTTTTTCTTGAAAGAATTCATATTAGTGTAAAATTCTAAGATTCTTTTTATTGGGATGGTTGCCCATGCTATGGAGTTATTAAATGCACGAAGTGACAAAGTAAAGTATCTTTTGCGAGAGGATCTTATAATTTGGGTGATATTAGTATGGAGGAGCTTCATAGGATTCTTACATATGATTTATTTAATTAATTATTTACTATTCTTTATGTAGGAAAGTCTACAAAATATCATTGAAAAACCTTCTAACCAATTCAAGTACTACTAAGAAAGGTAGAAGCAGCACTCAAGTTGCCTAGGAGATGGAAATATTGCTAGCAATCCTACTAGGTCCATCTTTGAAAGATTTTGTTCCTTGGAAAGAAGATATAGCAAATATTCTAACTACTTGTTATTGACTTATATCTTTTATTTGCTGGTTCTCATTGAAATTCATAAGAAAGTGTCTTTTGTGATGTGTTTAACTGATTGGATGTAGCAAATTTCATTCTATTGAAGGCTTCTTAGTGCAGAAATTCATAAGATAGTGTCTTTTGTGATGTGTTTAACTGATTGGATGTAGCAAATTTCATTTTATTAAAGGCTTTTTAGTGCATAGTTTGATGCTTTTATTTACTTGGATTTAATAGCCATGATTTTGGTTTATGCTTATTATTGCCTTTTTTTTTTTTACCTCTAAAGAAGATAGATTATGCTCGACTAGTAATATTTAAACGTCACTAATAGGTTAATTTAAATAACGTTTAAATGTTGCAAATAGTTTAACTTACTCAATGTTTAAATGTTGTAAATGTTACTCTTTTACCTCGCTTATAATCTCATTTAATTTATAAACTTTGTGTGTAAATTATTTTTAGTTATATGTAAACGTTGTAAATATTATTCTTTTACTATGTCTAAACGTTGCAAATGTTACTTTTTTACTACATTTAAGTGTCGCAAATGTTTCTCATTTACCGCATTTTTTGTGTCAATGAGTTTATGTAATTGCGGTTTTACTATGTTTAAACGTCATGTATAATTATTTTTAGTTATGTGTAAACATCGTTAATGTTACTCTTTTACTACGTTTAAACGTTACAAATGTTATTCATTTACCACACTTTTTGTGTCCATTAATTTTTTAATTGTGATTTTACTACATTTAAACATTGCCTATTACCTATTTTTAGTTACGTTTAAATGTCGCTCAATATAACACATTTGGCTACGTTTCTACTTTTAGCAACATTTATTTTATTAATGTTGCAGATATCTTTTGCGACGAAGCAACTTGTATTAGCAATCATGGTTGTCAAAATCGCGAGTTAACTCGCACGTTTTTATGATTTTACGAGTTGGTGAGCACATTTTTAGTCAACTTGCATGTAAAAACGTTTTTGAGATAAAATCGTAGTAAAATCGCGATTTTACTACGTTTCCACATATTCCATAATATTGCAAAATTTAGTAAATTTAACCATCCGAATTCAAATAAACAAATATGTAATAATAGCTATTCATAGCTCAAGCCCAAACTTTTAATAAACAACTATGGGCTTAATTGTTAAAAACCCTTTGGCGTCCAAGGGGCACTGCTCCATTGAAACCCCCGTTGGGGCGGTTTCCCCGGACCCCCGCCTGCTCAATATGGAGCGGGACCCACGTGCTTTCCTATCGTAGGGGAGTATGAGTCACACCCCAACATATTCGTCGATCATCACTTCTCTCTTGTCAGTGTGTTACGTTGCATTGAAGTCTTTGTGTTTGTGTTCGTTAGCTATTAGTCTTCTTGTTCCTATTTGTGATCATGTTCGTATTAAAGCATTCGTATTTGATTGCTGCAACTTTCCTTATTTTAACTAATATTTTTGTAATAGTAAATAAAATAAAGAGTAGATAACTTTAACTTTATAAGAATTTTTTAGATTTTTAATTTTATAGGAAATGTATAAATGTATTTATATTTCTATCTTTTCAATATATTATTCTCACAGTTAAGTAAATGTGAGATATTGTTAAGTAAATATATTTTGAATTAATAATCACGAATAGTGCAAAAATTTACCTAGTAATATATAATTTTGAAAGTTTTTCTTATTATAATATCTTCTTTATTATATACTTTTGGTTAGTAGTTATTTGTCATTTTTTAATATTACTCCATTCTAATGGTATATCTTCGTTATCAATTTTTATTTATTAGTAATTTCTTAAAATCACAATTGATTTTTAAATTTTATCTATTATCTTTTAGTTTTTGTATATATAACTAGGTGAAACTTGTTTTATACATGATTTATCATTTTAGAAATAAAATATTTATATTATATAACTTATGCTCGATTATCTATATTATAACTTTTATTGTAAATTTGCAATTTATGACTAAAATAAATACTCAATTTCCTTATTTCTATTATTCATTATATTTTTTAATGACTATTATAAGTAAATTTATAATATTTGGAAGTTATTTTACATAGGTTGTAGAAACTTACGTTTCTACGTTCTGATTCTACGGACCCCTTAGCGATTCTACGTAAAATCGCGATTTTGACAACCTTGTTTGCAATGGTTATTAAACATGGCTAAATCGTTTTTGTGACGTTTATTTCATGTTTAGCAGCATTTATTAAACGTTGTCTAATATCAAATTTGTTGTAGTGAAAATAAAAACATACGAGATAATTATTTAAATATTTAATTTTAAATAGATATACATTTGGTACAAATAAAATAGGATGAGATATGAATCATATTAAGACAAAACCTAAACCTTAAAATGTGTAAATGCTTAATTTTCAAGACAAGATTAAACGTAAGTAAAATAAGATAAGGAGAGTGAGTGAGAGAGAGAGAGAGAGAGAGAGAAGAATAGGGGGTAACACACTGAAATATTGCATTTAAAAAAAATTATGTAAATATTGTACTCGTAAAAAATATTACTAAAATAAATTTCAAAGTTACATATTTCATATGCGACTTTAGTGCAAAAAAAAAAAAAATAGGATGAAGGCGCAGATCGGGTCTGTGCCTTCAGTACAATTTTTTTTCCTCTAAGCCTACACGAATCCTACTACAAACCTATAAAGTTTCTGCAAACCTATAAAATTATTATAAAAGTATGTCTGCTAACTTAAAAGATAATAAAGTACATATACACAATAATACACATGAAAAAATTTGCACCGACACTTTTAAGTATAAATAGGAATCCTCAGTTCAATTCATTTGTCCACATTTCATATCTCACATATCGGTATTTGAATTTGCTCTGTAAGCTTAAGTTTGCAAAAAAAAAAAAAAAATTTCACAATTCCTGTTTTACGCAAGTTTTAATCTACTTAAATACGTGTGTGAAAATTTTTTCATCTAGATCGCTGTATGTTTTCTTAAGAAGAAATTTAATTTTATTGCTATTATTAAAGTAGTATACTGCATAAATTTTATGACATGTAAATTTGTGTACTGCATAAATTTTATTGAAGTGGTAGTTGTTGTTAATTAACTATTAATTAGTAATTAATAAATTATTAATATTCCATTAATTAACATTAGTAAATGAATTATGTATATATGTTATGATAATGTATTTTTGTAAACGTAACTGTAAATTAAGTTATTGTTAATTAACTGTTAATTAGTAGTGATTGGTCATTAAGATATCATTAATTAATTGCTAAGAAATTAAGTAACAAAAAATTTGTATTAGATGGAAATGTAAAATATTTGTATTGTTTATTAAAATTAGTCATAAGAGTAAATAGTTAGTAATTATCCGTTAATTAAAAGTTATTAGTTGTTAATACGTGGTTAATTAATTGTTGTAAAAGTAATTAGTGAAATATTTTATATTTGTTTGAATGTGGGATTATTTGTATGCTTGTATAGACTGAGTTATAAAATTAATTAGTTATTAATTATCCATTAATCAAGGGGAATTAGTCGTTAATATATCGTTATTTAAATACTAAACAATTAATTAGTGAAAAATTTTATATTAGGTAGAAATGTAAAATATTTGTATTGTTTAGTAAAATTATTCATAAGAGTAAGTAGTTAGTAATTATCCGCTAATTAAAGGTGATTAGTTGCTAAAACGTGGTTAATTAATTGATGTGAAAGTAATTAGTGAAATATTTTGTATTTGTTTGAAGGTGGGATTATTTGTATGCTTTTGTAGACTGAGTTATAAAATTAATTAATTATTAATTATCCATTAATCAAGGGGAGTTGGTAAGAAATTAAGTAACAAAAAATTTTGTATTGGGTGGAAAATTTGTAATATTTGTATTGTTTAGTAAAATTAACCATAAGAGTAAGTAGGTAGTGATTATCTGTTAATTAAAGGTGATTGGTTGTTAATACGTGGTTAATTAATTGTTGTAAAAGTAATTAGTGAAATATTTTTTATTTGTTTGAAGATGGGATTATTTGTATGCTTTTATAGATCGAGTTATAAAATTAATTAGTTATTGATTATCTGTTAATCAAAGGGAATTAGTCGTTACTATATTGTTATTTAAATGCTAAACAATTAATTAGTGAAAAATTTTATATTGAGTAGAAATGTAAAATATTTGTATTGTTTAGTAAAATTATTCATAAGAGTAAGTAGTTAGTAATTATCTGCTAATTAAAGATGATTAGTTGCTAAAGCGTGATTAATTAATAGTTCTGAAAGTAAATAGTGAAATATTTTGTATTTGTTTGAAGGTGGGATTATTTGTATGCTTTTGTAGATTGAGTTATAAAATTAATTAGTTTATCAAGGGGATTTAGTTGTTAATATATTGTTATTTAATTGCTATATAATTAATTAGTAAAAATTTTTGTATTGGTTGCAAATTGAAATTATTTTTATGATTTCGCATAATAGATGGACCTTGGACCTTTTGATCCTTCAGTGTTGACACAATAGGCCAATCATCAATCATAGGCAGTTTAGGACCGAGAGGTAATAAATATTTTACTTATCAATTAGTTTACGCTGCATTAGAAATAGGAAAACATTTGACATGATGTTGGCATAAGAGCAAGCAACCATCGCTGTGCGATGCGTGAGTTGTTACTACGTCGTGACGAGCATACAATTCCATTTGATACGTGAATGGAGCCATACTTGCAGCTAACTGGATTCAAAGGTGTCGGTTAACTGCCCTATATACCCTTCGATTGGCACATGATTACAGTACTAGTAGAGAGATGGCATCCAAAGAAGCATACATTTTCACATGTTGACGGGGGAGTTTACCATCACGCTACAGGATGTGGAGATTCAGCTAGGACTCCTTGTAGATGGCCAGGCAGTTACAAAGAGTACCTGCTTACATTGGGGAGCAATATGCGAAGAACTGCTAGATGTGAAACCCGAGTCTTGCGGTAGAGGCGAGCGCATTAGTATGATATGGCTCCGTGATTTGTTCTAGCTAATCCCATTGGACGCGAATGTGAAGAAAATATATGGAGCTACTTGTGTATACATTCTGCAGCTGTTAGGGGGATTTATCTTTGCCGATAAATCTAGCACCCTCGTGTACGCAATGTGGTTACCATTATTAGAATATTTTGATGCTGTTGGGTCATATAGCTGGGAGGCTGCATGTTTAGCGTGGTTATATCACTAACTATGTGTTGCGTCCTCACCGTTGACACATGAGATTAGAGGGGTGGCCATATTGCTATAAGTGTGGGCTTGGGATAGATTTCCCACATCGCACTGATTAGTTGATAGGGACTATTTGTACCAGCCAGATGTCCATTGGCAGCACAGTGGAACACGTGGAGGGACACGCAGTTTCACCCCACCCACGTAGTCGCCTCATTTCAGGAAGTGCTGAACAAGCATAATATGTTGCAGGTACCTTAATAATCATATTCATTTCCTCGTAACTAATGATGTTTATCATTTACGTTAAAATAAATTTTCCTATTTTCAGGTTGAATGGGAGCCATATAGCCCGAATTTGATCAATACACTGCCGTATTTTTGCACAGCTGGCATGCATGTTTGGACGGCTCGAGTGCCACTCATTTGTTTCCACATTGTCGAGTGGTATTTCCCAGATTGAGTGGGCGAGCAGTTTGGTGAGTTCCAATATATCCCGCAACCGGAGCTACATGAAATTGACTTGCGTGGCCGAATTGATGTTGACTGGATCATCCTACATAAAGTGTCTTTGAACATGTGGGAACAGCGAGTCGGTCGAGCCATTCCAATAGAGGGCCCTTGCGATGTGCATGAAAGTTACCTGCAATGGTATGGGTCGATAAGTAGGAGATACATTGGCCACGTAGGGACAGTTCTTGGATTTCTAGTAAGACCATTTACATACATTGTTAAGTAGTATTCCTAGATTATATTAACTTTAATTTATATTTTCTTTAAACTTGTAGGATGACACCTTATGACGGATTACCCCGGTACTGGACATAGAGATGGTCGCGAGAATATCTGCTCAGGGTCTTTAGTTTATGCTTCACCATGGGGGGTAACACTGTACCTACAACCACGGGTGCAAAACACCCAGAGGAGGTTAAACTGGTTCCAGTGCGGTGACAACTGGGGGGACGATGTCGACCTCAAAATCACGATGAGGCAAAGGAAAATTCAGTGCAGGATGAACAGATACATGTTGATTTTAATGCGATGCATCTCAGCTCAGGGCAGACATTCAACCAATATTAGACACTGCATCGGCATTCTATTAGTGGTCTTATACTAACACTATTGACTCCACGGAGGCAATGCCCTAGAAAGTAACCTATGCAACAAGGTGAATCATCGAATCAACCACATTAGTGGAGTCCCGTGTAGTCGTAAGCGTTCAATGATTCTCTCCCCTAGCATGCCACCCAAGAGTCTGAATCTCCTCTAACTCCGCGTGTAAGGCGGTCCAACACTTTCGCTCGTCTAGCTAGGCATTTCACTAGGGGTAGGAGTTAGGTTTTAATAATTTGCATTTTTATTATGTTGTACCGCAATGGTGAAATTTATGTATTATTCGAATTTGTAATAAATCAGTATGCATTTCATGCACCAACACTAGCACCCCTCACATGCAATATATACATATATGATTTTATAACTTCAAATATTTCATAAAATTTAACAAATGTATAAAAAAAAGGACATTAAAAACAACTTGCCAGTAAATGTCAAAATTGCATGTACACATACAAAATATGAAGTATCCCCCTGCTGCCATGTCTTTAAACGAACTGCATGAAGTAGTTGATGATTCACCTAAACTGCAAATGAGAAAAAGCTAATGTTACTATTAGAAATGCAATGTTGAATGTAATAGAGTATGTAGTAATATTGATCAGTTATCATTATTGCCTCAACGTGGGCATGTTCTTCTATTATGTCGCCCCCTCCACAAATTCCACGTGCAATTTGATCTAGACGCTCCCTAATGTCTATCTCCATGTGATATCTTTTCTTCCTTGGCTTTCCCCTCTTCCATACGAAGTCTCCTCTTGAGCGGAGTCTTGGGAAGTGCACTGGCACCCAATCTAACTCATTCCCTATAGGCATGAAGTACGTCGTATATGTTTGGTTCTGATGTGTCCATCTATACCAATTGGGTATAGAATGCATAAAATCAAGCTTAAGCGAGGTAACCACTACATATACATTAGAGCATGGAATTCTGTATATCTGCCACTTCTAGCAGCTGCATGTGCTGCTGGCAAAGTCAACAACATCCATTTGACCCCCTCCCCTTAACTCACGGGCGACGTGACGACTCTCGGTAAGGACTTCAAAAACTCTGTCATGCCTACTGCAGTCGATGGCCCTGTGATTGTTAGCTTGTAAACTCCACTAGTCGATCATTTTGGTTGCATATTTAGTGAAAATTCTACCATTCGCTATTTGCTTTAATGTCTTCGTTCACTTTTGCATGAAGTACCCAACACGGTTATAGAACGTTTTCTTTACTAAAGCAGTCACGATTAACCCCCGAGCCCCCTTCAATACGGAATTATAGCTTTCAACAACGTTGAAGGTCATATACCCAAATCGATAGCAACTGTCATGAGCTAGCATCTACATATCTAATGGGACATTGTCAAACCAGTCTAACGTATCTGGAAAAATCATCCCCACTTACTCCATCACATAATTCAACTTGCGAGATTGTGCTTGCAGCCCAACATATGTCACTAACTTCTTGTACTGGGTGTTTTTATGTGCCGAGTTGAAGTTGCTCACAACGTGTCAGAGGTAGAATCGCCAGACCGCAAATGGAGGTAGCCATCCATTTGCTGCTTCTCGGACTGCTGATTTGATGCCTGTGTGTCTATCCGATATGAGGCAAATGGTTTCATGATCTTTATGCTCACCAACGATATATTCCTTTAGTTTCTGCAAAAACCAGCCCCATTTCTCAATTGTCCTCTGATCAACCATAACAAATGCTAACAGAAGTATATGGTTGTTGACATCAATGTCATAAGCAATTAGCAACTTGTAGGTATACTTCCCATACAGAAACGTGGCATCGATGGTAACAATAGGTTTGAGAAATCTCCACACTACGATGCATGGCCCGAAGGCCCAAAATACCCACTTCAAAGTGGACACACCATGGGTACTCGATTTGCTCCACCCCAATCTATTCGTGTTCTGAGATTCTTAGTTTCAATTGCATTGAGAAGTTTTGGGAATTCATTGTAAGACTTCTCCCAATTCCCGTACACAAGCTCGATGGCCTGTTTCTTTCCCTCCCAAACCCATCTCCTAGTGATCCTATAGCTAAATTCCTGTTTGATAATAGAAGTCAGCTTGGCAACCTTCATATTAGGATTCTCTCTAAAAAGATTTACAAATCGGTTGGCAAGGGGATTACAATCCAATTGTGGGTGATCCTGACTAATCAATAGGTTATTGCATGAGTGTAGACCCTCGAATTTCATCACCACGAATATGCCTTCCAACTTCTTCTTTCGGGCCTTAAGCCTCCGTTTACAACCTTCATCCTTTCTTAAACAATAAACAGACCACAGAGTGGGTTGGACTCTACAACAGTAAAGTTACAATGGTTCTTCACATGGTAAGACTTCACTACTTGAATGACATATGCTTTCGTCCTGAATCTCATGCCCTTATAAAAGCTACTGCAAATATTAGTTTGCTCCTGCTTGGAATGAATGTAACCACTATCGCCCCCATAATTATAATACGGAACAAGATCTCTTACTTACATGGTAAGTGGTTCAACCTACTCTGCTCGATATATTAGCTATCTCTAGCAAGTATGTACAGTTGGAGACTCTTTTTTCATTGCTCCATCTCCCTCATTCTTACTCTCCTCATTTTCCTCATTAAAACTGTTCTCGTTATCATTACTCTCCTGCTCAACACCCATTTCACCATCAGTGTCAATTGTAGCCTCCACTCTCACGTGAACCATTTACGGATCCCATGTCTCTGGTCGCCGTAACGCTGGAGTAATTGCTTTATCTATTTCATCCTCATTATTCACTTCCATCAAGATTGGAATTGAGGATTGAAATGTTGACTACTCTGCTTACATTTCTACAATGTGATGTGACAACTGTGGTTAATTGCTTTTATCGAATGTCTACCTTACCGAGGGTCCTCTCGAATTATTAGAAATTTTGATGAATAATTGTTGTATGCCATGATCTCCATAAGATTCAGTCGTTGCAATAAAATTTTCAACATCTTTGTTGTCTCTGATTGCCATCAACGCATAACATGTATTGCCCTCATGGAACATAGGATGCCTATGTATTATCCTCAATCCCCATTTTGATTTGATTAACTCCGATGCTGTGACATATTCTGTATAAAAATTCATTATACTTGACATTTTTCTTCATTTTCAACATCTTCATCGGATCTCTGTTATACTCTGGTCCCTAATTATCGACCACAATATTTCCAAATGCATAGATCATCAACTTCACATAATCAACCATTTTTTTCCTATTAATAGTATATATAAATTATAAACTTTCCTATAAATATGACTATTTCCAATAACACTATTTTAATTTTTTCAAAAAAAAAAATTTTCCATAATATTTTA
The DNA here is from genome assembly GCA_037954665.1 of Laguncularia racemosa. NCBI lineage: Eukaryota > Viridiplantae > Streptophyta > Magnoliopsida > Myrtales > Combretaceae > Laguncularia > Laguncularia racemosa. The sequence goes on from JBBMOL010000016.1 coordinate 6,975,042, forward strand.
AATATTAAAATTTTTCTCCATTATTGGGAAATATTTTTTTCCTAAAAATTTATCAGATGTTATTTTTTAATAACATTTTTGCTCCTATAAATTACAATCATTTTCTTCCATTTCACAACACTTGTACAAAATATTTAACATTCCAAATATTACAAATTTTCCTCCCAATACAAAATTTTTTGTTACTTAATTTCTTACCAATTAATTAATGATATTTTAACGACTAATTCCCCTTGATTAATGGATAATTAATAACTAATTAATTTTATAACCTAGTCTATAAAAGCATACAAATAATCCCACCTTCAAACAAATACAAAATATTTCACTAATTACTTTTACAATAATTAATTAACCTCGTTTTAGCATTTAATCACCTTTAATTAATGGATAATTACTAACCGCTTACTCTTATGACTAATTTTACTAAACAATACAAATATTTTACATTTCTACTCAATATAAATTTTTCACTAATTAATTGTTTAGCATTTAAATAACGATATATTAACAATTAATTCCCCTTGATTAATGGATAATTAATAACTAATTAATTTTATAATTCAGTCTACAAAAGCATACAAATGACCCCACCTTCAAACAAATACAAAATATTTTACTAATTACTTTTATAACAATTAATTAACCACGTCTTAATAACTAATCACATTTAATTAACATATAATTACTAACTACTTTCTCTTATGGCTAATTTTACTAAGCAATACAAATATTTTACATTTCTATCAAATACAAAACTTTTAGTTACTTAATTTCTTAGCAATTAATTAACGATATTTTAACGACTAATTACTACTAATTAATAGTTAATTAACAATAACTTAATTTATGACTACATTTACAAAAATGCATTATCATAACATATATACATAATTCATTTACTAATGTTAATTAATAAAATATTAATAATTAATTAATTACTAATTAATAGTTAATTAACAATAACTACCACTTCAATAAAATTTATACAATACATATATTTACATGTCATAAAATTTATGCAATATATTACTTCAATAACAACAATAAAATTAAATTTCTTTTTAAGAAAATATATTGCGATCTTGATGAAGAAATTTCCACACACGTATTTAAATAGATTAAAACTTGCGTAAAATAGGAATTGTGAAATTTTTTTTTTTTTTGCAAACTTAAGCTTATAGAGTAAATGCAAAGATCGATATGTGAGATATGAAATGTAAATAAATGAATTGAACTGATGATTCTTATTTATACTTAAAAGTATTGGTGTAAATTTTTTTATGTATCACTGTATATATTTACTGTATCACTTTTTAAGTTTGCAGACATACTTTTATAATAATTTTATAGATTTGCAGTTTTATAAGATTTATAAGTTTACAATAAGATTCATATAGGGTCAGAGAAAAAAAAAATTGTATTGAAGGCATAGAATAGTTCTGCATCTTCATTTTTTTTATACTAAAATCGTATATAAGATCTGCAACTTCAAAATCTATTTTAGTAATATGTTTTACAAATATAATATTTACGTAATTTAAAAAAAAATGTAATATTTAAGTTTGTACTCCGAAGAATAGGATGAAAAAAAAAGAAAAGAGAATATAAAATGAAACAACAAAACCGAAACTATACTAAAGTAAATACCTTGCCAAAATCGTGCTGATAACAGTCTAACACAACTCCAGTTGTTTTTGTAACATCAAAGTTTAAGGGAGAAAAAAAAAAAAAAAACCCACCAATAGGCCTAGGTTACTGTTTCTCTTCTCTCTCGATCGCACTCTCCTCTCCGGCTCACCGGGTCAAGCATCCAAACGCGGAAAACCCAGCTCCTCGAGGTGTGTATCGTATGTTTTCTTCATCCTTTTACAGTTTTTTTTTTTAGTTTAATTTCAATCGATAACCAACCCCTTTAGTATTATTGGTAAAAAAGGGATTATTTAATTCAAAGTTGTGGTTCTCCATCTGTTGTTGATTTTTTTTTGTGGAAAAGATTCAAACTTTCTGTCGGAAACCAAGAATGGTGTGTTGGAACTTCGCTCAACGCTTTTTTTTGACCGAGTGTCTTGTTGTCGTCTTGAATTGACAACTGGGTACTTGTTATTCATGCTCAATGTCTTATTCCTTTCCCCATAACCCACATTGCATCTTATGTTATTACTAGAGGTAGAGGTGCATGCAAACGCAGTGGGCAATGCCCGATAATGAAAAACATTAGAATTATTCAAGGTATGGTGTCTGTTATATGGAAAAGTTGTTTATATAGTGCCTATGGAATAGGTTTGTAACTCCCTATTTCCTATGCTTATGTTAGATTGAACCTATGCTATAAAAATTGTAGAGGCGAATAAAAGTTTCAGGCTTAATAATATAGATAGAAAGAGCTAAACGGATGTACAAAATGCCCTGACTATTGTCGGGCTGTGGAGAGTGACCACAACATAGGGGGGAATAGAACAATCCTCAACTGGGTGTATGGATATTAATGTTTTTATCCGTAAAATCATGGAAATAGATTAAACCTCTAGGGGAAAAAGTTGAGTTTTTAATGAAATTCTAGAGCATTAGGCATGACTGCAAATAGTGGTGTGTTGATGCTGTTTTAAACTGTTGGGTGAAGAGCAAAATTTCGACTTGATGTCTGTTGTGATCCTGTTGTATCTCTAGCATGTGATATTGTACATGGTGGTATCTTTTTAGAGACTGGATGTTTGGATGTTGAGACAATAGCAACAAAGTAATGAACACTGTCTGTTCTAAAGTCCTGTGGTGTCTAGATTGTGGTCTGCTATGTATATCTTGTGCTTTTAAGTAGAAGGGAAATGAAAATGAACTACTTATCATCACCAATTGGGTCAAATTATCAGTTTTGGTCTGTTTTGTTGGTTAGATTGCTCTAGATGCATTCAGTCAAGATAGTTTAAATGTAAAAGGGAATGTTAAAGTTTGTTGATACTGATAAATGGCTTGCTTTTTATCTGCTTCTTTTTATAAAATAAATGTTTGCTCTTTCCATCATCTGTTTTGCAACATGGAAGTGAAACTATAGTCCTTCACCATCTGTCATCTGGGCTAATACGCTTGAATCAATGTTATCTATTCTACTTTTTCTCTCTTGCCAAAAAGTTTTTACTTAGGTACTGTATTTGACGTTAAGCGAAAATTAAGTTGTCCAATTTGTCAGGTAGGTGCATTATTTCTTTCTATTCACATATGGAAAAACTGAGGACATGTTATAGATCCACATCCTAACCTATCATGTATGCTGTGAGCAGGGATTCTTTTTCTCTTTTTGTTAAAAATGGGATATCTATAATACAGAAAATTTCAAAACATGAAAGCATGTGGTTATAAACATAACAAGAGATACTTTCATATTTGTAGTGTAGTATAGTATAGCCAGGGTATTATGTGTCTTCAAATTGTTGGAATTCAAGTTCCACTATTTTAGGAAAAAATATCTTAATTTTGTGAAAAGTTGCTTTGGGAAGAATGAACACTTTTTTTTTAATTAACCAAAAAAAAAAGTATGTACACTTCTTCTTTTTTTTTTTTTTTTAGTTGGGGGGGTTGGTGGTGGCAAACATTGTAGTTTACTTTTCCATCCCCATTTGTTGTCCCCTTTCATATTTGGTTCAAATACATGCTACCATACATTGAACTAGACAAAAAAAGCAAATGGAGGTTATATTAAATATTTACCATAGATGGCAACATGTGATTGGCACGAGCATGGATGATGGCAAATGATGGAGATAGGACAGTTTATGCATGATTAGACAATAAGAAAACTAAAGATCAATCAAGTTTATTAAAGGACAGTGTTGTGGTTGATAATAGTGATGATTGATGATTAGATTGATAGTATTCAAAAGTATCTAAAATGTTATATTTGTTTTTTTGCTAAAGAATTTCTATTGGTTGCACAAGAAAAGGAACCTGTTGTGATTTTTTTTTTTTTTAACATGCAATTTTTATGCTTATTCCAATTACATATTCTCAACTTAAAATTTCCTTTTAACTATCACATAAAATCTAGAAAGCATCTTAGAGATTTTATTGGTGCTTATTTTCACCTTCTAATAATTATATTTGGATTTGCTTACGTACATGCCGTCCTAATGGAAACAGTACAATGATTTATATTCTTTCTAATTAAAATTTTTTCTAAGACAAGATAAAAAGTTGAGGGGACAAAGCTCAAATTATGATCTATTATTTTGTTCAATACTTTCCATGCAATTGCATGCCGCAATCACTCAATAGAGTGAACGATTTGTTTTTGTTTTGCTTTTTTTTTTTTTTAATGAAATTCTCATATAATTAAATTGTCTAGAATTTTGATGGTTACTTTTTTTTTCTTAATTCTTTTTTTTTTCCCCCCTTTTTCTCAGGTTAGCATATTTCTTGATGAATATCCTATTCAATTCTATTCTTCGGATTGAGAAATAAAACATTGTGATGGAGATTTTCTCTATGGATAGGTCTGATTACGATTACGACAAAGGTGGTAATAAATGCTAAACTTCATATATATAAATTTTATTTTATTTTTGAGGGTATTTGAGTATAGTTTACAACTTATGTAATGGGTAAAAGGATATCTAAAATTCTTGTTTTTTGTATTGTGAAGCAGATTTGGATTTCGTTAATTGTTCGCCTCCTTGTAGAGGGCTTAATTTGATCACTCATGCTCTTGAGTGGGTGAATGCAAATAGTTTGTCAAGTCAAGCTGTGGAAATTGATTCTGAACCAATGAGCAATAATAATGAAGTGATTAAAGCTGATTTAGATCCAAGTGAAGTTGCTTTTAATAACTCTGCTGAAGTTTTGGAAAAACGAGATCATGGAGATATTGTTGCTGGTTTAGCTAGTTTTGATCCAATAAGGATTGTTGAATATGTGAGAGTACTCGGGCAATCTGTGAATGGAGGTGTGGATGAATTAGAAATCGAGGTTGCAAAGGCACAACTATTGGCATTTTCCTCTTGGAGGGGCCACTCTCGGCTATCTGAATTTTCTACTCTCCATGGCAATTTAAGATGTGATGAGGATGCAGCATTAGAACAGAAAGACAGCTCAAGTGAATTTAGTGATGATGCTCCTCCAGGTTTTGAGGGTTATCGTAAGATGTATGACCTGATGGGAAGTTTCACAGACTCACACGTGTCAGATGTGAGAATTGATGAGCATGTTGCTTCTAGAGCGGCTTGCTTTTGTTCTATGAGGCTCATGGAGTATATGAAAGGACTTGGTGGATCACCTTGTGGGGAAGTGGTTGTATCAGAGCTTGCAGTTGCCAAAGCCCAATTATTGGCATTCACTAATTGGAAGGGTTTCTTGCAGCTACCTGAATTTACTTTGCTTAATGGCTATTTGGCAAGTGATACATATCTTGGAAATCATAATATGACTTCACTGCATACTTTGCAAGGTCAAATGGGTGATTGGGAGAAGTCAAATGAAAGATTGGGTGGAGAGAATATTCATAGAGCAGCCTGTTTTGATACAGTGCTCAATGACCCTTTGGGAAATATTGCAAATCTAAAATGGGTGAGAGAGGAATATCGTTGCTGTGATTTGGTTGATGGTGCTCCTCCAGGCTTTGAGAATTATCGCATGATTTCACAGGGTTGTATAAACTTGAATGAGGAGTTGAATAGGATAAATGAGGAAGAGGTTGTTTGCACTTTTGACAACATGAAGCTTATTGGCTATTTGAAAACTTTGAGTAGATCACCCCTAGGGCAGTTGTGTAAATCAGAACTTATAGAGGCAAAATCTCAATTACAGGCTTTCTTTAATTGGAAAGGTTGCTCTCAGCTGCCCAGATTTACTACTGTTTTTGCATTATTGGAAAATGTTACCGAAATGGGATTTCGACAAGATGAAAATTGTCATAGTCAAATAAACCTGAATGAAGAGTTGAATAGAATAAATGAAGAAGAGGCTGTTTGCACCAATCCATGTTTTGACCATACAAAGCTTATTGGCTATTTGAGAACTTTGAGTAAATCACCCCTAGATCAGTTGTGTAAATCAGAACTTATAGGGGCAAAATCACATGTACAGGCCTTCTTCAGTTGGAAAGGTTGCTCTCAGCTGCCCCAATTCACTACTTTTTATGGGTCATTGGAAAATGTTTGCAAAATGGGATTTCCAGAAGATGAAAATTGTCATGGTCGAATAAACCTGAATGAAGAGTTGAATAAAATAAATGAGGAAGAGGCTGCTTGCACTAAGCTGTGTTTTGACACTGTGAAGTTTCTTGGCTATTTGAGAACTTTGAGTAAATCACCGCTAGATCAGTTGTGTGGATTGGAACTTACAGAGGCAAAATCACATTTACAGGCCTTCTTTAGTTGGAAAGGTTGCTCTCAACTGCCTGAATTCACTACTTTTTACGGGCCATTGGAAAATATTTCCAAAATGGGATTTCAAGAAGATGAAACTTGCCATAGACAATTGATTGTGGGCTCCTATCCTTGTTCTGGGGATAAAGATGGGATTAATGATCTGAGGAAAAGTTCGCAAAATCAATCCAGCAATTTGGCAAAAATGAAGCAAACTTTTGATGGAAGTATCAATCTTGGAAAAAGGAAGAAAAGCTCCTCATTCTTATTAGATGAGAACCAACCACAAAAGTTGAAGGAAAAGATCTTTGGCAATACACCATGTTCTGACCATATGAAGCTTATTGGCTTTTTGAGAACTTTGAGTATATCACCCCTAGAACAGTTGGGTGGTTTAGAACTTGTAGAAGTAAAATCAGAATTACAAGCCTTTTTTAGATGGAAAGGTTGCTCTCAGCTGCCCAATTTTGCTACTTTAAATGGGTCACTGGAAAATGTTTCTGAAATGGGATCTCTGGAGGGTGAAACTTGTCATAGTCAATTGATTAGGGGTCCCTCTCCTTTTGGGGATTATGATGGGATTAATGATGCAAGAAGTTGCTTGCAAAATCAATCAAGCAATTTGAGAGAAATGAAGCAAAAATCTGAGAAAACTATCATTTCCCGGAAAAGGAAGAAACACTCATCATCTTTATTAGAGAGAAACAGGCGACAAAAGTTGATTGACATCAATGGGTCTAATGGTAATTGGGAGCTAGTGTCTTCCATGAAGAATTTTAAAGCTGCCGTTTCAACGTTTGATACCCCAGCAATGGACTTGAAGAGGGAAGAGCTACTCATAAGCGTTGACAAGTCTCTAGAGTTTCAACATATCAGAGTGGAAAACAAGGCTGCAAGTAAACTGAATGAAGTGGCACTGGAGCATTTACCCAAACGTGAATATGAAGTTTCTGGAAAGAAAAGGGCTGTTGAATCTAGCTACAATGCTCATAGATCCAGCAAATCTAGAAGAACACTGATCAGAGAGTACACATGTAGTGAGATGCTATCGGAGCTTTCATTTACTGCCACAAATCCCCTAGAGAGACGCAATCTTTCTTTTCCAATTGTGAGCTTCTTCTTCCAATTTAAGGATTTGGTTGCCTCAGGCTCTTCCAGCTTGATGGAGCCTATAGAGTCTCCAGAATATTTATCTATTAGTGAAACACCCGCTACATTGAAAAGCACAGGAAGTGTTGAACCAGCTGGTCACTTGTATCCCAAGGATTCTTGTTCCAGCGACTATGTGGCAGAAAAAGTACCTGAACAGCAATCTACAAGGAACAATCAGAATGCATGGAACATTTTGCTCCAAGTCTCAAGGGAAGAAGCATATGCCTCTAGTGAACAGCAGACCTCTCCTGAATTGACTGCCAATGTGTCCTCTGAGCCTGATAAACATCCTGGAAATTCTGGAGCCAGAGCAAAAGAGGCAATAGATAATTTGGAGGATGAAATCACAGAAGCTGATTATCAAACTGCTCTGGTCCTTACCTTTATTAACATGGCTGCAGTGCCTTCAGAAGGATATCTGAACAAGGTGTTTGGCTGCTTTGGTCAGTTGAATGAACAAGAAACCAAAGTTTTCAACAAGCGTAATGGATGTAGAGTAGTGTATAGGAAACGTGCCGATGCTGAGGCTGCTTTTACTAGTGTTGGAAAGCATGGAATCTTCCGAGATACAATCCTCAGTTACCGCCTCAAGTATATTCATTCTAAGCCAGCTAAAGCTCCTACCCGTACAAGAAGGCGAAACAATGATTCTGCATCATGTACTCTTGGTGGAATTCAATCTCCTATCACCATGGTCGACCTATAGTAGCATTATAAGTGCGATGCTGAATGCTGACAAGGACATGATGGTATGTATATCCTGTTGTAATTAATTGTTGAGACACAGTTCATATATAGGGTGGCTGACATGAATTATTTTGATTTTCTGCTAAGTTCTGTAATTGTAAAAAATTATTGTACTGTATGTTTTATTGTCATTTTTGTAATATTTCCTTTTCCTCCTTTCTTTGGTGATGATCCAACAGTTGGCAGGCGGATTTCAGTGAATGGGTTGTGAAGCAACCTTCAATGCTCGCAAGCTGGAACCTTGAGAAACTACCAGCTAGTTGGTGTCCTGTTTGGATATTTTCACTTCTGGATTCTGAAATCTGTAATTTTCCCCCTTGTTGTTTTGCAATCTTTATTTTCCCTTTACTTCTTATCCAAGACGAACCTTCCCTGGTTGTTCAGGTTGGATTAGAATGGATGCTTTCATTGTATGACAAACAAAGTAAATGGTATGCTGGCAGATGAGATGGGCCTGGGCAAGACAGTGCAGGTGACTTCTTTTACTTTATTGTTTTTCTTATCTCATTGCATATAAGGAATACATAAGCTATGTTGACATATTTAGAAGTTCTTCAATTCATGCATGTTATCTCAATGAAATGTTCATGAAGCTTCCTCTTCCTCTTCGCCCTTTGTTGCGGCGAACTATGCTAACATACTGGTTACTGCTGATTTTTTTTTATCAACTCGTGGCTGATCCAAAAGGAAGATTTTTTAATCAATTCTTGACTGTATATTTTGTGAGAGCAGGCGATGCCATTGATTGCATATATGATGGATTCAAGAGAAACTACAGGCCTCATCTGATAATAATCCAAATGTTGTCCTGGTGAGCTGGAAGGTTTATTTCCTTTGTTCTTCATGAAGGAGCACATAAGTTACTTATTCACTTTGCTTTACAAGCAATATGACAAGTATTTTGTGGCTATCTTAACTGTAAAATGTTTCACAGAATGAGCTATAAAATTGATTGCTTTCAGTCTGTTGCATTTGCCATGTTGGTTGCAATGACCTGAGGTCAAAATTATTTTCTCAGGTAAATGCTTCTGTTTTGCCTTTGTCGTTGCTCTTTGTTATGCTAGCTATGCTAATGTTTTGATTGTTGCTGTGCAGAAGGTCCATGGATGAAGTTTAATGTTCCTGTGACCACTTGAGAATTTAATATGTATGACCAGTCCAAAGTTTCAAAAAAGTTGATATGAAGCATATCATAAAGCAGATCTTGATATATCTTGCTGCCAGAGGTGCCTACTTCTTACTGGAAAATGATTACAGGTTTGTATTGATTGCTTGATCATTTTCTGCTGCCACAACTTATATAATTCAAATATTGCTTTGGGAATGTTGAGTTGGTTCCTTGGATTGATGAATTCTATCAACTTACTAATGTGTACAATTTGTGTTCCGTGTTGATGGCATGCCATTGCATTACAATGAATACTTAGATTTTTTGTTGCATTTAAGTCTTTTCAGTCTTTTGCAATCTAATTTCCTTGCATGGATGAAAGAATTGTGAGATGAAATAGTTCTTGATTAATGGTGACTTTGCTTGGCCCATGATATCAACAGTCTCAGATATTCTAATTGTGTAGCCCCAACTTTTGTAGAAATTAAGGCTATCAGTTGTGAATATGCTAAGACACTGTTGTAGATGCAGAAAGCTTGCTTCCTCCTAAGGTGGCAATGATCTTCTGAACCAAACTTTTGCATCCTGTTGCTAATATTATCATTCTTGCAGGTTTTCTTAGTTCTTTGGTGTAAAATTTCTGCAATTCTGACTGCCATATGTGATTGGATTGAATCTCCAGGCACTTTACAAGTGGACCCAAAAGATGAGAAGCGTAGAGTTGCAGAAAATCCAATATACCAGGCTTGAGTTTCAAGATGTAAATGGTAGATGAACTATCCACATTTCAGTGATATCTCAACAGATCTCATCGTGAAATCTTGTGGGAAGCTGTGGATTCTGGATAGGATCCTTATCACACTGCAATAAATGGGGCATGCTTTATTGCTCTTCAGTAAATTGGCAAAACTTCTTGAAATATTGGAGTACTTGCAATGGATGGGACTTGTTAACTTTTGGATCAGATTGCTCTATCTTTTTGCTAAGTGTATGTGCGGCTGGATGGGATCTTGATCTCCTGTCTGCAGATACAGTCATTGTATATGATCGTGATCTGAATTCTGAGAATGAAGAGCAGGCTGTTGCAAGAACTCACTGTATTGGACAGACCAGGGAGGATAAAGAAGCAATCATTGACAAAATTTCCAGCCATCAAACTAGGACTGGTGAAGGGGGCAATGAATAACCATAGACATATAAGAGGAATTTGAATTATCAAATGCTTGATCAGGCTTTTTCATCTGTGGAAAGTCAAAGGTCCGTTGCAGTGGTATCTCCTTCAGCTTCCTTATGAAAATTTCGGTCCCCATATGCACTGGATTCAAGGCCTAGTTTTTTATTAAAAAAAGGGCTGGTATGTGCTCGTGCCATCTCCCCCTGTTTATTGTTCTTGTTTTGCAATGTCTTAATGGCTTTTTCTTTCAAATTGATTTACAGCTCGATGAACTTGAGGAGGGGAAAATTGCTGTATCTATTGATTCTCATATGGATCGCCAACAGTCTGGGAGTTGGATATATGACTGGAAGAAGGTGAAGACGTCAAATGGAAGCATCGTATTCGCTTGTGGCCTCATCACGCAATGGAAAGGCATGAGAAGAAATTTAGTAACAAGACGCCGTTTGGACATTTTGCAGATTCTTCTCTGTTGCCCTTCCATTCGGACCTTAAGTACCAATATCAGCTGGGATGTCCTGAAACTAGCGCAGTTGCAGTGTACAAGGTTCTCAGGCATGTCAAAGTGATCCATCCATGAAATAGACGGCCAACATCTTTTAGGAAGATAGATGATACATCAAACTTGCATGTTTTTGCCGAAATCGAGCCAGTCTAATTATACCCCTTTCTCATTCAGATGATTCTGGAGTTAAAACCTGAACTGCCGGTGTCTGACGATAATGAGAAATATATCATTGAAAGTCCATCAATTGTAAAACAAATAATCATTTTAAATTATAGAATAATTTATAGATGGAGCAACTCTGGGAATGTTGAAGTGGGTTACGAAGCATTGAAGCCCGCCAAGTGACCATCCTAAGTTTACATTGAACAAATGCGAACCAACTCAGGACCACCCCAAACAGCTGCCAAATCAAACCACCGCCACCGCATCGACCCCCACCACCACCCCTGCGATGCCTGCTACCTAGTCTCCCTTTGTCCATTTATTATCCTTTTTGAGTGAATGGATATTTGATGAGTGAAATATATATATATATATATGATATGTGTTTTTACACTTTTGCAAACGATCTACATTTTGTAATTATTTATTAATTTTAATTAGAACACCTGCTAGCGTTGGATTGGTCGATAGTAATTTATTTAATATGATAGTATTATTACCCTATAAAGGTTAAATAAAACTCTCCCTTAGATCTACTATTATGAATTTTGGGAAATTAGAGCATTGAGATTGGGATTTGAATGATGTTATTGCAGTTGATTTCAAAATATTCGATGTATTTCATAAAATCAGTGGAGATCATAGAAACTCAAGAAGAATTGGGGTGTTTTAAAATTAATGAAAAAGCTTGGAGTTGATTAATCTCCACCATTAACAATGACCGTAAAATTAACGACTGTTATGATTACAAGTTTGATTTGGAAAATCGAAAGAGTAAAGATAAGATGAAAGTAGTCAAACACATTAAAAAACAGTTAATATTGACTATACTATAAGTTCTGCCAACCCTATTTATGATTCGGTTGGCCGAACCAAACTAGTGAAAGAGAATAAGTCTCTTGTTATCAACCCTAGGCTTAGGATAGTATAGAATTTGAATTACTCGCGGACTGCTTGGTTAATGTTCGTTGTTTTGTCGATTTTCTATGATATCGTTTAACAGGTTAAAATAGCGAGTCAAAACATTTATAGGATACTTCCAAGATGTCATTATTAGTTGCAATGTTCAGAGCCAATTTTTTCAAACACTTGAGAATCTCACCTGCCGAATTTATCAACAGCCAGTAAACTACTCCTTATAATTATTTGACACCTTATTGGTGTGGCCCAAGTCTGAAGAAGACTGCTTTTATATAACGCCATTGTCAACGAAATTCGAGAAACATTGATAATAACCTTTCTCTTTTAATTATTATTTTCCACAGGACAAATCGTTTCATAGTTTAGTTGTATTAATTACTTCTTCTTCTTTTTTACAAATATATATATATATATATATTTGATCACTATATATTTGCATACTGTTTAAACAATACATTCAGGAAGTAGATATAGATGCATCCGGCTATAATTTGCATTTGTATTTAATTATAACTTTTAGTAACTTTTCAATACATAACATATTTGGATCCATGTGTGAAATCGTCGACATGCTAATACCTTAAAAAAAAAAAAAGATCGAATTTCATCTATTTTTTCAAGCAATAAGATGTTATTTTATATATCTATAATATTTGAGTGGATGGGAGGGATTAGTGTCTTACATAATACAAATAACATATTAATTAAATAAATTTAAAAATAAAAAAAAATAGTTGGAGAGAAGTTAATTTAAATAATTATATAGAAACTTGTGTCACTTTTTTCTTAAATTATAATTACCATATTTAAAAAATTATATATTTTTAAATGATCCTATACACAATTTATCTACTCAGTTATTTACTATTTTTTAAACACCTACAATGTGAATGCGATATGCATATTCACTTTATATATTGGGTGGTATTTCAACTTCTTTGACTTCATGTTCACGACGTTGAAACGTCCAATGAGAAGACCAAAGCATGTGCACGTCAAAGAGAGAGGTCCTTTTTCTTCTCTTGTAAGGAAGAACGGGTCTCCGCGAGGGTTAACCACATAGACTTAGCTGCCAAACCTAAACCCTAATTGCTCCCTCCTTGAGCTCTCCAGACTTTTTTCCAGTAGGTTTTATAGAGGACATTATGAGTTAGTAGGAATGTCCTTTAGGCATGCCAACTCAGCTAACTCGCTCACAAGTTTAATATACGTGTTTGATGTGATATTACTTGAGTTGAATTCAATTATAGTTTCAACCAGGTTTAATTATTCCAAGTTTTATTAAATTTAAGATTATATAAATTTTGTTAAAAAAATATAAAATTTTCTAGATGATCAATTTCAAAGAAGTTTAGTTGAGCTAAATTTAAAATCATTAAATAGCACTCTCAACCAAGAATAGAAAAAGGTAATACTCTTAGCCGAGCTTGAACTCACTCTTTCGAGTTCAAATTTTGAATTTTCAAATTAGATCCAATTTCGCAAATTTCTTTATGTGTGATAGAGAATTTTGCTTTGATATAAGATAAAGAGACATTCAAACATGATATAATATTTAAAATATTAATGAAATATAATTTACAATAAAATATACACGAAACAATATCTATATAACGGATCTTATATAATTTTATTTCAATTTTACCGAATGTCTTTTCATAGACATGGAAATTGCGTAGTTGAAATAGGGTTTAGATTTTGTTGTTGCTTTAAGTAATGTATGCTATTAATTTTTTAGCCGTCTTCTCATCTCATTTCATGTCTTCATAAAGGCATCATTACACGTGCTCTCATACAGAAAAGTAGAGGGCATGACATGGGAATAGGAAAACAACTGGTGCAAGAGATGTAATATTCCAAAACCTACTTGATGTCACAGTCATGTTGTTAGCAACATGTAAATCAATCTGAGCATGAAGAGATATGAAATGGGTTTAACCAATTAAATTCATAATTCTACTTAGATGTTGACATATTATAGTCCAATGATTGTATATAATTAGTTAGATTGATAAAGTGTATCTTGAAAATCCCATAATAGTTCCTTTATGAATTAAAGGAAGAGAATCTATCCTCCCAAGTGCTTCAAATGATACATTAGCACTATTAGGATAGTGCCAAAATTATTGATTGAATTTTAACTTTTTTTTTTTAATTTTATACCTGAAAATTTAAAGTTATTAAATATTATACCTAATTAAAATTTTACTTATCAAATTTCATATAAAAGTTTTAAGTTATTAAATATAATATACAAAATCATTCTTCCAATTAAACCTCGGGCTTTGCCTTCAATTATTTTTCAAGGACTCATGGAGAAGAAAAGAATTTATTTCCCCTCATCACCCCCTTCCACATCTCAATCAATATTATATTTTATTATATGGTCATGTTAATAATAGATGTTCGAAAAACTTATTAGAAATTCAAAATAAAAACTTATTATATATATATATATATATAATTGATCATATTACTTACAAAAAAATAATTATATGAAAAAACTTAAATTTTCGATTTGTCAAACAAAAACAACATACATATTATTAAAATTTACTTTTCTAATTATTAAAAGACACACAAGAGACTCATATGTAAGAAGCTAATTGACTAATGGCAATCGAACGAGATTATCGAATCAAGCTTGATTTGAATCTTTATCCGTCCTTTTAGATGTGTGTCACATTCAAGTTTATTTGGTGCTAATATATAGAATTCAGGTAAATGTTATATTCGGTATCTGAATTTTGTTTAATTTTATAATTGATTATTGAAGTTTCGATGTTTTAATTTATTATCAAATTTTTATTTATTTTTATAATTAATTATTTAAATTTTATCTATTTTTATAATTAATTATTTAAATTATATTTATTTTTGAAATTAATCATCTGATTCAACTGCTATAAATAGTTTCAAAAAAATTTAAATGTACTTTTTTTTCTTATATAACATGAAATATTATAGATTTTCCTTGTCCATACAAAGATTGGCACCAAATCGTACTACCGCGAACTATTTTGCACGTGGGACGATTTTTCAGTAGTACTCCACTATCATTCGCATGTATTTGCATGATGCCACTACTAGATTTAAAAAATAAAATAAAATATAATATAATAAAAAAAAGTCCGTTGAAAGTTTCAAGTAAAGTGTCTCCGCAGAGAACCAGTAAGCAACTAAATAGGACTGTTTTTTTTTTTTTTTTTTTTTATCTTTGGTTTAATAGGGCAAGTAAATTTCTATACATTTATTACATATTCTTGTTTTGATTTCATCTCTAAAGTTATTTTTAGGTTTTTTTCTTTTTTAAGATTTACAAGTTAATGGTTAAACATAGAATTAACCAAAAACTTAAAATACTTTATAATATCATCATGATACTATTTTATTATTATAATCTTAATTATTAATTATACAAAACAATATTTTAAATAGATAAATTAAAAAAAAATTCATTTATTTTTTAAAATTTTATTTTAAGGTATTGAGCATCTTGCTCAATTCAATTTTTTCTTTGTTTTTCTTTTTAAGAAATATAATACGACTCTTGATTTTAACCGAATTTTCTATAATCAAGACTTTTAGAGACTCGTTGATGAATACCTAAAGTATTAATTAGTAGGTACAAAAGTGTAGCTTTCCAATTTTCTAATATTGATTACATATTTTACAACAAAATAAGTTTATCAAAAATGTTCATTTTTATTTGCAAACAAAAAATTAGCTTCTTCTTTTAGCTGTCAAGGCATTCGAACCATCTTTATTGGCTTCCTTATTAAAACTTCCAATACTAAGCAGCTCTTAAAGGACTTCTTAATTTAGGGATGCAATTAGGTAGGTTTAAAACCAAAATCTAACATCATACTATGGGTCTAAAAGCCTAAGACAAACCTAAGGTTTCTTAATAAGTGCCTAAAGATCAATAATAATATTATTCGATACTTGATATTATCGTAAAATTCATCAATAAATTAATCTAATTAAATTAAATTTACCAAAATTCATATTTAATGTAAAACATAAACATTTTTAAAAACTAAAATATTTGGTTTATGTCTAAAGCAATCTATGTTTATACTATTGAATTGGGTTTGTTTTCTATAGAGAATTATACTTATTAGGTTCAATATTCAACAAAACTTAATTTGTTTGCATCCTTATCTAATCAATCCAATCAATAATAGAGATCCTTATTATATGAAGGGTTCCATTGATGAGTGTTTTTCATAAATTATTAAAAATCTCAAACAAAAAACTTTTTACATGTTTTATGAAAATTTATGATGTAATTAAAATGTTTTTTTTATTAATTTGTGAGTAAATACACCTAGGATACTTGGAGTACCTCTTCCCAAACTTTTTCTTTCTTTCTTTTGAATTACTTTAGGTCTAAATAATTGCACAACTTAGGACCTAAAATAAGTATAGAATAATGTACAAACAACTTTAAGTGACTCACTTTTAAGAAAAAAAAATGAAATATCTATATTTTTGAATTTGACTAATTTAATACTTAAAATTTTCTTTTTTAAAAGTTTACTGCCTAATTAAAATTTTAATTACTTTTGGTCTTGATAATTGCAAGGTCTACAATACGTATAAAATGCTATACATACAAATTTAAGCAACTCCCTTTGAGGGTTTTCTTCTCTTCTCTTTTTTTTTTTTTTTAATTAAAGATGCTATGCTTTTTTTTTTCCAAGACCAAAAATCTCTGTATTTATGGGCTACGTCATGCAATCCATAATTATATAATATGTGTACTAACTTACTTACTAGTGTGACTTGGTGAGGTCATTTTGGTAAATTCACTCAAAAAACAGTGCAGGAACTTATGTAACTCGCCTCATAGGTATCCGTGAGTGTCAGCTTTTTTTCACTGGCCACCCAACACCCTCTCTGTTTTTGTCTTCTCTCCTTTCCCACAATACCTTTTCATACCTCGCTCTCTTGCTTTCTTCAAATTTCAACATCTCCTTCCAGCTTTTTAACATTCCCAAATTCGATGCCTTTCTTCAAAAACCAAACTAAATGCAGAACAACAAGAAAGTAAATGAAAAATGCAAATAGCGCCGCCACCACCACAACCACCAATTTTCACTCTCTTAACTTCTCTTCTTCTCCTCTCACTCTTATTCACCTTAAAGTCTCAACCTTTAACCAAAGCCAACTCAAACCCAATACCAAACAACACCTCTTCTTCCTCTTCCTCCTCCTCCTCCTCCTCCTCTTCTTCTACTTCTTCTTCGTTTCTTGTATATAACAATAGTAGAAGAAGCCAGAAGCTCGAAACAAGTAATGTGCTGATAAAAGGAGGCTCAAGCCCACCTATTAATAGTGAAAATGGCACTTTTGTGCTTGGTTTCTTTACTCCGAATGTTGAATCATCTTCATCTTTGTGGTACTTGGGAATATGGTATGCTTCAATACGAACTCCAGTATACGTTTGGGTAGCGAATAGACAGAACCCCATTAAGAATGTCAATACATCAATACTAGAATTCACTGAAACCGGACAACTTTCTTTGAAAGAATCAAGTACGAATGTTGTTTGGAGTAGTTCCAACTCCGAAATTCCTACAAAGTTTAGGTTTTTGGATAATGGGAATTTGGTACTAGTCTCCAATGATGAGGAAATTGTATGGCAAAGCTTTGATTACCCGACAGATACATTCTTACCAGGTATGAATCTCACGAAGGAAAGATCTTTAGTGTCTTGGAGAAGCTCGTCTGACCCATCACAGGGTTTTTACTCTTTAAGGCTCAAGGCAGAAGATTATGGTGAGCTTGAGCTTGTTTATAATAGTTCTAGGGCTTATTGGTCTACTGGGAGATGGAATGGTGATGCATTTTCTGGTATACCTCAAATGACCATAACTTATATTTATAAGTTTAGGTTTCTTGACCCATTTTTACCAAATGCGTCATTTGGGTACAGTGAGGTATCATTGGATGGGGCGTCTCCCCCATTAACCCGGTTTCAAGTTGGTTTCGATGGGGTTATTCATCAATTCACATGGTCGAATCAAACCGAAAGTTGGAACACATTCTGGTTTGAGCCGGATACTCCGTGTCGGGTTTATGGTCTTTGTGGGAATCTAGGATTTTGCAGTAGTAGGACATCGAGACCTTGTGAGTGTATTTCAGGTTTCCGGCCTGTGGATGATGTCGGGTGGGATTCCGGTGACTACTCTGGTGGCTGTCATAGGAAAAGTGGTAGTGCTTGCAATGATAAGGATGCGTTTGAAGAGGTTGGCACAGTGCAGTTTGAGGGCGGTGATATGGTATCGTTCTCAGGTAGCAGGAGTTACTGTGAGAAGTGGTGTTTAAGCAATTGCTCTTGTGTTGGTTTTTTTCATGATGCAGAGGCTAACTTATGCAAGAGTGTTTATGGATCTCTATTGAATCTTCGAAATGCAAGCTCTGATTCGACTGGAGAGGAAGACGTGTTCTATGTGAGATTGCAGAGAAAAGGAGTTATGAAAAAGAACATATCGAAAACTATGATTTTGGTTGCTAGTATTGTTGGGTCGATTGCTATTTTTGGATTGACATTGTTGGTGTCATTGACTTTACGAAATAGGAGAAAGAAGGGAAAGGGAAAAGGAGGTGGTGAAGATGACAACTTTCCAATTTTGAATTTGAGAGTATTTACATACAAGGAGCTCCACACTGCAACAAAAGGGTTCTCTCAGAAACTCGGTCAAGGTGGCTTTGGAGCGGTTTTTCATGGAGAGTTGTTGGATTCAACGCCCGTGGCTGTGAAACGTCTTGAGAGGCAAGGAAGTGGGGAGAAAGAATTCCGAGCTGAGGTTTGCACTATAGGTAATGTACAGCATGTAAATCTTGTGAGGCTTAGAGGTTTTTGCTCAGAAAATTCGCACAGGATTTTGGTTTACGATTATATGGCAAATGGTCCATTGAGTGCATATTTGCTTAAAGATGGTCCCAGCTTGAGCTGGGAAATTAGATACCGCATAGCCGTAGGCACAGCCAGGGGCATAGCTTATTTACACGAGGAATGTAGGGACTGTATCATCCATTGCGATATTAAGCCGGAAAATATTCTGCTAGACGGTGAATTTTCAGCAAAGGTGTCTGATTTTGGCTTGGCAAAGCTAATTGGGCGGGATTTTAGTCGAGTCCTGGCCACGATGAGGGGAACATGGGGATATGTTGCCCCAGAGTGGATATCAGGAGTTGGAATCACCACAAAGGCAGATGTCTACAGCTATGGAATGACATTGTTGGAGCTGATTGGTGGCCGGCGTAATGTAGAAGCACCTCCATCAGCTGGTAGGGCAAACGGAGCAGGTGAGAAATGGTTCTTCCCCCCATGGGCAGCGCGGCAAATAGTGGAATGTAATGTGGCTGCAGTGATCGACAGCAGGCTAGGTGGGTGTTACAACGTTGTGGAGGCAGAGCGCGTAGCGATGGTAGCAGTATGGTGCATACAAGATGAGGAGGATATGAGGCCTACTATGGGGATGGTGGTGAAAATGTTGGAAGGTGTAGTTGAGGTACCTGTTCCACCACCACCTAAGTTGATACAAGCTTTAGTTACCGGGGAATCGTTTCACGGGATTAGAGGTGACTCCGGCAACGGAATGTCTGCCATCGGTGGCTGTTCCGGTGAAAATATGGGAGTTTCAAATGTTGCCTCCCCATCATCCCCTGGTATTATCTCTTCTCCAGAGAATGCGCATGCGACGTGAATGTAAGTGGCTTACATCAAGCCACTAGCATATGGTGATTGCATTTATCATATATTCTAGCCTTTTTTGTTCCTCCTCTGCCAAAAGTGTTAATATAAGGATATGCTTCCTCAACCAATGCTCTATTTCTAAGTAATATTATTTCGATCACTTCTTAAAAACGGCAAGGGAATGCATATATTCATTAGGGGCAATCGCAATTTCACCTTTGAAAATATCAGTAGGTTGCGCTTCTAAGCTATCGGTTGGTAAAAGGACCCCAAACTGGTGATGGTTGTCGGAGCTTTGGGTGGCGACTGGGGATGGATCAGTTGGGTTCTTCCGAGTAAGGGAAGGTTGTCTTGATGGGAAGGGAAGCAAAGACTCCCTTGGCACAAGGGAAAAGCAACATTAATATGGGTTGGGAAGGATTCCTACCGAAAACAGGGCCCCTGCCCCGATAGTAGAGATCGAATCTTTCCTTTTTAATTTTCATTGTAATTAGATTTCATGTGCAACCAAGTGAGAAGTATTACTGTTTGGGAACTCGAATGAAGCATCCTTGGCTGAATTCTTATGTGTTTTTAAGTGATTCTTGCATACTCAATGCCATGGAGGCATCATCTAAATTCCTTAATAAGGGAACATACAATATTCACCGTATGTTTTGAATACTGTTTGTCTATCTCTACCGGAATGGAACACGATCGATTGTCCTCTCTACATCCTAGAGCACTTTTTTATTGCGATGATTTATTAGAACAATCCTATATGTAATATTTACATTTACGTGAGGAATGTATGTAAACTGGTACATCGAGAGTATTTACTTGTTTGTGTGGGAAAGGAGTGTCGGGCACGGGGTTTTGTTTCAAGCCATGCATTAACAAAAATAAGAACATACCCTCAACTACACAACATTCATTGCAAGACAAGGACCTTGAAGGAATGGCTTTTGACCAAGATAGAAACACATTGGATAGAGTATCCCTTTAGGAGGAAAATTTTTTACTATGGAATGGATTTGTAACGATCCGAGAACATAAACATCTTATATGTTGTTGATGTGTTGAAAGAAAGGGAAAGTTCAATGTTGTTTTTAGATCGTCCAAGTTTAAAAGGATTGCTAAGGTTTAGAACCAAAACCTCTTTCAAACTATAAGTTTACATAAATACAAGTGAAAGAAGAACTTATTGAGTTCAAGGACATTTGTTTCATCATAAATATTTCCAATTGTCTTCAAACCCTTATCTTACATTTCAAAGCTCAATTTTATTATAGTAATAAAGGGTAATTAGAATTATTTTTACTAGTATGTATTACTAATGGTAGGTAGTGGTGGTTGTGACTATAGCGGTTGATGGCTGGTTAATTACTATGTAGAAATAGAATTTGTGTAATTTATTTGAGAAAAATTCTTCTTAAATAGTGTGTAAATAGTTACTTTTTATTGATATCAATTTTTAAATTTTAATTTTTTACCTACATTTGATATCTTAATAAGTGTACACGATTTATCATATAAAATTAATACAATTGGATCAAAATAAGTTAAAAATGAAATGCCCACCACCACCAGTACCGTAGAGATGGCAATAAATATAGATTATTTATTATCTAGCCATTACTCAAAGACTATCTCACTATTGTTAAAAGAGCATGATAGGAAGGTTTGTTTTAATTTAACTTGAGCCAGGTTGGACGCTACACGTGACAAGATTGAGCAAGGGCCATGGAGTAAATTGCTGTCATTTTTCTTTCGGTGCAAAGGAAGTTGCTATCATTTCCTTATTGTGGTAAAAGCAAACTTTACGAATTTAAACTTCACTTTCTTAACAATATGCTTTGATAGTATAACACTTGACTTGGATTCTCACAGAAAGTAGTATTAGAAGACAAAAAAAAACCATTTCTGTTATGAATCTTTTAGACGAATATAAATCCTACTCTCTGATATTTACCATTTATTATAAATCTGAATCGCACACGCTTGTTGATACTTACGGCTTACTGTCTCCTCTCCTGTCGGGTCGCAAATTGCGTTTGTTGCAACTTGCATCAAGCTAGGTCCAGACTAAAAGCCAGGCATTTGTCCTTGCCCATGTGGTATGACATAGATAGATGAGGACATTACTCACAAAGTCACATGTGAGATTATAGTAAGAAGCCTCGAAATTGATAAAGAATCCATGCCTTGGCTACATGCATTACTAGGGACCAAAAACTGAGAAGAAAATTGGGTCCACCATTTTTCCAAGTTAGTGCTTTTATCCTGTTGCTGTGGTTGAAGTTGCATATTTTATCCAACAAATACCTGCTTCGGTTAGGTTACTTACTAGGGTAAGTTCCAGCAACACCTTTTGGACCAATTAAAATCATAAATATTGCTTAATATGACTCAATTGAGCGATACAAATATTATATAAGTTAATTTTTTTTTCTAAATTATATAAAATAATCCCACTCTCTAACATATCATATAAGAGCGGAGAATTATATAATGTATATGAAAACAGAGGAGCTCCTACAAAGTCCAAACTCGTTAATCATTAACTGTCCTCCATAACCTATACTTAACAATTATTTTATATAGGTCTCTATGGAAATCAGAATCTTTGATACTTTCATGAGATAGACAGGGTTAAAAAAAACAAGAAGAAACCCTAGAAGACACAAAAGGGGTTGGTAAGCTCAAGGAGCAGGAGGGTTTAGGTTTTGGCAGCTGAATTCTGCGTCACGCTGAATGGCAAGAGGCCTACGTGCTTTGATCTTCGCATTGCATGTTTCAACTCCAATACATAAAGTGGAAGATGGGTCCCATTGCTTCCGGTTACCAAGTGAGACCTTCGTTTTGGAATAAATATCAATAGGTGTATCTTGTGTGAAATTTCTTTTTTCTTTTTTTTTTTCCTTCAATTGCTTTCTTATAAAATATATTTTCAATGTTAAAAATTTGATAAATCTCTATTTGTAGCTCTTAATAAATATCATGAAGATACTTGTTAATGAAAATCTATTGATTATAAAAAACAAACAAATAGAAATCTCTAAAATTTATTTTTACTAAGCTTCTTGGCATGTATCATTGAGGCAATTATTAACATTTTTTTTTAAAGATTAGAATGAAATTAGAGTATTGTTGTATATTGAAATAAAGAAGGTCTCAAAATGAGTAACTGCAATATAAAAGAATTATTTAATGCTATATTTGGTATAAAAGGAATAATCTAAAATGATCTAGATCGGAATGGATGAGATTGAATGGAATGAAATCAAGATTGTAATGATAAATTCAATTTAGTATTTAAAAATACCAACAAAATATAATTCATATAAAGTAGTATTTATAAAAAAAGTTTTTAATTATTAGATTTCATAATAATATAAAAAGTTAAATAAGTAATTTTAATTAATAATAATTAAAGAGGATGAAACAAAAAATCACAATTTCCCTCTTGATAGGAAAATCAAATTCTCACTTCAAGATAGAATTACCAATTCTAAGTATTCGTGTTTCCACTTTCTAAAATCACTAAGAAATGAAACCCATATAATCATAATTTCATTTCAAATCGAGTATACCAAATGTGGTCTAAAGACTTCCAATAAAAATTCTTTTTCAAAGAGAGCTTTCATCCTCTGTTAATGATCTCTTTCTTAAGGATCAGTATCAATGTCAAATACAATTGAAAAACAAGAAATAAGAAAAAAGGGAAGATGCTTGCCATTATGAATGCATTGGTCCGAATGTATCATCGAAACATGAGCAATTGTAGGAGTAAGTAGGGTGTCCCACTATTGTTTGATTAATATAGTATTTATCATAATTTGATTGGGTTCGTTGGTTTTTTGATTTAAATATTCAGTTGATGTATCTCAATTAAAAAAAAAAGAGAGTTTAAGAATAGTAAATGGATCCTTTATATTTTCTATTCTTATAGATTTTTATAAAAAAAAAACTCGAACAAATTACTCATCAATAAAGTGGGGGATTATTGCACTCGATATAGATAAAAATAATTGCGAGGAAACCCTAATGGAGAAGAACATTAGATATATGATTCAACACCATATACGAGGTTGGGGGGAGCACGAGCACCCAAAGAGAGTAAAATAACGAATTCGGTAGATTTTGTTGGATAAAATTTTAAATTAGTATACGATTTTGTCTTGTGGAAATTAAACAAAAGAGAAGGTTTAAGATTTCAATGTTTCTCGACATTTGTTGACAATATGGGGGTTTGCAAAAAAAATAGAAGACTTAATCAGAGTAGTTGATTTGCTGATTTTTTGATTAATTTGGATCATATCATGGGATTCTCGAAGTGTGTCTGAAAATTTTGACTGAAAAAAAAAAAAAAACATTGGAACTGATAATGATGTCTCGATAGTATCCTATGAATTGCACGGGTATCAAGTATTATCATTGCTGACTTGACCCATCATTCAACACCCTTTTTTTTTTAATTTGAAAATTTAATAAAATTAACTGAAAAAAATTGAAATTGATAAAAAAAATTCTTCAAAACTTTACGTAATATGCGATAATAAATCTTAAAAGACATGTAATAATATCTTGATCTCCAAAACGATTCTGTCTAAAACTCCTAATAACATAATATTTTCACGAAAAGAGAAAATATCTGATACACTTGGGCATAGCATACTATGAGGAGGTCAGATGGCTCCTCCATAATTTATGACAAGCAATTATTTTCTCCTATAATTATTGCACATCGACTGTTGAATACTTCCATTTTCTCTAAATGTTTCTTCATCCTTGCTTAAAAAATAAAAATATTATACTCATATCCTCTTACCACATGCTTTGACAAACATCACTAATATATATATATATTTCATAAATTGCATGATTGCTGTGGCAGTATATCTTGCACATACTGTCTATCATTTTACTTGTCTGAGCAAGAGAATATAGAAAAATGAGCGATTGCATCTCTCTTTCTAATTATTTTCCACCAATTTTAGGTAAAGACTTTGACTATTGAATAAAAATTTCCAGGCTTCATGACTGATAATGATATATATCATCAGCTAAAGATGCTTCATGATGATTTTGAATGATCAGTCATGATTCATGAAATTGTAGCCTTCGAAGTTTGACTTAATCTAAAAATAGGTAATCAAACACAATTGAATATCTAGAATTTTAGACAAATCGGACTATGAAAACTGTCAAAAAACAGAACAATAGGAACAAGGTTTGAGGAAATCTTTTTCCTTTCTTTTTTTTTCCTTGATTGTTTTCTTCCATATGTTGAATATATATATATATACACGGGAATGTTATCTATTCATTCCTAAACTTATTCCTACACATTAGCTAAGTCAATAAATAAGAATATCTCCAAATATCTATTTACCTAAATTACAAAGATTACAGATATCACAATCGTGGAGAGCCGTCAGGAGATACACGACCGTGTACTTTGGTCGTGTACTTGCTGTACGTTTCTGTGCACATATGCACGACCGTGTATTTTGGTCGTGTACTTGCTGTACGTTTCTGTGCCCATATACACGACAGTGTACTTTGGTCATGTACTTACTGTACGTTCCTGTGCCCATATATACGACCGTGTACTTTGGTCGTGTACTTGCTGTACGTTTCTGTGCACATATGCACGACCGTGTACACGACTGTGTACTTTGGCCGTGTACTTTCCTACCACATACACGATTGATATCAATAACATCATTCTCAATACCCTCCCTCAAGGTGGAGCGTGAGGATTACGAATGCCTATCTTGTGAAGAAGAAACTGAAATTGCTCTCGTCCTAAAGCCTTTGTTAAAATATCTGCCAACTGCTCATTGCTGCGAACATAAATGGTTTTGATCAGTCTAGCTTGTAGTTCATCACGTACGAAATGACAATCAACCTCAATATGTTTTGTGCGTTCGTGAAAAACAGGATTTGCAGCAATATGCATTGCAGCTTGACTATCACAAAACACGGTAGCAGATTGATCATGATGCACGCATAAGCATAACAACAATCCTTTAAGCCATTTTAATTCACAAACCGTGGCTGCCAAAGATCGATATTCTGCTTCCACTGAAGAACAAGAAATAGTATGTTATTTCTTGGTCTTCCATGAAATTGGAGAGTTGCCAAGGAAAACAAAATACCCTGTAAGTGATCTTCGAGTCAATGGACAACCTCCCTAATCTGAATCACAATAGGCTGTCAACTCAAGATTGCTCTCAGCTATCAGAAGAATACCTTGTCCAGGACTACCTTTCAAATATCGAACTATACGCAACGCTGTATCCCAGTGTTCTTTTCTTGGTTGTTGCATAAATTGAGCTAAAATATGAACACCATACGACAACTCAGGTCTTGTGATAGTTAAGTAAATCAAGCGTCCTAACAGCCTTTGATATTGTTTAGGATCACACAACAATTCACCTTTGGCAAGTGCTAGGTGATGATTTTGCTCCATCGGAGATTGTGAGGGCTTAGCACCTAGCAACCCAGCTTCATTAATGATGTATAAGGCATATTTTCGCTGGCACAAAAACATGCCTTTGTCATTTCTAGCCACTTCGATACCCAAAAAATACTTCAAAGCACCTAAATCCTTCATATGAAAACAGCGATTCAAATATGCTTTTAACTCATCTATCAAGTGTGATTCACTTCCAGCAATAATGATATCATCCACGTACACCAAGACCGCCAAGTGCACTTTATCTTGCATCAAAGTAAACAGAGAATAATCTGAACGATATTGACAAAAACCATACCGTTTTAGTGCTTCAGCCAATTTTGCAAACCAACATCGCGGTGGTTGTCGTAAGCCATAGAGAGACTTCTTCAAACGACATACTTTTCCGGGTTGACGAGTATGAAAGCTAGGGGGCATTTTCATATAAACTTCTTCTTCCAAATCTCCATGAAGAAAGGCATTATGGACATCCATTTGATGCAGTCCCCAACCTTTAGCCACTGCGACAGAAAGAAATGTACGCACCGTAACCATTTTTGCTATTGGGGCAAAGGTTTCATTGTAATCTATCCCTTCAACTTGATTATTTCCTAGAATAACCAAACGCGCTTTGTATCGCTCAACTGTGCCATCAGAATTATACTTAATCTTGTATACCCACTTGCTACCGATTGCTTTCTTCCCTGGTGGTAAGTCAACTAATGTCCATGTTCTATTCTGCTCAAGGGCATCAATCTCTTTTTGCATAGCTTCTCTCCAGCGTGCATCCTTCACTGCTTGATGGAAGAATTTTGGCTCCACACTGCCTGTAATGGCTGCTAAGAAACCTTGATGACGTGGTGAGAAATTTGTGTAATTTATATATTGAGCTAAGTCATAGGGCATACCTGAGGATGATGTTGGTTTAGCTGAACCTGTAGAGGGGCTATTATTGTGAGCAGCATAAGTCACACAATCTTTCAACCGTGTAGAAACTTTCTTAGACCGAAGGCTATGACCAAGGACCGACGAACCTTGTTCTACACTCTCCAATCTGACTTCTGGTGATATATCACCCTCCCTGACTTCAGCACTAACATTTTGAGCATCATTCAATTGCTCAGGTGTTTCATCAGCAAGTTTTATGAGTTCCTTTTCTTCTATCCCAATCAAATTAGTTTCTCCCTCGTCAACACACTCATTTATTTGAGAGTGCACTGTAGTATCCTTGTTCATTTGTACACACACATCTACATATGGATACTCATTTTCATGAAAAACTACATCCCAAGACACAAAGTAGCGTTGTGTTTCCAAATCATACAATCTCCAACCTTTCTGTCCAAATGGATATCCCACAAAAATACATTTATGACTTCGACTAGCAAACTTATCCTTTTCACGATTCAAACTCCTTGCATAGCACAAACACCCAAATGTACGTATGTAACGGTAATCAGGTCGTTTACCATACAAAATTTCATAAGGTGATTTTCCTCCTAACACCTGAGAAGGAGTGCGATTGATCAAATATCCAGCTGTCAACACACATTCCCCCCAAAACTCAATTGGCAAATTAGCTTGAAATCACAATGCTCGAGCTACGTTAAGTATATGACGGTGTTTTCTTTCTACTCGCCCATTTTGTTGTGGTGTTCCAACACACGAAGTTTGATGTATTATCCCATTGTTCAAGAAATAATCTTTCAAGCTAATGAACTCACTTCCATTATCACTTCTCACTATCTTAACGTTCTTATCAAACTGCCTACGAACCATAGCAACAAAATTTTGCAGGATACACCCTACTTCAGTTTTAGCAATCAGCAAATATATCCACACACATCTAGAAAAATCATCAACAATTGTGAGGAAGTAACTTTCATTAGAGGAGCTAGAGATTCTATAAGGTCCCCATAAATCACAATGAACAAGTTCAAACAATTCACTAGCTCTACTATCACTAGAATAAAACATACTTCTGGTTTGCTTTGCTTTGAAACAAGCATCACAACTCTTATTTGAATCTAACTAAGTCTTATTTTCAGTAATTAAGCCTATAATCTTTGGTGACGGATGCCCCATTCTTCTATGCCAAAGTTCATCAGAAGTCAGCGTCCGAGACTAAAGTGCATGAACTGGTGGCTCCTCCTTGAAAAAATATAGCCCCTTGCAACGTTCACTCGCTCCAATCACCATCCTCGAAGTGCGGTCCTGTATCAAATAAAGCTTATCAGTGAACAACACATTACATTCCGATTCATCAACTAATTGTGACACAGAAATCAAATTGCAATGCAATCCCGGAGCATGAAGAACATTATCCAGTTGAACGTTCTTCCCTAAGCAAACAGACCCTTCCTGCAGCGCCAGTACTTGTTCTCCATTAGGCAAGCCAATTGGACAGCCTAATATGTTTCTTAAGCTAGATAAACATTCTGAATTCCCTGTCATATGTTGCGTAGCTCCAAAATCAATTATCTAAAGAGTATTTTCCTTACCAGTCATCTTCTCACTATTACTCCCTGATTTGTAAGTGTTCAGCATGCTCATAACTGTTGCCCATTGTTCATTCGTCAACGTACCGGGAGTCGTAACTTCCTTTGTTTTTGTGTTTAGCTCCTCAATCACTTGAGCAACATTAACTCGAGCACCGCTCTGTCCTCTTCCTGTCATCTTGCCTCGACCTCTGCCTCCTAATTGTCTTTGTCGACCTCTACCAATTGCTTTAGGTCGATCACCCCACCAAGCGGGATAACCTATAAGCTGAAAGCATCCCGTAGAGTCATGTCCTTCTCTATTGCAATGTGTGCAGACAACACTTTTGTCCTTTGTTCCTTCATTGGTTTGGACCATAAAACTGGCAGCCTCATTCTTAATCTCCTTTTCCTTGGAGATATTTCGAACCCTTTCCTCTTGGCACATTAACGAATATGCCTTACTAACACCGGGCAACGGTGTCGAGCTCAGGATATTTGTCCTCACTATGCTGTAGGCATTGTTTAACCCCATCAGAAATTGATGAAGTTTATCTTCTTCTCGTTTCTTAGTTATTTCAGTTCCGATATTGCACTTGCAACCCCCACATTTGCATGCAGATATCACATCGTAATTTGCCAGTTCTTCCCACAATTGTTTCAATTTGGCATAATAACTCATGAGTGACATTCCTTGTTGTCTGCAATTTGCAAGTTCCGTCTTCAACTGCTGCACTCGTGCACCATCTGTCACAGAGAAACAATCTTTGATGTCTTCCCACAAGTCCTTTGCAATTTCCATGTGCGTCAATGTGGATCGCACCGTTAGCTCGATTGTATTCATTATCCATGATACAAGCATGGAATTCACAGTCCACCAATCTTCCAACTCATCCGAGTTTTCGTGAGGCTGAGTCACAGTTCCATCAAGAAAACCAAATTTCTTCTTGGCTCTCAAAGCAGTCCGAATAGCTCTAGACCATTCATCATAATTGTTTTCTTTCAATTGCACCTGGGTTATTATATTTCCAGGATTGTCATTTGCATACAATGTGTATGGTGACAACGATTTCTTTTCTTCTCCTACCATTGTTGTGTTCAAGGCTCTGATACCATGTAAAAAACAGAACAATAGGAACAAGGTTTGAGGAAATCTTTTCCCTTTCTTTTTTTTTTCCTTGATTGTTTTCTTCCATATGTTGAATATATATATATATATACGAGAATGTTATCTATTCCTTCCTAAACTTACTCCTACACATTAGCTAAGTCAATAAATAAGAATATCTCCAAATATCTATCTACCTAAATTACAAAGATTACAGATATCACAATCGTGGAGAGCCGTCAGGAGATACACGACCGTGTACTTTGGTCGTATACTTGTTGTATGTTTCTATGCACATATGCACGACCGTGTACTTTGGTCGTGTACTTGCTGTACGTTTCTGTGCCCATATACACGACCGTGTACTTTGGTCGTATACTTGCTGTACGTTTTTGTGCTCATATACACGACCGTGTACACGATCGTGTACTTTGGTCATGTACTTGCTGTACGTTCCTATGCCCATATACACGACCGTGTACTTTGGTCGTGTACTTGCTGTACGTTTCTGTGCACATATGCACGATCGTGTACTTTGGCCGTGTACTTTCCTACCACATACACGATTGATATTAATAACATCATTCTAAATAAAAACTTAATTATTACAAAGTTGCTATCTTAACTGTAGAAGGGTCAAGTTGCAAATATATTGTATGATATGAGCTATGCTGAATAATAATTGTGACTAATTGCATAGATTAAATGATGGGATCATGATGATTAGACTTCAATTTTTTTTTTGAGATATTCGAGGAAGTCTTGAATTTATGATTGAATTGATTTATTCATTCTTAATTTTTATTGATAAACCCTTGAATTTACTAAGTCCTTAAAAATTTTATTGCTTTTACGTGTATTCCTCAAAGGCCGATTGATAGGTTTATGAATGATAACATCTATAACTTAGTTACTTCAAAGTTACTAGGTTAGTCAAATTGTTAATTCTTCATCTATATCTAATATGTATGAATTAGAACATTTGGATAAGTTTCCTTGTATATGTTGTATTGATTACATCAAATATAGTAAAAGCATGAAAGTACTAAAAGATGATTCATAATAGTAATGAGATTGGCGATAAGAGAAAAACATTTGATAGATATAAATTTACTTATCTTTAATATCACAATTTTGGCAAAAAAAAAAAAAAAAAGAGTTTGTTAATCATTGAAGATAAAACTGTCTTTATTCTTATAGAGGTGAATATAAGTATTTTATTTTGTGATAAATGCATTATTTTTATTTTATTTTTTTTTATCTTTTTAGGCTTTGAGAAAACTAGTAAAGAACTATTCAAGCAAAAAAAAAAAAAAAACTCATAATCGACTGTTTATAGTACTTTGCAACTTATGATATGGTCAAGGCTAGAGGTGGTGAGCTCTATGGACATGAAGAATCATGGATTTAATTCTAAGCTAATTTTAAAACTGCAACTTATTTTAGACTGTTGATTTTAGGTTATTTTATATATTTATCGTCTGTTTAGTTTAATAGGAAACATACCCATATAGAGGATCCACGATTGGCCTTTGGGGGTCGGTTTGGGTTGACTTTCGATTTCCCATGGAACCGGCCCTAAACCGGTGGTAGACAGGGGAATTTTTAAAATTTCCAAACATTTCATACCTGATTTGTGCTATATGGGGTCATTCATATTTTCCTTACACGGTAACCTTCCAATCCAATGTTCGTTAACTGCCGAACCATCAGGAACCCAATCTCAGCCGTCCGTTTAAAACGACCGTTAACGTTGGCGCAAATTCATTTCTCTCGAACATACGAAACTCAAACACCTTCAAATCACCTCTCCACTTCATCTTCCGATCCAACTCATGTGGACCTGTCCCGGGTCGACTCAGTACCTTCCTTTTGCTCCATGGTCCTCAAAGCCGCCGCGAAAATGGCTTCTCTCTGTTGCGGTGAACAAATCCATAGTCTTGTAATCAAGTCAGGAGGGTCCAATGTATTATCATTGAACAATCAAATTTTGGACGTTTACGTTAAAAGCGAACGACTTTCTTCTGCGCAGAAACTGTTCGATGAAATGTCTGTCAGAAATGTTGTCACTTGGAACACATTGATTTGTGGGTCTGTTGTCCAGGGTCGAAATGTTGGGTCGTTGTTTCATTTTTGTATTACGTCTTTTAAGAGGATGCGGCGAGTTGGGTTGGTTTATCCGGATCACCTTACATTTTCGGGAGTTCTTGGGGCTTGTGTTGGATTGAGTGATGTGGGGATTGGTAGGCAGTTGCATTGTTTTGTTTTGAAGTTTGGGTTTTATGTGAATTGCTTTGTCAGTAATGGTCTCATTGGTTTTTATGGTAAACTTGGTCTAGTGGAAGATGCGAAGCAAGTCTTTTATGAAGCATCTTATAGAGATCTGGCTGTGTGGAATGCAATGCTGTCGTGCTATTTGATGAGCTGTTTTGCTGAAGAGGGCTTTGAGTTGTTTCATTTGATGAGATCGGAAGGTCTGAAGGGTGATGAGTATACGTTTTCTCAGTTGATTAGTTCTGCTGCTGCTTTAGGAAGTTGGCAATTGGGAAGGCAGTTTCAGTGTCTTGTAGTTAAATTCGGTTTTGGGATTGATGTGCAAGTAGCAAGTGCCCTTGTTGATATGTATGCCAAGAATGGTCATGTAGGCGATGCGCACAGGGCTTTTGAAGAGATGGCCATTAAGAATGCTGTTTCTTGGAGCACTATCGTTGTTGGATATGGACTAGCAGGAAATGGGAAGGATGCTATGAAATTTTTCCGGGAAATGCTCCGGATAGGATATTACCCTGATGAATTGACTATACCTAGTGTAATTAGCTCATGTGGGAGAATATCTGCCTCTTGTGAAATGGTCCAAGCACACGCTCATTCAATTAAGTTGGGGTTTCAGGCCTTTTTGTCTGTTGGTAATTCCCTCATTAACGCGTACTCCATGTGTGGCGGTATCAAGAGCGCATCTCAATGCTTTAATTCTGTTCCTGAGCCTGATATTATTACATGGACTTCGATGATCCGTGCATATGGATTTCATGGCCTAGCCAAGGAAGCCATTCAGATTTTTGAGATGATGCTATCTTACGGCACAAGGCCAGATAAAATTGCCTTTCTTGCTGTCCTTTCTGCTTGTAGTCATGCAGGACTAGTTCGTGAGGGGTTTCATTACTTCAACTTAATGAACGAAACATATCAGCTTGTGGCAGATACGGAGCATTATGCATGTATAATCAATGTTGCTGGGCGGGCCGGCCTACTGAATAATGCTTATGACATACTGGTTTCGACTCCTAAACTGGACTCAAGCACCTTGGGAGCCTTTATGGATGCATGTAACGTTCATGGAAATGCCAAATTAGCTAAAGAAACTTCTGAACTGCTGTTCTCTTTGGAGCCAAACAGGGCTGTAAATTACGCTCTGTTGTCAAATGTGTATGCTTCTGAAGGAAAATGGTTGGATGCGGCGAGGGTGCGTAAAGAGATGAGGGGGAGGTGCGGCTATAAGGTTCCTGGGTGTAGCTGGATGGAAGCATCTGGTGATGGTTATACTTTGACGTAAAGCGATGAGAAAATGACGTGTTGATGCCTACGTGTTTTCCAAATGTCATGTTTGAATCCCATATCAGCATCTTTTAACGGCAACTACAATGGAGTGTAATAGAGGATCGAACTGAGCTTGTTTTTAAAACTCACGTCCTAAAATAAAAAATAATAAAGATCCTGCGAGAGAATATACATGGAAAATGCTAAACGCAAGGAAGGAAAGTGGTGAAAAGCGAGCTCCAAATGACATTTACCAATAAAATTGTATAGTATATTTTGGCATATAAAGTATCTTAAAAATGATTTATTTGACAAGTAATTTGGAGTTCATTTTTCTATTCATTGTGCCCTTTTAATAATGGAATCATATGTCCAAAGCCAAGTTTGAAAGAATATGGGCGCCGGCAAAACACATGGACGACTAAGCTTGTTGATGATCGGCCTGTTAGCCTAAAGGGTTAAATACACATTGTAGGCCCAGTTTTAGTAATGAGGATTATTTCCTCTCATCTTCCTTTTCTTAAAACTTACCAAACAAGAGGTTTAAATTGCAAATACGCCTTGATGGCGCTTACATTACATACTCACATACGAATAATTGTTGGATGGTCCTAGAATTCCATGTCACCAGTACACCCAATTTAAACCAAAAACACATATTACACTTTTAACTACTAGATCACATCCCATTGTAGTTTTTGGTAAGTATCATGCTTTTGTTCGTATTTCAATCCTTCTTTTCAACAAAAATTATTATGGTTTTGTTCAATAGCAATTATAAATTGATGTACGTATTATTTATTAGCTAGATACGCCACACCATTCCACGACACTTGCAAAAGCTCTCATCTCTCCATAATTGCATACATTACACATACTTATGTAGGAGTAATGCCAGGGCATAAGAAACTAAATCACAAAATGATATATGAAAATTGAAAGACAGTGGGGATTGAACACATATTCTTATTTACTTATACAATAAATTACAATGAAAAATTCTTGTCAGTTTATTTTATAAGATGAGTGTCTAAATCCTAAAATCTTTATATAACTCAAGGCAAAATATATATATAATAGTAAA
Organism: Laguncularia racemosa; assembly: GCA_037954665.1. NCBI lineage: Eukaryota > Viridiplantae > Streptophyta > Magnoliopsida > Myrtales > Combretaceae > Laguncularia > Laguncularia racemosa. The sequence goes on from JBBMOL010000016.1 coordinate 7,009,526, forward strand.
ATAAAAGTATATTAAAAAAATATGCTACAACAGTAAAAAATTCACAAGCAAAAGATTTATATATATATACCAAAAATAGTCAATATTGCTATTTGTTTGTTATTATTATCTTTTTATTTTATGATTTTTCAATTGCTTTTGGATGGACAATTGTACAGTGTATCACTTAAAAGTGATGGCACAATGCCACTACTATTTAATTATGATAAAATCTCCTAAATTATAGTAGAAATAAAATCTATCTATGATAAAAAGAATCCGTTGACTCCATGAAGCTATTGATAGCTTTCATGAAACTATCAACAACACAAGGCTCATTAACAATAGTAAATATAGGGCTTATTAATAATAAAATAAATGGTTAATAGTGACGATAAAAGTAATGATACAATAGAATTGCCCCCTTCGAATTCATTTGTTATTTTATTATCAATATAAATTATAAAATTGTAAAATAGGGCTCTTATGCACATTTCTTGGAAGATAAAGAGATCCCTAGTGCTCATTTTGAAAACAGAAGGGGGCAAATTGCACATTAACCAAAGATTAGAAGAAAGATTTACAATCCATCCTTACTTTTTGCTATACATGGTACGAAATGCCATCAGGTACAATGGATTTTTCATGCATAAATTTAGTCCATATAAGTTATGCACTATAAGGATTCACATAAAAAATGGGGTAGAAGTAAGTACATCTTCAGTCGTGGCATGGTAAACTCTTAAAACTACTAAAAAGTACTTTTTATGTCCCTACAACTTCTAAAAATATGCAATTACCTTTTGAATGGTTGCTAAATCATCAAAACAGTTGCTTTTCCGGATTTGTGAAATTGAAGAAACCTTAATTCCGTGAGTGTACAAACGTAGAACCCTGCCGGGCAGACAATGGATACTTAAAATCACGGCTAGTAAATGATATCACTGTTTGGTCTATGGTAGAGTGAATAACTGAATGCAAAATTAGCTCGGTTTCATGTTATGAATTCGAATTAAGGATCTAGTTACTGCTTGATTTGCTATGAAATCGGGATCAGGTTTTTGATTGGCTTGTTTTGATAGCTCGTTGAGAGAAAACCTTCCAATCTCTTGTTTGCAGCAATCAGCATCACCACATAGGGAACCTTTGATTACCTTGTACCTAAAACCATTGTTATACACCCACCATGGTACATAAAAACTGCGTTTTTTCATCAATTTGAGTAGCGATGGAGCTTATTTCCACCTCAAGAGAGTGGTATAGAATTCGAACTAGAGATGTGATCGATCACTCCGAATATTGTCTCTGACAATCGGATTGACTTCGTCCTCCTCCAGTACGCGGTTTGTCTGCATTTGTCCTAACTGCTGGAACTTTGGAGCAGCTCTTTGCTTTTTGGCTAAAAATTTCTTCACATAGAATCCTACCGCCACCACTGCTCCTACTGAACATATAACAACGAAAGCCACCACCACCCCCTGTCACAAAAGAGGCCATCACTAAGTTAAACCAAGCCTGCTGTCGTTAAAGGAAAGGGCGATCTTACTTACGTTTGCATTCTTGGAATTGTCTGATTGATGCCATCTTGGTGGAGATAAACTCGTCTCAGAATCTGCATTGATACGATTAGGAACTTAGAGCAAGTGAGCCAGAGATCAGTACTTATCTGGTAAATTTCTGGTTCAGATTGGGTTCAGATTTTTTTCAACTAGGCTTATCAAGTAAACTAAGTCATAATTCGAAATCTTGATCGACAAACTAAGCCAAAAATAACATGATCAATGGAAAATGTGCGATAGTTTTATGATCACTGTCTCAATTTTAGGTACTTTTTGAATTTCATACTCGAGCCTTAACATTGCCAAGTATCATATTTGGTCGAACATTTACCCCGTCGTCTTATTATTTGAATTTTGATGTTACTAAATATCATATTCGATTCAACTTTAACATTGCTAAATATCATACCAAATCCATTTGGACCTAATTTTCTTTTTTTTTTTCTCCCAGTTGGCATCTTGTGTGGACATCTGATCTATGTGCCCGTTTTTTATGTGTCACAATACCGTTGGTTAAAATGTATAGATAATGAAAGTGAGGAAACTAAGATATGACATCAATGAAAGAGCTTATATGATCATATATTGAGCAAGCTTATATTGGGAGGACTCTCCTTAATGACTTAGCACTGTTTGTTGAATAAGCAAGAAATCATCAACCTGAGGAAGTTTTGGTCGGAACTGAGCAATCAGCACTGCCTCTCCAATCAGAGGGACATTCGCAAACTTGATCATCATCCAAGCACTCAGCACCATTAAAGCAGAAGATGCTACCACACCGTGCACCAGAGAGCTCGCATCGGTCGCCTCCATATCCGGAAGGACAACTGCATTTGTATTTCTCACCCTGCACAATCTCTTCACACTTTCCACCATTTTCACACCAGAAGGAATTAGTCCCATCACACATGGTCATCTCTTGATCACAGTATCTTCCCCTGTCATGAAGGATGTAGCACCAATCAAAAGCAAAAAATCTATTACACCGGGGCAATAGGTTAGCTAGCTAGATACTCAAAGAGACTAAAAACTTGTCGCATTAGCCTAGATTCCGAAAGTAATTTCTTCTTTATAGATGTGCCGTGCTTGAAGCAACGAATATAATAGCCTATAACAACTGCTTGGTCTGGGCTAAATTCAACGTGGTAACAAAGAAGTAGGTCGTGAGTTCAAAGCATTGCGTTCTCATTTCAACTCTATTAAATTATGCCATCCACTTGATGGAGTCTTCGTCGTAATTCCAAGCCGACAAGTGAAGTGTAAAGTTAAGTAATAAATATAAAAATCCAGGCCATATCTACAGGTTTATGGTTGTAGATTAATCGGTTGGGAAGCTTCATTCGACATAGTGGAATGGAACATGATCAAACAATATTAAATCCGGTTAGCGCAGCATCCAATTCCAGAGAATCATAGGAGTCAAAGCTTATTGATACCTTGTCCTTTATAACATAAAAGAGCAATACCAAAGAAAATTCAAGTACATAAATGAAGACTGAAAATGCAGGCAAATGCAATTACCCCAGAAAGAGACGATCACCATCCAAGATCGTGGAAGGATCAGGAATCTCACAGATACAACCATCTTCATCACATGACCCAGTTCGACACCGAGAATCGTCGCATGGCACAGCGAAACTCAAATCCAATGATCCAATTAACCAGACATATATAACTAGATGCAACTTAGTTATTCCCATTGACATTATAGTTGTGTTTTTCTTTTGGATGTTTGCCATGAAAAGCCAGAACAATAGTTGTCCTTCTTCACATTTTTGACACTTTATTTTCTTTATCTAGTGAATTAGCAAGACCTTGAGATCGGTGAGACTGTCTTCAGGCTTAAGCTAAGGTAACATGGAGTTGAAAAATGGTGGCACATTGTAAGCTATTTAGACATGCAACAACAATTAGCAAAGTAAACTCGTCACTGAAATAATTTTTTTTTTTAATATATATACATTTTAAATATTTGAACCAATTGAGCCATAGATTTTTATTATGTCACATGTTACGTTATATAAAATGGATAACAAGCACATCTAAAGATACTTATAATTAAATAAATATATATTTTTAAAAGTTGGGATCAATCGAAAAAAATGGAATTTTAGATGTTATAAATATATTTGGGATAATTGTAAATACACTCTGAATCAGATTGATCATTGGTATATACTCATTAAACACTAAAAAATATGAGTTTTTTCACCCTATAATTTTTTTAGATATTCTAATACCATTATTAAAACCCCCTAAAAATCGTCATTAAAATGGAAATAGCTCATGGATTTAGAGATTTAGTCACGACCATTTTATCTGTATCCGATGAAATAGTTTTAGGATGTAGTTTCAATTTTTCCATATATCCCAAACGCCGACGTTAAATATGTAAGTCTTACTACAAATATGTATGTGGCACAATGCTTTGCTAAGTGAAGAGAGAGAGAGAGGAAAGTGGATATTTATAGGTTTCTATGGAGAAATACGTGTTATATAATATATAATAATAATAATAATAATTAATAATAATAATAGTTATGCATCTAGTTTAACTTTTATTCATTTGTTTTTCTAAATTAACGTAGAATTACTTGTGTAAGTGTATGGTTGTAAATGTGGTTGATTTCAAAGTAGTGATATAGAGATATCACATAATGAGATGACTTGACTTTAAAGTGGTAATGTCAAGATGGCATGTAGTAGAATGATTTGAAAAAATGATAAAGAGAAGCAACATGTAGTTTTAGTATTTCAAATATATAAGTGACAGATAAGGGAGCATAAGAAATCTTAGGCGTCGACCTTGTAGCTTATGTAATTGAGATTTGTAATTATTTGAGTTACTTATTTGATCTTGAAGGCCAAAGATAGCAAAAGAGTGTTCTTTCTCCAATCTCTTCAAATGTGTCACATGAGCTGATTGAGTTTTAATAAATTCTTAAGCTTGATGGTATCCATCGTATCATCTTGGTGATCTATGAATAAGATGGAGTTTACTTATTTAATGGTTATCTTGAATAGATTTGTTAATAGCTAAAGTTAATGATCATTCTTATGAGTGCATAAGCCTACACTAGAGAGGTGGGATGTGGATAGATAAGTCAAATAACCTCGATTTCGAGCCCACTAAACCAATTTTACTTGAGTTATCCCGATTATAAATTGGATTTTTTAGGTCTTATCCACCAGCCTAAGGAGTTAAACTCAAATAAGCAATAGACTTAGCCTAACATTTGTTATATAATCATTTTAGCTCTCTACAATAGCTTTATTTTTTATTTTTATATTTTATTTGCATCTAAATAAATTTATACATACATATATACACACATATTGAAATATCTATATATATATATTCAATATAACGTATTTATCATTTTATTTTTTATTTTATAAATTCTTTTTCCAATTACCTAATTGAAATCGTCAAAAAAATATATAATTCAGAAACGTTATTTTTAGCTAAACATTAAGATCTCAAGTGGTCATACCTAAAAAAAAATGATACCAAAAAATGAGTTGTACATACCCTAATCTATTGGATTTATGGGGCGATTTAAGTATCAATTTGCACTTCTAAAGATACCTTATCTAAATATCGTAATACATAACTTTAATACAATATAGTACAACCTCATAGTAAGGTCCATCATTAGGTATGGTTGACTCAGCCTTAAACATTATTAAAAGCCTCATTGCTTGTCATAAAGGGTGGCGACTAATTGCTTCTTGTTTCATTGTAAACTATCCCGTTTGAGTAGGGTAAATTATATTTTACATATTTATATTTTGCTCCTTTTAATTTTACATATCTATGTTTTTGTTTTTTTTATACATTGCATACTTATATTTCATCCCTACATATAACACATGTCAACTTGGTCCATAGATAATTGATTTAATGAAATAATATTATTAAAAATATTTAATTAAACTATATAGTAAAAATAATAATAAAAGAAAAAAGACTTGAAAAGTCATAAAAAAGGAATTTCTTTCTTTTTTTTTAAAAAAAAAAAACCTTTGTAGATCATTCCTCCACCTTGGATTGCAGGCATAACCTTCCATGAATGATCAGGTCGCGAACTACTATAGGTAGGTTATCAAACTCAATTACAGTGATGGGTCCTTGACCATTACACTAGAATACTATTTTTTTTTATCTCATAATTGTTGTTAAATAGGAGGCATAACTAAATAGTTACAAACTCTTTAGCTTTAATGTGATCATAGACATGAATCATGAACCAAAGAGTTTTTATTGAACCAGATTTGAGATGTGATCAACAAGATAGCTAAATGATGCAAGAAACTTGAATTTTGCATTCCAAGCATGCCCATCTAGATGAAGAGAAGCTCTATTTTACTGGCCCTCGCAAAGTAACCTCCCATTAGATCGGTTTGGGGGCTCATTCTACTAGTCTATGCTACTTCCAAACATCCATCCAATTAACTAGAGGGGCATCCTAGTGAAGAAAAGCTATCGACAACTGATTGAGCACTTGCCCATCTAATTGGATCTATAGGCCATTTAAGTAACCCTTATTTTCAGGCTCCGATACAACAAGCTTTTCATCATTTGGGTTTATAGAAACTTGTAGTATTTATTATTATAATATTAAGATGTGTTTGAGGTTTTCGTAGAAATCATTAAACATCATCTTATCTCTAAACATTGTCATTTACTTTATCATGAATATTGAGTGATCTATATTCCTTTTATTTTCTTGTGTTCCTATCAATCTTATTAAATTATGGTACATCCATTCTTGGCAATCATTGTCAATATCAAAATCTATTAACACCTATATTTGATTTTAGTGTGTTACATTTAGCATCATTAACGTTTGTATCTTTTATTTCTAATCTTTATATAAGATTATAGCTTAATTCTAGATTTGTCAAGCAAGTTGATTCTTCTACTCATTTACTTAAGGCTTGAGGAGATCTGTTAAATCTCCAAAATAATTGATGGATGAGATGAAGTTCCCTCAATCAAGAATTATCTTTTTTTTTTTCTCTCCTTTTTTGGCCAAACATTTAAGAATTATCTTAATAAGCTTGCCATGGAGCCTAAGGCTTACAACTTCTTTAATAAGAGCATGAGCTTATTTGAAAGAGAATAAGAGTAAACGAATTGATTCAATGATTTCTAAGCCAAATTTCCTTAAGTTATCTTAGGTTATGGATTGGACTCTATGGCTTTATTACATAACCTAAGGAGTAAAACCCATATGAGTAGTGGACCTAGTTTAATATTTTAATAGAACCAATTTTGCTCTCTATATAATCCACCTAGATAATTTTTCTTTTTTTCTTTTTAAATAAGATTATGTGGTGTATCAGAATGTGCGGTAAGAATCGATGTTTGCCTACTTCATAATCATCCTCACCGCCCGTGTAGCTGGCTGAACCTTAAAAAGATCTTCTCCTCAAAGTTTAACGGCACTGTTTATTTTAGAGGATAGTAATTGATACAAGTAAGGTAGGAGAGAAACGAAACTAGAGAGTCTAAACCCTGAAGCATCAACAGCTGTCATTCCAACTCTAGACGTTTCCTCCAAGTCTTGATTATTCTTTTCGTTGGTTATGAAAAAAATAAAAATGAAAAACATCCAAATGTAGAAGATTAATAATAATCCATCCCATGATAAAGATGGGGTTTTAAACTCTCCATATAAGAGTGTGTGGTTAAAGTCCTCATCTAAAATGCTAAACCGTCTAGGTTTTCAACTCATAAAAATAAGAGAATAAAAGATTATTCCTTTCATAAATCCTTAGATAAGTATGAATTCTATTACCTTCCCTTCCACCTTCCGCAATAGTATCCGTCCCCTCCCCCCTCCCGACAAACGAAAAAAAAGGAGCGTGGGGTCTTAAACTAGATCGAATTCAAAGGTATCAATTAACTCATCCTCATGTCTTGTCGTAATTTTTGCAGACCATGAGTGATAGAGAGAGACCCCATCGTTCGGAAATGTACATAGCATGAGCAAGAGATGGATCTAGCAAGCACCACGTCCCATTCAATTTCATCCAGACAATATCTGTATCAATGCACCTCCTTCGGTAGGCTCCTTTCTTCATCTTTCTGCTGGTTAATCATTGAAGAGATAGGGTACATTGTCGTCTCCTATGTATGCTACCTAAGTCAGTGGTAATAATTTGTTTCACAATGGAGGTGCTTGGAATGCCGAAAACCCCGCTAATTTTGAACGCTTCATAAGTACAACGGGACGACCTAAGTTTACTTTTAGGATATATACATTTTTAAGTGATATAAATTGAAGACAAACGTATTATTACAATATATTTTGTATAAAAAAAATTCATATTTTTCTATAATAAGCACAACTAGATCTATATGTTCTAACATATAGATCATACAAAGTATATATGTCTTCATGAGGGTGTACTCATGACAATTACAACACAAAGACAACAAAATCTTTAATATGTTATAAGTAAAATTTATTCCTAGTTTGCAGCATTAAAAAAATGAACATCTCAATTTACGCTTGCAAGCCAACATATGTTTTTTATATTGTAATTATCTCAATTTAGACATTATTTTTCAACAATGATGGAACAAGTTTGATTCTTCCATCTTAATCCACCGAAAAATGTAGCTTAATAATAATAATAATAACAGCAACAACTTATTTGATGATGGAGAAGCTCAGCATGCATAAAACCAGGTAATTTTTTGAAAAAGTACATTATTCGATAAAATTAATGCACTGTGGAATCTAGTTTGGGTTGTATCAATATTGCAAGAGATGGTTTTCATAAATGGAATATGGAATCGAGATTTTGTGTAAGTTCGTATTAGTTTAACACTAAGAGCCATTGATAGAAAGGTTGGCAACTTATTTTTTCCTCATTTGTTGGGAAAATAAATTAGCTATAATGGCCGATATGTATATTATTTTGCAGTAATTAGTCAATCAACACCCACAAGTTTTTGGATTTGCATAAGCAATTTTTAAATCAGTATTAAACCGATACATAGTCCGATGTCATGTTTGGGACTCTTTTATCGGAATGGATTTAAATTCCTATCATAAATTATATAGATACCGTTCCTTTCTTTTCAAAGTTCTACAGTTTTTTTTTTTTTCTTTTTTCACATTTATTAGAAATTTTCTTTGAAAACCCAAAAGAAAAGGATACACCATATATACCCATTTGAAAAATTATATTCATACAATATAATTTATAATATGAAAAAGTATAAAATATTATTTGAAAAATTATTAGCAAGTGCCTTTTGAATTGGGTAGAATGCAAATATATTCCTTTATGTTTGCTTTACATATACTTAAACTTCTTCTTTTTTTTAAGTAAAGCACTTTAAATTCCAAATATTTGAAAAATGTGTTTTAAATCATTTTTTACTATTTAACCCTTGAGTAAAATAATTAAAAATATAATATATATATATCTGGGATCAAAAAGCACTTTTTTAATGATTTACGAGCCAAAGAATAAATACATATAGGGGAACATAAGGGTGTCTTTGCATTTTATCCCTTTTAAATACTTGTTAAGAGATTAAAAAATTTATTTTTTTATCTAATTTACTTTTTTTTTTTTAAAATAAAGCATGCAAGGAGTTTTAAAAAAAAACTAAATTGTATATATTTTTTAGATTATTAACAAATGTGTAGTCAAGGGCAATTGTGGATCCAAAAGGGGCAAAAATGATTTAAATATTAGTTTAGAAGAAAATTTTGAAACATTTTACGTATGATTTCTCGATTTTTTTAAAGATATTGGGGGCAATTGCCGAAACTATGACCCTACCTCGGTCTACCACTAGACGAGGGTACACCTTTTGATAGGTCTTTGTTAAGGGTTTGTTAATTGATGTTTTCAAGTCAATTATTAAGGGTTAGAAAGAAGCCCTTCCTCCAACCGCTCTTAATTAGCCAATAGAGAGCTAGTTAGTGGACCCCATTTTTAATAAGGTTTCCATCAATAGGTACCTACGAGCCATTTATTATGGGACTATTTTTTTTGTTTTATAATATTAATTATAAACTTTATAAAAAAATAAATAGTGAAAAGTTTTCCACTTGTACTTTCAAATACTTATTAATATTTTTCTTTTATTAAATAAATTTCATGTGAAAAGCTAGAAGTTCACCGATGCATAAATATGGTATATTTTCTTACTTTATAATATTGATTACATACTCTATAAAAAATAAATATCTTTAAAACACCCTGTTTATATTTTCCATCTATTAAATAAATGTGATGTGAAAGCTATAAGACCAGAAGGTAGTCGATACATAAATATGATAATTTTTCTCGTCTTTAAAACATTAATTACATACTATCAAGAAAATAGAAACTAAATGTTAAATTTTGTATTTAAATTTCGTTTATTTTTTAATTAACTATTTAAAATTTAAAAATGCCAATTTATTACTTTATCTAACTTTTTAAGATCATTTATAATGTATAAACTAACTTTGTCTTCCTCCATTAAACATGTTAACGCTAACAACCTATAGAAGAATGACATGTGCCATTAAAGTTATATTTGACTTTATAATGCCAAATAGGACATTGCACATTAGCTTCTAAGTATTATTAAATTTAATTATTATTTAATATTAAGTTTAAACAACTAAATTCATTGAAAGAAATAAAAGAATAACAAATTCTTTCCTCCCCATCTCGTCTCGATCTCTCTTCAATGAAGAATACGACCTTTTGCACCTCTCTCCTCTCTCTCTCTAAAAGCGAAACCCACCATAAACACTAGCATCTCTCAAAAGCCTTCATTTAATTTAACCTAAAATTGAAAATCTACCGATACATCCATTGCAACCCTAGTAAACCAAACCCCCCTTCATGAATGTCACACCCAAACCATGAATAAAATAGAACCCACTTCAAGATTCGGCCTTTACAATTTCTCCATAGTCCTCCTCCTTTTAACTTTGACTAAAGTTTCTATCTTGCATCAATTGAAGATAATAATGACAATCAAATTAAAATTTTGCTAGAGAAAGTTATAAGATACTAAGAAGAAAGAAGAAAGAAATGGTATATCTAACTAGTAAGAGCTAAGAAGGTGAATGGAGACGGAACAATGATGATAAGATAGCTAGTGTTTTATGTGTGTCAAGGTTAAGGTTTCTAGTGAAGAGGAGAAAAACATTGTGGATTCCTGATTTATTGTTGCTTGTTGGTTTTTTTTTCCTCATTTCTCATATGTCTTTTTATGCTTTGTTTCTATTTCATAATTTATCTATTGAGATCAAGCAATTTCTTCAAATTTTATATCAAGTCTGATCTAATTTTGTTATCTCTCTAAATGTTGCTCCCTTAATTTTTTATTGTGGCTTCTAATTATTAGAGTTGAGTTAATGGTTTTGGCTTTAACGATAGTGGTGGTGAGGGTAAGTGATGTGTATAAGAGGAAGAATTAATAGGGTGCCAATCTCAAAGTAAGTAACAAAGAGGGTAGGTCCTTTCAAGTACCAAAGAAAACAACAATGATAAAAGATGGATTGTCACGTCAATATGATGCATCACAAATAGAACACAACCTAACCTTACCTTGACATAACTCACAAGGTAGAAATTAGGAGCTCTCACCACCAATTTTGTTAAGGGTTGATAAGAAAAGATAAAATGAGAGAAAACTTACAATTTTGGATTTTAAGGATATATGTTCATTAATTTGTTGTGGCTGAGTATAAAGAATTATTTACAGTAAGTCCTTTAGGGTTTAGCATAAAATGGGAAAAAGAAAATAATACAATCTTAAAAGAGTAATTTACACAATTATAATACTATCCAAAAGGATAAACTTGTAAAGAAAGCATAAATGAATAATTTGGAATCTATCACTTTCAATTGCCATGGCAAACACATATTGTTACCTGATTGGCAGTTACTTTGGCAGACAAAGACAAATTGTACGAGGTTGGACAATGTTCGAGCTATCTAGTCAAGTCAGTTAGATTATTGAAGAGCTTACTCTAGTTTTGACATCAGTTGGTTTGCTTAGGCCCCTTACTCAAATGGCTAGTAGGCAAGAGTGGGACAGGTTGAGTCATAAGGTGTAGGTTAACATATTTGATCTAATAAGTCAGACTTTAGATTGAGTTAGCCATCATTGCTTATGAATACATGGAGGTTGCCCAGTAGATCACTCTAGGTTGGTTTATCTAAATTGCCCTTGATTTAGGTGACTATCAAAGAAGCACCTCGGCTAGATAGATAGTGCAACCCATAGGATTGAACAAAAGTAGTTTTGTCTTCAATTAGTTGGTTGGATAGAATCCTGCATGTGAGGTTTTAGAGTCTACATGCCTTGGCTCTAATAATGGGACCGGAGGTCTCAATCCTATCAATAAGGGCTAGGAGGAAAGAGGAAGGTGAGAGAAGGAGAGGCAACAATGGTTACTAGGTATGTGGAAGAAAAAGAAGGGAAAATAATTTTTTATATTTTTTATATTTTTTATAGAGACATTTCATTTTTCATATTATTCCATCCAAACATCTTACATGACCTTATTTTTGTTTAACTAATAATTTTTGTCTCGTGACTCATTGTAATTGGTCAAAAAATCAATTTATACTAGTAGTAGTAAAAGGAGTTAGTTTAAATAGTATGGTTGATCCTCATAAATTAGATTAAATAGTTAAGTAAATAATCACAAAAATAAATAAATTTTAATTATTAAATTTCACATTTTTCGAAAAACAAATAACTTTAGGATCTGTTGGTATTTTCCTTCTGATAAATAAATACCATTTAGAGAGCTAGAAGCAAATACAATACATAAATGTGGTAAAGAGGCATAACACAATTATATACGCCTAACACCCTATGACTCACACGATCCACTGGGTCATCTGAGGTCATGGGACATTGTGACTAACTAGATCTGAGCAAACCGACTGGCCATTCCAAAAAAAAAAAAAAAAAAACTCTTACCACTCAAAGGTAAAACACAATTTATCAAAACAAAGAACTTCAACTTCAATAATATCAATATACCATATGAATTAATTAGTAATATATATATTAATAAAGCATCTACATGTAAAAATCTTAATAAAATATAAATGATATTATTATATTGCCGATAATTACCCACTACTTTCACGTAGGCATTTGAGTGATGAAAGATTGATATAGACAAACGAATTAGGTCGTTAAGTATCTTGTATGTGTTCCATAAATAAAGATTGATATCAGATGATTCACGTGTTGTTCGATGGGGCTGGCTGCTGTTCTCAGGGCTTTGCTGCATTCTCAGTGTAATTCAAAAAGGAAAATAATTTCAATTCTTAAACCAACTCTCAATAATTAGCATTTATTACATTTCTAAAAATATCTTAACAGTACCAACAATTGAAAACCCTCAATTAAATTATATTATCCCCCAAAAACCGAACTGTCAATTATTTGATTGTTTACATTCATTGCATTTAAAAAAAAAATAAAGATAAAGATAAGATTCTATAATCCCATTAAAAAATGTTCAAGAAAAGAAATAAAGAAAAGAAAAACTTTCTATAGTTTCTAACAGTATGCATACATACACTTTACTGATCATATCTTTGTTTAAGTTAATAACAAATCACTCTTACCCAGGTAATGGGATGAACAATTACTGGTCCAAGTTGTTATATCTTAAAACATATTTTAACTAATATAATGGATAAAAATACGTTTGAAATTATAAATATTTATAAAAAAAGCCATATATTTATTTATTTATTGTATGAAAGCAAATTAAGAAGGAAAAGAAGCCCAATAATCAATTACCTCATTTCCAATCGTTTGATTTCCCCAAAAAAAAAAATAATAATAAACTATTAAATTCCCAATTATACCCATATGAAATAACCAACTCTGGCATCACATCTCACCGTTGAGAAAAAAGAGAATGAAAAAGAGTACATGACAATGATTCACCGTACAAAATGGTGACCTTGAATTGTCCAAACAAAATCAGAAATTCTAGGATCTTTGTTTTGCCCCCTCTTTTCATCCATTCTTATTCCAGCTAAGTAGAAAACATCAAACAGCCGCCCCGTTGTAGCTATACGGCACCGAGATAAAGCAGGTTCGATTCCTTATTTTCCGATCCTGTAAAAATATGTAACAGCTAAGAAAGGAGAAACAAAAACTATACCACCAAACCCTTGCTCTCTTTTTTTTTCCTCTCTGTAATCTTTCTTCCCATATGTACAGTTTTCAGCTCAGAACACGAAGGAGCCCACAACCTAAACCGAAGTATTCTCACTGTAATAATCGCCTACACCCGAAGCGGCCCACAACCGTTGATTGAATTCCTCCTGCATACCATCAGGCACAAACTGGGTCCGACAAAGAGGACAAGTCTTCTGATCACAATCCATCCAACGGTCCAAACAGCTCCGATGGAAAATGTGTTTGCAGTTCCTCAAACCTCTGATTTCTTCACCGGTTTCGAATTCGTACAGACAGACAGCGCAGCTCTCGGCTTGTGGATCCACCAGGTCTTCGAATTTCATGACGGGCAGGAATTCTCGGATCAGAAGTGCGGATACCGATGGGTATTCCGGTATCCGGGTTTCGGGGAAAATGAGGTCCGGCTCGAGGAAATCTGAGAGACCCAGAAAGTGGAAGAGAGAGGAAATCAGGTTTCGGATGAAACCCAGGAGGGAAAGCGTGTGAATGAAGAGTTTTGGTAAGAAAACTTCGGTGTACCCGACCGGAAAACCCATGGATCCTATATATATATATATATTTTTCCGAAGAATCGTGTGATAAACAAAAAATGGATTTCTAGGATACCCAGATGGAAGAAATGAAAGAAATCGTAACTTCTGGGGAAAGCGTGCCTGTGTCTGTCCGATCTATGGAAGGCAGATGAGAGAGAGAGAGAGAATTGGTTGGATGGAGGGATGGAGTGTGGATGGGTTGGGTTATATAAGTATAGTGGGGGTGTTAAGTGAGGGAGAGGATAACCTGCTGTGTGTGAAAGTAGGTGGACGGACCAATTAGAGGAGCGCGTGTGTTTGTCCTGATTGTGGACCGGAGATGAAGGTGGGTCATCCATAATTACGAAATTGAAGGTAACTAGACACATCCGTGGTCGGTTAACAACACTTCAAAAACATTGTTATCAAGTCCACATTCACACTGGCCGGGTCAACCTTGGATCCGTCCCAAAACCTAGCTGGCTGAGTCTAAGGTTTACACTGACCACTTGGGGGGGTGGGGGTGGTGGTGGCGCTATGGGACCAGTCTCCACGATATACTTACTAAAGGTAAGTTAAAATTTATTTATCTTTTTAATTCTTGAACAAGTTCTGACTTAAATCATTTTTAAGGTCATCATACACTTTAATAATAATAATATGAATATGGCCGGCGGATGCTTCTAATTAATTTTCCTTTTCAAGTATTTACGTCTTTGCTTACCATTTGTAGAATTTAGTGTTGTCCCAGGGATTGCAGTTGCCTTCCAAGTAGCTGGCCTAAGAAAGCCCAATACTAGAATTAACGATGGTAGGCTCGGTTCCTAGATAGGCTCCTAGCCTGGAGCTAGAGGGTCCTACAATCTCTATAATGCCCCATACCCATCAATAAGCAAAGGTATATTGTGGGGACATAGAATGATATTGCAACACTATAGATGGGTTTGGCCTTGTTTATGTTGTATGTAAGGTTTGTGATAATATATAAAAAATAGATGTAAATTAGGATGATTTAAAAAGTTTTGAATTGGTAGTTAAGATTAACAAATCGAATCTGATTTTTTTAGTTAATTATGTCATTAACAACGATTTATTATAGATAATGATCTAAGGCCTCTTACATTTTGTTATCCTTTAGGAAACTCTTTCTCCAAATTTGGCTTCCAAAAGCAGCATCTAAATATAAGTTCAAGAATTTGGCATAATCAACTTCCCTTGGTACAATATTAAATCCTCCCAGCTTTATCCACAACTTTGTTTTGAAATGAAATTCAAAGTAAGCGGTTATATTAATAAGTTATTACATGATGTATATCTATTTATACTTTTTAATCTCTCCACTTCATTCCACTTGTGAAAAAATTCTTTTAAGCATAATTTTTACCCCTTTTGATTTGAAAGGAATGACCCATGCAGTAATTCATGTGACGTATATTTACTAACTGCATATTTATCAAGAAAATATAAAATAAATCATAAAATCCAATGCATGACAAACTAACAAAACCCAATTTTTTAAATATTATCTTATAAATATAAAAGAAATGATAGATTAAAAAAATAATAATTACACTTCACTTGAATATGAAAATTAAACTATAGGTCAAGAATTGTCTTATTAA
Organism: Laguncularia racemosa; assembly: GCA_037954665.1. Taxonomy (NCBI): domain Eukaryota; kingdom Viridiplantae; phylum Streptophyta; class Magnoliopsida; order Myrtales; family Combretaceae; genus Laguncularia; species Laguncularia racemosa. The sequence goes on from JBBMOL010000016.1 coordinate 7,025,409, forward strand.
ATTTGATTCGAATTTAAACCGCCCGCTCCTTCTATTCAAATTCAACCTATATCTCTTGTACTTGAATTTAAATCGCACCTTTTGAACCGATTTAATCGGCTTTGTATTCTCAATCAGTCCATCGATTTAGTGGTCAAATGTTCGAATTTGTTATAACAACGTGTTTATTTCGGCCGAAAACCTATTTTTAATGATGTTGGAAGAAGCATGGATTTACAGTGGTGCGTCATACACGGTGTTTTGGTGTGGTTTCAGGGCTTGCGGACAAAAGTCCGGTCGCAATTGGGTAGCTGGAATCTTTGCTGTCTCTCTCGCTAATAATTGCAATCTTCAAAGTGGTACGCATTAAGAATAATAATAATAATAATAATATAGATTCCGATAGATATTTTAAAATACTGGTTAAGAATTTAGAAAAAATTGTATTTTATTTCTTGTAGTATCCACTTATATATATTTAAAATATATATATATATATATAAAAGATAAAAGTTTTTTTTTATCTAAAATATAAATAAATGTTTTACTATCTATCTTAACCTAATCTTTGACTTGAAGAAAAAAAAAAAAAAAGTAATTCCAACCCTGAAAACGTGGGTAGATTTCTTTTGATTTTGATATTGAACTACGTAAAAGATGAATAAGAATTTGATAAATAAGATAAGGAATAAAATAAGTAACATTAGAATTCAGACTCACAACAAAAAGCTTAAAATGCTGATCACGTTTTTAAAATACTAAATTAGTATATCCTGTAAGTAGCAGTTGTCAGTTAGCATTATAATAACAAATTAATGTACAGATTTCGATAATCTCTTTCTCAATCTAGCTATTTCATAGGATTGGATCATGTTGGAAACTCTCGTGTAATAGGCAGTCTAGTCTAGTCAAACCCTAGCCAATATAATATACTTTCCTGTTTGTAATTGCTGCAAAATCAGCAACATGAGATTTTGGGTTTTTGTTGAAATTACATTATAAAGGGTTATTTAGTGTTTAAGATTTGTTAATACCCAAAATAAAACCAAAAAAAAAAAAAATCACATATAACATATTAAAATAAGGAACCATCAATATGAGTTATGCTATTGATTTATTGAAAGGTGATTTATAAAAAAAGAAAAAATTGGTAAAATAGGAAAAAAATTATTGATTTGCTGGAATTAACATTTGAATATTTCTAAAAAATAAAAGATATATTTTCAATCTTGGTGAGCAATTGAAGGAACTTATTGATAAAAAGCTTGATTTATAAGAGGTATAACACTAAAACCTGTTTCTTCATCTTTAATACCATAGATACTTTAATTATTAATTTTTTTTATGAGTATAATCAAACTGCCTCACAGATTGAAACTATGCACTGAATTTCTAAATTCCTTCTTCTGTATCTTTTGAATTCTCACTCTTGTATCTATTAAGCTGTCCAGCATTTGCCTACGTAAAAGGAAACACATAGTACAACAAATTCAACCGTGCCAATAATACCTTTTTTTTTTCCTAAAAAAAAAAAGAAAAAAAAATTGAAAGTAACATAAATTCCTAAATCTAACCACTTGATGCCATCAATAATACCAAAAAGAAAAGGTCATTCGTTTCTCTAAAAGAAAAATCATTACATGGCATGTTTCATGTGTTTTTATTTCCCTTAGAGCCGCCATGTTATTGTCTAGAAGTACAAGGGCAAATATTTTCTTTGCTTTATTTTTTGTTTTTCATGGAGTTAGGAAAATGTGAGATCACTGTTCGCGAAGGTAATAAGATTTATACACGTTTATTAGATTTATAAAGAAATTAATTTCCTCTTACTTTACTTTCTGTGAGGTAAATATGAATACATAAACATTTCAGGATAAAGATTTTACCACTAAAACAACATACCCTCGTGCTTGAACTGGGGCACTTTATTAAACCCACTTGTAATGTAATTTCATGCAATTTGTTTGACAAGAGATCGCTTTTATTATTGAATATATATATATATTATGTATGTATCATCGTAGTCGGTGTTTCCTTGGCCTTTGAAAGAACTGTGTTCAATAATTGCAATTAATATAATCATTTATGGGAAATAAATAATTATATTAAGATAAGATAAAGTGAGGGAGAAAGAGAAAAGGAAAAGAGAATTCATAGCATATCTGATGCTTACATCTTCTTTTGTAAAGCTTCTTGAAGCCAACTTTTTCATAATTGTTTCTATTTGCTGGGATGAAAATCATAGACAAGTAAATAAATGAATAAAATAATACGGAAAGCAAATCTTACATTACAAAAGATTCTGATTTCCCTGACAGCGACACTCCTAGTTGTAATTGCAAAATATTTGAATGGTTAAATTAAGATCTTGGTCGATTAGGGATTAGTCGAGCTTAAATGCTACCTGGAAAACTAAAATCTAAACCTTTATAAATCTTTAGATCTAGGAATCTACTTAGATATAACAAAAAATTAGTACATAATCGAATCAATAGTTGATATGTTGTTTCTTGAATAGAATCGAATTCATGCTGGTAATTCATAATTGATTTTATTATTATTATTTTAATATATAATATGAAAATCTTGAAGTATAAAGGTGCATTCCATTTTCAGGAATTTTGCTATCTTGGCATCATTATCGGTTAGACTAGCCGATTGCTGATAGCGATTTTCCATCTTATATTCAAAATGGGATGACTAGGCTGCGAAATCAGTGGAGCTCATTCTGTGCTTCAAAGGCTTATCAAGCTGTTGTGTTGCGAGGAAGCTATTGAAGAATCTACCAGGAGTACCACGTAGAGAGAGAGAGTCCAACAAGGAAAACGGTGTAGAGTGTGCCGAAGGGATCGAATCACTTGGCACAAACAAGGACCTAACTAGCCAACACTGTCTCGTGGGGGTGGGACACACCCACTCAAGCCCATGATGGGGGAGAGCCCGGAGAGGACAAATAACCAAAAGCAGACATTACAAAGCATGGGCATTGAGCGAGCATAACCAGTCGGATGAAGACAGGACACGCATCAATTCGTCGGTGGGTGCAAACCCTCTCTGCCCAGACGTCAACCTCGTGGCTGAAGATGAACCCCCCATCAAGTTTCGAACATACATGTTTTATTAATTAATTAATCAGTGTGCCCTTTAGAATACTTTACCTAAAAATAAAAATGTTATGCAATCGATTATTTTATAATCATATAATGCTCATATACTAATAATAATAATAATAATAAAAAGGGTTCATAAAAGTTAGGAATTTGGCTCAATTAAAAGGTATCTTATAAAGTAAAAAAAGCAACATATGGAATCTTTTGAGGGGTAATAGTGAGACTAATAAAACATAGTCGACGGGGTTGTTTACTCATCAGATTTAATAGGGTTGGCTTGTCAGGGTAAAAACCGACTCTAATACTTTCTTTTATCTTGAAAGCTAATTTGTAAAATGAAAGGTTCAAATGGGTATATAAGCGGCAGCAGCAAGACAATAAAGAACTGTATATATATTACACAAGCTAAATTATTTAAATCAAACAACAACAAACCAATCAGTAAGCTATATGTAAAGCATGTTTGGCCTCATTATGGAAAGCAAGTTTGGGAATGCCTTATCAAGCCAAAACATGTATGGCCCTTGTCCAAAACTCTCTAGCAATTTCATGTGGATACGTGACCCAACTAATGCTACTGGGATTGGTGGGGCATACAAATATCTTTAATATTTCATTATTTTCCCCACACGTCCATGGCACTGGCGAGTGGCGTATTGTAGGAATTGGATGTGTATGCTTCTTCTTTTTTCCTGTTCCAAGTAAATGATGATAGAGAAGTGTCACTGGATGATACTTCTTCAATAAGGACGTTGGCCAACATACTTTGAAAATTATAGCCTTTGATGCAACTCCTTGGTGAGAAGGAAGTGTCAATGACGACTAATGGCAAAGAATAACGAGTGATGTGTGCGTGTGACCTTAAATCATATATGCGGTTGCTATTTTCAAGTTTTAAGAATCTAGAATAATAAATGAAATGAATGATCTAATTAAAATCATTTCACACTATTGTAAGAGTTCTAGATGTAAATAAACCAAGTTGGTTTGTAAGTTATTCTTACTTGACTGAATGTTTTTTTCCATTCAATTGTTCGATTACAATTGAGTTAGACATGAGTTCTATTTAGTCAAGTAACTTATCGAGTGCTCCAAATCAAGTTTATATATATATCAACTTTTATCAAACTTCTATCGAGTTCAATCTTTAATATAAATTTAATTAAAAAAAAAAATCAAATCGAGCTTAAAACAGCTTAGTAAGCCTGAAGTCAAGAGCACTCATCCTTCAATTCAACTACTACCACATTAACAATTGCTTTCATCTAACCATCCCTCATTTAACATTGGTTTCATCTAAACATGACTCTTCATTTAACATGGGTTTCATCTAAACATGACTCTTCTACTTGCAATGAAGCATATTATAAGCATCCGCCATACCCTCTAAAACAACTACAACTATTGAATCTTTGTTGACCTATAGGAAATAAAATCAACAAACACACTAGCTTTATATCTCAACCGCCATTTGATTGTCCTTTCTCATAGGTTGTCTTCAAACAAATGGATCAAAGATATGAGAGAGCACATCAAGATTATTGCAAATCTTCCACCACTTTTCTTTGTCAAATCATTAGCATAAAACTAACTCTCAAACTCAATAAAATTCTTATCTACTGCCTCTACAAGTCTATATGTACCCGAATCCTATTTACTATAAACCGAATTTGTGTCTCCATCAAATTCCTTAGTGTTGTACGTCATTATTTAGTATATAGAACGTAACTCCAAATCCTCAATCTTCTTGCATCACTATCAAACACCAAATGAATAAGAGGATCCAACTACACCACTACTTTGCTTTAGTCATTCTACCACCTCAACTTTAGCCTCTAGCAACCATTGCTCCAACTTTAATTTGCCAAACTTAACTTCAACCTTACTAAAATACCAACTTATTGAGACACATGTGACCTTGACACTATTTTGTTAAAGGATTCAATCTAAACTTACCGTTACAAATCACTAAACATATTGGTAAAAGATAGCAAATATAAAAAAAAAAAGAGAAAGTGATGTAGAAAATTTAATGTGAAAAAATTCTATAAGAACCAAAGTGGAACACCATGGGCAAGAATGCAAAAAATCAACTAGTGTAATAATAGCATGATACATAGTTCTCACGATCTATTCGAAACAATCTTCCCGCAACTAATATATAGAGATACAATAGGCCTCAAAGCTGGTAAAGGAAATAACTTAAGAGAGAGAGAATACACCTAAAAGGCCCTAGTAAGCCTTTGGTCAACTAGTCAAGCCTTAGTAATATACAACTAAGACTAGTAATCGATTAGCCAATCCAATAGTTGATCTACCTAGGCTAGCAATTAAATGGTAATACTAGAAGTAGATCACCCCTATGACAATCGATTGTCCATGCCTATTCCATGGCCAACCTTTGTCTTTTTGCTTGTTTCTATGCCTATTCATGCCTCAAAACTAAGTCTCATATAAATTCAAAACAAAAACTATATATACTATGTCTAAAATGTGATGGACTTTTCATCCCATATCATAATTATGACAATAATATTTGTATGCCATTGTTGAACTTATTGTCCAAATAAAATCAATCGATTTTTTTATAATATCTAAAAAATTTATAAGTTTTCAAATAAAGTGAAGTTTGATGCAGTTCCATTCTTATTACAATTAACTTTTTCTCCATATATTCTCTATACTCCTTTTCTATTTCTTTCTTTATTTTTTTCTCTCTCATCTCTTTCTTTATTTTTTTTTCTCTCTCCTCTCTTTCTTTTTCTTTCCTTCCTTACTATTCTGTCTTTCTCTTCCAACATGAGTCCATCTACAAAGCTATGGGATCAAATTAAGAGTGTGAGCAAGTCAAGCTAAGAGGACACATTGTTGAGTCAAGCTTGAATTGAAAACTCAAACTATAAGCTAGAATTGAGTTTGATCGAACTTTGCATTTTAAGTTTTAGCTCAGCTTATTGTGGTACTCAACAAAGTTGAGTTGGACTATTTTAAACTTGTTTTATTTAAAAAATATATTTTCTTTTAATTATATTAATATTAATATCAAACTCTAAAGAAACTTACTAACTTTTAAGCTTAGTTTAAGCTCAATTGGCTACACAAGTTCACTGAGCTTGAATATCTTGAATCTTGATTTAATTCAATGAACTGTTTAAGTAACTTGAATTCAAACTCGACTCATTCAATTGCAGTTAAATGAAACTAAAAAATTTATGCATAAATATGATCTAATGGTTTGAAACCCAATTTTCATTTAATGTTACAATGTTATATATATAGATATCAATAGATTTCTTCTATTAAGCTTCCATAAACACCATAGTATAGAAAGGTAGCTTATTTCTTTATATACTAGAATAGATGAAATCCATTCAAACGTGACAAATAATTAGGTTTGACATATGTACTTTCCTGCTTTGTATATTAACATAGAATATCTAATTGCATTCATATTTTGCATAGGGTTGCAAAAAAGTCGAATCAAGCTGACTTTTTACCGAACCTAAAAATTATAGGTTCAAACTCAAGCTTGTTAAGAAATTTGAAGTTTAAGCTCAACTTGTTTACATAAATGAGACCAAGCTCATTTATCTAAATAATCCTAAATGGGCTTGAGTTTGAGCTTGAGCTTATTTATATAAATGAGTCTAGACAAGCTCAAGTTTCAACTCAAGTTTGTTTAGATAAACAAATAAAAAACAAGCTTGGTTTTGAATTAAAGTTTGAAATTAATTCAAAACTTAAAAATTTACTTTTTCATCTTTTTTTTAGTGAAATTAATTTAAAATTTTATTATTTCAAACATGAATTCAAAAAATAACAAATGGTTGCATTTATATGAAATTATGCATTATCCAAGTATAATATATTGCAAAGTCTACCACTCCAAAACATGAGTTTTAATTAATTGCATCATGGAAGTCCCCTCCTATGTCATATTTTTTAATATAATATGTCGATTAACAAGCCTACTTCTGAGCTTGTTCACAACCTAACTTATTAATAATATAAACAAGAACCTACTCATGAGCTTGTTAGCAAGTCTGTTCATAAACTAACTCGATAACGATATAAACGAGTATGCTCATAAGCCAACTCATTAACAATATAAACGACTCTATTCCCAAGCCTACTTGTGAGCTTAAATAGAAACTCAAGCTCAACTTATTTAAATAAATAAGCATTATTTTAAACTCAAGTTTGGCTCATTTACTAATCGAGCTTGACTCAATCTAAGCTTAAGTAGCTTGAGTCAAGCTTAACTCATTTGTAGCCTTAATTTTGCACTTTTAATATAACATTTCCTCACCAACAAATAAGGCTTTTATCTTGCTCCCTCCAAACACATATAATTAAAAATAAAATAAAAAAGGAAAAAAGGGACATATAATAAACATTCGTGGTACAGTGATAAGGATTTGGATATGACACAGTAAGAAAATTTGCTCCACACCTTTTTATTATTTCTTTTTTACAATTGTCGATCATTTCTTTGCCTAAGTAATTAAAAGGAGATTATCAAAAGTCATTAATTTAAAGATAAGATAACACATAACCGACTTTTTATAGAAATGATTTCTTAAAAATTTGGAATGGAAATCTATCTTACATCATCCTTTAGATCATGTATGCTATTGAAAATCTTGTTCTAAATTGATTTTAACTCTCACTTTACTTTTTCCGTTTTAGATTCAAAACACAACAACAAGAAATAGACAAAACTTCAACAACAATGTCTAAACTCATAAATGAATGGGTGAATGAAACGAAGTGATACATGATGTTAAATTGGAAATATCGAATAATTGTCTTATTTTTTAGTTGATCATATTCACATTTTATTTTATAAATATCTATGATGATTGATAGAATATACAAAATCTCCTAATAATTGATATATAAAATTTGTACAAACAAAGTGGCGCTTTAAGTATTAGTTGTCCTATTGATAATGTTTTCCATATAACTACTATAGGTGATAGTTGTGTATTACAAAAAGAGATGATAATACTTGGCTTTAAATATGTTGTAGCATGCACTACTTTCATACAAATTTATTAAGGATTTGATACGGATTCAATGATAGATATTATAAAGGAAATGAAAAATTTTACACACTAATTTAAGTAAAACCTAAAACAACATATGAAAACAATATGAATTGTAAACAAATTCATCAGTATAATAACACAACTATTATATGATTTTTACAATTACCACTATTAGGAGTATTGCTTTAGAATCAAGTTCTATAAGGTTTACATGGTTCTCTCTCTCTCTCTCTTCCTTAAGACACTATATATATATTCAAACTCTAACGCTCAATATAGGAAATTATTTAAGTACCAAGACACATAAAATTGGAAAATACAATAAGCCCAATCCACTAACTCAACTCAGTTACTCATGACCAAGAGTTTAGCCCTATGCCCTAAAACTACCCATCGGTGAATTAGGGGCAAGTCAAGCCCTAAACCCATGGAATTAGTGGATCCAAGCTACATTTCATGAACACATAATAAAATATTTGAATAAAGCTTTCATTTTGCAAGTATAAGTTGTAAATTTGCAACCTTCAATCCCTTCACCTACTGAATTTACATAGGTATGTCATATGCCTAAATTCAAAAGGTGAGAGGAAAAAGGAGAAAGAGAAAGAGAGAGGGAAAGAAAAACTTGAAGTATGAATTGTCATGAAGTCAACAATCTCTACCTATAAAAATTAAGCCTTCCTTTGCTCTTAACATTCATTCATACAAGCATACATGTATAAAGACTGTATTATACAACTCTTCTCAGAAATCCTTCAAAATGATTCAAATGTTAATATTTTCTATACAATTATAGTGTGGATATCCTAGTAAGTATTCATATATATATGTATATATATATATATATATTGCAATGCTATTTGTAGCATTTTTCTATAAATCTTAGGATGTTCAATCGAGAAATTGGCATCAAATACGATCTAAAGGATAAGGGTTAAATAAAGAAGGATATAGTGATTACTTTAAGGTAAAGTTGAATTCACTTTTGATATTGTACAATACTTATAAATTTCAAAAGTGCATAGAAAATCAATCAATCAATGTGTGTGTGTACTACTTGCATTGGTTAGGTGTGAGTCATTGTTGTACCAAGCTTCCATGGAATATTTCCTCCTTAATTTGGGCTAGTTTAGCCATTTGTTTAAACATCCATACCAACCAAAAAGACTTGATGATTGATGCTAAAGTTTGATTAAGTGGCTAGATAGAAGCAAAGTAGATGGAAAATAATTTATGGAGGATGTAGACACCTATTGCTTACACCTAACTAATATTAGTAGCGCTACAAAAAGTAATAGTAATATTGATTGCAATACATATATTAATCTAAAATTTTTTCATGAATATCTCCAAAATTTGATGTACTTTATGTGTCAATATTGAATTAAATAGAACATAGATGAAACCCCATCCTTGTCTATATCCAATTCTTTATAAATATGTTATGTTAGATGCCATTACCTATTTCAACATCTCAAGATTTCAAAAAAGATTGGAAAATAAATATTTTAATCTAAGATATAGAAGCAATGCCACAGAAAGGGATACTAATGGTGATTGAAATTTGACTTGTAGAGGTAGTGATAAAATTTTATAATGTATGGTGTAGATACCTCATTTTTGCCCCTATATAGTTTTTTTAATAATAAATAAATAAATATGATAAAAAATAGTAATAAAAGGCTTGGTTTATGAATTGGTAAAAATAAAAATAATAACAACAAGTAACAAAAAAGAATAATAATAAATGTTTTAACAAAATTAAAGAAATATGGGAACCTCAAATCAATTAGGACTAATAGCTTAAATACAAATTGATTGCAATAAAAATTCAAAAAAAAAAGCTCAACTCAATTGGTTTGAGTCTAAGCCTTACAAGATATGGAGAGTTGCTGGTCACAAGTTCGAGTCCTCACGCACTAGCAAAACAGGATTTCGTTTTTTCTTTAAGATAAGCTACCACATGGTAGTAACTTATTGGCCGGGGAAATCACGTGCATTGCGCGTGATCTTCTTCTTCCCTAAGCAGATCTAAACAACAAAAGAAAAAAATGGTTATATATATATGTGTATGTATAAAATGTTTTATCATCTAGAAAAGGGGTTTTGATGAAAAAATAATAATAGTAATTGGCGTTTTTTAAAATGAGAGGTTTTAGTTTTTTTCAAAATTAAGAAATAAATATTAAGCTTAGAAATTTCTTTAAATAAATTTAAATGGTAGTAAACGTAAACTTGGCATATTATCATAATTAAAATTAACTAATCTACTAAAGTTTTATGAAAAACAAAACTACGTTGGTTTGATTCTGACTAGCAGGTACATAGGCACCTACTGGGCAATCACATACAAAATAAAAAAAAAATTATTCTTTTCCAATTTCAATTTATCATATAAAAAAACAAATTTACAAAAAATATTTTATCCTTTTAAAATTTCAATTTATAATATAAAAACATAAAAATATGTTATCCTATTTTTAATTGAAGTAAAAATGCAAAGGTTTTTATTTTCTTTTATTTCATTTTAAAATAATAATAGAAAATGTATAATAAAAAATTAATTAAAAAAATTTTTAATGCTACTTCATAATTTATATGGAAACATTATGTCTTATACATATAATGGCGAAGATAGTTTAGAAAAAGCTTTTAATTCAGTTTCTTAAAAAAGATAATAAATAGTAGCATTTAGGTTTTAATATGATAGCTCATGAGTCTAGATTCTCTAGTTAATATTTTTTTTTAGAAAAATTCACAGACCAGTAACTAGTTGAGGTTAATGTACCTCATTAGCCTTAACTTATCTTATTTTCCAACTTAAATTAGTGGCGACTTCAATTTTTTTAAAATAATTAAAAATATAGTTTTTCTTTAATTTTACTATCGAGTAACTTAAATTAAGTGAGTTAAACTTAATATGGGTTAATTAAGGAAAAATCCAAAATTAGGCTCGACATATAAATAATATTAACAGTATAAGATGGCAACAACTTTAGAATTTTAGTAACTTTATTGTATTCCTTTATTACTATTTCATGTAAGGACAATGGTATCATCTTGTTATTTTCGGCATACTTATAATGTATGATTTATATGTTTTTTTTCTTCTAAAATATCGAATAAGTTATCTATTATTCTACTTGGGTGAGAAAGTACCAACTAATTGATTGTTAATTTATATTTTCTTACATATTATATCGAAACATATATATGCACCTTGTGACTTAATTCTCACCATCGGAATCATGACTTTGCCTTATGGATCGATGATACAGCTTATACACCTTCTTTCCTTTGAGTTCTATTTTCTTGCTACTCTTGTCGTCTCTCATATGTATTACCATCGGAACTTTTGTGTTTGGTTGTCTTGTAGATTGTCTATGATTTGATTTGTCCACTTTGCTATATAATTAAAGCATTAGCTGTAGAAGAAAACTATCATCTAACATGTGAACACAAATTAATCGAACTTTAATTCCACTGCCATTATCGATAAAGCCAACTTTATATCCTTGACAAATTGAAAATTAGTTGGTCCATTAGGGGGTCACTATGTTAGTCATATTTTGGAACGAAACAAAAGAATCCCTTGGTCACATATACAAGAAGAAAAATAATAAATGGTGAAATTTTTTTTTAAAAGATTCATAATAATTATATGTTTGATATCAGTTTGACTGCTTATTATTATACTATTTTCGTTATAAATTTTTGAAAATATTTTTGATTCATTTTAAATTCTTAATAAATTTTTTAAATTTCTTTTTTCACTATTTATCATTTCTTATATAAGATTACTAGAAAGGATACACTATTATAATAAATGTGGGTGCTTTTTAACCATCTAATTAGCTTTCCTAACTTCAGTAGTATAATTTTTGAACTTTTACTTACGCTTAACTATGAGTAAGCATTACATCTAGTAAGCCATTGCTAATGAAACTTTTCTCCATGTGGGAACTTAGCATGCAAAACCAAAGATCTTGATCAGAGATAGGACAAGAATTCTCTTGAGAGAGATTTACAACAATAGCTGTACTAAGGGTGGCAACGGTGGTTAAAACAGAAACGAATCACAAACCATGAATCTAATCTCAAGCCAAACCAAACCAACAAAAAAGAAAAAAAAATGAAATTGGTTTAGTTAGATGTAGGTTCTTATAAACTTTTAATATTAAAATTTTAGTTTAATTTAGTTCATATCTCAAATTAAACCATAAAAAATAATATGATTCTATTTCATAATACAAAATGAGCTATGTTAAAATTTTGATTTTTCAATATAAATTAGTTGCAATCAATTTTGTATACACTAAAAAGGACTATTTTATTTCAAGATATATAAAGTATTCTATAAGATTCGAGTTATTACTTAACCTAATTTGAAATACTCAAATATATATATATGATGCTATTTAAATTCAAAATCTAATAAAATTAAATTTCTTAGATCAAATTTCTTATTCACTTGATGGGAGAGAGAGAAAAAGAATTTTGTGTCTAAATTAATCAAGTTTATATGGACTAAAGGACCCAAAAGTCTTGATCACATTTGGAGAGGACCCAATACGTAACAGATATGTTTGATTCGTGTCTCCTCTTATTGCTTGCACACCCACGTAAACTGCCTCGAGTACTCTTATCTTATCTTCAAAGCGACAAGGTCTCGTTGTTATGCTCCTTTGACTCTACATTTGTATTTTCCTTCAGCCTCTTATTAGGTGGTATTCCTCCACTCTCTAGTCCCTTTCTTGAAAGGCACAAGTAAATAAATAATTGATCAAATATCATCATTCTGACTTATCCCAATTTGGCATCTACCCATTTGACATTATTGTTCCATTATATATGGCTTTTCTCTCTCTTTTTAGCACTAGAGAATGGCTTGAGAGGAAATTTGCAAATATATTTTTAAACTTAACAATCATATATGAAAAGACTTTATGAATTCTTAAAATATCTTCACCTTTGTATAAATTTTTAAAATATATATGTACCCTTTAAATCATTATTAAGATCCTAAAATTATTACTTCTTGTTATACTCCTTTAACTTTACATTTGTATTTTCCTTCAACCTCTTATTAGGTGGTATTCCTCCACCCTCTAATTCCTTTCTTAAAAGGCCCTTTTCCATTTCACTCATTTCAAAAGTAAGTAAATAATTGATCAAATATCATCATTCTGACTTATCCCAATTTGGCATCCACCCATTTGACATTATTGTTCCATTATATGGCTCTTCTCCCTCTGTTTAGCACTAGAGAATGATTTGTGAGGAAATTTACAAATATATTCTTAAAATTAATAATCATATATATCAAAATATCTTTCACTTTTATATAAACTTTTAAAATATATACGGACCTTTTAAACAATTGTTAAGATCCTAAATTGTTATTAATTTATGGTCTTATTAGCAACAATGATAATAAGGGAGGTATGTGCATGCTTTTAAAAATTATAGGGAAACAAAATGCACTTTAAAAGTTCAGCAAGTGTATTGTACATAATCAAAAGTGTGTGTATATTTATCCCTATTATCAAAATTATAGCCGTGTATATGAATTCAAGCACTTTCATTTAGATAAAGATTAGCTTTTGAAATATAGCTCATCTAGAGTCTACACAGAAGAAGTAAGTTTTTTTTTTTTTTTTTTTCTCTCTTTCCTTTGGCATTAGAAATATTACCACTTTACAGTAGGTTGGTTGGATTCTAATCAATCACAATGGTAGAGCAGCAATCATGCCATTATTCTCCTATAGCCTTAATTGTGAAAATTTCAAATATAATGAAAAAACCCGCACAATTTGCTATCTACCAATTTTGGTTGAAAATTTTCAAATATCATGAAGAAACTTGCATGATTTGCTATCAATCAATTTTGGTTGGCAAGCATGATACACTAATACCAGATATTATTGACATAAGATTCTTTGATTACAAGAACAAATCTACTTCACAATGTCCCAAGGCTCACTTGCTTTACTCGATGGGATCAAATAAAAATATTGGCTATTGTCCGTGTTTAACGATCAAATGATATATGTTGAACTTTTAGGTTCGTTTAGTTGATTTCACAGAATTAAAAATCTATGCAATCCAATTGGCTATAGAATCCTACTTTATGTAATTAATCACATGATGTCTTATTGTAAAGAACAAACTCAATTTAATAGTCCAAAACCCTCAACTACGAATTCATTGCTTAAACTTAATCCAGAATACTATTCTAATAATTCCCCATTTCAATTTAATTTAAACTCAAACTGAATGAGTAAAAGATTCTTTTCTTGGCGAAACAAATATAATCACTTATGATATTCAATCGATCTTACTTCAATCTTGAGAAATTTATAATTTTAAGTCATTTTTAGAATTAATTTTTTGGTAAGATGAAATCTCTTTTTGTTATAATCATAAAATTTAAAAAAAAAAAAAGGAGGTTGTATTTATGGCTAGAACAACATCATCCATCTTGCCTTAGATTAGATCAAACTAGATATCTGAGCCCGCAAAAATAGAATATGGACTTCCGTTTACTTCTCTTATATAGCAAGTCTAAGCTCAATCACCACCAACGGGCCGAAAGGCGACGAGGCTCTTGCATTCAAGCTATTGACTCCATCAACCAGATTCCAGATGTGTTGCTGCTACATATAATAAATATTTTATTGAGGAAAACGAAAAGTCTTTTTAATCTTAACAATTGTGATAGGAAATCGAAAAGTAGTAAAGACACTACATAAGTATCCGAAAAGTTTTAAAGTGGTTATAGAAGTGATGGCAACGGGTGGTCAATTATTAAAAATAGTGATTAATAACTACCAAAAATGTTAATTATAATAAGAAAAAAAATTATAAAAACTATTTGCTTTCCTCTTTTTTATTAATATTCTTTATATTGCGATGTACTACCATCACCGTTTATTGGCTATTACTTTTACTCCCAACAACACCTTTCACCCATTTTATATGAATTTGGTTGAATGGATTATCATGGAGCACCAATTTAATTGTCCCTGACAAGAGTATCCACATGACAAAGGGTGCAATTGTTTGTATGGAAAAATGCTTTGTTTGCCACTACATTTCATAATTTTAACGCCAAAGTAGCCAATACAATAATGAGTACAAGGACACTCGACCTATATATTGGTGATAATATAAAATCTCCATAATTAGGTGCAAATTATAAACAACTCAAATAGTTTAATTGGTGCCAACGGCCAAGACCCATGTATCATAATGGTATGAATATAAAACTTTCTTATTAGGATGGATCAAATCCAAATTTTCCTATCTAAAAAATAATTAGTTTAACTGATAGACTTAAAATATAATAATCAGTTATCAAATTCATACATTAACTCACATCTCTAATGAGTATAGGCCTTCTATATATCCCTTTCCTAACCTTATTATTATCACCAGGAAAGGAAAACTCAGTGATATCATAATTATTAATAAAACCCAATGATTGCTTTCAATTACTAAATTTTATAAGTAGTCAAACTCTTCTTCTCTACATAGGGACTTTGCTTTAAGGACGAGTCTCTAACAGACGTTAATACTCTAATATCACCACCTATTCTATCAACAAGTACCGAAATCATCTATTCCTTCTCTTTAATCCCTCTTTTTAACACATCCTATTTGTTAGAGGTGTTTAAAGTGCAACATGCTTACGTGTAGAATACTTTCATTTTTTATTTTTTTTTATAGCTAAATTTCAAGCAAGCCATAAGCACTTGATGAAAGCAATTAAGCAATTCCTCAGCTAAATCAATAACTTTCCTTTTACATTTTCTCTGGACAAAACCAATTTAATGCCGACAAAAAGAGAACTTGACGGTTACTAGGATTTTCTAATGCCTATCAAAATTTATGAATTCCTATGGAAAATGGATATTTGAAGGTTCCGATTCCAACTATTAAACATATAAATTCTCTGTCCTTGAATAGAATATTACCTACCTATGTTGCCGCTTAGCCATGGAAAATAGTGACACAATCCAGACAATTCCCACTGTGCACAAGACAAGAGTTCAATACATAGAAAAATGGTTGTACATACAGTGCATGCCTTTTTTGGAAACCCAGCAATGAAAAGACTTGCTGAAGTAAAGGTAGCCCAAGTACCTCTAACTTCTGCAGTTGAGATATGAGATAGAAAACCCAATTTACAGGTGCATTCGTAACCCATTAAAGATTCCAAATGAAAGCCTCAATTAAGCTACTTGATAAGATGCAAGTACCATATCTCCTCTATTTGATATAGTGATTGTGTTCATAGAGAAACTAATTAATTGTAATATGAATTTGGTTCAATGGATTATCATGGAGAACTAGTTAATCGTCCCTAACAAGAGTATCCACATAAGAAAAGCGTACAATTTTGTTTGTATGGAAACAGAAGGGATAATAAAAAGCCACAATTGTATTATGGATCCTATTATGGGAAAATGCTTTGTTTGCCACTACATTTCACAATCTTAAAGGTAAAGTAACCAGTACAATAATGAATACAAGGACACTAGACTTATATATAATAATTTAATGTCCTATTGGCATGGACCCTTTGGCGAGAAGGCGAATTGGATTCTACTCAATCACAATGGTAGAGTAGCAATCATACCATTATTCTTCAATGGCGTTGGTTATTTGGTATAAGATTCTTTGATTACATGAACAAATCTACTTCACAAGTGTGTCCCAAGGCTCACGCACTTTATTCTATGGGATTAATTAAAAATATTGGCTATACAAGTGTGTCCCAAGGCTCATGCGCTTTACTCTATTGGATCAAATAAAAATATTGGCTATAGTCCATGTTTAAAGATCAAATGGTTTATGTTCAACTTTTATGTTTCATTTAGTTAATTTCATGAAATAGAAATTTATGCAATCCAATTGTAGTCACCATCAAATAGCGTAAAAATAAGATTCATTAATAATAAAAATAAGTTATCCATAGTAATGATCTGATGATTGTATCATAGAATTCTCATAACAATTGCGATTTAAAATATCAAAAAGTATTAAAGAGGTTTACAATTATTTAAAAAGTTTTATAGTGGTTATAAAAGTGATGATAGTGGGTGGCCAATTACTAAATAGTGATTAACAGCCGAAAAAAATACTAATTATAATAAGAAAGAATTATAAAAACTATTTTCTTTGCTCTTTTTATTAATGTTCTTCATATTACAATTGAGAATCATCACCAACTATTTGCTATTAATTTTATTCCCAACAACACCTTTCACCCATTATATATGAACGTGGCTGAATAGATTATCATGGAGCACTAATTAATTGTCCCTGACGAGAGTATCCACATGAGAAAGAGTATACTTGTTTGTATGGAAACAGAAAGGATAATAAAAAGCCACAATTGTATTGTGGATCCTATTATGGGAAAATGCTTTGTTTGCCACTACATTTCATAATCTTAATGGTAAAGTAAATAATACAACAATGAGTACAAGGGCACTAGACCTATATATAACAATTTAATTGGTGTCAAAAGCTATGTAGTCTAATAGTATGAACACTGATTTTCTAATAGATAAATCAGATTTAATCCCCATTCCCCATTATAATTACTGAAAAAATCAATAGTTTAATTGATAGACTTGAAACATAATGCATTATAAAATTCATGCATTAACCCAAGTCTCTAATGAATATGAGCCTTTTTTATCTTTCTTTCATAAGCTCATTATTATCACCAGGAAAACTTGGTGATATCATAATTATTAATAAAACCTGATGATTGCTCTCAATCACTAAATTTTATAGGTAGTTAAATTCTTCTCCATATAGGTACATTATTTTGGATTCAGCAGTATTTCTAACTTTGCTCTAAGGACAAATCTCTAAGAGACTTCAGCACTCTAATATCACCACCTACTCTACTATAGGTGGACTTGCTGAGATCGTCTGTTTCTTCTTTTCAATCCCTTTCTGTCACATCTTACTCATTAAAGGTGTTAAGAGGTGTTTAAAGTGCAACATTCATAACTTAAATGTAGAATCCATTCATTTTCAATAGCTAAATTTCAAACAAACCATAAGCACTTGATGAAAGCAATTAAGCAATTCCTCAGCTAAATCAATAATTTTCCTTTTACAGTCCATTTGGACAAACCAATTTAATGCCGACAAAAAGAGGTCTTGATAGTTACTAGGATTTTCTAATGCCATCAAAATTTATGAAATTTCTATGGAAAATGGATATTCGAATGTTCTGATTCCAACTATTAAGCATATAAATTCTCCGTCCTCGTAAAATAGAATATTATCTACCCTAGCTTTCAAAACTATGATTCTTATGTTACCACTTCGCCATGGAAAATAGTGGCACAATCCAACCAATTCCCACCACACAGGAGAGCTCGATACATAGAAAAGCGGCCCTACATGTAGTGCATGCCTTACTTTGAAACCCCACAATGAAAAGACTTGCTGGAGTCCCAGTGCCTTTAGCTTTTGCTCAGTGAACGCGAGTTGAGATTCAAGATAGGAAACCCAATTTTGAGGTGCATTGAAGATTCCAAATGGAAACCTTATTTAAGCTACTTGATAAGATGCAAGTACCATATCTCTATTTGACATAGTGATTGTGTTCATAGAGAAACTAAGGATGTCATGGAGCTCATTAAGCTAAGAATGATCGTGAACAATTAAATGGAAAGGGTAGTGCAAATCCAAGTTCATTAGCTGTTTTGTACTTCTGTTTTGCTAGTTTATGCGCGCATCGGTTACTATTTGCAGTAGTGTCATCACTTAGGAAAAAGCTCGAGTCAGCACAACAATCACAACACAAATTAAGAGCTATTAATCTCAACTTTACAAGCAACAAGAATTCCATAGTCAGGCTGCATTACAAGTTACAACACACCTAGATTTGCAAGAAATAGGCAAATGTTACTATTATAAGTGCTTCATCTATACATCTATAACAGCTACAGGAGAAACACAGAACTTGCGAGGATTGTGAACCTCTCTTTAAAGGCTCACCAAGTTAAATTATATCTCCCTTAGCAGCAAGGAAAAATACTTATGTGGCCTAGCTCTGAACCTGGTACACATGAATTTTCTAAGCAACACAAGCAAACTTTAAAACACCCAAAAGACAAATGCAGCCTATAATTCTCACAGCATGTTAATCATGGTTGCCTCAAGGCTCATGATTTATTGAATGGAAGCGGCATTCCTGCTTTCATATCTGCTTCTGTTACATCCACTGGCAACCTTGTCCATGAGAGGTGGAACCCTGCATTTCTCCTATGCATGATCATCGATACAGTAAGCAGTATGAGAATTACAGCTACTAGTGGAACAAAAACCCTGATATGCCCTTTTGCCATGTTCTGCATTATGAATCTAGCACAGTAGTGCCCATCAAGACTACCCATCGAGTTATTCATCTTCATAACCTCAACACCATTAAGGATACCATCAATAGTAAACGCCAAACTATCATTTGATGGTCCAATGCTCACACTTACAATCCCTGGTCTGTCTCCATCCACCACAAAATCAAAATAGTAAGGTGAAGCCAGCACCTCATTCACAATATACGAAAGATCCAAATCCTTATAAGCCAAATGGTCATTGACATACACATTGAAGTACAACAATCCAATGGATATACTTGCAATGTCACAAAAGTGCAATCGAACAAGGTATTTGTAACCTCCATCCACTGGGAACAACCACGTCATATTAACGCTAGGAACTGTTTTGTTCGTGCTACTAATCACTCTAGCAGAATTATAAACATTATCTGGGCAAACTTCACGACTAGCACCACCCATTTGGTACTTGATCCAACTACCAAAGAACACTTTCTTTGATCCATACTCCGATTTCAAGAAACTATCATCAGGAACCCAAGTCCTCCACAAACTATCATTAAAAGGAGTCACTTTACGACCACCTACGTTCAATCTATACACAACTTCAAGTGCTTGCTTATTCAATTCATCAAATTCAGCAACTTTATTATCACCAACAAATTGTGCAGTCTCCAAGATCAAGTCTCTCGGAGCCGAAAAGACCTCGATGGCATTAACGAAACCAAAGTTTGAATCCTTCGAGGGAATCAACGTAATTACAACCTTTTCAATATCAACCCAGATCAAAAACTCCTTAATCAAAGGCTGAATTGAATTCCCAACACTAAAATTGCTCATCAAAACATACTCATTAACCAAAACATGAAATTCAGCCTTAAATAATTCGAAATTCGACGAATTAAACGGGAAAAAGTGGAGTCTGACCACATGGGTACCTTTGTCTTTGATGTTGAAGACGTACTTTGAAGGTTTTGTGAAGACACGAGCTGAGTTGTATATTGGAGCTGCGGTGGGAACTGGGTTGGGGTTGGCGACTTCAATCGTTCGAGCTGAGGCTAATAAAGGAGAAGAGGAATCGGGGGTGAAGAGGCGGTTATCTACGGTGGCTTCCACCGTGGAGCCGCAGTTTATAAGGTAGTTGTCGGGCGGAGAGAACGGAGAGAAGGATGATGTTAAGGAGAGAGAATGTAAGGAGAGTAGGAGGAGGAAGAGAAGACGTTGAGGATTCGGCAGCGCCATTTTAGCGAGAGAGAGTGAGGGTTTTGGAGGACGTTGTTATGGCGGATGGAGTTGACTCAGGTGGGTATCCGAGTACGTCATCGGAGACTCGGTTGGAAATGAATAATGGGTTCGACGCGCTTTAACAGCTGTCACCAGTTTGGACTTTTTCAAACCGGGTGGTATGCAGTAAGTCATGGAGTAGGAAAAAACCGATTTCTACGTATCACAGACCAGTGGAATAATTATTTAAAAAGAAAAATATGTATTTAGTATAATTATTCAAAATTTTAGATAAAATATGAATGATACCCTACTATTATATATTCTTTCTTTTTTTTTTTTAATTATCATCTGCTTTTGTAGATTTTCACAATATTTTATCGGTTTTAATTTTTTATATAACATTACTATATTTTCTATTTAAAAAAGTATTATATTGCTATATAACATTACTATATTTTACTCTAACGGGCACTTGTAATAATTGTCTCACAATCTATCTCAATTTCTAGTTTACTTTTGAGAAATGTGAAGGAAATAGGAAAATTACGAGGTTTTCTGCTCATATACATGCACTCTAGTTTGGAAAAAAAGGTTTTTTTTAACTTTTTTTATGAATTATTATAATAGGTAATTGTATGAGATAAATGTGATAATTAATTATTAGAATCGTTGTTAACCGTCACAAAAAAAGGCTAATGGGGTAAGCAAATTGATTTTCTCATTTTGGAAATGAAGAAACTTTCTCATAGTGCTTTTTTATGAAATTATTTCATTGTTTAAATGGTTTGGACTAATTGAGTAAACATATTTACATTTAAAGTTGCAATTATGTTGAAGATTCACACTTTAAATTGATCAAATTTGGTTTTTTTTTTTTAGTTTAAGATTTTAAATTAAATTCTTCTTATGATTTTTTTATTAAATTTTCTACATTTTAAGCTTAACAAAATTAACAAAAATTTATATACACTTAAACTGTATTTAAACTCAGTTAAACCTACATATTTATTAAGTCAAACCAAAACTCAATTTTAATTAAATAAATTATTTGAATAGTTTAAATTCAATCATACTATGAAAAAAAAAAAGGAAAAAGATGGAAAACAATAAGAAGTATAATTATGAAATTCTTCATTTAATAATTATGTCATTAAAGATTTTATTGTCTCTTTTCATGTGGTTTAATTTTCTTAATTTTTCCAATTAATTAACTAATATAGATAAGTTCATTATAAATCTATTGATGAAGATTTAATTTAATTTCACATTTTTTTCAAAATGGTTAATTAAAATTCTACTTCATTTAAAAAGTATGTAATCCAACACAATGAAGCTAAAAGTGTTAAAACATGATTATATAAGATTGCAATCTATAAATATGTAAAAATATTTATGTGATTATAAAAGCACACTATTTAAACTAACAGTGAGGTGAAAATAGACTTAAAACTTAAAAGGTATGATTTTAATTTTTTGTATCTTTCAAAATTATGCAGATAATCTCAAAATATTGTTAAAATTTTAAAAGTTATGGATATTACATTTTATAGGATTATTTATATATTTTCAAAATTTACGGTGTGTTTGATAAATTTAAGAAAATAAAAAATGAATGAAAATAAGTGAAAAGAAAAAGAAAGGAAATGGATGGAAAGAAAGTGAAAGAAAATATAGTATTTATTTCTTCCTTATATTTCTAGGATAGAAATGGAAGGAAATGTAATATTTATTTTTTTATTTAGATTCATGGGATAAAAATTGAAGAAAATGTGTTAACAATAAACGAAAATATCTTTTAACTTTATTTATTTAATCTTACTTTAAGAAGTAATTTTATAATTTTTCTTAATTTCTATTGATTTTCACAATTTTCTCTAGAGTTTTGGAGGGAAACTTAATAGCTTCAAAAGTAGAAATATTTTTATTAATTTCTCTCCTTTTCTAGTGTCTTTCAGTCCTTATTTTAATTACCAAACATCAAATTTTCATTGGCTTCATTCAATTTCCATAGTTTTATTCTAGCCATACACGGTGTTGGTAAGAGATGAAATCATATTTCAAAACGTCTATTTAGACCAGGTGGCCTTCAACGTATTTGCAATTTAACCAAAATGTTTACACTAATTACATTTTTAGACCAGTAGACCGGCATCGGCTACCCGAAGACAGCGCATAGTCGGGTCACCCATAACATTTTACCGGCCTTGGCTGCGACCGGAATCCAAGTCAGTCCAACCCAAGTCTGCTGTAGAAATCGTCCTCTTCTTCTTCTTCCTTCGCACATCAAAGTTTTCCAGCGATTGAAACAGGTGAGCAGCTCCATCATGCCAAATTCCCGAGAAAGTGATAGAAAGTTCGAATGCCCATAAAGAAATTTGCAACCGTTCTTTTTGCCTTATCGCTCTTCCTATTTGCGTGATTGTGTAGAGTGAACTTGGGGATTAGGGTTTGAAAATGACTGATCTATCAATTAATTGTAGCTTATGCTGGACTGATATTACTGGTCCAAATCGAGTAAGGTGCTTTTTTTCAATGGAAAATGTTAACGGGTGCGTCGGGTTACTCGTTGACGGCGATTGAAGGCCTGCTAATTAGTGCCCACCCTTTTCCACTACTTGCCACAATATAAAAATTTAGCTTCCCAATGGGCCATAAATAAACAGATTTGAGCTTACACCGTGCTTCATGTATCTTCTTGATTCTAGTTTACACTAGTTGTTTCCCCCAAGTGTTTTTGTGAAACTCTTGTAATAGCATAGAGTTTTGCTGTGATAGCGCGCTTGTAAATTCTTCTTTAATACTGATTATCTAAATCGAATTAACATTAGTAACAGGTTCTCATTAATGAGTGACTGTGCTCTTTTTAAGAGATAAAAAGAGGAAACTTTCATCTATGTAAGGTTAGTTACGCATTTTAGGAATTATTAAAGGTTTAAATTTTTTTCTTCTTTTGGACTTTTTATGTGCTTGAGTATCTGTTATTGTGTTACTCGGAAATATCAGACAATGGCATGGTAATTAAAAATGGTTATGCTAATGGGTAGTAGCTAGCGATTGCCTGCGAGGACAATAGGCCTCCTAATGAAATAGTGAAAAATGATGCCCAGGGATGGTCGTAAGGCTTAGCTTATGTGCTAAGCACATGCTTCTACTCCAATGCTGAATGTAAGAGATGTGAATCTGCATATCCAGTAACTTATTGAGCGTTCAAGTTTATGTGTGGAATGAAACAACTCCTAATATTGACCATTAGTATCATTTTCTTAACATATCATTTTTCTTACTATTTTCCAAGAAGACATTTTTCTTTTGAAACAAACACTTTGAATTGTTGGGTATGATTCTGCAAGCCAATGTAATATTAATTATAATGATTTTAATGTCCATGGTGCAACTTTAGTTTGTGTAATCTGATTGATTTTGAATTTGAATTGCTTGTCATAACAAGCTGATTTGAGGTTTTACAATGCAGGTAGTTTCTCCAGGAAATGTGAAATTCAGCACACCGGTTACTTAATTGTGATTTGGTAAAGGTGTCTATTTAGGTTCATGCCCTCAGTCGTACTCAAAAAACTCTCTAAATTCCCATGATGGCTAAAGTTTTATATTCTAGCTTGGAAGCTGCTCACAAAGCCAGCAATCCCAGTTTGAAATTTTGTTCCTATATCTTGGAAAGATATTATGCAGCATATTCGAAATGTCCTACTCAAATTCAGGATAGGAGACTGAATGCTGGTTTTTGTCATAATCCACTGTTTCCCATGAAAAGGTCACAATCTCTGAAAGGTTTTTCAAGTAACTGTATTAGAATCCTGGCTTCAACATCCAGTCTTGATGCCAAACGGTACAATCCCAAAGCTCTGGATGGGTTTTCCTGTAAATTGCCTCATACAAAGTTGAGGCACACACTTGTTCCTTTTCCTATGTATACGGTGCTAAATTCTCGTTCTTTCTCATCCTATTTTGGTGGCAAAGGAGATAAAATGGAAGATGCTGCTGTTTCTGCTTCTTCTGATGTGAGTGAAGCAGGTGATGGTGATGCTGGTGTGATTACAACTGATTGGATGGAAAAAATAAAGGATGCTTGGAATAATGTGGCTGATGCTGCCAGTTGTACCACTCAAAAGGTCCAGCAAACTGCTGATGAGCTAACTCCTTACACTCAACAGCTGCTCGACTCACACCCATATCTTAAAAATGTTATTGTTCCTGTTAGTTGTACTTTGGCTTGTACCATATTGGCTTGGGTTGTGATGCCTAGAATATTAAGGAGATTTCACAAATATGCCATGCAAGGCCCTGCATTTTTGCGATCAGGGATCTTGTTTGGTGATGAAATCCCATATGAGAGAAGCTTCTGGGGTGCTCTGGAGGATCCTGTGCGTTATCTGGTTACATTTATTGCATTCTCACAGATGTTAGTAAATGCGATTTCATGTTTCTGTCAGTTTTGCCATAGCTTTATTTTGTTATATTCTGTATGTTAAATGTTGGTCTTGTAGTGCAATGATGGTTGCTCCTTCAACATTAGCATCACAATACATTGTACCAGCATGGAGGGGTGCGGTTGTTCTTTCTTTTGTTTGGTTTCTTCTTCGTTGGAAAACAAACGTTTTCTCTCGCGCATTAGCAATAAAGAGTATGGGAGCACTTGAAAGGGAGAGATTGGTTTCTCTGGACAGACTTTCATCCATTGGTCTATTTGCAATTGCTCTTATGGCTTTAGCAGAGGCCTGTGGGGTGGCTGTGCAATCAATACTCACTGTTGGTGGTATAGGCGGTAATGTTCTCCACTACTGCTTCTCCATACATGATGACATTATTTTTTAATTTTTATAATTGACAAAGATGCAAATATGTCAATGATCAAGAGTGCCTGTTTATATGTTTTCTTATCAATTCTTATCTATTGCTTCACGAATCCTATATTGTCGGCTTCTGTTACCGTAACTTTTTCATGTCAAATCTTTTGTCTTGCAGTTATCATGCTCAAAGGCACTTTTACATGTGATCTTTTGGTATAATTTTCTGCAGGTGTGGCTACTGCTTTTGCTGCAAGAGATGTACTTGGTAATGTTCTTAGTGGATTGTCTATGCAGTTCACGAAGCCCTTTTCACTTGGAGATACAATAAAAGTATGCCTCATATATCATCTATTGCAGATTGCAAATTTCCTCCATCAATCTTCTTGTAAACTTCCTTTTTATTTATGTATTTATTTATTTGTAAAATATTATTGGCTTTTTGGGAAAAATAGAGCATTGATCTTAAACTCCTTGTGGAGTCTTATGCTAGGAATATTGTGCAAGTTTTTGTAACCTTCGCAAATGATAATCCATTGAGAAGCCCTTTTTCCAATGCATCTAACTCCCAAATGGAGGGAGTTGCTAGCATTGGGGGTCCTTGGACCATCCAACTTTTGTTTCCCATCCTACCCACCCTATTCATTAATGGAAAAAGGGTGTACTAACATTTAGGCACATACAAAGACTCAAAGAAGGAGGAGATGGTGGAATTTTTTTGTGTAATAAATGAGATGGTGAAAAATTAGTAGTTCAAGTTTATTACAATTGATTATAAGTGATTATTAACAAATATGGTTCTATGAAACCGTATCTCAAAATATCTAAAGTTTACATGGAAGATATTAAAAAGGAAAAGCAGATAATTAGGCTATGTATTAACTTCTTTAGCAGCATTTGCATGTCTTCCCCCTCCCTTAACTCAAAAGGACAAAAACAAAGCCCTATAGAAAAGGAAAAGCAGATGATTAGACTATGTATTAACTTCAATAGCATCATGTTGCATGTTTATAGGGCTTTTTTTCCTTTTGTGTTGGGGGAGGGGGAGACATGCAGCATGCTGCTAGAGAAGTTAATCCATAGCCTAATCATCTGCCTTTCCTTTTCTATATTTTCCATGTAAACTTTGGATATTACAGTTTCCCAGGACCTTATTTGTTACAAATACAGTCACTTATAGTTAATTGTTATAAACTTGAGCTACTAATTGCCACTATTTCCTCCTTCAAGTCTTTGCATGTGCCTAAATGTTAGTACACCCTTTTTCCATTAATGAATGAGGTGGGTTGGATGGTCCAAGGACCCCCAATGCTAGCAACTCCCTCCATTCAGGAGTTAGGCACAATGGGAAAAGGGCCCCAAACATGCAAAATGGGAACAGCATGGGGGACAATTTTTGTGTCAAAATCCCAATGGAAGAAATTGCTAGAATTAATGTAATTGAGTTTAAATCCATACT
Organism: Laguncularia racemosa; assembly: GCA_037954665.1. NCBI lineage: Eukaryota > Viridiplantae > Streptophyta > Magnoliopsida > Myrtales > Combretaceae > Laguncularia > Laguncularia racemosa. The sequence goes on from JBBMOL010000016.1 coordinate 7,052,403, forward strand.
GAACAAGAATATCATGAGATAAGTGAGAAAATGCCCTCTCCTCTCTCTAACCCCTACCCCAACCCACACCCCTAGAGGACCACTTCCTTTAGGTGACCCAAATATTTTCTCTAATACCCCATACACCCCCTAACCTGCCTGTAACCCACCACAACAACACTCCCTAAAATGGTAACTGTCGATTCTAATTTTTGAATTTTCCCATTCCTAATCCGATCTAGACTAGATCTATACTCATTTAATATAGATCCTCGACTTGAGTTAGGAACTTCGTTTAATTTTGGAGTCGCCACCCAACTGTTGTTGGGAAATATTAAATTAAGACTAAAGGAGCGGATTAGTCTTAATTTGAACCACTAGTCGTCGTGATTTCCTTTTCTCGTTTTTAGTGAAAAGAGGAAAAGGAAAACCAGAGTTTTTAAGTTCGGAGGCTAACCTATTAAAACCTTACGGTTACCACCTAATCTCTTAAAATTATCTCTATCTAGAAATGTCTTTTATTTTGTTTCTGTTGCTTTGTGTTTTTGAATGAGTTATTTGAAAAAAATGATTTTTTTATTTCATTTTATGGGTTGACCCAAATGGGTGCCTACGTACCTGCTATTCATGATCAAACAAGCCGTAGTTCGCTTTTCCTGAAAATATTTAGTGGGTTTGTGGATTTTAATTTTTTTGAAATCTCTTTTGATTTATGTTTTTACCATTTTTGGGATTTTTCTAAAAAAATCTAAACCTAGCTTAATAATTTGATTTTTTTTTTTAAATAATTTTGGGGAAAACATCAATTTTGGATTTATTTGAGGAAAATGATTTTTCTAAGTGCTAAAACTCATTTTTATAATTTTTTTGATTTTTTTTATTATTTTTTATGATTTTCTTTGTAATTTTTATGATTTTTATCATTTTTATCATTTTTTCGATTTTTCCTTATTCTTCTACAATTTTTATAATTTTTATGAGTTTTCATGATTTTTATAGTTTTTTATTATTTTTATTATTTTTTTATGATTTTTATTAATTTTCCATAATTTTTGTGCATTTCTGTTAAAATTTTTATCCTAAGTTATTATCCATCCTATTTTAAAATCTAAAGTTTTATTATTATTTTCCTAATATTTTTATTATTATTCTCTACATTTTTATTATTTTTTTATTTTTTTTTTATTTTTTTTTTAAATTATTAAATCCTAAAAAAAAATCTAATTTCTAACATTTTCCTATTTATGGAAATATAAATAAAACATAAATAAATAAATAACTAACAAATAAATAACAAATTAATAAATAACTAATAAAATAATAAATAAAATAAAATAAAATAAAATAAATAAACAAAATTCGAAAAAATCTGGAAAATCCGATTTACCTGGATCCGGGTCGGTACGTGGGTCGGGTCGAATCTTGTCGAAGCGGGTCGGGTCGGATCGGTCGGACACAGCGACAGGGAGTGCTCGTTGACGGCATTCCAGCGGCCTTTTGCAGCGGGTGAGGTGTCGAATCCTAGGTTATCGAGGGTGAGGAATCCAAGGGTGGCGGTGGTTTGCTCCAGAAACGCCTCTTGGTGGTTGCTTAGCTCCTGATCGGCAGTCGCGACTTCGATTTCCTCCGGTGTACTTTGATTCTCTCTTTTTTCTCACTTTCTCTCGCTTTTGATATCTGATTTGGCTTCCTCACTTCATCATCTATTTATAGGCATTTGAAATCGAGCTGGATAAGCTCGAATTTCCACCGATCGAGGCAAATCGGATCGACGGTTAAATGAACCAACTCCGATTCGTGTAAATCCTTTGATTTGTTGAGATTTGATTCCAATTGGATGATATTTATCTCAATTCTGTTGAAGATCTGTTGGATTTGTGCAAAAAATCGAATCGAAACGGCCGAAATTCGAATTTTTCCCCTCGCCGGCGATCTCGGACCGAGGTTGAAGACGATCACGCCCCCGGCGCGTGCGTTCCCTCCATCCAATCAGATGCTGCCACGTGTCCTGGGTAAATGAAAAAATCGCAAAACGCGGAAACTGCTTCCCTCGCGTTTCGAACCAGCGACCTCGCACCCGTACGCACCCACTTAGCCACGGCTCGGACCAACTGAGCTAGCCCATTTTCCTGATTTTGTTTATTTCGCAAATTGCATATATGCAATGCGATTTTTTTTTATTTTTTTGTATTTTTTGAAATTTCAAAAATTTGTAAAAATTATTTATTCCTTATTATTGCCATTTTTAAAATCATCTTTCAAAATTGATGTGTTTTCCTATTTATTTTTATTTTTTGAATATTTTTATTATTTTTGCTAAATTAGAGAAAAATTGGAAAAATTTGAAAATTGATTATTATTAATTATTATTTATTCCTAGGGCAAAAATGAGGTGTTTACAGTGACCTCTAGAAACCCGAAAACCGCACCCATTTGCACGCCCTCAGAGGTGGATTGCACAGGTTGTCTTAAAGAGGAAAAAGCGAAAGTTACTTTTTCTCCTCCAAAAAGCAACCAGAAAAGCAAAGACAAAAATGGAAATGTGGAGCCTTGTGCCAAGTCAACCCAACCCACACTGCAACAAGCTTGTTCCCCCTTGTCAGCACATCCAACAAATGACAATTCACTGCCACCTTCTGCCAGGTCTGCTACCCAAACTACCTTGGGCGTTGCTACAAGTACCCAAGGAAACCAAGCGACTAGAAACCACCACTCACCGACTGCTGACCACACGAACACCGCCACCAATACAAAGTCCTACGCAGCTGCTTGTGTGTCAGAGCTACCCAAGCCAACTGCTCCTGGCCCCACCGTGGGCACCAGTGATTTCCCGCTCCGATTTATACCTCTGGCGAGCAGGGGCTCCATCACTCGGGTGACTATGCCGCTTGCAGTAGAGAACCACGGCACCAACTATTGGGAGACCAACCTTGTAGGATACTTCCTAGGCCGGAAGATATCATACCAGCTAGTTAAAACCATAGCTTTCCAACTGTGGAAGGATTATAGACTTTTAGAGGTCCTAGGCAACAAGGAAGGCGTGTTTTACTTTATGTTCAACCCAGGGGTAGACCTTATGCCCATTTTAGATAAGCATTGACACTTTGTTCAGAGGTTTCTTATGTTACATAAATGGAGTAGGGGATTACCACTTGACAAACCCCAGCCCACCAAAGTGCCGGTCTGGGCACAGCTCACTGCCATCCCTTGTGAATTCCTAAGCGTAGATGGGATCAGTTACATTGCGAATGGCATAGGAATACCCCTCAAAGCCGATACCCTTACCATGTCACGGCAAAGAGCTAACCACACTAGAGTGCTGGTGGAGATTGATGCGTGGGAGGAACTTGTAACCAATGTGGAGGTGGAAAGATCTGATGGTAGGACTGCTTTGGTAAACGTTGAATATCAATGGTTGCCCCCTAGGTGTGGCGAGTGTAATGTATTTGGCCACAAGTGTGGTGGCCAAGTCCCTCCAATGAAGCCACGGGCTACATCTAATCAGCATGTAGCCAATGAAGAGCACTGGCAACAGAGCTGCCGATCAGGAAAGGGAACAGGGAAAGGGAAGGTAAGTGCTGAGGGGACAGGAGCGGGTCCTCAACCAATCACCCCAAGTAGCGGTGGGCGAGGGGAAAATAAGAAGGGAGGAAAGGATGTAGGTACCTCCAAGGTGGATATATGCACAACACTACAGGAGACGGGGAAATCTAGATTGGACCCCTTTTTTGAGTCAGCCAAGGAGGATGCAATTGAGCCAAATGTGGCCATGCAAACAGGGACGGAAAGTATGGCAATACTAGATACCCCACCTGATGGTAGGGACACAGCAAATGTACTACCTTCCACAACCACGGCAAAAAGAGCACACCCAGAAGCGGACTGAAAGGGACTTAGGGCATGCGATGGAGGGGTGAGGTAGAAGGTAAAGGACCTGGAAGATATTGAGAACACCCCTCTGGCCAAATTGATACCTTAGTTACTTCGAGCACCTAACAGTTCTGCCAAGAACAGCAAAGGATCTTCCTCCTCTAGCCGGCGAACAAAGAAGCTGTGCAAGAGGCGAAGAACATTTACCTAACACTAATGGACCTCAATCCCCATGTATATAGCAGCTTGGAATACACGGGGATTAAATGACCACATAAAGGTTGCGGAAGTCCGAAATACTTGTGAGGCCCAAGGAATAAGTCTTATTGGTTTACTTGAAACTAGGGTCAACCCTTCAAATGAGAACACCATTAAGAATATGATGGGGCATAAGTGGCAGGTGTGGATCAATACAGCTGCAAGGAAACGTATGTGGATTGCATGGAAGCTAAGGGATTGGAACGTCAGGGTGGAGCATGAACATGCACAATATGTGCACTGTACAGCCACCAATCTACATCACAATATAGCTCTAACTATAATATTTATTTATGGGTCAAATTGTGATCGAGATAGACGATCGTTATGGCTAGACCTTGGGGAGTTAGCACCTTCAATGCGATCGTGCCCTTAGGCAGTACTAGGTGATTTTAACACCACGAGATACATCTCCGAAAAACAGGGGGTAAGCATGCAGCTCACTGAAGCTATGGTTGACTTCCAAAATTGCATTGCACAAGTGGAATTGGAAAACTTGAGGCAATCGGAAGATCTTTTCACTTGGTCCAATAAACAAGTGACAAACCCCATACTAAGGAAACTTGATAGGATTATGGTTAACTACTTATGGCTTAGTTCCCTTCATAGAACACAAGCCAAATTCATACCGCCTATGCTATCAGACCACTCCTTGGCAGTTATACACTTTGATCATGGACGTGGGGCTAGAAAGACGCCGTTTAAGTTTTTCAACTTTTGGGTAGACTATAGGGACTTCAAGGAGATTGTGAGTCGTGGGTGGAAGGAAGACGTGAAGCGTTCCAAGATGTTTCAGGTGGTAAAGAAGCTAAAACAACTCAAGATGGCATTTAAAGCACTAAATAGAGCAGAATATTCGGACTTATCCAACCGAGTGAAGACTGCAAAGGATCACCTAGCCCAAGTCCGAGAGAGGATGCTTACCACAGGTACCTCCATTAGTATGGAGGAAGAAAGGGCTGCGTTTAGAACATACTATCTCCTCAGAGGTGCTGAGGAGAGCTTCTATAAGCAAAAATCAAGAGCCATGTGGCTGAAGCTGGGGGATAAAAACACCTCCTACTTTCACAGAGCGATGAAAAATCTGCATAATAGGAATGTCGTATACCGGCTGACAAGGGAGGACGGCAATTGGAGAGGAAGAGGTGCGGGACCTAATAGTTCGCCATTTCCAGCAGTTGTATGGCACGCCTTCCACAACTGGTTGTTTAGAGGACATCGGAGATAGGGTGATACGAACTCTAAGTGAATAGCAAAGTAATGAGCTTGAGGCCCCATTCACAAATGAGGAGATAAAATGGGGTTTTACATCTCAAGCTAATGAGAAAGCACCAGGACTAGATGGGTACACGGCCAGATTCTTTAAAGAGGCTTGGGGAATAATTGGTGATGACTTGATAACTGCAACAAGAGAATTCCTTGTGTTAGGTCACCTCCTCAAGCAAATCAATGCAACAATCATCTCCCTAGTCCCAAAGGTAGCTAATCCTACCAAGATGGGGGATTTTTGCCCCATTGCCTGCTGTAACGTAATCTACAAGGCAATATCCAAGGTCCTCGCTGCACGCATAAAAAAGGTCTTGCCATCTTTGGTTGGAAGGGAACAATCTGCCTTCATCCCGGGAAGAAGGATAACAGACAATATCTTTATTGTGCAGGAGTTGATGGCGGGATACCACTCACAATCGGGACCCCCACGATGCACACTAAAGGTGGACCTACAAAGAGTCTATAATACTTTACATTAGGATTTCCTACTAGTAGTCCTAAAAGTAATGAAGTTCCCACACCACATGTGTACCCTTATTGAGCAGTGTGTCGCCACCCTTATGTTTTCTACCAATATAAATGGTGAATTGTCGGGCTTTTTTGCGAGCAAGCGAGGCTTGAGGCAAGGGGACCCAATCTCCCCTAGTTCACCCTTCACTGGCGATGCAAAACTAAGAGAATAACCTATCTTTGTTTTGCTGACGATTTGCTTATCTTCACATATGGGAATGTAGAGTCCACACGATTGGTCATGCAAACCTTGCAACACTTCCATACCATCTCGGGTCTATAGGCTAATCATGCCAAAAGCAGCATATTCTTCTCAAATGTCACATCGAGTACTAGAGACGATATCCTCTCTGCCACTCGGTTTTGCGAAAAGGAGCTGCCAATGCGCTACCTGGGGGTCCCATTCATATCTTCAAAGCTCAGAAAAGTGGATTGTGAGGCACTCTTAGAAAGGATCATAGCACGCATCACTACTTGGACTACTAAATACTTGTCTTACGCGGGTAGGCTCCAACTAGTAAAGTCGGTCCTATTCTCCATACAGGTTTACTGGTCCTTAGTGTTCATCCTCCTAAAGTCCGTCATAGCGAGGATCGACCAACTAATTCGGAACTTCTTATGGAGTGGTCAACCCAACACATATACCAAAGCCAAAGTGCGTTGGGAGAAGGTGTGCCAACCTATGCGGTGTAGTGGGCTGGGAATCCCGAACCTACTTCAGTGGAATAAGGCTGTCCAACTTAAGCACATTTGGCACCTATGCAAGGAAGGACCAAAGAGCATATGGCCTGAATGGGTACATTCCACCCTTCTCAAGGGGAGAAGTTTTTGGTCTGTTAAGGCACCTGCTCGATGCTCATGGTCTTGGAGGAAGCTGCTGAAATTGAGGACTAAGGTTCGATATTGTTTTCAATGGGAACCTAAAAATGGGCTAGAAATATCACTTTGGGCAAACTACTGGCTCTCGATAGAGCCTTTGGACACGCTATTCAGTGCCAGAGAGAGGGGCAATTCAGGTTTTCCTCCAACAACGAGACTATGTTCCCTAATGCATGATAATGAATGGCAAATACCAGCAACTCTATTTTGGAACAACATTCATATACCAGTCGTTCTGCGCCCGAATGCTTCACGCTCAGACCACTTCTATTGGAAGCACTCAAGTTCAGGAGAATATACCATCAGAAGTGGCTATGAGTTCCTCTGCCCCCTAGACACTGCAATGTAATGGTGCAAAGTAGTGTGGAACAGCAAATTCTTACCGAGGCACTCATTTATACTTTAGCTAGCCTGGCAAGGTAAACTAGCAACCCTGGATAGAATGATCTCATGGGGGATCTCAGTGCCTGCTACATGCTTTCTCTGTAACCAAGGTAGACAGAGCCATGAACACCTTTTCTTTACCCGTGGCTATACATCGACTTTATGGGGTCTGGTTTGTGACTGTTTCCAATGCCCTTCCTCATTTAGTACATGGCAAGGAACCATGAGTGTTTTGGTGGCGATAGCGGATTCCTCCATCCCAGCGGCTAAAACATGGAGAGCAGCCCTTGCAGCGTCAGTATACTGTATATGGCGTATACACAACAATGTACGCCTAGGAGGAAACCTATCTGCTATAAGCTCTATTGTAAACCAAATTGGAACGTATGCTACATTAATGTAAGATAGAGTCTGTACTACCTAGAAGCATTCTGTTGCTATATTTGTACCTTGGTTGTCTTGTATCTTGCCATTTGGCGATGTAAACTATTCTCTTTGGATTAATAAAATTTACTTGATCTAAAAAAAAAAAGAAAGAAATTGCTAAAATTGGTGGCCCAACTATCTTCCAAGAGGGGTTTGATTTCCTCACAATAAAAATAAACGAAAACCTGAGTTCTTTGCACATTTTTTTCCCGTGAAAAATAATAATCATGTTTAGCCATGCTATATTAGCTATGCAAATTAGCGAGTGATGCAAATTCGTGCTCTCTATATTCTAATTCTTTTTTCTTTCTCATTTTGCCATCAAAATGCCAAGTTAGTCCAACGTCTCCTTATGATTTTTGAATGATTCTTCTTATTCCAGGCAGGATCTATTGAAGGTCAGGTTGTGGAAATGGGGCTAACAACCACATCACTGCTTAATGCTGAAAAGTTTCCTGTTATTGTTCCAAACTCACTGTTTTCTAGCCAGGTTAGAAATTCTTCTTGATGATTTTCTAGCACTACTTAATATCAAGTTTCAACTTGAACTAAGTAATAAGTACTTGTACTAAAATCTTATGGAGCCTTGTGATATTAAGCTTTTAATTTATACCACATATCTCAGCCTTAACCAGGGAAAAGTTGCTGAAGCACATGGCTCTGATGGTGGAGCATAGGGGTGAGCAAAAAGCCGACCAAATCAAACTGAAAATATAGTTTGTCTTTTTATTTGGTTTGGGAATTTCCCAAACCAAAAATTTATGTTAGTTTGAAGAGGTAAATCAAACCAAATAAAATAATTGTAGTGGGCTGTGTTTTAAAAGAAAAATAATATTTTACCTGTGGTTCAAAAAATTCTTGTATTATGACATTATACTTAAAAAGAATTTTGGTTTTTGCTAGTAAAGTGTTTGTATATTTGACTTTCATGACCATAGGTTGATGGTCTTATGCATAGTCAAACTCAAGATTTACACTATATTCTAACTTTATAAGTAAAATTAATTATTTCGGGAAAAAAGAAGAAGAAGAAGAGTAAAATTAATTAAGACGCATTTGGAGTTGCTTGGTTGCATAAATAGTAGCTTCATCAACTTCTTTAATGATGCTAATGCATTGTTACACAAATTTAGTATTAAGTCCTAAACAGAATCGTGCAGTTTGGTTAAAATGATAGGAAAACAAACCGCATCTTATGATTTGGTTTGATTCAAAGGTAAAACCAAAGCGAATTGCACCCACCCCTATTGGAGTGTGTGTGCATTTCTAGTTGATGGGTACTTGTTGGGGCATTCATTTCATGTACATCAATTACTTGGTATATTGGTGTCTTATGAATGATTTCAAGCCTTTTCTATCTCAATGTCAAATATGCTTTCCATAACATTTTACATCTGCAATTAATGAAAAACGATAACTCTAGCTGCCAAGTTACATGCGAGGGAAGAGAAAACTCTTCTACCTTAATAAGGGCTCTCTGCTGAACAGCACTCTCCAGATTCCTTCTAATGAAGCTCATGCACTTAAACATTTGTATTTATTTACATAAACTTTTTGTGTTACATTTTTTTTCCCGATCTATGATTAATAGATGAGTTCTCATCAATGTAAACATCAATTGTATTGCATTTATTATAGGTGATTGTGAACAAGTCACGTGCAGGATGGCGTGCTATGGTCAGTAAGATCCCCTTGCATGGTGATGACTTAAACAAAATTCCCCAAATATCGAATGATATAAAGAACATGCTAAAATCACATCCAAAAGTTTTCCTGGGGAAGGAAGTCCCCTACTGCTTCCTATCACGGGTAGAAAGTTCATTTGCAGAACTAACTATTGGATGCAATCTCAATCATATGGTAAGCATCCTGCTGCTGAGATTTTCTCTGATGCAATGCTAGTAAAATTCAGAAAGCCATCCTTATGTCCTGTGATAGACCTAACACTTTGATTAATTCTATCTTGATGAATATATCCGATTCCTTATTCCATGATCCATAGAGAGACAGATATTTAATAAGCTTAAAATGCTTAGGTACTACATTTTTGTTCCATTATTCTGTTATCATTACCTTATCCTGATAAGCTTTCCACTTCCCTAACGTAAAACTATATTTGATTTCAGAGCAAAGATGAGCTGTACACCACCCAGCAAGATATTCTTCTACAGTCCATCCAGATAATCAAGGGACATGGTGCTAAATTAGGCAGCACAATGCTAGATATAAACAATCAATAACACTAGAACAAAAGAATTGGAATCGGGTTAGATCTGCTTTTCTCTTTCATGTTTAATTAATGTTGTGGAACATTAAAAATAAAACCTTAGAAAGCATTAAGATAGTACAATTTCATTGCATTATAATCAATATAGTTTCAGTTTTGTCTATGAAATATTACTAAGTGGTTTTTGAATTTTCATTACTTGATAGTTTTGCAGTTCCTATCAATGTGCCTATTAAACTTTGTAGTTCAAAATTCAATGTGAAAAGGCGAAGAAAGTTTGCAAAGGAGAAATGATTGATATTAGGCTTTGGTTTCTATTTCCAGTATCCAATTCTTAAGATGCAATCTCTGCAATCCAAGTGCATGGAATTAGATTGCCAAGTCATTATTTAGCAAATCTCAATGAATGAAAACATAATCCTTTCTTCTTCTTAGGTGAATTTTCAATTCCTTGGAATGATGATGATGTAAACATAATCCTTGATGGTAGTGGTGGTGTTGACATGCTTGTGGTGTTGGTGATGGTGTTTGTGATGAGGTGATGGAGGTGGTGCATTGGTGGGCAATGGTAGCAGCGGTGCTGGTGCGGGTGATGTGGAGATTCCAAGTATAGGTTTTAGAAGGAAAATGAGATTTCAAGAAGAGTCTATCCTTGATGGGGTTTTTTTTTTTCCCATTATGGCAATCCAACAAAAGGGATCTTATTCCTTTGGAATATTGGATTTATTCTAACCAACATCAGTGTATTATTTTATGAAGTTCATCATATTTCATGAGAAAAGTGCAAATGGAGACTAAGCCAGGAAACCTAACATATGGAGTAACATTAGAAAAGGAAGTTGGTAGCAAGAGAAATTATTATGTGTTCTAAGGATGCTTGGTGATAAGGAAACGACAATATGAAATGAAAAAACATTATAACCTAATATATTGACCAAATTTCAAACCTTATCATTAGCCAGAAATATTGTTTCCCGAAATCTTTCTTAGCTCTTTTAGCTAACTTACTGCTTGATTAGCTAATTTTGAAGTGAGGATAGATTTGTGGATGTTACACTAGCCATTCATTATAAAAACCCGGTGACCTGAGATGTTTCCATAGGAAGATTAGTCTAAAAATTACCTAAGCTATTGATTTTAAAGACATGTTGAGCAGATGTTTTCATATGAAGAGTTCTTTAGATTGCAGAGGCCTAATTGCCCATGATATGGAAGAAGTCTGCAACTCTTGCATTTACAGGAGACTTGAGAGCAGTAAAAACTGAAAAGAGAAGCTCTGAAGAAGGTCGAGAATTAGAAAGCTGCTAAATTGACCGTGTTAAAGAAAATTGAAACACCTGTCTTTTTTGTTAATGTTCAGGTGTAGCTTGTTTAAACTTTTATAATTCATTTTAAACGCTATGCTTGCTTCAATAATATGACAGACAATAGATATACCCTGCTGACATATCTGTTTATCCAGATATGTTGTGGTTGGCCGGGAGTAAGATCCATGCTGGTTGGCTTTGTGTATATCTGGGGTCAAGTAGTCGGGTTTGAACTGAATTCATTTATATAACAGCCTCCAGACTCTTTCCAGTTCAAGTAGCGTCTGAAGCAGTGGCGAGAGTGGTCTTTAAAAACTAGCTCAAACGCATGAAAAGGGCCCTCTTCTGTGATTGGTAATTCCCTTGTGACAGTATCTTCTTGCATTCTAGAGCCTTAAATTTTACAATTTGGACTACTGGAACAGCTATTAAATTGATTTTTTTCTAGCTGTGATGATTGTTGTAAATAAGAAAAATCTGTTGAATGTGCTTCTGGTAGTAGCTTGAAAAAAAAAAAAAGAGGACTTATTTATGCTTACATCTTCCAGTCACCGGATAATGGAATCGACAGGAAGATCCGTATTCTATATATCAACAGTATTTTGTGTCAAAAAATCAATAGATGGGATACCTATATATTTATTGGATAACAAACAACTCGAATTTCATTGTCAAATCAGATGGTCGATGCAACATTTAAAATAGTTGTGTTTTGGTGCACTCATTAGTCATCACGCCGGGGCACCTATAGACCACTTTTGCTGAGCATAAACGCCTAAGCACATCCTCAATTTTATCAATGGATTCCTTAAGGCATGTTTGAAGAAATTTGAAAATAACTTTTTTACGCTTCTCAGATTCTGTCAACGTCCAATAATGTTTTCCCTTTTCGAATTCCTAGTTAATAATTATGATGTTTTACAGTTAAGGTAGAAGCCTTAGAATTGCTACAGATATGAAGCTGTACAAAGTGGCACAACCAAATTGGTTCTCCAATGCTCACACATCCCATTACTCTCAACCAGTAACAATTCTGTAAATCATGGCAATGAAAGATGCATGAAGAGAGAGTGAGTTTCAAGCCTCAAGGCAAGTCAAATTGTCAACTAATGCCATGAATACTACATGCTTCGCATCGGCATCATAATTCACCTTTATACATCTTATACCTCTTATCGGAGATAGTTCTCTAAATCATGGCAATGCTCCTAAGGCAGGAAGCTAAATTGCCACCTAAAATTCTTTCTGGGCTATCGCCGCCTTATCAGGCTACTCTTAGGAAAATACCGGTTGACATAAAGCTAACATTAATTAATCGCACATTCCTATGATTACAAGAGAGAGGTTTCGCACAATACCAGTTTTAACATTGATAACTTTACAATGCTCACATATGCTTTTGCACATTTGCTTATAACATACAAGACAATACATAATGATGGGTAGAGAAACCATAAAAATCTAAATCTAACACGTATAAAATAAGAACCATATAACAACTATATTCCCATCAGTATGCTCGCTGCTCCACATGCTGTCCTACAACCAGATCTGCAACTGCACCATTACTCCTTAGATTGCAAAGCAAAGCATCGCGACCTGTCAAGACAATCTGGAAAAAGCTGTCCACTCCCTTCGAGAGAAGATCCAATCCTAGTGAAAGTTTTTCTGTGCTTTTCCTGAGCTGTATGGTAGAATCTCGAAATGCTTGTTCATCAGCTGGATCCATGCCATCATGAATGAGTGGATATAACTTTTTGATGCTTGAATCAACAGATTTTAGTTCCTTCATGGCAGCAGCTCCATTACAAGAAGTAAGATTTCTAATACCTCCATGTACATTTGTTAGCAAATTAGTAAAAACTTGGCCCCATGAGAAACTGTCGGGAATATTCAAATTCAAATCCAACAGCTTCTTTGGAGAGCCAGAGAAAGCAGCAGTAAATATACTACAAACAAATACTGTCTGAACCTTAACTCCATACATGGCCCGCATCAATACCTTCCCCTTGGCTGACTTCTTCACCTTAGGCAAGTCTAATGATTCCATCAAGCCATCTAAAATTTTTGAACAATTATCAAGCCGGGGGTTCTTTGAAGTCAAATGCCGTCTCCAACCGTCAATGGATGAACGTGCACGGACAAACTGCTGTGGAGAGGAGGATTCCAGGTTATGTAAAACACACTGAAGCAAGAGATGGCCTTGGTTCAAACGTGATATTTCAGAGCTGAAGGCATTGCAAAGATCAAGCAACTTCACGCTGATATCCAGATAAACATCTATCCACTTCTCATCCCAGTCACATACAGGCAACTCAAGGGCAGTGATTAGATTTTTAATGTCCTCGTGAGTCTCACAAAGTGACTCCATTGCCAGTATCATCCATGGCAAGCTAAGCACATCACCCACATCTTTCGGCTTGAGTTTTATAAGCCTCTGTCCCAATTTTTCCTCAAAAGCATTTAGCAGTGAAAGAAGTTCTGAAGATAAATGAGAACTCTTTGGGAATTTCATCCGAAAAGGATTCCCAAATGGGAAAGAGGGTCTGTGTGGCTCTTGTGGACGACTCATTTGATCTATTTACTGCAAAAAAAAGCCAAACCTAACATCTTCAGAATCATGGCCTGGCAGCACTGAGGCGCCCACTTACTCCACATGTAAAAACGAGTAAAAAGAAAGAGATAGCAAAACTAGTTTTTATAAATTTGTACAGCAGCATGGCAAAGGGCATGTAATTTTCAGTAAGCTGGCAAGCAATTTCCATGCAAGCAAAGCCAAAAAAAAAAAGCCAACCAACATCAAGCCCCTGGAATAATAACAGGGTACTAAGAAAAATCCTTCTACATCAGGGCACTGTTTCTCCTTTCGTTGAAGTTTTACAGAAATTTAACGGAAAAGGAAAAAAGAAGATTTAATCCATGGTTAACCATAAAATTAAGCAGATAATCTCTTATTTAATCATTCATTAATTTTGTGAAAATTAACACCAGCCTTAATGAGACCAGCTACCAGACACATGAACCATATGCAACCATGACCACCATACCAGACTCTGTAGGTGGCATGAAAAGTGGCCTTGGTGGGACTGAAACCAAGCATCTCATGCAATTTGTCCTGCTGGTGCTCGAGCCTCAACCACCAAGCCAAATCCATGGGGCTGTAAATCATATTTGTTAATAGGGGAGAACTAAAAATTATTATTTCCCTTTCATGATCGTAAACAGCGTAACCAGTGATCTGATGCATACATAACCCAATAAGGTAGAAAAATTCCCCAGATAAAAGCAATAAAACTTACTTTGTACTGCAATTCTAGGCCCATTTTTCAAAAAGAGTTATCAAATTATACATGAAAAAAACATTGATCACAGATCCAAAGAATCGCAATCCAAACAGGCGCAATAAGGACAGAAAAATCAAAAGTTCATTCCTATTATTAGCAAGTTCTGGAAAAAACCAGATTACTTATCAAATCCCACAAGTTAATCTCATCGATTCCTTAGATCTACCTACAGATGCTCCGATAAGCCAAAATAAACAAAATTAAGAACCCGATCATGGTACACCTAAAGGTAACAAGCAAAAAAACCCCTAAATTTCTCCGTTAAGTAACATCAGTAACTTTTACACAGAAATATAAGTATATAACATCACAGAAGTGAAATCAATCACACGAACTCAACTATTAGACCAAAAGAACCAAAATCTATCACAATTACAAGCAAGATACTAGAAAAAAAGGACGATAAGACAAAATTCAAAAGTCAAACTCACCAATCCGCTAGATCTACAGCCAGACGCACCCGATAAGCCAAAAACCAACAAGTTACAGCAGAATTAAACAAAAATCCCTAATTTTAAGTAATTTAATCTAAAAAACCCTAACTTTTATTACTGTTACCTAAAATGAAAAAACACTTATCATTTCCCTCAGGAAACCCTAATAAATCAAATGAACTCGTAAACAAATAACAAGTACGAAGAGAGAGAGAAAGATTCAAATCATCACCTAAGAAATTAGAGAGAAATCAGAAATAGGTAGTTTCGACGAAAATGAAGAAGGCGTACTTGGTTGAACGCTGAAAATGAAGAACGTGTAGATTAGGTTTCTCCTTTAGTATTGTTGTACTCATTTTCTGTGGTGACGGGAACACCGGATTTGACTTGTCAAATGGCGACACGTGGGTGATTGTTATTGGATAATGAGACAACGTTAGAATGGTAGTTGTGTTCGTGTTTGGGCTTGTGTGATTAAGCTTATTCTTATTATCCCCAGCTTAATAGTTACTTACCGTGTAAATATGATTTTGCATTTACTTAATGCTGTTGTTTGATGGTGGGAGATTAAAGTAATTCCTTGCTTGCTTTGGTAATTTCCCCCAGTTACGGTTTTGCTGATCAAAATTCAAATCGAATCAAATGGAATAGTTTAAGCTTAAATGCAGTAAATTTTGTTTACTTAAGGTTAAGCTTCAAATCTTTATTAATTTATACTCAATTATTCATCCTTAAATTGAGTAACTTTTAATCTCAATTATAATTACTTTTAAGTCATTAAATATTTACTAATAACTTTTAGTGAGAAAAGATGATAGGAGGTAAAAGTTACAACTAATGATCGGTAATGATAGTTGATCATCACGGAAAGTATTAATAAAAAACATGAAAAATTGTTTCTATAGTTATATACAAAGAAAATCATTTTCCTCGTTTTCTATTAACATTTTTTATGGTTTCTAATTATCAATAATAGTAGTTCATTATGGTAATCACTTTTTACTATCACTTACCATTAAAAATCCAGAAATTATTATAATAATATCGGATAATTTTGAAATTTTTCTTGTAACAAATATGAAAAAGGATAGCAATTTTTCTTTTTAAGTATAATAAATATATATCACATTTATATTAAAACTTAAACTCAATAAAATTGGAAGTGAACCTAAATTCGAGTAAACTCACGAATTTACCAAACCAAAACTCAGCAATATTCCAATAACTTTGAGTTTTACTCGGTTATAATTGAATCCAACTAAATAAATCATATGCTCAAGAAATCTCGAAGTGCAAGAATGGTTCTCAAAGTTGCAATCTTTAAGGTTTGATTTCTACTCTTCTAGTAACATCTTTTCCATTTTTCTCTACGGTTCAAAAGTCATAACCTTGCTGGCACCCAACATTGAATTTCAGACCCAATAGTAAGAAGACCTCTAAGGCTAATTTAGATATATATATATATCGACAAATGATATCTAAAATTAAAGTTAAATCGTGATAATTCTTATATTTTTATTTTTAATACTTTGTATATCCATATTTTAATATTTATTGTCACTGTTAGTTAGAGTTAGAGTACATGTGTCGCATTCTAATTGATCTTTAAGTATTTTGGGAAACAAAGAATGACCTTTAAGTTAATTAAATCATATTGGAAAATCAGCTTTTAATTTACTTATTTATTTTTTAGATTTTACTTATTTACTGTTGTGTCTAGAGAATTAAAGTAGTATATGTTTAAATGACCTTTAAGTTAATTAAATCATATGTTTAAATGGTGCTGCCAAAATGTATATCAAGGACAAAGTTTTATTGTTCCTTCCATGTTCCTATAAATTACATCATATCATATAAAAGTTAAAATAAATGATAAAACGTGATTAGTAGGTAGAGGTGAATGTCCAGTTCTGTCCAGCCCAGTAAAAGGATAAAAGCAAAGGTTGAATCCAGCAAGACATGGACCGTAGTGACATTATTGGGCCCTCCATCTCTGAGCTTGAGAAGATGATCCAGGATGTGGGCCATTAGTGTAAGCCATACACTTAGGGCATGAGTTGTACTAAGTATCCCATTTTTTCTTTATAAAGTTCAAGTGCTTAAAATTGAAGGGGTGTTTATCCAAGTATCAGTACTTACTCCTCGATCTCATTAAATTTGTCTAATAAGGTCATTAATATTTTAAAAAGAAATGATAATATGTGACCCGCAACATATTAAAAAAAAAAATAGATAAGGAATTCTGTATAAGTAACCTTGATAAAGTGGAGAGTTATTTAGAAAGGAAGTTGCTTAGGATGCTGATGTAGAAATCTAACAATCTCCTTTTAGCTACTTATTGATAAACATGAACTTAGGATTGACCTTAAAATTAAGATGAAATTTCAAAACTTTAATAATTATTAAGTATCATTGAAATAATCTTAAAAAGTCACGATAACTAATAGTTTTTAGTGATAAGTGATAATAGGAAGAGTAATAGCTGATGGCTATAGTAATAGTTAATCATTATAGACAATGCCAACCACTTGTTGCTAAAAGGTTACTAACCAGCACTACTTGTTGAGATTACTATAGAGAAAAACGTTTTCTATAAAAGTAATCAGAGTCTATAAAAGATCACACCATAAAGAAAATTAGAAAATCAATCAAGATAAAGATTGCTTGGAGAAAGCAAGGTGATGGATTTTCAAAGGATAATTCATGGAGACTAATAATTTGTTACAAAAAATTG
The DNA here is from genome assembly GCA_037954665.1 of Laguncularia racemosa. Classification (NCBI taxonomy): domain Eukaryota; kingdom Viridiplantae; phylum Streptophyta; class Magnoliopsida; order Myrtales; family Combretaceae; genus Laguncularia; species Laguncularia racemosa. Next base: position 7,070,024 of record JBBMOL010000016.1, read on the forward strand.
CAATTATATCAGCAGTCTTTATTAGAAAAATAAAATAAAAAATAAAAACTTCACCTAAAAAACCGAAGATTATATGAATCGGGTTTAGTGATTTCTATAATACCAATTCTTAAAACAAATATTATTCTTTTATTGCATCGCGACTTTTGACTTTTCTCACATGTAGGAAACAGCTGTACTTCTGAGGAACTCTTCCATCTTTAGCAATGTAATTAATTTTTTTTGGTCAGAAACACGTGACATTCACGTAAGATAATGAACTTTGCACCCCCGGGAGGACTAAGAAATAAAAAGATCCAAGATTCATACATTAATATACTTTCTACACACTTCCTGAGATAATACAGTACTAAATTTAAAAATCCTAAAATTCCAAGTTAACTCAAAATAATCCTTAATAAGCTTAAGCTTGAATCCAAAAAGTTTATTTAAACTCAATTTTTTTTAATAAAATAATATCATTATGCAAACTCAACTCGAATTCAATTAATATTTAATTTTAATTTGATCTCGATTGAGCTTGTGAAATAATTGAATCAATTAATATGAAACTTGAGCTTAACTTGATAAATTATTCTAGTAGTTTAAACTCAAACTTGACTAAACTATTGATTAATTAAACTTGAAGAAATAACGAACCAAACTCGATTAACTTGAAAGTAAATCTGACTTATTTTTATATCACTAACCAAATAAATTTTTTCTAATACTTTTAACGTTGATGGTACACTTTATTAATTAAAAAAAAAAAAAAGCACGGTCATGAGAAAGTCAAAGGTTTCTTCGTTTTTTACATTCGTTGTCATTTCCTTTAAAAAGAAAAAACAAAAAAGCCTATCTAAAGAATGGCAAATGAATCTTCCCAAGTACCCATCAATTTTATTTTTATTTATCCCAAGAAACAAGACCAAGTCAAGAAAAACCATATATTAATGCCACCCAAAAATTAAAAGGTAAAGGATTATCAATGATCTGCTCATTGGAATCTTAATAATGCCAGTTGTCCTAATGCCTTTCCCAAAGCAAGATCCATGTTCTGGCATTGACAGTGAAACCAGAACTACAAGGCGGCCATGTCTAATCTAGATTTTGGCTGGCCATCCTGCTAGTGTCCAAGGACAGCCAGGACAAACAAAGAAACACAAGTGGGGTTGTCTCTTCTATTGAATTAGCTGGTTTCTGGGTCCATTTCACACAAACATCCAATTCTAGGACTGGCAGATTCGATGTAATATTTGAGTTATTCCCCCATCAAGAAGGTTATCAGTTAAGTGGGGCAATCACGCAGTGCATCAGTATGTCTGTTTTTCATGGTTGGCATCGAAAATGACAAGAGAATGGCTCTGAATTATAAGTGACAAGGATAGTTGAGTTCGGGATAATGCGCTCCAATGCAAGACATCAAAACAGCAGATAGGTGCTATCTGAACTGAATGCACAACTGTTGAAGGGCTAGGTTTCATACATATCCTAGCTTTGTGCATGGGGGATCCAATATACGGTGCCATAGATGGTTGTCTCGATGAGTGTCAAAGATAAAATATCATCATATCATTGTTAGAGCAGGAGATCTTCAGTTAAAACTCTTGCGTGCTCATTTCACGCTAACCATTAAATATAAAACTACACTAAATCTAATAAGCTTAAACTTTTAAATTGGGCAATTGTACATCTAAAATCTGTACACAGAACTAGAACTTTATGAGAATCATTCTGTTTCCTGAAAAATAAAAAAGAGCAAGAACTGCAATCACTCCTGTTAAATATCACAATGAATTGTTACAGCTACAGCAATATGTTGCAACTAGTGGTAGGTACACTCTACCAAAAGAATAAGCAAATTACAAGTGAATTATTGATTTCTTTGAAGATCAAAATTAGTGGGGTATGGCACAACCTGGGATCTGGATGTATATGAATCTTCATGAAGCTGATCATCCAGCGGCATTGTCCTTATCTCCATCTAGTAGGCTGATGATAATCCCTACCACTATCACAGTCACTTGAACCAGAAGCCCCACCTAATCTTGCATCATCCTGACTCCCATGCCTCCGATGTTCATGGTTTGAGTTGGAAGGTTCTCTGCCAATTTGGCGGGCCTGCAGTTTTAGGAGGCCACATCGATTGAGATAAAGAATACTGGCATACTTCACTTCCAGATAGTGCACTCTATGATGATGTTTATGTAGAACTAAAAGAGCCACTTACGTCACGAAACAGCAAGTCATCAGCCTCAAGCATGTGGATAACATGACCCATTTTAGGTCTCTTTGTTGCATCAGGGTCAACACATCGAAGAGCAACCAACAGGGCACGTTTGAGTGCTTTTGCAGCTGGCATATCTGTTAGCTTTGGGTCTACCACTTCTTCAGCTCTTCGATCTCCCACCATTGTCTTCAACCAATCCACCAAATTCACCTGCAGTTTTTTAGACGTTTCCTTTTGTCATCAGAATCATGTGACAAAAAAATATTAAGAAAAAAGAAGAAGCAAATATGGCTGGATAAATGGAGCATCTGACACCAACCTCGCCTTGTGGTCTACTATAATCAACAGGATTTCTTCCAGTAATAATTTCCATAATTAGTATTCCAAAGCTATAAACATCGCTTTTCTCATTCAACATTCCAGTGCAAGCATACTCCGGTGCCACATAACTGGACAATCAGAAGAGTGGATTTATTATGCCAAGTACAATGATGTTTAAATGAAATTGCTATCAGGCATCTAGGATAAAATCGTAGCCCATGACAGCAAGAAAAACAATGAAGGATCATGTACTCACCCAAATGTCCCCATCACACGAGTTGTCACATAGCTCCTTTCTGAGCAAAGGAGCTTAGCAAGTCCAAAATCAGAAACCTTAGCATTCCACTGGTGATCAAGTAGTATGTTACTGGATTTTACATCTCGGTGTACAACTTTTGGTTCAAGACCCTCATGGAGGTACGCCAACCTGCAAAATGGCAAAGGAAAAATATATGCTAAAAATAATAAGAAGCAATTTAGAACCTTGGCAAATAACATGTATTCAAACAAATTCAGACTCATTTGACCAAAAAACAAATTCAGACTCAAGAATTTATAAGTTACCCTCTTGCAGTTCCCAAAATGATGTTCATGCGGATATTCCATGTCAGAGGGCTTTCTCCTTGAATATCCCCGTGAAGCCATTGATCCAGATTTCCATTATCGACATACTCATACACGAGCATTCTAATAAAATGCAAGAAGAGATTTTTCTTTCATTAGTCACCAAAAATAAAAATTTGTGATATGGACAAGAGAAGAGAACAATGGAAATACCTATAAGCACCCTCAACACAGTAGCCAAGCAACCTGACAAGATTTTTGTGTCTTACACGCCCAATTGCTTCGACTTCTACTTTGAATTCCTTTTCAGCTTGTCCTCTGAAAATAGACATCCCCTAAGCAACATGCATAGCTAGTACATGCTTATATAATAAAGATAAATGAAGGGAAACAGAAACAACTAAAATACTTGAAAAGAGAAGACAGAATATTTGTGAAATAGGCTACCAGTAGGTATTTGTAAATGAAGAATTATACAGCAATTTTGAACTTTTTGAGTGTTGTTGGCAATCAAAAAGACACTTCATTTCTCGTTATCAAGCAGAGAAGCCAAAGGAAACAAGAACCAAGCTAACTGCTAAATAAAAAAATTCCCTTCTCAACTCCAAATCCATGAAGCTCACAGACAATTTAAATCTCATAATATCATCGTTCACCTTTTTTTAAAAACCTGCAAGATAACTGAATTTACTTGATTCATCAGCCATATATGATCCAGGCACCAGAACCCTTACTGTTTTAATTTTAACCATCGCATATCGCACACTCACTTTTATAAACTAGTATATATTTATAAACCTACATGCATATATGGATATAATATTCGATCAAACTTCACTCTTCACTCCACCATCCATAACAACCCAAATCTTCATTTTCCACACTATTCCTCAAGTTCACTCCGCTGCTCAAGCAAAATAAAATCAAACAGATAAATTCCTCATGCTATTCAATATGCTTCCTATATTCTGGTTAATGGCAAACATGGCCCCGTTAACTATTTTCTCTGTGCTATTAACCCAAAACTTCATAAACTTAACTTCACCCCAACTACTCATTAAAAAGTCAACCAATACCCTCAAACTGCCGCTAACTTCCGTAACCATTGCCAAAGTCTATATCTCTAACATCGATACAGATTATCGGGTCATGTTGCAATTATCCCCTACATATATTTACAGAGGCTGCCACAAACCACTCTAATCCAACAACACAAAAAGCCATAAAATTTCATGCCAAATTATCATCTACATCCCATCCAGGAAAAAACTTTTCCTGTATATAAACAGTATTCCGTCCGTATAGAACCGTTACACAATAAACATTCTTTAAATACAACAGCATGTAATTAGAGCAGGCACAGACCAGCATCATATGCGAGAAACCTAGTGCTAACCCATCCATGCATGACGATAAATCAGAAACAAAAACATACACACAAACACAGCATACACTGGACACTCGATTTAATCAAAAAAAGAAAAAAAAAAACAATTTAAAAAATGTAAAACAAAAACAACATACTTGTTATTAAGGAGGTTTTTGACAGCAATAAGAGTCCCATCAACAAGAACACCCCTATAAACAATCCCATACCCACCTTCCCCAATCACATTCTCTTCGCACAACCCATTTGTTGCTTCCTCCAATTCTCTCAAAGTATACCACCTCCCCCATCCTAAATGGGAAACCTCCGGCCCCAAAGACACCGTTTCCGACAAATTCCCGGTCCCCCGGCTCTCTCCACTCGAATACTTATCCGAAGAATAAACCACTACCCTATGCTCCACTTTCTTACCCATGTCAATCTGGATCTCGGGTACCGGGGGGTCATGGATCTCGGGTACCGCTACGATCTCCTGGATATCTTTCGAGATCGGTGGTGTTGTAGTAGCTCCAGCAGTAGCGGTAGTAGCAGCTTTTGTTCTTTTTTTCATTTTGTTGCTGTTGCGGCGATGACGGGAAGTGAAGCAGAGTGAGAGAAGGAAGAGAGTGATGACGATGAGGGAACCGAGGCAGATACCTATGACGACCCATAAACGGAGGCCGAAGATTGAGGTCTGCTTAGAGAGCTGTGTGTTTATGGATGATGCATTGTATATTGACATTTTAGGGTCCTTCTTTTAAGTTTTGAGAAGAATTAGGAAGAATGGAGTTTCATGAGAGAGAGGGAGAGAGAGAAGAAGAAGAAGAAGAAGAAGGGAGTCGGCAGTGAGAAGAGAGTGATGATGATTCAGATTTTGCTTTGATGGGTCTGAGGTTATTGAGGTTTTTTTAGTCCAGCTGTTAACGATGGTCCAGCTTTCGCTCAACGTGTCGGAAGATGACGTGTGTATGACTTTATCGACCTTTCCTCTTTACATTCATTGCCTTGTAATTCTAATTTCGGATGGAACTCCATTTGGCTAGAGCCTCTTAGGGTTGTAATAAAATGGGAAGTGAGACGAGTCAATGATTCCCCCATTAAATTCCAGCTCTATTTAAAAATTTTAAATCTCTGACTCAAATTTCATTAAAACTTAATTGGGGTTTAAAACTTTAAATTTAATTCAATTTATAATGGTATAGAATAGGTTTTTGCACTTGAATTGATTAAGGTTATTGAGATCATTTTTTATTTTTTCTCTTTAAAATATTCTTTCTTTTTAAAAAAAATAAAATTATATAGATACCTAAACATAGTTTAAAATCAATTTACATTCAATCTAAACTTAATACTTGATAAAATTATTTTTCTTATAAATATAATGGTACAAAAAGATAGAATAAGTTTCCTTCTTCTTAATATAAATATTTATTATAAATATCATATATGCATATAGCAATATATAATAAATGGAGTCAAGATATATTTTTTTTAAAAAAAAAGAAGAAAGGCTGTTTGTATTATATGTATATATGAATCCCGATAATGGGTGCATTGAAAACTTGTTAAATATTTTTTTTTAAAAAAAAAGCATTTTTTTATACCAATTTCACATTTTTCAAAAAAGCAATGTTTTCCTTTTTTTTTTTTTAAAAAAAAAGAAAGAATAAATTCTTCATTCAGTTTTTCAACAACTATCCTTAAATGACTATCAATATCTATAGAAAGTAGAAACTTATGGCAACTAATCCAAATCTTGTCCGAATTTGCTTTTAATTAGGGAAGGTTAGTTTGCTTAGTGACGTAATGAAAACAGTGGGAGTAAATTACACTGGGACCCGACCACCCAACCCATTTTGGATAATCACACATTATTCTAATTTCTAGGCAGTCGACCGTTAAACATATGTCCAAAGTCGGCACAATCACACATTTAATACGTCGCACTCAAGGAAAGATGACTGCTGGCTACTTTTGTAGGTAGTTCCATTCCATTATTAGCTCCGAAATCCTTTTCTCTGCTCCATTTCATTTTTACAGTTTTTTTATAAAAAAAACATGTTTATAAAAATTAATGTAATAGAAAATTTAAACGATCGGATATAAATTAAATGACAGGATCAATATAGCTTATCATGCTGTAATGGCCATTTTAAATAATTACAGTAATCTTTAATGTTCTAATGGCTTGTAGGGAAAAGCTTTTCCACCTATTTGATAGAAAGATTTGAGCAATTAAATCTTAAATGAATAATATTCTAGCAAGAGAAACTGAATTTAATGTAATTAACAACAAGACTACTTAATTATGTATATATATTATCTATGAATCATTAATCTTTTTTTTTTAACTTCTTAATTGGGCTGCCAGCGTTGACAAACTTTTAGGACAAAATTTCCTTTCCGTATTTATTGTTCTGATCTGTCTTCACAAAATTTGCAGCATCAATTGTCATATATGGCTAAAAAATGAACATCAAAATTGAAAAGAAGAAAAGATATAACATAAGGAAACAGAACAAACTTTATATATCGATCTATATATGGTAGCTGAGCTGTACTCTTTTATTGCTCCTTGATTTCGTTTTATGGTAAAAAAAATAGAAAATTGGATCCTAAAATAATGAAGCTAATTTGGATTTATTTCAAATAGACGTTGCAGATTTGTAATCATTTGTTGGGTAAATAGATAGATATATCTTTAATACACATATCTTAACAATATCCTCGATTGAAAGTATAATACATAAAAATATAGTTTTACATACAATCCTACAAACGAGTTCTACTTTTTCTATACATCGTTTGAAACTAATAAAAATTATATGTCACATAAATAATGTGTTGAAATTAATTGAACAAGGTTGATGATCTTCTTTTATGTAAAATAATGAACCCAACCACCTTACTTAATCACATAAAAAAGTTCCTCGAACACACAAAATGACAAAATAAAGAAGGGGATGAACCTGGTTGATAATTTCATCAAAATTAGATTCAATAATTAAGGTTGCTCCAACGAATAATTAAAGTTATGGAATACTAAGACTAGTTTTAAATAAGTCCTTCGTGGGACCACGAACAAAATAATTTAATTTGGAAGTAAGCATATTTTTAAATGTCAATTATTTAAAAGAAAAACCAACATTAATCATGCAAATGATCCATGCCCAGATTTGGAATAAACTTCAAGCTTCTTAATTACGGTTTCTCGATTGTAATATGAAGTGATCTCCAGCAACCTGATAATACAAATCCATAAAAGAAGTTATTTTATGAAATTATAAAAATGTTTAATATTTACTGATTAAAAAAAAAATTAATGGATGAGTATTGGGATTCAATAAGGAAAAATATTTTGTAATCAAATCACAACATATCAAAGAAAGATTTACCGAGTATTTACTTCCATGGTTAGGATTTAATTTTCTATTCAAAATTTGATTTTTCTGTTTTGATTGCTTTTAAGAGTTTATTTCTAACCAAATAAATATTTATTACCCTTACAGAATTACTTTATATTGATTCATTTGTTACAAACACTCAATTTATTATCACAGTTTGCTCGAATAATTTTTTTTCTAGTAGCATGATTGGTTAGAATCTCTTTCTTCATATTATACAAATAAATATTAGTATTAAAGCAAATAAAATTAAGAAATACTAAAACCGTATTGAAGAAAGATACAGGTTTACGTCAAATATATTTATATCTCAGTATACGCATCACATGTAGTCATCGACTAATTTATAAAAATGAAATCTAAGACAGATATGAGTATGCCAAATATAATCCAAATCCAGGGCTCAAGTTAACAAAATGCTTATATGATTTTCGAACTGAAAACGATCTGCGGCATGAAATGACAATGTCCACTGTAAGACCCTATACATGCGATGGTCCCAAATTCGCAAGCAGCACATTGGTATTGGTAAAGTTCAATTAAATAAATTCGACTGCAATGTGCATAGCCCACCATCATACCATCTTCTTCCACTGAGACCTAAACTTATTCAAGTTTTCTCAGAAATCAACCCTAACAAAATCTCACGGATGATGTATCTTTTGTCTATATGTCATCACGAGAAGAAAGTTCTTTTGACCAGAGAAGCTCACGGAAACGATAACATGGAAGTCTTTTAAAGAATCATGGGAAAAGGTGGAAAGGAAACCCATGATTCGTTGTCCCAGCATATTGCATTAAGATAATAGGGAATAATCTCAAAGAATCTTGAATAATGGGTAGAGACAAGGAACCAGCAAAGCTTAAAGCAATAATTATTGGTCAGGACCCATAAGGTAGAAGCATAATGGTTCACTTGTTGGGATTTAAAATGTATTAACAAGTTTTTATGTATCCAAATAGTATATATTTTATATCCTTTTCGATAACGTATTATAATGAAAATAGTAAAAAGCAAAATAGAGAGACTAAATATTCTTCTATACAAGTCAATAAGCGATAAATTTGGGACATCAGAAGGGAAACCAGCACCACGTCTATATTGTTCTTTACGCTTGGATCCCACTCCACATCTTCTCCAAAGCAAAGTTTGTGCGCACCAAAGCAAGTAGTTTATTCATGATTAAATTATAGCTACTTCCACTTGTAAATTTAGATGAGACTTCTCTATCTTAGAGGCCTGTTAAGATATTCAAAATGATTCCTTATAGGTCTCCCATTTTTTGTCTCCGAGTACCTCTCCTATGCTTGCCCTAACATTTTTTAAGGTAACCCATGTTGAGGGAAACAACTTACAATAGCGTAAAGGCAGTAGGCATTTTTAAGTTTTCAACTAATGCTGTGCGAACAAGGATTGATAGAATCTGGCAAGAGGTTACCTCTTCACTTCAACCAACGCCAAGTTTTCACAATCAGCCACCACCAATCTCAAAGTCAAAAAAGGGGTGGCTGCCGCAAAAGCAAAACTCTCAGTATTCCTCTTGCCTGGAACAACCCGCCGCTGTTTTTCCTCTTTGCCCAAATAACTCGAATCTAACATTGTAATTTCACCGAAACCGAGACTAGCGTTGAATTTTTAAGTCAAACAACAGTAAAACTATGAGGCACGCGTAAACTCAATCAGAAATAGAAAGGAAGATATCTCGAAATATCAAAATTCAAGTTCAGCTCATTCAGACAAGCTTTTGAGTAACCTATATCAGTTGAAAGTGTTCTCTCCCATTCCAACTCAGTAGCACCAAAAAGAACAGGGCTCTATCAGTACAGGACTCCTGATGTATATCCTAAATGTTTTCGTCTCGTGAGTGTTACTAGAAACAATTAAAAGCTTGCTTTCATCGATTTCCCACCTTTGTCAGTCTTCCTTTTTCTCCGTCTTATCAATGGCAGCCAATCTCTCCACCAGGGGGGGATGAGAATAATGATAGGCTGAGTACAGAGGATCCGTGTTCATGGCTGACAAGTTTTCCTCCTGCCAAATTGTAAAATCACAATTAGATAGTGAACGCAATTAAGAGCTCTTAACCATAGTGTTTGCACCCAGCTGAATTAAGTTTGGAATGTAAATTGGCTTCCTATTAATCCAAGTGGGAGGAAAAAGGTAAAAAGCAAATGCCCAATGTCCCACATTGCCAACATCACTAGAATAGAGATCAAATCACCTGTAGCTTCACAAGGCCATCACGAAGTTCTTTGGCATATCCTAGCTTCCTAGCAAAGGCGTCAGCCTAAAATAACAGATTCAAAAATCAAACTTTGAAAGGAAGAAGGGATACACAAAATTCTAACTGAATTTGCAGTATATCACTCACCTGAAACTCAAAAGATCTGCTCACAAGATTCAGACCAAAGCTGACAAGATGTTGAATAGGTATAACTGTATGCTGAAAACCAAGCCACACAATATATCAGATATGTATATCATTTCTAGTGGAGTTCAGCTTCATGTTCATTTGAGTTTTTCATAAGCTGAAAAGAAAAAACATAATATAACAGGATAAATGAAAAAGGGGAAAAAGAAATTCCCAGATGTTTCGCTAATTTTCTGGTACGTTATATTACTAATCAACTCTTCTTTTCTATATGAAAAGTGATGGCGCTTCTTACTTCCTAGAATGACAAGTTCAAATAAGGAATAATATCAATAGTTTGAAAACAAGACTAACAATAAATGAAGTAAAGATCGTAGTACTTCTTTTCAATTCTCAATGTGCTACTTCTAATGTTTGGGATAATTAATTCAAATCAAGAAGACTTTTTTCCCCTTTGCCATCAAATGATTAAAACTTCAGATACATTTTCTTTTCCCTATGAAAAAATTGTTATCCAAACCCGTTTACACAATCAAGTGAAAGTAAACAAAACAAACCATGTGACTACACTTATTTACGGAGAGGTATACAGAAAAAGACACCCATCTATTTGCATGATACAAAGAAGTAGGAACTAGCAAAATCCTATATCATAGGCTTATTTATCAACTGATGGCCCTATGACACAGAAACTAAATCCTCTTGAAATTATTCTTCCGAGAAGTACCTGGAATATGATGAGACCAATGAGCACAGGCTGGGTATCAAATCCAAAACTTTTAAAAAGATCGCTTGAGTTCCTAACTAGAGTGTATCCTCCAAATTGCAAAAATGTGAGAACCTGCATGAAAATAGGAATTATAAATAATGGAAGCACGGATACAGCCAAAAAAAAAAAAAATTCTGCACAAATGTCCCAAATAATCCAACTTGAAAATTCAAAAAGCACAACAGAACAATATCTTATTACCCTCACAAATTTTGATCAAAGAAAACACTGCAAAGTGGATCGGTATTCAGAAAACCTAACAGGCCCTTCCTCCAGCCCCTAGAAAACCATGACTAGTGCATAAACAAACTGCTATGCAAAGGGACTTCAGATTGTACAACTGCAGGTAGAAATCAAGTACGAAGGAACAAGCAAGTAGAGATGCAACCTAGGAATCTGACAGTGTTTCAACTCAATCTACTCAAACCTCAAACATACAAATTATAAGGGCAACCCCTCCGTTCTGTACCCATCACCACCACCAAATTCCATAACATTGTGTATGGTTTACTGGAATAGAATCATCATTCTACCTTTATTACTTGTTAAATAGCTATTCCTTTGATTGGTTGGCAAAAAACTATACCAAAAGTAATGTACGTTCTATATGAAAAGGAATTTTTATTCCATCCTTTTACTAGAAAAATTGCTACTTCCCATAGAATATAACTTGTATTCCAAAAATGTCCCTGATCATAAAACACGATAATACAAGCAAATTTCCAGCCTTATTCTATTTCAATGAACCAAAACACAGCATAAAAATTATACAAACCAATAGTTAGATTACTCAAATCTTGATACCTCTCTTCTTTTAAACTATAATATAGAAAATGAAGAGGATGATCACAACGGTAACTTGTAAAAACAGAACAAAAGGGCACAAATATAGATACATATGAATGAGTTGTACATCATCAAGGTGTACTACAATTTTTCATTGTAAGGAACATTTTAAGGCATTGTGCCCAACATCCATGGATTCTAGACACTACGACCAAAATGGAATACACAATACGCATTATTATCAAACAAAACAGCTAAGAGTTATCCATTCTCTTCATGAAGACAGGAATTCCAGGAAAAAGTACTCCAGCAATTTAAGAAGTCTTGATTCTGAGATAGTTCAATGATGGGAGTCATTCCAAAAGCCTAAAGATGAAGATGCTTTAACATACTTGTTATTATTAATGATATAGCTTAAACAATAACAAACCTAAAGATGGAGATGCTTTGAAACACACATAACCTTTTTGGGTTATTTAGACACATAATTTTGCAATCAAGTATCATGTGCACAAGCAGCACAAAGAGCAACTGACAACTACACCCATACCAGTGTAGTTGTCTATTAGGGATGCATTCGTTGGGAAAACTTATACACGGAGGGACAACCAAGGTGCAACCACAGTGCGGGGAGGAGCTCCACAAGTGCAGGATGTCACTACAATGCAAGGAGAAGACAGAGATTGATGGAGGGCTAATTTAGGCAAATTCTATGTGGGATCAAGTCTATCTTAGGCATTTAAGTATTTATTTATAAATTAGGATTTAGGATATTATTTCCTGCTATTGTATCTCTAGATTAGGGAAGTCCTTGTCCATTAGAATAAAAATCTATTATAGTATAGTTAAACTAGGAAAGAAAAGGGGTATGTATTGAGAATTGGGCAGAGGAATAAACAAGCAATATTTTTCTCCAATTTATTCGAGATCGGATTCTCTCTTTAGTCGAGGTCCCAAGTCTTCAGATCCCTGTAACGATTTGATTCTTATTCCGTTCATTCCACCATAGGGAGGACAAAGAGCAGTAACAAGGGAAAGTTTTCCCGCCTAGACTTTGATTTTCCAGTGAATCGTCCGGTGACTAGAGCTTGGGCAAAGGACTCTAACAAATTGGTATCAAAGCCAATCACCATGAGCGATTCACCCCACGATAATGATCCACTCCGTGCCATGATCATCGAGTCCGAACGGAGGACAAATTCTCAGATACAAGAGCTATCCCAGAAGTTTGATCAAAAACTAGAATTGCTCGTCCAACACCTCCAGAACAGTGCAGCGGCAAGGGAAGCGTCTAGCAATAGCAATTCGACACCCCGGCGACATACCCAGAACCAGGAAGGCGGAAACAGCCAACCCCCTCAAACCGTCAGAACCATGGTACCCAGATATACAAAGCTAGATTTTCCGACCTACGACGGCTTGGAAGATCCCCTAATTTGGCTCCACCATTGCGAGAAATTTTTTGCAAACCAACAAACAGCAGACGTGGATAAGGTGGGACTGGCTTCCTTCCACCTCTTGGGCGAGGCACAGCTTTGGTTCCATCAATTGGAAGGGGAACGTCCTCAGATGGATTGGGAGGAGTTCAAGTATTTCTGCAAGCTACGTTTCGGACCACCAGCCTGCACAAACCCGCTGGGTGAGTTGGTGACTTTGCGACAAACGGGAACCGTCGACGAATATAATAAGCAGTTCCAGGAGAAGTTAGCACGAGCAAGCCATGTAGTCCAGGTTTTGATCAAAATGTAGGGCTGTATACGGCCAGATTGGCAGATTGGATACGCCTTGAAGTGGAGCTCCAGGACCCGCCCGATCTGATGCACGCAATGAGCTAGGCACGCGCCTATGAAAGCCGCCAGAAGCTAATGCGCGAAATGAGTGTGCGAAAAGGGGTGGCCAGTTCCAATCGTCACTGGGGCGACAGCCAAGCAACAACAAACGGGTCTACGGTGTCCACACCAGAGAATCTCCAAAAGACCCAAGCGTCCACTTTTATCCGCCACCTGAACCGAGTAGAGATGGCAGAGCGACGAGCCAAGAGTCTTCGCTACAATTGTGACGAAACCTATACTGCTGGACACCGGTGTCAAAAGTTATTCCGGTTGGAGGTTGATGACAACGAAACGGATTGCGCATCAGAAAAGGAAGAGGGTGAGCCCGCGATCTCGCTTCACGCCATGACCGGCCAAAGGGGAACGAGTACAATGCGGATTCTGGCAGTGGTAGAGGGGGTACCCCTGTCCGGCTTGGTCGACTCCGGAAGCACCCATAATTTTATTAGCTGGACAACCATCGAGCACCTGCGACTCGACTACATCGACGAGACTAGAGCCACAGTCGTCGTAGCCAACGAGGACAACATCAAATGTGTGGGTCTTTGCAAAGGCATCCATTTCACCATTGAAGGACATGAATTCCAGGTCGACTTCATGATCATTCCATTATCCAGGTTTGATTTGGTGTTAGGGACCCGATGGTTACAGACCTTGGGGCCTATTCTATGGGACTTCTCAGCACTCACGATGACTTTTCAAAACGATCACAAGGAGGTGCGGCTCCAAGGACGAGTCACCACTGTACAGCCCCATCTTCATCTGGTCGAGAGCAACTCCCTGGACGTTACTGCACTCGAGAAACTCTTAATTGAGTTCGACAGTGTCTTCCAAGAACCTACTGGCCTGCCACCGCTCCGAAGTTGCAACCACCGCATTTGTTTGGAACCAAACACTGGCCCGGTGGTTGTCCGCCCGTATCGATATCCTCACCTGCAGAAAGATGAAATAGAAAGACAATGTGAACAGATGCTGCAGCAGGGAATCATCCGACCTAGTCATTTGCCATTCTCCTCCCTCGTCCTGCTGGTCAGAAAACAAGATGGCTCTTGGCGATTTTGTGTTGATTATCGTGAACTAAATAGCAAGACCATTAAGGACAAGTTCCCAATTCCGGTGGTGGATGAATTACTAGATGAGCTATACGGAGCACAATTCTTCACTAAATTGGACCTCCAATCAGGCTACCACCAAGTCCGCATGTTTAACAACGATGTGGAGAAGACGGCTTTCCGAACACACCATGGGCATTTCGAATTCCTAGTAATGCCGTTCGGCTTATCAAACGCGCCTTCCACGTTCCAGGCCTTGATGAACGAGGTCTTCCGGGATCATCTCCGCAAATTTGTTCTCGTCTTCTTTGATGACATCTTAATATATAGTAAGGACTTGGACTTGCATCTCCGCCACCTCCGAACAGCACTCCACCTACTGCAATCCCACCAGCTATTCATCAAGAAGTCCAAGTGTACTTTTGGGACCACGGCAGTGGCTTACTTGGGGCACAGAATATCCAAGGATGGGGTCACATTGGATCCCGCCAAGGTCCAAGCAATTGTGGAATGGCCAAAACCGCAGAATGTCACAGCCCTTCGCGGATTCCTTAGATTAGCAGGATACTACTGGAAATTCATACGGGATTACGACCAAATCGCAAGCCCCCTCACTGCAATGTTGAAACACAATGCCTTTACTTGGACGGACGCAGCAGAGACAGCTTACTCACTACTACAGAAGGCGCTAGCCAACAGCCCCGTCTTGCAGCTACCCAATTTTACACAAGCATTTATAGTGGATTGTGATGCTTCCGGCAGCGGAATTGGGGCTGTCTTGCAACAAAGTCAACATCCCATCGCGTATTTCAGCAGACAACTAGCCGCGAGACACCACAAACTGGCAGCCTATGAGCGGGAGCTTATCGGGTTAGCCAAGGCAGTACAACATTGGCGTCCTTATTTATGGGGCTGTAAATTCGTCATCAAGATAGACCATTATAGTCTCAAATTTTTGCTTGACCAGCGCATAACAACTTCCCCGCAACAGCACTGGATAAGTAAACTCCTGGGCTTCAATTTCGACGTCGAATATCAGTCAGGGCACTCCAATAAGGCAGCAGATGCTCTATGTCGTTGTCACCAAGACAAGTTGGAGTTGCACACCATTAGTCAACCTCGTCCGGATCTTTGGGAAGAGATAAAGGCTGCAGCAGCAAGTGACACCAACATCCAGCAATTTCAAGACAAGCTGCAACAAGGAGTGCTGCCAGGGCCTTGGACAAAGCAGGATGGAGTCCTCTGGTACAAGGGTCGGATTCACTTGACTAACACCTCACCCCTCATTTCCACAATCCTGTCCGGCATTCATGATAGCACACATTAAGGTGCACAGAAGACTTTACAGTGACTTCACCAAGATTTCCATTGGCAGGGAATGAAGGGTACGGTTACGGAATATGTGACTCGCTGTCCCGTGTGTCAACAAAACAAGGTTGCCTACCTACGGCTCGCTGGACTGCTGCAACCATTGGAGCTGCCCACTCAAATCTGGGCTGACATATCCATGGACTTCGTCGTTGGGTTGCCTAAATCGTGGGGCAAATCTGTGCTATTAGTGGTCGTCGATCGTTTTTCCAAATACAGCCATTTCATCGCCATGGCACATCCTTATACAGCCAAACGGGTGGCCCAACTATTCATGGACCACATCGTTCGCCTCCATGGTTTTCCCGAATCTATCGTTTCAGACAGAGATGCCACTTTCACCAGCAATTTTTGGAAGGAGTTATTCCGTCTTAGTGGCACCAAGTTGGCCTTTTCATCAGCATATCACCCACAATCCGATGGCCAGATGGAGGTGGTCAACAGGACAATTGAAATGTACCTCCGTTGCCTTGCAGGGAGCAACCCCAAGACCTGGGTGGACTAGCTACCATGGGCGGAATATTGCTACAACACCTCCTACCACACAGCCCTCCTGGATACACCCTTTAAAGTAGTTTATGGACGCGAACCCCCACACCTCACAGCTTATATTCCAAGAGCAACCAAGGCTGACGCAGTAGATGATGCCCTCGCAGTCCGTGACCAAATGCTAAGGGAAATCCGCGCACAGCTGCAAGCTGCACAACACCGCGTGAAGACTCACTACAACAAAAATCATAGAGAAGTCGACTTTGACATCGGTAACTGGGTTTGGCTCCGCCTACACCCCCACCGACAGCTATCCTTGGCAAGATGACAACTCCACAAGCTCCAACCCAAGTTTTATGGTCCCTTCCAGATCATCCAGCGGATTGGGTCAGTGGCCTACCGGTTGCGCTTGCCCAACAATGCCAAATTACATGATGTCTTTCATGTCTCTTTTACTCAAACCACACCGAGGTGATCCCCCACTTCAGCCACCACTGCTGCCTTTGGTTTCCGACAACCGCATTCTGCCAATACCAACAGCAATTCTGCGCTCCCGCTTGAATAGGGGACAGTGGGAGCTACTTGTACAATGGGCTGGAACGGACCCGACAGATGCAACTTGGGAGCAATTGGATGAATTCCAGAAGGCCTATCCTACTTTCGAGCTTGAGGACAAGCTCGTTTTCCAGGAGGGGAGCAATGTTAAAGATGCATTCGTTGGGAAAACTTATACACGGAGGGACAACCAAGGTGCAACCACAGTGCGGGGAGGAGCTCCACAAGTGCAGGACGTCACTACCATGCAAGGAGAAGACAGAGATTGATGAAGGGCTAATTTAGGCAGATTCTATGTGGGATCAAGTCTATCTTAGGCATTTAAGTATTTATTTATAAATTAGGATTTAGGAGATTATTTCCTGCTATTGTATCTCTAGATTAGGGAAGTCTTTGTCCATTAGAATAAGAATCTATTATAGTATAGTTAAACTAGGAAAGAAAAGGGGTATGTATTGAGAATTGGGTAGAGGAATAAACAAGCAATATTTTTCTCCAATTTATTCGAGATTGGATTCTCTCTCTAGTCGAGGTCCCAGGTCTTCAAATCCTTGTAACGATCTGATTCTTATTCTATTCATTCCACCATAGGGAGGACAAAGAGCAGTAACAAGGGAAAGTTTTCCCACCTAGACTTTGATTTTCCAATGAATCGTCCGGTGACTAGAGCTTGGGCACAAATATAGATACATATGAACGAGTTGTACATCATCAAGGTGTACTACAATTTTTCATTGTAAGGAACATTTTAAGGCATTGTGCCCAACATCCATGGATTCTAGACACTACAACCAAAATGGAATACACAATATGCATTATTATCAAACAAAACAGCTAAGAGTTATCCATTCTCTTCATGAAGACAGGAATTCCAGGAAAAAGTACTCCAGCAATTCAAGAAGTCTTGATTCTGAGATAGTTCAATGATGGGAGTCATTCCAAAAGCCTAAAGATGAAGATGCTTTAACATACTTGTTATTATTAATGATATAGCTTAAACAATAACAAACCTAAAGATGGAGATACTTTGAAACACACATAACCTTTTTGGGTTATTTAGACACATAATTTTGCAATCAAGTATCATGTGCACAAGCAGCACAAAGAGCAACTGATAAATACACCCATACCAGTGTAGTTGTCACCACCATTGCTTCAGGTGGATCACATATAGGCCTCAATTGTATGCGTTAGTTCATGAGCAAGAGATGATTAAAGAGTGAAAACCCTAACTAATTTTGCTCATGGTGTTCTTGAAAATGAAAAGAAAAGGTATCTCCTGCATCACATTGGACCATGTGTGAACATCTTATTTAAGGTTGAAACATCAGGCATAAAAATGAATTATCTAGATTTGTTCAGATCAAAATCTCCTGCAAATCAGATCTCTCCTCCATGATAGGATTACAATGCCAGCCTCCAAAAATTTTGATTTTTAACTACAACTTTCCTCAATTATTTCACTACAGCAAAACAAGATGAAACATATCCAAAGGCAAAGATTTGATAAAACAATAGCTTAAATTATGTGCCTAAAAGAATATTCACCACATACCTGAACAGCAATGAATGAATACATGGTGTGATTAAGCTTCCAATGCCCTAATTCATGGGCAATCACAGCTACAACCTCTTCAATGTTGCACTGCACAAAGTCAAATTGTCATTATATGATATAACAACCTTTTGCATCAGATTCACTCAAAAGGGCAGAGGACAGGCTGCTAGCAAATCCAGCTCATATTTGAAAGAGACTTCGTGAGACAAGTAAGCAAACCCACTTTAAATTGAAAAATTAACAAGATATCTCTTTTAAGTATTTTCTCAAGTAAGCAAGCCCACTTTAAATTAAATAATTAACACAACATCTCTTTTAACTGTCTTCCCTTGTGAATATCCATGGGCACATATCATAGGATCAATTTTCAAATAAATATTCGGTCTCCTTATAGAGAGAACCCTATGATCTCTTAGAACTCTAAAGCACTGAAATTTTTTTAGAGAAAAATAGGCTTTTTGTCTTCATTCTTTCTCTGCATTTTAAAGTACAAAGGTGGCTGTTACAAACATTCCCCACTTTCCAATTTTCCTCACAACTATTCCTAAACTTACTCCAAGCACTGCACACATGATCTGTCCCTAATTAACCAAATCTGCACTGACACTAACCGTACAGTTCCTTACTAACCAACGCCTTTAGCTACAATACGACAGCCTGCACTAGCACTTACACATGGCTACACAAAGCACATAATGACATAAATACATGAACAAAATGAAAACATAACATAACAGCTAAGACTACTGCTCATAACAGCATGCATGTAAAAACTTATACACACACACACACACAGATGTCTTGCCTAATAATCCAAAGATAGTAATAATGCAGATGCAACTTAAAAGAAGGCAATAACTCGGAAAGGAGCACAAGTAGCCTCAGAGCAACTGAATGAAAGGAAAGCAAGCGAATACACATCCTTGAGAAATCTACCAAAACAAGCCACACAATTATCTGGTCCACTAAAACAGGTAGCAAAAACACTACCAAAACAAGGTTACAAATAGTATTAAAGCATTTGTTTTCTAAGGTTACTAGTCTTAACCAACGGCACACACATACCCTCAAGAAAGGTATCACCAAACAAAAATGGACAAATGAGGCAGGAGATACCAAATATTCTCCACAATAAAAAAGGCAATCTGGACAAATAAACCTATATCCAAGGTCAAACTCAATGTATAAACATATCCATACCTGCTGAATAAGAGTATCATATAGGACAATCCTCTTGTTTTTGAAAAATCCATACATGTAAGCCTGTAAAATTTAATTCACAGAGTCACCTCAAAATCCAAAGTTTGGTATTTAAAAATAATGTATGCCGTTTTAGGTCAACATAAACTATGTAGCAGGGCCAGGAATAGCTTTCAGGCTCAAGTCAAATTTAACAACAGTCAAAACAACCATTTGTATTATACAATCACTGCACGCATAACTTCCTCCTGTTGCATAAGGGACTATTGTCAATATACAGAACTTTGCCACAATTCCAAGTTTATTTATCTGTTTGGCTAAATAATATTCAAGTTGAGGCAAGGCGATGAGCACCTTATCACTTATTTACCAGCTACACTACACCATGCGCAATATGCCTACAAATATTCTTATTACAATTTGACCAAAAGTTATTTTGCAGATAATTGCAAAAACAGCAACAATGATGACATCGATCAAGCCTACATACACCAAAAAAGAAGCAATTCATCACATGCTTCCATAAATAGTATGTGCTCATCAAATACATGAGGCCGCTTACAGAGCAGCCAATAGAGTACTGATAATTTATGGCAAAGCAAATCTTTAGTGAGTATTCCCTCAATACTGCTATCTAACATAGAATAACTCTAAGGAAGCCTTTTAACTTTCTAATATGTCCCTGAAAGTGGATGTTATTGTATGACAAGCCATGGAGTCATTGGCTGTGAGAAGAGTGTTGACAGAATAATGTTATCCAAGTTGATTGTCTCGTAAGGATATCACAGCATCATAGGCATTGCTAAGAAAGGTTGGATGCTAAAAAAGGCCACCATATCTGTTCAGTATCTCAGCAGCCAGTGCATTTTTATCCATACACAACTGGAAAGGGCATGAAAGACAGGCATATCTGTCTTATGCAGAACAAGATTTGATTGGCATATATAGCTGCGCTTCATTTATAAGGAGTTAAGAGTGCTGTTTTTACTCTTTTTTTATTTATTTATTCAGGAAGAACTGTTCTATTCTAAGTGAAAATAGGTACAAGGCATGAATTTCGTGTAAAGTAAGAACTCCTTATTTTAATTGGTAAAATGGGAATATCCTCACAGGTCACAATTCCATTGATATGCATTCAGAAATGCAAGACTTAGAAAGATGTGGCCTAATCCTAAATATACATAAGTTACAACTCACATTGCTATGGCTTGATCTGGTGGATCCATCAACAACAAACAGCTTTCTGAGAGGAAACTTAAGTGAGGAAGCAAGATTCTCTATTCTCTCTCTGAGCTCTCCCTCTGGAAGCTGTCTTCAAGGGATAAGAATTGAGGAAGCAAACAAGGGAAAAATTAAAGGACCTCTAAATCATGGCAAAGGGTTTTACTCACAGGTGTGAAATTGTTAAACAGTGGAGCTATCAAAATTGGGTAGATAGTCATCATCACAAGGGAGAGAACAAACATAAATGCCCAGAGATAGATTGCCAAATAAGGTCCTCCTTTCTGCATCAATGTAGAAGAGACAATAGTGAAGCAACAGCACAAAATCATCCAAGACATAAATTAAATTGCACCCTCATAAAAATAATCTTGAAAATTAACTATTAACCATGAAAATTACAAGGCAGATTAATAAACATTAAAGAAGAACAAACCTGTACTATTACAATAATCGCAGCCACGATGGGTGGACCAATTATGATAGAGAGAAAAATACTTTTAATCATATCCCAAAAGAAGAGCCATATTGTTTGCTGTAGAATCACAAAAGGTGAGTATACATTTCAGGTAGTCAATCAAAAGTGAAACAGGCATATCTTATAAGAAGTAAAAACATAATGCTTTCATTTAGCAAGTAGGTCAAACTACCAAAAAGACATCCCTAAGCATTAGGCAAAAATCTTGAGGATACAAACCTTGTTGAAACCATGGCGGGCCTCAATCACAAAAGTTGAGTAGAGAGAAAATGGCAAATCAGTTATCTGCAAAAAGACAAAAACAAGGAACTTAGTATACCTGGACATGTGATACCATGTGGAGGACCAACTTAATTTTTTTAACCCAAGGGGGCAACAAACCTATTCATACAGTTAGAAATCATAGTTGGCACTAAATTCCAGAAGCGTATTTTTTATGCCCAAGTATTATTCAAATACCTTTTTAAATACTTTGATTTTTCTTCTTATGCTACAAAAAATTTACCATTGGCATGCAATATCATCACATAATCATAACAACTCTTATTATCCAGCAATCATAATCACAATCCACCAGCCTGCATCCTAGCATAACCACTGCTTTCCTGGACTTTCTCATGTATCACTCAATTTTGTTGACAATTTAGTATCTAAATTTTCCCTAAATTGCAACCCAAACGAAAGTACAAACACTTTATTGCAAAAAAACATAATTTTAGACACTAAACTGTCAAAAATTGAAAGTACAAATATCTATGGTGCATTTATCCCCTCAAAATACCTACTAGTTTAAATAATACTCTCAAATACACGTGTAACAAAAGATATTCTAAACATTGCACTAGCATTGATATTTCTAGGAGAGCAAGTGGGTCAAAAGGCTCACAAACTATTAGGGCTTTATCACTATCACTTTGACCTAACTGCATCATTATCAAGTTTGAGCCTCTAAACAATTGTTCAACAGACATGCAAACAAAATTGATCTCGTTGTTTAGCTTAAGTATGATGTAAATCAGGTTCAAACTGAATTCAAGCTCAATGCCCAGACAAACTATTCTCAAAAAAAGAAATAAACTCAAACAAGCTAAGCTTGAACTCATCAAGTATCACTTGGTCATTGAATCAAGCTTAAGCACAATGGATCAAGCAGCATCTCAAGAAGTCAGGCTCAATCATGCTTAAAGCACACTCAAGCTGTGAATTTCCAATAGAGTTAGGGCCCAGAATTCCAACGTCTGAATTGAGCTCGCTTACAGCTCTAGGTTGGTAGCTCATCTTCGTAACATTGTTAAAGAGCTTTTATTCAGAACCACAAACAGCTACTGTTGATTCCATTTGGTTGATGAGTTATGTATGAAAGGAACCAGAGAGATTTGTAACTATACACTTAACACAGCCATACCTGTGACCATATCATAACACCAGCCAAAAAAGATAGGGTATGCAATATTTCATTCTGTGTATCAAGGCCTACAAGGACCAGAAAATCTCCAGATTTCTGCATTATAAAATGAAAATCAATCGTCAAAACTGTTTTGTAGGAAAAGCCAGTCTCCAACAACGGATCCTCAAATTACCTTCCAAAACCACGGCAATACCCCAAAGAACAATATTGCAGAGTCCATCAATATCGTGACAAACTCATGAATGAAATGGAAGTTGCTGCACCACAGAAAATTTCGATTTCTCAACATTAAGTGATCAGTAAACAGAACAGAAGGAAACCTAATATAAGCTCAATCTGCTCAGGAAAAAATAATATCTCCAAAACTTAGAATGACGTATATGGGCAGTTTATTATAAAATTGAGGACCAGATGACAAACCTTTTATCGAGACTGTAAGCTCGGGACTTTTTGAATTTTTCTTCGCTGATCACTTCTTTTAGAGGTTTAGGGAGTGTCGGAAGTTTAAGAGCAGCATGTTGTCGAATATCCAGATAAGTCTCGAAAAGATACATCAATATCATGAAACCTAAAATACAAATTTGACAAACAAAAAGGCCCAAAGTTACAACGAATTAAACTGCAGACAAACGAACTTAACATTGGAATTAGATTATCATTCTCAAAGAAACCCAAACTCCCAACGCATTTTCGAATTGTTACTTCAGTGTCGGTCTATTTATCCATGTATTGCCGAAAAAAAAATCGATTTTGAGTTCATATTCTAGGTCAAAATCCACTAAATGAGATAATCGATGAACACACGATGATTGAAACCCAGTGAATCCACGAAATGAGAAGTTGAATACGACGAGAAAGATTAACGTATAAAGCAATCACACGATGAAATGGAACTGAAAATGCAAAACCTATAATGCATAATACGTATGCTTCTATTATCAATCTAAATAAAAAAATTGAAAACAACGCCCAAAGCTTAAATGCTAGAGAGAGACATACAGACAACAGCTTCCATGTAAGGGAAAGCCATGGTGATGAAAGGAGAGAGAAAGGGTTTTTGGAATCGTGAAGTAAAATCCTGCTGCTATGACTTGTAAGGAAGAAGAAGGAGAAGGATGGGCCAATAGAAGACGGGCTTATAAGATATTAATAACGGCCCAATAGCTAATAAGAGAGGGATATATAATTTTTAAAAATGTATAAATACTTTTAAAAAATTGCCCGTCGATCAAAGAACCATGCAGCAATTTTTATCTTTAGCGATATTTTGGATATATGTATATATTTTTAAAAATGATAAAATTGTATTTTCATATTTAGAGAATTAAAAAATGTATTGGCAATTTTTTTCAAAAACAATTGTTTATTATTAAATAAAGTTCAAATAAAATTACTGCATTGAAAAATGTGCGATTCAATTAAATGAATTCTAAATTTATTACCGCTTGAAACTTCATAAATTATATTTAATGTTTTGAATTTAAGTCCATCCTTCGATCAGCTGGTCATTCTTCTCTTATCATAATTTCAAAACCCCTTTCTCTCTCTGGATTTTCGTAAAACACCATTTGCGAATTTATATTGAGATAAGGTTCTTTTTTTTTTTTACATGTTTAATTAAATCATTTGATCATTTCAAAGTTACTTTCGTTTATTTCAATTGAATTATTTGAAATGACCGGAGAAGTTATTTAAAAATGATCGTAAATTTCCTTTTCAGCATCTTTTTATAGTAAATCTAACAATGCCTCTTGATTTTATGCAAAATATACAGATTTTTAAAACACTTTTATTTTATCTACTAAAAAAAAAAAAACCAAAATTGTAAATTTTTCGTTTTTCTCCATTTGCATCCCATCTCTCTCTTTCTCTACCTTTACACCATATGTTGCCCTTTTTCATTAGATACATCCATCTTCTTATTAAAGCCAATCTCTCTCATTTCTTTGAGTTTTTTTTTTTTTTTAATTGAAGTATTCAGCCAAAATAAATAAATAAATAACTTAAAGTAAAAATTTTAATTAAAAGCTTAGATAGTTTAATGTAGGAGAAAAATGAGCTATAAAAAAGAACGGTCTTATAAGAATATTAGCAACAGCCCAATAGCCGACAAGCAAGGTTATATAGTTTTTAAAAATAAATAGATAGCCTTTAAAATATAGCATTGTAAAATTATAAATAAAAAAATCATTCTATAATCTTAACTTTAATAACAATTTAGATGTATGTATGAATATAGATTTAAAAGTTATGAAAAAAAATAAAAATACTTTTTAAAAGTTGAAAAAAATAAAGCGATCTATGCATTGGCATTTTTCACAAAAATAAATACATGCAATTAAATAAAGTTATGATAAATTTGCTGCATTAAAAGATGTTCAATTCAATTAATGAATTCTAAAGTTTGCAATATTATACGTAAACTCTCTCTACAAATAATTTATTGTTGTTTAAAATTTCACAGATTATATTTGTCGTTTTAAATTATTATTTTTTGTGATATACATTTTGTAATATTATTTCCGTTAAACAATATTCTATGAATTTTTTTAATAGGATAAATCAAATAATAAAAAGTAGACTGTTAATGGGGATCGGAGAAAAGTAATGCAGAATTTTAGATTAATGTTTCGAAAGACTAATATTTAGATATTAAATTATATTTATAAATATATATACAATACGTATATAATATATAATATTAGAATATAAGAGTCTAACATCACTCTCCTCATTATGCGGCGATTTCTAATTTTAGATTGTCCTTCTTTCTCCTGAGGCTTTTTATAAGACACCAGCCATAAATTTATAAGGAGATATAAAGTGCAGGTGTGTGCGTGTATGTTTTTTTTTTTTTACACGTTTAATTAAATCGTATGATCAAATCAAGTTATTTTCATTAATTTCAACTTAATTATTTGAAAATGATTCAAAAATAGCTGTAATCCACCTTTTAAAATAAATCCAACCATATCTCTATATTTTATATAAAGCATACAGAATTTTAAATCCTTAGCATTTCTCTTCTCTTAAAAACCAAAATTTGAAACTCTTATTCTCTCTTCCTTTGCACCCTATCTCTCTCTTTGCCTTATGTCTCCTTTTTTCATGGGATACATTCATTTCCTGATCAATTAAAATCAGTATTTCTCGTTTCTTTGAGTTTTTTTTTTTTTTTTTATGGTTTAATGTAAGAGAAGAATGGGCTATCTAAATGGGTGGGCTTGTAAGCATATCAACAATAACCCAACAATAGGGTTATATAATTTTTAGAAATAAGTGAATAACTAATAGAATCATTCAACAATTTTTAGCTTTAACAACAATTTAGATATATATATATATATGTGTGTGTATGTATATAAAAGTTATAAAAAAAATAAAATCAAAATTTAAAAGTTTAAGGGGCATATGCATTGGTAATTTTTGCATAAACAAATTGCATGCAGTTAAATAATTTTCTAATAAATCCGTTGCATTAAAAGATGTGCAATTTAATTAATAAACTCTAAATTTTGCAATATTGCGCATAAACTCTCTCTATAACTAATTTATTGAAGAATCACTTGGAAATTTATAGCTTTAACTACAATTTTGATATATATACACGTTTTTTAAAGTCATAAAAAAAAGGTAGAATCACATTTTAAATGTTTAGAGAATTAAAGGATGTATGTATTGAAATTTTTTTGCAAAATAAATGCACGCAATTAAATAAGGTATCGATAAAGTTGTTGCATTAAAAATTTTGAAATTTTTCAAATGAATTTTAAAATTTACAATGTTGTGCATAAAATCTATATATATATATATATATATATGTATAATTTATAGCCATTTAAAACTTCACATGTCATATTTAATGTTTTGAATTATAGTCTTCCATAATGCATCTTTTCTAAAATTATTTCCATTAAACAGTATTTCATGTTTTGCTTTAAATAAGGATTTTAGTGGTTTATGAACTGAGTCTCTAATTGAAAGTAGTCAATTGTTGAAGGAGACTACTAGATGAAGCAAATTGGGAAAGCGTAGGGATTTTTGTCCGGACGCTTCAATCATTGATTGTCTAACATCTAGTACGGTTTTCTTGTCCCTATCCTATTCTTCTTTTTCCCTTATTTTATGCTAATCTAGATAAGGTTTAATCTTTTACGTACGATGTAATAAGTCCAATTCAAGAGAGTTTCTATAATGTTCCTATTGAATACTAGGTTTAAATTCTGATTTTATGTTAGACATTCATGTTAATTGAATCAATTGGTATTAATTTTATGATATTGTTGGGAACACATTGAATTAAGGAAAACTAGTTTAAATAGTTAAAATAAATGATAAACATTACAATATATGCTTCAAATAGAGAATTTCGTTATTAACACCTTCATGACATTGTTAACTTGATCTTATGTGGCTACTATCTAACATGTGGCACTAGCATGACACCAATGTAGTGCTTATGTGGTTATTTTATTGCAAATGAAAAAGGAGAATTTTTTTTTTAAAAAGTAAAACAATAAAAATGATCTTAAAAAATGAAATTACTAAAAAATGTTTCAATATAAGAAAAAATGCATGGAAAATTATATATATATATATATATTAATGTAATTAATAAAAACTAAAAAATAAAAAAGTGTAAAAAAAAAAAAAAAACACTCTAAGGCTAAGGGTAGTTGATGACCACCTAGGATAGGACCCTCCACTAGAGATCACTAGCCATCCCTTGACCTTAAGGTAACTAGAACAACCACATATACATGGGTGGGTTACAATTTATTAAAAAAAGTGGGTCATGCAATGAATTCGCAATGGTAGGTAGTTGCCCATCATCTCATGAGTGTCGCATGACTCCTCTAAGGAGGTCACCCACCACCTATATTTAAAGAAAAAAAAAAAGAAATAACCTTCAACACTTGATCAAATCACAATCGGATTTTGAAGGTTATTTATTTATTTGTTTATTTATATGGGTCACTCACCATCACAAGTCACATGACCCACTTTTTTTTAGTGAGTTGCAATCTACCTATACATATGTGTTCATTCTGGCCGTCCCAAGGCCAATGCCACCCTCTAGCCTTAAGATGGCTTTTTTTTTTTTTGAAAGTATATATTTAGTTTTCAATGTTTTATATCTTTTCTAATTAAGTCTTTTTTTTTTTAGGTTTCTATTTCGATCCTTAAATTTTGCACAAAATTAAAAATAAGTCCTTCTATTAACACCTTCATTAGCTAGCAACACCTAATATCATTTGATTGGTCAACGTAATTTTTTAATTAAAAAAATATAATATTAATAAACTAAATTAAAATATATAAATAATTCAAAAAATTAAAAATAAATTATAGAAATTGAAAATTTAAAAACTAAAAAATAAGAAAAAAAAAATCATTCAAACAACCATAGGGCCAAGGGTTAACTCAAACAACTGCTACTTTAAAGTGAGTCACTCATTGGCGGCCACTAAAAAAAAAAAGAAATTTTTTTATATATATATTTGGGTGGCTAGGCAATCGTGGGTGGCCGCCCACTACCTATGAGGGGTCACATAACACCCTGGTGGGCAGCAACCACTCAAGACCACCAATGGGTTGCAACCCATTTTAAAGTAATGGTCGTTATGGTCACCCCCTAGCTTCGGAATAATCCGGTGGATTTTTACTTTTTTTTTTAATTACAATTTTTTTTTGTATTTTTTGATAATTTATTTTATTAATATATTAATTATTTTAAAAAATTATGTTGATTAATCAAATGGTGTCATGTGTCACTTGCTAAAAGAAAATTTAATGATAATGGAAGGTTTTGTTTATAATTTTTTTGCAAATGTTGATGACTAAAATAGAACAAAAAAAAAAACATTAAACATTAAATATGTACTTTTCGTTTCCTTTTTAATTTTTTTTTTGCACTTTTCTTTTTTTTTTTAATTTCATTTTTTTATTTTTAAAATTTATCAATTACATATATATATACTTTATTATTAAATATTTATTTATTTTTGCACGTTTTCTTTTTTTTTTCAACACTTTTTTCCAATACTTTCATTTTTTGGATATTTTTATTGTTATATATATATAGTTTTTTTTCCTTTTTATTTGCAACATAATAGCTATGTAAGCACCGTATCTATGCCATGTTAACGTCACATGTTAAATAACAGCCACATTAGATAAAGTTAATTTCTTTATAATGGTGTTATGACCAAATCCTCTATTTATATCATATACTCTTGATTATTATTTTAACTATTTAAAAATTCAATTCCTTATTTAAATTTAACCCCAAAGATTAATACTATCACTTATAATTTTCCTCATTCAATTATGCTTGAATCAATAAAAGGGATGCATTTTGGAAATGTTATGGTAAGATTCGACCATGATAACCATGCAATCAGCCATGGATTCACCATAATTGACTAGAAAGAAGTAGCAGAGGTTAACCTTAGCGGGCTATCGGTCGATTATTTCCCTTACTGATCAACAACTCCTTGTAGTTTTAAGCACTCTTTTGTTGTTCTAACCAACCAAGCACTTCTATAGGTTGACCGAGTCAGCACTTAGGAGGTACTCATTAGTTTGTTTTTAAGCCATAGTTATCCAAGCTAAGTGTGCCTTAGTAAACCATGCACTCCTATAGGTTGATCGGGTTAGCCTTTGGGAGGTATTTATTAGTTAGTTTTAGGCCATAGTTAAGCATGAAATCAAGTTATAACTCTAAGATTGGAAAATTTCTAATATGTTTAGGATTTTAGTGACTTATTTTTACATTTTTGCGTAAGGAGTTGAAACTAGTTATAGTTATTTGGAAAGTGTTGCGTTGTACTCCAAGTGCATAAATTACTTTGTTTGTCGACTTTGTAAAGTTAATAACTAAATAAACCAAGAGTATTGAGGTACCAGATGTCATGGTCTTGGATTGATGATTGTATCATTCTGATCATGCAACGATCTAGAGTGACATAACGGTACAGAGTTAGATGTTGATGTCGCCGTTTGCATGCGTTCTTGTTTAGTTGCAATTTCTTTAACGCAATGAACTTTATGAAAACCACTCCTTGCCAGCTGCTCACTATGTCGTTCAGTAACACTTCCTGTGTCTTCCCATGCATCCCCATTTCCTTGGTTGTTTCTGGGAACAAAGCTTTCTAATAAGTACCAGATAGACAGCCACCCACTTCGTCTCATAAGATGGTAACTCTCCATGACTTTATATGCCCATTCTTTTCTGCCACTTCAGCAGGCTCCATGGTGTATCCGTTTCCCTTCGGTCACTTGATCCTCTTCTTATACCAACCTAGTCTATCTTCACCTTGATCTTTTAAGTTTTTGTGGTGGCCATAAAGGTCTCAGACGGTACATTCATCCGTCATTATATTTTACCTCTTAATTCGACATAGGCTACTTGCTGTAACCTTTCTATCTACTTGCTTAATTCGAGGTAATTGGGTCGGTGAAATCTGATAAGAAATTGGCTTCAAACGCCATCCAACCGTGATAATATTTTTGAGTTGCAGGGGAGAGCAAAATAAGTAATTAATTTCATAAGGGGAAGGAGTTGGGGAAGCAAGATTAGTCCTCCTATTATTATTGTCTTCAAATAACCAACCTCTTTATCTAAACCATTTAACTTTTCAAGATGAACTCGTAGTCTTTCATTCACTTGATGGGACAATAAATCTAATAGACAATAGTTGACAATAGATCTCATATACAATTTTCCTTTTTCTGGGCCACATTGAAATATAGTTGGATAATTCAATATAAAAACAACATAGAAGATTAGTTTTGCACTCTTCAAAAAATGTGGCATGCCGCGCATGAGAAAATATATCTAAGAAAGCAATATTGGCAAAAGTTAATGATTATTAATACAAAATGTAGTCAACTACCCTTTTTTTAAAGAAAATTGGGTCTCATTTAATAAAGCTTATCACAACTATGGGTACCTAGAGCACATCTCCTATACAAAGAAAAGTATTATTAATTATATAATACAAACAATTCCTACATAAATGAAGAATGAAACTTAGAACCTTAGGCTCATTTATTTAAAGATAATAGAGAAAGAATAGAATGACTATTCTTTATCAATTGTTTATTAACTTGTTTACTTAGAAAACGAGGAGAGAACTTTAATTCCTAAACCTTTTTTATTCCTACTCCATTATAAATAGATATTACAAAAATATGAAAATTTTTATTTCTTCTATGGAGTAAAAAGAAAATTCTACATTATGATCATTATATCTTTATTAATACTGTAATTAATAATCAAATAAAGACAAACTGATAATTTTATTTGTATTCCCAACCTAATACTACACAAAATAAGTATTCCTTACGATAAAAAAAAATTCACAAAACAAATACTGAAAGAGAAATTCTTAACCTATTTTTTATAATAATTATTCTTAAAATATAACATTTATATTCCCTATATATTCCATTTCAAGAAATAAATTGGGAATTAGATAGGAGAAAATATCAGACGGTGATGGTAAAAATAAACTAAAATAACAGCAAATTATTAAAAAAAAAAAACTTAGATAAAATAGGATTAGACCAAAATCGAGTGACGACTGTAGATCTGCAAATCCATATCAAGACAACCTCCCCTGGATATTGTCACACAGTGATTAGCAGCAGTAGCCTTCGAGTTAGGAGCAGATGACCAAAATATGATGACCTCACTCCTAGATTTTAGGATGGAGTGCCACTATAAAGTTTGAGAAACACACACCGAACTGTCAACTGAACCAATCATTTTTCAACTATTCAACAATCAAATCTACCTGGCTCCAGTCACATCCACTTGCCATTCCCAATACATTAGGAAATGAAATTCCACATTAAAGTTTTGGATCTTTAAACGTTTCCCTTTTATTAGGCAAAAGAAGACCCCAGGATAGGGGTTGGGTAAAGGTTTTTCAGGGTGGGGGGGTTAGGGGAGTTGGAGTGGAGAGACACATAAGAGTATGCCTTAAAACGTAGATGAACACTTGATTGGCTTATTTAGAGGTTAAAAGTACTCAAATAAAAGCATTAATCGACTCGAATAGAGAAGTAATATAAGTTTGTGGTTAGATTTTGTATTTTTTTTTCCGTCACAAGACAATAGTGTAGACCTTTTACTCCCCCTGAAATAACACAAGCTATCATGAGTATGAATGACAGCATAACAAGATAATCGCTAGTCAGATCAAGACTATTCACATGATCATCTTAATACTATTGTCTAGACAATACTATACTGCAATATAATTTCCGAAATAAGTAACTTGGCTCCTGCAAACCAGTATTTGGTTTTGACATTTGGAAACCCATCATTCTCACGCCAGTTCACATGATAAACCCCTGTTTCTTCGATATCGAATTCAACATAATATGATTTGGCCAGATAAAATTATAAAAACTTGATGAAAAATACAAATGTGAGGTAAATTACCGTGCGTACAGACAGATTAGTTGTAAAATTCAGCAAAATTACGTGCAGCACCAATTCCTAGGCTACCTAAGCAACAATCCACTGAGACTCTATGTAGCCTGTTCCTTCCTATTACTCAGTTTGCTCTCACATTATTCCACAATACTCCTCTCAGGCTGCTATTGCTTCATTCCAGTATCCCTCTCACAAACCAAGTTACCAAAGAGCATCTCAAACTTTTTTTCTGCGGCATTCTGCACTCACATAAATCATTCAACTGAATTTGATGGCACACAAACATTCTCAGTTCAGCATATCATTTCGATTGCAGAAGGCAAAATGCAAAACTTTCGGGGAAGAAACCCCAAGTGCTCCCCATCTGACTGAACATATATACCATTGGAACCAGACAGTTCTTCTACTTCAATCGAGTACACACTGCATAAGAATTACGATGGCATATGACAAATGAATCTGACAATAATGAAAGCAGATGAAAAATCTGACTTAATATCTTGGACAGCTTATGCTATGAAAATTCTCAATCCACAATTGTTTCTCATAGGAAAAAGATGTCACTAATGAGGGGCCAGCGTTGTAAGTTATTCTGACCAATTCTTTTTATTTATCCAATAGAAAGAAGAGATATATTTTGTCAAGTTACAGAATTAAATGAGAGCTGCTTCACAATATAACATAATAATATAACAGTATTTCTTTCATGAAGCCTCTACCTCCTTGAAGATACATTTTTCACGGTCAAATGTGTTCCATCATAAAGCTTAAGCAGTTTGAGAATGAAGTCATACCACTTGAAATCTTGAAGAATCACAACCTGCATGATGATGAATTGACATAAATAAAACTTCGCTTTGAGCTCTTTCTTTTATTGCGTGTGTCAGTTCAGAATTATTCACAGAAAATCGACCTCAAACATTCCACTGTGAGGGTCAGCATTTGGTGTAATTTTCATACCGCCACCAAAGAATTTTGCATTTCCAATACAGAGAGCAGTCACTTTAGGATATGTTTCCCATTCACCATCATGGACCTAGGCAACAACATGCAGATAAAATCAATTACATCATACGTAAAGAGATTTTAATAGTATCTAAGATAAAGTAAACTCCTTAAAATGCTGGTAAGGGACCCTGGCCAGTCCATGGGACAGCATCATATCGGCACTGTCATGTTTGGGCAGGTCACAGCATTAAATAGTGCAGCAAAATGGACCAATAAGACATGCTCAAGGTAAACTTAATTTTGTCCATGGACTGGCGAGATCAGCATGAACCGTGACATGTGGTGCCAGGATGACGCGGTAGAGTATACAGTATAGTGGCACAGTTCTATAATGAGCAGGAAAAGGACAGCACAGAATGATTGCCACTATCACCAGATGGAAAAAAGCATAAGCAGATCTCCTTCTTTAGGTAATAACAAGACAATGGCCAGAGGCAAAAGCATTTTTTGGATAGTACATTAATTATGGAAATTTAATATCATTATGGTTTTGACAATTCACATAAAAGAGGACCATTGGCTGAGAGCATATCCCAGCTTTCAATTTACAACACTGGACTATATAAGAATGCATGGCTGTTTAGCTTGATTGAAGAGGAGGGTTGGGAATGACCCAAGGGGGAATTGTGGGAAAAGGTTGAAGAATGAAATGCATCCCTCTGTTCAGCTGAAAAGACATCGACAAGTTTGGTAAGTATGGCTATCAAACCTAAACCGAGGTTTTTTGGATGGTTTAGCAGGCTTGCATTGAAGCCTGCACATCTCAACACGCAATGGCACAAGTACATTAAGACATATATACATTCTATATTTTGCAACTCTGGAGAGACATCATGCATTGCACAATCTCCGAATGGGGAGAGTTTTGAGTGATGATACTTGCATGTTATGTGGATCTTCAGTCAAAACTCATGCACGCTTCTGTTTTGAGGTACTATTCTCTAAGGGTGTAGAGAAACAGGGTATTACCCATTTCAAGAGTCCAATGATCTTTGTGCACTACACAGCAGGGTCCAAAGGTTTACTGAGAGATGCAGGAAGTATAATCAAAACTAATACAGCTGTCGGGCTTTGCTTTTTGTGGCTGGGGTACACAACATATGCAAGGAAAGGGACGAAAAAAGCTCTGGTGGCTTGATATCCACATCAGATACAATCTGCAGAAGGATCATAAATTCTGTTTTTATGAGCTCAGATAGATGATATGGAGAAGACTTGAACTCGTCTATTTGTTTGAAGTATGCATACTACACAGGTAATCTTTTGCTACCTCTTAGCTTTACTATATTTTCCATTATTTCTGTAGTAGCTGGAGTAGGGTATCATTCTAAAGAGACATCCCCCCGTTTGTACCCTTTCCATGCATCAATTCAGTTAGTAAATCAAGGGGGCAAAAACAAGACAATGACCTTGATTCTCATATCTTCGTTATGATGTCCAATAAAGGCATGCAAAGATCCTAAAACATAACACAAGTTCCCAAATCTCTTGTATCTGGAGGCATAATAACCTGCCTTTGCACTCCTGCAAAATGTACAGGTTGCAGAAATAATAAACTGAAGATGACATCCAATTTAAAAATGGATCCCAAAATAGTAGGTTAATCTTACAAATGAACGTCGGCAACATTTATGAAGTAATGACAATCTTCATGCTCTCCATTAATAAAACCTACATCTATTTTTGATCTATGCCCTGAAAGATGTTTCATAAAAATGATTATTAGCGACTAAAACAAAATGCTAGACACAATAATGAACACTGCTCAACAATTATCTTATGGTAAAAAACCTGTTGCTATACGTTCAATGGATTCATGGGGATCATTTCTCCTGAAATACAATTGAAAAATTTTTTTGATTCAAAGTTCACTTGTGAATGAAAAAAGATTTAAGGGCTGTAGTGTTGACTAACCAGCCAAATGCTCTGGCAAAATCAGATCCAGTCCCCAAAGGAATTAGCTGTACGGGAGGCAGAAATAGAATTTCGGATGATAATTCTATAAGAAGAGAATAACAGGAAGCAGAGAGACACTGACAGATGCTTACACCGAGCGCAGTAGAATGTGAAGCCTCTCTGTCATTGCTGCTGATAGGTTTTCCATCAAAAAAGAAGCCATTAACTACCTGTCTGTCCAAGCTCAAGCTTAATTTGATTTACAACTTAATTGTGAACACAACACAATCACTATTCAACATCTCTAAAATTTCAAAGCGTCAGCCACTGTATACATACTTCAAATTTCTTTGTTTCAATTCATAAGGTGATTAGGATCCACTTCAAAAGATGTCAGCCATCCTAAATAATGAATCAAATGAAAAAAGAGCAATAACGTAAATGATAATTAACCAGAATCCAAATTCAACTCTAGAAGATGCCATGCTACCATTAAATGTTTGTGCAGCTTTCAATTTTCTTATTTGGATTAAAATGTGTTCCATTGGGATAAATGACATGCCAGGAACAACCAATCTTCACAAGCAGACTGCTTAATACAATTCAATTGCTTAGTCTTGGACATAGAATTGATTGCATTTCTATAAAAGAAGTCCCTTTAATTAACCAACAATAGAAGTGAGCCTGTGCCAAGCTGACAGTAATTTGCAATGCGACAAAGGATAAAGGGGGAAATTACAAATGGCATCATGGACAACACAAGGTACTGAGCCGAAGGAAAAATCGGACCTCATGAAGTGTTCCATCACCTCCCACTGCAATCACAGCCTCAGCACCCTCTTTTATTGCCTGCATAAAACTAAGTAAGTACATGAATCCTTGTCAATATTGTACAGGAAATCTCAAAATCCATGCTTAAACCATAATGCCCAAGATGCCTACCTCCCTTGTTATGTCGGTTGCATGAGAAGGACCAGACGTCAAAGATTCACATATCTGGCCAGAACAAAGAAAGACATTAGCATACAGCATCTTCTTTCAGTTGTCTATAGAATAGACATGCATGCATGTCTTCACACCAATCTCAATTCCTAAGCTTGAAGCTAAAGTTTCTTTTTGTAGTTCTATCATTAATTACGATTTACTATATGTAAAAGCAAAGTTGTCAAACTCGTAATTCTACTTAGAATCATTAAAGGGCCTTTAGAATTGGAATATATAATCAAAACGTAAAAACATAAATTTCTACGATCTATGTAAAATGGCTTTCAAACGCTATAGGTATGTTTACTATAGTTATAAAAAAACATGATATATTAGATGGAATGAAAAAATTTAATATAAATTTTAGTTACAATTTATAATAAAAATTATATAATTATAGTAAAAATAAATTAATAAGTTATTAAGCTAATATATAAAACAACAATATAAATAACAATACTAATATGAAATGAATTACAACATAAATTATAATAGCAAAGCACAATGCTAAAACAAATGACCAATCCCCTTATGATCATCAAAAGTCAAAATTATCGATAACTCTCTTTTTACCATTATCATCATCATTGTCACCTTCATCATCAATACCAACATCATTATTAGTATTACTATTAATATTACCTTATATTATAATTCTAATTCTTTTAAAGAACTACTAATATTCATATCTTGTAAAAGTTAAGTTACATTTTCAATTTTTAACTCATTTGACTAACATATATATAAAATCACTAAACTCGATTAAAAGCGTAAAATTTTACCGATTTTACATTTAGACTTGTAATTCTACCAAAAGTATATATTGAAACGATTTTATATCCGAGTTAATTCGGAAAGACTTCCAAAATTGTAAATCTGTAGAATCCTATGAGTAAAATCACGATTTTAATAACTATGTGTAAAAGATTAAAAAATCTTTATAACATAAATAATTCTTTGACTATGGGTTCCAACGTGAAAGGCTCGAGTTCAGACATGAGTAATAAAGTGAGGAAATTTTCCAACCCCAAAGAAAATAGAAGAAGAAAATTCTTCAAGCTCTATTATGCTAGGCATGCAGGTGGCAAATAGTAAAATCAACAATGATATGCTTACTATTAGAATATAATGAAATAAAAAACGTAATCTCTCACAGAAGAGAAAACACTTGTAACAACATATCACATTCATTTCGTGATTTTCGGCTATAATAACAGGGCCATTTAGAAGAGCTAGCTAAAGCCACCGACTTCCAAATTTGATCAGCACTAATCTCACTCACACCAAAAGCGTACAAATTCAATCTATTAAAGAAAAGAATCTATTTGAATTGTTTTACTCTTATTTGTATCTCGTATGGTTGAAGGAAAATTCAAAAGTTATATATATATATATATATAAAATATTTCCAAGTCATAGACTCATAGCTATGATGTCTAACTGCAAATTGAACGGCAAAGAAATTATGGACCCAATCCAATTGAATAACAAAAATTATGAAATTTAAATAATTTCAGTAACATGAATCGGGAGAAGTATGACAAAGGTTAAAAATACTGACATTAAATTGAGTACCAAGGCGAGACGTAAGATGAGGGAGAAGTTTCTTCCACTCCTTTCCGGTCCTTCCATTAGCACCTACATACACACAATTATGTGCATATATTACATGCATTGAATTCATACACCAAAACCTAACTGAATAAATAATCAACATATACATACATACATATATATATATATATATATACAGAGAGAGAGAGAGAGAGAGAGAGAGAGAGAGAGAGAGAGAGAGAGAGAGAGGAGAGGAGTGGAGACCTCGGGGATTAACGATGAAGACAAGATCACGGCGGGGAAGGGAGGAGAGAGAAAGAGGGCGGTGAAGAGGGAGATCTAGAGCCAAAGGAGGGGGGTCTGCCATGGCTTTCAGTCTTAGCGCCGATTTCGACATCGTCGGAGTCAATATCATCCCTATTCCCAAAGCGGAATAACAAGACGCCATTTTTTAGTTTGTTATACTGCGGACTCTTACTCCCTTATCTAATGTAATTGCAGCTCAATCCAATCTCATGTCATAATGCCCGCGTACACTCACACACACAGAGAGGGAAAGAGAGAGAGTGAAGGGGGGTTGGTTTTGGGGGAAGGAGAGAGTGCGAAGACTAGAAAACTAATCAGTGCCCCGTTAAAATTGGAGTTATGGGTAAGTTTCCGTCCGGACAAATTTTTTTTTAAAAAAAACGGTTTTGAAAAAAAATAATTTTCGATGATTAGTTAATACTGTAATTTTAAAATATAATAAAAATTATATATTATATATTAAATATGTATTTTTTAATTTTTAAATTATATATTGAATATAGATATATGACTTATAATTTCTAAATCATATATTGGATATGTAAATTCTTTATATTTAAAAATCACATATTATGTTATATTTAAAAATCGTAATATTAACTTATAATTTCATAATAATATTTTAGAAATTGTTTTTCTTGTCTATTTCTCTTAATGTTATGGAGTGTAGAATTGGTTATATTGATTTTTGTTTTTTATTTTTTTCAATAATAAAACTTTATAGATCCAACTTAAAAATTTATATTTATATCATTATATTATAGCGATTTAATTATAAAATAAAAATAAAAATATGAATATTTAAATGAAAATCAAAATGGATGGAAATAAATGAATAAAAAAATTATAAGGCTATTATTTTGATTACTTACGTTCTAAATAAATAATAGTTATTCCACAATAAATTCATATTACTGAAAACTATTCAATAGAATTTTTATAACCACAAACGACACTCTCTACTCTA
Source organism: Laguncularia racemosa (assembly GCA_037954665.1). NCBI lineage: Eukaryota > Viridiplantae > Streptophyta > Magnoliopsida > Myrtales > Combretaceae > Laguncularia > Laguncularia racemosa. The sequence continues at coordinate 7,109,139 of JBBMOL010000016.1, forward strand.
CCGCCCCTAGAAGTGCAATCCACATCGGCGATTAAACTAACCACCATTGTTGGACTTACGACCGCAATTGACAATGTCAGTGGCCTTTTCCATAGCAATATAAATAGTAATATTATATATGATAAATGTTAATGAATATAACTAATCACTAACTTCAAACTGAAACTATAGCATCATCTAATATATATGATATGTTAGAATTGAAAATTATATATCGTAATAAATATAAATAATATACAATATAATCACATTAAATTTTCAATATCTATTTTATGATTATATATTTATTTATTTATAGTATAATAAAGTTTTAAAAAATTATATTATATCATATCACATGAATATTTTATGTGTAATTACATAATATGAAATATATATTTTATATCATTTGTGTTTATCATTTTACATAATAATTTAATATACGATTATTTATATTTATTGAGATGTATATAATTATTACATTAATTATATTATTTATTTATGTAAATAGTTAATATAAATTAATAACAATATATGTTTATATTCTATGGATTTAGAACTTCAAATTGTGGAAATTGGCCCTCGACATTGCATCATCTAGAAGGTTGCAAATCTATATATTAAAATTGATTTTCTTTTAGTATTTTAGGGAACTTTTAAGTTGTGCAAGCCGAACCATGCAACAACTGAATAGCAGTATGCCTCATGCATTCAGAGAAGCTAATAAGCATATTAACCATCTAGCTAGAAATGCAAGAGATTTACTTTCAGAATTTTTCACTTGTAATTTGGTGTGGGGGGGGGGGGGGGGGGCTGGAATCTATAGGCGGAGGCTAAATACAATGAAGACATGGCCACTGAGTTTGGAGGTCCGGTGAAAACAACGTTGGGGGGGTCCATTCATAGGATAAATTTGATTGGATAAGGGAACTTTGTTCGAGGCCATTCTTTCTTCTCTTGTATTTCTTTGGCCGTTTGTGATGGACAGAATGTTCAAAGTGTTTCTGTCGGCTTAATACTACCATATGATTAAGAAATACGACACAAGAAGATTAGCAATCGACCCACAAATTAGTAGGTCCATGCCAATGTATGAGCTGTACAGCGTATCCATGTATAATACGGCGAGACATAAACAGGCTGTTTGGGACAAAGTGAACTGCATAGACAGCTGATATTAAGGTACATGAAACTAAATGCTCCAAGCAGCTTCCATTAGAAGCTGGACGTAAATATTTCTACAAAAATTTTGTTCATTCTACACAGTAAAAGGAATGAATACCACCATTTTGATACAATTGGCACATAACCCTGTGAAACAACCTGAAGAAACAGTTTGCAGCAACACCCAGTGCTCACGGTAGAATGACGATCCTCAGCGCCTTGCCCTTCCCCTTCCCTTTGGATCGAAATGGTGAGACTTCAACTTCTTCTTTCGCTGTTGAATTGCTGCTGCGCCAGTACTCTCTCTAAACGGCATTCCCATGAGAGCCAGCAGCCTCTGAGCTTCCTTGTCTGTTTTAGCAGTTGTAGTGATGCAGACATCCATACCCCTTGGCTTACCAAGTGCGTCGTAGCTGATGTCTGGGAAAATGCTCTGCTCCCGGACGCCAATGCTAAAGTTACCATGTCCATCAAAGCTGTTTGGATTTACACCTTGGAAGTCCCTTGCTCTGGGAAGCCCCAAATTCACAAGCCGGTCAAGAAACGAATACATAATCTGTGACCGAACAGCAAAAGTTGCAGATAGTTAGGCCTGCAAATTCCGTTGTTTGAAACTAGAAGACCTAATTTTCTGATTGAATTAATTCATAAAGACGATCAGGTGCAAAAGCTCAAATTAGCACGTGACATTCAATTGACAATAAAGTGATGACAAAACAAGATTAGTTCATGAGACAAGTGATAGATCATGCCTCACCATTTGGACATGAATGAGAGGTCAAGTAACATCCATGCCCCATGGCAAAGTTAGATATCCACCCAGTGAAGAAAACTAAACAGTTGCAGTTGATATTAACATCAAGTAGAAACATGTTCTTCCACACAAGCATCTGAAGAAAACTCCAAAGTGGAATAAAGTTCACGTGATTAAGAAGTAGAGTAGATGCACAAGGAATGCAGAATGCTGCATATAGCCATTGAAAATTGGTAGACTGCATGAAAAGCACATGATCGTGGAATATCCAGATTGGGTGGTGCCGCTGCAGTTAAATCATTAGAACACACAGCATATCTAAGTTTTCTGTTGGGCCATTACTTACCAAAAATTCAAGCAAAAAAAAATTGAACTACAGCCACGTACTAAACATAAATAAAACATGCCACCCCCTTTAAATTTGCCACTGCAGCAGAGATACAGATCTCCTGAGGTACCATTCCTGGACACTGAACATAAATTAATTTTTCATAGCACGTCATTGTCCTAGGACAAGCATGATCCACAAAACAAACATCCCAAGGACATGTTACCATGTTCAATTTTTGGGCCAAAGTTATCTTATGGTTCTGGTTCAATAGTCATACTAAAAAACACTATAGGAAAGCAAACAGCCAGCAGATTTCGTCCCTGAATGGCTAGACAGTACCAACCATGTATATGACAGGACATACAGCATGTCAATTCAGCTTATCAAGCTGCTCCTAATTACAAGCATCTACCAAAAAAAGGAAAAACTAAAAATAATCTTCCTTGAAATTTACCTCACATAGTTGCACAAATATCAATCTTCTTTAAAGTTGAAAAGCAATGATTAACAGAGAAAATGAGAGGCTGTATTATCATGTCAAATGCTTACATCTCCTCTGAGTGTAACTGCAATTCCAAGTGGTTGACCTTCTCTGATCTTGAAAGCTGCATTGGATGCCCTAGCTCTTGTCTTTATAGGTCTCTGCCCTGTAATGAGTGCCAAGTCATTTATTGCCGCCTCCAACCCCTTGGCATTTTGAGCAGCATCTCCAATACCACAGTTTACCACAACCTTCTCAATTTTTGGTACCTAATCATGTTAAGACTGAATAATTACAGCTCCAAAATCAACCAACAGGATGAAAAGGTAACTCTCCCCATTCACTCGCTAGCAATACGCTACATGAAAAGAAAAATGGGATAAATACAATGCAAGCATGTGGACTAGATATGGTCTGAAATTAACAAGACAGAGGAAGCTTAACCTGAGGACACTTATAAACAATGTAATTACTATTTGATGATTATCAAATTTACATTTTTATAAGATTCCCACAAAATTGACACAAAATAAAAATCTACCACGACCAGATAACAAGAATTGCCGCTCCCGACACAAATGAATTAGATTCTGAACGTATATAAGGTTAGATTCCTTGACCTGTTAATCCCGCCATCCTTTCCTGCTTATTTATACATTTTCTCATTGTCAACTCTCAACTGGCTGGAAACATTTTCCAGGTTTGGTTTGCTCGTCTCATCTGTAGTTTCATCATATTCCCTCTAATCGCATACTGTCATATAATTAAAAAACACGTCCTTCTTTTTTCTTTTCCTTATGCATAAATTAGCAGCATATGATTCGCTAGGACACGAGTGGGGAACCGAATGGAGACATGAAACTATGTCCCAACTTTTCAACATAACTCAAGGAACAGAATCCGCAATGGTAACAAATAGTGTGTTTGTTCCATCGAAAACGTGTTCCGAACTTGTTTTAGTATTTGATGTATAGAGGTTCCATTTACTGGTGATTTTTAGTGATAGCCATAGCTGAGACGCAATGGTAGGCAGCAGCTAGCGGATAATGATGGCAAAATAACGAGGAAATTACTGCCGAAAAAAAAAATTCTTCATTTTTTACTAGCGGGTAATCGAGATATGTTGAGATTACTGTGTCACTATTTGATTACAGTAAATACATTCGGGAAATCCGCTAAACAAAGCCAACAATCATGAAAGTAAGACACCCAAAACATAACATAAAATATTGAATTACAAAAGATTCAACCTTTTTCCCTACTACGCGTCCTTTCAAATCAGAGACAAGCTCAAAGCTAAAACATTAAAAAAGAAAAATCCAAAATTTAACAAGCACCCATACCCACCTGGTGAATATTAGTGTAAGAAAACTCTTGTTTGAGCAAAGGCACAATCTTCTCCAAATAAGTGGTTTTGAGTCTATTTTTAGTCTCCGCTTCACTCTTATCGAGCAATACCACGTCGCTTGTAGCTCTCACTGAAACTACACCACCATTGCTTCCAGGGTTTATGGAGGATGGCTTGAAGGAGAGTGCAGAAGTAGTGTAAGGGAGGAATTGGCCGCTAAACGACGAGGCAGCGGAGGGCAAGCGAGAGAGACAAGAAGCCATAGTCGCTGCAATGAAAGGTTGCTTCGCGTGTTTTTTTTTTTTTTTTCAAAAGGATAAGATTTAAGAAGTATAAATGGGCCTTCACTTTCGCTTAGGTGCTCTCAGGTCGTGTAGGACGACCATGATGCCATGTTTTGTTCACATTTTTGGCTGGGATAATTTTTTTTGTTTTTTAAGTAACTTACTTATGGTTAGGGGTGAAAAAAACATATGATTAAATTACGAATCAGACCGGATTAAATCAAATCAAATTATGAATTAGGTTCGACTTATTTTTTTATGTTCAAAAATTTTATAAATTGAATCAAATTGAATCATTTTTTTATGCTCGAAAAAATTACGAAACGAAACGTAAGAAGTGAAGAAAAAGAAAATGGTAATAAATTTAGAAAATGTATAATTAAAAAACAAAAGGATTTTGGGATATTTATTTAATTTTTTCTCTTATTTTTTTATTAAATAACTTGTTTTCTAATTTTAAATTTATATTTATTAACCGATATAAAAATATAATTATTTTAATAGAGACAATAATTTTTTTTAAAATATATCAAATAAGCATTAAAAATAATAATAAATTATTTTTTTACGTCAAATATAATTTTTCATAACTTATTAACTTATATATATAATAAAATTAATAATACGTGTGAAAACGATTCAAATCATGAATCAAACCAAACCAAATCTTTTTTTTATATTCGAAAAAATTACGAATCAAATCATATACTTAGGTTTGATTTAAGGAAAAAAATTTGTAATATACAGTTTGATTTGGTTTGAGGAACAAACTATACCAAATAGAATCACGCCCACCCTTATGTATGACTATTTACCTTCAAGAATATAATAGATATCAATAAAAAGAATAACCATTCTCAGAAATAGATTAAAAACATTCTATTCCAATGCCTACTTCATGTAATTTTTTATTATAAAAAATATATATTCATGCGTTTATTTCACCTTATTAATTGCAATTTTACGTTGAGAATATGAATAAAATTTACCATTTGCCTCTATTTGATCATTAATTGTTATATCAATTAGAGTATAATAGTCAAATTCTATTGTTTTTTAGATAATATCTATTCCCAATGAAGTGAAAATGGAAAAGTTTTTAACTTTCTTATTTTTCTAAGTAAACAGAATAATAAATAGTTTAAAAGAAATAATTATTCTATTTCCTCTCTATTCGTTTCAAGTAAATAAGAGAAATGCTACACATTTAATCCCTAATGTTTAATTATTTTTTAATTTAAGTCCTCAAAGCTTTTATTTTTCACCATTGGAGTTTTTAGTGTTTTTTAACTCTTTACAACTAAGCACTTTGCTAACAATGATAATTTTTCCAATCATAAATAACGAATATTCGATTTATCCAAATAATTAATATATAGACAATATAATTAAATCACTCAAAATAATAAAACTATTAAACATTTGTAAAGGAAAAAAAAAAAACGAATCATGCAACTACCTTTGTAGTTTAGAAATAGCTATTAACCAACCTTGACTAGATTTCCCTCCCTCCACCCCCCACCCAAAAAAAAAAAAAAAAAAAAAACAATGAATGATGATCCAGAAACAAAAGTAAGCCCACTTGTGATGGTGGAACATCACATAACTTTAAAGGAAAAAAAGAGAGTGCAAGACCTAATCGAATCATGCTATCGGATTGGGTTTTTTAATCGGATTAGAATAGAAATCACAAACTATCTTGTTTTCTAATATATAATGAATTTTACATACATAACAAAATGATATAATGTGAGATCAAATACTAGATAAATTAATTTAAAAATGGAAAAAATTCCCATGAGAACTGGATTTAAGGGGTGAAATTGTAAGATCTACGAAGGAATGCCAAAAGCGAAGGTAACTCTTTGGGTCTCTATCGATATTGAGGTGCGAAAACATGAGGAGCAAACTAGATTAGATTCCTTGGTAATCTATACTGTAAACAATGAGTATTCACCCTTGGTTTACGAGGATCAATGGCCTAGCTAATGCGTGAAACACTCCACTTAGGGAGTATGGTTGTAAGATCAACACTCAAATGAATTGATGAAGGCCTATACAAACAATAGAGCATGTGGTTTAATTCAATAAAATGCACAAAACCTTATTAGCCCTTATCAAAAGTAAGAGAAAGCCCATCCCTCTCTTTCCTTTTTTCATCTCCATGTTGCCATGTGAAAAGGGGGATCCTATTAACTTGTTCTAACCTAGGATAACAAGCTTATGAGCTTCCAGCCTAGGATAATAATCTCATGAGCTTGGTGTTACTTCACCATTAAGAAACAAAAGAAGACTTCCATCTCCAAGTTTAACTTAAATATGTAGCTCACCTCTTTTTAGCTATAAAGTAATGTCAAACCAAAATACCTAACAAGTATTAACTCTCCTTAAAAAGGAGGTGATCTAATCACACCTTCTAGTACAACTATCTTGTTACAACTTTACTCCAATCACTAACCCTATCTTAAGCACTCGGCATTCTCTTAAGAGGCGAACTTGCACAATAAACACAATCCATGTCCCCTTAACCAAAATAGCTTTAAATTATGGTCTAAGTCAATTTGATTGAGCTTGAAACTAAATTTTCATTTTGCTTGCTCACGGCTCTATTTGATCATCACATGAATTTCACTAAAATAAAAATATTGTCTTTTGCAAATGGTTATTTCCATACCTTAGACCACATATATTAGGGTAGATTGTAAATATAAAGTCCAAATAGTCAATTATAAATAAATCACTTAAACTTTTACACTATGTCAGTAAAGGGAAGGAATTAGGAAGAAAGAATATGGGAGGAAAGAATTAATAGAATATTTAATTCCTTTTTACGTGTTTAGATAATGAAGAGAAGGGAAATGAAATGAATTATAATAACTATGAAGGACAAAATAAAATATATTGCAAAATTAACAATGTACCTTTAAAATTATAAAAGAAAGAAAGAAAGAAAGAAAGAAAAGATGATAAAAGAGGGGTGAATTGAAAAATACAATTTTTTTTCCAACTTTACCTCTCTTTCCTCTCCAATTTGAGAGAGAGAGAAAATGGTAAGGTCAAAGGAAATACATCTTTCCCCAATTATGCCCTCATTAATTCCCTCCCTTTCCTAAACTATGGAATTGAAATTTTTCCTTTCCAATTCCTTCCCTTCCCATTTCCCTTTTCTAAAACATAGTGTAAAAGCATGACTTTATATTTTTATAATTTTAAAAAAATGCATATATAGTCTTTAAATTGTCACTAAATCTCATAACTTTTGGGATTTTAACAATATTTGGAGAGTATTTATATATATTCAAAGTTACAAAAAAGTGAAATCACACTCAAAGAGTTTAAGAATCTATTTACATCTAATAAATAGTTTAAAGTTTGTATTTACAATTATTTCAATATATTATAAAATTGAAAGCAAGGCCTTTATCTTAGGACATTGGGTAACGGGCAACTAGCAATAATAGCCCGCTAAAACTATCCAGACACCTTGTATCCTTACTTTAAGGCTTTATTTGCTTTCTTAGAAATGTAAATATAATTCTTTAGAATTTTTAGAGGAAAATGCAAGTAATCTAATAAACTTTTATTTAGGTGTAGATATATATTTCAAAGCTATAAAGCATGTTAGACCATCGAACTTATTAAAGTATACTTTAACACTTCCTAAATTTTGATTTTGGTTCATTTTTTTTATTGGAAAAAGATTATGTTTTTTAATGTTGCCAATTTATAAGAGTTTAGGGGTAATAACACACACTTTATAGTTTCAGACGATCCACATCGAGATAAAAAATTAAGGGATTACTTGCAATTCTCTAAATCTTATTATACTGTTTGATTAAAAAAATAATATAGGAATCAAATTTCACTGGTAATCACATTTCTTATTTAATCTTATCACTAAGAGTCTAATTTTAACAAATCCTACCTCTTTTAAGAAACTTAACATCGTACCATCTATCTAACATCTAGTCTTTCCCCAAACTACACTTCAAGCAGAACAAATAAACTAATGACTTTCTATAGCCATAAATAGACATGTGCACGAGTTGTCCCAACAAACCTAAGACTTAAACCTAGCAAATATGTGGGTCCTGGTTGAAGGTGAGTTGTGCTTAAAGACTTATTGACCCAACAGGTCTTTACAAGTCTAAGTTCTTGGATATAAGACCAGAGAACTAACCTTATAGGGTTGGTGAGTTTTAGGATTGGCCACGAAGTTGCTAATGCACCTATTATTCTAGGTTAATCTTTTCTAGAGCAAAGACCCACCAATTTTTAAGTCAAATGTCTATATCGGTGTCTATCCATGCATAGCAAGTTAATATGCAACAAATTATAAATTAAATTTAGACCAACTAATAGAGCCTCTTGCCCCGTTAGGCTACTTGCTCTTAAATTGACTTGAAACTTTGAATGAATGGAACTTTTGAAGGTTGCATAGGCAAAGCTCCAAATTTAGTAAGCATCAACAACAATACAACGGTATAGGGCTTTAAGCATGTTGATTTGGGATAATATAGCGCTAAACTCAAACTCAATTCAATTATAAATTATTTTAAAATATATTTTTCTTCTAATTATAAATTATAATATTACTCATATTTAAATTCAACTCAAACTTGTCTAATACTTATATTTCACTCAAGCTTGACTAAACTCACAAATTAATTAAGTCAAATATTATGAAACTTGAACTCAACTCAATTGACTACTTAAGTAACACAAACTCCAACTTGACTCAATTGCCTACTTAATTTGTTTAGGAAGCAATAGTCATGAGAAATATGAGTCCATGGGACGTCACATCTATTATTGTATCATGTAGACATATAGCAAGTCTGCCAGAACAAGATTTATCAGTAAATTGTGAATCTACTTTGGCAACAACAATAAACCAATAGAGGCGTTCCTTGGAAGCAAAACTGCAAACTCGTCCGCCAATTCTCTAGGCTTTACAAGGTATAGTTCTCCACAGTAGAAACTTAAACTGCTATCAAGGACAAGAAGAACCGCATGAGAAGGAGCTGGTTTACATGCAATACTAGTAACCAAATAAATCACGAATTCTTAACCAAACATTAAACACTGCACAGGAAGGAACAGGCACATCATCCAAACAAATCTCAGAAGTAGCTATCTTCACTCTGCACATGGCATCTGTAAGTCACCATGCCCGATAAGTACACTCGGACTTCTAATACAGCTCTTGATATTATATACTAGATTGATCAGATGAAACAATAAATCAAAACTCCCCGGCAAATTCCAGTTTTATTGTCACGTTCAGAAACATACATAGTATCTACGCAACCATGGCCTTAAAATTTTATTACATCCTACTAGCCAAGATCAGCCATGTACACTAAATAAACCTAGCAACACACTCAAAGCTTTATACAGATCAGCCTCCATGAAATAACCTTCAAGCGAACTACACTACTTTTCCAAACACTTGCTCTCTTTGCCAAGTGGATATTGGCTGTCGACTGAGAGACAATACAGCTACTGCAAAACCTAGTTCAAGATCACAGTAGACCCTACACCAAAATATATATACATGAGAGAATGCCCCATCAGTAGAGCTTTTTTTTTTTTTTTTTGAGACATGGCTCCTGTACACGGCTCAACCTGCCATTTCTCAGAATGCATCTTCTCCTCTGAGCTTTATTTTTCCTAACCCTTTCACTCATGTAGACAAAATGGCCTTGTCAGCACAAAAGCTGAAACAATTGCCGGATTTTGCCTTCTCAGAGTTGAAATCATAAGAAGCAAGCAACTTCCTCTGTAGGAAAGACAGAATAACTAAATAGTTAGGACAAATAATACAATAATAACAGGGGGGAAGTTGATGTATAAATGATTTAAAGGTAAAGCTTACATGGTCCTCAAATTCAGGACTTGCCAAGTTCACACACAAGTTCCTCATTAAGAGCAGTGCCTGTAATAAAAGCCACAAAGGTAAATGTCTGAATATCAGAGATAGAAAGGAAATATGAAAAAAGTAGGTTGCATTTGCACGTTGAAAAAGAGATATGTACTAGTCCTCTAGAAACAATTAATAAAGAGCAGAATAAGGTGTATACGTGCAATTTAAAAATCACACTACCGTACAACAATGTACAAGTTAAGAGTAAGAAATATTAGCCTGCATTTACTCTAACGCCTGGAGTAAATTAATGAACAATGATGCCCTCATATAGAACCAGCAAAAAAGCCTGAAACAGAATACAAATTGATTGCATGATGTTTGGGGAGAAAAACCACTGTTCCCATGCGAAACGAAGCATTTGTAAAGCCAGAGATTAATTGCTTTCTGTTGGCTTATAGCTTGCAACAGTTACTTTTAGACATGCACAATGCCACAAAAAGCAGTTGACTTTTCATGATGTGCAATAGTTCACAAGAGGTAAGCCAAATAAGACAGGCCAGCTAAGGGCAAGAGGTGGATCATGGTTCGAAAGGGGGAAACAACTATGACCATTGGAATGGCAGCAGCAGTGATGATGATCATTGTAGTGTTATGTTATGCGCGAGAAAACCTCATCATGGGCACTTCGAATTTCTTGTCATGCCCTTCGGTCTCACAAATGCCCCCTCCACCATTCGAGCCCTGATGAACACGGTCTTCAAGGGGGTACTGTGCAAGTTTGTGCTAGTCTTCTTTGACGACATCCTTGTATACAGCCACGCTTGGGCCGAGCACCTTCAACATCTGAGGAGGGTCTTCATGCTCCTAAGGGAACACCGCTTGTACCTAAAGAGGAGTAAGTGCGCCTTCGCGCAAGAACAAGTGGCTTACTTAGGCCACGTGATCTCCCATGAGGGAGTACGAGCCGATCCAGGGAAGATAGACGCCGTATTGAAGTGGACAAAGCCAATGTCCACCACGGCCATGAGGGGATTTTTGGGGTTGACAGGGTACTATAGGCGATTTGTGGCCAGGTATGGGAACATTACGAAGCCCTTGACTAAGATGCTTCACAAAAATAACTTCCAATGGACCCTCGAAGCCGAGAGTTCCTTTGAGAGACTAAAAACAACCATGACAGAAGCACCCGTGTTAGCACTCCCAAACTTCTCCTAACTGTTCGTAATGGAATGCGACGCCTCAGAAGGAGGAATTGGGGCAGTCCTTCAACAGCAAGGGCGATCGATATCCTACTTCAGCCGCCCTTTTGCCAAACAACACCTTAAGCTAGCAGCCTACGAAAAAGAACTGATTGGGCTTTCCAAGGCCGTTTGGCCTTGGAGACTATACCTATGGGGAAGAAGATTCCTTGTGAAGACGGATCATTACAGCCTTAAGCATCTCTTGGAGTAAAGGGTGACAACTTTGCCTCAACAGCACTAGATCAACAAGTTGTTGGGGTTTGACTTTGAGAGTGAGTATAGAGCTCGTCGTGACAACAAAGTAGCAGATGCCCTGTCCAAGAAGGACAAACTGGTCCGCCATCTGGTCGCCCTCTCTTGCCCACAGTTGCGGCCGTTTGACCAGATCTGCGAAGAAAACCAATAAAACCGAGAGATTTAGGAGCTGATCGAACGAGTGGAAACGGAGCAGCTAGGACTGTAGTGGACGATGAAAGATGGATTGCTGTTCTTTAAACAAAAAATCTACTTGCTTCCTCACTTGGCCTTGTGTTCAGTCATCATCAAAGCTCTCCACTGCCCCGTTCCATGAAGGGTATCAGAAAACCCTCCACCGCATTAAGCAAGATTTCTACTGGAAGGGGCTCAAGTAGCAAGTACAGCAATTTATCCGCACGTGTGAAGTATGTCAAAGGAGCAAAGTCCAACTGTTGAAACCGGCTAGCCTTTTGCAACCACTACTGATCCCATCCCAAGTGTGGGCAGACATCTCAATGGATTTCATTGAAGGACTGCCCATGTCCCATTGGAAGTCGGTCCTCTTTGTGGTAGTAAATTGATTCTCCAAATATACTCACTTCCTACCCCTGAATCATCCTTATACGGTTGTATTGGTGTCTCGGCTATTCTTTGACCATGTCTTCAAACTTCATAGGATGCCGGAATCCATAGTAAGCGATGGGGACACTACCTTCACCAGCTCGTTTTGGAAGGAATTGTTCAAGCTGCAGGGAACTAAGCTGGCCTTTTCCTCTGCATATCATCCACAAAGTGATGGACAAACAGAGGTAGTCAACCGCACCATTGAGATATACTTAAGGTGTTTTGTGGGGGAACGTCCGAACAAGTGGACGGAATGGGTGGCGTGGGTGGAATTCTGTTACAATACAGGATTCCATACCGCCCTGAAGGCAACCCCCTTTGAGGTGGTTTATGGTCGCGCACCCCCACAGTTGCTGGCCTACTACCCTGAGATATCTAAGTTGGAAGTAGTAGATATGTCACTCGTGGAGAGAGGGACCAAGTCTGGCAGCAACTACGGTAGCAACTGGCTCGTGCTCAAGCTACCATGAAAGCCCAATATGATCAAAGGCACAGGCATCTGGAATTCCAAGAGGATGAGTTAGTCTAGCTTCGCCTACAGCCGTATCGACAAATCTCAGTAGCAACAAGGCACAATCAGAAGCTGGTGCCAAAATTCTACGGGCCATTTCCCATATCAGCTAAGATAGGCATCGTGGCTTATCGGCTAGAATTTCCCCCACAAGTGAGGATCCACCCGGTTTTCCATGTATCCTGCTTGAAGAAGTTTGAAGGCCCTCCCACTACACGTCCACTACTTCCCCTAGTGCAACAAGGAATTGTCGTGCTACAACCCAAAGCTATTCTGGAAACAAGACAGCTATAGAACCAATCCGAGGTGCTGGTGCATTAGGATGGTTATTCACCTGTTGAAGCTTCATGGGAGTTGACCGAGATGACGATACAACACTATCCCCCATTCGCACCTGAGGTCACGTGCGCTCTGGAGGGAGGGACAGATGTTATGCGCGAGACAACCTCACACTCACAAACTAAGATGACCCCCTTTGACCAGGTGTATGTAAGGAGGACATGATAGAGGAAAGGTGAAGGGCAGGAAGGACAGAAGGAGGGAGGAACTTGAAGGAATAGCGAGAGACGAAAGTTAGCAAGGTTATCTTAGTTAGGAGAATTTGTACATTTTCGTTTCGTTTTAGCATAGGATGTTATTTCCATTCCTAGTGTAGGAGAACCAGCTGTAGGGAGGCTTGTCTCCCAGCTGGAGTTAGCAGTTAAAAATGTCCTAAGGTCTGGTTAGTAGTGGGGACAGGTCAGGGAGTCGTGGGAAAACGGGGGCGGTTGAGGCGGTTAACGCGACTCACCTTGTACTCAAAAGGAAGAGAAGGGAAAAGGAAAAAATATCAGATTCTATTTTGTTCCTAAGCATTCTGAAAACTCGGAAGCTTTGAGATCGTCGGGTTTTCTCCAACGAGCCTGAAACAATTAGCAACCATAGGGAGATGCAAAAGAAAAACCCTAAAAGCCATTAGTGAATTGGACATAGTAAGTGAATCTAAGGAAGAAAGCCCTAAAGAACAATCCTATAACATGTTATTTGGAATTGTAGGTATAGGTGACCAGAGAGGAAGCTTTGGAGATTAAACAAGGCTGGCAAAGAGCATAGTGATAAGTGGTTGTCAGTTATAGTTATGATGATGGTATCAAGGTGGTGCCTTATGTCAGGAGAGGAGGTCGTTGATGGGGGTATAATGCATCATCATTTTGTAATCAGCAGGAGTGACACTGAACTGAACATGAGACTCTGGATGGCTGCTGGTTGGAGACAGTCTAAGCAGAGGACAAGATCATGGCGGTTGTGAAATAGGATTAAGGTTACTATTAGCAGATTCAAGCCTTTGGTATAGACATGTCACAATTCAACACAAGTAACACATTAAACAAAAAGGCTATTTCATTCAACATAGCATTTCATGCTCCAAATGGAAGAATAGCACATCCAACCAGCCAAGGCTCTTAAAAATCAGATGACACAATCAATGAGAAAACTATATCATGCTTGGTTGCAATCATCACCATATTCTGAAGGTTTGTTCTTACCAAAGGTCCAACACACACTCATGAAAGAAGTCTTGGTGGCACACTTTACCATCTTCCACTACAAGGAGCACTACTTTATCCAAAATCTAGCTCTAGACATTCCGACAAAGTCAAGTTGTTCAAAAAACCAACAAAATTTCTCTTCCTTACCACCAGTTAAAATAATTCCTCGATATTAGTAGAGTGAAGAAGTTCCCAAAGAAAAAGAAAAACAGACTAATAAGTCTTCTATTTGTAGGCAGAAGAAAAAATTCATCAATTCCTAGCATAACTTTTTCTTGTGAAACATTACTTCAGCTGGCTCAGTGCAATAACAAAACAATATAAGATAAGAAAAAAAAATGATATAGTAACATACCGTTTCTAAATTTATTGGATCCATCTGCTTCAGTCGCTGCAAATGACCACTTGCATTTGGGTCAAAGACACTACCAATGAAGCTATACACTTGGGCAAAATCGGGCATGACTGGAAAAACCAAGTATGTCAAGTGTTAAGGCAGAGCCACAATCGGGCCATTATAAATCTACCTTAGCAAATATATACAGTCACTTTATTAATAGCAAACAAGAAGAACCATCAACCATCTCTAAGATGTAGACCTGATTAATTGTTGACTGAAGCTTGCAAAAACCAGTACTAGGGCAAACAATTGGAACAGATGAATAGAACGGAATGAAAAACATAAAAAATGAACCAATTAGCATGGAAGAACTCAAGTCATAGGTAAGGCAGTTGGTAATAATGTAACATGGCAAACTTTTTTTTTTTTTTTGATGAATGTAACATGGCAACTTGTCAGGGACAAAAAATCAAGATCCATTATTTCCACTGCAACCAATTCATGAGACAGAAATTCTCTCATACATTCCTATTGGAGGGCATCTACAAGGAGGGAAAAGACAAGCATGTTTTTGGAAGAATGTTATATTTTATTCTGAACAGATGAGTAATTCAAGAAAAAAGCCAGAAGAAAGGCCACATCAATAATAAAATGCATTCCCCTCCAAGATGGAAAAAAGAAAAAATACAAAATAGAAATATCAGGGCCGGCACATTGGATCTGGGTCCAAGAAGACAAATACACTGCCAAATTTTGGACACTATAATGATGACATCCTCTTATGGTACCCCACGATTTTTTTTTTCCCTTGCCACGAACTACCCAAAAAATGGTTGTTTAATACCAATTATCTCGGGAAGTATACCTGATGTGTATCTGCCATACCAACAACAAAAAAAAATAGAGCCATGTAACTGCTACATACCTCTGATTGGTTTTTGATGATCCCCTTGAGCAAATGTTTGGCTGCCCAGCCAATGTTTTGGCATGCTTTCATTACTACTGCTGTTTGAATTATTTTGAACCATAGGTGCAGCCATACGAGCATCATCTGTTGGGATAGAGAGAATAAGAATGGTTAGAGAAAGGAACTTCTGCTTTCCCATGAAAAAAAAAATCCCACTGAATTGGAATATCATCAAAGGTACCTCTATACACATGTGGCATGCTAACCGCTGGTGCAGAGCTGTAGCTCCAAGAGGGCAATGCCCCAGTCGTAACAGGATTACCATGCACAGATGTCGTGTCCGGCCTGACAGCATACACGGGATCCACCAAAGCAGATGAAGATTGAAATCCGATTTGGGATGCCGCTGGAGCTGCAAAGCGTACACATATTAGCATGTTTGCAAGGGCATGTATGAGTATAGACAGAGACATAAGAGATTTGAGAACTGACCAATTTTAGAGGCTTTCTGAGGATAAGGATGAGATGCCTTTCTCTTTGGTCGTGGAGGTGGTACATGTTC
This sequence comes from Laguncularia racemosa, assembly GCA_037954665.1. Lineage (NCBI taxonomy): Eukaryota > Viridiplantae > Streptophyta > Magnoliopsida > Myrtales > Combretaceae > Laguncularia > Laguncularia racemosa. The sequence goes on from JBBMOL010000016.1 coordinate 7,125,300, forward strand.
ACTTGTCCCATTCTTTTGAACTTTTAGAAAATACTTTTGTGCATGACTCCGTATCTGCAAAAAACAATCCGGTCGATTATGCAGTAAATAAACAATTAACAATCCACAGCCTGCTAACACAACAACTCAGATAGGAAAATACTAGGAGAGGGCAACAGTGAAATAAATAGGTCAACATCAGTTCTCATGCTTCAAAGATGGAAGCACAGCACACTGAGACAGAGATACCTATAAGTCATATGCTGTAGTTCTCCATACATCTTCAAACCCCAGAAAAATGCTAACAAGAGATTCTCACTGCTGTCTCTCACGGAATTAAACCATGTTGGTGAACAACAAAATCTACCATTCTAAGATTAATGTCCTTTCAGACCATGCATAACAATCATGACACATACAATGAATTTATAATTACCTGGATTACTGTTTTTGAACCAACAAATGCTTCAATCTTTTTCCAGTCACGGTCAAACCTGCAAAGTTGAATAAATGAGACCAATATAGAGGTTCCACAAACATACATTGTTGAGAAAAAGTGGAATCAGCGGAGTCTTGGACATGCTTCAGTCAAACAGAATATTTTATGCCCACTCAATTTCAGAATTGATACTCAAGGAATTTAACGCTTTATAATGGTGCCCTAAACCCTTACACATGTCAGGAGAAGCACAGAGAATCACTCAAAAGTTTCAACTCGAAGCAGGAGTCTGTTACACTTCCTACGCCGCCCTCATCAGCAATCACACCCTACGCACATGTGTACCAAAGACGTGGAACCAAGATCACCAGAACTAAGGATCAGGATGACCACCAGGAGGACGTGGGCAGTAGTGGAGGACGTGGAGGAAGTAACTCCAACAAGCAGGACGTGGGGTGCACATGAAGAGGCAGAATAGGGAATAGGAGTAGTGGGGTTGTGGGAAGATCTGGAATAGGCAAGATAGAAAGAAAGGGAAGGGAAATCATGTAAACTCTTGGCTATATATATGTATGGGAATTAATGAAATGATTATCGGAAAAACTTTAACAAGTGACCCCCTTGAGATCTTAGGTTCTCTCTTAACGAGCCTATTAACAACATCATCATAGGAAAGCTAGGACGTAAGGCCAGTTCCACGGCTAAAGCTACCTCTAGTGAACCTAACTGCCCCCTCACTCGACAGTAAGCCATGGCTGCTAACAGAGTCTACTGCTTAAAATGTTATGGAAAGAAAAAATCACATAACTCAGATTCCATGCACCACAATGTCAACATATAATATCCATGGCACATGTTATGTCCACCTCACAATAATAAAGTGTGATTAAACATGTTCCAGCATAAGATGTGTCCCATATCAAGTCAATTTGTCCTAACAAACCCAAATGTAAAAGAGCTTAGTAATTGGCATCGGACATCTTGTTTTATATATAAGAAAATAGTGCCCCCGAAAGTGACCTCCCTAGATTCAGCCAATAGCCAAAGTGGGTGGTGTCCATAGATCCAACTAACGGTAACATGCGTGCTATCCCCATAAGTTGGATGGCATGTTATACGGTAACTGGGGGTCACCATGACACACATCATCATTAATCTACAAATTTACTAGAAACTATGATCATTTCCTTCATCCGAGAATGTAAACAAGATATCCTTCACCATATGACTGGGGGAAGTATAACGCCAAAAATGGGACAATGTCATAAGAATTATTAAGTTCCATCTGCCATTTCCTTTGCAAACTGCTTGAAAATTAAAGCCATATCTAAAAACAAGAACCTTCTCATTTTTACCTGCAAATATATCCAAATAAATCAAAGTTTCCAGCTTTCCCTCCTTCTCTTTCATGTTATGCACAATTCCCCAGCACTCCCCCCAAATATGACACATAAACACAATTCAATAACCAAACATCGACCTCAGACCATCACTACACATGGACAAAAAAAAATTCAATTTCACATAACGCAAGAAACCCAATTTTGTTCATCCAAATTATCCAAAACCCAACTCTGGAAAACCCTAAACAACAAACGCAATTCAGTAAAATAAACACAATTCCATAACTTTCATATCTAAACAACCCAAAATCCAAACTTTTTTTTTTCGATAACTAAGGGATTTATTCGACCAAACTAACCAAACGAAATCTCAAAAGGCCCTAATACCCAAAAAAAGAAAAGAGAAGGGAAAAAAGAAAAAGGATTCACTTACAGCTGAAGTGCTTCAAGAAACTTATCATGTTCTTGCTCAGTCCAGCTCTCTCTCGATTTCGTAATCGTATAAGGTTTCCTAACCTTCTTATTCGGATCCTCTTGCAACTGACCCGCTTCACCACCACTGCCACTCGCCGTGGTAGACGGTGGTGGCGGTTGATGAGGATTGAGACCGTGAAGTCCCATACTTTTCGCAGGATCGAACAAGTAAAACCCTTGGTGTGTTGGGTTTGGGTTCACAGACACCATACGAACCAAAAACAAATCAATACAACAAAAAAACAAACGACTCGTATTTCGATTGTTTCAATGGTTCGGGTTTTTAAGGTTATTATGTTTTTTTTTGAAAGGAAGATAAGAGTGAAAAATGAAAATTGTGGCTTGCAGGTGAGGAAGGGTATTTATAGGTGAAGATAGTTAAAGGGGTAAAGTTGGAATAAAGTTTTCAGCGATTGCTTTGTGGGCCTTACACATGGCGTCGTCCCGTTGGCTTGATGAAGAGGTAGTGGATGATCTGCTGACACGTGGATATTTCGGTCTTCTGGTGTTGAGCTTGGATTTTAGTTAAGCTGCACTAACTGTATTGCTGGTAAATAGGGCCACTGGGTAAGATGAGGTACGAAACCTAATCTCTCACCTGTACAACTTTAAAATTATACTTCAGATAAAGAAACAACGATTTTTTTTTTTTTTCTCTTACGTGTTTAAAACCAATTTTATACTAATATGGATATTTTTTTTTATTATTGAATGACTTTAAATTTTAAAAATACCATCTTTGGCATGATTTCTCTTGTATAAAGGTTAATTAGAAAGATATAATAATACATTTTTTTAAAAAAGAAATCTAAATTACTAATGAACTGTTTTTTCTTTATATATAAGTGATAATTGAAAAATGTCTTGTATGAAGTTGGAATTTAAGTTTTTGAAGTAATGATAGTGAAAAAGTAATAGACTACATGAAAGAATTTTTATTTTATTCTTGAAAACTATATATATTAAATCATAAATTAACCCTAACTATGAATTTACATTAAAAAAAAATAACTTGAAAAAAAAAACCTTGTCACAATACCATAAATAATGCATTGTTTTTTGGTATAATAACTTTCACTTATTCCACAATGATAACTTTGGCTATTCAACTTTTACTCTACACCTACCAATTTGACCTTAACTTCTAAGTTGGATCAAAAAATAAAAAATACCTTGTTACAAACAACTTTGGGGCATTAAAATATTATCACATAGGATATTATATTATGATAGTCGGAAAATTCATTGCCCATAAAAGGTAAATATATCGAATTTTGTGTATTTGGAATAATTTTTTTCCACAAAAAGAAAAATTGTAATAATGAAATATTCAACTAATTGAATCAAAATAATATAATATTAAATTTAAGTTTAAGTCTTAGAAATCGAGCTCAACTCCATTATACTCCTTTAAACTCTTTCTTTATAATATTTTTTTTAATTAAAAGAACATTATATACAACAGGTTCAACTTGACTAATATTTAACAATTCAAAATTTTCATTATTATAATGAGATCGAAAGTGTCAATATTAAGAACTAATCACCTCTCATTATCTAGACAAATAATTTTGCAAACAAAAGATTTATCTTACCACCAATTATGAGAGTATTATCAAGGTAGAGAGAGATAGTGTATTTGCAGAGAAAATTATGTATTTTCTCTTCAAGTAAGCAATACTTATATCAATCTCTTATTCCACAAAGATAAGTGATCCAATCTAGATCTAAAAGGAAAGTATATACCATACTGATTTTGATAGCAAAAAATTAGTATTTAGAAGGAAATTTATATAATTCGATCTTGTTTGGATCGATTTCATCATTATTTGATTATCGAAATAATTAAAAAAATTAATATAATAAACATCGAAAGTGAGATATGCGTAATCACGGTTTTTATCACTACCATAGTTTTTGGCAATCGGTATCGTGAAGACCATATTAAAGGATATATATTTAATCAAAGCATACGCTTAGTTGGGCACTAGCTAGTTGACAGTTCTGGAATGTCCTTTATCTCTTTCTGGAAACTTACGGCGCAGTAATGAAATGGGAATATTTCTCATTTATAATTGTAAAATGTTTTATGGAAATTATGATTTCGGTGCGCAGTCAAATGGTTGGATGTGATGACACGTGGAACGGAGCCACCAGATAAACGTTAAAAAAAAGGGGGGGTTGAAAGAGAAGGAATTACAAAGGAAATCAATGTCTGATTTGCTCGACACCATTTGAGACTTGGTGAACATGTCACTTTTCGTCCAATAACGTTAATATCTTGCCTTACATTACATGCTAGGTAAGTAAAATCTTCTGATCAAGCTAGTGGCCGACAAAACATAATATATATATATATATCTCTCAAAATAAAACTATTTAAACCTAACTATATACTCTTTCCTTGACTTTGATACCAGTACGTGGCGTCGTTGATGGGTCTATACTCATGAGGACCACCGACGGATGGATGTTACCAGAAGCTAAGTTTCGGGCTTATAGCTGTCTAGCCTAACTATCTAGTCAATAGTTAAAGTAAGAGATGGGTTAAGATAAAATTAAATTGAAAATATAGTCCACTTCATGTCTAAACACTAGAATCAATATCAATTAAATTATTCCACAATTAAAAAGGAAATTTTAGCAATTGTTTTGATAATTTCCAAATATATATATATATATGTATAAGATAATAACTTGCTTTTGACATGAAAAAAATAATAATAATGTACATACCTTATTTTATTTATATATCAATTCATATTTTCTTGATACAACCTGTTAAATATTATCATATTATAAAAAAATTTACTTAAAATATATTAAAGCTAACTAGTTCAATACGAAAAATTAATGTGTTCTTAAAACTTCTTCAAAAGATAATAACTATAAATGACATTAGGTTTTTGGGTAAGGAATATAAAACAAAATTATTTGAATTTAATTTTTTTTCTTAAAAAAAAGTAAAAATATTTGTTTCGTTAAAGTCTCCAGCAATTAACGAGTTTCTTCCTTTTGAATATCGTCCTTTTTTATTGCCTTGCTTTCTTCTTTCTTTAATCTTTTTAAAGCTAAGTAAAAACGATCTATACCAATCGATTCCAGTTTGTCTACAAAGATCAAATTGAAAACTTCCTGGAATTTAAAGAGCAATCCCACAAGCAAAGCAAAGTAGAGTACGAGAATGACCCACGTTAAGCCAATAGGAATTTTGACTGATTAACTAGGCTAGGTTATAGTGTTAGTCGCTGACACTACTTTCAATGAAAACAATGGTGTGGTGTCGAGGAACAACTGGAGATCAGAGACCTACCAAAAGTACCAGCATTACCTATGTACATGTGCCAACATGTGGGTCGAAGCCTGATTTTATAAATTATATTACGGTACGAGTCAATATTTATTTACAAAACTTTGGATCCGCATACGTGTTGGTCTCGTATAGGACGAGCTTATTTATATGTAATAATCAGAAAGAGAGGACAAGAGCTCCTTGACTGACCTACCACTACCAGAAGTACCCACCTACCTCCATTATTGTTTTTGTGGACTAAAGCTGTTTAATCTTAGGTCCCTACAGAGAAACCTGATCGGTAGAATCATGGGAAGTTGTCTCGTGCCTACTCTTAACATCCAAACAGTGTTGGGATCAGGAGCAAAGTAGGTTTGACTACGAACTAGAAAAGAAATGGTCCCAAAAATCTATGCCTGCATCTTTCGCCTGAGCTACTGTACTATTATTGCCGAGGCCTATATGGCATTAATAGTACGAATGCTGCAGCGTCACTGGAATGGGATAGGATTGAATTTTTCATCTTTCGTATTTTGTAAAATATCTGATAGATAAAAAGGGGAAAAAAACCACATTACCGGAACATATTACATAATATTGATAATTATAAACATTGTGATGGTCGAATTGGCAAATATGATCTTCGGTGGAACTTCAACATCCACCTTCCAGCCCATCATAGAACAAATAGTAGCCTAGAATCTCCTACCGATCGGCAAGTTTGGGCTTCGAGAGATTCTAGGTGCTTTTTGAGAAAATCAGTTTTAAGTTCTTAAAAAAATGTTCGTAAAAAATCGACAACTACACTCGTTTGAGTTGACATTTCTTCTAAAAGTTTTTAAGACTTGAAAGCACCCTTAGATAGGTTTGATACTCAATCGACAAAACAAAGAAAGACTTAGGATTTAACTAGCAAAATCCATAAAAGGTGCCGAAACTTTTATCAGCCTTTTCCCGGATAATAAGTATCATGTTTAAAAAAATAAATAAATAAATAAAAAAAAAAAGCCTTTCTCGTCATGTACCAATCACTACTCACGGTATCCATCCAGCAACCATAGTTAACGTAGTCGGTAACTTCCTCTTACCCAGAAAAAAGTGATGCTCCATCCATATTTTCTCCAATTAGACATTGTCGTATATAATAATTCATTGAAGCGGATCCCATAGCATTTTTAACTCCATTTGTTGTCCCATCTATACTCTCTTTAATTACGTATAACACATGAATAATGTATATTATAAGCGAAATTAGAGAGATATACAACAAACAGAAACAAGTAAATTCTACGCACTTACAAAGGATTCACATGCTGCCGCTCGATGGATTTACAGAAGCCATTTTTACGACAACTTTTGTCTTGCCTGTGCACCTAGAAAGTACACCTAGAACAACATTGTTTTTCAGTAGACTGAACAAAGTTACAGCGAGAGTAGGAAAGTAGAAAAAATGAAGTCTTGAGTCAGTCCCATGTTAGAGTCAGATGTCAATAAAATGTTGAAAACGAAATCCTGAAAAAAAAACATGGACACAAACCGTGGGATTTAACTTATACACTCCTCTCATCCAAAGGTCGAGCAACTCACCACAAAAGACAAGGGAAAAGGTAAATACCTCAAAAGAACAAGAAGCTTGAAAAGGGAAAGAGAGAAATCTGGAAAAAAATGATTTACAGACCAGTTGCTTATACAAATATGAAGAAGAAGAAGAAAACAAAACCCCTCAATTAGCATGTCAATCCTAATCAAGCCAGCGAATAATCCCTTCATCATCTTCTGCAGCTGCCAAAATTTCAACACATACTTCAAGTACAGCCTGTACAGGCAGAAAGGGGAACCAATTAATAGATAAGCAAGTGGGAGGCACCAAAGAACCAAAATCTCATTAAATGTCTTGGTCTGGTGGAAACACAAATATGTGGGTGTAAGTGGCAAAAGATCTGGTTTATGATACGACAATTTGACAGTTAAGAAAGATTAAAGTAAGTGGTAGAGCAAAAGAGGAGGCAGGAGAGAACGGGATGCTTCATTCCAATATTCTGTCAGGATCCCTCACACTTTGATGAAGAAGATAGATCAAACCATGGGGTTTACAACACAAAGCATTGCATTCCAGCATATAAACTCCAATCAGACAACAATGTTTGAATACAGAACCAGATAGGAGCTTACCCGTGGATTTCGGCAATTGACCAGCCTGCATTCGTCTAAAGAACCTTCCAGAGTCCAGCTTTCCCAAACATCAAAGCTGTGACTTGCAAATACAAATTCCATTCTTCGATTTATCTGTAGTGAATAGAAGACCACAACAAGAAAATCAGAGCGAGAGAGAAGATTCGAATCCACATAGGTTACAGTAATTTGCAACCAATGACAGCATTAAATGGGCTGGAATTTTTAACGACACCAAAATCCACGAGAACGTATATTGCCCTTAGCCAACAGCACTAAACCCTATTCCAGCCCTCTTGCAGAGCACATACAAAGAGTTTGATCCTTTTAGGAAACACACCTCTCATCTTTGCATATGATTGCCACTCTGCACACATACTAAGCTTTATGTCAGAATCAATGTCTTAAAAAGTTCTGTTGGCTCAACCATTAGTTGGTTGTAGCAATGTTTAGTACAGACCGGAAGACATCAGCACCAGAATGCCAGAGAAACTAAGCATAAGGAAAAAATGCAGGTCTGCAATTTGTAAGTTACTCCTAAAGGCTGTTTGCCAGGTTTAAAAATGTTTAAGAGAATGTCTTAAGACAGAGGCAATGATCATGAGGTAAAAACAGGAGTTAAGAAAATGTTTCATGAATGCATTAAAGAATTATCCAATGTAATGCAAATTTCTGCAGAATCTACATTACCTGCAGCAACTTCCCACCAGCAGCGAACGACCGCAACCCAATTGTGTCCTGAGTCAGGGTAACACCATATTGTATCAGTAAATGAGCCCACAACTCAAACATCAGCCACATCTACAAGTTCTATTAAAGCCCAGTGCTTGGGCAGAGGAAAAAACTGATAAAGGAAGAAAAACCAGTCTACTTACCTTTCCACGTAAAGCAACAAGAAATTGTGCTGCAGGATCTCTTTTAGTCACATTTGACATTGTGTCTAGGAACCAGCCACCACCTTTAACTCTTTGTCTTGAGACATGAAGTGAACGACAATCTTTTGCATATAAGGCAACCACATACCCATCTTTCAGCAACTCTCCTGGCCCTTCACCCAGCTTCTTGTTTAACTTTTGGGGCAGTCCTGCATAAGAATCTTGCATTGATTCCATTGGGATCTTTCTGCTTCGTGATTCATCAGGGGAAGCAAAACGAGAACTAGAACTTAACACTGGATCAGTGCCACTCATAGCAGTGTCGTCTTCTCTATTTGAGGTACTCTCTTTTCCTATTGAAGAAGGCTCGTCAGACTTTTGCTGTAATTTTTGACGACCATGCCTCTTCTTTGCCTTCTTACCAGACCTACTGCGTCTTCCTTCTGATCGGGAGACCGTAGGAACATTCTGAGACAAACTTGAGACCTGAAGTTGGCTGGGCGATTCATCTGGTTGATTAGTGCTCTTTCTCTGAGAACTTTCTTGACTTAGTTGAGTAATATCTGTTAATTTTGCACCCTGAGAAGCCTCGGGAGTGCTTTCTTTAATTGGCTTATCAAATTGATTGTTCTCATCAGCTATTCCACTTTCCTCATCCTCATCGGAGACAGCATCTTTCGGAATAACTCCATCAAAAAGGTAAGTCTGTAAGATAGAGATTGCCTTTTCCCTGATCTCCATCCAGACTTCTTCACTATAATCAGCACTGCGTGGAAGGATCAACACGTTGGGCATCTCTCTTACCTAAAGAATGGGATGGAAAACGGATAAGCAATTCAATAATAATACGAGAAGTCAGAATATCTCATGTACAGTTTACACCAACAACTCTCTCTCTCCCATAACATATCTAGAAGTGTAAATAAGCCAAACTTTCTCGTGAGCTACTCAAATAGTTTACTGAGTCAAACTTGAGCTTTATAATGTTTAGCTCAACTGGATCGCAAGCTTAATCAAGCTAGAATCGATTTTGGATATTAAATATTATTTTAATTAGAAGAAAATATTTTTTATTCATATCAACCTTAATCAAGTCGAGCTCGATCTTTGAATTTTGACTTGAGCTCAAGTTTAATACCATGCTGTCTCAACTTGACTTGTTTATAATCCTAAGCATATCCTCATAGAACCAACTTCCCAAAAAATGCAACTACCATACTTTACCCTTACCATGAAAGTACTCCCGAACTGTCAAACCGGATTCCCTTCGCTTCTTGGGGAAGGGGGTGGAGGGAAGGAAGGGGAAGTAAAGAGTAATATAAATAAGAAAGCTGATAACTAAGAGATCCCAAGATATCTTGTCATATGAAATCATGTACAACAGCACCAATAAAAAATGGAAAACGGTGTTGACTTGCTCAAGAAAGGATTAGCCTCTATAGCACAGTACAAAAGGACAACTACCATACACATACACAATAATAATAATAATTAAAAAGAAAAAAAGCAAAAAACATGACCGTAAACTAGCCATCATACCCATGCTTCCATCCATTGCGGTCCTTCAGCACCATCCAAAGCACAGCCAGCAAGCGTTCCATCAATCAGTAGTTGCTTCACAGCACAATCGTCCAGTAGCTGACTGCTGCCCGTGTTCACAAGGAATGCCCCTGTATAACAGCAAAAAATATTACAGTTCCCATACTAAATAAGAGAATAGATACCAAAAGCTTTGAAGGCAGAAATATCTCGCATGAACAAAGAATATATACCAGGCTTTACATGCTGCAAACATTCTGCATTAAGAATCTGAACAGTTTCATCTGTAAGTCCACAATGGAGGGAAATTATATCACTGGCAGCAAGCAAGTCATTTAGGGTATCCATTCTTCGAGCAGAGACAGGAAATGATATAGAGGATCTGCCTACTTTTCCATTTCCCTGAGAAAATGCATGTTCAAGGAGGTAAGATAAGTACAGTTGGTCGAGATAAAGTTTTGAAGTAGAATCCGATTAACTACCAAAAAAAAAAAAATTGTAGAGTTGGATTTGATATAAGTTACAACAGTCACAGCACAAGAAAATAAAATGACCAACAGTTACAAAGACATATGATGAAGACACACAAGCACAATATATGTTGCAGATAACACTGAAACCCAAAACTTGACGTAACCTATCATCATTAGATAAATCTCAACAAAAGTGCTGCTAATCTGCAGTGCATATCAGTTGACAATATGACTCAACTTCAATCACATCAAAATTTCAAAATAAATCACATTGCCCTCAACCCATCAGTATGTGAATCTGAGAATAAAATTCAGGATCTCCATCACCACTGAAGGATAACCTCTTTACAGGTAGAGACTCATAAAATCAACTAGTATCTCAAAAACTAGACAAAATAGCTAACACTACAATTCATCCAAAAAGAAAAGGGAAAACCCCAGATCTTGTTCCAAACAATACATTTGCCCGAAATAACCAAAGCATAGAGAATCCACAATCCACCTAATACACTCCAAACCAACACAACCAGACCCTGAGCAAGAGCAACAAACGATAGAAAGCACAGCAACATTGAAGACCGCTCCAGTATCTGATTTGACAGCAACTCAATTCAATACACATTGAGCATTTCGGTAAAGATCGCATTTTCGCTTATCTTTTTTTTGGATAAGTAAATGCAAGAGTTTCGTTTATCTTTGATATATCCCAATTTACATTATTGTGTTATGGTCTCAAAGACACTAATTCTAGTAGAATATCAACACAATCCAGAACAATTAAAACAATAAATTCTCACTTACATATAACTAAACAGGTAACTACTCTAACCGAAAAACCGAAAATTCAATCAACATAAATGAGTTAGTAATTCTCGTTTCTCACATCAACCACATCGAAATAGAGCACGCTCATCTTAAACGCCAAGCTGCGGCTCGCGAGGGACCGCGCCGAAGCTGACCTACCAATGATCCCCAGAACAAGGCCCCTACACCTCCTCATACCACGGCACAGCGGCTGCACCGCGCCGAGCCATCCGGACGCAGACAGTGTGTGGCGGGAGAGCAAATGAGTCTTCCGGAGCAAGCACAGCAGGAGCGCCATCACGGTGTCGGCGATCTCTTCCGCGCGAGAAGTGTCGACGTGGACTAGCCTGAGTCCGAGTTCAGCGGCGAGACCGGAGTCGACGGAGCGGTCAGAGGAGCCGAGGCAGAGGACGAGGTGGTGAGGGTGGAGGCGGCGCTGAGCCGCGCGTGGGAGGGAAGCAAGGGAATGGATAAGGACAGCGGAGGCGGATTCGATTGACTTATCGGAGGAGGCGAGGCGGCTGAGGGGGAGGTGCTCGACGGTGGCGACGCCGGAGAGGGAGGATTGTTCGAGGAAAGGATCTTCGATGCAGCTGAGAGTAATGACTAAGGGAAGTGTAGGCGAGTGTGTGCTGCGGTGTGGTAATGAGATCGACATTGACATTGGCGCAGCAGCAGAAGCGGTGGAGACGGTGGTGGTAGTGATGGTTAGGGTTTAGTGGTGGTTGCTGTGAAGTATGTTGGATTTTCAATTTAGAGTCTGCGGAAATGAAATTCAAATGCAAAATGAAATAATTTCACTTTCATTTCATTTCATTTTTTGTAAATTTGAAACTGGGAAAAAAAACTAAGAGAGAGACAGAGAGAGAGAGAGAGAGGTGGGTGTTGATGGTGGTGGTGGTGGTGGTGGATGGAGGGGTAAGAAGTTGTACAAACTCCAGGGGTTGGGGAGTACTTTTCTTGGTTACGTTGTTTTGGATGGGATGCAAGATCCGACCTTTGGTCTTTGTCATCTTTACTTGTGACCCCTTTTTGCTCTTTTTCCTCATATTGTACCAACTTCAACTTCTGTCATGATGTGTTTTTTTTTTTTTTCCCCCTTTTTTCAAGCAAGGTACCTTCTTTAGAGGCTATTAAGATTTGAGACCACCATCCCTCTACACCCCAAAAAATGAATAAATAAATTGAGAGAATGAGGTGTAGATCAAATAGAATCAAATAATATTGAGTTACAACTTAAATTCAACTAATCTCACGGGCTTCTTGTCCTATTTTACTAAAGGAAGAATTATAAAATATTTAAAACTCAAGCTTGATCAAGCTTTGATTTTTGAGTTGAAGTTTGGTTAGAATTGCTATTTAAGAAACTTAAACAGTTAAAATTTTACTTTATGAAGCATTTAAATCTAATTATTCAGAAAATTTTATATTTTAATTAATTAAATTCATACTAAAGCTTAGTTTTGATAAAACTCAATATATACTTAAACTCAATTTAAACTATATAAAAGGGTAATATGCAGAGATATTAAAATAGGCTAATTAATATGAGAATTTAGAGTGATTAGTTAAATGAGTTTTGAACTAGTCAAAACTCTTACAATCTAATAATATAAATACTAGTCTTCAAGTTAGATAGAGCAGGTTCGTTGTAATAATTGAAAATCAATGGTTGGCTTATCCAATCTAAACCTATTATAGCAAACTCATATACTCATCAATCCCCTAAAGGACTATTAGGCCTATGCATTTTTCTTTAAAAAATCCATTAATAGCTTTAGAAAGCCTTTTTAATTTTATTCGCTAATTATCAAAACTTGGTGCTAGTTGTCAATTATTAAATTCTATTATTGCCATTTAACTTTTCTCTAAAAGGGGATCAAATCTAAGATAAAAAGATTAAAGCTTCTTGCATTAATGTTGCCATTGCTCTAGCAATCAAGCACTATACAAAATCATAGCATACAAGCTTTTTCAATTATCACACTCATATAAGGCTCCATTGAGATCACATGCTCCTTCTCCTTAACCTTTCTCTAACTCATTATAATTGATGTGTCATTCCAAGTAGTAATACTTATCTCTTGTCACAAAGAGTGTGAGGCTTATACTATACATATGTGACACTTCCCTAATAAATCCATATATACATAAACTTAATTAGAATCAAAATTTTATCAAGTCAAATAGGTTTAGGCTTGAACTCTCAAATAACTCTAGCTCAATCTCAATTCCATCATAATTGGAATAAACTCGAGCAAATATTAAGCTAAATTTGAGTAGTTGCGAGCTAACCTGCCTCATTTACACCTATTAGACTGCCTTTTCATATGGTTTTATTTGAATCTTTATATAATTTGTCTATTTGTATGTAATTCTCATTTCATCAATTTTATATCTTTTTAATTAAAACTTCAATTTTAAACTGCTACCAAAATGACAAGAAAACAATGGTATAAAAAGGCCTTAGTTTGAATGTTATACAAATTTTGAGGTTCTCTTTAGTCATAGTAGATGTAGTTTTTAACTACTTTTTCAACTCTATGCTAATTGAAAACCAACGAAAAGATCCGGTGTTGTGTTTTATTTTCATTTCTTCTTTTTTTCTACAACATGGATAAAATGGAATAATTACTTCTCTCCTAGAATTTACAATTGTATTTTGTTTGCAAAATAGCAATTTCACAAAATTCCAATTGCTATGAAATAAGAAATTGTATTGTATAACTAAAGAAATAAGTACTCTTTAATTTTTTTCCAACTTATTTATATATTTACTCAGAGACCAAGGTAAGAGTATATTGATATTTTTAGATATATTTATAATTTATTATTGATGTCATCTAGAGTGCAACCAAATAAGGTAATAAGTATTATTTTTCTATTCTATTCCTTTATATTTACAATTCTATTTTGTAAGCATTTGTTTGAATAAAATAAAGGCTAAACACAAAAAATAAAAAATAAAAGCAACAATAAACATGATATGGTAAGATACTAATAAAATATTCTACACTAAATCAATAATCAAGAAGACATAAATAAGGGAAAAAAAGTTATGCATAAGAATAATGGGCTCCTATAATACAAATGCATTTGAACAAGAAACATGTATTAAATAATATGATCTAAATGACTTTCTAACTACTGATCGAAGTTTCTTAAGGAATTATTTCCTTATATTGAAGTTTCTAACTACCTTATTAGTTGACCCAAACTTTATAAGTTATTTTACTTTATGCTCAAAACCCACTTGCTAAGCAAAGGGAAACCTATAGCCCACTCGAAACTTGCTTGATTACTAATACGATTTTACTAAAACATTTTAAAATTCATATTTAATGATTTTTAAATCAAGTAGCTATTACAACATAATAGAATATAGTCAAAAGCTATCAATTGCATATTTCTACTAACAATGTGTAGGACTTTAGTAGGTTTGGATTTTATATTAGGTATAACCTTGTCTTGGAATCCTATTGAGTTTTCACATTTTAGCAAAAAAAAAAGCCCATTCCAAATGCTATGTGTATTATCCTATCAAACAAATATCGTATTTTAACCAGTCATATATTCTATAAGAGCCCTCTCACTTACATCCTTCCCCATTTTGTGCATAAACACGAAGTTTCATAGGTATTATTCATAAGCAAGATAGAGCATTGGTAGTAATATGTCTCCTCCTCCTAGTCACCACTTGACAAAGATTCAATCTGTCGATGGGGTGAAAAACACTAAATGATATAGAATTGCGGGTCAAAATTGAAGGAGGAGTTTTAGAGTTAGAGTTACAAGTTAGCAAACTTAGTTTAGAGGACAATAGCAAGTCCCCAACAAAGGAAGATCGAGCTCACTTACTAGAGCATTCAAAATATGCCATTTTTTCGAAAAATGCAAGCATCATAATACGGATTTAAGACAACACATTGGTTGATGAAAATGGAACATAAGCGTTCCATTCAAATGTCTCTCTTAGTGCATTCAAATAAAGTTCAACAAAAAAAGTCTAACAATGTTGCAAGACCACTTTACATGAATGGATACTTGAAGTGCTCAAACAAAATGGCCCTCTTTTCTTGAAAGTTGGCTATTGTTTGACTTCGTTTGAGACATTTGAATGAAGTCCTTCTAGAACTTACGCTCAAAGCTTTTACTTTAGATTGGTCTCATGGATCTTTACCCCTTTCAAACAAACCCTTATTTCACCTAAACAACTCAATATAGCATCAAAATGAAGTCCCCAATGTATGCAACTTTATTTTGTTTGGTCATTTTGTTTATTACATTTTTATCCTTAATGACCCAAGATATAAAGGGTCTTTTAATGTATTATAACTAATTATAATATTTTGAATATGTAAATAAGGGGTTTCAACTGAAGTAGTCATGTGAGTATCACACAAGTACCGCATTGTAAGTAACTTTAGAAAAGTGATGTGGAAACGACATGCAATGAGATGAGTAAGAAGAAAGTGAAAGGGAGAAGAAACAAGTAATCTTAGGATTCTTGAATACATAAGCGATAAACAAGGGAGTCGAGGAGGGAGAGGGGGAAGGGATCTTAGGCGTTAATCTTGCAATTCTTGAGTAATAGAGACTGTTTTTTACCTGAACTCTTTTTTGATATTTGAAAGCAAAGAATTCATAATGAAACACAATTTATCTTATTTTTGGAATTATATTAAATGAGGAGAAATTGTTAAGCATTTATGGACTATTAGGTGATATTTGGAATTATATCAAATGAAGAGAAATAATTAAGTATTTATAAACCATTAGGTCTAATAATATCCATTGGATTACCTTAGTGATCGATGAAAGAGATAGAGTATACTTATTTTAGGATTATCTTGATGAGCTTATTAAGGGCCATAGGTAAGTAGTTTTTCTTAAAAGTATATGAGTCTGCTTGAGAAAAATTAAATGTGAATAGACCAATCCAACGATTCTTATTTCTAGTTCACCAAGCCGATTTTCCCCTAAGTCATCCCAATAAATGGATCAAACTTATTAAGCCCTATTATCTAAGTAAAAAATTATTGGGCTTAGCCCAATATATCAATATAACAATTTCAACCCTCCACATAATACAATGTAAGTTAATCTTCATTCTAGAACCCTTGCTTTTATGAACCCTAGATGTGTTGAATGTCGAGTGTTTCTTTCTTTCTTTTTTCAACGAGTATAATGAGGAGGGGTATTATAACCTGTACCATCCTCGTGAGAAGACAATGACAATATTCATGTCAACTAAGTTATAAGATCTTTAGCACCATTCCATAAAGTGAATGGGTAGTAAGTTAGGGTCTTCTATCGTTTGTCGTAATCACAACTAGGTCCTACAACTATCATATGTAAATTATTAAGTTATTAAATTTTAGTTATAACTACTTTGAAATCAAGTAAGTTTAAGGATTGGTTTGGATTATTTGTTTTTTATGTGTGTCTGATATGAATTTGATACGGATATGATTTGTGTTCAATTTGTAATTATCTCTTATTTTTTTTTAATTTGTTTTAAAACAAACATTCATATTCAAATGGACACGAAATAAATACCAAACAGATGAAAAATAAATAAATTAAATGAAATCTAAATGTGATTAATAAGTGGAGTGAGTGCTCCATCTTAATGAAAGTGTTTCACACACAAGCATGAAAGATCCTTTAAAACGTTTGTCGTAAACATTTCAAAAACTTACACTAAGTTTTCGAAAAGAGGAATACTTGCACTAAACTTTGTGATACTTGTTTTCAATTAATATTGCAACTCCTTTCAGCAAGGCAACTAATTAAAACTACTTTGCGTATAAAGTAAAAAGCCGAAAAAATAAAATGATTGGGCTGGGCACATGATGTTGCTCCCCCTTCATATGAAGAAAATTTTTGTGTAAAGAAAAGATACTTGAAAATAGTTGCATAGTTTGAGGCCTGTGTAGAGTCATGGCAAATCATTGACAAACAATGGTTTAAATACACTAATCAAAGTGAAGAGATTGAATTCGATGCGAAAATTCAAACCTTAAACTTATTTAGAATGACTTTGAATTTTTATATAATTATTTTATCTTTGATTTTATATAATTTTTTTATTTTCTTTTATTATTTTATTTAAGAAAAAAATGCAATAATACACTTTTTTTTTTCAAATATTTAAGTATTTAAATGGCAATGTTTAATTTCAAAGATAGGGAAGGGACCACCATTAAGCAAATATAAAAAAGTAAGCTTGTATATCATATTTTTAAATAATTTACGTTTTTTAAATAATATATATTTATATATATGTACATAAATAAGTTGATGTTCAAACTTGATTTCAATTCCATTAAGTTTGATATCAAACTTAAGCTAAATTCAATTTGAATTAAGTTAGAAAGCTCATCGAGCTAAATTATTAAAATTTCAAAATTCAAATAAGATTAGCCTCACTCATTTACAATGGAGTCGAACTTGAGTAGATAGCAAAATAATAAGCCTACTAGAAGGTTTGCATCCGGCATAATTAATTTACCTCGAATCACTAAGTAAGCAAAACCTTTGCAATCCATCCTCCTCCGAAAGCACCTCAAACATCTTTTTTCACCTTCAAACCATTGCAATTTGTGATTGAAATAATGGCTTGAACAGTCACTAAATCTGCTATTACTCGAACCTTGAAAGGCATTAATGCTAAAACAACTAGGAATGAAAGTTGAAACTATGAATTGCTAAGAATATCAGTAACCCTAGTGATCTAGACGTTTGGAAGCCGGCACAAGGAATATGCCCAATTTGGTATAATTGAAGATGCTTTTGAGGCCGCCAGCAATGGCTCCCACACGCCACGAGGACACCAAGAGCTGAGTTCGACCGCTATGGGTCAAATCCAAACGATCATTTCTTTTTCCAGCTTATGTTATTCAACTTAATTTCAAACATCGTATAACAGCAAAATATCCTGTCTCTAGGTGTCCATCCGGACCAAATCACTCGTGGGACGGTAGCGACCGTAGCTCAACACTGTCTGTATCATTACAAACCGCTGCTATCGCAATGAAAAATAATATAGATAGAGATATCGTTTTGAACGGAAGACTTTATTCGGAAAAGAAACTAAAATATGGATGTAAATTTAACTATGCAATTGATTATTTTAATGGTGAGCCTACTTTATCCTATTTGATAAATAAGGATGTAATTGACTCAATTTAATTACTAGTTGCTCAAATTTGGCTTAATATTTATTAGAACTTGACCCATTTTCTGCTCAAGTATTTCATTAAATTAGACTCGAGTTCCCTAATGTTTGATAGTGTCTTTAAGATACCATAGAAGATCCTCGTAACCGGCTCAAACATCAAAACATTACATTGAAATCCCATTTATCAGACAGGATTCAATGTAGCTTTTCAAGCTCCAAAATAGCTTCCAAGAAAGAGAGAACCCATATAGCCAGAAAAGTAAAAACATTTCAAGGGCACAGAAATATCACTAAACCAAGCTATCATATTCGTCTCGGATGCATATAGAAACAAGCAACCAATCCAGCCTCCAATTATTTCACATGAAACGAAGACCGCAAATGCGGGAAAATCAACAAAAGTTATGAACAAATTTTACAGCTTGGAAATAATGTAAGTAAATTTAATGTGAAAACTGTAAAAAAAAACGCATACATTATGACTACTTAAACACACGCATTGCATACACACTCAAACTTCAGATTCTTGTGTCTCTACCTCCACAAGGTCCATGAGTGAAACACGTCTCACTGGATCAAAGAAAAATCAGCATCAAGCCACTCTGTACCAGTAGCGCAGCAAACTCTCCTAGCACATATTACAAAATTTCCACAGAAAGAAGAGCTTTGAGAAGACAGCGACGGTAGATTCAAGATGTGGAAAACTGAAACAGCCTTGAAACACCAATTACTGGCTCTGTCATGACACATTTGCCTAGACTAAAATCTCAACCTCCTACAAAGCTCTGTTATTTTCCAAGATCAAAACAGATATACAAGCGGAACTCTTTGCAGGTTTCATTCCTGTGATGGATGTCAGAGGAAGCGTCTCCTGAAATTCCTGGTGGTCACTTGATAGGAGCGCATGAGCAGCCCAACCCCTATGCCAATTCCAAGGCACATACCTAGGCCAATACCAACACCAACTCTTACACCAGCATTAAACCATGACAGTTCACCGTCCTCACCAGTATACATATCATCTGAGTAATATGGGTGCCTAACCAATTTTCCATCTGAATCATACTCGTCATTTTCTGTCACTGCCATCTGTCAATACCAAAACAAGCTCAAAGTTACCAGAAAAGTAACATAAAGAGGGAATCTTACATTTGTAGAGACATTAACTTATGGACATATACAAAATAACACCAAATTGAAGCAATGCAACAGCTGCAAATCACTAGAAATGCAAAATAAATAGACAACCAGCATAATAAGATGCATAGTATGAGGGCTTCTGGCTGTTTCCAACTGTTTCCAGAATTTCAATGCAACAGATAAACATCAACTACCTAAGAGCATCATTCAATATGCGATATCAAAATCTAAACGTATTGCTTTTCATTCCCCCTCCCAGTGGAGGAGCTTGAATTTTCATGTTTTTGCATTATTAGGTGTAAATTTACAGGTCTGCTTGTTTTAGTCTTCCAAGCTCTACAGGTTGAAATGAACCATTTCGGTATCTCCAGCATAATGGAAATTAAATGGATCTGGATCGATCACGGCAGTTATGTTTAACAAAGGTTAACATCTCTTATCATAGAAATAGAGGCACTGAATTTTAACCATTCAAAGGATAGGACTAAAACAAATAAACAGTTGGACAGTAAAACACTCCCAATTCTACATTGTATAGATAGCCAACTGCATAAACATAATGTTTATAACCACCTCCTTGTTCATCTAATGAAGCCAAACCAAACTGCAAATACGCAACTAAAACTAATGCTATAAAGAAACTAACTTGATGAAACTTTTTTTTTTTGGGAGGGGGCGGGTGGGTGGTGAATCTGATGACACTAGAAACTCCTAAAAATCCATCAAGAACAATCCATAATTAATCAATCAAAAACAGGTTGTCCAGATGATCAATGATCACCTGCAAACTCCGATGCCGAACCAACCCATTCTCAATCCCAAACCTCTCCTCCTCCTCCTCCTCTTTCCCAATCTCCTCATCCTCAGGTATTGCATCCAACGTCCCATTCGGTATTTTCCTCCTGGAAGTAACCTGTATTGTCTTCGTCAATATAACCGGAACCCGTGAACAACACCCCGCTATATAAACCTCAATCGAAGGTGAACCTGAAAACGCACTCTTCGTCCCTCCCGACCCACTAGACCCTAAATTAGCAACATAACAGTCCATACACCATCCCGTTTTATTCGAATTACTCAGATTATTGATATCATTACTCTCTACACCAATCCCTACACTCCCATTACTCCAATTATCATCCATTCTCTCTAAAGAACCGCATAGAATCACTTCCCCACCCTCTAAGACCTCGAACTCGACGCCACCCGTGATACGCACATTGTCAGTGCTCACATAGGTGACCTCCAGGGTCTCCTTATCGATACGATCCCGTTTCAGGGTTAGGGAGGCCGGATTCAGCTCAGGGACACGGGAGCCGTTGATTTCCAGGGATATGCCGAGTTCGTGGTGGAGATGGCGGAGGGTTAGGTGGTCAGGGACATCTTCGATGAAGCGGCAGGGCGAGATTCGAACATAGAAGAGGCGGATTTCGAGGTGTATAGAGTGGTTGAAGGATGGGGGTTTGGAGGATTTGGGGATCGCCATATTGGGTGAAGGAGAAAGATTGGAAATCTAGGGGAAATTAGGGTTTTTAACATAAGGAATCGGTTAGATTAGGGTATTGAAGAACTGTTTGGGACATAAACGCGAAGGTAAGCAAATTGTGTTTTCCAATCCTGTTCGTGTCCTTCTGGGTCTTAGAGAGAAAGGGAGAGAGAAGTTTTTAATTTCCGTTCGATTTCTTCCGTGGTTGATTCGAGAAGGTTTCTTTTTTTTTTTTTTTTAAATAAATTTGTGGGTCTAAGAAAACCCAAGTCGACTAGGTTGGCTCAGGCCCATTTAATACACAGCCCAATAATCTAAATTTAAGCCTCTTCTCCTTGAAGGTAGCCTATTATGAACACATTTCCGGGGATTAATTCTTTAGAGCAGTTGCAAAACCAGAAGCCCGTTTTCATCCCATTCCTTTATTAGCTCTACCGTTCTTCTTTTTTTTTGGGTCTATTTGAATATGAATGTTTGCATCAAAACAGATAGAAAGAGGCTAAAAAAGATAATTATACAAATAAGATACAGACAAAAAAATAAATAATTTAAACGGACCTGTATTTGCAATTTATTAATTCTATCCAATGAATTTCTTTATTCTTCGGTTTTTGTGGTAGTTTAACATTTCTCTTGCGGAAGTCTAAAATCTCAAGGCCTCATTTTTGCCATGATTGTTTCACATTTTTCTAAGCAATTAAGTGAATTTTCCTCTTTTCATCATTTGATCCTCTAACACCATTAATATCCTAAAAACCCTATTTAAAGTTTCTAAATATCACATTAATACCTTTCTAATTTTATCTTTTAAGTCATTGAGAAGTGTTCATAACATTCTTTTTGTGGGTCCCATTCCTTGTTTATTTCCTTTCTTTTTTTTTTTTGTTGATTTTACAACTTAAAAATTAACTTTTGTCAACAAAATTAAAAAAAAAAAATGATAAATATAAGAATCTCTCTCAATCTATTATAAGTCCCGAAAAATAAATCCTTAATCTTGAATTTGATGTCAACAATCAAGAATAGAGATGGTCTAAGAAACCCATTTTACTTTTTTATTTTCCTAGAAGCATGTCCAGATAGTAGGACCGCTTGCGTATAATAGTTTATTATATTTTTCAATATTGATGTGATAAGCACTTACCTTCGAGCCATACTTAGTAATTTTGCTTTCTAACTTGTAAATTTATTTCTTAATTTCCCTAGGCAGAAATAAGAATGATAAATCTCTATTCTTCATGGTTTTGTTTGTCTTGAAGGAAAAGCCTAAATATTTCCCAAATCTTCCCCTATTGCCTCACATATTTAGCTTTTCAAACCATCTTCAACATTTTCCTGAGTGTGATTTACGGAAAAATATGTGATATATTATTATCATTGTATGAGAAGCGTTTTATATGATATTGCTTGCTACATACTGCGCTTCAGAGGCCCAGGTAGAAACATATATGGTCAACCCAGTCCAATTCGATTCAACTACATTTTTTACCCAAATGGAGAGTTCGAGATTATTTTTTAATTTGTGTTAAGTAGTGTAACATTATGTTGCTTTCATACGTATTTGTATGTATTCGAAAAAAGAATTTCCCATAAAATAAACATGAAGAGACAATGCTTGTAGAAACCAAGGGAGGTGCATTATCATGAAAGATTTTATAACAAGAAAGTGAATGTCTCGAAGTAATGGTGAGTAAGATATAGAATTAAGGTACACATGCTTAATTACCATTAATTATTATTAACATTTAAGTTTAAATTACATGTCACCTTTTTATTTCAAAAAAGAAAATAAATAAATAGCATAGACTTTCTTTTTATAAAAATGTAAAAATACAGATTAATTTTTATAATTTTTCCTAAATATTAAATCAAATTTAAATAAGTTATGAGTAGATTTTACATTATACCGTGAATGGACATCACGATTTTCTGCCCCTTCGTGCTTGTTCGCATTCAAAGAGAAAAGTGACGCTTTTCCAAAGTGAAATTTTCTAGGTTCAATCACAATATATTTCTCAACTATATATGTCATCTCATTTGAATTTAAAAGATTAGTGCGTTGGGGTTAATTTTTAACACCCTATAAAATCAATGCATCAGATATAATACATATGCAAAATTAGGGCATGAGCATAAAAGTGGGATTAGTGCGGGTATATCTGAATTTATGATTTTAGAGAAATAGAATTGGGAGTAATGGATTGACCTTTCAAGTTAATACTTAAGTTCTTATAGATTTTATCTTTTATTCTTCCTAATGATAGAATGCTCGAAAGAACCAAAATCATGTGTGTCTTGGGAATCACGACCATTATATATATGTCTAGGTTAATTGTTTATTAGCTTTTTATTATTTACAGTTTGGCTTATCATAAAATTAGAAATAATATTTCCAATCTCTATAAATATTAATTCATATTTAATTTAATACATTAAAGTTCATAACCTTATTAAATAATTTCATTTGAACTCTATATGATAGTCTTATTAAACAAGTATTATCATTAATACAAATATGCTCCTATTGTTTTTTATTAAAATAAACCTAACATGTGTGTCTATTTTAGTTCTTATGCATTGATTCTGATATTACAATATAAAATTTTGGATATGCTTAAAAGCATCGAAGTATATGTGATAAGATAAGATTTTAGCAGATAAAAATGGACAAATGTGCATGTCATAAAATTTTACCATAGTTAACTTAATTTTGCTATGCTAATTCAACCAAGTTGTTGTGTGACCTTAGTTTTCTAGAGAGAGAAAATTCCCTCCCTTCTCTTTAACATCGTCGAACCCTACCTCCCTTAAAAGACCACTTCTTCTAGGTAAATCAAACACTAAATCTTCAATTATTAATCTAAAATAACAAAATTAATTCATACATATGGCAAGTAGTTCATATCTCGACAAGCAATCTAGTGGTTTCCACCAACTACTAGGAGCAAGTCTTCCTCGAGGCTTTTTTCAAAGCCATAAATCCGAAGTCCAAGGTTCCACTTCTAAGACATCTGAACCGGCATCCCCTATTGTAGTCGAACCATACCCAACCATGGTTAACCAAAGATCACAAAACGGGGAATAAGGACATTGTTACATTGGATGTCTAAGAAGGTGAAGAGGTTTTGGGCCATGGCAGAAATTCCTATGCGGACAAAGGGAAGACACCTTACATCGATACAAATAGTTAAGTCGAATCCGTCAACTTGATTGGTAATCCTATAACGAAGCAAATGAAAGACATGTTGGATGAGATTGAGAGACAAAATAACAAATTAAATCAGCCAAGTCATCCACCAATAAGTTTTGTTGAAGTGGTTGGAGCCACAATTCCCCGCCCCCAACGGTTGGAATTTAAATTGGAGTATCATCCTTCTATCTTTCGAGGCGTGTTACCTAAGGTCAAACCTCTTCCCTCAGTTGTTGTTTAAAGAGTGAAGAACTAGGAACACACACTTGTAGGCTTTTTCTTGGGGAAGAGAATACCATTCCCTCTTGTGCAAGCCATGACACTAGGGATATGGAAGGATTATGGGATAACAAACGTCTTTTACAACAAAGAAGGATTATTCTATTTTTGGTTTGCAAATGACACATTCTTTAATAATATCCCAGAGAGGCCATGGTTCTTTGTTAGAAGATTATTAATTCTCCAAAAATGGCAAATTGGGATGTTGTTAACTAAACTACAACCTTCAAGAGTTCTACATAGGTGATATTTTCCGGTATTCCTTATGAATACCTCCATTCAGTGAGGGTAAGCTACATTGCAAGCGCTTTTGGAAAACTTATCCAAGCTGATACACTTATGGCATGCCAAGTAAGAGCTAATCAAGCAAGAGTAATGGTGGAAGTGGATGCTATTGAGGAAGTTGTACATCTTGTGGAGTTAGAAAGAGAAGATGGAAAATCATGCAAATATTCGATTGAATGCTAATGGCTACCATTGTGCTGCTCAACATTTAAAGTCTTTGGACACACATGTAACACAGGTAAACCAACAGACAGCTAACTATCCAAAGAAACCTCCATCGAGGAAAACAAGATGTGGGTAAAGGTCCAACGTAAGGGAAAAAATAACAAAGGAGCTGATACTCCACATCATCCCCTAAAAAGAAGACTATGGTGCTTAGTGAGGAGGCATACTTGCCTGGAAAACATCTTGATTGGAAGAAGAACCCACAAGAGGAAACATCAGAGGCCCCAGTAGTGAACCTAATGCTGGGAAACACCAAATCTGATGAACCAATTGAGTTGGAATTAGAGTTCATCCCATCCCAAATTCCTGAAATTCCGTATGTAGAGGGAGAGTAGATGAGAATGAAAATAAAGTAGATGAGAAGAAAGAAGATGAGGGTAAGGAAGGAACAAATAGTAAGGTGGCACTTTGAAGCGCCAATAAGGAGCCAAGCAAGGTACAAAATGAGGCCACACCAACCACTCAAAAGCTGTCTGGTACATTTAGAAGCCATGAGATGATAAACTTGGCATTGTCTAGTGGTGGGAGATCGTTTGGTTTAAGTGGGTAAAAGAAGAAGAAGGTTTACAAACATCAGAGGTGTTACACTTAATCATTATCCCATCATCTCAATGAATTTGGCTTCATGAAACATAAGAGGTCTCAATGACCCATTATAGTGTGCGGAAATAAGAAAGTTTTGTGTGGAGAATGAAGTGTTGGTAATGGGGTTGCTGAAAACTCGTGTAAATCAAGCTAATGAAGATAGG
The DNA here is from genome assembly GCA_037954665.1 of Laguncularia racemosa. NCBI lineage: Eukaryota > Viridiplantae > Streptophyta > Magnoliopsida > Myrtales > Combretaceae > Laguncularia > Laguncularia racemosa. The sequence continues at coordinate 7,151,227 of JBBMOL010000016.1, forward strand.
GTTAAGCTGAAGCTAGTTGCTAATCGAGAGTTTAGTATTAACTTTACGACAAGAAAGAGGATATGGCTTATGTGAGATCTAAGAAGCTGCAATATTAGACTTGAGAAAGAGCGCAAGCAGTTCTCCCACTGCTATTGCACTCATCTTGGCTTTAATCATTCCTCTTATACTTCGTTTGTCTATGCATTTAATTATGAAAATGAGAGGAAATTATTGTGGAAGGATTTAACTGAATTAGGTCCTTCTTTAGTTGATCATTCGTGGGTAGTCCTTGGGAACTTTAATGCGATTAGATTGATCAACGAGAGGAAGAGAGGTAACATGAGGAAAACATTGCAATGATGGATTTTGTAAAGTTCCTTAATCAAGTGGAACTTAATGACTTTCGGTTTGGAGGGGATTTCTACTCTTGGTAAATAAACAATCGGATAACCCAAATTTGAAAAAATTAGATAGGATGTTAGTTAATTAAAGCCGATTGTTGCCCCTATTCTTTTTTATCATTTGGCAGGAGTTTTGCATATAGAGCTTAGCACAGCAAAAAGGAAATATTCATTTAAATTCTTTGAGTTCTAGATAGAATCATCAAATTTCCTCCCTAGGGTAGAAGCGATTTGGTCACAAGAAGTCAGAGGTTCCAAATGTTCCAAGTGGTAACTAAAATGAAATGGCTAAAGAGGGAACTCAAAAATTTGAATAACACCAAATTTTCCCACCTTTCAACAAGAGTCAAGTTAGCAAATGAACATTTAATTGTGACTTAAAGCTCAATTGCAAATGGAAACATAGCACTATTTGACAAAAAAAAAGAAGCATTCTGGGAATACTATTTGCTAAGAGGAGCGAAAGAGAGTCTTTTTAGACAAAAGTCGAGGGTGAAATGGCTAAAATTGGGAGATAAGAACATTACATATTTTCTGTAAACACCCCATTTTTGCTTTAGGAATAAATAATAATTAATAATAATCAATTTTCAATTTTTTTCAATTTTTCTCTAATTTAGCAAAAATAATAAAAATAAATAGGAAAACACATCAATTTTGAAAGATGATTTTAGAAATGGCAATAATAAGGAATAAATATTTTTTTACAAATTTTTGAAATTTCAAAAAATACAAAAAAATAAAAAAAATCGCATTGCATATATGCAATTTGCAAAATAAACAGAATCAGGAAAATGGGCTAGCTTAGTTGGTCCGAGCCGTGGCTAAGTGGGTTCGTACGGGTGAGAGGTCGCAGGTTTGAAACGGGGGGGAAGCAATTTCCGCGTTTTGCGATTTTTTCATTTACCCAGGACATGTGGCAGCATCTGATTAGCTGGAGGGAACGCACACGCCGGGAGCGTGATCGTCTTCAACCTCGATCCGAGATCACCGGCGAGGGAAAAAATTCGAATTTCGACCGTTTCGATTCGATTTTTTGCACAAATCCAACAGATCTTCAACAAAATTGAGATAAACATCATCCAATTGGAATCAAATCTCAATAAATCGAAGGATTTACACGAATCGGAGTTGGTTCATTTAACCGTCGATCCGATTTGCCTCGATCAGTAGAAATCCGAGCTTATCCAGCTTAATTTCGAATGCCTATAAATAGAGGATGAAGTGAGAAAGCCAAATCACAGATCAAAAGCGAGAGAAAAGAGTGAATCGGAGACCACCGGAGGAAATCGAAGCCACGACCGCCGATCAGGAGCTAAGCAACCACCAAGATGTGTTTTTGGAGCAAACCACCGCCATCATTGGATTCCTCACCCTCGATAACCTAGGATTCGACATCTCACCCGCTGCAAAAGGCCGTTAGAACGCCGTCAACGAGCACTCCCCGCTGCCGTGTTCAACCGATCCCACCCGACTCGCGCACCGACTTGGATCCAGGTAAGTCGGATTTTCCGGATTTTTTGATTTTTTATTTTGTTTATTTATTTCGATTATTTTTATTTATTTATTTATTTATTTGTTAGTTATTTATTTATTTACTTATGTATTAGTTATATTTCAATAAATAGAAAAATGCTAGGAATTAGATTTTTTTTTTAGGATTTAATAATAATAATAAATAATAATATAATAAAAATAAAAAAGGAAATAAATAATAAAAATATTAGAAAAATAATAATAATATTTTAGATTTTAAAATAGGATAGATAATAACTTATGATAAAATTTAACAAAATTTTTAACAAAAATTCACAAAAATTAATAAAAAATCATAAGGATAATAACAAACTATAAAAATCATGAAAACTCATAAAAATTATAAAAAATGTAGAAGAATGAGAAAAAATCATAAAAATTACAAAAAATCATAAAAATGAGTTTTATCACTTAGAAAAATCATTTTCTCAAATAAATCCAAAATTGACGTTTTTCCCGAAAATTATTTTCAAAAATCAAATTATTAAGCTTAGGTTTAGATTTTTTTAGAAAAATCCCAAAAATGGTAAAAACATAAATCAAAAGAGATTTCAAAATTAAAATTAACAAACCCACTAAATATTTTCAGGAAAAGAGAACTACGGCTTGTTTGATCCTGAATAGCAGGTACGTAGGCACCTGTTTGGGTCAACCATAAAATGAAATAAAAAATCATTTTTTCAAATAACTCATTCAAAAACACAAAGCAACAGAAACAAAATAAAAGACATTTCTAGATAGAGATAATTTTAGAGATTAGGTGGTAACCGTAAGGTTTTAATAGGTTAGCTTTCGAACTTAGAAACTCTGGTTTTCCTTTTCCTCTTTTCACTAAAAACGAGAAGAGGAAATCACGATGACTAGTGGTCCAAATTAAGACTAATCCGCTCCTTTAGTCTTAATTCAATATTTCTCAACAACAGTTGGGTGGTGACTCCAAAATTAAACGAAGTTCTTAAATCAAGTCGAGGATCTATATTAGATGAGCATAGGGTCTAGTCTAGATCGGATTAGGAATGGGAAATTTCAAAAATTAGACTCGACATTTTCATAAAGTAATCAGTCATTGGCAAAATAGGAATGTTATACATAGTTTGAAAAAGGAGGATGGAACAAAGATTTGTGGGGATGCGAATGTCAAGATGGAAATTGTAGCTTACTTCTCCAAATTGTTAGGAGGATAGCAAAAGTTCATCACAAATATAGAGGTGCAAGACTATATATACAAACGAATTTCAAATTAACAAGTCTTGTAAATCAATAGTCTGTTCTTGGATGAGGAAATTAAAAAGGCCTTCTTTGACCAAGTAGACAACAAAGCCCCTAGTCCATATAGTTTTTCTGCCAAGTTTTTGAAAGCTACATAGCACATTACTGAGGAAGATATGATCAATTGGGTGAAAGAGTTCATGGTGTTGGGAAATATGTTGAAGGAACTAAATTGCATGATTGTCTCCCTTCTTCCTAAGATTGCTAATCTTATAAATCTTGTTGATTTTAGGCCTATATCTTGCTGTAATATAATTTACAAGGTAATCACCAAATTACTAGCTTCAAGAATTAAGATGGTTTTACCATTGCTAGTGGGAAAAGAACAATCTGCATTCATTGGAGAGCATCGTATCTTAGATAACATCTTTGTAACCTAAGAATTAGCCAATGGATACTTCAACAACAAAGGAGCTCCAAAGTGTATGTTTAAAGTAGACATCCACAAAGCCTATGATACCATAAATTGGAGCTTTGTAGAAGCAATACTTACAAGCATGAACTTCCCTGCACACTTTATCAAGCATGAAATACCCTTAGATTTTCTTTTAATAGTAATCATGAATTGGTTGGTTTCATCCCTAGCTCAAGAGGTCTTAGACAAGGTGATCTTATGTCGCTGTATTTGTTTGTACTTGGCGTGGAACTATACTCGGGGAAATTAAGGTAGCTCACTGGTAACTCTAGATTCCCATATCACTGGAGATGCAAGAAACAACGACTCACACACCTTTGCTTTGCAAATGACCTTTTGATCTTCTGTAAAGGTAATATTGAGTCAGTTAGAGTGATTAAGGAATTTCTGAGAATATTTGATTTTATTTCGAGCCTTAAAGTAAATAACAATAAAATCTTTGTGTTTCTATCTAATACACCTCTTCCAGTAAAGGTATAGATACTCAAGATGCTAGAATTTAAAGAAGAGATACTCCCCACTCGTTATCTTGGGATACCGTTACTAGCTTCCAAACTCCACAAATCAGATTGTGAAGCTCTAATTGATAGAATTTTGGTGAAAATCAACTCATGGACTTCCAAGTTCCTATCCTATGCTGGAGGACTTCGACTCATTAAATCATTATTATTCTCAATGCAAGTATATTGGGTATCAATGTTTATTTAACTAAAGAAGGTAGTTGATTCCTTTGAAAGGCTTATGCACAATTTTCTATGGAGTTGGAGGCCTAATATTTTAACAAAAGCCAAGGTAAGATGGCAAAAGGTGTGTACCCCGATTGATCAAGGGGGTTAGGCACTCCTAAACTTGAAATATGGAACAAAGGAGTTTAACTAAAACATATTTGACATTTATGTGGAGACTCAATAAGAGGTGTTTGGGGTGAATGGGTAAATTCTAACTTTCTTAGGAAAACATCATTCCGAGAGACCAAAAGACCCTTTAAGTGTTCTTGGAGTTAGAGTAAATTGCTGAAGCTTCATTTGCTACCAAGAAGCATGTTTAAGTGGGAAGTGGGTGATTGCCTTTCTATATCTCTATGGTCAGACTTTTGGTTGCCAATTGGACCTTTAAACTTGATGCATAGTGCTAGAACAATTGCTACTTTAAGGCTCCCTTGAATTCTAGGTTGTGTTTGATTATACAAGGCAATGGTTGGGAATTTCCACAGAACAACTTTTGGTATGGGTTTACAATACCCTCAAATATAATCCCTAATCCACATGAAGCTAATAAGTTCACTTAGAGTAAGGATGTATCTAGGATCTTCTCTATCAAGAGTGTTTACAAGGCGTTATCTAATCACAATGGCATTATCCCCTAGGCTAAGATAATTTGGAACAAATACTTTATGCCATGACACTCATTTATCCTGTGGTTAGTTTGGAAAAGGAAATTTTACACTTTAGAAAAGCTCAATAGTTGGGGAATATCTACCTTAACAACATGTTACCTATGTTCAAGTGGGAATGAGAACCATGGCCATTTATTCTTTAAGTGCACATACTCTAAATAAGTATGGAAGGTAGTTTTGATGGAACTTAAATGCCCAACATCCTTCCTCTCATGGTAAAATGCAACTACAGGCCTCATGCACTAAATGCCTAGAAGTAACCTTATGACTTCTTTAGGGAGAGTAGCACTTGTAGCAGTAGTATATTGTATATGGAGAGCAAGGAACTTGATTCGGTTGGAGTTGCCATTACCTTCGCCGATGTCCTTAGCTAGATAAATTCTAGCTTACTCTAAGCTTCTTGTATCTTGGTTGGTTTACACTAATTTTCATAAAAATTTGTAAAATTTTAGTTCTAAAACAGAATTTTGCTGTAACGCGATACCGCGTTTAGCGGCTATACATTCTCTTTTATTAATACAATTACTTATTTACCAAAAACAAAAAAACTTAATTTTGCTGTGTGGTTTAAAATTCTACTATAGTTAACTCATTAATAAATTTATGTCATACCATAATTAGTTAAACCTAGTACTGTGTGGAGCTAGTCTAGTGTTCGTAATTTCCTATATGGTCCAATTGAGGATTAAGCTCGTACATTGAAGCCCTAAAATCATTTTAAGTCTTATAAGGATGTGTGAGTGGGCCAATTTTCTGTATTTGAGTTGCATGAGGTAACATGATAAAAACTAATAAGATATATACATAGACATACGTATATGTATGTATGTATGTATGTCATATGCAAAAATCAATAAGTTTGCATTTTATTAAAGTTGCACTATTTTTCAATCATGCATAAATGACATGAATGCAATTTGGGTGGGTTCTAAAGGTCTTCGAGCTTTGTACCCTCCTTCATTTCTAAGGTAATGGGTTTTGGGCCACATTGAAGCAAGGGTAGGGGAAGCTTAATCGACCCCAAGAGGTGGTTACACCACATCCCTTGAAGCCAACACAATAGCCCCTCGCCTAGGTTTCTAAGGAGGCCTAATTCTGACCAGTTCTAATACACATATATGTATGATAACAATTTCCCTAAATATCATTATTAGGTCCCTATTTCATCTGCATCACAAAACTTAATTAGTCTACATAAAAGAGAACTATTTATACAAGAAATATACATAAGTGATTTAAAAAGAAAATAATACTCGTTGGAGGAATTTATAAGAAGCTTTTAATCTTTTTGAAGAAGATAAAAAGTGACTAGCCCACTAAAGAATTAGATTCCCTAGTGGAGACGCCAATTCTGTTGAGCCAAATTTTGGATTTTTCTTTAATTTAACCCATATTAAGTCTAACCCACTTAATACAAGTTATTCGATAGTAAAATTAAAGAAAAACTATATTTTTAATTATTAAAAAAAATGGAGTTGCCACTAATCTAAATTGGAAAATAAGATAAGTTAAGGTTAATTAGGTGGATTAACCTTAACTAGCTATCGGACTACAAATTTTTCTAAATTTTTTTTTGGAAAAATATTAACCAGAAAATCTAGACTCGGAGACTATTTTATTAAAACCTAAATAGTTACCACTTATTATTTTTTCAAAAGAAAAAAAAGAATTAAAAGCTTTTTATAAATTTTCTTCACCATCACATGTACAAGACATAATGTTTTTCATATAAATATGAAGTAAATCCAAACGGCATGAAAATTTTTTAATCACTTTTTTTTAATTATAAATTTTCTATTCTTTTTAAAAATAAAAGAGAATAATTTTTTTTATTTCTTCTTTAATTAAAATTGAATTAAAAAATAGGATAAAATATTTTTATGTTTTTATATTATAAATTGAAAATTTAAAAGGATAAAATATTTTTTATAAATTTGTTTATATGGTAAATTGAAATTGGAAAGGAATAAAATGCTTTTTTTTTTTAAATTTTATATGTGGTTGTCCAATAGGTGCTTACGTACCCGCTAATTAGGATCAAATTAACGTAATTTTGTTTTCATAAAATTTTAGTGGATTGATTAATCTTAATTATGAAAACAAGTCGGGTTTACGTTTATTATCATTTTAATTTTTTTTAAAGAAAATTCTAAACCTTAACTTTATTCATCAATTTTGAAAAAAAAAAGAACTAAAATTCTTTAGTTTTGAAAACATCAATTAAAGTTTTATTTCATAAAAATCATTTTTTTAGGTGAGAAAACATTTTCTTTTTTATATTTTTCTAAATAAAATCATATCTCAAATAATAAATCATTTTAATTTTTTTTAAAATTTTTATATCTTTATATTTATAGACTAAATATTACTAATTATTTAAAAAAAAAAAAACTAATTATGAACCTCATTGTCCTTAAGTGACAGTTATACCGGAACACCTAAGGCCTACATAATGGTTCCCTCCTAATTACTTATTTTACTAAGTCATTAATTTTCCTAAATATATTCTAAATTAACTAAATTAAATAAATTAAGCTAAGACCATTAAACTAATTATATTTATATTATTAATACTAATTTTATTATTTAATGTTTATTTTAATAATCAATTAAGCATCAATTACAGAACAAAAGAACTTAATTAATAAAAAAAACTTATCGGGTTGCGAGTTAGATACGGTTTGCTATGCAGGTTGATTCGGGTAAGATTCGAGTTAGATTTTTGGGCCTAGATATGGGTTTGATCTAGTCGCAAGTTGTCAGTGTGGACAAGGGTAGTGGGGTGAGGCATCTTCAGTGGTTGTTGAAGCAACACGAAGTTGTCAATTGATTGGTTTGACTACGAGAAGTCCAGTGGCGGCAACGGTTCCTTCTTAATCTTGATGTAGTTGGTGGTTCACGGGCAACGCATTAGTGGCTGAATTTGCGTTTTTCAATCCAAGCAACCTCCGTCTTATTGAAAGCAAAGATGGAGTTTTTCTAAATCTATGTCACCTAAGGAATCTATTGCTACTTGGATTGAGGTTTGTGGTTGCATAAGTATAAGGTAGAGATCGGGTATATGCCTTGGAGAGAGAAAGCTTCCACAGACTCCTGTTTTCTTTTTCTTTATAGTTTTTTTTTTTTCATTTTTCTCAAACTCCCCTATTTATAATGGTGTAAATTGAATCTCAATTGGAGCTCAAGATAAGGTTGAATCATGTCTGGCTAGTGAGATAGATAGGGACTACCAAAGATTTGATTTTATCAAATTTTTAGTTTGTTGTTAGTCAATCTTTAGGATTTAAACGAATTTTGAAAGTTCTTTTGGATAATCTTATATCAAATCTTGTTGAAAAGTGTAAAAAAAAACCTTGCACCCTTGCGGCTCTTTTGTTCGACCGAGCTAATAAGAGAAGATGGTTGTGTGTACGTCACGTGACCCTAACTAGGCAAAGAAAAAGAAAAGAAAAGAAAATGCCTTGAACGACCTATGCTTGGATTGAACCCATGACCTCTTAGCTTTCCTTGCATACTCGAGCACAAGTATGGACTGGCTGGGTTAGCCCTTTTCTCATTATTTTATGTAATTAATTTGTATATAAGCTAACGGTCCTAATTAATTTTTATTAATTTGAGATTTTTAAGCTTAATTTAGAGGCTCATATCTCTTTACTTTTGTTGAAAAAACTTTATTATTTTATTATTATTTATTTAATTTTTATTATCTCGTTAACCAAGCTTTTATTATTATTATTATTAAAAAAATCTAGGTAAGGGGCAAAAATTGGGTGTCTATACTATGCATGAGCAATCGCATGAATGCAATAATGTATATGGTTTACTAGACACTACATACAGCATAAATTTAATGCCCTCCATTACTTAGGTTAAGTAATCATGAACTATACATAGGCTCTAGGCTTCACTAATCTCGAGTTGTCTTTTGAGATAAATTATAAAGTCTATATATATTTTTGTACTATATTTTAATAGACTTGAAAATATGTATATACATACTAAACTCGTAAGCACAATCACCCCTAAGTGATGAATCCTCGAACTAAGCATTCTTAGGTTTCAATCGAAAGATGGAATTTTTCGATTCCACTTAGTTCCCAAAAGTCAAGACAAGGTGTGCTTATGGAGTATACCTCCATGGGCCCTTTCTGTACCATTGCGTGATGCCGACAACTTTCTTACATGCAAGATTTCATAATCTGTTATTCATTTTGTTTATGCCAAATAATCTTAAGTTAAGTTATCTGGCTTCTACAGCAATTTAATAAAAACACTCACGATTTTTATAGTCTAAATGCAAGGGAAAACAATAGTTATTTAGCCGTGTACAATTAAGATAAATTAATATTTAATCATAACAATCAAGCACATACAATACCCCCAATTACCCCTGCATACAATTCCAATTTATATATCTAATATTATATACATGCGAGTGCGCTAACTATAAACACAAATAAGGAATAGTAATAATTAGATTTCACTCACCTGGCTATACGTCCTCAATCGTAGTAATCAGGTGGTAAGTCTTCCTTAAATGACGTGCCACCCGATAGGACAAAAATAACTCTATGAATTGGGGTTAATCATTAACTTCTACTAGTTTTACTAATTTTGTTGGTTTTCCCTATTTTGAAGGTTTTAATGTTTTAGTCATAACTTTTTTGTTTTAAGTTCGTTTTTCTCATATTTATAGTCGTTTTAAAGGTTTTGAATGTTCTTTCCATTTCTAAAGTTTTTTTGGTAATTTAAACTTCAAAAGAGTGCATTAGGACCCGGATAGATTGGGTACATCTGGTTTATGTTTTGTTTAGGGTCCCTTTTTGCCTAATTTAATTTAATAACCTAAAAGAATTAATTAATTTTGCCTAATTTGATCTAATAAACTAAAAGAATTAATTCTAATCACTTAGATTCATGTTTAGGACTTCAATATGGCATGTGAGTGTTCTATTCTTTTTTGGAAATTTTAGAAATTTTCCAAGAATTTCGTGGGGTTTTTCTAATGCTTCAGTTGCACTTTTTCTTCCTATTTTGTGTTAGTTTTATATTTTTCTTTAAGATTTTTATTTCTAAAATTTTCCTAATGTTATTTCATTATTCTTAGGTTCTAGAAATTCAAAAATTTCCAGATATAGATGGGTTTGGCCACAGTTTGAAGATCCATGAATTTATCTTGCCATTCCTTTCAATTTTCTTACTACTAGAGGGCCTACTTTGTTATCTAAGTCTTTCCACAATTAAATAAGCATGGAATACATAAAAAACACACTTATTTAGCTCCTTAACTTAGGCATCCAAAAGTATAATGAATCTCCAAATTCTAATCTCCATTCATTTTTTTTTCTAAAACTCACTCGTACGAGTTACATTCCATGGGGGATCTTCATGGTTTTGCATCCTAGGTTTAGAGTTACAATTCCAACTTTTTTCCTAAGGTAGATATACTCTAAATATACATGTAAACTTTACAAAATAGAAGCAAAATGATCCTATTCTAATACGAGAAATCAAAACATTACAAGAAAAACAAATACTAGTAAGAAAGAAGGAAGTCTTACACATTTGAGCTACTTGAAAGTGCCTAGTTCTCCCTCTTCTTACTTCCTCTTGGTGTGGCCTTAGGTTTTGATCTTCCTTAGATTTTTATCTCCTCAAATGGTCTCTTGATTGGTGTAGATCGTATAAAAAATTAAGCTTGGTTGGGTGTTGTTGGAAGGGTGTTTTTCTTTGTTGAAGTTGGTTGGTTGGTGTAGGGGAAAGTGGTAGTTTGTAAATGTGTGTGTGATGCAATTTTTTAGTGTGTTCTTGGGAGTTTTTTGGATATCTTTTAGGAGGGTTTTTTCTATGATTTCTTCGATAGGAAGGGAAGTTTCATGAGGAGAATGAGTGGAAATAAAATTAGAGTTTAGGTTGCTTAGTAGGTTGCTTTGTCCATTAGTCCATAGCTTTGATGTTTAGACGAAAGTTGTGTACATTGGGTAACGAGTCAAATCCTTGGGGACATGATTTGCAAATTGAGGTGATTAACCTTAGATTTGTTCCTCCTTTTTGCCACCTAGTTAATCTCTAATTGTCCTTACCTTTGGTTAGGCTAATTCTAGTTAGTTTTTTTTTTTTGGGTTGTTTCCCTTAGTTGCTTCGAGCTAGTTTCACGTGAGCTTGGTAGATTTAGGGCTAGTTTGGGCTACCCAATTTTCTTTGTTTTCTTGTAATTAAATGGGTCTTAAATGAGGCTTAGATGGGGGATTTTCCATATTAAATTTGGGCTCAGGATTTGATCATTTGGTGGGTTAATTGTTGCCTTTTGTCTCTCGATTCCAAAGCCTCATGTGAGGATTGTTTGGGGTCATGTTTTCCGATTTTTGTTTTGCCTAATTCAATCATTTAGTAGAGTTAGGTATAATCATAGGGTAGGTTTTTCTCAAGCTCAAAGTTGGTTTTTCTCAATTTTGAAGAAAATCCTAATGTTGACAGTTAGTTCTAAGATTTTGGGAATTGGATTTGGGCTTTTTGAACATCTAAATTTGAGTTTAGTTTTCCTGAGATGATGTTCTATATTGCTTAGGTTTGAATTCCTTAGGTTTTGGATATGTTAGTTGGTTCACATATCACAAGGCAAATCCTAGTTCACAATTAGGTTTTCATATTTGTTTTCCAACGTATTTCTTGATATTTTCCTTCATACTAATTCTTAAATTAAAATTTTTTGGTGTTTATGGCTCGATATGAGGTTTTGAATTCCTATTTTAAGGTTTAAATTTTTAGATTAAGGTTCGAGGTATTATTTTATGTTTTAGGGGTTAATTTAGAATTTTCGTAGAATATTTTAGGGTTATGGAACTTAGTCTTTGAGTATAGGGTTATATATCCTATTAATTATTGGAAATATCTCCAAAATTTCTTCCAACAATTTATACCTTATTTTGGAATTTTTGCAAGGTTTACGCTCACCGATTAGGTGAGTTCATATGATGAACCGAAAAAATTGAAGCAAAAAAAAAATTATGGTTAGTTCATGTGAATCGAGCCAAAATTGTGTAATCTTAGGCCAATCTTGACTCATTATTTTTAGACCTAGGAACTAGTGAGTTTGGGAAAGTTCAGGATCGATTCGGCTCGGATCTCATGTCTAAACCAACCTAATATCTGATTTTTTAAAATAACCAATGAATGTCATAGAAATCATTGTTATTCCTATTCTATTTTCTTTCCCCCCTCATTCCATTCTATAGCTATACTCAAGCATTTTTAGATTTGTACTTCGTATTGAGGTATGGTTGTATCTTATAGCAACGTGATTGAGAATCCATGAAATAATAATAATAATAATAATAATAATAATAATAATAATAATAAAACTAAAATGGGTTAATGAAAATAAAAATATGTTAATAGGTCTATATAAATTGCCATGTGACTAATAAAGGAGTTTTTCTTTTCTTTTAGTATGAATAAAATACCTTCCTACTCTTTGATTTTTATTTTCTTTACCCAATCTGATTATCTTCAATTCTTCATATGTTGGAGGTTTTATGAGAAATTTTATGATGCTGTCATTCATTTGTTGACAACTTGTTTTAATATTAATAGTCTTATTTACTATTATTTAAAGGTGATTTATTGTTATTCAAAAATGTAATTGCTTAATTTTTAAAAGTAAAAAGCATCTGAATAATTATAAAAGTTTTTAAAATAAATTCAAGTAATTTACCTTTATATCTTTCTACCCACTTCGAAGAGGATTCTAGCAGAGAGGACTACTAAAGGTCTAGTATTACACAGCAAGTATAATTGTAGTATTGATTCAGTTGGAGATCAATATTATAGGAAGTTCTAAAGAATAGATCTTTATTTAGGGTTTTTTGATAATTTAAAAGTTAAAAACTCTTTTCTTGTTTTTTTATTTATTTGATGTAATTACTTAATCGAGATGAAAGGAAACTTTCACGTTCGATTGAAGAATTTATGGATTTTGAAGTATATTAAGACAATCCCTAAGAATGTGTGACACGATTTATAGGGCCGATTTGCATACTGGACAAGCCCTGTCGGAGGTGGTTTGTAGGGCCGATTTGCATACCAGACAAGCACCATCGGAAGTGAAAGGCGTCTTCTCCATATATTTTCAAGGCATCCAATGATGAACACGTTTTCAGATGAAAATGTACCCTCGATCTAAAAAATATCGTGTTTACCTTTATCCTAATAATTGAACATACCTACTATTTGGGCAAATGGATTATGCATTACCATGGTTTTGGATAATCAATTCATCAAAGTGATTTCACAGTATCGAATGAAGATGTTTGCTAATCGATAATGCACATATATTGTTAGTTTTCTACTTGAATATTTAGATTAGATTTTGATTTCTCCATCTATGATTTGGTTGGATTGGTTCCATAATGGTATTATTGACTTGATAAATTTGAGTTGCTTTCGATATGGGAAAAAGAAAAAAGAAAACAAAAATTGAATCACTACAATCTAAATGTTGATTTTTGAATTTTGATTCTTCGTTTGGAGTTTTATTTGAATTTCAATATTAGAATCACCAAAATGAAGATCAAGAAAAGATAAAAAGAAAAGAAAAGAAAAGAAAAAGAAAGAAAAAGAGTAAAAGAAGTGCTTGTTGTTTGAGTCAAGAAATGTCATAAGAAATAGCTAGTTTGGATTGTTTATATTTTTTATTTATCTATATTTATATGTATTTATTTAATATTAGATCTATATCCGTTTAAAATTTAGTATTTGAAAAATTATCTTATCTATTTTTTTATAATTATAATAAATATGATAATTAGAGAAAAAGAATTAAACGGTGAAAACTCTACTCTTTAAAAAAAAAATTAATATCTTTTAATTGGTTAGGAGACCACTCTTGAAATTGGCGTGCGAACCATGTTATTTGATTATCTAGTAGCTTATGTATATAATGCATTGATGTGGAAAAAATCCAATTAAATTATTTAATTACAACTCTCTACATGAATAAGCATGCCCAATGTAAAACCAACCTAAAACCTGATTTTTGAAAATAACCAATGAATGTCGCAGAAGTAAGATATATTGCAACTCTATCATTCCTATTCTATGTTCTTTTCGTCCTCATTCAATTATATAGCTGTGCTCAAGCATTTTTGGCTTTGACGGTCCATAAAATAGTAAGTAGAAATAACCAAATGCATGTAGCTAAAAATAATAATAATAAACATAAAAGTAAAAGGAATCAACTAAAACAAGTTAATGCAAGTGAAAATGTGTTAATAGTTCAATATAAATGTAGGAAAAAGTATAATTTTAATCATTAATATTTATCTACTTTTTTATTTAAGTTTTCAACCTTTTTTTTTCCTTCTATTTAACTCTTTAACATTTTTAAAACTGAACAAAAATAGAATTTTTATTAAATATATTAAATTTTCTATTCACATTAAGTATATATTGGATTTTGATTAGCCTTGAGTTAGTTACCTAAAGTGATAAGGGTACACATGAATTTTTTCAACCTCTTTTCTTAATTTTAATTATTATTTTTATATTTTTATTATATTAAATCATTAAATATATTTAATGTTATTTTTTATTATATTATGTAAATAAATATATTTAATATTAATTTAATTATTACATATCAATTTGAAGTTGATACATATCATAAATTGATAGAAAATTTAGTAGATTTGACAAAACTTTTTTTTTTTTATAAGATTTTGAAAATATTGAAATTCAAATAAAAAGAAAAAAATTTAAAACTCAAATAAAAAAGTAGATAAATATTAAAAATTATTATTATTATTATTATTTTATACGACAAGAAAGGGTCTATTTAGATTTTTTTTAATATCTTATTTGCATTTATTTAATATCAGGTCTATATCTTTTAAAATTTGGTGTTTGAAATTTTATCTTATCTATGTTTATTTTGTAATTTTAATAAAGATGGTGATTTGAGAATAAGAATTGGAAAGTGAAAATTGATGTTATTTATTTATTTTTTTAAATCTTCTATGCATTGGAAAAGTAAAATTTAATTGATATTTTTACAAAAATAAATAAAATAAATGATAAATAAGTCTAACTTTTATAAGAATTTGTTGGGTATTTGATTTTGTAAGAAGGATATATATGTATTTTATTGATAAAGCTTTCTAAAAATTGACCCTCAAGGCCCAATTCAACTTGTTTGGACCCTTATCCAAGCTCATCGTGCCTAAAGCAACCTTCAGTAGATTGCCACGATACTACAAGCATCAAATCTAACCAACGTGTCCTGATCTCGAGCTCGGATTTGCCTGGCACATCTTAGAACTATATAAGGAAGAAATGTTTAAGCAAATAGGAAAAGGGGTCGGTAAAAAAAATACCATACATTATATTAAAAAAGAATCTCGAATATGAATGCATTTGCCAAATCAAGACTGGTCAATAGGAATTGGGACTATTGGGTAAAGGATCCTAATTCTTTTGATCCCAATACACTTTTTACACATTTCATCTCTCAATAACTTTTATATTAACTTAAATATCAGAATAGTTATACTAGAATAACATTTGATATCCTCGTAGCCTATTTTTTTTTTTTTTGTAGATGACTCAGCCATCTAGAAATTCTCGGCACAACATATTTATATTTCTATCTTTTTGGTATGTTATTTTTTACAAACACAAGATTTGAACAAATGCTAAAAAAAAAAAACCAAAAAAGAAAAAAAAAAGATGAAACAAATGGAGTGCTAGACAAAATAGAGAGAACCTTAAAACAAAAATCTCGGTTTGTATTTCCATTGATTAAATGAATATTGTTTGTTTACTAGTAAAAAGATATTTTATATCTATCCAAAATATAGACTAATTATCTAGCAAAGTCTAAATAATGAAGTTAAGAATAAATTTTACTTTACATACTAAAGTTTTCACTCTTTATTACTTTTTATATCTATGTTTTCATTTTTAGTACTTTGCATACCTGTGTTTCATCCTTTTCGGTCACTGTTAATCCCCAATCATGTGCTAGCTTCTTATTATTCTAAAATAACTAATCTTATAAAAAAGAATTATATAATGTAATAAATATTTACAAAAATGAAAAAAAGAAAAACCATAAAAGGTTTAAAGTGTTAAGGGGTTCTTGCTAGCAATTTCAAGGCTAAAGGTAATTAGCAAGAGTAATGAAAATGTGGTGGGGCGTGACCCATCTAAAATGGTCAATAATTATCCACCACAAGTATGTAAAGTGTAAAAAACAAAAATACATACATACAAAAAAAATATATAAATAAAAATAAAACTTGGACGTATTAAGTGAAATTTATCCCAAAACTAACAATATATAGTTATAAGACGCTTTGATATCAATATGGGAAACAAACATGTAGCGGCGAAACCAGAGAAGAAAGAGTATGAAGACATTATAGGTAAATGAATGAAGATTTATACATCTTTGTGTGTGTATAAATAAGAATTTTCCATAGAGATAAACATGAAGAGAATGTGCTTACAGAAGCTATTGAAAGATGTATTGACATGAATATTTTATTGATTTTTTGACATCAAAATGAATGTCTCGAAGTGATGATGAGCAATAGAAATATAAGACATGTAATAATTAATCAGTTGAAACATATTGTGCCAAAGAGCACTTGATGAAATTGATAACTATAACTTGGTTGATGAAAAAACTATATATATATATATATATATTATATTAGTATATATGCTTCATTAAGATATATATGAATCTAGTTGAAATTACATGATATTAAGTTCAAATAAAGGCATGGTTAAAATTCCAATCTAACTCGATTGTGATCAAGTTTTGAATATTAAACTCAACTTTGACTTAGAGATGTTGGGTTTCAACTCCATCCAATCCAATTAGCTCATTTTTTTTTTTAAAAACATATTTTTATTTTAAGTCGATAGCTATTGAGCTAAATATCATAAAGTCGAAACTTAAGTCAAAAAACTATTTGAATAGCTTTAACTTAAGCTCAACTCAACTATAATCAAACCAAAATCGAGTAAATTTTAGAAAAAACTATGAAAGACCAACCTACATTTTCAAGAGGTTGAAAAATAGGACTTTTCTTTAGCTTTTTATTCAAAGTTTTATTTTTCGTTTTTTGTAATTTTTATAATATTATTAAGTTGAATTTACTTGATAATATTATTTTATCAAAATGATTTATTTGAACAGATAATGTGTTGACATGTGTCCCTTAATTATTAATAACATTTAGGTTTAAAACATATGTCACCTCTTTATTTAATTAAAAAAAGAAAAGAAAAGAAAAAACTAGCCACCTCTTTATAAAAGAGCAAAGATATAAATCAACTTTTGTTGTAAATTTTGTAAAATATAAAGTTAAATGCAAATAACTTACTAATAGTGTCTTCTTCTTTTTTTATATGATGCAGTATCCTTTTGGTTTGGCACCATTGTTTTTGTGCCCCCATTTGTGCTTTGTGGCAAGCAATGCAGGGTAAAAGATGTCGCTCTAGAAAAGGGAAATTTTCAAGGGTCAGTCACAAAATATTCATCTCAAATTGTATGTCATTTCATTTGAATTTAAGATGATATGTTTGTCCACTTTAGTTCTTCAACTTGCTAGTTCTGATATAGCTATAGAAGTATCGAAATATGTGAAATGATCTTTTTTTGTGGATGAAAATGGACAGACGTACATGTCAGAGAATCGTACTGTATACCCAACTCGACTTTGCTGTGCGGTAAAAAAACAAACGTAGAAAAGCTCATTAGTAAATTTAGGTCGTACCATTATTAGATCTTGGACTATAACTAGTGGAGCGGCCGATTAGATTTTCCCAATTTCCTATATGGTCCACTCGAGGATTTGGCTCTTCCATTGCTGGTCCATGTATCTTCATAGGTCGGTTGCAAGGTCGGGCACTCCTTTCAAATAGGGCAAATTCTACGGATATGTGTGGGTTTATTGATCTTGGACTATAACCTTTGCAATTGAATGTTGAAATCACACACTCCGACCTCAAATACCTTTGCAATCGATGGGTTATGAAGAAGTTAAAGGGTAGCTACTCCATCGATGGGGAACTAGAGGGAGATCATTTGGTTGATGATTTTTGCAGCAAAGCATACCTGTTGAGAAACTATTTCGAGTACTCTTTTTTTGGAGTTGTATTTCATAGTTGGAGCTGTAGGTGCAATGAGGATTATGAGGTACAATCTCGAGAAAAAGACAATGAAACTATTCTGAGTTGTGATTTCTATTATAATTTAAAATTGTAGTTTAAGTTGTAATTTTGTAACGATATTTCACGAAATAGTTTTTTAAAAGTCTTTTTTAAGAAATAGTTTATCAGGGATTAGTAAACTCACATGCATTTCCAAAGTCTACATAACATGATACCGACACTATCATGCCATTAATTTTTAATTATAATAAAACCTTTTGAATTACTATAAAAATAAGTTTTATTAATAAAAATATTTCTTAAATATTTTTAAAATCATATAATATATATTTATGTTAATTTTTTATAATATTTTGATGAGATTTTATATAATTGAAAAGTAATGATGTGATATCATCATGGCATTATAGAATTCCCCATATAAATAACTGATAAAAACTTGGAAAATAATGAACCAAATGTGGATGTTAATTTTAATAGGGCATGGATCGGTAATCAGAAAAAAAAAAAAAAAAATCCTGTAGAGCAAACATATGAGATTCCAAAATGGGGATGGTGATGTCTTTTTAATATTAATATGTATTGGATATCTTGTAAAACCATTTAAATTTTTTTTTTTTATCAAAAGGAATATAGATTAGATTTTAGATTTCTAATTTGAATTAGGCTGGTGAAGGATCCAAAGGTTGTGTCACCAATTGTCCTGTCTCGACTCTCGAGCTGGTGTTGACTGTGAGCACTTGGGTTGGGTTCGTGCGTTGCTGACATGGAAATGGGTCCAACGTCAAACGATGTCACGGCTAACCATATTCGACGCCGCAATATCACGCGCCAGCCAAAACACTTAATCGTTTACTCCGCCTCCATATAAATTCGATTTTATATTTATATAGGTTAGGTCGATTCGTTGTCTAATGCTGACAATGCTATCTTGATAGTGTTATATTATATTCTCCAATGGTGACTGCGAATTCATGTTTGAATTCCCGATTCGAAGCGTATATTATCAAGAATCTGTTTGCTGTTTCTAGAAAATGTTTTTAGTATTTGAATCGATGGTTATTATAATCGAAATCATAAGATTATCAATTATTATTGTAATAATATTAAAATATTATAATTTTTATGATAACTAATGGTGGGAGATTATATGTTGCAATGGATAATAAATTACAAGTAATATCATGGAATCATAACAAATGATAAAATGTGAAAAAAAATTTCATATTAGAAAACAAATGATTTTTTATTTTTATTTTTTTGTTAACATTCTCAATATTGCTTATTACTATCGTTAATGATTGATCATTATCTTAATCTTTCATCATTACTTATCTCTACAAGCCTTTAATATTTACAAATATTAACACGATAATATTATATGGTTGCAAAGTTTTGATTGCTACATAAATTAAAACAAGTGTGCGACAAACACGCCACAAATTGAAAATTTTCTATTCGACTCTACTTTATATTACGTATAGCCTTAAAAGGGACATTAGCAGATTACAAATATAGTGGAGTTCCTTTTTCAACAATAAGTAACTCCTTTTTCACAAGCATGCAATAACCAAATACAAGGCAAAGTTTAAGCCGGCACCTTTTCTTATAAATTATAATCATATACAATCATTTTACGTTAAATATTTAAATATTTTTATCTCTATTATTTTTACATACACCATGCCCTGCTAGTTGCTAGCATTTAATAAAGCCTAAAAAAACATAGTACCAATAATATATGGGATCTTCTTCGGGTCATATTATAAGAGAATAATTATGCACAATATTGGTGGTGTAAAATTAGAGTATTATTGTTCTAGGAATAACGTGTCAATTATTTTCTTTCACAGTACTGATTTAACATTTCACTTTTCTTTTTTTTCTCACAAATAATTGAGTTGAAAACACAGAATTTCAATAATTAAGAGCTTGGACCATTTTTCTTAACTATGGAGGGGACCAAATATCATGTCCAAGTACGTATATAGGCTTTTTCTTAAGAATTGGGGCACCTCAAATTTGTCCCCTTCTGCAACTTGAATAGGGTTTGCATTGAACTTATTGGGCAAATTAAATAAAGATGAAGATTGTCAATGTATCCACCTCGATCGGTGAGAATAATAGCTTATTTGTTGAATATATGTGTTTTGAATTTGTAGGAGTTTCAGATATGAAGGTAAGGATGCGATTGGCCAGATGTCCAATCACTTTAATTTTCTAAAATATCCAAACACGATTTGGTGTCCTATCATGTGTTCTAAGTCATATTATCAATTCTATCCTTTCGAGTATTTTAAAACTTAATCAAAACCTGAAGGATACAGTCTTGTTGGACATCCAAAACCCTGTCCCAATCCAACCAGTAAACTAGCCCGATTTGATTAAAATACTTTGGTTCGCTAAAATACATCAAGCCAGCGAAATTGAAATCTTACAGACTCTGAATAACAAACATATGCCTACGCTAAGAATAAATATCCTAAACCAAAAGAGTAAAAAAAAAAACAAAATATTATTTAGCTGCACTGGTGGTGCTTCAAAAACTTGTTCATCTTGTTCCTTCATCTGGATTTCTCCTACCATCCAGTTCACTACTCCATTTGTTTCTCTAGGAGTTGCTTCAATCCTCTTCTACAAGAGGAGGTATAGCTTTTCCCTACAAGTGGAAATGACATTATAATATTTGCTCTGTTAAAATTTGTATTCTAACTTGATTATCCACATCTATAATAACTTTTGTTAATCCTAGTTGCAAATAATAATGCAATCCCCAATATATAGCCCATAATTCTATTACTAAAACGTCAACCCTTTCGATTTTCTTCGAAAAACTGAATATCCATTTTCCTTGACAATCGCTAATCACTCTTCCTATTGCAACAGCATTGGAGTGATGTATCACAAAATCATTGGTGTTGAGCTTGAACCATCCCCGTTCTGCTAGTTCCCAAGTTAGATTCACTCTTTCAATTGTAAAAATGTGTTTCTGTCTCTTAATGTATGCCCAATGTTCATGTGCAGCTTGTCTATTCTGGCCAATATTTATAGTTGATCTGTGATTTGAGTAAAAAATAGCTATGTTTCTAGCATGCCAAATCTTCGAAAAAGCGAATGCAAAAATGAAATGATTTTGGGGAGGCTTGTAATATAACATATAGTCTCTTTTCTTTATACTACAGTTCAATCTTATTCATTGATTGAAATCATTTTGAATTCTATTGTCCTCTTTGGAATTGTTTGCCAGACTTGAATTATTTTTTGCAATTGATAACAATTCTAGAACACATGCCAAAGATTTTCTTCACTACTAGTATAGTAAGGGCATGAAGCTTCCAGCCTAATTTTTTTGTGTCTCACTTCAACGGCTATAGGAAGACTATTATGTTGGATTTGCCATAATAGCAATTAATTTTTGGTGGAAAGATTCCCTTCCAAATCCAATCCCAAGTTTTATTTTGATCTTTTGAGCTATCGTCCAAGCCATTATGAATTTCTTTTAAAGAAGGTTATGTTCTTGAATCTCTGTTAAGGACCACCTGGTCTTGCATAGAAGGACTAAGTTATATTGATCCTTTTGTCTGTGCAAATAATCGAGATATAGGAAAACCAATTTTTTTCTTTATTCCACTTCAATTCCAATATCCAACAATTTTTAACCGAGAGAGTAAGAGCTTCTTGAGGTATTGGACCAAAAATAATGTTCTTGACCACACTACCATTTGCCCAATTGTCAAACCAAAAATTAGTCCTTGAACCAGTTTTTTCATCATTTACATACCATTATTTCCTAAAACCCTCGAATCTCAAACTCTATATACAAAAAATTCAAAAGGTTGTTATACAAAAATTATTTTTAAAAAAAACCTAGAAAGTTATTACTACTAGGTTCCGTCAGGTCAAGTAACCTATACCATCCAATCTTTTTGTATTCTTATCTAGAAAGCAGATTTATAAATAATTGAGTAAATGATAAAGTCAGAACACGGTTAAGCAAGAAGGCACCCAACTAGGTAAGCCGTGATTGATTACCAACTGGCCTTGTTCAACCACATTCTTGTTTTTACACTTTCGTGGTGTATAAGTGATTTCATTTTATATGTTTTAGGATTTGGGTTTCTTAAATACTATGTGTATGCTATTAAGTATATTGAGAAGTGTAACGGAGGATAATAAAATCTTAGAAACTTGTTTAAAGGAAATAATGTTTAGTGGTTGTGATAAAATTGATGTATCGTTAGGGGATCTTATTGGTGTAGATTACCATATTAAATTTTTTTTATATAAAATTACAATTTGTTCACTCTCTTATAGTTTCTTTTTTCACTCATATCATTTTTAGGAGTCCATGCTCTTTTCTTTTACTTGTTATTTCTCCTGCTATGGCGTCTTGCATGTCTTTTACCTTGAAAAATTAAGGTTCAAGTTACTGAAGCCAATAGTTTGAGATAGCTACACTATAATTCAGTTTGTCAAATGATCATGATTATGAAAATCAAAATAGATATATATATATTATATCTGCACGTGTTTATATTTTTTTAGGACTATGCTAGTAAATTATTATAGCGCTCGAGAGTAGCAATCATGATATATTTATATATTGATTAAAAATTAGCTAGTTTCGTGTAGATCGAGTGTAGAATTTAAAAAAGTTATGATGGAGGAATCAAATGAGTTAAAAAAGGAAAAAGAGAAGGATAGAAGTAAAGATATAACTATTGAAAGAAAGAAAGAAAGAAAGAAATGATTATGATCCAATGGAAGTGTTATGTTTATGTTTTAAATTTACACGAGATTAAGATTTTGAATCATAAATGTATAAAATGATGAACATAAGGTCAATTAAGGTTGACTACTTCCTATTTTATAATTTCTTATTATCTAAGTTATTTCCCTTTTTATATTAGTTTTTTTTTTTCCTTTTCCCTATACTTTTAAGGTTCGCCATGTAAATTAATATGTCTTTTACTAGTTTTTTTTACTTGTTCTATTTCTTATTATTGTTAATTTTATGCTATAATAAAAATTTGAGATCAAGTATTAATAGTTATTTGCATGGATAAAATTGGAGTACTAAATACAATATTTACCCTCAAATGAAAAACATTTAACTAAAAGGTGGTGGATGGATTCCAACATGACTTAAAAGCCTTGAATTTGAGGTCAAATTTTAAAACAGTATAGATTTTGAATCAAAATGAAGAATAATCAACAGTAAAATCTTATAATTGATGATGACTATTTTTTTTTTTAGTTACTATACATATAAAATTTTTAGGATTAAAGAAATCGAATCTATTCTATTCATCAAGAGATGGATATCCATACCATTAAATTACAATGATTTTGATACAACCTACTAAAATTTAAAATGTAAGAAAGATTACAATATAACCTTAACCAATAAAAACCTATTCTTCCTATGAAAAACTTAGTTATGTTCGAGTCATGTATCAGGAGGGGATCCATCATAAGAGTGTTGACCATACTCAACGTAATCTACAAATCAACCTATTCATAATAAAGGTTTGGTAATTAAGGTTTTCTTTTTTCTTTTTCTTTCCAAAACCGGATTCTTATTCTTGCGTCTTAGACTCCTAATTGTGTGCCTTGATTAGTACTATAAGCACACTCATCGTGATGTAAATAAACTATCTTACACTAAAGGTGTCATTCGATAAACTTAAACTCAACTTGATTGAACTCATTTAAATTGGATATATTAAAAAAAAAAAAAATTTTCCACTAACTAAAATAACATCAATATCTAAAGTCAACACCTCCAACTTAACTAATGCTTAAAGTAGATTCAAACTCAATTAAATTCATAAGTAAATTAAAATAAATATTATCAAGCTTAACTATTATTGAATTATACTTAAATAAATATCAAACTGAATCAAATAATTCACAAATAAATTTAACTCAATCTTTCAACATCGTTCACGGGAATTTCCTTCTAAATAGTCCTGTGGGAGTACCTTGTAATCGGTAAATCAAACAGAATTTAACGGTTCGAAATTCTAAGAATTGATCTTTCATTAAATTCTGAGCCTTATTCAAAGACAACAAAACATTAAACTTTTCGGAAACCATGTCCTGAAATAGAAGCAGAGGAGAGAACCATCTGTTGAGCTTCCACCATACTGGATAAGCGTGAAAATCTACTTAAATAGTTACACGTATTCATGATTCAAATTCGATTTTTGTGAAAAATAAAATAAAAGAAGTCTTATTCGTTTATAAAAAACATGTATAGAATTATTATCTTTAGCTTAACCAAGCATCTTATTAGGGAAAAAAAAAAGAAAAAAAAGAAAGAAAAATGCTGCCGATTACTTTATTTTATTTTTTTGCAAAGAGTAAACAAAAACGGTCAGGCTTCATTTTCTTTGTTACGTTTCCAACTTCCCTACGACTACCACCCATTTCCGTGCGAGCGCCGCCGTTGCTGTCGGAATCCCAATTTCCCATTCCTACGATTGATTATTTTATTATATATATATATAAATAAGATATAAACTGTTTGATCATGGAACCGGGGCAGGTTTTTGAAGATGACACTTTCAATTACAAAACTCAATAATCCTATTTTACGAATATCATAGAACAATTATTATCATGAAAAAGGCCATATAGTTTTGAAGCAAACTTTTATTTACAAAGATCTTGGACTCGGTGTCACAAGCGAGCATGTTCTCACCAATTAATAATATGTACATACTTGATATTTAGAATAAATTTTCATAATTATGTACTAATTTTTCATCCAAATGTATACATGTGATTAATGGGACATACTTGAGGAAAAAAAAAAAAAAGAGTTGGAGGTAATAAAAATTTATTAATTTATGACTTTCAT
The DNA here is from genome assembly GCA_037954665.1 of Laguncularia racemosa. Lineage (NCBI taxonomy): Eukaryota > Viridiplantae > Streptophyta > Magnoliopsida > Myrtales > Combretaceae > Laguncularia > Laguncularia racemosa. The sequence continues at coordinate 7,176,270 of JBBMOL010000016.1, forward strand.
TAAATACTTTGTTGAATGAAAGTGAGAAGCATCATAAACTATGAAATAATAGCACAATGGTGGTAAGTGATTGAAAAAGATGGAAAGAGACGATGCAACTAAGATTTTGTGTTGCATAAACTCAATAGGAGAGGGAAAAGAAAAAAGAAAACAAAACCATGAGCAAAGGAGATAATACCACTACTTAAAACGGAGTACAAATAAAGCTGCACGAAGAAACCCTACTAAAAAGAAAAAGGTGTAATGGCTATTTCTCTTATAAGGTCCCTAGAATATGCTTTATTTGTATGGGTTAACGATTGAGCTTTAAAATCATTTAACTAAGTGTTAATGAATCTTAAATTTACCAAGAACGCAGTGTTTGATCACAAATGGTGCCAAAATCAAATCAAAGAATTGATAAGCTAATGGAGTGTTATGATAAATGATTTTTCCACTCTCATACATGAAATTCGAATGGAATATGGAGCAAAGGATGTAAATAATTGGCAACTGAAATTAAGTTGCCCTTGCCTAGTTGACCTCTAAAATAGGTCATTCTATATCTTGATTGGGGGTGTGTAATGAGACCTTTTGCGGTAGATCATATGGAACTCTTTTGAAAAAACATTTATCACATGACAGCTCTCTCAATGGTAGTAAAGACAAGCGTTAATATGGTTATGGTTGGTAAAAGAAAGTATATATCCAGATTTTTTTTCTAGAATGAGCACCTTATGCCTCCAGTATATTGACTTAACGAAATGGGTATTCTTTGGGATTTCTCTTCTACGTGTTAGCCATTATATTAACTTGAATGACTGGGAAGAGAATCCTAATAGAATATGGTGTTGGAGTTACATTTTTTCAAGTAAGTTGCAAATATATCTTATTATTTTTATTTCATGTGTATTTAACTTAATCTTTAAAAGCGTACACTTAAACTCACAAAATCTTTTTTTTTTTTCTCTTACCAATTACTATTACAACTAGAGAAAAGAGAATATAATCTAATTCATTATGCTAGAAAATAAGTTTTTTCACCACAAGTGTATTTAACCCCTATTTTACTATTTTATCTTTAAATAAAATAATAAAAACACTAAAATTACAAAGAAAATATATATAATAAATAGTAAAATAGTCAATCAAAAAATACCTTTTTTAAAGATTTGAAATTTAAATACATAGTTTTAACAATAAAGAAGTTCCATACTTATAAAACAAATATAATGACATATATTTACAATTTACCTATAAAGATTTGAAATTTAAATACATAGTTTTAACAATAAAGAAGTTCCATACTTATAAAACAAATATAATGACATATATTTACAATTTACCTAATTCTTTATCCAGCTTTTTTTCTTTTTTTTTACCATTTTCTTACTAAAACCAATGGTGGACTCCATTGATTTTGAAGAATAAACTAAGGCCCACTTTGGTACATAAGATTTAATTTTATTGCAAAAATTTCTTCATAGAGGTTTAAGGATACATACATACATACATACATACATACATACATACATACATATATATATATATATATTAGACTGAGTAACTTCTGATTCCTCGGAATTCTAATAACTAAATCAAGTTTTGCGGATCTAAGAGCTAAGACCTGTCATTTGTTTTTTAATCAAAATACTTAAATTATTCTTACCAAACTCTAATTAAAACAAACAATAAGTTAGACTTCCTAAAATCACATTCACCTAAACATGATGTTAATACTTTCCTCTCTTAAATCGTGACCTTTCAAAGTGGGTATATAAAAAATACACAGAGCCACGTGATCTCCACTAATTGCATAAAAATAGAATTACAGCCCCTTGGGATTCACTCACCGGAGAAAGCATGCTATGTAAATTAATATATTTTTTAAATACTTATTATTAATATCATTTATTTAAATATTATTTATAATTATATGTTATTCATATAAATGATATTTTTCTTTGTTTCACTTTCTCAATGACTCACTAACTTCCAATCTATCTATCTCTCTCTCTCTGTCTCTCTCTGCATCAGCTTCCTCTTTCCTACTCTGCATTCTTGTTTTGTACCAGATTTCTTGATTCTGTGGCCTCTTTCACCCTCTCCATTTTTTCAAACTCCACTCACTACACCCAGCACCATTCCTATCTTTTTCAACACCACATTTTGTTATTTATATATATGATTCCAACTTCTTTCTCAAACCTCCATTTGCTCTCTTAGGCTTTTTATACCCATCATTATTCTTCATCTTACCCCCCACCACCCCTCACTCCCTCCCTCCCCCTCCCTCTCTCTCTCTCTCTCTCTCTCTCACACACACACACACACACACCAATAACACTTTCCATTTTCTTTCTTTGGTTTTGATCCCAAACATCCTTGAGAACAAAGAGTTACCATGAAGGTTCAATCCCCACTTTTGAATTATACGTTTACACTATATAGTATACCCTTGTACACCTGTTTTTCCCAGATTCCATGTTATTATGCTTTCTTAATTGTGTGTTGTTCTGATGCTTGCATGGATCTAGAAAAATAATGATTCACATGATTAGAGGTAGCCAAAAAGGGATTCTAATATTTATTTTCCATTGAAATGTTGGCACTGACTGATTTTGCACATGATTAGAGTTCCTTTGATTTGCATAAAAAACTTTAGGCAATCATCTTTTCTTATATTTAAAAGGGTTTTATCATATAATTTACTAATGATTTGATTTTTGCAGATTTATGATATACTTAATAATTATGAGATTTATATATATATATATATATGGTTTCATTGACAAACTTAATTTAGTATGTACTGTTTCTTATTAGATCTATCAAATTTGTATTGCAGAAAGTTGTGGTGAGGATGGACGTACATGATGACAGGGAAAAGCAAAAAGCATTGAAAACTGTCTCAAGTCTCAGAGGTAAATGATCCTAATGGAAGATGCTTCATCCATCCATTTTAATATTTTTAATTTTTCAAATAACCATGTACTTTAGTATGTATGGTATTAATAAATGGAGAATCGTTCAGTCCATCGTCATTTGATTATTGACATAGTTTTAATACTATTCAGATTTCAATAATTAGATGGTTATTAATTTTTTTGGCACCATTTTTATTTATTTATTTTAGCTTTAAATTCCAGTAAGGTAAAGTAACATAGTATACAATGCTTATTTTGAGCGTCATCGACTCCTTGGATTTTGTCTGGTGAATGAATACGAATCCCAACTACCATTGCCATGTCATATGGACCATTCAGTTGGCAGAAAATTTTATTGCAAACCCAATCTATGAAGTACAAATTATAAACCCAACCTCTAGCAAATGTATCAATATTAGTGACTAGTGCTTTACCATGTATTGAATATTCATCACATGTCATGTGATTTATAACCAAGTTTATACAATTATTTTATTTTTATTTTTAGTGGGTTCCACTGGTCAATTTATGTTGCACCAACTTTTTCATACTATTTATTTTTCTAATGGGACTAAACAAGATGAAATCAACAGAGCAAATGGATCTGAGTACTGTTTTCAGTATTCGACTTATGGATCTTGGGTTCGTGCTATTAAATATGGTCTGTTCGATTTGGTTCTGTACAGGAATTGATGCCATGACAATGGATATGAAAGAAAGGAAGTTGACAGTAATCGGGACAGTTGATCCGGTGAATGTAGCAAGCAAACTGCGCAAATATTGGAAGACCGATCTTGTGTCGGTGGGGCCGGCGAAAGAGGAGAAGAAAGAGGAGCCAAAGAAGGAAGAACAGAAGAAGGAAGGCGCACCTAAAGAGGAAGCAAAGAAAGAGGAAGGGTGGTGGTAAGGGAGACCAAAAGGAGGGGGAAGGAAAGAAGGATGGTGAAGCGAAACCCGAAGAGGGCAAGAAAGACGAAGGAAAAAAAGATGATGGTGGTAAGAAGGATGAATCCAAGAAAGAAGAAGGGCCAAAGAAAGCGCTTCAAGTTGTTCCTCAACAACCACCACCGTTTAATCCCTATATGATGGAATATGCCAGAGGGTACAGGCCACCTTATAATCCGTATGTGAACCAGCCCCACTATAATCCTTACATGAATGGATACTACATGACTACACAAAATCCTTACATGGTGTCACAAAACCCTCCTATTACCACCCACTACTATCCTCCGACTGCAGAGGAGAACCCAAGCACCTGCACAATTTGCTAATAATAATCTCGTGCGGTTTCTGAAGATGAAAGGGAGTGATTTTTAGCCTGTTGGTTTCATGTCTCGACTCTGAAGTTGGAGGTGAATTTGGCAAAAAATGTGTTATCAATGTTCTTCAGGGGAAGTTGTACTACATTCAGGAAAAGGATTAAATCTTGTGTATATACTTGAGTTGTTGTCTCTTTGATACTGTTTCGCGCATGTAATATCTAGACAGCCTCCATATAAATTTTGAAGATGGATCACTTGTGGTATATATACAACACTTTATACAATCCTTTTTTCAAGAGGTTGCTTTGCATACTAGGTTAAGTTGATGCTCAACATTTGCATCAACAACATACTTCTCATCTTTTTTTTTTTTTGAGGTTTTAACTATTTGTAGCTCAAATCCATGTCTTGATCAAGCTTCTTGGAGGCACAATACTAGTGTGAAAATTTACAAGAACCTTCTTGAACATAAACATAGTTTTAGAAGAACGATGACTTTCATATATAGATTTCTTTAATCTCTAAGATTCTATAGTAATTTTCTTTTTTCTTTATTTTTTATCTAAATTTATTTTATCCAATGTCTAGTAGATTCTCTCTATGTAAGAGAATGCATGATTTTAAACTTTATTGAGAAAGATAGGCATGTAGCATATTATTTTTATTGAAGAAGTGGCGATCGCTCCTTGTCCACTTACAAAATGACAAAATATGGATCATTGAGTTGGCAAAATATAAAAACATAGATTACGTTTGTAATGGATTATGAACTGTATGTAAATCTTTTCTGGAGAACTATAAATCCTTACAAATGCCAGATCTACATTAAAAAATAAATAAAAAAATACTGATGGATCCTATAAATCGAAATGGTCCAAAACATCCGATTCATCGTATCCAAGTGGACAAAAGAATGTTAGCACACTATGAGTCCTTGTTTCTGCGCAAGATTCCAATGGGCTTTCACGTCTTCGATAATGGTTATTCAGACACGACGAATCATGGAATACAAAATCATTGTTTTAATACTACGCATGAAGACCCTAACTATTATAATCGTATCAGCAAACATCACGGTACTATTGCACGTGATTCGGTCGCATGCATTTCACTGTCATTTACGTCCTCTGACAAAGCAGAGAATCGTACCATCAGGCAAGTGTGAGAAACTTGAGAGGGAGTTCTGCATGTTTGGCGAGAGCTACCGGTCAACTTCATGGTTTAAATGCTCGGCTGCCTCAATATCCGTGTTTGAAGTTAGGCTGACGAAAAAACTAGAGAGAAAATTATAAGAGTAAAAAGCAGCATAAAAACTTTAAAATAATTAAAATTAAGTATAGTAGTTTAAATATAATATCACTGTTATGGTATTATTATAATAACATTAAATTAAATTATTGTAACATAATAAGATATAATAATTTTTATTTGAACTATTTAATATAATGTTGATATTTTATTTTAATTATTTAATATAATATTTATTATCTGTTTTAACCATTTCAAATTTTGATTTTCTACTTAAATTTGATTTCAAATATTAATTTCTTTATTTGTATTTTCCCAAATAATAAATAAACCGAAACACATTTCGTATATTCGTATTTTAAATATAAATAAGGGTAGATATTTCAAAAAGATGTCAAATTATAGTTTATATCCTAGATGGAACTATTGATTGCCAAAGCAGAGTTGAGCATGTAACAAAGCAATGACACCTGTGGAGTCCTGTGTAGAGATTTACTGCTTAATCAAAATAACAAGTAGAATGGCAGAGGGCAAGCAACATTATTGCCATACTATCTATACATGCTGGAGATTTTGAAATCTAATATCAATCAAAATCTATTTCTTTTTTAGGCAATTGATCGGGTGGCGATGGACTAGGGATGTCGGTCTGTCTCGATTTATTTCTTTTTTTATCCTTTTAGATTAGGCTTATTTGGTTCCTTTGTAAATATTTGTAGTAGGCTTTATTTATATGAGATTTCTCACATAAATCCTCATGTATTGTTTTCTTTTTTTACATTTTCTTTTTTCTTCTTTTTTTTTATTTCTGTTGGTTACTTGTACCATAACAACTTATCTATATAGTTTGTACACAAAAAAAAAAGACTATACATGCAAACATTTCAATAGTCAATAAAAATCTAGGTATAACTCAATAGTGAGTGACGAAAATCGTAATAGTGTGTTGATGATTGATAGGATTAATAGTTAAGTGCTCTTGGCAAACTCAAAATCATATCAAAAAGGAGGATTGAAATCATTTCAAAAGATGCCGATATTTGATGGTGGAAATTGCAAGGGGCTGGGTGGCCATGAAGGGCAGAGAAGGCTAAGGCGGCAGCAGCAGCAACAGCAGGAAGGAGGACCAAAAATTAATAAGCACCACCAAAATCTTCATTACACAGGAGCATAGGCAACAAGCCTAGGTAGGATCTTGGGTGGGATCTACGTCTAGGTTGTCCTGTCAGCGATGAGATCTCTCATGACCGAAATGGACCCCATGAAGTCTATTTTCCACCGCCCAGGTTACGTGTATGGATGCTCAAAAAGAGGAAGGCCTATTCAGCATTCGCAAAGGACAATATCGATTCGTCCTTGTCATGTGCTATCTTCACCCTATTTGACACAAAAGTGGTGCCATGCTTGACCATTATAAAGAGGAGGAAAAGGTGTACCTAGGAGAAAAGATTATGACTCTGATATGGGACCTTGTTCTACTTTTTAGCAATAAATTCTTTAGTTTAAACATTTTTATTTTTTATACATCACGTCGTTTACTTTAAATAAGGAGACTTAACTTCAGTAAATAAAAGTATAAAAACCGAAAAAACCTTTAATTCTTATTGTAATTTGTAGTTTTAAAATGCATTATATTAGATCCCTTTATTTTAGGCGCACAAATAATGGTGTGTATCCATCTAATATGGTGAAGAAATGCAAAAAGAGAAATATTTTTGTTTCATTTATTTGGTTAATAATATAAAAAGGAAATAGATAGAAAGTGTATTCGGTAACTTCACCCTAATTTCCTTCTATTTGTACTTCAAATTATTATAAAAAAAAAAAAAAAGATTTCAATATGAAAATATTTTTACCAATTTCTACTAGTTATTTAAGTTACCAGCCATCAAATTTCCTTTTCTTTTTCTTCATTTCCTTCTATTCCCAAACATATTGTAAGTGCGTATCATAGTGCCTTCCCTTTTTTTATTATTTATAAACGAATTTCCATTAAACATGTTCATTAAATTGACTATATTACGTATTTAGATTTTCAAACATATCTAATAAGCAAGTCATATAATGAGTGGCCTCCCTTTTTTCTTTTTATTATTTATAAACGAATTTCTACTAAAAACGTTCATTAAACTTGCTATATTACGTACTTGGATTTTCAAATATATATAATAAGTAAGTCATATAATGAGTGAGGTTTTTAATTACATATCAATTTAAATCTGAACGTGATACACAATATCTTAATGTGAATTACAGGCAGCCTGGATAGAAAGGTTTTTATTATTTGTTTATTATTATTTTTAAGGGGATTTGGTAATGTCCTATTCATCTCATAGCTTAGGTCATCTTTCGTCTTGTGTCATGTGACCAGAAATAAAGAACTAGCAACTCTTGAAATATAGTATTAGGGCACGGTGGAGTCTGTGAATTGCAATAATATTCAAAGTAGCCATTCAATGCACTATAGCTATAATGTTACATACATTGACTGTAGAATTATTTTAAGGTTTTAACTATAACAAATATTGATAAAAAAGTATAAAAATGTTAAATATTCTAAAGTTTTAGTTATAGTAAATATCAATGAAAGGAGGGAAACAAACTTTTTTTTTTTTTTTCACCAAACAATCCTTGAATGAGGAATATTTTCTTATAACAACTTGAGGATTTAGCAATGATTTCATTTGTCGACAGCATATCTCTTCAACACCGCTGTGTATAAAATAATGACCCTATTGAGAATAACATCCCTAATTATTTGTACAACTTGCTGAGGGAATCTTTTTTATAGATTTTTGAATGAGAATGGTGATTTTTTAATGAGTTTCACTAATTTTTCACTACATAAAATACTTGAGCTTACCTATGGATAAAATTAATCCATATATAAATCCCTAAATATAAAACCTTTTTTGCTTTACAATATTCATTACCCATTTTACTAATAAAAAAGCCTACTATAATATTTTTAATACCTCAAAACACTCACTAACATTTTATAATAAAGAAAGCTAGTCCTTTTAATATAATATTCCTCGTAGCAGTAATACATCATAAGTAATAGAGGATCGATGGGACAAGCACAGGCAAACATGCTGAATTTTAGTTAGTTGAAAGTTGTGATGAGAGGAAGAGTGACTAGGATTTTGGTGATAATAATCAATAAAGGCGTGAATTGTCGGCTCAATTCCATATAAAGATTAGGATACCCTGTTTCGGCTCAGCACAGTGTAGCGTAGTGAAGTACCGCACCGTCATTGTGGACCCAAAAGCCTAAACCTAGTCATATTTGTAACACACGTAAAAAAATAAAATGTCAATTTGCCAACTGACTATACCTACCTGGGGTACTTTGGGACGATTTGAAAATCAAACCCCCTTGAATTTTAGAATTACCACAAACTTACTCATATTTACTGCTTTAACTGCAACTTGCATTCCTTGATTTGACCAATAAATACTTGTCATGTTACGTATGAATATAGTTAATTTAATTTGATATTTCTTAAATTTAAGCTTTAAATATAAATTTTAATAAGTAAAAAACCAATTGTATATAACATTTATAGCAATTTAGAATTTTATATGTAAAATTAAAAAAAAAAACCCCGAAAACTTATATAATAACTTTAACATTCTCTCTCTTATTTTTCACGAATCATTTTTTCATAAGCCTAAGGGTTTTCATTTTTCCAGCCAACGGTCGGATGAGTCTGTTTGATTGTGTGGTTTTGAAATCAAAGCTTCACAAGACTCAATGATGTCATTATCATCATCTATTGTTCAATCCTTTGCCGCCTCCAAACCACATCACCTAAACAATTCCAAACCACCCCCAACAAAAATAAATAAAACAACTTGTAGTATAACTCTTTAAATCGAGTTGCAGCTCAAATTTTTAAACTCGATAAAAACATTAAGTCAAACTCAATCTGAATTTTTAAATTGAGCCCCTACTCAAAGCTCAATATTTTAATCTCAACCCAACTCGTTTAAACCTGTAAATAATTTCCAGGATATTAACCTTGTGGAATCTCATACCTTATCAGATCAGATTATCGAACTTCACGTGAGTAATCATGATGGTAGTTTAGAAAATATTTCCCAACGAAGTAAACACAATCACTCTAAAAGGCTGGACCACCAGCCAAGTTTGCAAGATCAGCATGCTCTAGAAAGTGCCGGTCCAGTTTCCATTGCACACATGAACCCGCACTGCTACTTTTTAGATACCCTAATAGTTAATTAGTTACCGTACCTACGTAGGCGGTCATGAGACAACATCCATCATTTTAGATGGATGGTGAACAATCTTGTGACAAACTCCTACCAAACATGATTAAAGTGAATACTTTAAATTTCCACCAACTACAATCTTTGTTTTCCACCATAAATTGAAAGAACACTTTCAACCACAAGAAAGCAGCCTGATTCAGTGCACCAAATAATAGCTTTCGATCAGTGGTTGAAATCGAAACAATAGTTCAACAAAATCATGGTTATACAAAAAAAATGACATTAAGGGTTAAACCAAGATAACAACAGCCATATAGCCTCTTAAAAGCCGAAAGTATCCAATTTTCACTTTCTGGTCATAGAAAGTGATCTTGAAAAAGCATTTGCAGACCAACCCACCCACAGCGATTTTGCGATCTCCATTCATCACATAGGCCTCAGAGATATAACATAAGTAAAGGAAAACTTGAATTTGCTCTCTCAAATCACATATTCATATTTCTATAGCAATTCAGTTCGTTCCTACGTAATTGCCTCAACAATCCCAAGACTGGCATTAGTCCCTCTTCCTTTTCTACTTCATAATAACAACTGGAAAAAGAAGACATGAACGCCTTTCCAGCTCGGATAGTGCAATAAAGTCAAAAATTACTTACATGTGCAATTTCACATTACCTATGAACACAGGTTATTGACTATTGACCCCTCTTCCCAAAAAAATGCTCTATTTGCAAGCATCCCTGAGAATGAGGTATACCCATCTTAGATTCATTTTTGCTCCTCTTTGCAGAAATCTGCTTAACATCCTGCACAAAGGACAGCAGATGTTATGCGTGGATTTACACCACAGGGAAGGTTCAAGTAAAGCATGAAAAAAATAAGACACCAATAAAACTTTTTCTAGATCGATTGTCCAATCTTAACAATTATTCACAATGCTGTCAACACTGGCAATCCTCAAACTCGAGAAAAACAACTTTTACTCTCATTCAATACCACAAGGAAACAGATATTGAAGTGGATTCTGTAAAAGTACCACTGAGGACTGGAAAGGTCTCAAGGCTTTAACTCTACCACCTCTGCCATCAGATCCAACACCAATCAAATTACCGCTGCTGATATTCAGTCCCTGCAGATTCTTTGTTGTTGTATCCTGACTCCGCTTGCACCACTTTCCCAAATACCTGCTTGCTCCATCTGGACCAAGCAATCCACCTGAAAAACATATATCTCCTACAGAAGATCATAACAAATGGCAAGATCTATCAGAGTTCTAGCTGAAGACAACAAAGTCAAATAATTATAATGGCTTAGATGATTTCAGCAAAAGCTAACTTCAGAACAAAAGCTACCTGGCCTAGAAAGCGGAATTGATGCATTTTCTTTTATAATATTAATTGTCGGCGTATCATCATCAAGAAGCATAACATCATCATCTACAGCAATAGCATTCCCTTGACTAGTATTCCTCTCCGGCCTTGAACATGAAAGTTCATTCGGGCTGGTCAATCTATTGGGAACCGTAAATTCCTTTTTAGCATTAGAATTTATATCCAAAGTTGAGAGTTTAGCCTTATCAATGGCATTCTCACTGGTTTTAGGATTCGAAAACCCATTACCAGCAATAGGAGGTTCTTCAACATCTTCATCAACAATCACATAAACATCAGCTCTCTTATCGGGAATTAAAGAATCGGCTGTGCGGGTGGGATTATTCGTGGCCCCATCTTTCACAGAATGCATATCATGATTTATCGAAGAACATTTTGAATTATTTAATGTGCAATGAGTTGAATCTGTAAGAGTTCTGGCGATGGAGGATTGCCTACATTGATCTTCTGATGCAGCCTCTTTGTGAATTGAAGTAGAATTATAATCAACCTTATTAGGCTTAGCTCCCTCATTACCGTGCATTTTTGAAAGTTTCAGAGCTCTCAAAGCTTCGTTCTCTTTTGCTTCAATAGCAGTCTCAAGCTCTTGGACCCTGATCTGGTAATCCCAAGAAAACAGGTCATTTCTCCCAAATTTGGAATCAGACAGACAGAATTGCCACATGCTAAATAAGATACGTCACCTTCAATTTACTAATTTTCTCTTTGGCCTTTTCAAGTCTTCTACTGCAACGAGCTTCCCCTCTTCCAAGATGATTACATTTTGCCATCAGTTCTTTATAACTCCTGTACAATGCAAATGTTTTGAGTTTTAGCATGTCAAGACCAGCTAATTGGAAGATTGAAAAGGCAAGACTCCAAAGACTGTATGGATAACTCACTTATTGCGGATGACCAAAGAATTTTTTAGTACATCTATGGTCTCTCCAGTGTTGGCCCCACTACCAAGAGAAGCAAGCTTAAGAACTTCATCTTCCTCCAAGTCCAAATCAGATGCCCTATCAAGAGAGTCAATCAGTTTGCAACAAGAAACAACTAAGCAACTACAGATGAACAAAAAAATAAATGTCCCTTTATGGATAAGCCTACAATTTAAGTGCTGCAAGCTCTTTGGCTAATGCCATATTTCTTTCCTGCAACTTTAAGCATTCAGCTGTAGATTTTTCAAGTTCCTGGAAAATTTTAGGCCGAAATGAAATGAGAAACTCTGAGGCTGCAATTTTAAAAATAAGATGCGTTGAATTTATCCCTAGATATTTAGAACCTGGGATTTCAAATGAAGCAGCTGCTGAATGGTAGCTTTCTGTTGGACAGCTTCATCCTTTGATGCTGCCTCCTTTCTTGCCAGCTCCTTGTAAAGATGCAACTGTAGAAGGATTGCACCACAAGAACTGCGTGAATACTAATTCAAATAGTTGCCCAACCTCATCATGAACTGCTTATGACCTGATATAACAAAGAACTAATTTCTAACACCTCAGAGATCCCATTTCAGGCAGAAGGTGGAAGAAAGTTGAACTATATAAATTATATATATCAGATCAATGTACCGGTGGTCTGCTGCCACATTTAGCATGAAGGAACAGATGGAACAGAATTTATCATTATTTTCCTATGTCTGATGGTCCTGGAGAAATAGCTGTTAGAATATATTGCCATTGTGCTTTATTCTATTTATGGATGAAAAGAAAAGAAGGTTCAGCAGTTTAGCTTTTTGAATTGTTGTTTTGCTTCTCGGATATGAAAGAATAACATAATGGAGAAAAAACAATAAATGTGACATGATAATTTATCTCAGCCATATATATAAAAAATCTATATATAATTTAAAGCTAACTTCTCTGTAAAATTATGCCATATTTCGAAAAAAGAAAAAGAAAAAAAGTAGAAAAAATAGCACATTAATCCTGGAATACTTCAAGCTGTATGAGATTACAAGCTAAGTTTTTCTATTTCCTTCAGGTTGCTTGATGAGTCTACAGGGAGATAAAATGTCACAATCAGAAGGCAAAATCTTAAGAGAACAACGGTTTTATGCTATTGAAATAAGCACAACCAATCCACTAGACTGCACCATTTGATGGAATCCAGAATGTTGATCCATTCCATGAAAACCATGTTCGAAATGTATTACTGCTCAATGCTAGTATTCAACCAAAAAAAGTATATATATATATATATATATTTTAAAAAGGAAAAAGAAAAAGCACTGCTGATGCTGGAGATGAATTGCTTCAAAGAAGCTCTTTCAGTACCAGCAGGGTTCTTTGACTACACAACCCATAAAAAGAATCATGAAGGTTGCTATATTTAAGAGGCTTACGTAAATAGGCCAAAAAAGAACCACTGGACTGACATATTTCAGGACCTAAGTTTTTTTTTTTTTTTTTGTTGGGTTATTTTCAGGACATAAGTTATCTTAAAGGATAATTATTATTACTCAGCATGCTAGTCCTCTAGGGACATCTGATTCAAAGTCCAATCCACGCTGTCACTAATTGTGTGCATCTTTTGCGTACAACCAAAACTTTGCAGTTGTTAACGTGATGTTAGATCATCAATAGTGGCTCAAGCTCCTTTTAAGAATGACAAACTGTTACCTATACAAAGGCTCTGGCATCATACTATATTCATATTACGCATTATAACTAGAAGTACGACCTAACCTTCATGCTCAACTGTAATTGCCTACAGTGCTGACTAGTGATGAAATAATATATGTAGCAACGGAGATCATGTGTGCTGGGATTTGGCGATTTGATTTTTCCTATACCTGCACATTTACGATGATCCGAGATAGATGGAGCTATACAGTGTTAATCATTGTACTCAAACAGCCAGAGCTGATACTAGAACTTTGTCCATGTTATCTGCTATTTATTCCCTGGTGATTGCCTGCAACTAGGAAAAGTAATGTGTAAGAACTATAGCTATACCTCTTCACTGAGCTCTTTAAGATCCTTAGTTTGATGTTCTATTGTAGAATTAAGTCCCACTACTTTGGCTTCCAATCTCTTCACTTCTCTGCATAGTACCTGGGAATCTTCACTGATATCACTAACTCGCTGAGTTAGAGTAACTTCATTTGCATTACCGATCGACTGAAAATAGAGCCGGCAGACCTTGTTTGCCGTGCAATTCTGTTTGCATATAGGGCAGGTATGCTTCTTTTTACTCGGACAGTACTCAAACCACTGCTGCAAACTGAGGGATACCAACACGAATTTCAATACTTTATCCAATATCTAGCTCTACATTCATTAAAACTGTGTATAGTTCACATAATGTATTGGAAATCAAACAGTAACCAAGATAACAGAAACAACATTCAAACCTTATTCCCACTAGATGGATTTAGCCGCAACAATGCATGTGTCCACTCAAATATGCACATGGATTGTATAATTTCCCACAATGAATATAGAATAAACTAAATATAAATCAAGCTTATATGTGCCTTTCTTCTAGCTATTACGCAAAGATCATATATATATATATATTAAAATCTAGAAGCTAAACAAACTAAAGCTCTAGGGCCTCGATGATAGGAAATGTAGCATTTACGAAAGCACTGCACTGTATCGCGCGAATTCAGACCATACAAATGCTTTTTACTTTCCATTACAAAATGCAGGTACCTTCTCATAAACAGTAGTTAGTGCTAAACCTCTACAAAGTATTGTAACATGCTTCATGTCTTTAATAATCTCCGTTTCCAACATAAATTGATTATTTTTATCAATGAACAAGAGAAATAAGCCTCTAGGGTTTTTCCACGATACATAAATGCATCATCTATGCAATGAAGTTAGGGTTTTCAATAAGGAAACAAAGTAATTAAGCATTCACAGTTTCGATTACAAAACTGATGAAGAAATTTCCAAATCAACAGCTACTGGGCTTTGCGAGAAAGAGACCAGAGTTCGTGGAAGACATGACCGCAGATAGGAACAGCTTGGAGGTCTTCGACAATGGGTTTGAGATCTTCATAGCAGATGGAACAAATCGCCTTCGTGCTGTTGCCGTTTTCAGTCGCCATTACGATTCTCTCTCTCTCTCTCTACTCTACCACCGTGTCCGGTGGTCCATTTAGGGTTTCAAGTGCCCGGTTAAAGTTAAAATTTTTGAGGAATTTGAAAAGCCAAATTCCTCCAAACGGAATTCTACATAGCGGGAAGTTTTGGTTCGCAAAATTTTGGGCATTAATGCCCGGGCAAAATTGTAAACAACGTTAAAAGTTCAAAAACACACGTTTTTATGTCAAATATTTCAATGAATTACATCGACACGGAAAGAATATTGTATAAATATAGTTTATAGCAATATCTGAATTTTTAAATGCATAAACGAATCAAATTACTTATGGATTATTTGAGTTTGGCTTGATATATATTCAAATTCGGCTCAAATAAGTCTAGTTAAGATTGAATTCAAGTTCAAACTCTAATTATAAAAATAATTTATTTAGTTGAATCCAAACTTTACAATGTTTAGCTAGATTAGCTAGTAGGCCTAATTAATTTCAATAGAATTTTTAACATTAGGTTGGTTTGAAATCAAGCATAAGTATTAATATTATTTTAATTAAAATATAAAATATCTTATAAATAAAATAAGTTTGATCAAATTAAGTTTAAATTCATCAAATGCCATATCAAGTCATTTCATTCCAAATTCATATCCCGTTATATGTGACAAACACTCGACCCATAACAAACCCATCTCAATGGCTATCAATCTCAATGTAAGCATAATTAACGCACATTTAATTAATCAAAAGCCCGGATTACAATATTTACTAATTCTAATACAAACAAACAAACAATTAGATAAAACTATAATCACATTGGTTTTCCATAAACTTAAGTTATACTTTTTGTTTTTAAAATATCCTACAATTTAATCAATGAATCTTATTGATTTCAATAATCTAATTCTAAATTAATTTTATTCCATTCTCTTGATAAAATTTGAGTACCTTATTCAAATTAGGTTGATCAAATGATAATTTCATCCACTAAATATGAACAATAATTGACCAAATTATGAAAATGGTCGATCACCTCGTGAATACAGTCCACTAAGTTTTTGTTAAGTAATGTATTTCAAGCTATCTATATGTTTTCATGTCTAATAAGTCCTTTATTAGGATCTAAAGTTAATCCTTAATCGGTATTAATTAATTATATCAATTTTATTAGCTTTTTTAACATTATAAATCCTAAATTATAGTATTTGGCTAAAGTTTATATCAAGATTGGATTTTCATAAGGAGTTTAGGAATAAAACCTATTTTTCCTAGAAACTTAAAGTTCTTCTAAATCTTAAATATTTTATAAATTTAGAATTGAATTTATTTCATTTTTTTAACTTTAAATCAAGTTTCCTACATTTTGAATATATAATTTAAAGATGTTGTTCATATAAGTGCTCTAGGGTTTTCTAGTTATGAACTAAATCTCCTAAATCCTATATTTATAATCTTATTCATAATTTAGACTACTATATTTATTTAATGTTTCATGAATAAATTTTATATTTTTAACTTAAACTATGGTTTTTAGGATTTTGGATTTTAGATTTCCTAGAGTTTGTTAACAAAACTTAGTAGTTTTTCATGTTTTACACATAAATTGAACCTAAAACAGTGAGAATTTAGAAACTTACTTAAGTAGCATGGTTCTCTTGTTTTCCTTTCTCTTGCACTAACAAGTCGTTGGCTTCTTGCTAGAATGATTGTAAAAGAAAACCTAAAACCCTATTTATAGGATTTAGGATGGGATTAATTTAATTCCCACCTTAGAAAGTCTTTTAAATTTAATTCCTTTCTAATTTATTGGTTTCCTATTTTATGTCATGGGCACTCGTACCACTAATTTAGCTTCCTAATCTATTAAGTCTTCATCTAGTTTTATATAGAGATACCCATTATGTGCATATTTATAATATAATTAAAAAAAATCCAATTGTAGCTATTTCTATTTTATCTTATCAATACATACATCTATTTTAATAACATATTTATTATATTATGCAGTTATAGGGTGCTCTAGTATGCACTCCAAATTCCTAACCACCAACATCACTATGCCAACCATTAGTTGCACTGCTCACTCCTTCATATTTCCTCTTACAAAACAAAGCGCAACCTTACTCCTGTTGTACCACAATCTTGGTAGATTGATCTTAAAAGTGTACGGAACATGCAAATAGGTTAGCAACCATTGTTTAGTGTCTTGATAAAACATTCACATATATTCACCACCACCTACATATCCGTGAGCAAAGGTTTTAAATATACGAAGCTCATACCAAATGAACTAACTTATTATGTTTGATTGGATAATATGCTATACGATGATAGTTTGTGTTTGAATCATGAATAATGGTGATTCAAAGACCCATGATGCGATTATTGCTACTATTTCAATTGTTCTAAATTGGATTGAGATATGATTTTTGGTAGAATTGCTAGAACTTGTTAACTTGGTTTTTATTGTAAATGATGGGTGAAGAAAATAATAGGAACGCTTTTTAAAAGATCAAATAAAGAAACATTTTGCATTTGCACATACCGCTTCTCTGTAATAAAATATATAATTAATATTGCAAAATACAATAGAGGTAAATTATTTTTTTAACTCTTAAGAAATGTATCAAGAGCTCTCACTCGCGAACATATCATTTTATTTCTCTAAAATAGTAGATTACGTGTGGTAGGCAATCTTAAACATCCTAAGTCTTACATGTATGAAGCCTATATCTATACTAAACCATTTTTTATGGACTTACCTTTCCCAAAAATGAAAGTATAATCATGTGCACATAACACAAATACTACATGCAATGAAATAAACAATTTTAACCTTAACACGGTGAGCATTCCAATAAAACACACCATCAGTGGATCTCTGGCTGTTCTCCAAATTCTTATCAAGCCAACATTGGCCATAAATCTAGGAGAAATCGACTTACCCTTACTGTTGCCCTTGCCCTCAATTAGTTAAACTCCTGTTCTTATCAAGATAGCTAGGAATTCCAGTTCCAAGGAATATATATGCATGCGTCGACATTTGACCCCAATGAATGAAGATTGAATTAGACTCTTATTTCAAACCGAATCTCACGTATCAAAAGAGGATTTGTACCAACCAAACCAAAACCCTAAATGATCACATATCTTTCTTCCCCCACTTTCTATGGACATCTTCCTATGTTAAGAGAGAGAGAGAGATAAATTGCATGGCAACAGGTGTATTCAATGTTTAATGAGTATTATATAGTGTCCTTATAGGGACATAACATAGGTACACACATGATTTGACTTATTTTTAAGCTATAACTTCTATTGTTTCTTCAATACATGGAAAATTGTGTCTATGTTAGTCAATGGTCAATGGAGGGAAAACTAATTTTCTCGGTGTTAATAGTTAAAAACTACTAGATTAATCATAGTAGAGGAAAAACAATTTCAATTTTTTACTAACTTTGTTTAGTTTCAATTAACAAAAGCTATTACATTGCACCAAAGCACACCAATACACTGATGTGAATAATGTAGGCAAATAGTGATAATCCATTAATTCACCTTAATTCTCCAATCATCATTCATTTGTGTATGGAAAAACAAATCCACATGTAGCTTTCTATGCTATTAAGTGTTAAAAAATTAATCATTAAAAAGAAGTATCTATTTCTATACATAACCATAGTTATATATTTTGTTTTCCTTGCCATGTTGGAGTGGGGTATGGTATGCTTGTGGTCCAGTTTTGTTTCTAGAAATGCATAATGCCTTCATTGTTAATTATGGTAAAATCATCATGACATGTTGAGATAATTATCAATATCATTGAATCCCGTTGTTTCTAAGAATATATTCAATTTTTTCTCATAATGCTCTGTAGATTCTAGAAGGATATGAGGAAATGGGCATTATAAAATGCTTAGAAACGTCAACTTATGTCAATGTGTTGGTTTCGTAGGTTGTGTTTGATTTTTTTGCATAAAATTTTTATAAAAAGAAAAATAAAATGTTAGTAAGATATGACCGATCTATAATATCGATCTCCACTCATATCAAGACGATGATGAAATATTGGATAGAATTGTCTCTTATTTTTTCATCTTTTTATATTTAGAATTGAGTGTTTAATTTTTTTTTTAAAGAACGTGCTTTTAAATGTTATTTTACTATTTTATGATTTGATTAAAAAAGAGAGAGCATAAAATCTAGGGCAAAATACACTTTTTAACGTAAATGCTTAATTTTAAAAATAAAAGCATATTAAAAATATATATAAAGAATGTATTGATAATTTATTCTAAAAATATATCTTTAACTCAAATATTGATGAGTCCTTTTTATATCAATTAAATCATACATGAAATAAGAGATGTGGGAATTAGATCCATTTCGTTCTAATGGAAAAATGATATTTATATCATATAAGTTATAAGAGCTTGTCACCAATTTTTCATGCATTAGCTAAGTTGATAATTGCTTCATCAAGATCAAACCCGTACACAAGTTATACAAAGTTGGATTAAAAGATGTGAATTCAAAGTCAGCTTTGGATCATTCAAGCCATTTTGCTCTAAACCTTGGGTTTTCATGTTTTTATTATTGAAAAATTGTTATAAACCAAGTTTAAGGGAGGAGTACAATTCAAAAGACTAGTCTGATAGATGAGAAAATCTCTTAAATTTAAGCACCACACTTATTGTATACTACCATCTCAAGTGGTATTGTAATATTATTATTTTCCTTTGAAAGTCGATGTATATATCGACCTACTCCAAACTGCCCACTCTAAATAAATTTCCCTTTGGATGGGTTTTACTCTACTTCACCAAACAACTCTTTTTTAGGTAGCTCTTTCTTAGGTCATTCTTTTTTCAAATCACTTCTTTTGTGAGATTGATTCTTAACAAGAGCATCAAATGCAATGACCTAAGTCTAAAGAAAGAGCATAATAATAATAATAACAATAAATAGTCTAATAAGTGGAAAACTTCTTGAACTAAAGTAGGATACTTCATCCATGCTGCTATTTTATATGGGATTATAATAAAAAAATTTATTTTTAACAATATTTATCACCTTTTATATCATTAAAATCTTTTAATTCTCCCTTTAAATTTGAATAAAACTTTGATCTATTTTTCTCCTAGGCCGCATGATTACAAGTCACAACACAAAAATCAAGAAGATAGCAAGATAGTCCTTTTATTTCTTTTGATAGCAAGAAGGTAAGAAGTCAATTTCAGAGACATAATAGTGTCTACACATATTTTCAATGACAATACTCATGGATGCTGATGCTGTGTTTCCTTTTTGTTGTTTTTCTTTTTTCTTTTTCTTTTTTGTGTTTTTTTTAAGTTTAATTTCCACTAATCACGTGCAATGGTATCATAGTATTTTAAAAAGGATCATGTTAAACGGTGATTCAAATAACCTCTCTTTCTTTTTAACTCAACGTACTTGAATTCATCCCCTAAAACTGATTAAGAAGGCTTTCAGAGAAAGGAAAATAAATTGTAACCCATATAAGCCTAAATGAAAAAAGATTTTATTTTACGTTTTTTAATATCAATTAAACACTTTATGAAAAATTAAATATATGTATCCATTGGATAACTATTTAATATAAGAATGGCATGAGTTACGGCTTAAGGATTTTTATACTCAATCCCACTAGGTTAATTTTTTATTTATAGATCAGACTTCACACTTTCTAAACAGTACTTGATCTTCTACAGTTTTTTAACCAGCAATGAACATTTTAATTAGCACTTTTGATGTAGCTGACATCATCTGCATGCTTTTTAATCAGGGATTGATATAAAGGAGGATGGAATCTTATCATGAAATCGAAAGGTAATTTTCCTGGCCTAACGTGAAGGAATGATTGTGCTAAATTTAAGTTATATAAAAGATATGGTGTCATCACTTTAACGTTTTTACTTGCGATGTACGTTAGGAATTTCAATTATTCTCGTCCGGGAAAAAAGGATCAGAATTTCACTGTCTCATCGTCGACCATTCATGAACCAGAACCTGACCGTTGGCGTTGTCCAAAAGTTTATCATGTTTTCCATCTTTAGCCTGCTGTAAAAGTCTTGTGCCTCCTCGCGGCCCACGAAAAGACGCCGGCTTTCCCGTCGGCGGCAGGCGCTTTTTAAATGTAGGAATTTTGCTTCCCTTTCGGTGGTTTGTATTTTTTACGAAATCGATTTAAATTTATTAAAATAAATAATAAAATCTTTTGATAATTTAAATAGAATATAAATCGATATTAATATAAAATACGTTATAACTTTTTTTATAATACAATTAAATTTTAATAACGTGATGTGTTGAATATATAAAACTATGATACTCTCGTGTGTAATTTTTACTTTTTATTTGAGCATAATATTATTTTTTATTTACACTACTTTCTATAAAATTTATGATTTATTTGAATTATTAAAAAATTCATACCATTATTTAAATTCAACCTTAAACGTTAATATCCGGTTTTGTAATTTTTCCCTAATCGAATTTACTATGGAATTACCTATTAAATATGGATTGAAGTTTGCCATTTCCCAAGTAGTCGTCTCATTATGCTTTATGCAACGAAAAAAGTGGCTGCTTTTGCTTAGGGCAACGACACAATCTATAATCCGCAATGTGGCCAATACGATAATGTCCCGGATCAAATGTCAAGGTTTCGACAAAAGTCGAAAAAAAAAAAAGGATTATGTGCCGACATGGAGAAAGGGCTCGTTTTTTCACAAAGAAACAATACAACTCTTTCGCCTTGACAAATCAAGTCATCATCCATGTTGTTTTAGTCGTCCATCACTCCAATGGAGGAGGGACCCAAATTAAGGAATACTGAGTTTAGATATTAAAAGAGGATGAAGATGGCGATTCCTTTAATGTTTCATCGATTTCAAAATTAACATGATAAAAAAAAATTAATTTAAATATAAAGTGAATTTTTTTTAAATATATATTATAATTATTTTTACTATTATATTTTGTTGAGCTCTTTCGTACCAATTATACAAGTGTTCCCAACGATCTTAACTTGCAATGAATTATTTGCTATCCATTTCATTTCAATTCAGCCATTTAATTGTACTTCAACATCATTGAAGCCTTTTTTAAGTAGTATAGATGTTCAAGTAAGTCATTGCACTAAAGTTTGATCGTGTGATAAATAATTCATTATAAGCTAAGGACATAAAAAACTCATGCATAACCAATATGAATAGCTCCATAGAAAGTGATAATGAAAATGATTGTAGTACATATTTTCCTCGTAAAATTTTCCATACATTTGTTGAATTTACAAATATCATGTTTCACCAAGTAAAATGAGTTAAATATTATAGGAATCATCGTTTTTATCTCTCCTTAATTCTCAAACTTTATGTTCCATTTTATTTGAATTACTCACTTCATGTGGCAATAATTAAAAAGAAAAGAAAAGAATGGATGATATAAGTAGCACCATATAAAAACATACAAATATTTTTTGTAATACATATGCCATAAAAGGAGTCGGAGATTTCAATAATGTATTGAAAGTATTAACATTGGAGACATGTTGAAGAGGAATAATGGAAATATTAACAAATTAAACTATCATAAGATAGACCGTGTAACACAACCTTCGTGTGTGTGTGTGTGTATGTTTATGTGAGTTGTAACACGACCTTCGTGTGTGTGTGTCTGTGTCTGTGTTTATGTGAGTTGTTGAGCTTTTGTAAAGGTTGGCTTAAATTTATAGGCAATAAAGTGGTTGGATTTTTTTTTATTTTTTAGTTTATATTCAACTTGTAGATATTGTCACTCAAATTGAGTGACTAATGCCTACCTTGTAACATAGAATGGCCTGTAACTTGCAGGCTTCACAAGGAGCTTCATCTTATATTTTGTTAGCGGAATCGCTCGAGTCTTAGCAACTCCACAAATTCAAATGAATGAACTATCTATAACTAGTAGACCCATTATGTCCAAGGATGGTTGTAGTACCTACCGTCGAGTCATTTTTAGGTCACCAATTCGATGCATCGGTTCAATGATTGGGTATGAGTCCAGTTGACTCGTGCCTAACTTTAGAGTTAACTAATATAAATTAAACTAGAAGTAAATGAAGGTGGATGAAGTATATTTTCATCTAATAACATGATATATGTACAATCTTTCATATGATAGAAATTATTTAAATTTTATTCTCTTTTAAGGGGCTTTCACAATAGTACCATACTTAATTTATAAACCAAAGATAATAGTAAGAATTTTATCATTACAATTTTCTAAATTTGTGTTAATCAAATGCTATATATGGTATATGAACTATAGGTTCTTTCACAATTAATGACCTAAAACTTTTTCCAATGCATTGTTTAATTCCAATTTGAACTTTGAGCTATTTAATTACTATCTCTTATAACTCTATCAGCAAGAAGAATTATATAATGTAATCACTTTTGAATAACTACACTATATAATCATTTTAAATTGTTAATAACCCTTGTTTTACTATCATTGAATGTGTTTTACTGTGCAAAAGAATCTATTGATAGGTTTCATAAAGGTTCTTGATAGCTTTTACGAGGTTATCAACAACTCCTTTTACTATAATGGGCCTTATTTTTACTTTATTTAGGAAGATCTTATTGTAATGGGGGAAGTGATTATATGGTACGGTCATTTTTGAGTGACTACACCACAAAATTTTCCCTGTTAACAAACCTAAACGAGATAATATTTCAAGTCAAGGAATGTGCAACTTATATCTTTTTTTTTTTCACTAAAATACGTAACAGAAACTCCAATAAGACTTTCCAATGTTAGTTTTTTTAGTCTAAAGACATTAGTTATATTGCCACATCATTTGACACATCTAAAATAATTAAGTTAAATTAGATTGATAAAATTATAAAGAAATTTAGAATGAAAAAGGAACCTTAATGCTAGTGTAAACCCATCTTGAATCACCATCTTTGATGCCTTACCACTAAACTCATACCCAACCTAAGATGTTACTTTTGCATCTATTAACTTGTGTCTTGAAAAATTCCCTTATGCCCACTCAAGTTGATTCCTCATACTTAGGTAAGCCCTTAGCTTACACCCACTTGATATAGAAGGTCATAAACACCTCAACCTATGATGTCTTACAACATGAATTGCATAAGCCATTGACTAGAATTCACATTTCATGAACTTCTCGACACTAAGGCAATGATGGATTAGTTAATCAATCTATAACCGTATCTTATTGGATTCACCCAAGCATCTTGTTGCTTGAGATGCATTTAACTCAATATGTATTTATTGGATTTACAAAATAATAAATGATGTTGAGAGAGCATGTCAAAAGAAGGCAATGTTTGAATGTAGAGAATAAGGCTAACATGAGAGGAATCACCTTTTTCTCATATGTTCATCCAATTTAATGCTTTAAAAGACTAAAGAAGAGATTTCATAACACTTCAAAAGTCAATGCTTTTCTATTTAGATCAACAAGCTCACATAATGTACTTTTTTGAAAGAAGAGGTTGAGAGGCTTAATGACTCTTGAAAGTAATTTTTTTTGTATCGTGTTGAGAAGAATCACATAAAGAAGATCATTGCTCGAAGAGTTCAATTTTAAATTGATCTCTAAATTTTATTCCAATAGAAGCTGCTACCTAAAGATGCTTTAAAAAAGTGGTTCCATAGTAGCGTAGTAGTGAAAGTACAACAAATTCTGACAAACATAAACCACTTCTTGCTTATTATCTCTCTCTCCCTCTCTCACACACACACACACATATCGATGGCTTAGATTTAACCACCTTTGATGGTGTATAGTCTTCTCACGATACCTTAATTTCCAAGAAAGTCAGCAATCAAATGTTTGCAATTGAAGATGTAATTATTGGAATTGGAGAGATGATATTCCTATTAAGATTTTTCCTTTGCTTAAAAATGCGAAAGATTTTATTTATTTTTACTCTTAATTTTATAAAGTTAATATAGAACAAAGAAGAGTGAACGTGTGTAATTTGCCAAAAGAAGAAGAAGAAGTCTAAATGTAAACTTAAAGATGTTTGAATTTATGCAATTAAGGAGAGAAGAATTTTTTTTTTCTTTACTATAAAATGTTGTCCCAACAAGTAGCATCTCCATTTTTTAATAGCATAGACTAAATACCAATGTTTATTTCTCATATATCGAATGTCCTTGCTATTTTTAAAGGTGATGCGTACTTAAATAGGCTTTGGATGTCAATCTTGCATAAGCACAATTTTAACTCTTACACTACTAGTGTTAGCCTCAATAGTGAAAGGCTTCAAATAGTTTGGTTTCAATATCGAAGATTAAGTAAGAGTCATTTTAATCTTCTCAAAGGCAACACTATACTATAGTCTCCATGAGAATCGATCCTTTTTTAGAAGTTGAGTTAAAGGTCTTGATGTCACTTAAATTGAACAACAATCAAATCTTAGTTAAATCTTGATTGCAAAGAAGGGTTTTTAAGGATTTTTTTTTTATTAACACAAGGAATATGGAAAATTCTTGCAAACATGACTTACCTTGAGAATTAAATTATGCTAAGTTGGTTAAACATGACTCAAAAATCAATTAGGTAAGTTATGTACCATAAATCATAGGTTGGTGTAACACATGGTATTATTGAGATGAAAACTCAATAATAAAAAGCCTAAGGTTCGCAATGACATCAAACTTATCGAGATTGCAATATAAATGCCCAAATTTCACATGGTGGGCAAATAGATAAAATGGAGATACCTTTGCCTGATCATATATTGTAGAGGTCGACCTTAACACCTAAAACTAGGGGCAGTCAATTACATAACTCATCCTGTTCAACCAAGTAACATGCTTCAGCTAATGGAACCATGAATAAGGGTCGGTCAACTAATTGGTTAGGGGGCTATATCTTTCACTACTCATATAATTGCATCTACACAAACTTGATCTTCTTAAGTTGTTGTGTTCACGAGTATTAAGTGTACTAAATTCAATCAACTCGAGCTTTAGCTCCAGTTGTTAGCTCAACTAAACATAATTTCCATTAGGTCTAACAAATTCATCATAACCTTGTAAAAGTTTCCTATAATACCCTGTAAGCCCAAAGAATCTCCTCATCCACTTCAAATTCTATGGCAAAGGCCAACTCAACAAAGCCTTGACCTTCTTAATGTTAGTGGCCACCTCCTCCTTACTTATAACGTAACCTAAGTACTCCACCATGTGGTACCAAACATGCACTTACTCTTTTTAAGGTGAAACTTTTATCTTCTCAATATTTCAAAAGCTATTCTTAAATGGCCTTCGTATGCTTGCATATTATTGCTATAAACTCATATGTCACCCAAGAAGATTAAGTAGGAACTTTCCTAGATACATCTCTAAAACCCAGTTCATCAACCCTTAGATTGTCGAGGGGGTGAGAGCAACTTGGAATTAGTTAACACACATTTTGCTATGTATTGTCTTTCCTTCTCATAAATACAATATGGGATGAGAATGGGCTATGATTAGGTTTTATTATTCCAATTTTAAAATTTTCCCTCACCATTTCTTCAAGCACCACTTTTCATATAATTGAGTGTCTATAGGGTTGTAAATTAACTGGACCACCATGCTCTTGTAAATGTACACTTCTATCATGCTTGTGTTGTAATCGTAGGAAGATGGGGTCTTCAAATAAATTGTAATTCTCTTTCAGTAGATCTAACATAATAGGACTCGATTCATTCACACTTTCCTCCTTACACTGCACCTTCTTAAAACTAACAACACAACATCATATAGTCATGTTACAATTAAGTGAAGTGAGCATTTTAGAAAGTTTCTTACCTTTAGTGGTCCTCACCACTTTAACCCCCCTCAAAGCTGACACTCTTATACCGTCCACAAAAAATTCATCCTCATAAGCTAGAACAGTTTCAACAACTGGGGTACTCTTAGAACTAAATCACTCTCTCACAAGAGCAAGGTATAGACTTCAGCCATAAATCCAATTCCTTGCATTTCTCATTCGAAAATTAGAGATTTTTGAGGTATTAGTAATTATAACCAACAACTAGGTTTACCTTTAAGGGTGATGTTAACTCTAATTGACATTTTAACCCTTTAACAAGTCTTAAATAAATAAAAATTAAAGAACTACAAGTGTCAAGCAAGATACCCAATCTTCCTTTCTTATAGTGACCAAATAACCTCATACCTATACATTCAATGCATTCACATTCCTTGATGATACATAAGGTTAGCTTAAAGAGTTCCTTCTCTAACTCTTCATTATCACTCCTAGCAATGACTTCTTCCTCTAGCACTATTTCACTAAAAACCACCAACATGCTTAACATCCTTTGTTTACACCTATGGTCAAGGCCAAATGCTTCATCAAGTCAAAAACATTGTTTCTTTCACCTCTTTTTCTTAAGCACTTTAGGATCTAATCTTTGAGCAAATCAACTATTGGATGAGTGAGTGTTGCCGCCCTTTTAGGACTATGTTTAGGGGTCTGAGAGGTAGGTCAAAAGGTTCCAATTGTGTTTTGGGCTTGTGCCTTAGATGTAAGGGTTTGGTTGTAGAATTTGGGTTAATTGAGTGCAATTTGGTTGTAAAGAGAATTTTTTTGCATCATTAGTGTGTTTCAAAAAGTTGAGTTCAACTTATTATAATTTTGCTTGAGTATAAGCTTGCTAAAATATGTGTGATTAGAAGATATGTATAGAGTATTGAATATCGAGATTGAATTCACTTAAAAAGCATTTAATAAGGAAAGGTTCAAAAAGTTGGACTCGTGTCCTTAAATGCTTGAATTTCTCCATATAATCTTATAATGTACCACTCTATTGCAACTCTTTCAACTCAACCATAAGATTCTCACATACCCTATTAGTAAATCTATCTTACATACTCTTCACTAGTTCACCCCATGTTATAATGATAGATAATAAAATAAGGGTCTTAATTTTCAATATGTTGAAAACTATACATGATATACCTAGTATCTACGTAAAACCCATCATTTTTTTTTTTTAAAGAAGGGCTGCAGCCCTTTTAATAGTTACAACAACTTTCATACTAATCAGTGCCTTTTTGGATAAATAATCATATTCTCTGACAGAGAAAAAGGCTCTTGGGGACGTTATTAAGTGAGGAAATAAACAGTAGTTCGATGAAAGCATTTTAGTTTGGGCAATTCGATACTTATACATAGAGTTTAACAAGAATCAATAATTAAAAGTGTCAATTGTGGATGACGCAAGGGAATTGCTAGAGAATATGTTGAGATAAATGTGAAAAAGATGTACAGAACATTGTGATCGTAATATTTAGCATCTAGTTCCGCTTCTATCTTGAAGCCGCTGGAGAGAATCAATGACGTGAACACACCATAGCAAACGCGTGAAGGCTCCCTACATTACTATGCTGTGATTTTATTCTCACCGACGTAATCAACAAAAAATAAAATAAATTAAAAAACCCTATTAACAAAAACCATCATTATGTTGGTTAGTAAATTCCCAAAAAAAAAATATATATATATATATATATATTTTCATTGCTAAATACACACTTTATAAAAGAAGTGAGTATATAGACATTTATGAAAGTTTATTTTTTTTAGCTGTGAACAATTTACCAAGGTACACTTATTAATACTTTTCTTTATTTTATTGAACAAAAGGTCGACGGGTAGTCATGATACATAAATATATACGTAGAGAGCGAGAGAGTCTTCATGGAAAACCACTTTCTTATGTATTCACAATTCTAACAGAGAGAGTTATTGAAAATGTGAAGCATAGGAAGTATTCATTATTATTATTTTTTTTCATTTTATTACGTGTTTGTAATGAAATCTTCATTATTGCTCGGTGGTTTAATAAAATTTTAAGATTGTTTGATGAAAATATAAAATTTACTAATGAAAAAAAAATTTGTTTGTTGGTTCCAAATCCTCTAAAAAACATCAGTACTTGAAAGGTATAAAAAATTTTCTTTTATCGTCGCATCATAAATCCTTATTAAGCTTTTATAAACAATGATTGTAAATTGGATGCTTTTCAACCTGTTACATGTCAGTAATATATTCATGTCAACCATTAAATTAATTTTCTTTTTTCAAATATTTCATATTTAAGACATATTCGAAGTGTGTTTGTGAAGAAATCATTTTCAACCTTTTCTATTTCTCCAAAGCTATATTGACTCTTTTGTGTTGCATAAATAAAATATATAATAGGAAAAATACATAAATATGAGTCAAATAACCAAAAAAAGTATTATAAACATAAAAAAAATAAATTAATATATAAAAGTTCGACTGTGTAATTATAGTAAAAATATTTTTCAAGTATATTACATAACTGAAGAGAGAGAATTCAATTATCGAGAAAATGGTGTTCATATCAATAGAATTGAAAGTTCTTAGTAAAAGATTTTTTTTTAAAGTTATTAACAAATGACTTGGATTCACTTATTATTGGGACATTTTTTATATGTAGGAAAAAAGAGAGCGTATGGGGACTATATCATTAGGCACAATATGGATAGTGTTATATGAGTTGATTACCGAGTGTATTAACTACATGTTAAAGGAAAGGATAAAATACACTTCTTACCTTTCCTTTTGGAAGATATGAACATTTTAGTAGAAAAATAACTATACATAAAGACCATTTTTTTTCCGATTATTTAATTAAATATCTCAACATTTTTGCTATTGTTTTCTTGGGATAATATTAAGAATAGGATTAAAATATTAATTTTTTCTAATATTATATCTAAAATTTCAATTTATAAATATTATTATATAATAGAGCTTTTACTCATTAAGTTTTGCTCTTAAAGTTTATAGTTGTTAAATAGCATATTTAATCCAATTTTTTTCTTAATTAACTTACTACATTTATTGTTATTAGAAAAATATCATGATAAACACTTATTAATTGAAGGGTAGAAACATATATATGCGAAATGAGATAGTAAATTTAATTGTTTATAACATTAAACAACATTAAAGTTTGAATATAAAAGTTAGAAGGAGAAAAAAAAGCAAAACTTCATATAATGACTTTTTTTGCTTTTTGTTTTTGTTTTTATTGGGGGCAGTGTATTCAATAAAAGTTAATTTAATAGAGAATTTAGTGGGTTTGATATATGAGGGGGCTGGATGTCGATGGGGAAAATTGGAGGTGAACCGAGAATCTAACACTCTTACCAAGCACAGCAGCTACCAAATAATATTTGATAGTGGCTCTGGAATTCACTGGCTTCCACTTAAATCTTTTGCTTTTTTGTCGGCAATTCACGAGTCTCCACTGCAGTTGCAATCAATGGCGTGTGTGGACTTCTCTCTCTCACCATGAATCCAACTCCCAATTGCATTAATGTCCACAGAATATTTAATAATTCAACCCCAGTACCACTCTTTGACATCGTCTAAAGTCAAACCCAAAACCACTTCTGGTTTTCAAGCACCAATACATAAAATAAATAAATAAAACAAAACGAAATTTTAGCAAAAAGGAGTATATATATATATATATATAAAAGAATAAGATATTGTCATTGAGATGCCAATCCCACCCTCGCTTTATACAAATACGTGTCTCTATGCCATGTGTAAAACACTCACTTTCCAAGAAAAGCATATTTAATCCTATTCAATCTTGCATTATTTTATATTTTAATAGGTGAATTAATGTTACGCTGGAAGAATCTTTTAAATATATATTTCACTTTTGACTTTTCGTTTTACCTATATATAAAACCATGTTATCTTATTTTTCGTGTACACGTTATCTTACTTTTCACTTTTTCTTTTATCAATCTATATAAATGACATAATACTCTATTTTAAAATATGAAAACTTTATCTTATTAAATTAGGTCACGTAAACCAATCATTTTAACTACTAATTGGAGAGTAAAAATAATCTCTATTTCTCAATACAATTTAATTTTTCATGAAAAAGCAATGGAAGCAGATAAAATTTTTGTTTTCACTTGATAAGTGTACTATAGTATTATCCATTATCATTTTTATTTAATTTTAATTTTCAAAAAAATGTTAATAGATATTTCACTAACGCTTATTAGAAAATTAAACATTTTTTTTTTCATATTTGACTACATTTATTTTTTTAATAAAATATATAATTATAACTGAAATATTCAAAAAAAAAAAATCTTTTACGCCTTAACAAGCGTTTTTGGGACATACGGTAGGACTGCCGGATTCCTAGCCCACTTATTTATTTTCCCCCAGTGTCCTATGGTGTCCTCTCAAAAGTCAGCGCCCTCTTTTGTTTGTTTTGTCTCCTCCTCTCTCTCTCTCTCTGTCTCTCTCTCTCTGTATCTGCAGCTTCACAGGTTATGGAGGCCGATTGGGATCTGCATGCGGTTGTCAGACGCGGCTCCGCCATGACAACCACCGCTGCCACCACGACAAGCACAACCTCACCAACTTCTTTTGTGGAAGTGAAGAAAGAAGAAACCAACAACATCATCAACAGCAACAGCTATAACTATGCTGTTCCTTTGCTAGATCCATTTGAACCAAGGAAGAGCGCATACGAAGAGCTTCATGAGCTGTTTAAACCCTTTTTGCGCCCTAAATCCGAGCCTCTTCTGCTACAAAACACACCCATTTGTTCTTCATCTCTTGGAGGATTTAACGTCCAACACCACCAAGTACACCTGTCTGGGCCAACAGCGAATCCTCATTCTCATCCTCCTTCTAGGGCTGCCAAAAGAAGGTAAAAAGTCAAAATCAAGCTTAACATGTTGACCTTTTTGTCTTTTATTTTTCTAATTGTTATGGTGCAAAAGTACAGAATTTGGTGTTCTGGGTTTTGATTAGTAGTGTAAAAAGATTGAAGCTTTAATCATAATCTCTGATTTTTTCTCACAAATGTTTGGCTGCAGGAAGAATGTCATGAAAAAAGTATGCCAAATTCCAGCCGAGTCTCTCTCTTCGGATGTATGGGCTTGGAGGAAATATGGCCAGAAACCAATCAAAGGCTCACCTTATCCTAGGTATACTTTCAGTTTCCTAGTAGATTAGACATTTTACCTAGAAAAAATGCTCTTCAAAACATGGTATGACTGCTTAGGGTACTGATACGAATTAAGAACCCAATAAGGAGTTTAATTGCCTTTTTTCCATAAATACACAAACTATGTTCGCACGTAATTATATAATTTTAGGAAATTTTTGTTGTTGTTTTTTTTTACCGAACAAGAAATGAAACCTTGTTTTATACAATTCTTATCAAGTGTCTCGAACAGTCCACGATAACGAGATAAGATCTATATAATTTACGCTATTTAGTGGGATTAAGGCTTAGGTAACACGAGACAAGCTACTGTTTTATAAATCGAGGTAGCCGACCGTAAACATGTATTCATAAAAGGCTGATTTTGGCTTATGTTTTGTTTGTTTTGATTTAACAGGAGCTACTATAGATGCAGTAGTTCAAAGGGTTGTTTAGCCCGAAAGCAAGTGGAGCGGAACAGATCCGACCCGGGAATGTTCATCGTCACGTACACAGCAGAGCACAACCACCCTGCACCCACTCACCGCAACTCACTGGCTGGTTCCACTCGCCAGAAGCCCGTGACACAGGCTTCTGATGCACCCGGTGATGCTAACACCAAGCCTGCCTGCTCCTCTCCCACTACATCCATAGAGGAGGAAGCCGAGACTGCTGAGATGGGGACCGTGGCTGCCCTCGATGCACCCCGAAAGGGGAACACCGAGAGTAGGGAGAGTCAGAGTAATAACAGCGTGTTTGGTGATGAGGAAGAAGAGGAGGAATGTGATAATGACCGTTGTGATGGGGAGAATGAATCGGGATCGTCCAATGTGGCTTTGAATGATGATGACTTTTTTGACGGCTTGGATGGACTGATGGGTGGTGGTATTGGTGGCGGCAGTGATGGCGGTGATCGGTTGTTTTCCGATCAGTTTTCGATGTTTTTTGATCTTCCTTGGACGGCAAATAGTAATAGTGCGGCGACAACGGCCGCCGGTGGGAGCTGAGTCCACCGTTGGAAAAAGTCAAACCAGTGATGTTATTGGTTGGTTGGGTTGTATCGAAGTTCTATCACTTTAGTGATTTGTACATGTGTTTGGGGTATTTGACTTTGACTTTTCTTCTTGTCCTTCCTTTTTTTATTATTATTTAAGATATATATATATACAGAGAGAGAGAAAGAGAGAGAGTGGTAGATAGAGAGCTTTTGGTTTGATTTGGCGTAAAGCTCAATTACGAATACGTCAGCATATATTATCTTGATCTCTAGGATAATTGGCTTTTAGATTTTACATTTTTATGATCTTGTGATGTAAATTTATTTTTATCATAACTGTTTCGAAGTGTTTAATGTTTCTTATTTTATTATATTTGGTATTATAGTGCATGTATAAATTGTATCTTGCTTGCATTACATAAACAATTGAATTTATTTATCCATCCAACCGCCTATCTAATGGTGATTGATCAAAATCATTCCTTTCCCTATCTTACAATTCAAACCTTTAATTTTTTATTACCATAATGATCTATTCACAGTAAATAAGATTGTAAAAATTATTTATAAAGAATTTTTGTTTTCGAATATAATCCTTCCATTCAATCCTACCTTATCTAAAATCAGATCTTAGTAAACCACCACCAAGCCTAATATCATCAATTGTTCGTGAAAAGTTTTTGTAATCAAATATATTATTGTAGTTTATATCAACCTTTCAATCCTATCTTTTTTTAAAAAAAAAGAAAAAAAAACCTAAAAAAATAATCATCTAGTTGACTATTTTAATGTCATCTTTGAGCTCGATCATATCATCTCAATGCTCACTTGCATATTAATCATGCTCGCTTTGGTGTATTTTAAGGTGGGTATTAAATTTTAGAGGTGGTGATGTAATCTTTAGTTCTTAAAACATGCTTCTAAGTTCTACATATAGATGTAGACATGGTTTTATAACTACCACCAAACCATCATTTAACATGCACCCAAACTTACAATTAACAAACACACATATATCTATGTTATATATATAGTTTAATATTTCTTTTTCTAATAAAAAGCAAACATTAGGGAGGATATTTTTGTTTTAGGGTGAAGTTGGAATTCAGTAGTAGACTAAAGTTAACATGGGGCATCGATTACTCAATATGCTTTAAGTGTAACAGTGTTATAATGTTTGGTGAAGTTAATATCGAGTCTATTTTTAGTGTAATTTAATAAGTTGAATCATTTATAACTAATATGTTAATAATATTCTAATTTATCTCTTTACCTAACAAAGGGTCCAATCCTACACGTAACTCCTAATTTTAAATTACCCTCTTAATTGGCAATAAAACACCACTCCATTCAGTTATTCAGTTTTGCAGGTTTTCAAAGTATAAGAAACCGGCCCATGTTTGATTTCCAAGTTGAACGAAGCCCATAAGGGTTCCTCAGCCATAAGTTGTCAGCATGTAATGGGCCAACACTTTTCAGCCCTTGGCAATGTGCATTTTTAATTAGCTGCTTTAGCAATTCGAATTCGAATTTATATGGAGTTCCAATCAAATTCGCATGGAGTTTGAATAGCTTGTAAATCATTTTGATTCATTAATATTCTTAGTTAATTAGAATATTATGCCATGTTTGGTGTACTAGAGTGAATTCATAATAGAATCATAATTTCGAATTTATTTTTTTTCCAATGTCTGAAAGCATTTCTATAAATCAGAATTGTGGATTCCAATGGGGGATTTGGCTTTAACACCGTATTTGGAATGAGGAAAGATATTATGAGAGAAGGGAAGAATTAAAGAAGAAAGAAAATAAAATAAAAATTATAAATTCTCTTGTTTAGTTAAGAAAAAAAAAAGACATAAAGTTGGTGATATAAATTTTTATTTTGTTAAAAAACCATAAATATTCCTATATTTTAGAATTATGAATTTATTTTAAGGGTAAACTTATTATTTTACTTGATTTCCTTCTTATTTCACAAAAAAATGGAGAGTATTGTTTTTTTGTGGATTGAAGGAAAGTTTTCCTCCCTAAATCGATTCTCTCATCTTTTCTTTCCATTTCCAAACAAAGGGAAAGAAAAAACTTCCCTTCAAAATCCCTTCCCTCAATCCAAGTATAGTTTAAAAAGCAAAATCATGATTCCATTCTACCTTATCAATGACAATTACTTAAATAAGTTTATAGTCTCATTAATATATATATTTATTACATCAATTAATTAAGAGTTTTTTTTATATAAATATAACTATATATCTTCCCTCTCCACTCCATTCCATACACATTTCCAAACATAGAAATGGACTTAACATTACATTGTCGATTTTATTTCATTTAATTTCAAGTTATACCATTCCATTTTAGATCATTTTTGTGTATCCAACATACCATTAGAATGATAGTTAGGGGTGTATGGGTATTGGATAAGTAGAATATGAAACTGTATTCATACCATACCCTATAAGATAAATATTTCCAAATTCTTAAATCAAAATTTACTTTACAACATTCTAGAACTACCTTGGATTCAATATCATATAAAACCTATGGGATACAATGTATCATGTAGAACTTGTGAATTTTCTCTCTCTCTCTCTTTTTCCTATACATTACATAGTATTCAAAAGGTACCTATAAATAAAAAAAAAACTGAAATTTCCTATTTTTATTTTTTAAATTGTGTGATCTTACAACTTAGCAAGTGAAAAAGAATTTTAAAAATGTAAAGTTGAAAAGGAAGAACAAGAAAAAAAATGTATAGTAAAAGAGGTAATTAGTTGCCATAATTAGCCAAAAAGTATAATATTATCATTTATTTATTTATCGATATTATATAATAATTCTTTTGGTAGGTATAGAATACTTCAAAACTCATACATATTATATATATATTTTAGTCTAGAAATTTAGGATAAAAAGATTTTATATTTATATCTTATCTTGTGAAAATAAATTAGAAAAATCTTAAATATTAAACTTGTTCACAACCATTAATATTCACCCAGAAGTCATTAGCGTATGGAAAGCGATCTAGTAGAATAGATGTATTTTGTCCATACCTGCAATAGTAAAGGTTTTCGACACAAATATAATTTAGTGTTTAGTCATCGTTTTATATATTTGAAGGGGAGGACGTAGTAATAAATTTATGATTATTTTATAGGAAGTTTCGACCCGAGTATTATTTACTAATTCCCTAATCTGGAAGATGAGATGTCATGTGTGTAGGAGAACAGACATCACCATCACGGAGGATAATCAGCCAAGTGTAACTGACATCTTAATGTTGACAAGTCAAGGATAATTTTTGTACTTTGATATTGCAGATTTGGTTGAACCGGATTGGGTTTTTCATTAATAAAATAGAAACCAAATTGTCTCCCCGTTGAAAATGTTGAATCCACGAAACCGACAAATTTTAATCTTTTGACCCGGTAACAAGTACTTTTCAAGGGTTGGATAAGGAATACTAGGGATTATGAACTCCAGGTATGTATATTTCAATGACGTGGACTGAATTTATTTATTTTTTTTAAACTGTGGTATATATATTAGTTAGTAAAAAGAAAAAAAAAATATAAAAACGCAAAAACTTAAATATTAAACAAAAAAAAAAACCCAAGCTTATCGAATCCGAAATTCTAAGGCCGGTTGCCCAGTTGAAAGACCTTGGGTTATTAATTTAAGATACGACTCGCAAATATCGTAAAATATAAAATGATTCTATTCAATATAAATATATTTTAGGTCTAAATTAAGGTTGGAGTTTTATTCAATTTATTAATGTCTTTAAATAGTACGAAATTCTACCACATAAGCACAAATTGTATCACTAAAGCTTTTTAATTTAAAAGTATAAACACTTAAACTATCATTGAATCATTCAAATAATTAATTAAATTAAAACTTTATTTAAAAAATTTAAAATAATAATAAATTCAAACCACTTTTGGACTCTGCACTAACCTTTCTCAGGTTTTGTTTTTATTTAAGAATCATGGATTGCTGTTCCCGGGATGGAGATGCGTAAGGAATTCTTTACGCTGGCGAATCCTATCCTTGCCACTTTCTCTTGGAATCATGCTGTTGGCTCACGCGCCACTTCCACGCTAATACCAAAGCCCCTTATCTCCATTTACAATACACTCCCTTCCCTTCGCAAAACCACTCACACTCTCCCTTCTTTCTCCGCCAATCTTCTCCACCACCATTGTTATCACCGTATCCTTCTCCACCGCGCATTCGCATCCATGGACAATTCCAACGCTGCCAACGGCGGTTCCTCGCCGGATCACGTCGTAGGGAACTGGTACTCGGTACCTGAGCTCCGGCTTCGCGACCACCGGTTCACCGTCCCTCTCGACTACTCAGCCGATCCAAAAGCTTGTCCAAAGATCTCCGTCTTTGCTCGAGAAGTTGTTGCTGGTATTGTTTAGCTTGTAATTTGATTTCACAGTTCAATTATTTATATGCTACTTAGTCTCTGATTGAGTTTCTTGTAATGGGTTATAAGAAAGTTTTGATTTCTGCACATGTGACTGCTAGGAGAATCAGATTTTATTTACCAAAAAAAAAAGAAAGTTTTGATTGCCGATTGTGTTTAAGTATAAGTTGTTGGCCACACCATTGATCTGACTGGTGTCTGTTAACTTTTTAGAGTTAGATTTTAGTTCCATGTTAGCTTATGTTGGCTTATAGTTTGACATGTTTGAAATCGAGTGTTTGGCCAAATGAGATAAAAAAAACTAAGTGATAAACACGTATATTAGATACGAATTAGATCCCAGAATATTGATTGAAATGGTGGCATAAATTTGTTTAATGAATTCATTTAGTTGTGTTATGACACCCGAGCGCGGGAAGAGCTTTAACTCAAAAGACTAGTGGAGATCCTTAGTCTTTAAGCACCACACTTAGTTTATAGAAATGTATCATCACCATCCTCCTTTCAAAGCTAGCCGCCTACTCTAAATTTCACTGCAGTGCTCGAGGGAAAATGTTAATGAAAAATAAACAAAAATGGTTTCTTCTTTTTAAGAGTGAAAATCGCTTGGCTCATTTTCTATTGTGATTTGACTTGAAATCTGCGTATACTTCTGTGGGTTGTTTTAGATTGCAATCATTGTCTCGCGCCATTATAATCACTAGTTATCACAAACTCTTGATATTACACCAGTAATATTTGATAAAATCATAAAAATTAGATTATAACAAAATACATTTTCCACAAAACAAATCCTACCTGAGTTCTCCAATGTCATTCTCGTGGAAGCGGCTTTCTAAAGTAGTTTCAT
Source organism: Laguncularia racemosa (assembly GCA_037954665.1). Lineage (NCBI taxonomy): Eukaryota > Viridiplantae > Streptophyta > Magnoliopsida > Myrtales > Combretaceae > Laguncularia > Laguncularia racemosa. Next base: position 7,214,679 of record JBBMOL010000016.1, read on the forward strand.
GGAGGTAGCTGTTCCAACATGATGTCCTCTTATATGGATGAGTAAAAACCTTATCTTTTGCTGCATTTCTTCGGTGGGATATAGTTTTTAAGGATAATGTTTATCATGTTTCTTGCCATTTGAATTGTAAAGCATTTTTCAATCGTCTAAATTATTTAGTAAATAAGATGTTTCATTACGATTGGAAGAAGATAACCTACTGAATGAATGCGAAATCAACTTGCCTACACTGCCTACTAGCCTGGCAACTGACTTCAGCCATTAGTTAGTAGCAGTTGCTTTACCATGCAACACTAAGATTATTTCTTTTAGGTTTTCTTACTTGGGAGAGAGTTTTACAATAAAGTACTTCCAAACTGAAAGTATTTTATGTGAGCCAAACACACTCTTAGTCCATTTTTCATATCATGCGTGTCTTTTAATATTCAAGACTTGTAAACCAGTAACTCATGTCGCATCTCCATATTTGCAATGCTTGGACTCTATTTAACAAAGCATGCCAAATGCAGCATTGGGAATACTCTTTATTGAGTGAGCTTGAGAAGATTACTAGGGGAAAAATGCAAATGTATTGAGGAATAATGAGATTGTATAAAATAATAAATTTTCTCGCCCTATGCTGGAATACAAAGCATTGAAGTATTTTTTCCAGTATTTTCTAATTTTCTCCTAACCTGTTTTCCTTTTCTGTCCTCGTCTTTCTCAATTTCATTTATTAGTAGCATTTCAATCATCTATCAGCTTGCTTTCCCAAACATAGCGCTAGTTTGTGGACTCTACCAAACATTTAGATGTAAGGAGTTGCTACTTAATTAAATTTGTGGCACGCACAAAACTGTAATCTGGTCTTTTAGTGGATCCTACCCATTTTAAGATAATAAAAGGCTCTTTTAGATTTGATAACTGCTTGCACTTATGCTTGTAAGTAAAGCGTATATATGTTTAGTTTTGCTTTTCAAACATGGAAGATCTTTCCTTACTATGGTAAATGTTCATTTTAGTTGGTAAAGAAGAGAAACAGCTGCCCTACCTTTTATATTTACAAGGTGGACCAGGCTATGAATGCCCACGGCCTACTGATTCCAGTGGATGGATAAAGAGAGCCTGCGAAGAATTTTGTGTTATTTTGATGGATCAGGTATGACTATGCTGACACCAATTAACAAATATACAAGGGGATAATTGCCCAAAATAATTTCTGTAAAGGAACTTCTATACTAACAGAATACTAAAAAGTTTTTGCTTTTCTAACTTCGTATTTACAGCGAGGAACAGGCTTGTCAACACCTTTGACAGCATCATCAATGTTGCAAATAAAATCTGCACAAAATTTGGCTAAATATTTAGCACATTTTCGAGCAGATAATATTGTTAATGATGCTGAGTTTATTCGTGTGCGACTTGTTCCTGATAGTAAACCTTGGACTGTTCTTGGTCAGGTAAAAAGATTAATCCCCTCATGTCATCCAGCTAGAATTTGCAGCATATTTGTGTCCAATCTTGATTCAGTAATTCAGCTTGATGTACTCATGTATCAGATTATATGCAATGCCTAAAACAAAAACTATTTTGCTTTTCTCCTTTGTGTAGAGTTTTGGTGGTTTTTGTGTGGTTACTTACCTATCTATCGCGCCTCAAGGCCTCAAACAAGCTCTTATAACTGGTGGAATACCCCCTATTGGAAATGGATGCACTGCAGATTCCGTATACAATGCTTGCTACGGGCAGGTTCTTCTTCAAAATGAGAAGTATTACAAGAGGTTCCCTGGGATGTAGAAGTGGTCCGTGAAGTGTCAAGTACTTGGCAGAATCCGAAGGTGGTGGGGTGAGTTTGTATCACATGGTTTGACTAATTCATGCTGCTGAGATCATCAGCTGAATTTTATTCCTGTCCTTTGTATTTCTTATTGTCAGGTTCCTCTTCCATCTGGAGGGATGTTGACTCCAAGGGGATTGCAGATGCTTGGTCTTCAAGGTTTGGGGTTCAGTTCCAGTTTTGAGCGCTTGCATTACATGTAAGACAAACTTCACTCAGATTTTATGGCAAAAAATTATCGCTCTTGATGTGTGGAGAACTTGCAACTCTACCTGACCTGGAAGCCGAGCCCCTTCTCGATCCTTTCTAGCTAGGCAGCTTGTTTCTTGCATGAGACTACGTGTTATTTTTCTATTTTGGCTTACCCAAGTTTCTACGGTGTTTTGTAACTCTTCTGTCAGTGTAGAGTTTGCTGTATCCCTTTCTGCTTTTGCAGTTGTAATTATTTTCTCTTAATACAAATTTTTTCATTTACCCCAAAAAAAAAAAAAATCGCTCTTTAAGTTCTAATCGTTTCTCAGGTTTGAAAGAGTGTGGGATCCGATAATAGTTCCAGGTGCAAAAAAACAAATCAGTTACTACTTCCTGAAAGCTGTAAGAACCATTTGTTGCAAGATTTTTCATGCTTTGCTATCCACAGGGATTAAGTAATTGTCATTCCCTGCAGACAGTTTGAGAACTGGTTGGGGTTTGATCAAAACCCTCTTTATGCTCTTCTCCATGAGTCCATCTATTGTCAAGTAAGTGAATTCTAATAAAATTGTCATATTGCCTGGGCATTTCTCAAAGTTATTCCATATCTTCCGTAACAAATTCTACTTTTTATGATAGGGTGCTTCATCCCAGTGGTGTGCGGATAGAGTAAAGGCCAATCACGAAAGCAAGTTTGATGCAATCAAGGCTGCAGAAGAGGGACGTCCTGTGCTCTTCACTGGAGAGGTAGGCATAGTTTTAATGACATCACCCTGGGAAATGCATTGCACCACTTCACATGTGTGCTGTTTTTGCTTACTCTTCTCTTTTTACTTCCTTTTATGTCAGGTTGTGCTTTTCATGGAAGATGTAGGGATAGTTTTTATCTTCTTTTGTTTTATAGTCTCAGTCATCAATATCTTTTAGTTCTTAATTTCCATTGATTTAGATTCTACTTGTTCAAACCATCTTACTTGGGTTCTGATCTGAAATATATGTCTTATGCCTGCAAAATGGGTCTAGTCAAGAAAGAGCATAAGATGAATGTCAAATTCTGTTGGTGATGGAGACTTGCTTTCACTTACAGTTACAGATTAGATTGAACTCTTCAGTATCAAACTAGACATATTTCAAAATTGAGAAATATTATCTTGTAAGGTGAAATCTGAAAATTTTAGGACTTATCTGGATGCAGTTTTCTCCATTGTGAAGCTATGCATTTGCCAAGAAAAGCTAGAGTGACCAATGAAGGATAATGCTCTTTCTATCTTTTCCTCCTTTTTTTTTTCCCCTTCTGCAACAAGTACATTGTTCTTTTCCTTTTGTGAATGTATTCGGCAAGGCTGTAGTAGAACCAGCTAACATATTCAGAAGGATTGGTCTTTTCTAGTGGATAAACCTCATGCACAAGAACTGAAAAATTTCTCATTTTCACAATTTCTATTTTATTACATAATGTTAGATATATGCCAGATGTTTTTTTAATCAAATTATTTTTAACAAGCTTGTCTTTATCCACTAGATGGTTTTTCCCTGGATGTTTGATGAAATCCCTGCCCTGAGACCGTTAAAAGAGGCTGCTCATATTTTGGCAGAAAAGATGGACTGGCCAGCATTGTATGACATCAGTGCACTCAACAGTAACAAGGTGCGTTGTTCACATGGAATTTAATTTGGTTTGAAATGTCCATAAGACTAGCACTGCTGAAAATGCTAGCATCTCAATTTCCTCTGATTCTTTCTGTTTATAAATTGTGCTCTTCAACTGCTTTTAGGTCCCTGTGGCAGCGGCTGTTTACTATGAGGACGTGTTTGTTAACTTCAGGCTGTCAATGGAGACAGCTTCACAGATTGCTGGTATTAGGCTTTGGGTTACTAATGAATATATGCATTCCGGTCTACGTGATGGTGCTGGCCAGGTTTTGGACCACTTATTGGGATTGCTAAATGGGAAGAAGCCCTTATTTTGATGTTGAGCCTTTCCTTTCTCGCATTTCAACTTTCGTTTTCCTCTCTGCTCATCATGCAGCCTTACATCTCTCTTATATCTTCAATGCCAATAAGTTCAGCCAGATGTTGGAAAAGGTCTTCTTTGTAAGTTGTAGTTATTACCCTGAATTAATAGTCATCAGAAGAAAGCAGGCGTTGGCATTAGAGAAAATCATGCACTATGATCATCTCAATGCACGGAGACCTACGACTGTATTATTTCAGGAGAAAATGATAGATGTATTTTGAATTGATTATTCCTTTCAGATATTTTAATTATTCAAAGATGGCGCGCATCACATAGTATATTCCTACGTTTGTGTCGCTCTCTATGTGAATTAGATACCAGTGTCAGCGCTGTTTTGACCAGGAACGTGCTGTCTGCAGGCTGTACCTATGCGCCCACATGGTTATATGTTACAGGATCCTTCTCTATTTTTCTTGCTCGAATCTCCAATTTCAAAGTCAATTTCCACTTTAGATTTTAGGTGCCTACCTATGTTGACAATTATGTTTGGGCTCATTAGAGAGAATCTATGATCTCTATGTTTTTTTTTTGTTACACAAGGATTTTTTTTTTTGGAATGAACATAACCTTTCATTTCTGGAGTTAAACTCCTTTTGTACAAGAGGTTGACAATTACAACAATTCTTTACCCCATTAGTGCCTAGGATAACTGCCCCATCTCCCCTGTGTTACGTCCCCTTCCTACTGACTCCATACCTCCACTAACCTAGACTCACGATGGATAGCTTACTGAGGTATCTTAACAGATTTCAGAATTCACTAACCCATTATCTACCAATTATAAGAAACGAGACAAACAAGACATTAGGACGTACAACAACATAACATAAAAAACTCAGCAACACTAGGACATAACATAATATCAACAACATTAAGACATAACTGCAGGCTTCCTCCTTGAGTATACATGTTCGAATGGTGTTATTGTCACATGTGAATGTGGTGTAACATCGAGTGTAACATTTGTTCCCCCCTCAAGAGCATGTGTGACCTCATGCGCAAATCCGGGATATTGCTATATAATCACCTCAACTGGTTCCCGCGAAGCTTCCGCTAGTGAGTAGTTCTCCCAATGGATAAGAACTTCTTGCTGGTGTTTTGTTTGCTTGGTATCTATAATGGCCCTAGGATGAGGAATGATGACTCCGTGTTGCGTTGTTGGAATGATTGGTTGCACTAAGGGGTCACTTATGAATTTTTTGAGGGAAGAAACATGGAAAACGGATGTATTTTTGCTTAAGGAGGTGACGTCAATTTATACGCTACTGCTCTCACTTTAGCCTCTACTGGAAAAGGGCCATAAAACTTTGGTGCAAGCTTGTGGTTGCCTCGAGAGGCTACTGATAGCTGTTGATAAGGTTGTAGGCGAAGCCAAACCAACTCTCCTACTTGAAATTCTACCTTGTGGTGCTTCTTGTCATAGTTGGCTTTTATCGTTGCTTGTGCTTGGGCCAACCTTTGTTGAAGCTGTTGCCAAACCTGATCCCGTTTCAGCAAGGCCTGTTCAATTGCCTCCAATTTAGAACCTCTTGAGTAGTACGATAGTAGGCATGGGGGAGCTCTTTCGTACACCACTTTGAAGGGTGTTGCTCGTAGCGTCGTATGGAAGCCCGTATTATAGCAAAATTCAGCCCATGCGACCCACTCTATCCACTTCTTTGGTTTGTCTCCTGTAAAGCATCTTAAATACATCTCAATGGTGTGATTTACAATCTCCATTTGTTCGTCACTTTGAGGGTGGTAGGAGGAAGAGAAAGCCAAATGTGTCTCCTGCAACCTGAAGAGTTCTTTCCAAAAAGCACTCATAAATGTCGCATCTCTATCACTAACAATAGACTCTAGTAGTCCATGCAACCTAAATATGTTATCAAAGAAGAACTTGGATATCGAAATTCGCCGTGTATAGATGACTAATTGGTAGAAAAATGAGCATATTTCGAGAAGCGTCAACCATGACGAATAAGACAGATTTCTCATTAGACATAGGCAAGCCTTTAATGAAGTCCATAGAGATATCCGCCTATACATGAGTAGGTGATTGTAAGGGTTGTAAGAGCCTCGCTGGTTTCAGCCGTTCTGTTTTGCTCTGCTGGCATCTTTCGTAAGCTTTTACAAACTATCTTACTTGTTGTTTAAGACCTTTCCAAAAAAAAAAAAAAAAACTTTATGATCTGGTGAAGAGTTTTCTGGTTCCCTTCATGATAAGGGGAGTGCAAAGCTTCAATGATCATTGAACATAAGGGAGATTGAGGGAGCAAATAAACCTTTCTCCTAAAGAATACCAACCCATCCCTCACTGTCCACTGTAGCTCGAGTTCTCCTACTGCTGCTTTGGCTTTCAATTGCTGCATCTTGCTATTATGGAGAGTTTCTTCCCTAATTTTCTTGAATAGTTGCAGCTGAGGACAAGAGATGGCTGAGAGGTGAGCTGGTTGTTCGTCCTTCTTGAAAGTGCAATGGTTACTTTGTTCTCACACCTGGCCTGGTATTTAATTGCAAAATCAAAGCCCAACAACTTGCTGATCCAGTGCTGTTGGGGAGATGTTGTCACGCATTGTTTTGGTAAATATTTCTAGTTGTAGTGGTCGGTTCTAACTAGAAATTTATGTCCCCATAAATAAGGTCTCCAATGTCTTACTTCCTTAGATAATCTAATAAGTTCCTTTTCATAGGCAAATAATTTCAAATGTTGTTTGGCAAAAGGACGGTTGAAGTAAGAGATGGGCCACCCTTACTGTTGAAGAACCACACCAATGTCATCCTCAGACGCATCACATTCTATAATGAACGGTTGGGAGAAGTTCGGCAAGGTTAGGACAAGGGCTTCGGTCATTGCTTTCTTCAGCCTTTCAAAAGCCACTTCTACCTCCTTAGTCCATTAAAAGCTGTTTTTGTGGAGCATCTTGGTAAATGGTTCCGCAATCTTCCCATACTCGGCTACAAACCGGCGATAATATCTGGTTAACCCCAAAAAACCTCTTAAAGTTATGATGGACATGGGTTTTGGCCAATTCAATATTGCATCCACCTTTGCTAGGTCTGCTTGCAACCCCTCCCTTGAAATTGTATAGCCTAAATATGCTACCCGTCTTTGAGCAAATCCACACTTTGCCCTCTTTAAGTATAGATGGTGCTCCTTTAAAAGTGTAAAGACTTTTCGCAAGTGCTGCAAATGTTTTGTCCAAGTGCGCCTATAGATAAGGATGTCATCAAAGAAGACTAGAACAAACTTTCATAGAAATCCTTTGAATACCTCATTCATTAAGGCTTGAAAGTTTGATGGAGTGTTCATAAGCCTGAAGGGCATTACGAGGAATTCAAAGTGCCCATGGTGTGTACAAAACGTGGTTTTCCCTACATCTTCTTCCCACTTGCGCACTTGGTGGTACCCGGAAGTTAAATCCAGCTTGGAAAAGTAGCTGGCCCATGTAACTCTTCCAATAATTCCTCTATAACTAGAATGGGAAACTTATCCTTTATGGTTTTTTCATTAAGAGCGTGATAGTCCACATAAAACCTCCAACTATGGTCAGCCTTTTTAACCAATAATACTAGCGAAGAAAAAGGAGAATGACTTACCCAAATGATTCCCTTGGCTAACATTTCCTCACATTGCTTATCAGTTTCGTCTTTCTGTTGGTGCGGGTATCTATAGGGTCTTAACACTAGCGGGGCGGTTCCTGGTGGAAGTAGGATTTTGTGATCACATGGTCTTGCTGGGGGAAGCCCTTGAAGAGGCTGGAACATGCTATCAAACTTAGCCAGCAATAGGTGCAACTTATGCTGTTTCTCGACCTCCTATATAGCTACTAAGGATGTGTCATCACTGCTAGGATCCGGTAAACCTTGTAGCTCAAATGTTCTCCCATTCACGCGAAACTTCATCCTCATTTCTCGAAAATCCCAATCGATTGCTCTTAAGGATTTCAACCAGTTTACCTTTAACACCACCTTTACTCCGCACAAGGGAAGGGTATACAGGTACACTCCAAACATTTAATGCGCAAGGGTGAAATTTACCCCTTGTAGACCCCCCCCCCCCGCTTTGTATGCTCTCCCCATTAGCAACCACCACTCGGATGTCTTGCTTTGGCTCTACAATTAAATTCATCTTCCTGGCCATTGCCGTGTCAACAAAGTTGTGGGTGCTGCTAGAATTGACAGGGACAGTGACCAATTGCTTCCCTATGTGACTTGGAGCTTCATTGCTTGGGGCTTGCCTAACCCCACCATCGCTTGCAGCGATATCTCAGTAGGTTCATCGTCATCTACATTTCCTTCCTCTAGATCCTCATCCGTGATACTTCAGCCCCTCTTTCGAGCACTTCGGCTAAAATAGCCGTTTACATCGGTGACCCACGGAGAATGGCTCATTGCAATTTAAGCAAAGCCCTTTCCTTTAGTTCGACCTTACTCATCCTCCTCACATATAGGTTAACATTAGGGTTAGATGTTAAAGCAATTTTCTTCCTTGGCACCTCCCCCTCAGCTGCTAGAATGAACTTCTTCCTTTACACCTCTGCCTCTACTCTCATTGCCTACACCCTTCCTTTCGTGGAGCCTTGCTAGTGCTACGGCTTGAGTCATATCTTGAGGGTTCTGAATCAGCACATCTACGGAGATAGACTCCTTCAACCCGTTGATAAATAAGGCCACTTCCTGTTTTGGTGTGAGCATCGGCGTCTAGGCGGAGACCTGGATGAATCTATGCTGATATTCCTCCACCGAGCCCACTGTCGTAGCTTGGCCAACTCCCCTAACAGGTTGCTCTGTAGTGGGGGTTCGAATTAAGCGTTGCACAATAGCTTGAACTCTCACCACCCCATCTCTGGCCGATCCCTCTCCATCTTAAGAACCAAAGCTAGGCCTCTCCTTCCATGTGGTAGGCCGCTGGCTCCACTATATCCTCCTCCAGTGTCCTTTGGTGTTAAGAAAATTGCTTACACCTATTCAACCACCCAAGTGGGTCCAATTTGTCATCAAACTTCGAAAAATCTAATTGCGCGTATTTCGGTCTCAACGTCCCTCTCTCTTTATTGCCAACCACCGCCAAGCCCTCAAGCGTTCTATCTGGTGGCAAACTTCCCCTAGTCGCCTCCTCCCGCTCCTTTGATTTTCCCTTCCTAGCCAACATCTTACGTGAGAGGGTTGCCAGTTGTAGTAATAGTTCCTCAACCTGTGCTCGATCAACCTTATATAATGTTAGGAAACTTTCAAATTGGTGCTGGAGTTGCTTAATGTCGTTTGACATGTCTGGCACGATACCACTTTGTTACAGGATCATTCTCTATTTATTTTCTTTGCTCGAATCTCCAATTTCAAAGTTAGTTTCCACTTTAGATTTTAGGGTTTCCTTCCTTGTCTACCTATGATGACTTCTATGCTCAAGTTTGTTAAAGAGAACTCGATGTTCTCTACGTTTTTTTTTTTTTATTATTACACAAGGATTTTTTTTTTTGGGAATGAATGTAACCTTTCATTTTTGGAGTTAAACTCCTTTTGTACAGGAGGTTGACAATTACAAAAATTCTTTGCCCCACTAATGCCTAAGATAATTGCCTCATCTCCCCTATGTCATGTCCTCTTCCTATTGACTCCACACCTTCACTAACCTAGACTCACGATGGACAGCTTATTGAGGTATCCTAACATACTTCAGAATTCACTAACCCACTATCTACCATTACAAAAAATGAGACAAACAAGACACTAGGATGTATAGCGACACAACATAACAGACTCAGCAACATTGGGACATAACAGCATAATATAATCAACAACACTAGGACATAACAGAATCAACAACATTAAGACATAACCGCAGGCTTCCTCCTGAGTATACATGTTTGAATGGCGTTATTGTCATATGTGAATGTAGTGTAACATCGTGTGTAACATTATAGACCACAGTCTATGCAAGAAAAACTCTTTTAACTAGATATCTTGTTGATTGCCTATCCTGACTAGGAACTGGTGTTTGTGATGGCAAGGTCTCCTTTGGGAAAGGTTGCTTAAAGCAATTGTTACTTTTCTGTTTTGCTATTCGAAGTTCATAGTTGAAATGAAAGGTTAGTGAAGGGATGAAAGGGTATCTATATTATTGATGAGCCGTTACCAAAATGATATTTGACCCAATTTTTAGGTCAACTCTCATTCATTACAAAACTGAAGTCCATCTTCTTCTTGTAAATGGTGTTGTAGATAGGGATGTAAATGGGCCGAGTTTGAGATGAGTTCATTGAAACTTGAATTCGACCCAGCGAAGGATTTATATGCCCAAAATTTGTCCCACCTGATAGGTTTTTTTTTTTTTTTTGACCTAAACTTAACCCAATTAACAAATAAAGCATCTCGAACTTGACCTAAATGACAATTAAATCTTTTTTTTTTCACACTTTAACTTATTTTTATATGTCATTTGTTTAATTTATCATTAATCTACTTGTGATGGAAATAATAAAAATTAAATATAAAAAAATATAATATAAAAATATATGGATTAAAAATATAAAAATAATAAAATAAAATAAAATATACTGATTATAAATTATATATTTTTATTATTATTATTTTTAAATTATAGAGTTAAGTTTTCTCATTAGATTTTTCTAAATCCTGTAATTCGATTTTAAATTTTATCGGGTTTTATTCTATATTTCAAATCTGATCCTAAACTCTATAGGGATTCGACATTATAGGTTTTTATTAGGTCAGTCGGAATGCTATTCTATTACGATATGCTCTCATTACAATCCTAATTGCAGATAGGAAATACTATGTCCATGCATGCACACACCTGATTAAATCGGTAGCAATAGCGTCAGTTTTTTATCGTTTATATTGGGTGGGCCGAGTAAACAATAAAAATCCTTATCCCATCTTTTCATGCGTTAATTCTTGCGAGAATATGTCAGCTAGTGGTCCTAAAATAATCGGCTATTTATATGACAGTAAATGAGGTATAATTTAGCATTGTTAGAAAATATAGATAGAAAAGATAATTTAGCATAATGCTGTGTTGTACGGATATATAATAGATATGATATAAAGTGTTTTATAAAATATTGATTTTTAATTTTTAAAATTGAAATCTATATTGTAACATCTTAGAGTCACTATATAACATGTATTTTATAGAATTCATAGAGTATTCTATGTAATTTATATTTTTTTTATATTTTCATAAATTTTAAAATTTATATGATATTAAAAATATAATTTATATATGATATTATAAGTTTTTTATATGTATAACTTATCAAACCTATAGTAAAACTTATGATATTGAAAAAAAGAAGTTTTTTATTTTATCTTTGTTATTTTAAGTTTATGTAATATTAAATAAAAATGGTGCAACCTATAGCAAATTAAAATAAAAATTATCATCTAGAGAGAGGTAGCAAGTTTTAGGTTTAGGGTTTGTAGAGGGCTTAGAAGGTTTCTTTTTGATATAAATATAATATTATTTTTATTATTCTCTTAACTGAAACAGAATATAAGGTTATTATTTCATTAATATATATTATATTATTTAATAAATTTACAAAGTGAGAATAGAGTATATTGAAATTTGTACCTTGTATACTTTAGAGTACAAATTTTATGATAAATAAAATGTAACAAGACATTATACCTATATCTTACTTTGTGGAAGTAGATTTTAGAAAATTAATATGGATAACTCACCTTACACCCTTTAATACCTGCTGGAAGCCTATTTACTTGAGTAAGGTATAGATTGGATGCCCTATATAGTAAGATTGTCCACTCACCTCTAATTGACAAGGTAAGGAATTATTACACATAAGTTTGGAATAGATTCTATTTTGAAAGAATTGAAAAAGTGTTGTTATATTGAAGGATTCTATATATTTTATGTTTTTTAATGGATTTCTTTAAATTAAGATTCTTTTAATAATTCTCAAAATATCGAGTATGAATCAAACTCATATTTGGATTGGAATGGAAATAATGATACAAGTTTTTTTCTCTTTTAAATTAGATAGATATTAGCATCTAAAAGAAGTTGGCTATAAATTCTTTGAAAATTAACTATTTATACTTATTAACATGCGATCCTCACTCCTAGGGGTTTTAGTTAAGCTCTCTTATGGTAATCCGGCCTCTAAATGGGATGAGCTTGCAAGATAAACACATGTGTGCTATTAGAGGGTCTCGAAAGGGGCTTTAAAGTTGCCACGTTGATGCTTAAGTTAATAAGTTATAAGAGCATGGAGAGATCACGATAACAATATTTAAAGGGGAAGAGAGTTGTGTATTCAATTTATTGTCTTGGGGATGGGATTTCGAGGGATGGCTGTTGAACAACCTTTGCCTATACCCTTGTACCCCTAAGTCCATAGGCATTAAGTACCTACAGTTTGTATTTGACATCTAGTGAGCTCCTCGAGTATTGAGGTCAACCATGGCTCTTTAGTAATTCTTCATGATGTGACCTTAGTGGCCTACCAACTTCTTGTTGAAAGGAGAGATTTGGGTTGAACCAAAGCCTTAAGCTAGGGAAAAGTAGGCCTTTCGGTGAGTTGAAGGTCTGATACCTTTGTTAGTGATGTTTTAAAAATGTTTAATATATGCAAATTCTTACAATTGCTTCCCTCTGCATTTCTTTTCTTTTCTTTTTCTTTTTTATATTTTTTCCAGTTTTGAAACCACACTTTCTATGCACTAAAAAGGTTATCCATTGTCAAAGTAAAGCACATGGGACATGCATTTAAACACCCAAATGTTTTCTTTTCCTCCATTCCCATCACAAAAGACATTTGGGTACTTTAGATAAATGGAAAGAGGAAAAAAAAAATATTTAGATATTTAGGTGCATATTGCGTATTTCAAATGCCTTATTTTTAATGATAGAATAACTACCTCTATATATATATAAGAGCTGGGAAACTTTTATTGAAGAGACATGTACTATTTAAATAATGAAATTTCTTGAATAGTTGTAATCTTTAGATAAATTAATGCAAAACAACATAACTCTTTGTATTCATAGTATTTCACTTCTATGTTTTTAAAATTTATAAATCTTTTTAAATGGTATATCATCTTACGAAAAGCCATTCAATATTTATTTAAATTTGCAATATATTATTTTTTTTTATATTTAATCAAATAATAGATACCCCATGCTTGTAATAGCCAACAATCAAATATTGTTAATATTTAATTGTAATATCCTTCAAGTAATATTATTATTGGTTGATAAAATATCAATGCATGATGCATAGTAAAAACCTAATTTTTATAATAAGATAAACTTGCATTACATATGTTCAAATGTTAAAATGAAAACGTTGGAGGCGTTGCTCAAATAGATTATGAGTGGTTAACAAGCCGGCTTGTAAGAATGCCAAATTGTAAGTAAACCAATTTATTAATAAATTGACTTACATGCAAAGTTAAGAGTAAGTTTGTAAGTTAATATATTATATTAAAGGTCATGTTATATAAAAAAAATAATATAAGAATATAAAAATAAGACTAGTATCTTTAAAAAATCATTAAAAAAAATATTTGGACAGGAATATAACCATATAAGAATAGGAAAAGCAAATACTACAGCCTAAAAAAATTTATTATAATTTAAAAATCATTAATAAGTCATGGTGTAAAAAGGATGGTGTTTACATGTAATTGGAAAATAATGTTGGAGTGATTATCAAATGCTTATCACCGATGAGCTGTACTTGCCAAAATGATATTCGAACCGATTTTTAGGCCTAACCTCATTCATTACAAAATCGAAGTCCTTTTAACTTTGGTGGGCCAACCATACATTACAAATCCTCTCCTCATCTTTTAGAGCGTCAATTCTTGCGAGAAAGTCAGCTAGTGGTCCTACCCACATTGGGCTATTATTTGTAAGACAATAGATGAGGTCGTTTGGTCCTTTGGCCCACAATTGGGTTATTCGAGACTTCACCATTGTTAGAATTGATACACTGACGAGGTAAGGAATTATTATACGTAAGTTTCCAACATAGAGAATTGAAAAGGCATTGTTTTATTGAAGGGTTCTGCACATTTTCCCCTTTTCAATGGGTTTCTTTAGATGAAGACCACCTTTTTTTTTTCCTTTTTCTTTTCAAACAGTAAATATTTCTCCAAATATTGAGTATGAATCATACCCATGTTTGAATTATGATAGAAATAATGATACAAGTTTTTCACTTTGGCTATAAATTCATTGAAAATCAACTATTCTTACCACCATTAAAGCTGTTCCTAAGATGTTTGATATATATGAACTCTTACATTTTGTTCCTTTGCAATTACTTCTTGCTTTTCCTTTTATTCCCCTCCAGTTTTGAAATGGAACCTCTTTTTATTAAACCTACATAATGTGTGGCCCACTAATCTAGTATTTTAATATTACTATTATTAGCCATTAAAATAATAGAATTATTACTGCCTTAATTAAGAAATTCTTTGATGGAATGGAATTTATTAAAATAAGGCAGTTACCTATAAGAACGGTTTTCATGAAAAAAGAAAATACTTGCCCTCTTCTCTCATCTATAAAAGAATTGGAAAAATCTCTAAGAACGTAATATTTTCTTTTCCATTATAAAATATTCTCTTCCCAAAAAAATAGATTAAGAAAAGAAGTGTGACAAGTATTATAAACTAATTTGGGGATTATGGATTTTGATCATGGCTGCTTCTTCATCAAATAGTATGTTTACTAAATTCCTAAATAATTTTTTTTAAAGATGTGTTGAATTCAATGTTTTGGGACTGTGTTTTTATGTATTAAATAATTCCATTATTGGTATTAAAGCCACGTTGAATTCAAACAATATTAAACATACATATTTTGAATAGTTGCTGGAACATGATGGGCTTGGAAATCTAACACCTTTTCATGAGCATTGATTAGGTTTACTATTAAATGAATGTTAAACGAATTCTTTTCCAAAAATTGAATATGTTTGTCTTTTGATCTACTGTAAATATATAAAATTTTTAAAAAGTGAATTCTATCTGCAAGTGCATTGAGTCTAAATCAAATAATATAGTAATGAGTCGAGTGTCAATTCCATAAGGATTAAATAAGTACTAAATCGATATTAGATTTTATTATTATTTAATAATCAAATTAAGAAAATTAATTAATCAAATACCAGTTAATCTAATACACCTAGATTTTTACTAAGAATAGGAGAAAATTGTTATGAAAATATATCAATTGAATGTAGGAAAACTGAATCCACCATAGTTTCACTAATTAGATTATCATCATATTATAATAATTCTTAGCTATGTGGATATTCATATGAAATTGTGAAAATGTTTATTTCTTTTCCAAATAATTAAATCTCAAAACCCAAAAATTAATTTATTAGCTTCCACTAAACAAATTAACAAGAGAATCTATATTTAACTACAATTTTCCCAGTTATATAGTTAACTAATATTCTATTATAATTTCTCATAATTCCTTAGTGAGAAACTAATCGGGATTATTGCATTAAGCTCTTAAAAAATTTATAATTAGATTAAAATAATCCTATTTCCACAGTTTTTATTCAACCTAACTTAAGAAAGCTTATTGAACCCTAATTACCCTTCCGAGTTATTAAAATTCCTATAATCATAATTCAAACATGAAATCAAAATTTATAGTATATGATTTGCAATATGAATCTTTCATATATCTAACAATCTTATAATATAGCTATAATTATCATCTTAATTATTCCAAGGTTTCATTGATTTCTCACAAATAAACTTAGAACATCTTGGAATTAAAAACACAAATATAAATCAAAGAAGTTACTATAATGGGATTTATAATTGAAAAGAAAAATTCAGTCTATGAATTGAATAGAAAAGTACTAGTTCAGATATCACCAATTCAATAGAGTAAGAATCAATCGCAATACAATAATCCCGCAAATCCTTGATGAAGAAGTCTTTTCTTGATGATTCCAATGGATTTAATTGATGAAAACTTTAAGTATACCAACCAATTCTCCCTCTCCTCTCTCTAGGGTTCAAAAATAACAAAAAGAAAAGAAAAGATAACCCCAAAAATTCTTCACATCCGACATATTAATAAAAACTAAAGGAATGTCTTTTGGTTGCCTCTTAAAGCCGATGCTAAAGCTAGCAACTTTTCCTTTCAAGGTCGACAGCTTAGGCCCTCGAGGTAGGTGGCTTACATTCTTAAGGTTGGTGGTTTACATTCTTAAGGCCATCGACTTTGGTTGTTGAAAGCCGATCTTCAAAGCCAAAGGTGTAAAATATTGAGTAGCTTTTCTCCTTTGTTCAACATTCCTTTAAGTGCTTAAAACTCCTCTAATCTACTCATGTTTTGCACTTAAGCTTTTACAGACCTGAAATAGCACAGTAAATCTAATTAAGTACCATTTCTTTAGAATTTCCATAATATTAGTGAGAATTTAACATGATTCATACAATAAAATTTGAGTAGAATATGCCCTTATCAACTTCCCTACACTTGAACTTTTGCTTATCCTCAAGAAAAATTCTTAAAATAATGAAGTAATTTGTTATTGAGAATACAAAATTCTCTATTAACAAAATACTTGAAATTCCAGTGTCTACAACTCTAATCATACTGAGATATGTAACTAAATTACTATGGTTGAAAATTTTGTAGTTAATCTAAATAAAACAAACTTTAATCCTAGTGTTTAACATACGAATTCTAATTCAAAAGTAAATACTAAGTCCTACAAGGAAAAAAAAAAACACTCATTTAAACTTCCATAGTTATTAATAAACATATAATCCCCTAAGTCACTTCTCTATAAATGGTTATATTAGTGAAAACATATGGTATCTACTCTTTCCCTAGAATTTCTTCCTTTTTATTACAAATCTTATTTCACTTTTTTTTTTTAAGTTCAAATATTGAACTTTTGCCTTTCTGCCTTTCACATTATGGTGAGTTCATTAAGTCGGCACATCTCGAGCTCATCACCAAAGTGATTGGATTTTAAAGGGACCCCTACGAACTCTTCCTCATACTATTATTCAAGATTGGATACTCTTAACTTAGTTGCTTTTTTTTTTTTTGTGAATAAAGATTCTTTTTATAAAGGATTACTAAGTAAAAAGTTTTTTCTACCTCTTTCACCAGATGTTAAAAATATTTTCAAAGAAACTTAGGAGAGGATATACAAGCTAAATTCACTAGGAAGTAGATTTGTTTACTTTTTTACTTAAGGACTCGACTTACTTTCAAATTTTTAAAATTAAAAGCTAAACATAAGGTAAATTTGTTCCTTAAAGATTTCACTACATAATTTCAACCAAGTAACCTAATCACAAAAGTAGTGAGTAAGACACCAAATAAAGTCAATTTAACCTTAAGTGGCCAAATGACTCTTAAGGACCAATATGAGTTCAAACAAAAGATAATAATAAGGGCTAAGATATCATCAATATGAACAAATATTCACTAATTCAGACATCAGTAATTCATACTCAACTTTTCTATGATCCCTTCCCCACATTTAAAATGAACAATGTCCTCATTGTTTCTAATTTAGTACAATTATAAGGGAATAAATGATAATGAAATTAAGAAAAAAGAAAACCGATACTTCCCTAGTATTTTGAAGAGATAGGAGATTGCATCAAAATTCTCAATCCTGGTCTGAGCTGCTATGATCATCGGCTTCATCTTCTGATTGCTCGTCTGGAGAAGTCTCATAGTGTAAGTCCTAAGCTGTTGCTGCATTCATGTAGGATATAGCAAACTTGAACATATTAAATAATGTAGTATGGAATTTCTTATTCTTCTTTTGCTTGTGCCTAAACACCCTCTTTGCTTCCTTAAGCTCATGCTTGACACTCTTAATGTCCTTCTTCAACCTCTCAAAAGTGCTGTTGGGGGGAGTAGATTGGGATTTAAAGGTTCTCATGGTGGGGGGAATGTCTAGAGTCTCTTTAATATCTTTTGAAATAACTTGATTAGCTATCTTAGATAGCCTTTAAGCCCTGAATGGTCCTGAAGAGATTTTCTTACACTCTATGATCACATCCCTTCATGGTGCTCAAAGATACTCATGCCTTTTAACAATGCAGTGATGTACCCTCCACAATGAATAACTCTAGTTCTCGTATCCTCCACCTTACTATGATTGGTCTTTTTGCAGCAGATGGTATAAGATAAAATGTGATGGAACAACTTGTGCTCCACTGAGGCGAAGGTGGTAGCAAGAGATTTGGAGGGTGCAAAATCATCTCTCCTGGGCTCAGCTGAAACCAGAATGTTTCTGCATTCATGTTCGAAGGCTAGACATTAGGGAGGTCTTCTTTAGCTTCATCATCCTCATAGAGCCCCAAGAAATATCTAGACTGTTTAAGATCAATTACATGGACTTGCTCATAAGCCTGGAATATCATGATGGAACAATGCTCATCATGCTCTATTTTCATTGTAGCTAAAACCTCAATTGTGATATTCTTGTAGGTTGGTTCTCTTATCTCAAACAGCTTAAACCATGTCTTGTCTGCTACCAATTGTTGAATATTCTCCTTTATTCCATAATCCCATAAAAGCTCCTAATCCAGATATTGGTAGTTCATGAGGTCCTTTTTCAGCAATTATGTCTTTCTTTCCTTAGCATAGTCTTGTTCAGAGAGAAGCTCTATATGCTGACTGCTAGAAGAAGCCTCACCTGTAGTTTTTTTTTTTTCCTTTTTTCAAGGCTGGAGTTTTTAGGGTGGCATACTTGCATAATAATTCAAATGAATTTCTAGAAAAGAACGCATGATCCAGTAAATCATAGTCTTAACCTTGGGATTGTGTTTTCAATTCAACAAATGCCCCAACATTAATGTGTAAAACATGATTTATAGTAGATGTGTCTAATTCAGAATTATAAGTATCAAAATAATAAGAACCAAGTAGATAAGTTGTCATGTTGCTTACACTTGCAATAGGGAAAATCAAGGTTGGCAACTGAAGTTAGGCGGGAAAAATTTGTTCAAAAACATGGGATAGGAAAATTTTATGGTTAAGGTAGTTGATATCTTTCAAACAAAAAAAAAATCCAACCTTATCAAAGCATCATCAACTTCCCAAGAAAACACATTTTAAATAAAATTGAACAAATTTTTTTAGTTCATGAACCTCATCCACAAAAGTGAGATCCCAAAACGAGGGTAGAGAGATGAAGCTTAGTTCCTTGAGTGTGAGTAAGTGTGTGAGAGTTGTTAGAGAGCGTGAAGTGTGAGAGTGAGAGAGATGGAGAAATGAAGAAGATGATGCAAATGAGGAAGACTGGTTGAAATATGTCAAATAAGACATATGCCAGCTGCTTTTAACTGTATGCTGTTAGCTTACATTGTCAGCTTAGAAACTCCTTTTTTTTTCTTTTTTTTTTAAAAAAAACTAATTTACCTTAATACTATGCATGGGCTACCTCCCATGAAGCACTTAGTTTATAGTTGCTAGCCCGACTTCCCCCGGTGTTTTAGAGTGGATTTGCTAGATCTATAATAGTGGTAACACTATCAATGTTTTCTCATTTATAGTAATGTTTGAGGAGATAACCGTTTACTTTAAAAGTACGGTTGTCTTCGACTTTTAACTCAACTACACTATAAGGAAAAATATTAACTATAACAAATGGATCAGACCATCGGGATCTCAACTTACCAGGAAATAGTTTTAATCGAAAGTTGTATAATAGAACTTTCTACCCAGGTAAAAACTCTCGGCTTAAAATGTTCTTGTCATGCCATTGCTTAGCTTGTTCCTTATATATCCTAGCATTCTCATATGCTTCCTCTCTTATTTTAGCCATTTGATTCAATCGAAGTAACCTTTTTTCACCTGCAGCTTGAAATCAAAGTTAAGGTGCTTTATGGCCAGTATGCCTGTGCTCAAGCTCCACAGGTAGGTGACATGATTTACCATAAAAAATCTTGCATGGGGACATTCCTATAGGGGATGTGAAAGTGGTTCCATAGGCCCACAATACATCATTAAGTTTTAAAAACCAATCTTTTCTAGATGCATTGATAGTTTTCTTTAGAATACGCTTTATTTCCCTATTGGATACCTCTACCTATCCACAAGTTTGTGGATGATAAGGGGTGGTAATTTTATAAGTAACTCCATATTTTGATAATAATTTTTCAAATTGCCTATTGCAAAAATGCGATCCCCCATCACTAATGATAGCTCTAGGTACCCTAAATCTTGAAAATATGTTCTTTTTAAAAAATCTAATTACAACGTTGCTGTCATAAGTTTGTAGAGCAATTGCTTCTACCCATTTTGACACATAATCGACAGCTACGAGAATAAATATGTTTAAAAAAGATGAGGGAAAAGGACTCATAAAGTCTATTCCCTACACATTAAAAAGCTTAATTACAAGAATGTTGTTTTGTGGTAATTTATGTCTCTTGAAAATATTGTCAGTCCTTTGGCATTGAGCACAAGACAAACTGAAATTCTTGCAGTCATTAAATAGTTTAGGCCAATAAAACCCATAAGATAAAATTTTAGCTGCAGTTATTTCCACACCAAAATGGCCTCTTACTTCTCTAGAATGACAATGTTGTATTATGTTAAGTTGTCTAGTTTTAGGTACACGACGTCTAATTACTTGGTTAGCACAGCATTTAAACAAATATGGTTCATCCAAAAATAGTATTTCACATCATGTAAGAATTTCTTTTTTCTGTTGATATGACAAACCATATGGTGTAATTTTGTTAACCAGGTAATTGACTATATCGACATACTAAGGTAATCCTTAGATATCTACTACACGCAACTGTTCATTAGGAAACTTTTCATTAATGGGTGGATCTAAATAATCAGATTCTAAACAGGATAAATGATCTGCCACTACATTTTTAGTTCCCTTTTTATCTCTAATTTCTAGGTCAAATTCTTGCAGTAGTAAAATCCAGTGAATTAACCTAGGTTTAACATTAGCTTTAGCAAACAAATACTTAAGAGTAGCATAATCTATATACATTATGATCTTAGAATCGATCAAATAAGGCCGAAACTTGTTACATGCAAATATGGCTGCTAAAAGCTCTTTTTCAGTTGTGGTATAGTTTCTTTGGGCCTCATTCAAAGTTCTACTAGCATAGTATATAATATGAAATATTTTACCTTTCCTTTGCTTAAGTACCGCTCCTATAGCATAGTCGCTAGCATCGCACATAAGCTTGAATGGAAACTCCCAATCATGTGCAATGATCACTGGTGCAGAAGTGAGCTTCTCCTTTAATAAGTTGAATGCCTGCAAACAATTGTCATAAAAAACAAAAATAGAATCTTTTTCAAGCGAATTACAAAGAGGTCTAGATATTTTAGAGAAGTCCTTAATAAATCTTTATAGAAGCCAATATGTCCTAGGAAGCTCCTTGACTCCTTTTATTGAAGTAGGGGGTGGCAACTTCTCTATTATCTCCACTTTTTCCCTGTCAACCTCAATCCCCTTCCTTGACACTTTTTTGACCTAAGACGATTCCCTCACTTATCATAAAATGGCATTTCTCCCAGTTTAGAAGCAAGTTAGTCTCTCTACATCTTTTAAGTACACAACTTAAATTTATCAGACATGATTCAAATGACCTCCTAAAAATAGAAAAGTTATCCATAAATATTTCAATAAAATTCTTTAACATTTTAGAAAATATAGACATCATATACCTTTGACCTAAAGGCAAAAGTTTCATAGGGACAAGTAAAAGTGGTTTTCTTCTAGTCCTCGGGTGCTATATGAATTTGATTATAACTGGAATAACCATCTAGAAAACAATAATAGTTATGCCCTGTAAGTTTTTCTAGCATCTGATCAATGAAAGGGAGGGGGAAATGGTCCTTACGGGTATCATTATTTAATTTTCTATAATCTATACTAACTTGCCACCTGATCACAATGCGAGTAGGGGTTAATTCATTAGCTTCATTTTTAACTACAGTCAAACCACCCTTTTTAGGTACTACCTGAACAGGACTAACCCATTTACTATCAGAGATATGATAGATAATACCTGCATCCAGTAGTTTAAGCACTTCCTTCTTTACTACCTCCTTAAGAGTTGGGTTGAGTCGTCTTTGTGGTTGCACTGTAGGTTTGCACTTAACTTCCAAAAGTATCTTATGAGTGCAAATCAGAGGGCTAATTCCTTTGATATTTGCAATAGTCTACCCTATCGCCTCCTTATGCTCTCTTAGCACGTTTAGGTGCTGTTGCTCTTGATCACCTGTCAAAGAAGAAGAAATGATTATTGGCAAAATCTTATTTGTTCCAAGATAAGCATATTTGAAATAGGCTGGCAAAGGTTTCAGTTCTAGTACCAGAGGTTGTGCTAAAGATGGCATCAGTTTTGTCTCACTAATACCTAGCTCCTCATAGTAACGAGCCTTGATTTGTGACACTCGTTCCACACATCCTTCCTCAAGTTCATCTTCATCACTCCAATCATCCAAATCTCTAAGAACCGATTCCATAATGTGTATACCTGTTATCTCCTCAATAGACTCATAGGCAAGCTCATCAATAATATCAATGGTATAACAAGATTTACAACCATCAAATTTCCTTGTGGCTTCATAAACATTAAAAGTTATCTCATCATCCATAACTCTTAAAGTAAGCTTACCTTGTTCCACATTTATTAATGCTTTACCCATTACAAGGAACAGTCTACCTAGAATCATGGGCACTTCTCTGTCCTCCTCCATTTCCAGGATGGTGAAATCGACTACGAATATGAATTTATCTACCTTCACAGGACATTCGCAATAATGCCTTTAAGGTATTTGATGCTCCTGTCAACAAGTTGCAAAGTAAAATGAGTTTCCCTGCACTCTCCAAGTCCAAGTTTCTTGAAAGTAGACAAGGGCATTAAATTAATACTTGCACCAAAACCAATAAGAACTTTATCAAAGTGAAAATTTCCTATAGTGCAAGGAACAGTGAAACTCTCCTAATCTCTTTGTTTCCTAGGTAAGTTAGACAAGTCCTTCATAGGATCATAGAACACTCTCCTGTAAGCATCACAGACTCATTCCCATCGATCTTTCTCTTTTTGGTTAGCAAATCCTTCATGAATCTAGCATATGATGGCATTTGCTGGAGTGCTTTTGCAAATGGAATGTTAATTTGCAGCTTCTTGAAAACCGCCAGGAACTTATTGAATTGAGCATCTAGCCGTTGTTGCTTCAGTCTTCCGCAAAAAGGGATAAGACGGACATATGGTTTCACCATAAGTGACTTTTGCATTGGTTCCTCTATCCTTTGATTCCTTGTTTCTTTCTCTAAACTCCCCTGTTTGGTGTGAACTTCCTTATCAACAACTTTCAATTTCATACCGTTTCTCGGCATTATGGCATTGGCACCTTTGGGATTCTCCTCAGTGTTGCTAGGCAAAGACCTTGATGGTTATTGCATAGCTGTTGAGAAATCTGACTAATTTGATTTTCCAAATTTCGAATGGTGGCTTGTTGATTCTGTAGCATTGTGTCAGTCTTTTGCATATAGTTCAACATGAGCTTTTCCATTTTAGGTTGATTTTGCTGAGGTGGAGCATTCTGAGTAGGTCCTTGCTTCGGGAATCCAGGAGGCGGTTTAAGTATATTATTATGATTCCTCAATGAAAAGTTTGGATGATTACACTACCTTGGATTTAATTATTCGAATAAGGTCCTTGATTACCTCGTTGAAAATTGTTGACATAATTCACTTGCTCTCCATTAGATGAATATGAGGGGTTTCTAGCTAAACACTTAAGAGTAGAATGTGGTCTTGAACATATCTCACAAAAAGCAACTTGATTAGCATTAACAGATTTTGCTGAGATGAGTTTACTTACCTGAGTTGTGAGAGCTGCAATCTGAGCAAACTTTGAGTCTATGTCACTGAATGATGCTACTCTTGATTTACTTCTCTCATTTTGCCAATTGTGTGCACTGGAGGCCATTTCTTCTATCAAAGCACTGGCTTCAACATAGCTCTTACCCATTAATGCACCTCTAGATGCAACATCTATCAAAGATCTCAATGTCTCATCCAAGCCGAGATAGAAAATCTCAATCAAGAGATTGTCTGGCAATCCATGATGTGGACATTTCCTAATGCACTCCTTGAATCTCTCCTATGCCTCATACAATGATTCACCATTAAACTTAGTGAAGTTGGTGATATCATTCCTTAATTTTGTAGTCTTAGATGGTGGGAAAAATCTCTTTAGAAACTTAGATGAGACATCAGCCCAGGTGGTGATCGACTCTTGTGACAGTGAATTGAACCAAGCTCTAGTTTTATCCCTTAGTGAAAAAGGAAAAAGATGTAATCTGATGACATCAGGTGAAACGTTATTCATCTTCACTATGTTGCAATATTGGAGAATACTATAATATGCTCATCATGACTCTCATTTGGATATCCTTCAAACTGATTTATTTAAATCATCTGAATAAGTGCAGGCTTTAGTTCAAAATTATTGGCTTGAATATGAGGTACCTTCATTGCAAAACCCGCAATAGTGGGTACTGTAAAATCCCAAAGTGCTCTGGTAACACCTTGAATCAGATTGTTGTTGTTGTTGTTGTCTGCCATCTCAACCAGTTGCACTTCTTCTCTTCTTTTGTTCTCTCTTCTCAATTGATGCAAAGTGTGTTCTATCTCAGGATTTAGTGGTAGAAGTTCTGCACTTCTACTCTTGCGCATAAAAGCACTTGAAAGAGAACAAAATATAATTATATGCTATGAATTGCACCTAACTTAATAATAGAACAAAAGGTGGTTTAATATTAAGTTAATCTCCGGCAACGGTGCCAAAAACTTGATTCACTGTAAATATATAAAATTTTTATAAGCGAATTCTACTAGCAAGTGCGCTAGGTCGGATCAAGTAATATAGTAATGAGTTGAGTGTCGATTCCAAGATCAGATTCTATTATTATTTAGGTAATCAAATTGAGAGAATTAATTAATCAAATACCAATTGTCGAGTTTAATTTTTTATTTTTCATTCCTAATCCGATTTATACTAGACCCTATGCTCATCTAATATAGACCCTCGACTTAAACTAGGAATTTTATTTTATTTTGGAATCGCCACCTAACTGTGGTTAGGAAAGATTGAATTAGGACTAATTGAGCAGGTTAATCTTAATTTGGACAACTAGTCAGCGGGATTTCTTCTTTTCGTTTTTGTGAAAGAGGAAATGGAAAACTAGAGTTTCCGGACTCGAAGGCTAACTTATTAAAACCTTAAAGTTACCACACTACTTTCTTGAAATCTAAATCTTACGCTAATGTCTTTTGTTGTTATTTATTTTGTTTTTATTATTTTTGTTATTATTATTTTTTTTGTTGTGTTTTGTTTATTGGTTAAAGACAACTTATTCTAGTTATGGAAAATGGTTTTTTTTTTTTATTCTTTTTTAGAGTTGCCCCAAATGAGTGCCTACGTACCTGCTATTCAGGATCAAACGGGTTGTAGTTCGCTTTTCATGAAAAAAATTAGTGTATTTGTTAATTTTAATTATGAAATTACTTCTGGTTTACGTTTTTATCATTTTAGTGTTTTTTGGGAAAAATTAAGCCTAAGCTTGATTGTTTTATTATTTTTTTGAAAAATAATAATTTAAGGAAAAAACCAATTTTGGATTTATTTAAGAAAAGCATTTTTCTAAGTGATAAAAAATTTTTATCTCCCTATTATTATCCTACCTCTAATATTATTATTTGTTTTTTTTTTTAATTTTCTTATTTTTTATTAATTAATTAATAATTTATTTATTTTTATTATTTTATCTATCCTAAACTAAAAATCTAAATTCTATCATTTTTCCTAATATATTTTTATTTTTTTATTTATTATATATATATTTTTTGTGATTCTTATAATTTTCTATTACTTATCCTAAACTAAACCTAAAAAAAATACTAATCTAAATTCAAACATTTTCCTAATATTATTATTATTTAATTATAAATAATAAATAAATAAATAAATAAATAACAAAATTCGATAAATAAATAAATAATAAAAACAATAAAAAATAAAAAATCCGACTTACCTGGATCCAGGTTAGTGCGCGGGTCGGGTCGGTCGATCACGGCGGCTGGAGCTTCTTGGCGGTCCTTTTTGTCGAATGAGGGCAACTTCTTAGCTTTTCGAGGGTGAGAAATCCAATGGTGGTGGTGGATTTCTCCAAAAACGCCTCCTAGTGGTGGTTCGAAGCTTGGTTGGCGATCGTGGCTTGAGGAACTCCGGCAAGGCTTCAATTTCTCTGATTTTCTCTCTTTTTCTCACTTTGTCTTTGTGCTCCGACTTCCTCCCCTCAATCGCTATTTATAGGAGTTGAAAACCAAGTGGGATAAGCTCGGATTTCCTTTGATCGACACAAATCGGATTTTTTGTTGAAACCCATTTTCAATTCGTGTAAATCCTTTGATTTGTTGCGATTTGATTTCATTTGGATGATTTTTATCTTATTTCAGTTAAATATATGTTGGATTTGTGTAAAAAATCGAATCAAAATGGCCAAAATTCGATCTTTTTCCCCGCCGGCGACGATCTCGGACGAAGGAAGCGTGTGTTCATGTCGGCCAATCAGCTGCTGACATGTGTCCTGGTGAGGAAAAAATTTGCAAAACATAAAATGTGTCCCCCGTGTTTCGAACTCGCGACCTGACCCCTTCCCCACGCGCATCAGACCACGACTCGGACCAGCTAAGCTAGCCCACTTACTCGTTTTATTAATTGGTATATATGCAATGCGATTTTTATTATTTTGAAATTAAAAAATTTTGTAAAAATTATTTAACTCCTTTTTTTTATTATTCCTACAATTATTTTCAAAATTGATGTATTTCTCCTATTTATTTTATTTTTTGAATATTTTCCCTATTTTTGCTAAATTAGAAGAAAAATTATAAAAAATAAAAAATGATTATTATTGATTATTAGGGGCAAAAATGGGGTGTTTACACCAATTAATCTAATACACCTAGATTTTTACTAAGAATAGGAGAAAATTATTATGAAAATATATCAATTGAAAGTAGGAAGACCAAATCCACCTTAATTTCACTAATCAGATTATCATAATATTATAATAATTTTTAGCTATGTGGATATTTATATGAAATTGTCAAAATCTTTATTTCTTTTCCAAATAATTAAAAATCAAAACCCCAAAATTAATTTATTAGCTTCCACTAAACAAATTAACAAGAGATTTTATATTCAACTACAATTCTCCCAATTATATAGTTGACTAATATTCTATCCTAATTTCTACTAATTTCGTAGTGAGAAACTAATCAGGAATATTGCATTAAGCTCTCAAACAATTTCTAATCAAATTAAAATAATCCCATTGCCACAGTTCTTATTCAACCTAACTTAAGAAAGCTTATTGAACCCTAATTTCCCTTCTGAGTTATTAAAATTCCTATAATCATAATTCAAACATGAAATCAGAATTTATAGTATATGATTTGCAATATGAATCGTTCACATATCTAATAATCTTATAATATAGCTATAATTATCATCTTAATTATTCTAGGGTTTCATTGATTTCCCACAAATAAACTTAGAACATCATGGAATTAAAAACACAAACACAAATCAAAGAAGTTACCGTAATGGAATTTATAATTGAAAAGAAAAATTCAGTCTATGAATTGAATAGAAAAGTACTAATTCAGAGATCACCAATTCAATAGAGTAAGAATCAATCGCAATACAATAATCCTGCAAATCCTTGATGAAGAAGTCTTTTCTTGAGGATTCCAATGGATTTAATTGATGAAAACTTTAAGTATACCAACCAATTCTCCCTCTCCTCTCTCTAGGGTTCAAAAGTAACAAAAAGAAAAGAAAAGATAACCCCCAAAAATTCTTCACATCTGACATATTAATCAAAACTAAAGGAATGTCTTTTGGTCGCCTCTTAAAGCCGGATCTAAAGCTGACAGCTTTTCCTTTCAAGGTCGATGGTTTAGTCTCTCAAGGCTGGCGGCTTACAATCTTAAGGCTGGTGGCTTACATTCTCAAGGTCGGTGGTTTAGGCCAACGGCTTTAGTTGTTGAAAGTTGATCTTCAAAGCCGATGGTGTAAAATAATGAGTGGCTTGTCTCCATTGCTCAATATTCCTTTAAGTGCTTAAAACTCCTTTAATTTACTCATGTTTGCACTCTAAGCTTTTACAGACCTGAAATAGCACAATAAATCTATGAGAATTTAACATGAATTGTACAATAAAATTTGAGTAAAACATGCTCTTATCATCTTTTTCAAGCATTTGTAATGTTTATATATATATATATATATATATATATATTTCTCCTTATTCATTGATTCATCCTATCATTGTTAGAGTTGCCACGATTCAGTTTATATGTTCATGACTTTGATAAATCATAGAAAGTCAAGAAAAATGATAGAAGTATTATTGATATTGACGTTTCAATCTGCTAGTGATATCATTATTTTGAAACTTTGTTTAGTTAATTATATATAGGAAAAGTTACATTACGCATCAATAGTGTGTGAATATATATATTCTAAAGTCTATACTTAAAAAAAAAATCGGTAGTTAATATAAGATTTTAGGTAGATATGTGTTTAATGGATATCATATTATTAGAGAAACGTCAATTAGAGGAGGAGTAGGATTTATACACGGTAATTACTTAGTAAAAAGAAAAAGCGTTTAGTTGAAATTCACCAAAGGTGCTATTTTAAGGAATAAAATATTATAGCAAATAATTCGTTCTCCTAAGATTTGGATTCCAATAAATTCTTTATAAATTAGTAACATTAGTACCACAAAAAAATCACTAATATTTATCATATTTCGTGAATTAATTGATATTTAGGAAAATAAATACATAAATGATATTCCCTGTTTAAAGAATATATATTTAATTATTGTTATTGTTGTTAAAATATCATTGATGTATTAAGTATTCAAATAATGATATAACTTAATCTGGTTATTTCATCGGTGAATTATAGTTATGTTTAAATCTATTTAGTCTTAAAGTATGACTAAAGTAAAAGTAGAGAATATTATAAATAATTTATTTTCATGGGATTTAATAATTTAGAGTGTTGCCAAAGTGACATAAATTATTAAATCTTATGATTGTAAATTATATAAAGGTTCAATAATATTCTCAATCTTAGTTTTATGTAGAAGATTGGGATTAGCCCAAAGGAGAGTCACTTTCTACTAATTATATTAAATGATTTGATTTGTGTTACTTAGATAGGTATAATGAATACCCAAAGGTCACATGTAGGTGACACAAATTATAATGGATTTAAATGTGTTTATTTTGCACATAATAAGTGATATGCTTGACTTTGTCCCAAAGGAAAAACTAAAGTGATATTCATAGTTCATTATTTGTATTTCTTAATAACTTGAGGTCTTATGTGAGCATTATCCTAATTTGTAGAGTTCCTACAACTTTATTTCTCTTGCATTTGGAATGACAACCTTTGATGGTTCAATTTTTTGGAATGGTGTGAAAGGGTTCAATTCTTGCTGGGTGTATTAGACCTTGACATGGCTTTATTAACTAAGAAACCTCCTGAAGTTACTATAGATAGTATTGTAGAGAAGGTAGAACATTTGGAAGCTTGGATAAAGTCTAATAGACTTAGTCTTATGTTTATGAGAACGACCATTGTTGTGAATATCAAAACTTCTCTTCCTCAAATCGAGATAGCCTCGAAATTTCTGAAATCTGTTGAGGAGCACTTCAAACGTGCTGATAAGTCTCTTGTTGGCACTTTAATGGCTGAATTGACCACCATGAAATATGATGGTTAGAAAGGAATTCAGCAACATATCTTGAATATGAATGACAAAGTTGCTAAACTGAAAGCCTTAGGAATGAATGTGGATGAATCCTTTTTAGTGCAATTCATCCTTAACTCGCTTCCTCTATAGTTTGCTCCATTCAAGATCCACTATAATACTACTAATGAGCAATGGAACTTGAATGAGCTTATTAGTAAGTGTATTTAGGAAGAAGTGAGGATGAGGCAGGATGGACAACATTTAGCTCTTGCTATCACTCATGGAGCTATGAAGAAGAAAGGTAAGTTTAATAAAGGAAAGAAATTTCCACCAAAGAAAGTAAGTGGACTTGGAGAAAGCAACTAGAGTTATGATAAAAAATTCATTGTCAAATGCTATTTTTGTGGCAAGAAAGGACATGTGAAGAAGGATTGTAACAAGCGAGAACTAGTTTGAAAAGAAAGGTATAAATCTTTCTTTTGTATGTTATGAATCAAATCTTGTTGAAGTCCCTTCAAATACTTGGGGGATTGATTCTAGAGCCACTACTTACGTTACAAATTTAATGCAGGGATTCCTTACAACCTAGGAACCGAGGAAAAGTGAAAAATTCATCTATATAGGAAACTGTCTCAAGGTGCAAGTGGTAGCCGTTGGTATCTATTGCTTAATCTTGGAGACTAGTCATTAGATGGATCTTAAGAACACTTTTTATGTACCTTCGATTTCTAAGAATTTAGTGTCTTTATCTAAAGTAGACATTGTCGAATATTCAATTACTTTTGGTTGTAAAAGACGAAGTTTGATGTTTAATTCAGTATTAGTTGGTTCTGGTGTTTTTTGTGATGGCTTATATAAAATTTCATTGGATCATGAATTTGCACAAGCTTTAGTAACATTGAATTCAAATGTTGGTTTGAAACATGGCTTAATTAATGAAAATTCTTCATTTTTGTGGCATAAAAGATTGGGGCACATCTCTAAGGAAAGAATTGAAAGATTAGTGAAGAATGGAATTTTTCAAAATCTAAATTTCACTTATTTTCAAGTATGTTTAGATTGTATTAAAGGAAAGCAAACCCAAAATACAAAGAAAGGTGCTACAAGAAGTAACGAGCTTCTTGAGACCATACATACAAACACTTGTGGACCATTTTCAACTAATTGTTTAACTAGAGAGAAGTACTTTATCACCTTTATTGATGATCTATCTTGCTATGGTTATGTATATCTAATGCATGAAAAGTCTTAGGTTGTTGATATTCTTGAGGTGTACATTACAGAAGTTGAGAGACAATTAGATAGAAAAGTTAAAATTGTGAGATCAGATTGAGGCAATGAGTATTATGGTGGATATGATGAGTTAGGATAAAATCCTAGATCATTTGCCAAATTCCTAGAAAAACATGGCTTTCGTGCTTACTATATAATGCCAAGTATGCCATAACAGAATGTTGTTGTTGAAATGTGTATCGTACTCTTATGAAAATGGTTAGGAGTATGATGATTTATTCATCTATACCTATTTCTTTATGGGGTGAAGCATTAAAGACTACAATGTATATCTTGAACAGAGTTCCTAATAAGGCAGTCTCATTAACTCCTTTCGAGTTGTGGACCGGTAGGAAACTTGTTTGAGACATTTACATGTATGGGGTTGTCTAATAGAGGCAAGAATCTTCAACCCACATGAGAAGAAGTTGGATTCAAGAACAATGTCTGGATATTTTATTAGTTATCTAGATAAGTCTAAAGGGTATAGATTTTATTGTCCTAACTGCAGTACAAGAATAGTGGAAATCAATAATGCAAGATTCTTAGAAAATGGCAAAATCAGTGGGAGTAATGAACCTCAAAAAGTAGAACTTGAGAAAATAAGAGTGGACATCCCACCACCCTTTTACCTCAAGAAATTATTGTCCTTAAACCTGCTTAATAGGTTGAGATAAATGATCAATACAATAGAGATGGTTTACCACCTCAAGAAGAGGTCATTGTTAAGAATGTTGTAGAACCACCACAATGTATAACTTTGAGAAGATCTCAAAGAGAATGGAGATCTACTATTCCTAATGATTATGTGGTGTATTTGCAAGAATCCGATTTTGATATTGGGATAAAGAAAGATCTAATTTCATTTTCATAAGTTGTAGAAAGTGATGATTTTGATAAATGGATTAATGCTACGAATGAAGAGATGAAATCAATGAGTCATAATGGTTTTTGGGATCTCATTGAGTTGCCTACTAACTATAAAACCATCGGGTGTAAATGGGTCTATAAGACCAAGCATGATGCTAAAGCCAACATCGAATGATTTAAAGCCAGGTTAGTAGCTAAAGGTTTCACTCAAGAGTGTCGAGTCTAATTTTTGAATTTTCCCATTACTAATCCGATCTACACTAGACCCTATGCTCATCTAATATAGATTCTCGACTTGAGTTAGGAACTTCGTTTAATGTTGGAGTCGCCACCCAACTGTTGTCGGGAAAGATTGAATTAAGACTAAAGGAGTGGATTAGTCTTAATTTGGATCACTAGTCGTCGTGATTTCCTCTTCTCGTTTTTGGTGAAAAGAGGAAAAGGAAAACCAGAGTTTCTAAGTTCGGAGGCTAACCTATTAAAACCTTATGGTTACCACCTAATCTCCTAAAATTATCTCTATCTAGAAATGTCTTTTATTTTATTTCTGTTACTTTTTATTATGTTCTTGAATGAATTATTTGAAAAAATGATTTTTTTTTTATTTCATTTTATGGGTTGACCTAAATGGGTGCCTATGTACCTGCTATTCAGGATCAAACAAGCCGTAATTCGCTTTTCCTGAAAAGATTTAGTGGGTTTGTGAATTTTAATTTTGAAATCTCTTTTGATTTATGTTTTTACCATTTTTGGGATTTTTCTAAAAAATCTAAACCTAAGCTTTAATTTGATTTTTGAAAATAATAATTTTAAGGGAAAACATCAATTTTGGATTTATTTGAGAAAATGATTTTTCTAAGTGATAAAACTCATTTTTTTCTATTTTTTCTTAATTTTCGAATTTTTATTAATTTTTATTTTGTAATTTTTTATGATTTTTATGATTCTTTTATTATTTTACAATTTTTATAATCTTTATAAGTTTTTATAATTTTTTTATAATTTTTATGATTTTTTATTAATTTTTCATAATTTTTGTGCATTTTTGTTTTCTTTTTCTTTTTCAATTTTCCTCCTAGGTTCTATCCTATTTTAACACCTAAAGTTTTATTATCATTTTTTTCTAATATTGTTATTATTTTCTATATTTTTTTATTTTTTTATTATTGTATTTTTATTTTTATATCATTAAATCCTAAAGATTTAATTTCTAACATTTTTTCTACTTATTGAAATATAAATAACACATAGGTAAATAAATAACCAATAAGTAAATAAATAACAAATAATTAATTCGAAATAAATAAATCAAATAAATAATAAATTAAAGAAAATCGGAAAAATCCGACTTACTTGGATCCTGGTTGGTGCGCGGGTCACGTCGGATCGGGTCGGGTCGAAGCGGTCGGACACGGAGGTAGGGAGTGCTCGTTGACGGCGTTCCGACAGCCTTTTGCAGCGGTTGAGGTGTCGAATCCTAGGTTATCGAGGGTGAGGAATTCAATAGTGGTGGTGGTTTGCTCCAGAAATGCCTCTTGGTGGTTGCCCAACTCTTGATCGGCGGTCGCGGCTTCGAACTCCTCCGGTGGACTTCGATTCTCTCTTTTCTCTCACTTTCTCTCGCTTTTGATTTGTGTTATGGATTCCTCACTTCATCCTCTATTTATAGGCTCTCGAAATCGAGCTGGATAAGCTCGGATTTCCACCGATCGAGGCAAATCGGATTTGCGGTTAAATGAACCAACTCCGATTCGTGTAAATCCTTCGATTTGTTGAGATTTGATTCCAATTGGATGATGTTGATCTCAATTCTGTTGAAGATCTGTTGGATTTGTGCAAAAAATCGAATCGAATCGAAACGACCAAAATTCGAATTTTTCTCCTTGCCGGCGATCTCGGACCGAGGTTGAAGACGATCACACGCCCGACGCGTGCGTTCGCTCCAGCCAATCAGATGCTACCACGTGTCCCGGGTAAAAATGAAAAATTTGCAAAACGCGGAATCTGCTTCCCCCGCGTTTCGAACCCCTGACCTCGCACCCGCACGCACCCACCTGACCATGACTCAGACCAGCTGAGCTAGCCCATTTTCCTGATTTTGTTTATTTCACAAATTGCATATATGCAATGCAATTTTTTTTTGTATTTTTTGAAATTTAAAAAATTTGTAAAAATTATTTATTCCTTATTATTGCCATTTCTGAAATCATTTTTCAAAATTGATGTGTTTTCCTATTTATTTTTATTTTTTGAATATTTTTCTTATTTTTGCCAAATTAGAGAAAAATTAGAAAAAATTGGAAATTGATTATTATTGATTCTTAGGGCAAAAATGGGGTGTTTACAAAAAGGAAGGCATTGATTTTAGAGAAACCTTCTCTCCTGTTTCTAAGAAGGATTCTCTTAGAATCATCACGACATTTGTAGCATATTTTGATTTAGAGTTACATCAAATGGATGTGAAAACTACTTTTTTAAAATGGGAATTTAGATGAAGATATCTACATGGAGCAAACTGAAGGGTTTGCAAAGGAAGGAAAAGAGCATTTAGCTTGCAAATTAAAGAAATCCATTTATGGTCTTAAATAAGCTTCCAAGCAATGGTATATAAAATTCAATGATACCATCACATCTTTTGGATTTAAGGAAAATACTGTTGACCAATATATATATCTAAAGATCAGTGTGAGCAAATTTGTATTTTTGATATTGTATGTGAATGATATTTTGCTAGCTAGTAGTGATCTTGGTCTGTTACATGAAACAAAGGAATATTTCACTAAGAACTTTCAGATGGTTGATATGGGTGAAGCAAACTATGTTATTAGCATAGAGATCTTTAGGGATCGATCTTGAGGATTGTTGGGTTTATCTTAAAAAAGATACATTAATCGATTTTTGGAGAGATTTAACATGCAGCTATGTTCAACTAGTGTTGCCTCTATTCAAAAGGGTGATAAAATAAGTAACAAACAGTGCCCAAAAAATGACTTAGAAAGAGAACAAATGAAGAAAATTCCTTGTGCATAAGCTGTTGGAGGCTTAATGTATGCTTAAACATGCACTAAGCCAAATATTAGCAATGCTGTTGGAACGTTAAGAAGATACCAGAGTAATCTAGGCTTTAAACACTAGAAAGTTGCAAAGAAAGTAATGAGATATCTTTAAGGAACAAAGGATTACATGCTCACATATAAGAGATCGGAAAAATTAGAGGTTATTGGATACCGAGATTCAGATTATGGTGGTTACCTTGATAGCCTGAAGTCCACTTCTAGCTTTGTCTTTATGCTAATAGGTGGCGCAATCTTGTGGAAAAGTGTAAAGCAGTCCATTACTACTTCACCTACGATGGAGGTCGAGTTTGTTGCTTGTTTTGAAGCCTCAAGTCATGCCTTATGGTTGTAGAATTTTATCTTAGGACTTGGTGTTGTCGGCTTATGTGCCAAGTCACTGAGATTATATTGTGATAATATCGTAGCCATTTTCTTCTCTAAGAATGGAAAATATTCAAGTGGATCCAAACATATGGATTTGAAATACTTAGTTGTTAGAGAAAGAGTCTAGAGACAAAAAGTGTCAATTGAAAATATTAGCACTACACTTATGATTGCCGATCCATTAACTAACAAGTTACCTCCAAAGGCTTATATGGAACATGTTGTAAAGGTGGGTCTTTTGAGTAACTCGTGATATGTATGTTAGTGGATGTTTAAACTTTCATGTAATTGCAATTTTGCACATTATAGATTTGTTGATGCTTATTTTTGTTTACAATTATGGGTGCAAATTTTGGTTGTTTAAACAAGAATTGTCTTAACAAGACAAATTACAAGAGCTATTCAATTTAAATTATTGAGTTAACAATTGTTACTAATATGTAGTTAATAGAAGGAAATATGACATTAGAGTTATAAGACCACTATGACTCATATTTGTGACAAGAGTTAATTTCAATATTATGGTATTTTATCTTGGGTTTGTTGGCTAACATGAAAAATTCATGATCATGTGTTAAAGTTATTTTCTTTAATGAAATAATTTTTATATTATAAAATTTTAGTTTTTATAATTGGTTTAGTGGATCAAGTGGGAGAATGTTAAACCCACGTAATGTGTGGCCCAATAACCTAGTATTTTAATATTACGGTTATTAGCCATTAAAATAATATACCTATATGATAGAATTATTTACTACCTTAATTAAGGAATTTTTTAATGGAATATAATTTATTAAAATAAGGTAGTTACCTAAAAGAATGGTTTTTACAAAAAAGGAAAACGGTTGCCCTCTTCTCTCATTTATAAAAGAATTGGAAAATCCCTAAGAACATAGTATTTTCTTTTTTTCATTAAATGGTATATTTACTAAATCTCTAAATAATTTTTTTTTAAAGATGTGTTGAATTCAATATTTTGGGACTATGTTTTTTCATATTAAATAATTCCATCACTTCTATGCCCTAGAAAGGTTTTCCATTGTCAAAACTATCACATGAGATGAGTATGATGCATTTAAACACCCAAA
The DNA here is from genome assembly GCA_037954665.1 of Laguncularia racemosa. Lineage (NCBI taxonomy): Eukaryota > Viridiplantae > Streptophyta > Magnoliopsida > Myrtales > Combretaceae > Laguncularia > Laguncularia racemosa. Next base: position 7,251,181 of record JBBMOL010000016.1, read on the forward strand.
GGTTTGGAGAAAAAAAAAAGAAGAAACCCAAATGTTTTCTTTTCCATCATTCCCATCATAAAACACTTTAGACAAATGGAAAGAGGTAAAAAAGAAGACATTTAGATGTTTAGGTGCATGGTGCTATCTCAAATATTTTGTTTTAATGGTAGTATAACTTTTATATTTATATATATAATATAATATAATATAATTTCAAAAGAGATACATCCTTTTATCTGAATAATAAAATTTCTTGAATAGTTATAATCTTCAGATAAGTTAATACACAGAAGCACATTTCTTTGCACCCATGATATTTTACTTGTATATTTTTGAAATTTATAACTCTTTCTAAATATAATATCATTTTACAAAAGTCATTCAATATTCATCTAAATCTGCAATATATTATCCTTTATTTTTAATCGAATAATAGATGCCTCATATTTGTAATGATTAATAATTAAATATTGTTAATATTTAATTCTGATATCTTTCAGGTAATATTATTATTCGTTGATAAAAGTTATATTTTAAACCAATAATATCAATACATAACACACGGTGAAAACCTAATTTTCATAACAGGACAAAACTCTCATTACATATGTTGAAATGTTCAAGTGAAAACATTGGAGACATTATTGCTCAAATGTTCTGGGGAGTGTTTAACTAGGATTAAGGAGATAAAGTTTCAAACCATAAGCCTTACGTATGTGCCGTGCTGTGCCTTTGCAGATTACCTACTTTCTTAGGGTTATTTATTACCATTTTCATAAGGGCAAACCCACAATGAGTTGTCTTCGAAGTTAGATTTGCCGAAATGAATTGAGTTAAGTTACTCGGGCTTAAAATTTCCTAGAATGCATGGTGGGGTCGTTGAGGTTCATGTTTGGTAAACAGTGTTCTATCAAACTAGGATACGTAAACGCTACTACTCCAAGTCTTACACACGTGCCTTAACGTAAATGTTGACCAACGACTACCACCATTTTAATTTATCTTTTGCCAAATGCTTTTATCTGTCTTTTCTTGTAGACATAGCCGGTCCGCTGCACCGGTGGGTCCCGGATCGGAGCTGGTGAGTAATGTGTATTTCGATACCCTTGTTAAATATTCTATAAGGACATTTTTTCATGCTTTTAAAACATTAATAATACATTTTCCATATAAAAAAGTGATTGATTTCTTAACGAGTGTCATTAACATTTTTTAAGGCAAATTATAAATACATTTCTTGACCTATTAGCCATATTTGGATAGATCTTCTAAATTTTTAAAGTGTTATTTTAATTCTTTATAACTTAAAAAAATACACACATAAACTCAAATTATTGTAAAATCCTAATAATTTTTGGTGTTTTAATAATGGTTTACAGATTATGACATATTTTAAAAAAGTTATTAAAAAAAAAAAGTAAAATTGTACTTTAAAGAATTTATAAATTTTATGACTACTTTTAACCAATGACTAAAAAGGTATAATTACCCATTTTTATTATATATATATATATTTAAGGACCTGCCTATAACTTGCCCATCAAGCATAATGCCAAGTTTAGATACATGAACTAATTGGGTGGATCCGAGGCATACTTATTATTAACAAGATCTTCTATTAGTATAAAAGTATACAAAAAAATAGTCTCATATGTGGCCTATTTATTTTTTTATGTAAACTTCTTTTTCTGATTGCGTTACTCTTACCATGGAAGGTGTTAAAATGTAAATACATTAATGACATGGCAGGCAGGGTCCAACAAGAGCCATGTGCATATCTATATTCTTATACACGTTGGAAAGAAAAAGAAGAAAGAAAAAAAGAAAAGAAAACCTTCCCATGCATATGCATGCATGAGCGCATAAATCAAACAACGCATAGATGATAACGAGGAACCGACATTAGATATATGTTTCTTTGTGTGCATCTATCTTGTTTATTTCTTCACATAGGGGGCAGTTGAACCAAAAGTGGTTGAATGTTGTTGGCTTAATATTACCTTCGTATTTCGATATTGCCATAAACCCAAAAAAAACAAAAAACGCCCTATATATAGAAAAGTTAATAATCATAGAAGAAACATCAAGATCAACACTTGTAATATGATATATGTTTTTTATTTTTTTCTTTTTCCCTCCCTCTTTCTTCCTTTAAGACAGTCCCTTTTAAGAGTTTGTGTGGGTCAGTCCAACCTCTCACCTTCCAAAGTTCCACTTTGAAACACTTAACCCTAATTTGTTATATATAAGTTTTTATAATTTGATCAACCAAACATTCTTGCTTCCTCTTTCCCCTCCCCCACATAGTCCTGATCAAATAGTTCCCACCTCTCCAATGAACGAAAACCCCGAAACCGAATCATCCGCACCACTACCACCACCACTGGTAGCTGACCATCAGCTTTCTCAACAAAATTATCCTCCTAATAATTATTTCTTCACAACAACAATCACCCCATCATTAATACATCCTCCTCCTCATCCACAACCTCCTCGGCCTCTTTCTCTTCCACCGCCACCACCGGTTGTTCCGAATATGGATTCGTGGATGAATAGTTTCGATATGATTCCCTCTTCCTCCCATACTACTACAGCATTGGCATCGTCGTCTTCGTCTCCGTTTGCTCAGGAAAATAATAGTAATAGTGGAGCAATAATGGAAGAGGAAATGAAGAACAAGCAGGTAAAGGTAGGGAGCAGTAGAGGGAATAATAGAAAAGCATTGAGGCCCAGGTGTGCCTTCAAAACAAGGACTGATGATGACGTACTTGACGACGGTTATCGTTGGAGAAAATATGGGCAAAAGGCTGTCAAGAATAGCTCTTTCCCCAGGTGAGACACAATACACATACATATATATATATATATATATATATATATATTCTTGATGGATAAATCATCTAATTGTTGTGTAAGATTATGTATGCTGAAAAATATATATACGTATGATTTCTTTTATATTTTCTAGGGTTTCTAACTATTTTTACTATATTTACGACATTTATTCATTAAATAAAATTTGGCAATATATATACACTAAACTATCAAACTTTTGAAGTGAATTTCTTAAAAATATTTTTCTAGCATTTATATTGTTCGTGCAAATAAAAAAAGCAATAATTAAAAAGGTTGTCTTACCTAATAGAGTTCAATTCCACAAAGTGGTAGGAATGGAAGATGACTAAACTGCGTAACTAGCTGCTGTAGTAATGAGCAATGTTTGTATCCAAACCCTTTTGTCTCAATAATTAAAGAAAAAAATAAAAGAAATAATATACTTTCTTAAAAATTTGAACATGCAGAAACATTTTTATCAAATAAACAGATCCTTCGGCCTAAAAATAAATAAAATAAAGATATCGTAATATTTTCTTTCATATTTTCAATTTTAGCTATTTTTTAATTGCCTTTAAAATTCCACCATAAAGTCTTTTTATATTCAATTCCCGAATATGTATGTTAGGTTTTATTTTCCATTTATAAATATGTTTTCTTTTCTTTAAATTGTTTCTTCAATTTATCGAACATTTTTATTTAAATATGTTCTCTCTTTCTTTTTCTTTCTTCAACCCCCTTTTTTTAAAGATATGATGAGTGATATTGATGGTCTTGATTTATTTTCAGAAGTGATGGTGTTGCAATAAACTGTTTTCAGAAGATATAGTACCCCAATATAAATATTAAAATATGAAAAACTTATATTTGTATCCAAATACATACATTGTTTTATTTCAATATTTTTAATATTATTGGTAATATCTTTGAGTGTTAGTACTGTTCAAAGAAGTCTTTTAAAATTAAAATTGTTTTAATCTTATTCAAAATCAACAAAGCTACATAATAGATTAGGTGTAATAGCTATATTATCTATTGAGACCAATGAATGATTAAAGTTAGTGTTTATAAATTTCTAATAAACAATTTTGTAGCTTAAAAAAAATAAAAAAGAAGAGAATGGAACAAGGAGTTACATAGTTGGGCATCACTAAAACTTTCGGGTAAAAATTTCAATAAATGATTTTGAAGCTAAAAAATGTGTAGGAAGCTCGTTTGGCTATGGTGGCAACGAAATTGAAGATGAGGAGAATGAATATTTCATATCTGATATTTTGAAAATAATGAATAAAAACTTTATGTATATTCTAAAAAAAATGTATCTTAAATGTAACATTTATGAAAGGATGTATAAATAATACATAACCATATTCTGATTTTTTTTTTTGTTTTATTATGATGTGAAGGGAGATTTAAACTTGGTTATTCTATTGGGAGACTTGTATCCATACCATTAGACTACAGGAGTCCTAACCATATTTTGATTCCTTGAATTACCTATTTTGTATCCTTTAATGCCCTAAAATTTGATTTAGCTTTCTATAACTTTAAAAAGTAACATTACTTTGCTTAAATTTCCAAAATAACCCTAAAAAAATTATTTTTAAATAGATATTAAATTGATGGTATCTCAATATTTATTTTTACTGATAAAAGGATGCCATTAAAGGGGGAAAGAGAGAGAGAAATTAGTATAGATGAGATATGTGTGAGGTTCTTAATGAGGAAGACATGAATTTGAATACATCATTAGAGATGTGTACTTTCTACTTCATATTTGGAGTATATGTGAATCCATGTTGTATTATAATTAAGTTGGGTGTATAAATCAAATAGGACAATTAGAGCAATAAATGCACAATTTACCTTTAAAAGGGAATGGAGAGTAGAGACCTGATATATTATATAGTTATAAGCAATGTTAGTGTAACTAATATACCTTAAGATCAGCTATTCATTCTTGCAAATGAATAATTAGCTATAGTATAACTTCATAAATCTATTTTCTTAAGCCTCCAGACCGATTAGTAAAGTGAAATAAATTTTCATAATTTATTTATTTTGGGAACAAATTTAACTAACAGTTTGACAAATCCATGAAAGAAATTTCCCTTTGAAATTTAATTGACAGTTTGACTATACCTCTCACCATCAATTGTTGCTAAAAGCTTCTGGGTGCCACAGCCACAACCTTTTTAACAATATTGCAATGATTATACTTAACAAGTTCTAAGGTTTAACATTATAAAATATCGTCTAAAGTAAAATTCTTTCTTCGAATTCGATCCGCTTTTAATACTTCTAGCATTCCAATTTTTACTAATTTCTACTTGACAATTAGAGTCACTCATCATCTAATGTATTTATTTCATGGACAAACGACTATTTTTTGAAAAAAAAATTTCTGCATTTATCATAATCAAAACCTTCAAATGGTCAATTGTCCCTATAATTTTCTTAAGCGTTTGCAAAGATCAGTAGCTTTTAGTGATAGCTAAGCTAATAACGATGGGAGGCAAATATTGCAAAGAATGACCATTGATGATTAATCAACACTTACACTTTTAAAAATAGGTAATCATTTTCTTTCCTTCCTATTATTATTTTTTATGGTTGCTTACCATCATCACTAGAAGTAGTTGACCACTATCGTTTTCCTAATTATTATCATTACTTATGATTACAAGCCACCTGTTAAAACCTTTTAAAATTATTATAATAATATTTAACAACGATAAAGTTTTGATAGATAGTTATTAAAAAAAAATGGAAAACATTTTTCAAGAAACAAATATAACCTAATCTCATACTTGGCATTTATGAAAGCTTCTGCTCTTAACATGAATGATTCCATAATCAAATGACATGTTAAAAATATATTGGTACTCCTACTAACTAGCTAGTTCCCATTCAGGACATTAAATCACATATATACTCTTAAGCCTTCTTCTGCTTGAATAGATCAATCAACGTGAAGAAATACACACATTATTAATTGAAATATCCATTGATGGATTTCATGGTTTACATCATTCCTTTTTTTTTTCTCTCTCATGGCAACTGACTCATGCAACAATGTGGAAAAAAAAAACAGGAGCTATTATAGGTGTGCTCATCATACATGCAGTGTGAAGAAGCAAGTGCAGAGGCTATCTAAAGACAGTGGCGTCGTCTTAACCACATATGAAGGCATTCACAATCATCCATGCGAGAAACTCATGGAAACCCTAACTCCTCTTCTCAGGCAGATCCAATTTCTCTCTCACGTTTAGCTACCACATCTATATATAGTTGATCTACTCTATACTTACTGTTCTAGTTCAATGAGTATTGTTATCCTTATAAGCATCAAAACTCGCTACAATCTATGTAACACACACCACACACGCACATATATAATTCTAGTGTGCATAGAATCTTGTAAACGAACCAACTCTTTTTTTTAATTGATGACATGTAATCAATTTCACATTGACTATGTAACGCTTTAACATTTGGTGTACTTACTATCTGTAGCTTCATAAATTCCAACACGATGCATTGTTCTTTTGAAAGGAAAATTAGTTTTTTCTTTTTTTTGGGGGTCATTTCTTTTAAGTATAACATTTAGAAAACTATTTATTATGTATCTAATATATTTTCATTTCAAACCTGTTATTTAGATTAGATTGTCTTTTCAGTACTTCATCATAATATGGTAAAGATGATGATCGGTACGTGTAAAGGAAGAAGTGAAAATTCACCTATTTTTAGGGTAGAAGATTGAACGAAAAGAAAAAAAAAAAACCGTTATTTATTTTTTTTAAGTAAACTAAATAAAGTATAGAGTAAAAAAAGTTTACTGTTAAAAATTTAATTTAGTAAGATAAGTAATATTTTTGATATTTTATTTGAAAATGCTAAATCAGGATGTTCTTGTTTTCGGCGGCTGGGAGCATGGGCCTAAATGATGGCCCATGCATGATAAGTTGGATCCAGATCAGATCACCCCTTCTGAAGAACTAAGGCTTAAGCCCGGCCCGCCTAAAAGTAAAAGGGTAAAACCCTGCTGTATTAATCCAAATTTTCAGAATTTATATTTTTCTTAATCTATGCTTATATAATATCTTTCCGCTTAATATAAATTGTTTAAAGAAAAATAACTCTAAGTAAAAGTTGGAGTCACCATCAATTGAAAGTTTACGGTAAAAGGTTATGTTAAAATTAATTGGAAGGGTTAATTTTAACAAGTAAGCACTAACTTTAGAAAGTCATAAATTTTGCATTGGAGAACTTTGAGTTTAAAGCAAAAGTTTGATTTCAAATAAAATTTTCTCTTAGGGTTAATTTTATTAAAGTTATACAAAAATTTAAATTTTATTATTTTAATCAGTTTTTTTAACATTCTTTTATTTTTAATTTATACTATTTTATTGATACTTTAAAAATGGATATTTTAAAAATGGAATGTCTACAATGTGGATTAGTTTATAATTAACTTATTGATCAAACTAATAAATTTAATTAAAAGATTATTAGACCTAACATTTTAACAATATATATTTATAAATTATTATAAACATAGTATAAATATTATTCTATAATTATAAAAATATATATAATATATTATAGTTTTTTACCACTAAAATTATGTGACAATTAGAAGTAGATTATAATTCTCAAATACTAGAAGAGAACATTATGGATGCAAAGAATTATTATGTTTTGCATTAAATTTTATAAATACTGTAGCTATTTTAATAATTCCATGACTTGATATTTTCCGAACAAAAACTTTTGAAACCATATACACATATATATGTGAATGTGCGCACATACTACATATTGATAGTATAATTCATTTTTTTTTCTTTTCCTCTTTGGAAAAAAAGGGAATGGCATAAATTCCAAGAAAATCATATTCTCACTCCACCACAGTCATTATTTATTTGTGTACTTGTCACTTCAATTTATAATAAAAGAATATTAGTTTCTAGCAACATTAGAAAATTGATAATCACTCTTTGTATTATACATAGCACTTTCTTCTCTAGAAATTTTATTTAAGTTTTCACTAATGTGGAGATAAAAAAAAAAATACTCATTAAAGTTAGGTTATTTTTTAATAAACCTTTGAATTAAAGTAATCAAATTCATTATTTGCATCCAAAGGTTTTTTTTTTCTTGTTTATGCTTTGAAGGGTATATAATTATTCAATTAAATCACTTATATTATTTAGCTAAAAAAAATATGTTGTGATAAGTTATTGTGTGGTGGGTTATTGCAATTGGCTAATCATGTGTAGTAAACGTGTTGATTAATCTAGAAGAAGTCTTGAGTTGATGACACATGAAGGATGCCATAAGAAGAGGTGTGCAAAGAGGAATAGATGAACTCAATACCTCAAATGTGTGTATATGACAGTGGATTAAATTTGACGATCTTGATTGTTCTTCAATAGTTTTTAGTAAATTTGCTAGTTTGATCTTCTATAGAGTTATTTCAATAATTTTTTGGCATTTGTCTCAAGCTAGCCAATATTCATAATGAATGAAATGAGAGAAAGATTCTCTTATTCATAGAGTTTCAAGGTTCATTATGACTGCCAAATGATTGTAAGATTGATGGCTTAAATCAAGTGTTGTATGTGATTGTTGGATTGCTTATGAGGATCCAAAAACTATTATTAAACTCTTTTTTTTCTCTCTCTAGCTTTATGAGCTTAGATAAGCTTAAGGGCTTATAAGAATTGAAAGGAACTCATTTCCATTATAAATAAGCCTAAAGCTTATTTAACCCTTCTTAAAGCCTATTAAGGTTAAACAAAACTTAAATGAGCTCTAAAAGGCCTTTTGAGTTTCTGAGACTACTAAACCATACCCCTCTAAGATATCCATAAATGGGTTATATTTCATAGACTATGTTATTAACTTAAGAAACTGGTTCATGGAATTAATAATTCCATTGCTTGGTATCTTCTAAACAAAAACTTTTGAAACCATACATATACGCATATGTATATATATACATACATATATATATACACACACACATATGCACATGTGCACACATCCTATATACTGATAGAATAATTCATCTTTTTTCTTGTCCTCTATGGAAAAAAAAGGAATGGTATAAATTCAAAGAAAATCATATTCTCACTCCACCACGATCGTTATTTATTTGTGTGCTTGTCATTTCAATTTATAATGAACGAATATTCATTTCTAGCAAAATTAGAAAAGTGATAATCCCTCTTTATATTATATATCGCACTTTCTCCTCTAGAAATTTTATTTAAGTTTTCACTAATGTGGAGATCCATAAAATATTCTTTGAAGTCAGGCTATTGATTAATAAATCTTCCAAATTAAAGTAATCAAATCTTTATTTGCATCAAGAGGTTTGTTTTCATGTTTATGCTTTGAAGGGCATATAATTATTCAATTAAATCGCTTATGTTATTTAGCTAATAAAAAATATATTGTGATAAGTTATTGTGTGTTGGGGTTATTGCAAATGGTTGATCATGTGTAGTAAGCGTGTCGGTTAATTTAAGAGAAGTCTTGAGTTGATGATACGTGGAGGATGTTGTAAAAAGAGGTGTGTGAGGAGAAATAAACAAACTCAATATCTCAAATGTGTGCATGTGACAACAGATTAAATTTGACAATCTTGATTGTTCTTGGATAGTTCTTAATAGATTTGCTAGTTTGATCTTCTGTAGAGTTATTTCAATAAATTTTTGGCATTTGTCTCAAACTAACCAATATTCATAATGAATTAAATGAGAGAAAGATTCTCTTACTCATAGAGTTTCAAGGTTTATTACGATTGTCAAATGATTGCAAGATTGATGGCTTAGATCAGTGTTGTATGTGATTGTTGGATTGCTTATGAGGATCTAACGACTATTATTAAACCCTTCTTTTCTTCTTTAGCTTTTATGAGCTTAGATAAACTTAAGGGTTTATAAGAATTGAAAGGAACCCATTCTCATTATAAATAAGCTTAAAGCTTATTCGACCCTACAAGGCTCAAGCGGGTTTAAGACCTTTTAAGTCTATTTTTCACATATAAGATAATCAAGTAAGTTTGAGAGCACAAGATCTAATTTATCGATCTTTATTTCAGATTACCAAACCATATCCCTCTAAGATATCCCTAAATGGGTTATATTTTCTAGACCGTGTTATTAACTTAAGAAAATGGTTCATGGTATCAAATTGATTTAAAATATCTCTCTATGTTATCTATCAAACATGAATTATGAAAAAGAATTAATAATAATTTATAAAACTAAAATAGTAAATATTAAGAAAGTTTTGGTTTAAGCAGTTGTAAAGATTCATTAACCATTTATTTACTCGGCTATTACTTGTTTTTCAACTGAAACGTCACAAAAGGTAATAAAATGGACCCAATTCGATATGCAATCTTCGGATATATATGGACGTAGACATATGAAACATATAAAGAATATCATGCTTACCGAATGGTGTTGAGTATTGAAAGATATATAGGTCTCGTTTAGGCCGCCATATAAGAGTTTTGACAAAAATAATTTGTAAGCATTGTTGTACATTTTTATCCTTTTACTTTACTAATTAATAATTGAAATTTATTTAAATTTTTTAATCATCTTATGATATTATCATAACATCATATTCTTCTTTATAATCTCAATAATTAGTTGTACATAATAATATTTAAAACAGTAAATTACTAAAATTAAAAGAAAATAAATGTGAAGAATATAATACACTTATAAAGTAAATCCTTATATAAATTAAAATGTTTTTCTTTTATAGCGGAAGGTAATTTCTTCTCATAAGAATAAGATTGCATCGGATACAAATTAAGAAAACTTCCTAAATTTTCAAAGATAACTATATAATTTACGAAAGAAAAACACTCTTTTTTTTTTTTTAATTTTTACCATTACGTTAACACTATCAAAGAAACAATTAACACATAGAATCACAGAACTGTGCACACGGATATTCCACAAGCAACACGCGTCCTTTCTTCCTGAGTCGCGAAAGCGTGTCACGAGCCCATAAACCGATCTATATAACCTCGTTTGAGTCATCTTCAAACCAAGGGAAAAAAAAGAAAAAACCATTGTTATTCCGGTGAACGAGTTGTTTGAGAAAAGTCTTCGAAAGAGGAGGGTTTTGGTGTAACACGTAAAAATGTCGGAATTGCTAGACAAAGCCAAGAATTTTGTGGCAGAAAAAGTAGCCAACATACCTAAGCCGGAGCCGAGTGTGACCGACGTCGATCTTAAAAACGTTAGTCGTGAATGTATCGAGTACAGTGCTAAGGTTGCCGTTAAGAACCCCTATGGCCATTCCATTCCCATCTGTGAAATTGATTATTCTCTCAAGAGTGCTGGCAGGTATTGTTATATATATATATATGTGTGTGTATGTATGTATGTCGATCTGCTTTTGGTCAAATTGGTTATGTAGAGTATTGACTTCTCCTATTAAATTCTAAGATTCAATCATCGTTAAACTTGATTATTTAGCATTGACATTAGTTATTTGATTGTTTTTGGAAACGATGATCGATCTAAAAGAGAAGTAAAAGTTTATAGATCTATCTATTTATAGGGTAGATTAGATTCCTGTCATCGATCGAATTGTTATCAGGGAAATAGCTTCGGGAAAGATACCGGACCCGGGGTCGCTGAAGGCGAGCGACACGACGGACATGGACGTGCCGGTGAAGGTGCCATACAGCATATTGTTTAGCTTGGCGAAGGACATAGGTGCCGATTGGGACATTGATTATCAGCTTGATTTGGGTTTGATCATTGACCTCCCTGTTATTGGGAATATTACTATTCCCTTCTCCAGCAAGGGCGAGATCAAGTTGCCTACGTTTTCTGATCTTTTCTAGTTTACACGGATCTGAGCTTTTATGTATGATGTTTTTTTAACAAGGATCCCTTGTTTGTTTGTTGTATTTTTTGCTACAAAGTTTTAATAATAATAATAATAATAAAAAGTTGTTTAGTACTAATCTATGTCTTGTCCATGATGATTCTGTGTCTTTTGTCTCCGATTTGCATTTTATAGATGGCAGAACTCAGTTACCGGGCATTAAAGATTTGGTTGCATCATTGAGCATTTGATTAAACTGATAAGACCTCCATGACTTATTGCATGCCATTGGATTCCTTTTTATTTAATAGAAAATTACTATTATAATATTTGATTCAATTTTAACCATTTTAAATAAATTATTATTATTAAAAATATTGAATAATAATTAATGATTCTGATTTATAAATTGTTATTCAGTAATTTATTTATTTGCTATAAATGTCATGTTTTTATAATTTATTTACACTATTGTAATTTTATTGTCTATATTAGGAATGTAATGAAAATTTTAATTGTATTTTAGCATATCTACTGTCCACCATACATAGGCATGATGTTAATTTTGGAAATGGTTATGGAAAAAGTTTCCAAAAATAAGGAAAAGTTTGAGAGATAGCAAATTTGCTTCCTAAGAATATATCCATATATATTCAAGGTGTAATAAATCAAGCTCAATAATTTTGGGTTTAAGTCAAAAAATAAACAAACAAATAAAGAAAAGTTTTAGTTTAGCAAAATCAATATGAATCATAAAATAATATTATATCCATTAATATGGGTTCAGTTCCATTATAATATTTAGATCGAATCCAACAATGAAATACTGAAAAAAAAAAAAAGCGAATAGTATTTATTAAATATAATGGAATCTATATAGAAATCAGAATGCCTTTTAACCTTACACATAAGAATCAAGTCTACAACTGAAATCATGTGAAGGATGATGCACTTTGTGACAAAAAAAAATAAAAAAATCAAGCCTAATAGTCAATAGACATTAACATTTCCAAACACCCTAGTGTGAACAGTGGAAAACAAAGCCTTGACAAACGTTGACTAGAAAGTGGATACACACAAATCCAAGAAAAATTGTCCCTACTTTACTAAGACCACCCTTTCTTTCTTGGATTGGCATAACCATTGCATCACCTTACTGTCGGTTCAATTTCCCAAAATTACAAAGTAATATATTGAAATAAGCAAACCCATTATGTATGAATGTTTTGCTTACCAACGTCTTGTGGTACTAGATAACCATGGATAGTAATTTTTTATTATTATTATTAAGTTTCAATGTAAAATATATTAAATATCTTAAACTTTTTAATTAAACATATGTAAACATAGACAATTAAATGAATTGCTCATCCCACATGGAAGTAAAGGATAACTTGCTTTGACAAGGTACAATACAATCATATAAGATTTAATATATTGGTATTGTATTTTATTATAAAATTTATGCTCTAAGCATATAAAGTATAAGTTTGAGGATGTTCTAACCACATCATAAAAATTGTAATTAATAATATCGAATATAGGAAAATATATACTCAATTTCCAAACATACACTTTAAAAGTAAAAAACCTTGAAGCACTTTATTGCTCTTGATTTCTTCTTAAAATACTATATTACAAAGACAGTTTATGGATTGTAAAAGAACAATTGTGTTGGAGTCCAAATAATTCAAAGATATTGTTATGATAAATTTGATACTATTATTAATAAAAAACATAAGGACCTAAATTTTATGATGGATTGCAATTTTGTAATAGTATTTTATGATAAATTGTTGAAGGTTATAATATTAGAATCATGATGTAGGCCTTCATGAAAAATATGCAATTGAAAAACTTGTGATTAAATTGTTTATGAATACTAGGTTGATATATGTATTGGTTAAAAGTAAGTTGAAAAATTAACATGTTGATGCATGGATTACCTTAAAAATTTTATGTTATAAGTATGTACTACATAAGGTAAGGTAAGGATAGTTTAAGATATGGGTTTTAAGTTGATTCTTACAAGTCATGAGATAGATTGCACATCTAAAATTAAAGAAACAATACTTATATGGTAAGGTAAGGTAAGGATAGAACTCCGTACGTTACTGTACTTTGATTGCTCATCCTTGATTGAATTTATATGGTAAGTTCATTTAGACTTAATTTATATAAAAATTAATTTACTTTAAATAAAAATAATACTAATATTTAAATTTAATTTAAAATTCAATTAATATTAACATTTAACTTGAGCTCCATTACGCTTACAAGTTAATCTAATTGGACATTACAAAACATAAGCTCGATTCGATAAATTATTTAAATAACTTAAACTTGAAGTTGAACTTAACTATATTGATGTCAAATCAAATTCAAAATTTTATCAAGTAGAATCTGAATAATTACATATAAACTTGACCTACTTATGCTCCTAAATTCAATCATAAAGCCATGGGTTACTTACGCTCCTAAATTCGATCATAGAACCATGGGTCGGTTCAATAACTCGACTGCACACAAAAAGCATGCCATGGCCATAGCCAGACCACTCCTTAGCATTGACCAAAATGCAATATATTAGAATTCAATACATATCCATAAATTACATCACACAAAACAAGGAAACTAATTCAAAAAAAAAAAAAAACCCTAAAATGATCTGCCAAAGGAAAGAAACAGTGATCACCAAGTAATGAAAATAAGCAAAAGAATTAAATGCACCATACCATTCCCAAACCTAAAGTATTAAATGCAGCAGCTGCATCACCCACCCACTTTCCTTTCTCTCTAAAAATTTAAAAAGAAAAAGAATAAAAAATATCCCCCCATTTTCCTTTCTCTCTCCTCACTCCACTCCCATATGGATCTCCCACCACCACAATCTTCCTCCTCTTCCTCCACCACCACAGATGACACCACCGGCACCGTCCTCCTACCTTTCCAACATCGGTCTCGGTTACTTCATCGCCATCGCTCTCGGCTTCCTCGTCCTCTTCTCTTCCCTCCTCCTCGCTTCCTACATCTGCCTCCGCGCTTCCCGTAACCGCTCCCAGAACAACAGGCCTACCACCACCAACTCCACCGAAATCACCTCCGGCGACCACGACGGCATCATAATCCCCCGTATAATCTTTGTAGCAGAAGAAGACGAAAACGAGTCCGACCAAAACCTCGTAGTGGGTCTTGACCAGAACGTGATCAATTCGTACCCCAAGTTTGCTTTCACTAAAGATGGTGGCTTTATGGGAAATAGTAATAATAGTAGTGATAATAACAATAGTACGATGTGTTCGATATGTTTGTGTGAGTACAAGGATTTGGAGATGTTGAGGATGATGCCGGAGTGCAGGCACTATTTTCACCTGTGTTGTCTTGATGCTTGGTTGAAGCTTAATGGGTCGTGTCCTGTTTGTAGGAATTCGCCTCTGCCTACTCCGCTTTCGACGCCGTTGTCGGAGGTTGTACCGCTTTCGCAGTATGGCGAGGAGAGGAGGAGGGGTAGGAGGTGATATGATGACGATGCTGGTGGTGGTGGCAGCGGCAGAGGCGGAGGCGGAGGCTTTTCTTTTCTTTTCTTTTTTCTTTTTGCATTAATGTTTTGATAGTGTCATTGGAAAGTGTAAATTCATGAAATAGAACAGTGGAGGAGGAGTGAATGAATTATTGGGAGGTTTGGCTTTTTTATTTTTTAATTTGCTAAATTATTATTAATGTTTGATCTAATTCATAAGAGAAAAAAATTATATCTCAGAGTCTAGATTCATTTTTTTTTAATTTAAACTATATATTTTATTAGGATTAAGGTTGATTTTGTATAAACTGATGCAATTCATATTTTTCAAATTGGTGATTTATGAGCTTTTTCTTATTATAAACGCAATTCTTGGTGAGAAAAAGAAGTGTGAAAAGAAACTTAAAAAGGAATGAAAAAAGAAATCAAAATAGTATGGAGAATAGTATAATGAAAATTCATTTTTATAAGGTTGAGCTTTGTCAAAATAATAGGATAAAGATAAAAAAAAATAGTAAGTGGAAATATGATGCTTTTGTCTATTTTAATCTAAGTTATTTAAGAATCCAAAACATGGGAAATGATTAGATGTATATAGTATATATATATTTTATTTAAATTCAAGCATTTTCTCAATCAGCAAGATCTTTTAGAAAAGATCCAGTTTAGATTGCTTCTACTTTATTAAGCAGGTTGCTCACTTTTTGTCATGGCGACAATTCACCACACGATAAAGGTACAGCCGTATAGCGTTTAGGGATAGACATAGATAAATAAATAAATAAATAATTATTGTGATGTAGTAATTTACATAATTGTTTATGGTGAATTTTCTATGATAATAGATGATTTCTTCAAATCTCCAATTTCAGTATGAAGCAGAATTGTTGATATATATTTTAATTTTTTATTAAGAATGAAAAAGAAAATTAATCACTAACACTCAGTCTTAGTTTAGTTGAATGGCTTTAACTTTTTTTTTTTTCAAATTTTTTTTCTTTGTTTACAAATAAAAAAAAATTAAATCCGATATATTTTACTAAAAGACCTATATTATTGCACAACTTTAATAACTGGTGGCTTCAAAACCTAGCAACAGGTTTGAATTTGAACTGAGGACCTGCACTTGCATGGAGAATAATGGATTCAGATCCATGTGACAATCTATTATTATCAATAATTTGTCTATAGTACAATTTTTAATATTTGTGGAGTTTTGTTTTGGAACTTTTGTTCTTGTAGTAACAAGATTGGCCTGTATTCTGCTGTCATATTCTTATTTCCATATGGGGGAACAAAAGTAAAGATTTAACTTTATGAATTCCAATTACTACTAATTTTGTTTTAGGCGTTTGGTAAGGGGGTACAGCTCATGTTGGTGGATTACGTTACTATGTTATTTGTATTATATTTAATGGATAAAGGTAAATGTAATGTTTATATTTTTTAATTTAAGTAATTTAATATTTAAAGTTTTTTTAATAATTTAGTATTTAATAGAGATATTAAATTATCTAAAATTCAAAATTTTAAACATTAAATTATTAAAAAATAAAAATTTAGATACTAAACTGTTTAAACATAATAGAAAAATATTTTTGATGTCTTTTTCCCCATATTTAGTTCTCTTTTTTTACTTGTATCATATTTAAGTCATTTTAAAAAACATGTTAATTAAATATAGTCAATAATTAGTTTTCATTGCAATAGTATTTTATATTTCCAATTATTTTGAATTTATATTCATTTATTATATTATTTCAGAAATTGGTAGCGCACTATAAACCGTTAGTTCCCAGCCTAGAATTGGTGGATTTCAAATCCATATAAAGGATATATATATTTATATATATACATCTTCTATTGTTTTATTAGAACATAAGACGAAACCATGTATTGGATTTGACATATATCAAAATATCAATACATTTATTTTTATAATCAACTCAACCCACCAACCTTTTTACTCGACAGTACCACAACCAGCTTATAGGAATTAATTCTAATGTACAGAGGGCTTTAAGACAAATATGCCAAAAAAGATGTTTATATATAGCCATACATCGTAGAAAACTTTAAATGGAAATTTAATTAGTATAATAACACAAATGTAAGAAACTTAAACGAATCATTTATAATATAAAAAGTTTAATCGAATTTCAGTATTAATTTAAAAAACTTAAATGACTCGATTAAAACATAAAATTCTTGATCAGACTTTTGGCATAAAAATAATTATTTACTTTTTCACTTACGATATTAATGAAGTGGATTACATGTAATGTAAATGAAGCATCTATCTTCCATCAGCATGACGATACCACTCTTCCTTATTTGTACAGCGGAAAATTTAGGAGTAGAATACTACCCAAAAGTGTAAAGATAAGCCGTAGACCAAACTTTCAATCGCTGATAACTCAAGTTAGTTGTTTATCAAAAAGAGGATGTAGGGAAATTATTAGGATACATTACATAAAGTAATAAAAATTATGGTATCGTCCTACAAGAGATTTTATTATATACATAAAAGTATATTAAAATCTCTTATACAACACTATAATTTAATAAAATTATACTAAAATTTATATAACAATTCTATTTAAAGTTGTCTATTGTCAACTTATGCGAATAAAATCCCGAGGATACGCACTAGAAGGCTTGAAGCAACATGAACACTTGGCTTTTCTTTGTTTTTTTTTCATTCTTTAATCAACAATAACACTCTCCAACGTTTGACTTTTCAGTAGTTTATTGTATGATGAGTTTTCTTTTTACTTCTTCCTTTTCCCCACTAAAGCATTTGTTTATAAGTTCAAGATTGCAAGCAGGCATGCTTATGTTCTCCATGTTACCGGAAAATCCGCAGCTTCATTTGCCAAACACGAAACACCACGAGCTTCACACGGAATAATTAATACACAGTAGTACATGGGGATTCATGGCCATGAGAAGACAATTCAAGATTTTGGAAGTGTTGACTGATGAATCTTGAACTTGATCTGCTTTGGTCAAGTCAAGCCTCTGGAATTCGCAATCTGAAGTATAACCCTCCTAGAGATCGATAAATAAATATAATAAATAGCATTAAAATATCGGCCTCTCCATTGCGTCTGATTTTTATATTTATATTTTATTTGTTTCTAATCCATATATAATCTATTTATATCTATTTCTTACGTGAAATATACACTTTTTACTTTTATCTCTTTGATATTTTTTTATATATTTTTCTTCTTTAATTAAATATCTAATTTCAATTCATACCAAAATGACATCAAACCAACGAGCCACAAAAACCCATGGATGCCACTGACTCTGATCTCAATGTCCTCAAACCGTCTTGTCTCTTTAGCATTATCAGTCACCAATCGATTCCATTGAAAAATCTGGTTTCTTGCATATTTTGCATAAGATACAAGTGAAGATCGAGCTTCCATTGGTGCAATAATCGTCTGTTCTTATGGTAATAAAGAGGTCCACAACTTGGTGATAGAGCTTCACTTTTATATCCCAAAAGCAAAACCCCCTTTTCGCATTTTCTTGCTCTAGGATTTAAATCCAGATGAGGAAAGCAAAGGCTTTTTTGAAGCCAGGGACATGGAGGAGTGTTCACAAGTTTTTCTTTTTACTTGGCACCTTCGGAATTCTTATATTTTTCGCCACTTTGTCAAGATTCTACTCCCTAGGATCACTGTCTGGTACTTTTTGTAACAATGTCAACTCAGAGAGGATTAGAAGTGACGTTAAATTGACTATCGATGAGGTTATTCGGAAACTAAACCAGGAAATCAACGAGATGGGAGAAGCTGAGATGAAATCATCCTCATCTCTATCGAAATACACTGTCTTCCTTGCTAATATCTTGGCACAGCTTGAATCCGCAAAGGCGTCTCTGGAATCGGTCGAGGAGAGTTATGGACCGGTCCATCCCCTGGTGCTGAAAAAGGATCGATCCGATGATCCTGGTAATTATTTCCTAATAGAAGAGATTCGTAAGTATGTCAGGATCAAGCCTAACAGATTAGGGAAACAGAACTTTATGGGCGCGAATGGAACATTTACTAGTATCGGTCATGCTTGTTTCGCCATGAAGAGCGAGCTGGAGAAGTACATGGATTATGACATTGGTGAAATCTGCAATGATGACTGGAAACTAGCTCAAAGACTCACGGTACACGGATGCGATCCCCTGCCAAGAAGAAGGTGTTTCTCAAGAGCCCCGCAGTGGTATTACAAGCCCCTTCCAATCAATGAATCCATGTGGAAACTACCCGACAATCGCAATGTCCGTTGGAGTCAGTACAGATGCAAAAACTTCACCTGCCTGGCAAGCAATACTACACGAAAGGGATTCTTCAAATGCGCAGATTGCTTCAACCTGACTAGTCATGAGTTGCCTCGGTGGATCACACCTGTTAATGTCCATCCCGAAACCAATCTGACCACCGACTTTCTCGTTCCTGAAGTGCTTGGTATCAAGCCAGGAGAGATCAGGATTGGACTCGATTTCAGCATCGGAACCGGGACATTTGCAGCCCGGATGAGGGAATTCAATGTCACGATAGTCACGGCGACAATCAATCTCGGTGCACCCTTCAATGAGATGATAGCCTTACGCGGTCTTGTGCCTTTATATTTGACGATCAATCAACGACTTCCATTTTTTGACAACACACTGGATTTGATACACACAACTCGGTTTTTGGATGGCTGGATAGATTTTGTTCTGCTGGACTTCATTTTGTATGATTGGGATCGAGTACTAAGGCCTGGTGGTCTGCTATGGATTGATAGTTTCTTCTGTTTGGAGAAGGATTTGAGTGATTATTTGGAAGCTTTCAAGATGCTAAGGTATAAGAAGCACAAGTGGGTTGTGATTCCAAAAGTGGATAAAGATAATAAAGAAGTGTTCTTCTCTGCTTTGTTAGAAAAGCCGCCAAGACCGTTTAGATAAAAGTTCAGTTCAAAGGACTATGATATGTAACCTTAAGATAACATAAAATATTGATGCATCCGATCAGTATTAGATCTTTGTCCGGTTCCTTAATTGCTGTGTATATTTTTCATTTTATCCCTTTGGTATCTGTTTTCCTACCAAACAGCAGATTCGGTGCGAAAACAGATACCAAAAACTTAACGAACCAAAACATACAGAAAATAGAATAGTTGCTTCTTCTTCTTCTCTTGACAAGCTATAAATTTAATTGGAAGACTCATGGTGGTGAAAATAATACCCGACTAATAATGATTGGATCAATCATGGCCTTCATTTCGATTTGGTATATGTACCGATGATAAGTCTCTTTCAAATAGATATCACTACCAGTAATCCCTGCAAGAACAAAAACCATCTTTGAAGTGATGGAACCGATTCCGGTCTCGTACAACTATGGCTCGTTTGACTATCGCGGATATTATCTTAAAAGCTACATGACAATCTTCACAGACTCGAAGGTTTTTCATAATCCTGATGGTTTCACCAGGTTTGGTGTTTATTAACCCAAAAGTCAGCGCCAACTTCTCGCTATGACGATACAAGTACCTCTCCTTCTCCTCCTGCTCCATGTCTAGCAGGACTACTGAAGTATTTGGAACATACCCTCTTAGCTTCATTTCAGCCAGGAGTGTTTCCCATCTCCGGAATATCAGTTCCGCTTGGCAATGAGAATCGTCGCCAGCAACAAACTCGTGAACTTCTCCATTTACGGTGATTGAACTCCATCCCGGTGTCTTCTTCACCCCTTTGTCTTTCATCAACTTCCTCACCCTTGCCGCATCTTCCCACCTACCAGCTTCTGCATAGACGTTTGACAAAATCACATAATAGCCATCATTGTGTGGATCCAGTTCAGAGAGATGCTTGATAGCTTCTTCAGCCAATTCAACATTCTTATGAACTTTACATCCACCGAGCAGAGCTCCCCATACCACTCCATTAGGCCACATCGGCATGTTGAGAATAAATTCATAAGCCTCTCGAAGGAGCCCTGCACGACTCAACATATCTACCATACAACCATAGTGCTCGATTTCGGGCAACATCCCGTAATCACGAGTCATCTGGATAAAGAAATTACGTCCCTTTTCAACCAATCCCATATGGCTACACGCGTTTAAGACCCCGAGAAATGTCACCCCGTTAGGCTTCATTCCCTTACGAACCATCCTAGAGAAAAGCCGCAATGCTCCTTCTCCATATCCATGGATGGCGAGTCCGTTAATCATAGCCGACCAAGAAAAAACATTCCGATCTTCCGTACAATTGAAAACCTCCCAAGCTTCCTCCAAGCATCCACATTTCACATACATATCAATTAAAGTATTCGCAACATTGACATTTCTACTAATCCCCTCACGATTCGAGTAGACATGTACTTTCTTCCCAAGATCAAGAGCACCTAAATCAGCACAACCAGCAAGAACCGCAACTACCGTAGCCTCATTAGGCCTCAATCCAGCCTCTCCCATTGCCACAAATATCCTAACAGCGTCCTTTGGCCTCCCACATTGCACGAATCCCGCAATAATCACGGTCCATGACCTCACACTCCTCTCCGGCATTTTCATGAAAAACCGATAAGCGCCGTCAACATCATCCCTCTTAACACACTGTGTAATCATTATATTCCATGAAACTACGTCTCTATGAGACATTCTATCAAACACCTTCCTAGCATCAACCCATTCGCCACATATCGCGTATACATTCATAATCTTGTTCTCTAAAAACGAATTCCACCTCAACCCGAGTTTCTCAACATACCCATGAACAAACCTAGCAAATTCAACATCTGATTCACGAGTGCAGGCCTTTAAAATAAAAGAGCAAGTAAAACTATCAGGCAATACATTGAACTCACGCAATTTAACGAACAGGTAGATCGCGCCACGTGGATCATCACCCTCTGCCAATTCTTTCAAGCAGGAATTCCATAGCACGGTGGTGTTGGGTTTTTCGAGTTGCTCAAAGATGCGGTGAGCGTAAGGGAAATTGGGAGTTAGAGCACAGACAATTCCGACCCGTGCCGGCGGAAGGAGAGAGAGTGGGGAACTGGTTTTGATGAGATGGGCATGTAGCTGCTTGAGCTCGAAGGGAGTGTCGAAGTTGTGGAGGAGGTTCGATGAGAGGCTGATTGAAGTGTGTGGTTTGGTGTTAAGGTTAGGGTTTGCATGGTGAGGAAGGGAATGGGATGTGCAGAGAGAAGACAGCATTAAACGATGGTGGAAAGTTGAGATTGTAGCGTTGCTTACTTCAAGGTTTGAGCAGTGAGCATCGAAGCTGTTGTTACTGTTCAGTTTCGTTCCAGGCAGCAAACCTTTTTTTTTCCCCCCTCAATTACGGGACTGTATGTTGTAAAAATTCAAACCTGACTGGATCAAATTCATTTATTTCTTTTTTAAAAAGCAATTCTTATAAATAAATATCACTTCCCAAACCTGAAAAATTTAAACACAGTTTGGAATTCAAGTAAGCTTATGATCTTATCAAACCAACTCTGGCGATGGCTAGCCTTAATAATGTAACTACTTCAGTAGCTTAAACTAAGATAAACTCGATTATAGATAAACTGAACTTAAATAATTATCTAATCAAATTTAGGTATCACATAAGATTTATTTACATCTCTATTTAAAAACTATTATTTTTAGTTCACAAACTAATAAGTAATGATTTTGATACGGTTCATATCCAATTCCAAACCATTGATCACTTTAGTTTTATGGTTCAAAACCGTGCATCACCAAATCGATGATTTGGCTATTCTCTAAGGAGGAATCATATCTAACTTAACTAGACTAGCTTCAACTTGAAAACAAATTGTTCCAAGCCATTTTCAATCAATAAGTTTTCGCAATGTAAGATTCATAATTATGTAATTTTATAAATATTTTTAATTATT
The DNA here is from genome assembly GCA_037954665.1 of Laguncularia racemosa. Lineage (NCBI taxonomy): Eukaryota > Viridiplantae > Streptophyta > Magnoliopsida > Myrtales > Combretaceae > Laguncularia > Laguncularia racemosa. Next base: position 7,274,290 of record JBBMOL010000016.1, read on the forward strand.
TGCACATGCTATTAAAAACATATTAAAATCAATACTTGACCTTAATGTGTTTTATCAATTTTATTCAAAAAATTTAAAATTATTAAATATCATATCTAATCAAATTTTATACTAAAAATTTAAAAATTGAATTACTAAAATTCTTATTCTATTAAATTGTTACTTATTCATTAAAAGTAAAAATAAGATAGTAAATTTAATAAACCACAACTCCATTAAATATAACGTTTAGGATATAAAACACTCATAACCATCGCACTATTATGCCCTTGACCTTGACCATTATGCGCGGGAACTTTTTTATCAGATTGAGCCCTTCAAAGATGTAAAGAAAGTGAAACTAATGATATAACTAATTCTGAAAAATGAAGCCAACAAACATAATGCGTATAAAATGAAACCTCCACAAAAGGATCGTAACAATTTATTAATTAATTAATTCCAAGTAGAAAATCAACATATTTAGGGGTTAGACATCAGCAAACTTCTTCAATTTGATGGGAAACCTGAAAGTTTGATTTAAGCAATTGTTACAATACAGAGACTTAATTGTATAAACTAAAGATTAGAAGCATGATTAGCAAAGTTCGAATAGATTTAGTGTATTTTGTCATTTTACTCTCGTTCGGGCTCGGCATCAAAATCTGAATGCCTTCATCCAGCTAGCCCTCAATTTGAGTGGCTCCGGTGAGCTTCCACCGTGTGTTTATATAGTTCATCTTACACCAGTCAACTCCCTCTTTTCCGAGGACAATGGTACCAAAAATATGGCACAGGCAATCAATCTTTACATTCAATGTAATCCAAAGAATTAATATAACAAAATGGCATGCCTTACAAAGGATGATTTTCTACCTTGATTAATTACAAATTGAAAATATTTTCATTATCTGAGAGGCCTCGATGTTCTCTCTGATGAGAGAGGAACTGTAGAGAACTCTGAACCATAGGGTTCTGTCTCCCTTGTATTTCCATGAAACAGGCGACTAGATTCATGGTTCATGGGTGAATTAAATCTTGGAAACGTGCGCATAGTATCGGTGCCACCGCCTGCAGCAGTCATGCCCATGCTGTTTGCAGGAAGAGGGGAGCCAGCACCAGCCGCTGCACTGGGACTTCTTCCACCTTTTTCACCAGATGATCCAGCGATTCCTTCAGCACGATCCCTCCTCTCCCTTTCATCAGATTCTTTGAGAAGAAAATCAACCCACAAATCTGCAAAAGACTGGAAGAGCGAAGAAACCAAATAAACACACGAGTACATGCATTGAGTAAAAAATAGAAACAATCCAGGCCCTTTCACAAACAAAACTTGCCTGATCATCAGAAGCCACATTCGCATGTGCTTCAGCTGAACCACCTCCCAATATACCACCCACTAGGCGGCCTGGAATACCAAGAACACCTTTAACAACTCCTTTACCTGCACCTTGCCGCGCACCACCAATTCTCTGTTTGTCTTCATCTGAAAATCCTAGCATGCGAACCATGAGATCCAGAACCTGACAATCCCAGGAAAAGAAATGAAGATTGCACTGCTAGCTCAGAAGAGGATGCCAGAAATACAGTTAAGCTTCCTCACGTCTACAAAATATTGATTAGAAAGGAAAAAGTGGGCTGTTTTACCATTACGAACTGCTAAATATGATATTATAGCCAATAATAGGTTATAAGTACATTGTCCTTTCTTACATCTGTAATTTTGTTCATTAACACCTTGTCTATAACCATACATAGCAAACACTCATTCAAAGGAGTCATCATACCTCTTTGCTGTGATTCCTCTGGAAGTAAGTCACCAATAGTTTGATCACAATGCGCCTGTTGAGGAAGTCAACCACCTCATTAGAGGGAGATATAATGGACAAACAAACAAGAAAAATAGCATAATCTACAGAATGATCTCGAGTGTTCAGATCACCAAATGAAGGAAGAAGGAAGAAAGAAAGAAAAAAGATAGGGTAAGTGGTGCAAGTAATAAAATCCAAATAGTCTTAACACCAATATGTTTTGTTCTTCTCTATTTTTTTTTTCTGCCTTTTTGGTGAGTTGATAATTAATTGTTCTCTATTTAATATCAGAACTTGGGTATCATTTAAGGCAAAAGAGGTGCACTCCAGTGAAAAAACAAACAATCTCTAGAAACATGGGTGTTTAAAAAGGAAGAAATGAACCTCATGAAATTCATTCTGCAAACATCATGTCATATGCTTTTGCCTGATTTTTTTTGGATAAGGGCTTTTGCCTGATTTGCTTAGGCTTCTTTCAATCATTCATGGAAGTGGAACTAGGAGATTTTACCGCTAGGACTAAGCATCAAGAGCATGCCAAACTTCACACTGGTGGAGTCCTAGACAACTGGAAAACATTTTCATGCCATGTCATCCTAGATGTTTCAGTGTACTCTGGTTTTATTGAGGGTAAAGGTGTAGAATGTCAAGGAGCTCTGCTTGTGGTAAAATTTGAAATATCCAGTCCCACTCTTCTAAAGTCTAAGGACATAAACAAGCAAAAAAAAAAAAAGCATATGTTAAGGTAAGAAACCTGTCAACTAAATAATCTGAGTCCATTGACATTCTATTAAGTCTTGTCATGCTCTGCTCAAGAGCTCTCCGCAGCTTCGCATTATCTTCCTCAAGCTTATGTAACCTATCACTACCCTCAATTGCGGTCTTTTCAGCAAGTGAGAGTTTAGCCAAAATTTCTTCCTTCTCCTTTTTAGATGCTTCTGCCAGCTTATCTGCACCCTGGAATGAGTAAAAATAAGAGTTGATTTCTGATAAAAACACACTTAAAACCTTCAGTGCAGCTGGGTAATGCAACTCGACTCCAAACCGGCAAATAAATAAATAAATAAATAATCCTAATTTCATTTTTCATAAGGGTGGTGGGAGTGGCTTCCAACTGCCACACCCCAGCTCTCCACCTCATACCCCTGCTCAGGCACTGGCGCCCCCCCCCCCCCCCCCCCACCACCTCTCTCCACCCTCTCGGTTGGCCAGCTATGGTGGCTATCATGCGGTTTTTCATTTAATTTCCTTTGATTTTGTGTTATTTAATTTAATTAAATATATTGAATAACAATAGAAAATTAACTACAATGGATCAATTAGGAGTTGGCACATGTCGTACTTTAACATAATATTTAATTGATTTAGCCAAAGAGCTTGAACAGAAAATTTCAAAATGTTGAGTACTTGAATAGGGAAAAAGAAATGTTAAGGCCTTATATAAAAAGTATTCGAACTTTGAGAACAAATTTTGTACCTTTTCCTTTCTTATTTTATTTCTTTTTGCAGGGTTAAGGAGGAGGAGGAGGAGTAGGGGACTCAACCATTCTCCTCATTCAACATAAGTTTTCTACCATCCGGCTTCATCTATGATTAGGAACTACAAATTTAATCCATCAGATAAATGAGCCAAATAAGACCAGAACTGTGATTGATTAGGAATTACATATTTAATCCATGAGATAAATGAGCCAAATAAGACTAGAACTGTGATATACCATATTTTATATGCAACTAGATGCAGAATGAAGCTACATGGGTTACTTAACCAAAAAAAAAAAATACATGGTTTCATTATATATATATATATATAGAGAGAGAGAGAGAGAGAGAGAGAGAGAGAGAATACCTTCAAAAGCTCAGAAAGTTTAGCTGACTCTTCTCTTGCAAGAGTCAAATCTCTTTCCAGATGTTCCTAAGCATCAAAAAGAACATGAGATAAGATCCATCAAGCATGGGCTGTGCAGCTCAGAAAACACTTCATAACTCAATGTAAATATCTTGGACTGCTCTATTTTACCTTGGCCTCAATCTCAGCATAATACTGGCCAAGTGCTGTCTGTAGATTCAGCAATTCCATGTTCTTGGCATCTATTGTGCTCATACAATTTGCTAGCTTCCTATTCAGATCATTAATTGTTTCCTTATTTTTCTGAATTTCGCTATTGCTACTCATCCTGAACTCATTCTGATCAGCAAGAGCCTGCTTAAGAGCTTTGTCTAGATGTGAAATTTGAGCTTTCTGATGCTCATTAATTTCTCGTAGTTTTTCAATTATTTTTGTGTCCTCATCCATCTTTTCTGATTCTTCAGACTCCTGGAAAAAAATGAAAAAAAAAACAGATACATATATATATACATATCATCTCCTAGTTGATTCTAGAAAGTTGGAAACTTTAATTAACTTAAGATATAAGCTGAAACTTATTGAATATCCAACATAAGCGATTTTGATATGTGGTGAATACAGCATTTGTCATTTGCTGATGCTAGTAGCATACTAAACTACACAAAGCAATGAATAAATTTCAATGGAACAGCATGGCTGCTTTGTTTCTCAATAGCCAGTCCATGACAGATTTGCTTTAGGCCAGACTAATTCAAATAGTTCGGAGTTTCAATTTTAATAAGTAATATCGTCACTGGTTTCAAAGTTAGAGTCACCCAAACAATCAAAATACTCCAGTAACCCTATATGTACTTTAGCCTAAGCTAAATGTCACCCTTGGAGAAAAGCATTCGGTACTTTGTAGCACCAGGTTTCGTATCTATGACAAGTGCAGTAGAGCAAAAGGTAGTTTTACTTCATTTATTTAAATTATTTTCACTTAAATTTGGCTGTGCTAATGATAGCAAATATATAAGAATAAGGTACCTTCTCCAATAAATGTTGTTTAAGCCGGTTCAACTCTCTAACTGCTTTATCCCTATCTCGGCATGCTTCCTTCAGATCCTTCTCCAATTTTTTAAGAGACTGTTCCAGTTCTCTTCCAGGAAAGCTTTCCAAAGAACCATCCTACGTGGAGATTTTCATAAAACTCAAGATAACAGCAGCGAAAATCGGTGTGCCATTTAGAGATCAAAAAGATATTTTGAAGTTACTTCCCAAATTCCAAACAACAAAAGTACCTCAGTCAAGCTACTTGGATGCACTTTAACTGCAGAAGAGTTCCTGCTTATCTTCAATGATGACTCAACAGAATCTTTCTCCATCTACAGAAATCATCAATAAAATGAAAATTCAGAATGAAAGATATTTAATATCTAGTGATGTGTTGTCCATCTTCAACACACAATATAATGAAGCACAGAAGCCATACCCTGAGTTTTTCATTTTCCTTCTGAAGATTGGCCATTTCTCTTTTCAAACTCTCCACTATGCCATTTGTGTTTTTTCCATCTTGCCTACTCATTTCCAATTGCAACCGTCTCATTTCTGATATTCTCTCATTCAATTCATTGCGCATTTGACTCATCTCCATATCAGTCTGTCGTTACAGAATAAATTCTTATATTAGCAAAAGGAAGATAATAAAATGAAATGTTCCAAAGAAAAAAAAAAGGCAGCTTCACACAAACGCAAAGGAACCTAAAGACATGAACTGCTATGGACATTAATTATGGCCTAATATGCAAACTCACCACAAAAACTTTGTAGTCTTCAATCAGAAAGTTAATAGTCCAGAATTCTAGAATCCAATAAAATATTTTCTATCAAACTCTTGATGCCCTATTGCTCTGTCATACCTAATTTTCTTAGAAAAAATTGAACTCTGATATGTGAAAAGTCCACGTTCATATGATAATCCACATTCCAAGTCGAGAAGTTGACAGAACTGCAATCTGCTACACACTATTGACTTAAGAGCAGATAATCAAATCTAGGAGATTGATTTGCAAGCTAAATTATAAGTTATTTAATCACCACAAACATAAGTCATCCAAAAATTCTCTATCTTTACTAAGGTTTTGCCCTATTAGAGAAAACAAAAGACAATAGAAAAGCTAATCTAGTTTATCGTCTTAACCCTCATGGTCCTAACAACTTCAAAAGTAACCCATGACATGAGAAACTCTCAAAAATTGGCGAACAAAAATGAATATTTTCAAATAATAGACGGTAGAATAGCCTGGACTTTGGTACAAAAAGTAGTGGGAATAAGACAATAATAACCATCAACTACTAGTTAACAGCGATGAAATACAAGATTCTTACATCATCCGATAGCTAATAATTATAGAAGAAACACTCACTTTTTTCTTGTCCTCTTTCAGAGTCTGAAACTCCTCCTGAAAGCTTTCATTCAACCTGTGTTCCTCTGAAGGAAACGAAGGAGGAAAAAAAAAAAGATCAGAATGAATGGTGAGAGTCAAAATGCAATACTTCAAGTTAGAGAGCAGACCTTGAAACTTAGTCTTCACAGTGGCCGAATTTTTGCGTTCTTTTTCAAGTTCCATTTTCATTTCTCTGATCTTTGATTCATGCGAAGCTTCTAATGATGCAACAAGTCGGGTTTTTTCTTCTAACAGATCTGCAAGCTCCTAAAATGAATCCATAACTGTCTTCATCAAGTTTATCCACAGATTCAAACATGGTGTGCAAAGTAATCTAGAAAAAGAGGTACTGAAATTTTTTTCCAAAAGTAACTGCATACAATATACATAAGATCATTGTTATTCCAGCTCCAATCTGGATATGGTGCTCTCATATCACTAAAACCGTGTCGGGATCTCCTAAAAACAAAATCCAAACACCAGGGCCAATGGACCATAAGAAACCCCCCTCTCTCTCTCCCACCCTTTCAAACACACAAGAAAAGCATGTTTGAGATTTCTATCAACCCTTTCCCATCCATTGATGTCCTACAGAGCTTCTTTCTATGCTAAAATTTCTTTTGCTTATCATCAAACATGGTCATATGCACATGAATCTAAACGTCCTTGGTCTCTGTAATGAAAAATACCTTAATCTCAAACCTTTTGGTTTAAAATATCATTAGCATAAAAAATCAGAGTTATATGACTTGAGTTTCAACTTCTTTCATTTGGTCAATGTAAGGTGTCATCATTCTAGTTCAAGCATGTATTCATAGGTTTTCAATTTGATGATTCCTCAATCTTATCTAGGCCATTGACAAAATTAAAAACAAAAGAAGGCCTTATCAAAGGTGCAAACTTTGTGCTTCAAAACATAGTAAAATCATAGCTTTCACAACCCCCACAATGTAGCTATTGAGCAAAGTGCACATACCTTTTCCCTCGCCTGAAGATAATCTTGTTGGAGCCTATTTCCGTTGGTAAGGTCCTCCTTAGAGAAAAACCCATTATTTCCTTGATTTCCACCAACACGTCCTTTCATTGGTGATGCAAATTTTGATTGCCGATTCGGGGATAGATTACCAGATTCCTGGAGTATGTCAAGCAATCTCAGCCACGATAAAAACTACTAAAATGAACAAACTATAAACCTAGGCCAAAATAATTTATCCAAAAAAATAAACACTTTCCTATGAGATGAAATCCAACATCTGAATGGAACTAGCAGTAGCATTCCTGATCATCCAACTTTACTGTACAGACATAATTGCAATGTCACATTTCCCAGCTCTTAAATTGCCCTTTTCAATGAGAATATTATTTTTTATCAAAACCTCACTGTATACCAATAATATAGTAAAAACTGTTACATGCTAATAATGTACTTATCCACAAAATCACCAACATTCTTATAATAAATTAACACTCTTGACCAGGGCACAGAGACCAAAACATACAACCCCCTCAAAGCTACTAAAATTGCCAGCTGCCTGTTGAAAACTATCAGGTAACATTTACGTAATCAATATACCAATTCTTTCAGCAAGCATAAGGATACAATGCCTCGATATCAAATTCCTTTATAACATGTGCTTCCAAGCAGCTTGTATAATCAAATACACACAAGTATGGTAAAATCTAAGTCCATTGACAGTAGCATCATTTATTAGATACTAAGCTCTCTAATAAGAAACTCCAACAGCTTGAGAATATTATGGCTACCTTGAGCACATTTGAATTGTTCGGAGATGTTCTCATACTTTCATTTCTAAGTCTGTTAAATGCTGCACTAGTTGCTTCCAAGTTCTGTCTCAATGCACCATTTTCTTTGTTCAATCTGGAAATTTGATCCTGGTCAGTCACAAAAACATGCAAAATAAACAATATGAATCAATCTAACCAAGACAAGCCAATCATAACCAGAAATTAAATCAAGCGCATCTTCCATTAAATAAGACATGCAGCTTATATATCATACTGTAGACAATGATACCAAAGATAAGAAGAGATGCATGTATCAGGCAGCAGAACACCTTATTAAAAATCAATGAGCAAGGATGAAGAAAACACTGGAAAAAATAAAAGGAAGATCCTTCATCTATCACATCTTGAAATTTGAAAAACATAAAATAGCTGAACAAATACTAAATATCAATATTTAGTAGTAACATCTAGGGATGGTCATCAAGTTACCTCTTTCTCTTTCAATAAAGCTGCATAATTAACAGACAGGGCTTTTATTTCTGACTCAGATTCTTGAAGCCTCCTTATCTCAGCTTTGTAATGCTCAAACTACCATGAAATAAGAACACCGTGTCAAATGATTAAACAACTCCACAGTATTAGAAAGGAAAATAAATCACCTCAGAACACCATAAAACAATAGAAGGAAGGTCGTAGATAAAATATCCATATCAAAATAACAAGGAAAGCATTCTCCTTTCTTCTACTATGACTTATCGTCTATAAACAACAGTGCATCTTAAGCAACATATATATTGATTTACAAGTCTCCTATCTGTGTCACCAATCACATGGTTAGCATAGAATGATAATTAACCAAACTGAAATGTTAGTATTTTAAATTACATTCAGTCCAGTGATGGTAAATTTTATGTGCTTTAGTTCAGCTTCTCAAATGAACCAATATGGCTTAACTAACTAAAAAAGTATTTTAGCCTTCATAAGTTGGAATTATTTTATTATATCAATTGATTCTTACCCATAAAATGGTTATATTCTTTTAGTTTTCAAAATATTTGCTATGTCAAAACTGTCAATAACCAAATGTGCAATTTTTTCATTTTCAATCATCCCTTGTTTCAGTCCAAGCAAAATATGATTATTTGCAATATTTTCCATGGCAGAACTGTCGCTAACCACATGGAATTTTTTTTCAGGGTTTCATTACCTAATTGTGGTTGGCATTAAAATAATTTCTGATCAAACCTAAGTAAACCGCATTCCCCTCACCCTATTAGATCTTAAAAATGCTTTTCCATCGATCCTTGTTACAGAAACATATAGGTACGATCCTAAATGATAGTGTCAAATTATCACCAAATCGCCCTTCTATTCTAGCTACGACAAGCAAACTTGTCCATCAGCAACAGTCTATAAAACAACCTGAAAAGTCAAAAGGAAATTGCATTCATTACAAGTCCATCAACAGCAGGACTCCGCAAATTCCTTAACGCATTTCATTCGCAAAACTCAACATTCAATCCTAATTCACGACTCCCAACACCTTCAAATTTAAGCATCTCCTTATAACTAGACGAACATAATATTCAAAAACCGCTAATTAACCGTTGAAAACACAAAATAATTCACTGAAGCATTCAAATTCCAAAACAACGCTATCGATACCATCGCATTGGAACAATAAACAGCTCCAAAAAGCCAACATCGAAGAATCGAGTTAAACACACATGAGTAGGGTTTTGAAACTCGATACCTCCAAATTGAGAGGAGTATCGAAACCGTTTGGCACAGGAGACCGAGAAGCAGACTTCGAATGAGCAAAACTGTGAGAATTCCTCCTATCGGAGACGGAGGAATACTCATCCGCACCGTCTTGAGAATAGATCCCGTCATCGTCGTCTTCGTGAACCGCATGCGCGATTTTCTGGAGATTCTCTCTCCAATTGGCAATCGGACTCCGCATCGTGATCTTTTCAACAGTGTGTATATGTATACGTATATGTATTTGTGTTATGTACAAGCAGAATGAATGTGTGTGCGTGTGTGTGAATATTTAGGGTTTGGATCAAAGTCGTTAGAGAGAGAGAGAGAGGGAGAGAGGTATAGAGGATGGAGTTGAAGGAAGGAAGGTAGATCTGAAATTATTTTTAAGCCGGGAAGATTAACAGAGAAGTGAAGAGAGAGAGAGAGAGAAGGGGCGGGTTTCAGGATTCTTAGAAATGAAATTTTTTGGTTTTTTGTGGGTTAATTTTGGTCGGTTGGCTTTGGGCCGACACCTGTGGAATTTACATTGTGACTTGAGCCTGAACAGAGGCGTGTCGTCGGTGACGTTAGACTTAGGGCCAGTCTAAGGTCTTGGTCAGATTATTTTAATGGAATGAAATTTTGAGAAAAGTAATCCCAGCAATCGATATGGGTTTCGACTTGGAAGGATTTAGGGGGTTACCAAGTATGAAATATCAATTAGGTGGTCACTTTTAATCCTAAGAGTGGAGGGATAGAAAAGATAATGAATGGGTTTCAAACCTATAAAGTTTTGATCATCAAACTAGGATAAAGAATTTAATTTGGGTTTTTTAAGGTTTCCACAAATTAGAGATTTAGGCTTTTTTTTTTTTTTTGGTATAATTCCCTTCTTGATTGATGAAGAAATAAGAAGAACTCTATCTTGATTGTGACATCGCGTTTTAAGGTGAGAGTACAATTAGGATTTTTTGAGTGATTTTGTGTAGTGGTGTATATTGTAATTGTGATGTCTTCAACAGGTGTGATTAAAGTTTCTATTTGCGAATAAAATGGTGTTAAATGAAGATTAAAGCATGATTTTATAGGATATAGTATGTTTGACATTTTATTTTTTTTTACTATATACATGCTATACATATGCTCGTACTAACAGTTAAATCGATGGAATAAAATAGAGGTCATCTCTGGTTCACTCTTTACCAAACATAAATATTTTATTGTATGCTTTTTTAAAGCCTAGTTGTCTAGTTGTAGTGTTACAATTATGTGACCAACAAGTAAAGTGTTACTTTGACATTATCTTAAAATAAGCTCTATTTTGTACTGCAATCTTTGTAATACCAATAACCATTAGTGATTCCACATTTAATAAACTTCCAATTTCAATATAGTGGAAGAATTATCAAAAGAATTGATCTATTGAGATGAGAAAGAAGATTAGTCCCAATATAATGGGTTACCTTGAGATTCAAGATGTTGTTACAAATGTAAGAGAATCGTCAAGCTCATACATATATTATTATCTAGTGGACTGGTGCTAAAGCAATCATTAGATAGTGACATAAGCCTCGTTCATATATTATCTAGTGACCTAAGGTCCCTTCAAAACGATGTGGATGTTGTCACAATGCTAGAGTTACACTACTCTCTAAAGGTGTGGTGTACACAATGATGTTATATGTATATAAGTAACCACTTTGTGTTAGATACTATGAACCTACCTACTTTCAATACATCAGGAAGAGGTGGGGGTTGATGGTGAGCCTTATGATGAGCCCATAGAGGAGAAACTACAATAGTAGTAATGATGATATGTACCGCAGTTTTAACTAATACATGTTTGAAGTTAAAATGTAAGAAGATTTTGTAATTCCACCTAAGGACAATGTAGATAATAATAAGGTATCAATGATTAGCGGTAAGGTTAGGGAATTAACAATGGGAGGTAATGAATGGATGAGAATCCCCTTGATGATAATCTATATAGTATAGTTGATTCAAAAGATGACGAAATTGATCAATATACTAAATATAGTGTAGATGCTGATGGAAAGCATCTCAGGCTCCTTTCAAATATGAAATTCCTAGATACAAAGATATTTAGATAATGTCTTTTTACATATACATCTTAGAATGACAAGTGTATACATTGAAGCTTCATGATGAGGACACTTTTCAAGTAAGGACATTCTATTTCAAATGTATGTGCACATGGAGTTTTAGTAACAAACATATTACCTTGACCTTCTTAGCTTGGAAGTATTTATAAAAATTTTGAGACAATAGGCCAAAATGGGAATTTAGTGCAATTCAACATCATGTTATGTAGGACATCAATATAAATATATTCATCCACACCACCTACCATTCAAAGAAAAAGGGATGAACAATTTTGAATGGTGATGATTTAAAGCAATATAGCCTAACAAATGATTATGCTCACGTGGTGTTGGCTTATGATGTTGGGAGTCAGATAAAGTTGAAATGTAACTCATCCATAAAGGGTTCTCCACCTATGTTTGAGAGGATTTATTTGTGTTTTAATGTGGAAAGGGTTAGGTTTCTTAGTAGGTGTCATTCATTGGTAGGATCAGATGACCACTTCTTAAAAGGACTTTATGGTGGGCACATGCTTGTAGCAATTGATAGAGATGGGAATAAGAAAATATTTCCAATTACTATAGCAGTTGTTGAGTTAAGTGTGAAGATTCATGAGGTTGGTTCTTAAAGATCTTTAGGGATGACATTAGAGACCTAAGAGCACTCAAATTTGTATTCATATTAAATAGACAAAAGGTATGCATATTGCATCTTTACCATTTTGAAAATGCTAGTAGAATGTATCTATCACTTTGATTGATGTTTTTTGTGGTGTGATATTTTAGAGACTTGAGAAAGCACTAGAGGATCTATTTCTCACATGTAAGCATTGATATTGTGTGATATATTTATATGAAAACTTCTAGAAAAAGTTTATCGAGTAAGATTTCAATGATGCAATGTGAGCTATTGTAAATACAACTACTATAAAGGAGTGAGAGAATGAAGTGGGGGCTATGAAAAACTTAAGTGAAGCAGCATGATAATGGTTGTCACAAATTTTAGCATCCTGTTAGTGCAAGTCTCATTTTTAGCTATCATGCAAATTGTGACACATTTGTGAATAACCTAAATGAGTCATTCAATGAAATGATATTTAAAGCAAGGGAATGCTGATTATTATAATGTTGGAGTGGTATAGATTATGTCTATTGAAAAGTTTAACTTAAAAAGGGAAGAAATGTCGAAGTTGAAAAGAGAATTTTATCCCAATATCTTGAAGTGGATTGCAAAGCTTAATGGCATGACTAGAAATTACTCAGTAATAGCCTCTAGTGTTAACATGTATGAGGTTGATAATGGATTTGAACGACATATTTAAACTTAAATGCACACACTTGTAGCTGTAAAGTGTAAGGGTTGCAAAGATTACCTTCTAAGCATGTTGTCACGGTAATTTTTCAAAATTTTGAGAGGCCTGAGCTATATGTTCATGAATGCTATAAGAGTAGTGCATATTTAGTAGCTTATGAGAAAATCATCATCCTCATGCCTGAAAAGAAAAGTGGCTACAATTAGGGCATGTAGTACCGATTCCTCCTAAATTTAGGGTTCCACTAAGCCTAAGAAAGTCATGAAAATGAGGTGAAAATAAGCTAAGGAATCCTAACATCATTAGCTAAAGAAAAAGGGTTAAGTGGTGTGGAAAATGTGTCGATGTTAGTCACAACTCTAGATTATGTAATGCAACTACAACTTAGTAAAGACGACTTCAATTGCAAAGAGAAAATGTATTAAAATAATAAAACACAATTAAAAGTGCATAATATGCTTAATGTTTAAATATCTCACACTAGCATTGGTTGGTATTAAAAATAATGCTTAATGCATAGCAAGCTCATTGTTCAAACGCCTCTTTTGTAAGTCAAATGGCTGGGGTCTTTATTTGAATGATATGTAGGGTCATGTAAAATTTCCAAGCTTGCATTTTATCCAATTCCATTGAATGGCATCAAGGAACCATTAGAATAAAATTGAATAAAAGGTTGCTTCATGTTTGCTCAACTACCATTCAAATGGGTCACTTAAATGAAGTGTTCCAAGATTTCACTATAACCTCTTCTACTTCTATAAAATGCCAACATGGAGTCATTTGAATGAAGTGATCTAGTAGTTTAACATCAATTGCTATGTGATTTGTCTTTGATCTTGAACATGTACTATCCAATTTCATCTAAATGGTATTAAGGATTCGTTCAAACTTGATTGAACAAAAGGTTGTTTCACATTCACTTAGCCACTTCATTCGAATGACTTAAGGGAGCAATTGAACAAAGTACTCTAGGATATCACCATAATCCCTCTTGCTTCACTTCATAAAAATGCCAACATAAAATCATTTGAATGAAGTGGTCTAATAACTTGCCATTTGTTGCTATGTAATTTATCCTTACTCTTGATATGTTCTACTAAACTCGAGCTTGCTATAGGCTTTATGTGAGACACATAAGATTCAATGAAGGCTTGTTCCTCTTTTGATCTAATGTCATACATGATCCTTTGAATTAAGTTGCTTAATCCTTTAGTTTTGACTTTAGTCCATCAAGACTTAATTCTTATTAGTTAACATGGCTATTGACTTATAGCTAATAAATGGGATATTTAATATACTTTTATTTGATAGTCATACTTATAAGGTGTTATAAAATCTATAGCATTTTTATTGATATTATAGTTTTCATAGCAAATTAGCATTACCTTAATGTCACATTTAGCATTTAGGAATTGACTGGAAATGGAATCGTGATTTTGGATTTTATTATCTTTCCCATATTTAAAAGTATTTTTAAAAGTCGGAATTGCAATTCCTTAAAATCACGATTTCAACTATAAGAAGGAATTAGATTTTACCTTTAAGGAGCGGAATTGCGATTCCATTTTACTTTTATTAATGATAATTACTTATCTAACCCTTTTAACCTTCTTAATATATGTTTTTTGCATCCATGAATTAAGGGAATTTTTAATAAATACCAATGTATGCCATTTTGTTCCATGAATGATTCCAAATATAGGATTGACTTGACACTCCATTGCTGATTCCATTCAATTTCATTTCAAATCATTCTTGAGCACTAAATGTAATATAAGAGTAACCTATACCGGAAGAGGGAGAGGTCACCTAGGGTTACAGGGTGGTTTGGGGTGTTTTAAAATTACACTTTCAAGATGAGGCTGGGGGATGGGGAAAGATAACCCACACCTATCATGCCTTATTGTCCCCATAGCCCCTATTTGATCTATAATAAAAAATGGATAAGCATAGCCAATTTATCTATAGTATATTTAAGTGGATCTTATTCTATTATGTAAAAACATGTAAGTAATAAATAGTATATCTCAATATGCACATGAATAGATGCTACATGATCTGCATACCAACATTTAATATGCGTGTCTTCATATGTTCGGTTAAGCTTCAAAAATAGTAAAAGTGTGATTGTGATACAAAATTTATTAGAAAGCACATTTACCTTTCTAAATAGTGACTTAAATTAAAGTCTTCAATAGCATGGATTGGGGTGGTAAATTCATCTTTAACAATGTATTAGAAGATTGAATTAGGCTTTTGGAGTTTTTAGAGGGTAATTACATATTTGAAATAGTTATGGGCTCATTCTTCAATTATTTTAAGAGTATTATTTGATTCAATATATCATCGAACATTAATGATAATATACTAGTAATACATTATATACATTATGTAATGTCCTGGAACCCAAAATGAGTACAACCGGCTATGTGCCCTCGCTAGGCGAAGATATGCAAAAGCTCAAAATTTGCTAAATTTCACCATCAAGATCTAAATAACCATAACAATCAATAAATGAGTGGCTCAACAATTACCACTTAATCTCTCCATATAAAAGAAACTAAAAAGAACAAATTTCTTGAATAATTAAACCATATTCAATCTCTCACAATCAATACCGTGGAAGCATTTTTAAACCTTAAGTACAACAATAGTCTTAAGCATGTCTCAACTAATCAAAGTGGTCTAATATTTATCTTTCTCTTCATTTGACTATTACTCCTCATAGTACACATACTCTACACTCTTCCTAGAATTCTGGTTGTATCCACTATTGTCTTATCATATCCAATAATTTCTCCTAAAGTACCTGAATTGAAAAAATGGTCCAATGAGCGATAAGCTAATGCTTAGTACAATGTATACCAATAATCACACACGCATGCCATGCTAAAAATACCAACATAAACATAATGCAATAGGATATCCAAATACAGTTTATTATCTTTCATATCTTTTAGTCCAACACACAATTCTCATCATCATATTTGCTATGCATACCTTACACACACACATATATACATATATATACGACAAATGGTACTCCATTTTGTCTATGAGTCTAAACTATACATAATTATGCATATACAACAGTGAATACTCCTTACTATCCATGAGTTCAAGAGTCATTCCATACCATACATAATTTATATATATACGACAACGGGTACTCTCCATTGTCCATGAGTCCAAGAGCCTTATACTACACACATAAATCCATCCATATCGGATCATCATAAATCTACTCAAATCATTTTAGTACAAGACTTTATTAGGGATAACATCACATACCGATCATCAGGATACTACTCTGAGTTCACCGACCCCCTCTTGGTTCCTCAGGCCTAGCCAAGCACAATCACACACAACCAATCACTTTTATTTTTCATATCAATTTAGATTAAATTACATTTGTAACCTAACTTGCACAAGCAACAAACACAATATACGCATACTAGATAAGCAACGAACGATTCCTTCACATTCATGTAATCCCTTAATCCTCAAACCTATTCAAATCCATAATTATGTGCACTTAGAATCGCAAGTGAATGAAATACAATAGAATAATGAGTGTCTTGGAACAACACGGCTATGTGAGTGGCTGTGTATCTTTCTATGTATTTTTGTTAATCTAGCACGCCTAAGTATATGATCATGTATTTGGCCGCGTACTTTGACACGATAGGGTACATGGTCATGTATAGTGGTTGTGCACCTTTATGTGAATTTTTGCAATTTGACATGTCCAAGTACACGAGCGTATTTGGTGACTGTGTACCTTTCTGTACACATTCGTGTTTTGACATAAGCAACTATATAGGTGTATACTTGACTATGTAGTCTAATGTTCCATTGTGAATCCCTTTTTCCAATTCACTAATTTCCAATTCTTCTAATCCTAAACGAAATTCCTCACTTCTAAGCCTAATTATGCATTGTTTTTCTCATTAGAACAATAATTTGGTTTAATTTAACAACTTACTGGCTTAGGTTGTACTAATGATCGAATTCCTATCCTGAATTGTTTGTCGCACTAATTGTTTTGCAGTGAAATCCAATAAATTAACACAAATTCATGTTATACATATGTAAATGATGATCAATAGTTGTTGATTGGTTTATTTACCGTGGTTAATTTGTTGAATTGCATAATGTGATAATCTTTTTCTCTTTTAGGGTTTTGTAGACAATGTTTAAGGTTCTGTAGCGCATAAATTGGAAAAAAGGGTTAGAAAAACATGTTGGTGTCTATTTATACATCCCCTGTCAAATGTCCATATTGTCTCCGTCATTAGCTCCTTTTTATTGCCCTTTGTCCTAACATTAAAATTTTTATTTTTGGATTTATTTTCTTTTTATTGTTCAAACATTATTATTCAAAATATATATTATTTAATTAAACCACCAATTATTAAACATTAAGTTAACGATAAGTTTCTTCTATGTGAAATACAAGCCTAAGCTAGTTGTCACTCTTGAGCCTTCACTTTGGGTTTAAGAGGTAGCTCCAACAATATAACTTGAGGTTTTAGGGGAAGAGCTAGTCATTGGGGTGGTGGTGGAGACGGAGGCATAGCCATAGCCATAGCGGTAACCAGAGCTAGCCTGTTAAATATAGTAAAATCGACAAGTCTTGAAGGTAAATATTTTAGAGTAAAAAAGTTAGGAAGGAGCAAGCTACTCCCATGCCTTCTACAACATCTATGAGGATGTCAAAATTTTTAGAGTGCTCATTAAAGTTGTTTCTAATGCCAAGTGGAGTAGCTAAATTTTTGTGGCAATGTGGTGTCTAATTTATGCGCATAGCCAGTGGGTTTTTATAGCACGATTAGAAGAGTGTAAACCATAGAAGTAAAGCCTTAAACCTTTTATCGACAATTCATAGGGTGTGACTTAGAGAGCAGCCTCTCTTCTAAACTTGTTTGCATATGACATTCCGCAAGCTTTCCTAACTCCTCGACTATTTCCATTTCGTGCAAAATGGTTTGAGACGACAAGTTGGTCAATTTACCTCTCCTATATTATGAGAAAACAATTACACCCGCATTGCAAACTTTAGATGATGGGACAATTGTTGTGGTAAATTTTTAAGCCAACCTTAATTTAGTGTAATGTAATCCTGGCCATTTTCATATGGTTTTAGGATGAAAAAATGTATTGTAAGACAATCATGTCTTTTATTTTACAATGACAACCTTGGAAAATTATTAAAAGTTACAATAACACAAATTTCAAAATAGTAATTTTGTATCCACTAAAAAATGTTAATAACACTTCAAGTTAAGCTTTTGTAGCGATGTACAATGTAATTATTTGTTAAAGCCAATGTGGTACTTGATTTGACATGCATTGACTACTAAATTATTAAATCATTAAGGCTAAAGCCCTAAATAAGATTACAAATCAACCTAAAAGAAATGCATTTAACACTAACTAGTTTTATGCCTCAGTAATGCCCAAATTTCTTAAAATTATCTTAAAATATAAACTAACGAAAGATAAAATTATAATATATATATATATAATATAAAAGGATTTGTTTGGCTTATTTGTTTATTATCTATTTGGCATCTATTTTCCATTCATTCAATATGGGTGTTTATAAAAAAAATGAATGGAGAGAAATAATTACACATATTAGATACAAATTAGATATAGATTGGACACAAATTAAATACATATTAGACATACCAATTAGACATAGATCAACAGATCAGACTTAAATTAACTATAAAAATGACTAATTTTATAACTATTAATTGTATAGATATGATATTATGAGATATTTTTATAAAAGAATTTGCGTTTAAGGAATAAAATTTAAACAAACAAAAAAATATGAAAAAAACTTCAAAATTGGATTATATGCTTATGACAAGATTTAAGATCTAAATAATTTCAAATCATTTACTTTTTATTATAAAAATATAACAATATCCACTAATTTAGAGTGATCTTCTTTTTTGAGAGAATATTCAAATCCAATTCATTCTACTTACAAACCATCATCAATGCCATTAAACTATAAGAATTTTAGTAATTTAAAGTAACTTTCATTTACTTATAATATAATTTCAGTGTTCCAACCATGAGGCTTTTAATGAATGATCATTGTTGTTGACTATGATGAAATAGCCTTACTTTATCCCCATCCTTATAAATTATAGAGTTTAAATAGATAAACATCCAAAGATTTCATGTATTGCATTTATCATTAATAAAATTCAAATTTCGTTAAGACACTTGCATCTTGGAGCATTAACAGTAAGCTTCAAATAGTATGGAGCGAATTTAATTCTTCATTTCCCGAGGACCCTAATAGTTGTAGTAATACTTGGCAAAAAAAAACAAAAATTCACAATGAGTAAATGATTCTCTTTCCTGGAGTGAATTCAAAGAATCATAATAAATTTTACGAATACTTAGAAATGTAATAAACAGATTTGAGTTAAAAAAAAAATCCATCAACAACCTTGCAATTGAAGAAAAAAATGAAGCTTACCATAACTGGAATTCATAAGATTGAGAGTATTTACAAATATTTGAAAATATCTCTACAAGATAGCTTTTTTTTTTAAAAAAAAAAAAACCAATATACTATTTATCGTATTCATTCCAACCACCACTGGCTAAGGATGGTCGAATTCTTTTTTCTTTTGGTTCTCAGCTTTTTCCTTTTTATATATTTTTATTATTATATTTAATATATGTATTTATTTATATTAATTACTTGCATTAACTGATTCAAACTAAGCTAAATGCAAACAAACCAAAAAATATATACCAATATGTTGTTCCTAAAAAACTGTGAGATATTCATTTCTTGACGCATGCAAAGAAATACTAAAATATATTATCAAGTTAATTGCTTTCTTGACTAGAAATCTTTAGGAGACAAGAGATAAGAAATTCTTCATTTAAACTTGATTTATAAGTGTAATATATCAATGAGAATTATTATTTGTAAAGATTCTTAGTAACTAGTTTTTAGAAGTAATTTGAATAAGATATAATAAAAAATCTTATTTTAATTTTGTATCATATGACATCTTATTATGTCATTCTATTTATACATACTTGCGATTCTACATATACCCATCCCTATTTTATAATATTTTATTAATGTAAGGAAGATTCACATCTTGTAAAAAAAAAAATAAAACCTAAAATATCCATCTCTCCCTCTCTCTTTTAATTTCTTTTCCTCCAAAACCTAAATTTCATCTCATTGCCACTAATTTCAACCTATAATTTTTCCCTCTTATTTTTGTATTTTATGTTTTCGCTTACTCCCGACTTTTCCTCTCTTCTCTTACTCCTCTATTCTCCTTTTCACTTTTTTACTCTCTCTATCCCTACAGATGGGTTATTAGAGGAAAAAAAAAAATGCAAACTTCAAATAAGTTGGCACCAAATCTTGCTAGATGATTTGCAATATCATTATTCTCCCCAAGAGTGTGAATTCCATAGCATCAAACATCAATATTCTTTTCTTGCATCAAAGATCACATCATTAGAATATCTTTATCAATATTGTTACTCTAAGTCCAATATATGACTTTGCCTTGTCTCTAGGTATGTAGAGCTTTAGTATGCAAAACGAGGGAGGCTGTCTTTCCACAAACTAGTTGACATATAAACATATCATCGAACACTGATAATAATACACTAGTAGTATATCATATATTAAGTTAACAATAAGTTTCTTTTGTGTGAAATACTAGCCTGAGCCAACTATCACTCTTGAGTCCTCTCTTTAGCTTTGGGAGATAACTCCAACAAAATGACTTGAGGTTATGGGGGCAAAGCTAATGCTTGGGGTAATGGTGGAGACACGGGCATAGCCATAGCCATAGCCATAGCCATAGCCAAAGTTGGCCAGTTAAACATAGCAAAGTCAGCAAGTTTTGTAGATAAATATTTTAGAGTAAAAATGATAAGAAGGATCACGGCTATGGCCACTCACCTCACATGCCCTTTGCAATATTTATGAGGATGTAAAAAATTTTAGAGTGCTCATTAAAGCTGTTTTTTTATGTCAAGTGGAGTACCTACATTTTCGCAACAATGTGGTGTTCGATTTATGTGCATAGCAAAACGTTTCTTGTGGCACAATTGGAAGAGTGTAAAGCATAGAAGTAAAGCCTTACGCCTTTTGTCGACAATTCGTGGGGTGTGTGTCAGAGAGTGGCATGTCTTTTGAACTTGTCTGTGTATGACATTTCGTGAGCTTTCCTATTCCTTAGCCATTTCCATTTCATGCAAAATGGTCAGAGACAACAAGTTGGTCAGTTTATCTCTCCTATATAAGAAAATGGTTGCACCCACATGGTAGACTTTATAGGAGGGGACAATCGTTGAGGTAAAGTTCTAAGCCAACCTTAATTTAATGTAATGTAATCTTGGCCATTTTAATATGGTCTTAGGTTTTTTTAGGTTATAGCCAGTGGACCGAGATTATATATATATATATATATAATCTTTTTGCTTTAAGAAAACTTGATGCAATGCTCCTTGTAAGACAATCACACCTTTTATTTTACAATGACAACCTTGAAAAACTGTTAAAAGTTACAATAACACTCGAATTTTAAAATAGTACTTTTGTATCCACTAAAAAATGTTGATAGCAATTCAAGTCAAGCTTTTGCAGCGATATACAATGTAATTATTTTTTTGAAGCCAATTTGATACTTGATTAGACATGTATTGACTACTAAATTATTAAATTATTAAGGCTAAAACCCTAAATGAGATTACAAATTAGCTTTAAAAAAACATTTAACACTAACTAGTTTTATGCCCAAGCAAACCCCAAATTTCTTAAAAATATCTTAAAATGTAAACTAATGAAAGATAAAATTGTATTACTTATATATGCTATACCAATTTATATGTATATAAAGTCCCACCCTTTACGTAGATCTCAATTTAAAATATATATGTATCATTAAAAAATAAATTTACTTGGATTATTATCACAATTAACATATTAATAGTGTATGTTCATAATATTATTTTAAATATGGTATAATGTCTAGTGCTATTTGTTTTAAAATATTTTGATTTTATAATGGTCTTTCTACAATAATAAATGAAATGACATGTTATTTAAAAGAGTCATTACTCTTTAAAGGTATTTAGAGTTATGTCATTCTATGTTGAGTCATCTAAGAATTGCAGCTATTTCACCTTTATATAATGGTCATATCTCTTGAACATATAGATAAGAAAAAGAATGTTAAGTAACGAAAAGTTCAATAATATATATATATATATATATATAAAACAATTAAAAGGTATTAATAATTAAAAAAAATACAAATGACAAAAGATTATCATAATCAATATTTTAAGGTTATAGATTCATAAATTGTTATGAAAACTATGTGAATACTATTGTTTAATTATGTAAAAATGCATTAACATTAGTTTTGTACGATTAGTGATGATTTTTCTATAATTATATGAAATATTATATCATCTCAAAAATGTTACGACTCTTTAGATTATAGAAATGCAACATCTAATACTAAGAGGGTTGTGGTATTTTTTATTAAATTATGCAAATGTAGCAATTGTATTTGTATAAAGAACATGCTTTTTAGATGCATGTTTAAAATAAAATTATTTTTAATAGTTCAAAGTCAAATATGGTCATAAGGTTTAACTAATGAAAGCTTACATGTGAATAAAACTTACAAATGACAAAAGTTTATAAACAGATATATACAAATGATATAAAATTTACAAATAGCAAAAACTTTTGAAAAGATATATACAAAAGGCGTAAAAACAAATGGTTACTTCTAAAATAATTCTAATGACCAAAATTTAATATGTACAATTTCAAAAAAACAAATGTTTTGTTGATAATTTTGGAATTTCTATTGATAATTTTAGAAAATAAACAATGAAAACATTTAAGTGCTACTTTTCTTATTGAAGTGAAAACTAAACCATTTTCTTTTCTTTGTTTTTTACTCATCAATGGCCAAAAATCGTTACTTACAATACTGATAAGGTATTTAATAAAAAAAGTATTATGAAAGGATACTGAAATGAAATGAAAAGTAACATTGAAGAGGTACAATAAAAAAAATATCAAAAAGATATAAAAAAATTTTGAAATCTATTGTATTGTACCTTTTCAGTTTAACCTTCTAAAAAATGTAACTATTGAGAAATCAACATTAATTGTTTCACTTCCTTCCCCAACCCCAAACAAAAAGGTGCTCTTTTGAAAAAGGCTAAACCAAAAAGGCTACAATAGCAAAAAAGTTTCCAAAGGGGTAGGTAATACAAACGTGTTGTTTCAAGTTATGTTTTGATTTAAACCTAAAATTAGAGTGCATTGATGACAGATATATATATATATTATAATTTACTGCAATAGAGCGTAAGTCGGGTAGCGCATTTGGTTCGGGGTTGATCCCTAAGACCTAGAGTGACATTTGGATGACATTCAAATTGGACTGGACCAGTATCTATTGTTTGTTTCTGTCTGTAACTAATGTTCCTTTTTTAAGGATTCAATGTTAATGAAGTAAATATTTATTTATTTACTTATCTTTTAAAAAGAACGATAACCCACTAACCTTGGCTCTGCCGCCTGTGGTGTTAAGTTCTTTTGCAATTTATTTATTTATTGCAGTTTATATAACTTCCTCGGCTGGTTATACCGCCTTTTGAGGTTTTGCATATATTTACTGCTTTAAATTTAATGTATGATTAAACATACTAAGTATATCGGTTGGAAACTATACTCTGCTGGCTACTGGCTCTAAGGAGGACTCGGTCTTCATGAGTATAGACTAAACAACGCCACGTACTTTGGTATTTTTAATAACTAATGCTTCTGCCCTGTAGTTTATAATTTATTTTATTTACTGCTTAATGCTCACTCCACTTTGTTTCTTTCTTTATTCTAATATCTCATCTCTTACCTTAGCTATTGACTAGATAGTTAGGCTAGGCAGCTGTAAGCCCTAGACTTAGCTTCTGGTAACATCCATTCGTGGTTTGAATAAACCGATTGTCCCAAGAGGGGGACGCCTCAATTTTTGTACTATCTGGAACAATACGGGATCACCGTGGAGCTAGGCGAAGGGGGAGTAATCAGTACCGCCGTGTAAGTCGCGTAAAACCTACACATAGAGCGTAAGGCGGGTAGCGCATTTGGTTCGGAGTTGAAACCCTGAGCGGCCAAATACCACGCTCTCATGCCGTATTTTCCCCTATGGGATGTATAAAAAATGAGATTAAAGTAGGTATTCCATCCTAAAATGAATTTATTTAGCAGAACTATGTCGTCCTCTAGCTCAGTTCCAAATGAGGAACTCAAGAATCTAGGAAACATAAACAATAGAGATGAAATTAGAATAAAAGATTTTAATGAAGCGATAGATAATTGGAAGATTTCTAAGAAATCTTATGATGAAATCTATCAAATGGCCAAATGGAAAATCTTTGGCAAAAATGACTATGTCATATCCACATAAGAGAGAGACATACCCGTCTCTGATGGATTGACAACAATTGAAATATTAAACCGTGGTTTCATTCAAAATTATGGAAAAGAATGGAATTACATGCACATAGGTCTAATCCAAGTAGGAGCTAAACCTCTTACGAAATTAGGATTAGATACCTCAGTCCTAATGGTCCTTAGGGATGCAAGAGAATTGGAATATGAACGATCGATCCATGCATCGATTGAAACCAGTCTCAGTACTGGTCCAGTCCAGTTTGAATGTCATCCAAATGTCACTCTAGGTCTTAGGGATCAAACCATAATGAAATCCTTAACCCTTCAAATTAAAACCCACAATTATAAGATGATTCAAGGTACTATGCCTATGGCAGTCATCTATCGAATCTATTTCAAACTAATGAAAACAACTTTCGGATCAAAAGCGTACAAAATTGACAAAAGAGGTCAAACGCTTCTGATTCAAACAGATCTAAATAGATCTAATGTGACTATCCCTAGGATAATCAAATGGGATCAGGTTAGCCTACCTGACCACTGGGAAATAGAAAATCCTGTTCCCCAGAAATCTTATCAAGTAGCTGAACCATCTAATGTTATTCAACATCCTGATGGTAAAGTTACACTTCAATTCGCTATGAGATCTTTCGAAACTCCTAGAAGTTCAATGTCCTTAGGATCATCAAGAAGGTCAGTTGATCTGTCCAAGATTGATGAAACACTTCTAAGTTCCCTGATAGGATTATGGATAAAACACAACTCCAGAGATTCTTAGGCAGCTTAAATTACGTAGCAGATTGGTATCAGAGCATCCCTTGCATTCATCTAGCAGATCCATCCCTACCAAAAATAGTAGAGACTGATGCATCTGACATAGAATTTGGTGGAATCCTAAAGCAAAAATCCCCTAATGGAAATGAAAATGTTGTCCAGTTCGCATCAAAACACTGGAACCAATGTCAATTAAATTATTCCACAATTAAAAAAGAAATTTTGGCTATTGTTTTAATAATTTCTAAATTTCAAGGAGATTTGTTAAATCAAAAATTTCTTTTAAGAATTGACTGCTCTGCAGCAAAAAATGTCTTAGAGAAAAATGTTCATAATTTGGCTTCAAAACAGATTTTTGCCAGATGGCAAGCTATTTTATCCTGTTTTGATTTTGATATTAAACATATCAAGGGAACATCCAATTATCTTCCTGATTTCTTGACTCTTGAATTCCTGCAGGGAGATGCCTCCCAAGGGAAAGGGAAAGGAAAAGGAAGTCCCCCGTAAGGGACTCACAAATGTCCGGTCGTGGCTTGCTGCTACGGCTCCAAAACCCAATGTGCCTTTGGCAATCAAGGAACGTGATGAGGAGTCAATTTAGGAAGTCCGTAAGAGTTAATGTAAGTGTTAGGCAGCCGTAAGCCCTAGACTTAGCTTCTGGTAACATCCATCTGTGGGTGCCCCTAGTCGATCTTAGCCATCTTTGGTATCAAAGCCAAAGGGGAGAGAATATAGTTAGGTTTGAATAAACCTGCAGTTCCTTCTGCATCGCTTTTAATTCTTGAATTTCTTTCTTTTGGAAATTTATTTCCTCTTGAAGATTACTAAGCGTTATTGGCTTAGGACCTTTTGATTTGCCTTTGTTAAGGACTTCATTGAGGTTATAGGTCAGATTGTTAGAAATTGAGGAAGTAGGTTTGGCTCCTTCCAACCATCTCAATTTCTGCGAATCGGACATTGAATCTAACTTAAGAAGAAAGTCTTCTTCTTCCTTAGTTAGGACATTGATTGAATCTTCCTCTGAGGATGATTCAAGATCGTTGCATTGGAGTCCTTCTTCTTCTGACGAAGAAGGTTCAGAAGAAGAATATCCTTCGAATATTTCGAGGATTTCTTCGAGTTTACTTTTATCAAGATCAAGGGAATTTAGTTTTTTCTTGATCTTGCATTTGTCAGCTGTGTGACCAAATTTGTTACGCTGATAACATCTAACTCCCGGAAAAGGTTTTCTAAATTTTTTAGATTTGCCTTTTTTAGGGTTTTCAATGTTTTCTTTAGATTGTTATGAGTGGATTCAACCACGTTGCCGCCACTTAGCAATATCTGGTATCCTCACAAGGAAACCGAAATTAAACTAGCTCCTTTCAAAGTTGCAGAAGCATCTGAAGGAACTGGTATTAAAAAGATTATTGATCAAAACAATTTTACTAATAAAAATCTTCACACAATAGGTCAACAACTTGATAGAATTGAAGATTCAATTAGTAAACCACAGGTCAATAATAAGGAAAATGTCAAGGTTGAAAAGAAACCACTTTTCAAACCTTTCGAAATGATCAATCCCAGTAATGAATTTCTTCAAGCTATCCAGAATAGAAAGAAATCATTAAAAGGGAAAATGAAGATGGAATCGGTGGAATCTTTAAAATTAGATACTCCTAAGTTTAGGAATTTAATTATTGAAGAAACTCCATCCGAAAAAATTAATGTTTTAAGTGAAACCAATGATTCTAATCCAGATGATTTATCAAATGACTTAAGTCTCGATAATTCTAATGGTTTAGAAGTTAACAAAATTACTTGGCAAGAGCCTCAAAAACTGTATTATCAGCGAGCAACCCCTCCTGATATTCTGTTAGAGGAAAAACCATGTAATTATCAAAACAAATACTCTGCAGGAATCACCTATGAATGGAACATAGATGGAGCCTCAGAACAGGCGAAGGGGGAGTAATTCAGAGCCAAAGGGGAGAGAATATAGTTAGGTTTGAATAAACCTATGATTTATCAAACTTCTCCAGAATGGGAAAAACCCACTGCTTCAGAATTAGGAGATTCTGAGCTTAATGTCATAGAAAAACCTTTCGAACCAGATAGGCTATTTCTAAATAATGATTTTAACTCTTCTAAAAACAAAGAGAAGAGACAATGGTATTTTAAAACTTTTGATAAGTTTAAAATACATATTAAAAATGAATATTATGAATTTATGAATGAAATAGGTTCTCAGATCTTATTCTTCGATTGGTTAGAAGAATATTATTTGAAACCAAAATTGATAAATGAGGTCAACAAGATTGTCCAATGGAGACCAATTGAAGGTAACGTAGTTGAATCTACTCATCTGCCACTTAGCAACATCTGGTATCCTTATAAGGAAACCGAAATTAAACTAGCTCCTTTCAAAGTTGTAGAAGCATATGAAGGATCTGGTATTAAAAAAGATTATTGATCAAAACAATTTTACTAATAAAAATCTTCACACAATAGGTCAACAACTTGACAGAATTGAAGATTCGATTAGTAAACCACGGGTCAATAATAATGAAAATGTCAAGGTTGAAAAGAAACCACTTTTCAAACCTTTCGAAATGATCAATCCCAGTAATGAATTTCTTCAAGCTATCTAGAATAGAAAGAAATCATTAAAAGGGAAAATGAAAATGGAATCGGTGGAATCTTTAAAATTAGATACTCCTAAGTTTAGGAATTTAATTATTGAAGATACTCCATCCAAAAAAATTAATGTTTTAAGTGAAACCAATGTTTCTAATCCAGATGATTTATCAGATGACTTAAGTCTCGATAATTCTAATGGTTTAGAAGTGAACAAAATTACTTGGCAAGAGCCTCAAAAATTGTATTATCAACGAGCAACCCCTCCTGATATTCTGTTAGAGGAAAAACCAAGTAATTACCAAAACAAATATTCTGCATGAACCACCTATGAATGGAACATAGATGGAGCCTTAGAACAAATGATCTTGAATGTTCTAAATCAGATGATCATGTTCGCCAATACTAATAGAAGTATTCAGAACATATCTGTAAACACCCCATTTTTGCCCTAAGAATAAATAATAATGAATAATAATCACTTTTCATTTTTTTCTAATTTTTTCCAATTTTTCTTTAATTTAGCAAAAATAATAAAAATATTCAAAAAATGAAAATAAATAGGAAAACACATCAATTTTGAAAAATGATTTCAGAAATGGCAATAATAAATAATAAATAATTTTTATAAATTTTTTAATTTTCAAAAAATACAAAAAAAAAAAAAAATTGCATTGCATATATGGTGTAAACACCCCATTTTTGCCTTAGGAATCAATAATTTTCAATAATAATCAATTTTCAATTTTTTCTAATTTTTCCTAATTTAGCATAAAATAATAAAAATGTTCAAAAAATAAAAATAAATAGGAAAACACTTCAATTTTGAAAAATGATTTCGGAAATAGTAATAATGAATAATAAACAATTTTTACAAAATTTTCAAATTTCAAAAAATACAAAAAAATAGAAAAATCGCATTGCATATATGCAATTTGCGAAATAAATAAAATCGCGAAAGTGGGCTAGCCCAGCTGGTCCGGACCATGGCTAGGTGCGCGCGGGGGGGGGGGGGGGGGGGGTGCTTGGTCAGACGTTCGAATCGCCAAGGAAGCAGTTTCCGCGTTTTGCAATTTTTCGACTTATCCAGGACACGTGGCAGCATCTGATTGGCTGGAAGAAACGCACGCGCCGGGCGCGTGATCGTCTCCTACCTCGAGCCCGAGATCGCTGGCGAAGAAAAAATTCGTATTTCGGCCGTTTTGATTCGATTTTTTTTTGCATAAATCCAACAGATCTTCAATAAAGATAAGATAAACATTATCTAATTAAAATCAAATCGCAACAAATCGTTGGATGGGCACGAATCGGAGTTGGTTTTTCAACCAAAAATCCGATCAGCTTCAATCGGAGGAAATCCGAGCTTATCCAGCTCGATTTTAAGCGCCTATAAATAGAGGAGGAGATGAGGAAGCAAGAACAGAGATCAGAATTGCGAGAGAGAGAGAAAAGAGTGTAGATCGGAGGAAACCCAAAGTTGCGACCGCCAATCGGAGTTGAGCCACCGCAAGGAGACGTTCTGGGAGTAAACCGCCACCACCATCGGATTCAGCACCCTCAAGAAGCTAGGATTCGACACTTCACCCGCCGTAAAGGACCGCCGGAACGCCGTGAACGAGCCAACCCTGCCGCCATGTCCGACCGATCCGACCCGACCCGATTCGACCCGACTGACCCGACCCGTGCAGCAACCTAGATCCAGGTAAGTCGGATTTTCCGGATTTTTTTTATTTTTATTTAATTAATTTTGTTTATTTATTTATTCTGAAATTAATTGATTAATTTATTATTTGTTATTTATTTATTTATTTATTTATTTATATATTTATGTGTTATTTTTAATAAATAGGAAAATATAGACATTAGATTTTTCTAGAATTTAATAATGTAGAAAAATAATAATAAATAGATAAATAAAAAATAATAATAAATATAGAAAAATAATAAAAAATCAGGAAAATAATCATAAATTTTCGATGTCAAAATAGGATGGATAATGAACCAAAAATTCCCAAAAATTCCCAAAAAATTTCCAAAAAAATCACGAAAATCAACAAAAATCCCCAAAAACCACAAAAATCCAAAAATTTCTCAGAAATCACAAAAATAATAAAGAAATCACAAAAATAATAAAAAAATCATAAAAAGACAAATAAATAAGTTTTAGCACTTAGAGAAATCATTTTCACCAAATAAATCAAAATTGATGTTTTCCCTACAAAAATCATTTTCAAAATGAAATCAAGCTTAGGCTTAGAGTTTTTTTAGGAAAAATCCAAAAAATGGTAAGAACATAAATCGAAAGAAATTTCAAAATTAAAATTCACCAACACACTAAAGATTTTCAAAAAAGCGAACTATGGCTTGTTTGATCCTGAGTAGCAGGTACGTAGGCACCCATTCGGGTCAACCCATAAAATAAATGAAAAATCCTTTTTCTGAAATAAATTCAAAAACATAACAAAAATTAACAGAAACACAATGAAACACATTTCTAAAGATGAACAATTTTAGGAGATTAGGTGGTAACCATATAGGTTTTAATAGATTAGCCTCCGGACTTAGAAACTCTGGTTTTCCCTTTTTCTCTTCTCACAAAAACGAGAAGAGGAAATAACGACGACTAGTAATTCAAATTAAGACTAATCCGCTCCTTTAGTCTTAATTCACTTTTTCCCAACAACAGTTGGGTGGTGACTCCAAAAATCAAACGAAATTCCTAACTCAAGTCGAGGATCTAGATTAGATGAGCATAGGGTTTAGTTTAGATCGGATTAGGAATGGGAATTCAAAAATTAGACTCGACAGGATGGCGACTCCTTGGGGACCCATACCAGCAGGCTAGCCACCTGAATCTCTCCAAGCTGTTCTCTTTAAGAAAAATGTGTTTCAATCATTACTTTGTTACTAACTTTGCAGGATTTAGTTAGATTTTGGTTTCTTTACTGTGGGGGTGTTGCATGCATACATATGTTTGTGTGAGTAGATGCGGTCGAACCCGGACCGTCCTAGAAACCTAAGACGGGGAGCCATTGTGTAGGTTTCGGGCGAAGTGAGTTAATTCACCGTTCGGGACCGATTAGGCTACCCCACCTTATGCTTCGATATGGCCTGAGATCCATTTCTTCGAGAATGCGGGAGGCCATAGAGCTCGGGAACCAGTTAGAACCAACCTACTTGCATACATAACATCGTACGAGGGGTTGACAATTGGATGACAATGTAATGGTTTGTTATTTTGTCCTTGGAGTTCAGGACTATTTCCCTGTAATATTTTCATAGTTCTGTTTGTAACTAGGCTGTTTCCTATTGTAATAGATGGCTAGCAGTGCAGTCGACCGCCTCCTCCGCAAAGAGATTCGGGTGTACAA
Source organism: Laguncularia racemosa (assembly GCA_037954665.1). NCBI lineage: Eukaryota > Viridiplantae > Streptophyta > Magnoliopsida > Myrtales > Combretaceae > Laguncularia > Laguncularia racemosa. The sequence continues at coordinate 7,305,511 of JBBMOL010000016.1, forward strand.
ACCTTTGGACCCAAAATTGGTACTGGACCACTGGTTTACCTTGTACAACCCAGAGGAGCAGGCCTTCATCCAGCAAAAGATCGGCCCCATCCTCTCTCTGACTAAGTCAGAGGCGAATTTACCTATGGTCCGGGCCATGCTCCAGTTATGGGAGATCGAGCCTGCAGCTTTCTTCATCGGGCCGCATGAGATCACCCCTACCCTGGAGGAGTACACCCAGTTGCTACAGGCTCCAGCACTGACTGATAGATTTACACGCCAGACCTCGAGGCCGGGCCAGCCGGCACCTTCAGTAGACTACTAGGCATCCGCAAAACAGCGGTCAACAAAGCCCTGGCAGACTGTAATGGGTATTGCATACGAATGGATGACTTAGAAGCCTGGTTTATTGCCCGAGAAGACAATGGGGACAGAAAGGACATCCTGTGTGGAGACCCTAAGACTTACAGACAGAGAAGGGTGAACGCTTTCATCTTGACAGCCTTCGCCACCATACTGTTCCCCACCGGGACCTTCTATATTCACTACCGGGTTACAGAGCTGGTAACCCAATTCCTGGAGGGAAGATCTTACATCCCGGCTCTATTGGCTGAACAGATCCGGAATTTGAATTTCCTTAAGAAGAAGGGCCATGGGATCCTCCGCTCCAGCATCAACCTTCTGCTAATATGGTTCGTAAGCCACCTCAAGTGCTTCGGGCTGAACATGGTCAGGAAAACCCTAGCCCAACATGTGGATCTGGTGGGTTCTTGTATAGAAAAGGTGAAGTTACCCGACGACATTACCAGCCACAGTTGGGTAGATCTGCTTAGAAGCCTTAGCGCCGAATATATTCTATGGACAACCAGGTGGAGTTGTTGCAATAAAATCATCTTAACCTGCAGTAATTTCCAAGCAGTGCCATTAATCGGGATCAACGGATGTATCGGATATCACCCCAACTCCGTAGTCCGCCAATTCGGTACCGTCCAAGACATAGTTTATCGGCCTTCACTCGAAGCAGTCACCTTTGAGTACCAGGATCCGAACCTATTGGTAGCCGAGAAATTTGCTAAGCTGGCAGAGGTCAAAGCACTTTGGGAGGCCAGAATCGAAAGCCCGAATGTGGACCTCGGCGAGCTAGATGGCGAAGTGGGAAAACACCGAGCCACCAGAGAGTTTGTAATCCGTCAGCTATACCAGACAGGGGAAAGAGCATACCGGGTTCCAGACGTCACCCAGCCAAGACCAGATAAGATCAATCCAGAGACAGAGATCTACCTGGAGCAGGTCAAGGCCCGGATGGAAGTATACTTCGAAGCTGCAGACTATAACAAAAACATCTGGAAGGGACGCTTCAAGGAATCTGACCAAAGAAACAAGGCCCTGGAAGCACAATTAGAGAAGTGCCAAGCCAGGGTCAAGGAACTAGAAGCCATCATCAGTGGGAAGCCTGAGCCTCCACTACAGAAGACCAAAAGAGCTAGGAAATAGAGCATTATTTGTAATCTTTCATTTTTATTGAACTCCAGAATTATTAATAAAAGTGAAGTTTTAATAATACATTGTCAATCAGTTGTCAACCCTTTTATCTTTTAGCATCCGCGTGACACATGCATATCATTCTTGCATCCATCATACTAAAAAAGAAAAAATGCGCGCTAGGTATCAAAATAGCTTCCAAGCAACCGAACCTACCCAGAAGCCCAGTCCTTACGCGCTCAAGAGCAAAAATGGCCAACAGGAGTGACAACCGCCACAACACCAACGTTGAAGCTGCCTCAGACTCTAGGATCATATCCCTAGAGCAAACGGTCCAACAGTTGGCTGCCCAGGTTCACCTATTGACTGAAAGCATCGACCTCCTGCACAACACCCAACCGGCTCAAGAAGAGTATTTAGGGGCCAGGAAGGGAAAAGCAGTGGAGGGACAGCCTCCGGAATACGAAGAAATCAATTCCCACCTTAACCCAGCCTTCGAGTATGAGCCGAAGGTCAGCCAGGGGCCGACCTCTGATGATCTGAAAAAGGAAATGGAAGAGAGACAAAAGGAAATGGAGAAGCGACTCTTCGAGCAGCTCAATGACAAGATGAAAACTATTGAAGGCCCTGATGGTTTTGAACAGGCCGGAATCACTAACCTGCCAGCTTACAGGGAAGAGGCATACCCTGACAAGTTCAAGACCCCAGATTTTGAAAAGTATGATGGGACCGGCTGCCCCAAGATGCATACCAGGCTATATGCCAGAAAATGAGCAAGTATGCTCAATACGATCAACTCATGCTCCAGACCTTCCAGGACAGCCTCACAGGCCCCGCATTGGTCTGGTATGCCCACCTCGACTTCAACATTGTCAACACCTGGGAAAAGCTAGCCCGGGCCTTTTATGATCAATACAAGTTTAACATCGAAGTTGCCCCATCTGTGATCGATCTGGGGAGTCTCCGAAAAAGACTTACTGAGCCGTTCAAGGAATATGCTCAGCGCTGGAGGGCCCAAGCCGCCAGGGTAGCCACTCCGATGTCTGAAAAGAAATTGACATCCATATTTGTCAATACCTTGGACAAAACTTACTTTTCACATTTGGTAGGCCAGACTTCTTCCAGTTTTGCAGAAGTAGTGGCTGCAGGTTGCAGGATCGAGAATGCCATCACCACTGGCAGGCTCCAATCAATGGAACCTCCTAGGGTCACACCAACCCAAAGGCCCTTAGGAGGAAACAGGGTTAAAGAGCCCACAGTCAGTACAGTGCATTCTAGTAAGGCAGAAAAACCCGGGACTCGGGTAACTTTCCAAACCACGAATACCCCAGCCCAGCAACCTACGACGGGTCATACACAGGTCGCCAGGCCCCCCAGGCAGTTCACTCCAATCCCCATACCGCTCAGTCAGGTCTTCACCCGGTTGAGGGCAGACAACTTGATTAGTTTCGAACTCCCCAACGACCGATACAGGCCCAAGAACTTCGACTCCAACCTCAAGTGTGACTATCACATGGGTCAAGAGGGGCACTCCACAGATAGGTGCTGGAGGCTCCGGCACAAAATCCAAGACTTGATTGACGCAGGGATCATACAATTGGATTTTGTGAACACCCCAGCACCCAATGTCAACACCAACCCGTTGCCCAATCACAGGCCTACCATCAACATGATCACGTCAGAAGAGTCAGCTCCCAAAGAAGCCCTTAAACAGAATCCGACTGAGCAACCCGCTTCGGGAGAGACTCCAAAGGCACACATTAAAGGAAGATGGTTATCCGAGGACCCCACGGTTGGCACTTTGGGAGAATCACACGGGAAGTTTCAGTACCTGGTAAACTATTCTTACACCCCGACTGAGCAAGGGCCGCCTAGTGGGTGGGGGCCAGAATTTGAGAAGCAAGACAATCTAGCAAAGGAAGAGGGAAAGACCATCAACATGATCAATTCTCAGAAGCCCCGGGTTATACGATGCTATGAGGGACAATCAGTCGAGGTGCAAATCCCGATGAAAAGGTATGTATTCAATGTTCCCGTACCAGCAGAGAATTACAAGGCTACACCATTCGACTATCGGGCCCTCGAACAAGAGCGACCTCCTATAGTGGGAGGTATCACCCGCTCTGGGAGATTATATGATCCGAAGTATAAGAGCCCGACCGAAGAACCCAATACGGAGAAAACAGAGGAAGTGGAAGAGGGTCTTGCTGCATTTTCAAAGATGGTAAAGGCCAGCGAGTACAAGATCATGGAACAATTGAATAAAGTTCCGGCGCAGATATCTCTCATGGGCCTTCTTACCACATCTGAGCCCCACAGGGAAGCACTCTTTAAAGTGCTAAAACAGATTCAAGTCCCGGAGGGTATTGCTACAAACAAGATGGGTCACGTGGCAAACTCTATCTTTACTATGGATCAAATATCTTTCTCTCCAGAGGAGCTAGGAAAAGAGGGAGACCAACATACCAAGCCACTATTCATAGTGGTCCGGTGCAATGATACCATCGTCTCCCGAGTGCTTATCGACAACGGATCATCCCTCAACGTCTGCCCATTGGCAACACTTGACTTATTGGGAATCGATCCAAGCAATATAAAACCTAGCTCCACAGTGGTCAGAGCCTTCGACGGGTCAAAGAGGGACATTGTGGGGGAAGTGAACCTACCAGTGGAAATCGGTCCACAAGTATTCCACATCTCCTTCCAGGTCCTCGACATCCCAAGGTCTTTTAACCTGCTCCTGGGACGACCCTGGATACATGCTGCTGGTGCCATTCCCTCTAGTCTCTACCAAAAGGTCAAATTCATCACAAATGGGCAGATAGTTACAGTGCTGGGCGAGCAGGATTACGCCATATACAAGGAGACTGCCATACCTTACATCGGGGATGAAGTTCAGAAGACCTGGGGTTGCAGATTTTCAACGAAGTAAATATGATGACCAGCAAGGAGGGCCATCAGTTTAAAGAGGGGCAGCACGGGACCTTCGGGCTAGGGTATGTTCCTACGGCCGCGGAAGAAGCACAAGTGAGGAGTGTTGAAGGCAGAATAAAGGGGAAGTTGATTGACACCCAGATGTGCATCCCACCTCTCCAACAATCTTTCCGAAGGGCAAATACCATTCAAGAGCTTCGAATAAACAAAGAGGACAACAACAAAGGGGAATCAATCTCCCGCATGTCCAACCAACATCCACTCTGAACAACTGGTTTTGTTGTCCTATCGATAGCGCTAGGTTAGCTCAAGAGTAGAAAAAAATCATTGAACAAATTTTATTGAGACTATTTATCGAATTCCATTACAGTTTGTTTCTTTTATTATTATATATGATTTCATTTTTTTATGTCACTCAGATCTCCCACCATCGAACATTAGGGATATTTCGCGCAAGTAGAACGTAAAAACACTGATATCGTTTCCAACGCTGCTGGGTCAGTTGTTGAAGACGATATCTTAGACCACGAAATAATACAAGAAAATTGGCTAAAACATGAACAAAGCGGAATCTCGATCGACGAGCCTGTGGAGACAGTAAATCTAGGCAGCATGGAAAACCCTAAGAACCTCAAAATCGGGACCAGTTTGAGTGCCGAGCAAAAATGTGAGATAACCAAGCTATTAATCGAATATGCAGATGTGTTCGCCTGGTCATATGGTGACATGCCAGGGCTAGACCAGTCGATAGTAGTTCACAGGCTTCCCACAAGGGAAGATGTCAAACCTAAAAAAAACAAAAACTAAGAAGATTTAGGCCCGACATCTTGCTAAAAATCAAAGAAGAAGTCAAGAAACTACTGGAAGTAGGGTTCATCGAAGCATCCGACTACCCAGAATGGGTGGCAAATGTAGTCCCCGTTATAAAAAAGAACGGAAAAGTGCGTGTATGCGTGGACTTTTGGGACTTAAACCAAGCCACGCTAAAGGATAACTTCCCCCTACCTCATATTGATGTTCTAGTGGATAACACCGCGGGAAACCATCTCTTCTCATTCATGGATGGTTTCTCAGGATACAATCAAATAAAAATGGCCGAGGAAGACAAGACCAAGATAACCTTCATCACAACATGGGGAACTTTCTGTTACAAAGTCATGCCCTTCGGTCTGAAAAACGCCGAGGCAACATATCAGAAAGCCATGGTCGCCATACTTCACGACATGATGCATCGTGAGGTTGAGGTATATGTCGACGACATGATAGCCAAATCCAAAGAAGGAGAAAGCCATATAGATATCCTGAGGAAATTGTTCAAACGACTGAGGAAGTTCCAGCTTAAGTTAAACCCGAAAAAATGTACTTTCGGGGTTACAACGGGGAAATTGTTAGGGTTCGTCATCAGCCAGGAGGGCATTAAGATTGACCCTGACAAGGTAAAGTCCATATTAGAGTTACCTTCCCCACGCTCTGTTAAAGAAGTAAGAAGCTTGCTGGGGAGATTAAATTATATAGCTCGGTTTATCTCATAACTCACCGACAAATGCCGGCCGCTATTCCGTCTGTTGAAGAAGAACGCCGCAATAGAATGGGACGACGAATGTGAAGAAGCGTTCAGGACAATCAAAGACTATCTTATAAAACCCCCAGTCTTGATAGTCCCGAAACAAGGAACACCCTTATTCTTATACCTCACCATACTCCCCGAATCCATGGGATGTGTGTTGGGGCAGAAAGATGAAGGGAAGAGAACGTCCCATATATTATTTGAGCAAGAAGTTCACAGATGGGGAACAAAGGTACTCAGAGGTGGAGAAGACGTGTTGTGCGTTAATTTGGGTCATGCATCGACTAAGGCAATACACCCTTTACTATCATATTGAGCTGTTGACAAGACATGATCCCTTGAAATACTTGGCAGAGAAGCCAGCATTGATGGGTAGAATCTCTAAATGGCAGATGCTTCTATCCGAGTTTGACATCACGTATGTAAATCAAAACTCGATAAAGGGACAAGCCTAGCCGATCAGTTAGGCCGAACACCCTGTTGAGACAGATACCCAAGAAATACAAGTCCAATTTCCGGACGAGAACATATTAACAGTAGAAGATATGCCGGTAGAAAACTCTGGGAGAGAGCAGAATGGTGGGTGGAAACTGTTCTTCGACGGGGCTGCCAAGTATTCGGTTGTGGGGTTGGGGCAGTATTGAATCCCCAGACGACACTCAATTCCCTACAGCGACAAGACTTACATTTTCCTATACCAATAATATCGCGGAATACGAAGCATGTATTCTTGGCCTCAAGATGGCCTGCCAAATGGGAATCCGCGAATTAGAGGTGTACGGGGACTCGTCGCTCATCATACTACAAACAAGAGGGGAATACAAAACTAAAGACTCCAAACTGGTACCGTACCATCAACACTTGACAGAGTTGATTGAGGAGTTTAAGGCAATCACCTTCACGTACATCCCGAGAATTCAGAATCAGTTCGCAGATGCCCTAGCCACACTAGCATCCGTGATTCAAATAACAGGAGGAGCCGAAGTGCAACCGATGAAAATAGACATCGAAAGTCGGCCCGCTTATTGTTTGACAATTGAAAAGATACAAGATGATAACCCGGGTATCACAACATCAAGACCTTCCTCCAAGAAGGTAAATACCCTGAAATGGCTAGCAAGAATGACCAAAGAACGCTCAGAAGGTTGGCAAGTCATTTCTTATTAAGTGGGTCTATACTCTACAAGAGATCATATGATACCACCCTGTTGAGATGTGTAGACAAAAATGAAGCATGCGAACTCATGAAGGAAATACATGAAGGGGTATGTGGACCCCATATGAACGGCTACATGTTGGCCCGAAAAATCATGATATACCAATGTCACAAAAGGGGTAATAGTCCGCTTTTTAAAAAGGGACATAATAGCCTGATATGGAGTTCCTGAGTCGATCATCACCGACAATGATACCAATCTCAACAATAAATCGATGACAGGTTTATGTCAACAATTCCACATAAACCACATAAATTCAACCCCCTACCGACCTCAAATGAACGGGGCAGTAGAAGCAGCTAACAAAAATATCAAGAAGATCATCGAGAAAATGACAACAACTTACAAAGATTGGCACGAAATGTTACCATTTGCTCTCATAGCTTATAGGACTTCAATAAGAACATCTACGGGAGCTACCCCTTACTCATTGGTATATGGTACAGAAGCAGTGCTACCAGTGGAAGTCGAGATACCATCATTCAGAATCTTGTCAGAAACTCAATTAACAGAGTCGGATTAGGTAAAGAAAAGGCTTGATCAACTGAATCTGATTGATGAAAGAAGACTTACCGCGCTATGTCATGGTCAGTGTTACCAACAGAGGATAGCCCGAGCATTCAACAAGAAGATGAGACCTCGGTACTTTAAAGAGGGCGATCTAGTACTAAGAAAAGTTCTCCCGAATGCCCAAGACTCCAGAGGAAAATTCACTCCAAATTATGAAGGCCCGTATGTGGTGAAAAAGGTTCTGCCAGGTGGTGCTCTAATATTAACTCAGATGGATGGTCCAGAATTGAGAGACCCCGTCAACACAAATGCTGTAAAGATGTACTATCCTTAGGCAAGGGAATTGAAATTTTGCCAATGTTTATGAAAGCCAATATTCGATACAAAGTTCGTTGAGTCGAGTTTTTACTTTTCTACAAGCAAAGCTAATATCCCTGAATGGTCAACAATCCCAATCAATTCTTATCACAATAAATACACCTAAACACATTACCCACCACTTTGTCAATGAATCTTAATGTAATTTATGATATAATTTTGTCTACTCCTAAGCATTAAAACTGAGCGCATTATTAGGATAACATTACCGTCAAAAGAGCTTTGTGCATAAAGAAAAGAGGCACATCAAGATTTTCAATTCAGTGCCAAGATAAGAAGAAAAGAAGCAGGAGCAAACCAACACGAAGGTTCAGTTGTTTGGTTGCTATCCGAGATAAACTGGCAAGCATATTAAAATAGGTAACTATCATCACATCATGAAAGGCACCACATCATCTAGCTTAGTAAGAAGCATGTTCAAGAGTACTAGATGAGTCAGCTCATAATGAAGCATGTGTCTAGACATTTCCTTTAATAGGGTTAGTCAGCCCAATATGGGCACTTTCCCGAAAAAACCTGTTCTCAGGGTCAGCTCATAAGGGGCACCTTTTGAGACAGTTCTATTTTAGGTTAGTCAGCTCTTGGGGCACTTTCCTAAAAGTCAATCCAAGGGTTAGTCAGCCCAATATGGGCACTTTCCCGAAAAAACCTGTCTTCAATGGTCAGCTCATAAGGGCACCTTTTGAGACAGTTCTATTTTAGGTTAGTCAGCTCTTGGGGCACTTTCCTAAAAGTCAATCCAAGAGTTAGTCAGCCCAATATGGGCACTTTCCCGAAAAAACCTGTCCTCAATGGTCAGCTCATAAGGGCACCTTTTGAGACAGTTCTATTTTAGGTTAGTCACTCTTGGGGCACTTTCCTAAAAATCAATCCAAGGGTTAGTCAGCCCAATATGGGCACTTTCCCGGAAAAAAAAAAAAAAAACCTGTTCTCAGGGTCAGCTCATAAGGGCACCTTTTGAGACAGTCCTATCTAAGGTTAGTTAGCCAAGATGGGCCTTTTCCTAAGAATTTACCAAGGGTTAGTCAGCCCAATATGGGCACTTTCCCGAAAAAACCTATTCTCAGGTCAGCTCATAAGGGCACCTTTTGAGACAGTTCTATTTTAGGTTAGTCAGCTCTTGGGGCACTTTCCTAAAAATCAATCCAAGGGTTAGTCAGCCCAATATGGGCACTTTCCCAGAAAAAAAAACCTGTTCTCAGGGTCAGCTCATAAGGGCACCTTTTGAGACAGTCCTATCTAAGTTTAGTCAGCCCAAGATGGGCACTTTCCTAAGAATTTATCAAAGGTTAGTCAGCCCAATATGGGCACTTTCCTAAAAATCCGTTCTCAGGGTCACTCATAAGGGCACCTTTTGAGACAGTTCTATTTTAGGTTAGTCAACTGTTGGGGCACTTTCCTAAACATCATTCTAAGGGTTAGTCAGCCCAATATGGGCACTTTCCCGAAAAAACCTGTTCTCAGGGTCAGCTCATAAGGGCACCTTTTGAACAGTTCTATCTAAGGTTAGTCAGCCCAAGATGGGCACTTTCCTAAGAATTTTATCAAAGGTTAGTCAACCCAATATGGGCACTTTCCTAAAAATCCGTTCTCAGGCTCAGCTCATAAGGGAACCTTTTGAGACACTACCACAAGTTAGTCAACCCAAGATGGGCACTTTCCTAAAATCTATTTTAAGGTTAGTCAGCCTAATATGGGCACTTTCCTAGATTCTCCCGATTAGTCAGCTCTTGGGGCACTTTTCGGAAACATCCTTCCCAAACAGTTGCTAGTCTAACAAGACGCTTCTGTCGACAGGTAGCCAGCTCATAAGGGCGCTTCCTAAGTAAATTTTCTTTCCAAGGTTGCAAGTCTGATAAGACGCTTCCTATCATCATTTCTCATACATTCCTACTCAACGCTTGAGATGTGTCCTGTCGCCAATTAGTTAGCCCATAAAGCACTTTTTGAAAGGGAACATTACCTTGAATTGTTAGGAACATCTTCAACCGTAGGATTATCAGCTCTTGGGGCATTTTCCTACTAAAACCTAATTCAAGAGGTCAAAAATGGCGTCTTTTGTTTGTATTTGTAGTTAAGTTTTTCAAACTTTACCACAAAGAGGGGACAGCTGTAAACACCCCATTTTTGCCCTAGGAGTCAATAATTTTCAATAATAATCAATTTTCAATTTTTCCTAATTTTTCCCAATTTTTCCTAATTTAGCATAAAATAATAAAAATGTTCAAAAAATAAAAATAAATAGGAAAACACTTCAATTTTGAAAAATGATTTCGGAAATAGTAATAATGAATAATAAACAATTTTTACAAATTTTTCAAATTTCAAAAAATACAAAAAAATAGAAAAATCGCATTGCATATATGCAATTTGCGAAATAAATAAAATCGCGAAAGTGGGCTAGCCCAGCTGGTCCGGACCATGGCTAGGTGCGCGCGGGGCGGGGGGGGGGGGGGGGGGGGGGGGGCTTGGTCAGACGTTCGAATCGCGGAGGAAGCAGTTTCCGCGTTTTGCAATTTTTTGACTTATCCAGGACACGTGGCAGCATCTGATTGGCTGGAAGAAACGCACGCGCCGGGCGCGTGATCGTCTCCTACCTCGAGCCAGAGATCGCCGGCGAAGAAAAAATTCGTATTTCGGCCGTTTTGATTCGATTTTTTTTGCATAAATCCAACAGATCTTCAACAAAGATAAGATAAACATTGTCTAATTAAAATCAAATCGCAACAAATCGTTGGATGGGCACGAATAGGAGTTGGTTTTTCAACCGAAAATCCGATCAGCTTCAATCGAAGGAAATCCGAGCTTATCCAGCTCGATTTCAAGCGCCTATAAATAGAGGAGGAGATGAGAAAGCAAGAACAGAGATCAGAATTGCGAGAGAGAGAGAGAAAAGAGTGTAGATCGGAGGAAACCCAAAGTTGCGACCGCCGATCGGAGTTGAGCCACCGCAAGGAGACGTTCTGGGAGTAAACCGCCACCACCATCGGATCAGCACCCTCAAGAAGCTAGGATTCGACACTTCACCCGCCGCAAAGGACCGCCAGAACGCCGTGAACGAGCAAACCCCGCCGCCGTGTCCGACCGATTCGACCCGACTGACCCGACCCGCGCACCAACCCGGATCCAGGTAAGTCGGATTTTCTGAATTTTTTTATTTTTATTTAATTAATTTTGTTTATTTATTTATTCTGAAATTAATTGATTAATTTATTATTTGTTATTTAGTTATTTATTTATTTATTTATTTATATATTTATGTGTTATTTTTAATAAATAGAAAAATATAGAAATTAGATTTTTCTAGAATTTAATAATGTAGAAAAATAATAATAAATAGATAAATAAAAATAAAAAAATATAGAAAAATAATAAAAAATCAAGAAAATAATCATAAATTTTCGATGTCAAAATAGGATGGATAATGAACCAAAAATTCCCAAAAATTCCCAAAAAAATCACGAAAATCACAAAGGTCCCCAAAAATCACGAAAATCAACAAAAATTCCCAAAAACCACAAAAATCCCAAAAATTTCTCAGAAATCACAAAAATAATAAAAAAATCATAAAAAGACAAATAAATAAGTTTTAGCACTTAGAGAAATCATTTTCACCAAATAAATCAAAATTGATGTTTTCCCTACAAAAATCATTTTCAAAATGAAATCAAGCTTAGGCTTAGAGTTTTTTTAGGAAAAATTCCAAAAAATGGTAAGAACATAAATCGAAAGAAATTTCAAAATTAAAATTCACCAACACACTAAAGATTTTCAGAAAAGCGAACTACGGCTTGTTTGATCCTGAGTAGCAGGTACGTAGGCACCCATTCGAGTCAACCCATAAAATAAATGAAAAATCCTTTTTCTGAAATAAATTCAAAAACATAACAAAAATTAACAGAAACACAATGAAACACATTTCTAAAGATGAACAATTTTAAGAGATTAGGTGGTAACCGTATAGGTTTTAATAGATTAGCCTCCGGACTTAGAAACTCTGGTTTTCCCTTTTTCTCTTCTCACAAAAACGAGAAGAGGAAATAACGACGACTAGTAGTCCAAATTAAGACTAATCCACTCCTTTAGTCTTAATTCACTTTTTCCCAACAACAGTTGGGTTGCGACTCCAAAAATCAAACGAAATTCCTAACTCAAGTCGAGGATCTAGATTAGATGAGCATAGGGTTTAGTTTAGATCGGATTAGGAATGGGAATTCAAAAATTAGACTCGACGTATGGAATTTGCGAAATAAACAAAATCAGGAAAATGGGCTAGCTCAGCTGGTCCGAACCGTGGCTAAGCGGGTGCGTACGGGTGCGAGGTCGCGGGTTCGAAACGCGGAGGAAGCAGTTTCCGCGTTTTGTGATTTTTTCATTTACCCAGGACACGTGGCAGCATCTGATTGGCTGGAGGGAACGCACGCGCCGGGCGCATGATCGTCTCCTACCTCGGGCCCGAGATCATTGGCGGAAGAGAAAATTTGAATTTCGGCCGTTTCGATTCGATTTTTTTGCACAAATCCAACAGATCTTCAACAGAAATAAGATAAACATTATCTAATTGGAATCAAATCGCAACAAATCAATGGATTTACACAAATCGAAGTTGGTTTTTTTAACCGAAAATCCGATTAGTTTCGATCGGAGGAAATCCGAGCTTATCCAGCTCGGTTTCAAGCGCCTATAAATAGGAATCGAAGGCAGGAAGCTGGAACACGAATCCGAATTGAGAGAAAGTGAGAAAATAGTGCAAATCGGAGGAGACCCAAAATTGCGATTGCCGACCGGAGTTGAACCACCACCGTGAGGTGATCTGGGAGTGAACCACCACCACCATTGGACTCAGCACCCTCAAGAAGCTAGGATTCGACACCTCACCTGCGATGAAAGACTACCGGAACGCCGTGAACGAGCATCCTCCGCCGCCGCATCCGACCGATCCGACCCGACCCGCTTCAACCTGACCGATCCGACCTGCGCACTGACCTGGATCCAGGTAAGTCGGATTTTCCAAATTTTCTTTAATTAATTAATTAATTTTATTTATTTATTTATTTCGAATTTATTTATTATTTGTTATTTATTAATTTATTTGTTAGTTATTTATTTATTTATTGGTTTAGGTTTTATTTTCAATAAGTAGGAAAATGTAGAAATTAGGGTTTTTTTTTAGATTTTAATAACGTAAAAAAAATAAAAAATAAATAAAATGTAGAAAAGTAATAAAAGATTAGGAAAATAAAAATAAAATTTTAGATTTCAAAATAGGATAAATAATAGTTTAGGATAAAAATTTTAGCAAAAATTCAAAAATTATAAAAAAAATCAACCAAAAATCATAAAAATAATAAAAAATATGAAAATCATGAAAACTTAGAAAAAATATAAAAAATAGTAGAAGAATCATAAAAATAATTAAAAAATCATAAAATCACAAAAATTTACAAAAAATCATAAAATCATGAAAATTCAAAAATTATAAAAAAATAGAAAAAAAAAATGAGTTTTAGCACTTAGAAAAATCATTTTCCTCAAATAAATCCAAAATTGATGTTTTCCCCTAAAAATCATTTTCAAAGATCAAATTACTAAACTTAGGCTTAGATTTTTTTTAGTAAAAATCCAAAAAATGGTAAAAACATAAATTGAAAGAGATTTCAAAATTAAAATTCACAAACAAACTTAAAGTTTTCAGAAAAGCGAACTACGGCTTATTTGATCCTGAGTAGCAGGTACGTAGGCACCAATTCGGGTCAACTCATAAAATGAAATAAAATCATTTTCTTGAAATAATTAAAAAACATAATAAAAAGTAACAGAAACACAATAAAACACATTTCTAAATAAGAACAATTTTAGGAGATTAGGTGGTAACCGTAAGGTTTTAATAGGTTAGCCTCAGATTTAGAAACTCTAGTTTTCCCTTTTCCTCCTTTCAAAAACGAGAAGAGGAAATAACGACGACTAGTGGTCCAAATTAATACTAATCCGCTCCTTTAGTCTTAATTCAATATTTCCTAACAACAGTTGGGTGGCGACTCCAAAAATAAAACGAAATTCCTAACCCAAGTCGAGGATCTACATTAGATGAGCATAGGGTCTAGTCTAGATCGGATTAGGAATGGGAATGCAAAAAATTAGACTCGACAGAATGGCGACTTCATTGGGGACCCATGTGTAAACACCCCATTTTTGCCCTAAGAGTCAATAATTCTAAAAAATAATCAATTCTCAATAATATTCAATTTTTTTCAATTTTTCTTTAATTTAGCATAAATAATAAAAATATTCAAAAAAATAAATAAATAGGAAAACACATCAATTTTGAAAAATGATTTCAGAAATGGCAATAATGAATAATAAATAATTTTTACAAATTTTTTAAATTTCAAAAAAATGAAAAAAATCGCATTGCATATATGCAATTTGCGATACAAAGAAAATCGGGAAATTGGGCCAGCTCAGCTGGTTCGTGCGTGCGCCTGGGAATGTGTGGAAGCCACAGGCCGCGAGTTCGAATCCCCCCGCGTGCATTCGGCAAAATTTTTTCTTTCTTTTCCCTGGAGCTGCCACGTGGCAGCATGTGATTGGCCGAGAGGAAACACATGCCTCGCACGTGGTCGTCTTCTTCCTCGAGCCCAGCCGGAGAAAAATCCGGCAGAAGTCCGATAAGGTTAAAATTGCTGGATTTTTTCGAATCTTTTTTTATTTCAATAAATCTAAAAACCGAATTATCCAGATAAATCACAAGATTACAACAAATCGGCATCAAATAGGTTAGATAAAATCAAATCTAAAAAACGGAAAAATATGGGTTTATCCAAATCGCCGGATTTGAGCTTATCCGGAGGAAATCCGAGCTTATCCAGCTCGGTTTCAAGTGCCTATAAATAGAGGAGGAGGTGAGGAAGCCAGAAGAGGAATCAGAATTGAGAGAAAGTGAGGAAAGAGTGCAAATCGGAGAGCATCGGAGGAGACCAAAACCGCGAAGCACTGGCCGGAGTTGAACCACCACCAGGAGGCGATCTAGGAGCAAACCACCGCCACCATTGAATTCAGCAACGTCGAGAAGCTAGGATTCAACACCTCACCCGCTGCAAAAGGCCACCGGAACGCCGTGAACGAGCCTTTCCCGCCGCCGTATCCGATCAATCCGACCCGACCGACCCGACCCGCGCACCGACCCGGATCCAGGTAAGTCGGATTTTCCGGATTTTTTTATTTTATTTAATTTACTTATTTTGTTTATTTATTTGTTCCGAATTAATTTATTATTTATTTGTGGTTTTTGTTATTTGCTTAGTTATTTATTTATTGGTTTTTGTTATTTGTTTAGTTATTAGTTATTTATTTATTTCCATTTTTAGAAAAATGTAGAAATTAAGTTTTTTTAGGATTTAATAATGTAAAATAAAAAAAAATAAAACAAGAAAAACATTAGGAAAATAATAATAAAATTTTCGATGTCAAAATAGGATAGATAATAAACTTAGGATACAAAAATCAACAAAAATTCCCAAAAATCACAAAAATCAACAAAATTCCCAGAAATCACAAAAAATAACAAAAAATCATAAAAAATCATAAAAGTTAATAAAAAAATTCAAAAATTATGAAAGAATCATAAAAATGAGTTTTAGCACTTAGAAAAATCCTTTTCCTCAAATAAATCCAAAAATTGATATTTTTCCCTAAAAATCATTTTCAAAATCAAATTAAAGCTTAGGCTTAGAATTTTTTCGAAAAAATCCAAAAAATGGTAAGAACATAAAGCAAAAGAGATTTCAAAATTAAAATTCACAAACAAACTTAAAGTTTTCAAAAAAGCGAACTACGGCTTGTTTGATCCTGAATAGCAGGTACGTAGGCACCCATTTGGGTCAACCCATAAAAATTGATGAAAAATCATTTTCTTGAAATAATTCAAAAACATAATAAAAAGTAACAGAAACACAATGAAGCACATTTCTAAATAAGATCAATTTCAGGAGATTAGGTGGTAACCGTAAAGGTTTTAATAGGTTAGCCTTCGGACTTAGAAACTCTGGTTTTCCCTTTTCCTCTTTTCACAAAAACGAAAAGAGGAAATAACGTCGACTAGTGGTCCAAATTAAGACTAATCCGCTCCTTTAGTCTTAATTCAATATTTCCCAACAACAGTTGGGTGGCGACTCCAAAATTAAACGAAGTTCCTAACTCAAGTTGAGGATCTACATTAGATGAGCATAGGGTCTAGTCTAGATCGGATTAGGAATGGGAATTCAAAAATTAGACTCGACACCATGCCAGTAGACTAAGCCACCTGAATCTTCGAATTGTTCTCTTTAAATGTGCTTCAATTATTATTCTGTTACTAACGTTTCAGGGATTAGTTAGATTTTCAGTTTTTGTGGGGGGTTTGCATGCATAATGTTTGTGTGAATAGATGCGGTTGAACCCGGACCGTCCTAGAAACCTAAAACGGGGAGCCATTGTGTATGTTTCGGGCGAAGTGAGTTGATTCACCGTTCGGGACCGATTAGGCTACCCCACCCAATGCTTCGATATGGCCTGAAATCCATTTCTCCGAGAATGCGGGAGGCCATAGAGCTCGGGAACCAGTTAGAACCAACCTGCTTGCATACATAACATCATAGGGTTGACAATTGGTGACAATGTAATGGTTTGTTATTTTGTTCATGGAGTTCAAATTTATTTCCCTGTAATGCTTTCATAGTTCTGTTTGTAATTAGGCAATTTCTTATTGTAATAGATGGCTAGCACCGCAGTCGACCGCCTCCTCCGCAAAGAAATTCGGGTATACAAACCTTTGGACCTAAAGTTGGTACTGGACCATTGGTTTACCTTGTACAACCCAAAGGAGCAGGTCTTCATCCAGCAAAAGATCGGCCCCATCCTCTCACTGACAAAGATAGAGGTGAATTTGCCTTTGGTACG
This sequence comes from Laguncularia racemosa, assembly GCA_037954665.1. Classification (NCBI taxonomy): domain Eukaryota; kingdom Viridiplantae; phylum Streptophyta; class Magnoliopsida; order Myrtales; family Combretaceae; genus Laguncularia; species Laguncularia racemosa. Next base: position 7,322,515 of record JBBMOL010000016.1, read on the forward strand.
GGCCATGCTCCATTTATGGGAAATCAAGCCCGCAGCTTTCTTCATCGGGCCACACGAGATCACTCCCACTCAAGACTAAAGCCAGAATCGAAAAATTAGAAGCTGTCATCAATGGGAAGTCTGAGCCTCCACAATAGAAGACCAAGAGAGCTAGGAAATAGATCATTATTTGTAATCTTTATTTTGATTATCGAACTCCAAAATTTTCAATATGAATAAAAGTAAAGTTCCAATATTACATTATCAATCAGTTGTCAACCCTTTTATTTTTAGCATCCGTGTGACACATGCATATCATTCTTGCATTCATTACACTAAGATAAAAACAAAATGCGCGTCCAGGTATCAAAATAGCTTCCAAGCAACCGAACCCTCCCAGAAGCCCGATTCATTACCCGCTCAAAGACCAAAATGGCAAACAGCGACAACTGCAATAAGACTAGCACTGACTACGTTCCTACAACCAGGGAAGAAGCGCAAACAAGAGGTGTCAAAGGCAGAATAAGGGGTAAGCTGATCGACACCCAAATGTGCATCCCACCTCTCCAACAATCTTTCCGAAAGGCAAACATTGTTCAAGAGCCTCGGATAAATAAAGAGGATGACAGCCAAGGGAAATCAACTCCCCGCACGTCCAACCAGCATCCAGCTCTGAATAATTGGTTTTGTTATCCTATCAGTAGTGCTAGGTTAGCTCAAAAGTAGAGAAAAATTATTAAACAAATTCTATTGAGACTCTTTGTCAAATTCAATTGCAGTTTGTTTTCTTCTTATATATGCTTTCACTTTTATGTTATTCAAATCTCCTACCATCGAACATCTGGGATATTTCGCGCAGGTAGAAAGTAAAAACGCTGATATCGTTTCCAACGCTGCTGGGTCAGTTGTTGAAGGCATATCCTAGACCACGAAATAATACAAGAAAATTGGCTAAAACATGAACAAAGCGGAATCTCGATCGAACGAGCCTGTGGAGACAGTAAATCTAGGAAGCATGGAAAAGCCTAAGAACCTCAAAATCAGGACTAGTTTGAGTGCCGAGCAAAAACGTGAGATAACCGAGCTATTAACGGAATATGTAGATGTGTTTGCCTGGTCATATGGTGACATGCCAGGGCTAGACCAGTCAATAGTAGTTCACAGGCTTCCCACAAGGAAAGATGTCAAACCTTAAAAACAAAAACTGAGAAGATTCAAGCCTGACATCTTGCTAAAGATTAAGGAAAAAGTCAAGAAACTGCTAGAAGTAGGGTTCATTGAAGTATCCGACTACCCAGAATGGGTAGCAAATATAGTCCCCGTCATGAAAAAGAACGGAAAAGTACGCGTATGCGTAGACTTTCGGGACTTAAATCAAGCCACACTAAAGGATAACTTCCCCCTACCTCACATTGATGTTCTAGTAGACAACACTGCGGGAAACCATCTCTTCTCATTCATAGACGGTTTCTCAGGATATAATAAAATAAAAATGGCTGAGGAAGATAAAACCAAAACGACTTTCATCACAACATAGGGAACTTTTTGTTACAAAGTCATGCCCTTTTGTTTGAAAAACGCCGGGGCAACATATCAGAGAGCCATGGTTGCAATACTTCGCGACATGATGCGTCGAGAGGTTGAAGTATATGTCGATGACATGATAGCCAAATCCAAAGAAGGGAAAGCCATATAGATATCCTGAGGAAATTGTTTAAATGACTGAGAAAATTCTAGCTCAAGTTAAACCCAGAAAAATGTACTTTCGGGGTCACGACGGGGAAATTGTTAGGGTTTGTCATAAGCCAGGAGGGCATTAAAATCGACCCTGACAAAGTAAAGTCCATATTAGAATTACCTTCCCCATGCTCCGTTAAAGAAGTAAGAAGCTTATTGGGAAGATTAAATTATATAGCTCGTTTTATCTCACAACTCACCGACAAATGCTAGCCATTATTCCATTTGTTGAAGAAGAACGCCACAATAGAATGGGACGACGAATGCGAAGAGGCATTCAAAACAATCAAAGACTATCTTACAAAACCTCCGATCTTGATAGTCCCGAAACAAGGCAAGCCCTTATTCTTATACCTCACTATACTCCCTGAATTCATGGGATGTGTGCTGGGGCAGAAAGATGACGAGGGAAGAGAGCATTCCATATATTATCTGAGCAAGAAGTTCACAGATGGGGAAAAGAGGTACTCAGAGGTGGAGAAGATGTATTGTGCTTTAATCTGGGTCATGCATCGACTAAGGTAATATACCCTTTACTTCCATATTGAACTGCTGACAAGACATGATCCCTTGAAATACTTGGCAGAGAAACCAGCCTTGATAGGGAGAATCTCTAAGTGGCAAATGCTCCTATCTGAGTTCGACATCACATACGTAAATCAGAACTCGATGAAAGGGCAAGCCTTAGCCAACCAATTGGCGGAACACCCTGTCGAGACAAATTACCAAGAACTACAGGCCCAATTTCCGGATGAGAATATATTGACAATGGAAGATAGGCCGGTAGAAGACTTTGGGATAGAGCAGAACCCGAAATGGAAACTGTTTTTCGATGGAGCTGCCAATGTATTCGGTTGTGGGGTTGGGGCAGTATTGATATCCCCGGATGGCACTTAATTCCCTGCAGCGACAAGACTTACATTTCCCTATACCAATAACATCGCAGAATATGAAGCATGTATGCTCGGCCTCAAAATGGCCTGCCAAATGGGAATCCGCAAGTTAGAAGTATATGGAGATTCGTCGCTCATTATACTACAAACAAGAGGGGAATACAAGACTAAAGACCCCAAACTGGTACCGTATCATCAACACTTGACAGAGCTAATTGAAGAATTCAAGGCAATCACTTTCACATACATCTCGAGAACTCAAAATCAGTTTGCAGATGCACTAGCCACACTAGCATCTATGATCCAGATAACAGGGGGAGCCGAAGTTCAACCGATGAAAATAGACATCGAAAGTCGGCCCGCCTATTGTTTAACCATTGAGAAAGTACAAGATGACAAGTCCTGGTATCACGGCATCAAGACCTTTCTCCAAGAAGGTAAATACCCTGAAATGGCTAGCAAGAATGACCAAAGAACACTCAGAAGGTTAGCAAGTCATTTCCTATTAAGTGGGTCCATACTTTACAAGAGATCATTTGATACCACCTTGTTGAGATGTATGGACAAAAAATGAAGCATGCGAACCGATGAAGGAAGTACATGAGGGAGTATGTGGACCTCATATGAATGGCTACATGTTGGCCCGAAAAATCATGAGGTTAGGATATTATTGGTTGACCATGGAATCGGATTGCATAAAATATGTCAAGCACTGTCATCTGTGTCAAGTCTACGCAAACCGGATAAATGCTCCGCCCGACAAGCTACACTTGTTATCAACACCATGGCCTTTCTCCATGTGGGGAATCGACATAATAGGCCCGATCACTCCGACAGCATCTAACGGCCATAGATTCATACTAGTAGCGATTGATTACTTCACCAAATAGGTAGAAGCTTCGTCATATGCCAACGTCACAAAAGGGGTAACAGTCCGCTTCTTGAAAAGGGACACAATAGCCCGATACGGAGTTCCTGAGTCCATCATCACCGACAACGGTACCAGTCTCAACAACAAATCGATGACAGGTTTATGTCAACAATTCCACATAAACCACAGAAATTCAACTCCCTATCGACCTCAAATGAATGGGGCAGTAGAAGCAGCTAATAAAAATATCAAGAAGATCATCGAGAAAATGACAACAACTTATAAAGATTGGCATGAAATGTTACCGTTTGCTCTCATGGCTTATAGGACTTCAATAAGAACATCTACGGGAGCTATCCCTTACTCATTGGTATATGGTACAGAAGCAGTGCTACCAGTTGAAATTAAAATACCATCATTCAGAATCCTGTCGAAAACTCAGCTAACTGAATCAGATCGGGTAAGGAAGAGGCTTGATCAGCTGAATCTGATTGATGAAAGAAGGCTTACCGCACTATGTCATGGCCAGTGTTACCAACAAAGAATGGCCCGAGCATTTAACAAGAAGATGAGACATCGATACTTCAAAGAGGGGGATCTAGTGCTAAGGAAGGTTCTCCCGAATGCCCAAGACTCCAGAGGGAAATTTACCCCAAACTATGAAGGCCCCTATGTGGTGAAAAAGGTTCTGTCAAGAGGTGCTTTGATACTAACTCAAATGGATGGTCCAGAATTGAGAGACCCCATTAACACAGATGCTGTAAAGATGTACTATCCTTAGGCAAGGGAATCGAAGTTTTGCCAATGTTTATGAAAGCCAATGTTCGATATAAATTTCGTTGAGTCGATTTTTCACTCTTTGCAAGCAAAGTTAATATTCCTGAATGGTCGATAATCCGAATCAATTCCCATCACAACAAATATTCCTAAACACATTACCCATCACTTCGCCTATAAAAGATAAACACTAAAATGATAATGAATCTTAATATAGTTTGTGATATAATTCTATTTACTTTTGAGCATTAGAACTGAATGCATTAGTAGGATAACATTACCATCAAAAGAACCATGTGCATAAGGAAAGGGAGCACAACAAAATTTTCAATCCCGTGCCAAGATAAGAAGAAATGAAGCAGAAGCAAACCAGCCCGAGGGTTCGGTTGTTTGGTTACTATCCACGATAAAGCTGGCAAGCACATTGAAAAAATAATAACTATCATGAAAGGCATCACATCATTTAGCTCATTCAGTAGAAAGCATAGTCAGAAGCATAAGATGAGTCAGACTATAGTTGGGCACTTGTCTAAACATTCCTTTTAATAGGGTAGTCAGCCCAAAAAAGGGCACTTCCCTAGGTCTTTTCTAAGATCAGCCTATAAAGGCACATTTTTGAGATATCATTTTTATCTTAGGTTAGTCAGCCCAAGATGGGCACTTCCCTAAACATCCTCTCTAAGGTTAGCTCATAGGGGGCACCTTTTTGAGATATCATTTTTATCTTAGGTCAGTCAGCCCAAGATGGACACTTTCCTAAAAAGTTGTTCTCAAAGTCAGCTCATAAGGGCACTTTTTGAGACGACTCTATTATAGGTTAGTCAGCCCAAGATGGGCACTTTCCTAAAAAAAATTTGTTCTCAAGGTCAGCTCATAAGGGCACTTTTTGAGACAGTTCAATCAATTTTATCATAGGTTAGTCAGCCCAAGATGGGCACTTTCCTAAAAATCTATTCTCAAGGTCAGCTCATAAGGGCACTTTTTGAGACAGTTCAATCAATTTTATCATAGGTTAGTCAACCCAATATGGGCACTTTCCTAAAAAGTTGTTCTCAAGGTCAGCTCATAAGGGCACTTTTTGAGACAACTCTATCATAGGTTAGTCAGCCCAATATGGGCACTTTCCTAAAAACCTGTTCTCAAGGTCAGCTCATAAGGGCACTTTTTGAGACACTCTACCATAGGTTAGTCAGCCTAAGATGGGCACTTTCTTAAAAATCTATCTTAAGGTTAGTTAGCCCATGAGGGGCACTTTCCTAGACTCTCTCGATTAGTCAACTCATGGGGCACTTTTCGGAAATATTCTTCCAAACAGTTGCTAGTCTAACAAGACGCTTCTGTTGACAGGTAGCCAGCTCATAAGGGCGTTTTCCTAAGTAAATCTTCTTTCCAAGGTTGCTAGTTTGATAAGACGCTTCCTATCATCATTTCTTCCACACAATGCTCGAAGTGTTTCCTATCGCCAATTAGTCAGCCCATAAAGCACTTTTTAGGGAAGGAACATAACTCTAAATTGTTAGGACCATGTTATCTATTTAAGAGGCCAAAAATGCCGTCTTCCTTGTCTTTATAGTTAAGTTTTTCAAACTTTACTACAAAGAGGGGCAGCTGTAAACACCTCATTTTTGCCCTAAGAATAAATAATAATGAATAATAATCACTTTTCAATTTTTTCCAATTTTTCTCTAATTTAGCAAAAATAATAAAAATATTCAAAAAATGAAAATAAATAGGAAAACACATCAATTTTGAAAAATGATTTCAGAAATGGCAATAATAAATAATAAATAATTTTTACAAATTTTTGAAATTTCAAAAAATACAAAAAAAATAAAAAAATCGCATTGCATATATGCAACTTGCGAAATAAACAAAATCAGGAAAATGGGCTAGCTCAGTTGGTCCGAGCCGTGGCCAAGCGGGTGCGTATGGGTGCGAGGTCGTGGGTTCGAAACGCGGGGGAAGCAGTTTTTGCGTTTTGCGATTTTTTCATTTACCCAGGACACGTGGCAGCATCTGATTGGCTGGAGGGAACACACGCGCCGGGCGCGTGATTGTCTCCTACCTCGGGTCCGAGATCGTCGGTGGAAGAGAAAATTCGAATTTCGGCCATTTCGATTCGATTTTTTTGCACAAATCCAACAGATCTTCAATAGAAATAAAATAAACATTATCTAATTGGAATCAAATCGCAACAAATCAAAGGATTTACACAAATCGGAGTTTTTTTTTTTAACCGAAAATCCGATTAGCTTCGATCGAAGGAAATCCGAGCTTATCCAGCTCGGTTTCAAGCGCCTATAAATAGGAATCAAAGGCAGGAAGCTGGAACACGAATCAGAATTGAGAGAAAGTGAGAAAAGAGTGCAAATCGGAGGAGACCCAAAATTGCGATTGCCGACCGGAGTTGAACCACCACCAGGAGGCGATCTGGGAGTGAACCACTACCACCATTGAACTTAACACCCTCAAGAAGATAGGATTCGACACCTCACCCGCGATGAAAGACCGCCGGAACGCCGTGAACGAGCATCCTCTGCCGCCGCATCCGACCCGGATCCAGGTAAGTCGGATTTTCCCGATTTTCTTTAATTAATTAATTTTATTTATTTATTTATTTATTCCAAATTTATTTATTATTTGTTATTTATTTATTTATTTTTTAGTTATTTATTTATTTATTGGTTTAGGTTTTATTTTCAATAAGTAGGAAAATATAGAAATTAGGGTTTTTTTTTAGATTTTAATAATGTAAAAAAATAAAAAACAAAATAAAATGTAGAAAAGTAATAAAAGATTAGGAAAATAATAATAAAATTTTAGATTTCAAAATAGGATAAATAATAGTTTATGATAAAATTTTTAGCAAAAATTCAAAAATTATAAAAAATCAACCAAAAATCATAAAAATAATAAAAAATATGAAAATCATGAAAACTTAGAAAAAAATATAAAAATAGTAGAAAAAATCAACCAAAAATCATAAAAATAATAAAAAATATGAAAATCATGAAAACTTAGAAAAAATATAAAAAATAGTAGAAGAATCATAAAAATCATAAAATCACAAAAATTTACAAAAAAATCATAAAATCATGAAAATTAAAAAATTATAAGAAATAGAAAAAAAATAAGTTTTAGCACTTAGAAAAATCATTTTCCTCAAATAAATCCAAAATTGATGTTTTCCCCTAAAAATCATTTTCAAATATCAAATTACTAAACTTAGGCTTAGATTTTTTTTAGTAAAAATCCCAAAAATGGTAAAAACATAAATTGAAAAAGATTTCAAAATTAAAATACACAAACAAACTTAAAGTTTTCAGAAAAGCGAACTACGGCTTATTTGATCTAAGTAGCAGGTACGTAAGCACCCATTCGAATCAACCCATAAAATGAAATAAAATCATTTTCTTGAAATAATTAAAAAACATAATAAAAAGTAACAGAAACACAATAAAACACATTTCTAAATAAGAACAATTTTAGGAGATTAGGTGGTAACCGTAAGGTTTTAATAGGTTAGCCTCCGGACTTAGAAACTCTAGTTTTCCATTTTCCTCCTTTCAAAAACAAGAAGAGGAAATAACGACGACTAGTGGTCCAAATTAATACTAATCCGCTCCTTTAGTCTTAATTCAATATTTCCCAACAACAGTTGGGTGGCGACTCCAAAAATCAAACGAAATTCCTAACTCAAGTCGAGGATCTACATTAGATGAGCATAGGGTCTAGTCTAGATCTGATTAGGAATGGGAATGCAAAAAATTAGACTCAACAATATCTGATTTTCAAATTGCTGTACTTTTAATTTCTGGATTCACCGGACAGTTAAAAGGATGGTGGGATAATTATCTCACTGAAGAACAACGAATGAACATTTTAACTTCAGAAAAGAAAAATGAATTTGGAGTTAAAATACTTAATGAAAATAATGAACCAATTCAAGATGTTGTTAATACATTAATGTTTTGTATTAATCAACATTTCATAGGAGATCCTTCTCACATCCGTGATAAGAATTCAGATCTCTTATCCAATATGAAATGTAAGTCTTTAGGCGAATTCCGTCAGTATAAAGACATATTCCTTCAGAGGGTATTGATGCGAGATGACTGCAATCAATCCTTCTGGAAAGAAAAATTTCTAGCTGGTTTACCAACTTTAATAGGTGAACAAGTTAGATCCAAAATTCGTGAGGAATTTAATGGAGAAATTCCTTACAATAATCTTTCTTATGGTGAGTTAAATTCTTATGTTTATAAGATAGGAACTCAAATGTGCAACACAATTAGGTTGCAAAAACAACTTAAGAAAGAAAAACAATTGAAAAAGCAAAGCCTTGGTGAATTCTGTCAACAGTATGATCCATCCTTTGTCTTTGACAATTCTAAATGCATAGATTGTAAGAGGAAAACAAAGAAAAAATCTTCTAAATCAAAAGATGATAAGAAGAAGAAATTTTCTAAAAAATCCTATAAACAATCTAAAGAAAACAATGAAAACCTTAAAAAGGGTAAATCTAAAAAATTTAGAAAACCTTTTCCAGGAGTTAGATGTTATCTATGTAACAAATTTGGTCACACAGCTGACAAATGCAAGATCAAGAAAAAACTAAATTCCCTTGATCTTGATAAAAGTAAACTCGAAGAAATTCTCGAAACATTCGAAGGACATTCTTCTTCTGAACCTTCTTCGTCAGAAGAAGAAGGACTCCAATGCAATGATCTTAAATCATCCTCAGAGAAAGATTTAATCAATGTCCTAACTAAGAAAGAAGAAGACTTTCTTCTTAAGTTAGATTCAATGTCCGATTCGCAGAAATTGAGATGGTTGGAAGGAGCCAAACCTAACTTCCTCAATTTCTAACAATCTGACCTATAACCTCAATGAAGTCCTTAACAGAGGCAAATCAAAAGGTCCTAAGCCAATAACGCTTAGTGATCTTCAAGGGGAAATAAATTCCCAAAAGAAAGAAATTCAAGAATTAAAAGCGATGCAGAAGGAACTGCAGCAGCAATTCTTAGAATTCAAAATGTCCAGAACAAAATATTCAGATGAAGAGGCTGAATATGGAAGTTCTTCTGATATGTCTGGAAAAGAAGATGGTGAACGCTGTCTTATACCTATCAGATTCATTAATCTAGATTTGCCAAAATCCAGACTTCATGTCAAACTTGGATAATACTTTTGCATTGTGTATTCTACCAAGCAGGTCTTTCTTGTTAGGTATTGGATACCTAATCCATTTAAGGACATTGTTAAGAGGTTTATAATTTATTACCAGTCTTGGTACACCTCTTTCTATTTCAGCATTTTTATTAACGTAAAAAGCAGAGCAGCTCCAAGGCGATTTGGATTTACGGATAAGCTTTTTAGCTAACAAGTCATTGATTTCTTTCTTACAGTGTTCTAGAACACTGCTATTCATTTTTGAAGGTCTAGCCTTCGTAGCAATGTTTTTCTCGTCGAAGTTTCCTTCATAAGGTAATCCGACTGAGTAGGATTTCCTATTATTTTCCTTTTGATCCGGACCCCGGATAAAAATCATCTACCAATGTTCATGTAACTGAGGTGGCGTCATTCTGCGTCTACGAAAAGAGAGAGGGATATACCTAAGTATGTCTGCGTACTTAGGGCCTATGGTTCATCAACCATAGTAGACGACTCGGTTAGTGTTTGGGGAAAAGAGAGAGAAGGAAAGTGTGGAAGAAGTGGCTGAAGGTCGGTAGCCGAAGGTAGAGGAGAGGTTAGATGGAGAAGAAGGAAGGTCTTAAGTGTTTAAGGTTTGGAGAGTGTTTTGTTCTTCCGGAAATTATTCGATGCCTCAAATGAAGCAGCATTTCCGTTTTTAAAGAACAAGCATTTTTACTGTTTCTACAGTAAAAGTTTTTTTTACTGTAGTACACAGTACTTTTTCTGGAATATTACTGTTTCAACAGTAATTTCCAGAGATTTTTCGGTGGAAAAGTTCCACCTGTCATTCAAACCGTAAATGACGGCTTGACCATTCCAGCTTTTGGGGATGACCCCATGGGTAATTGTTCCGTATATGACGGAGGATTACATATCCCATTATCTATAAAATTACGGTCATAAATACAAAAAATTATACAGTATCTAATGTTCTCTGAACATTAGATACTGTAGTCCGAAATCTAAATCACTAAAGATTTCGTTCATTATTCTCTAAAATTCAGAGGGTGCATTCTTAAGTCCGAAAGGCATAACGTTCCATTCATATTGTCCAAAGGGAACAATGAACGCTGTCTTATACCTATCAGATTCATTAACCTGGATTTGCCAAAATCCAGACTTTATGTCAAACTTGGAGAATACTTTTGCATTGTGTATTCTACCAAGCAGGTCTTTCTTGTTAGGTATTGGATACCTAATCCATTTAAGGACATTGTTAAGAGGTTTATAATTTATTACCAGTCTTGGTACACCTCTTTCTATTTCAGCATTTTTGTTAACGTAAAAAGCAGAGCAGCTCCAAGGTGATTTGGATTTGCGGATAAGCTTTTTAGCTAACAGGTCATTGATTTCTTTCTTACAGTGTTCTAGAACACTGCTATTCATTTGGGAAGGTCTAGCCTTCGTAGGAATGTTTTTCTCGTCGAAGTTTCCTTCATAAGGTAATCCGACTGAGTGGGATTTCCTATCCCAAAATGCATTAGGAAGAGTGGAACAGATAGTGTTTCTGATCTCACTTTCTAATTTAGAAACCTATGTCCTTATAGGATTCTTTTTTATTTAGTCTTCAATCCTATGAAGTTCCAAATCGTCATTAAGAAGGATAGATGATCCTCCTTGGCTTTAATTAAACAGTTTAACTCAGAAACTAAGTTCTGTTTAAGCATGTCAATCATTTTAGTTTTTGGTTTTGAAACAAAGTTAAAACAGATGTATTGTCCGTAATAATCCGTTTCAATACCATCATTGGTAACCTTAAAAGGTTGAATTAAGTTGATAAAAGGAGTTCCTAAAATAACATTCTGCTTCAAATTTTTAACTAAGATGAAGCTAGTATTATAGGAGACGTTATCCTTTACAACTTCTGCATTGGGTAATTTGAAACTAATGTTTAGTTTGTTACCGGAAGTAGAGCTTAAGATTGGGTTGTTTTTTCAAAATATTTTGTTGGAATTAACCCTTCTCTAATGCAATTTAAATATACGCCAGTATCAAACAGGGCAGTAGTTTCTAAGACAAACTCTTCATTTATCTTAATGGTAATTGGAATTACCCATTTTCTAGTGGTAACTTCCACTAGTTACATTAGATATTTTGGATTTATTTCTTTTCCAGAAATATCAGAAGAACTTCCATATTCAGCCTCTTCATCTGAATATTTTGTTCTGGACATTTTGAATTCTAAGAATTGCTGCTGTAATTCCTTCTGCATCGCTTTTAATTCTTGAATTTCTTTCTTTTGAGAATTTATTTCCCCTTGAAGATCACTAAGCGTTATTGGCTTAGGACCTTTTGATTTGCCTCTGTTAAGGACTTCATTGAGGTTATAGGTCAGATTGTTAGAAATTGAGGAAGTGGGTTTGGCTCCTTCCAACCATCTCAATTTCTGCGAATCGGACATTGAATCTAACTTAAGAAGAAAGTCTTCTTCTTCCTTAGTTAGGACATTGATTGAATCTTCCTCTAAGGATGATTCAAGATCGTTGCATTGGAGTCCTTCTTCTTCTGACGAAGAAGGTTCAGAAGAAGAATATCCTTCAAATATTTCGAGGATTTCTTCGAGTTTACTTTTATCAAGATCAAGGGTATTTAGTTTTTTCTTGATCTTGCATTTGTCAGCTGTGTGATCAAATTTGTTACACAGATAACATCTAACTCCCGAAAAGGTTTTCTAAATTTTTTAGATTTACCTTTTTTAGGGTTTTCATTGTTTTCTTTAGATTGTTTATAGGATTTTTTAGAAAAATTCTTCTTCTTATCATCTTTTGATTTAGAAGATTTTTTCTTTGTTTTCCTTTTACAATCTATGCATTTAGAATTGTCAAAAACAAAGGATGGATCATACTGTTGACAGAATTCACCAAGGCTTTGCTTTTTCAATTGTTTTTCTTTCTTAAGTTGTTTTTGCAACCTAATTGTGTTGCACATTTGAGTTCCTATCTTATAAACATAAGAATTTAACTCACCATAAGAAAGATTATTGTAAGGAATTTCTCCATTAAATTCCTCACGAATTTGGATCTAACTTGTTCACCTATTAAAGTTGGTAAACCAGCTAGATATTTTTCTTTCCAGAAGGATTGATTGCAGTCATCTCGCATCAATACCCCCTAAAAGAATATGTCTTTATACTGACGGAATTCACCTAAAGACTTACATTTCATATTGGATAAGAGATCTAAATTCTTATCACGGATGTGAGAAGGATCTCCTATGAAATGTTGACTAATACAAAACATTAATGTATTAACAACATCTTGAATTGGTTCATTATTTTCATTAAGTATTTTAACTCCAAATTCATTTTTCTTTTCTGAAGTTAAAATGTTCATTCGCTATTCTTCAGTAAGATAATTATCCCACCATCCTTTTAATTGTCCGGTGAATCCAGAAATTAAAAGTACAGCAATTTGAAAATCAGATATGTTCTGAATACTTCCATTAGTATTGGCGAACATGATCATCTAATTTAGAACATTCAAGATCATTTGTTCTGAGGCTCCATCTATGTTCCATTCATAAGTGGTTCCTGCAGAATATTTGTTTTGATAATTACTTGGTTTTTCCTCTAACAGAATATCAGGAGGGGTTGCTCGCTGATAATACAGTTTTTGAGGCTCTTGCCAAGTAATCTTGTTCACATCTAAACCATTAGAATTATCGAGACTTAAGTCATCTGATAAATCATCTGGATTAGAAACATTGGTTTCACTTAAAACATTAATTTTTTCGGATGAAGTATCTTCAATAATTAAATTCCTAAACTTAGGAGTATCTAATTTTAAAGATTCCACCGATTCCATTTTCATTTTCCCTTTTAATGATTTTTTTCTATTCTGGATAGCTTGAAGAAATTCATTACTGGGATTGATCATTTCGAAAGGTTTGAAAAGTGGTTTCTTTTCAACCTTGACATTTTCATTATTATTGACCTGTGGTTTACTAATCGAATCTTCAATTCTGTCAAGTTGTTGACCTATTGTATGAAGATTTTTATTAGTAAAATTGTTTTGATCAATAATCTTTTTAATACCAGATGCTTCTACAACTTTGAAAGGAGCTAGTTTAATTTCGGTTTCCTTATGAGGATACCGAATGTTGCTAAGTGGCGGATGAGTAGATTCAACTACGTTACCATCACTTAGTCTCCATTGGACAATCTTGTTGACCTCATTTATCAATTTTGGTTTCAAATAATATTCTTCTAACCAATCGAAGAATAAGATCTGAGAACCTATTTCATTCATAAATTCATAATATTCATTTTTAATATGTATTTTAAACTTATCAAAAGTTTTAAAATACCATTGTCTCTTCTCTTTGTTTTTAGAAGAGTTAAAATCATTATTTAGAAATAGCCTATCTGGTTTGAAAGGTTTTTCTATGACATTAAACTCATAATCTCCTAATTCTGAAGCAGTGGGTTCTTCCCATTTTGGAGAAGTTTGATAAATTGGTTGAGTTAATCCCGAAGGCTTATTAACTAAACCAAAAATTGTAGGATTAGTCTTTTTAGGACTTTCCTAGACATTTTTAGTTTCATCAATCTTGGACAGATCAACTGACCTTCTTGATGATCCTAAGATATTGAACTTCTAGGAGTTTCGAAAGATCTCCTAGCGAATTTAAGTATAACTTTACCATCAGGATGTTGAACAACATTAGATGGTTCAGCTACTTGATAAGATTTCTAGGGAACAGGATTTTCTATTTCCCAGTGGTCAGGTAAGCTAACCTGATCCCATTTGATTATCCTAGGGATAGTCACAATAGATCTGTTTGAATCGGAAGCGTTTGACCTCTTTTGTCAATTTTGTACGCTTTTGATCCGAAAGTTGTTTTCATTAGTTTGAAATAGATTCTATAGATGACTGCCATGGGCAGAGCACCTTGAATCATCTTATAATTGTGGGTTTTAATTTGAAGGGTTAGGGATTTCATTATGGTTTGATCCCTAAGACCTAGAGTGACATTTAGATGACATTCAAACTGGACTGGACCAGTACTGAGACTGGTTTCAATCGATGCATGAATCGATCGTTCATATTCCAGTTCTCTTACATCCCTAAGGACCATTAGGACAGAGGTATCCAATCCCAATTTCGTAAGAGGTTTAGCTCCTACTTAGATTAGACCTATGTGCATGTAATTCCATTCTTTTCCATAATTTTGAATGGAACCACGGTTTAACATTTCAATTGTTGTCAATCCATCAGAGACGGGTATGTCTCTCTCTTCTGTGGATATGACATAGTCATTTTTGCCAAAGATTTTCCATTTGGCCATTTGATAGATTTCTTAGAAATCTTCCAATTATCTATCGCTTCATTAAAATCTTTTATTCTAATTTCATCTCTATTGTTTATGTTTCCTAGATTCTCAAGTTCCTCGTTTGGAACTGAGCTAGAGGACGACATAGTTCTACTAAATAAATTCATTTTAGGATGGAATACCTACTTTAATCTCATTTTTTGTACATCCCGTAGGGGAAAATACGGCATGAGAGCGTGGTATTTAGCCGCTCAGGGTTTCAACTCCAAACCAAATGCGCTACCAGTCTTACGCTCTATCTGCAGGTTTTACGCGGCTTACACGGCGGTACTGATTACTCCCCCTTCGCCTAGCTCCACGATGATCCCGTATTGTTCCAAATAGTACAAAAATTGAGGCGTCCCCCTCTTGGGACAATCGGTTTTCCTTTTGATCCGGACCCCGGATCCTAAAATAAGTTTATTCAAACCTAACTATATTCTCTCCCCTTTGGCTCTGATACCAAAGACGATGAGTGGATTCAACCACGTTGCCATCACTTAGTCTCCATTGGACGGTTTTATTAACCTCATTTATCACTTTTGATTTCAAATAATATTCTTCTAACCAATCGAAGAATAATATCTGAGAACCAATTTCATTCATGAAATTATAATAATCATTTTTAATTTGTATTTTAAACTTCTCAAAAGTTTTAAAATACCATTGTCTTTTCTCCTTGTTTTTAGAAGAATTAAAATCATTATTTAGAAATAGCCTATTTGGTTCGAAACCCTAAGACCATCTCTTACCTTAGCTATTGACCTAAAATAAGTTTATTCAAACCTAACTATAATCTCTCCCCTTTGGCTCTGATACCAAAGATGGCCAAGATCATATATAAGTGCATAAAACTAAAAAAATAATCATTGGACCTAGAAAAAAATACGCAAAATAGTTCATTGAAAATAAAAATTTATATGTGTATTACTAATTAACACTCCTTGAAAGCATTTTTTTTTTTTTTAAGATGGGTAGGGGGAAAGGTAAATAAATAAAATCTAAACTAAAAGATGTTGTGCATAACTGCCTATTATCAACCCATTTTTATTTATAAAAAAGGGGTTATTTTGCATAATTTAAATGTTACACAAGAACCCCCTTTCACCCCTTAAATATGGATGAAAGCTTGATTCTTATAGTTTTTCCCTATGTATTATAAATCAATGTAAGGTATCTTTGAGAAACCATTCTTGCAAAATACAATTGGTTGAAAGTTTATCAAAAGATCAATATATAAGTTAGATATTTTTAGACACTAAATGAATAAAGAGATAATTAAGGCTTACAAAATACAATTGGTTGAAAGCTTATCAAAAGATCAATACATCACCCAAGTATTTTCAAACACCAAACAAATAAAGAGACAGATAGGGCTTGCAAAATACAATTGGTTGAAAATTTACCAAGAAATTAATACATTAGCCAAATATTTTTAGATACCAAATGAATAAAGAGATAGTCAAGGCTGAAAAGTGCAAACTCCTCATATACTTTAATTAATTTAATATTTTAAACAAAACTTTTCATGTATCATATGAAAACATCCCACTAAAAGTGGTTAGGGAATAGGTAATTATGCAATGGAAATTTACCATTTTATTCTAATCTCAACTACTTTTGGTATGGAGAAAACGTATATAGAAGGCAATATTATGGATAGATATAGATAGATTCATGCATTACTTCTCTATGAATGAAATATGTAAACGGTAGCTCATAAACATTTTAGATAAAAATGAAAATGCAAAAACCGTTATAGGTAGAGAGCATTGAAAAAGGAAATCAACTAAAAATTATTATTCAAGAACAAACTTAGTCTTCAATGAAACCTATTTTCGTTGTAAAATAAAAAAGAAAAGAAAAGCAATAGTGGGGAGATTTTGATGGAGATAAATTGCAAAACTGCGATACTAAAATAATTGTGCTAAATATGTGAAACGTGCAAGGGAAGGGGCAAAAATGCAACAAAGAGAGATAAAAAGAGCGTGTGCTATTTAAATTGTAGTGAGTTTGAAGTATGATACCCATTAGAAAATACTAAAAAAATTATTATATATAAAATCTTTTTAAAAAAAATACTAAAGTAGCTTATCAAAGAGCCACTATTCTTAAACGGTTTAATAAAAAAGAAATGTTTTTTTCTTTCTAAACTATATATTATAAATAAATTTAGCAGTGCATTAGAAGAAAAATTCTTTCGAATTTAACATTTTTCAAGGATGTAATTGTGCTACTTTAAATTTCAGTGTCTTGTTTTGATATTTTCCAGAGAACAAGATGTAATTGTACTTTTCTTTTGCATTTACTAGGACTTGGTTGCCTTGAACAGCTTCCAGGATATAGAGTTCTGCTTCACTTCTTTGAAATGTCAACATAGAGCCTTTTGAACGAAGTTACCTAGTAGCTTGCCATCAGCTGCTATGTGATGTGTCCTTATTCTTGAATACATATGCTACCAAATCCAAGCTTCCCGTAGGTTTCGTGTGAGACTCTTAGGTTTCAACAAAGGCTTGTTCCTCTTTTGATTCGATATCAGACATGATCTTTCCAACCAAGTTATTTAGTCCTTTAGCTTGACTCTATTGACTTGTAGCTAATGAATTGTCTAATATGCTCTTATTTGATTGTCATGCTTAATACCTTATTGCTATTGTAGCCCCTATGTGATCTATAATCAATAATGGATAAGCATAGCAGATGATTCTCTAGTATATTCAAGTAGATCTTATTCTATTATGAGAAAACATACAAGTAATAAATAGTAAATCTCAATGTACACATGAATGGATGCTGCACAATCTGCATACCAACATTCAATGCATACATAAAAATAAATGTCATACCAATATATAACATAATTATATTATAATAATATAATATAAATAGATGAATAATATAAACATTATTTTTTTTTATGTCTATCCTAAAATAATTTAAAATGTATAATTACGTATAATACCGATATGACTAGTCAATAAACTCAATGAATAACCAATAATCTTAATATAGTTCTATAGTTTATGAACAGCAAACCTTCATAAAAAAATCTATTTAAAAAATTCTTAATCAGATATAGGGGTGAATGGGTTCGAAATGGATAAAGTAAGAATTCTCATCCTACAGCTCCAAGTTTCAAAAATTTTTAAATCAAAACTTATTCTATAATCCCTCAAAATCACCTATAATTATTCTACAGATTTTAGGACATCTTATAAAATCTATAAACTTCTTTCTTTATACTTCTTTTCTAGTTTTAATTATTATAATTATTCATACCAAAATCATGATATTCAAATTGAAAATTGATGTCACTTTTAAACATAAATTACAATAAATGCCAACATATTGAATTTTAGTTGAAAGATACAAAATTAACGACAATGTACGATATGCATAACCTAAATATCAACCTGAATTTAAGATATGTGATAAGGATTTGGTTGTCCAATAGAGAGTTAGCCTACATTAGTAAGTTATAAGTTAACTAAGTTAGCTCGATTTTCTTATATTTGTCTAATTTAGTTATATTTGTTAGAGAATATTTTATAAGTGGGTACACAATAACTTGCACATATTGAAAAATTACAAGGTACTATGAAATAAATTGTATAGTATATGCAATACTACTTCCAAGCTAGGTCAAGGTAAATATATGATTATAGCCTTTACTAGGGGTGGACTCGATTCGGTTTTTCCTCTAAACCAAACTATAAAAACACTGTTCAATTTTTTTTAACTTTAAATCAAACCATGCGGTTTAAATTAAATATTTTTTTTCAAACCATAAAATTTTGATTTGATTCAATTCGTTTATAAATTAAATCATATTTTATAATGTAGGAAAATATATCTATATATTATGTAATCTTATACAAAAAGTATTAAATTCATTCAATAACAATGAGTACTAACATCATATGAATAATTGATAAAATCAATATTTATGTATAAATATCTATTAATAATTGACTTTATTCATAAATTTAACATATACTATAAATTTTAAATCGATAAATATATATATATATATATATATATATCTCAATAAATATAAAAACCAAATGGCCACAAAAACCATATTTTCATATTGGCTTAGTTTGGTTTTAGCTTAGTTTGATTTACAAATTGGTTCAGTTTGATCCATTTTTTGCTTACCCCTAACCTTTACCATACTCTATGCGTGTAGGTTCTAAAAATTTAGAACCAATACTCAATCTTAAAACCTATCTTATCATGTAGGGTATCATAAGTTCCAAGTTTCCCTGTATTCTGATACTCAGTCCTAATTGGATACGCTCCAATGTGGGGTTTCCCGTCCTACATCCGAAAATTATGGTGCTTCTATGCTTATAATAAGGTTGAAATACAGCATCCCTGCTACAATATCCTTTTTTGTCCCTTCCTGCTCCTTTCATCCACCCGGATCAGGGTGTGGTACACAAAGTAGATAGAGAAAACTTCATCCACGGAAAGTAATTTAACAGAAACTCTGTAAGCAGTAACTATAGTTCGTGCAGGGAAAAGTGCTAGAAATAAGACAACACTACAGCTTGAGCTTATTCGTATTCAAACAGCTACAGGCTACAAAACTTGTCTCCGGCAGACACAAAGTGAAGCATTTCTTCATACATAATGTAAGAAATCTCTGTCCATGCATCAGCATCTTGTTCACCAATTATTGATTCAGGCAGATTTTAACGTTCACTCGCATGAGTCTAGCTAGTTCAATTTGAACATCGGTAATTAGGGATGCACAAATTTTGTACACAAAGCAAAAATGAGCAGCAATAGTACCTATTTACAGGGAATATTAATATAAGATTAGTCCCATTGGTAGTCACTCTAATTGAATTTCCATATTCATTATGCATCACATTCATAGGATGTAGAACTACAAATTCATTTTTGTTATTTGGACTCTGGTTTTCCTTGCCACACCCTTGTTGGATCCTTCGGTTAACTCTATTATCAAAGAGTTTAAATGGTATGGCAAGGAAAGTGAAAAGCCCGGGTGAAAGAAGTATTTATCCCATAAAATAGAAAGTATAAGTGAAATGCTCAAGGAGGATATTCCTCAAAACTAAATAAACCTTCAAGCTGACATATGTTAAGAATATAAAGGAAGTAGCAACAAGAGGAAAATCATCCCCGACTTACCATTCTGTCTTGGCAAGCCTCAACTTTGCAGTCTGGACAGTCTATCTTGGCTTTACTAAATAGGATGCCCATATGTCATCGGCAGGAGGCGGTGGTTGAACCCAGTGTCCAGGTATACGACTGCCATTTACTTAAATCATTTTAAAACTCGCAAAAAGTAATCACATCTGTATCCAAACTAATTAGACGGCATGGTATCTGATCAAGTACATTGAAGTAGGAAGATTTGACTAGTGATCACCCCCTAAAAGTGACTAGGCTTAAGTGTTATTGCTACTAAACGAGATTTTGATATTTGTTGCGAAAACCATAATCAACTTAAAAGCATATGGAAGAAGAACATTGGAAAACCTGGTAAAAGTAGAAAAATTATTGGTTGACTATGGACACCAAAAGCAGATGAATGAAAACTCAATTTGCATGCACAGATAGTTCAGGTAGTATAAGCTTAGTGATCTCTATCATCTAATGAATAAGTTTACTGATTTCTGTGGTGCTTGATGTTATTATTGGCTTAAACAAGCCAGATAATACTGTATTCAACTATTCATGGTGGGCTAACTTAAATCTAGCTTGTCAGATCATTCCCATCCGACAAATAGAGAGCCTCCTTTTTCTTTGTTAAATGCGAAATGTTGATTGAGGATGCAGTTAAAAAATAAATAAATAAATAGTTCTATCATAAAGACAGTCAAAAGTTAAGTATAATAATAGCATGTGGAACCTGTAAACCCATATTTCCTGTTCGTATTCAAAAAGATATAGCCAGTGATTAGAAACTATAGAATAACAAATGGTGAACAGTACTATGATTCTTACCTTCCTCCTGGTCTAATGTATGCATCCCACATTCTCCTAACCTGCATGCCAAGAAAATTGTCTGATAAATGAAGGGGTCATCTTGAATCTTGATATCACAACAACAACAGTGACAGCACTCAAGCCTTACTTCCACTAGACAGGATTGATTATATGGATTCTATTTCAACATTGCATATCTTGAATTAAAAAAAAAACCATGTTGGTGCATTTCAAATTTGAAAGTATCCGTGTCACTTAATTAGCAAGTTTAGGTCTCTTGTGATATCCATTGTCTTTCATGATCAGGTAACCAAATACCATTTGCAATACAAACTGGCAGCATTTTCTTACGTGCATAAATCAGCAAAGGATTGTACCAACCTCAATGAGTGTCCCCATATCATTGCTGCTACCATGATAGTAATGATAGAATTCTGGTGGAAGATTAGCGACTGAATCATAAGATCCACCATGACCCTTCGATTCTGCTACCTCTTGCTTAATTTCATTACTAATGCCCTTTGCTGAATCTCTACTGCCTTCAAGCTCAGCAATCTGGATCCCCCTTTCCTCTGCATCAGCTTTATCTTCAGAAGGAAAAGTTTGACTGTTTTTCCTGGATTCCTCGGCGGTTGCAATGGCATCTATAGCAGCTTCCGTATTGGCTGCTACCATTGCTTGGCACTCCTCTTCCTCAACTGCAATTCTAACTCTCTCAAGGAACTCGTCATCCTCTTCTGGGATGAAATGCCCTATAAGCATTAGACAATATCAGTACACTTTCCCTCTCTTATCATGTTTTCATAGGAATGCAAAACAGCTTATTCTTCCTCTTCTTTGCAACAAACACTACACTACCATGGGAGAATGTTCCATAAGTATATGTTTGTAATTAAAAAATGTGACATGAACTTTTCAAGAAAATCATTTTCAAAGAAATTACAATGGCTTCAATTTTACCATGAAAAGGATGATGGTCTGACAACGTTTTTCAAACCAAATAGGTAGATTGTACCCATTAGATGTCACCAACGATATACTAATAAGTAAATTACCTTTAACCTTTTCTTTAACTGTCCAAAACACAAAAATGGGGCAAAATAGAAAGTAAATGGAGAAATTAGAAGTCTACCTAAAAATTATCAAACAACTACTTTTACATTATTGCTGCAGTATTTACGTTTTTAAATTCATTATCGTTCATGAGCATACCCTGTTTTTATGATTTCCAAAAAAATATTAGTAAAATATCATTGACAATCATCAACTTCGAATCACCTATTGGACTTCGATAGTTCCTGTGTTTCTGCTAGCCTCAAAAACACTAGAATAAATTAAAAATCAAGAAAATGTATCTTTTTCTTTTGCAGGTAACTTATAGTAATGTAGATGATTAAAAGTAGCTATCTTCTCAAAAGATAAAGAAAAATGGAAGAATAAAGTTTGGCCAAAAATCACCCACAAGACAACCTAATAGCCGATCCAACTCATCCAACCATACTGTGTTTGAGTTTACATGTCCCATATATCCTCAGATGCTCTTGGAGAAATGGATGAATATTTAGAATATTTAGATAGATTTGTACAGCATTCACTGCAGATCCCAACTCTTTCAAGCCCAACACCTTCCCACAACGGCATCATTTTTTCACATTGTTTTTGCTTTAAAATCTATCATTCTGATACATTTCATGGATGCTTCCTATTTTGGATTTGATTTTGGGCTAGTTATATTCCATCCTTATTAAAAGATTATACTTGTACTTCTATACTTTCAACAGCGGTAATTATTATATTTCCTATTAAATAATAAATACAAATCCTATGCCATATCTACAGATTTTGACTTTTAGATTAGTTTATTGTAGAGCTAAATTCAATAGATTATTAAACTCAGGAGATCACGAGTTCAAATTCCTGTATTTTCATTTTATCCAATCAATAGAATTGTCCGCTTGATTGGATTCAGTCAAATTCTCCCCTCACTAGTAAGAGGAGTGTTAATAATAAATGTAGATTTCCATATCATATCTACAAGTTTATGCTTTTATTGGTTGGTTGCGGAGCCAAATTCAACACTTCCATTAGTCAAGTAATTTACTCTAAACTTTTACCATGATTATGAATTCTAGTATTTGGTTCTATCTTTTGCTATTTGCATAGTTGTTCTTTTCAAGTCTCCAATATGACATCAACTAAACCAGCTAGTCTACCAGGCTGAAATGAAAATTTTTATTATGTCAAAGGAGATGATAATGCAGAGAAGAATGCCCATCTTGGAACTATCAATCAATGGCTAATCGCAGCAATGATTTTGACACTTTACTGCTAGAAAATACTAAAGTAGTGGCAAGAAATTACAAGGTAACTAACATGCAAAGGATAGTATCCATAAGATATTATGATCGTTTTGCAAATAGCCAGCCAACAGCCTCTGTCCAGGTATCTTTGCAGTAACAGATTATGATCAGTCAAAAGACATAGCTGATGGCAGTTGGAGAGCACTGTAGTATTAGCAACTTGATGAATTACCTATGAGGCTAACAAGAACCGATTCCAAAAATATAAATCACAAAGCGCTGTTGTGGCTTGGGGTTAGGCATCATTTCCAGAACTTGAAGCAAATTTTTCTAGGCACAACAAAATGTTTAGTAAAAGGTACTACTGTAAATAGTACAGGTGCAAAGGAATAGAGGTAAAATTCACCCTGTTTCTTCAACTTTTGAATCCTGAGGGAGCGTAGCTCTTGCAACTTCTCAACAATAAGTACCAACTCTAGCTGAAAAAGCAACTTTTCTTTAAGTATGCCTTATAGTAAAGAAGAGCATGAAAAGAAAATTACAGAAAATCAAACAGTGACAAAACAAAATTACTGTCAAGAACAATATTTTCCAGAACATATATGTTAACTGATAATTACTTGTATAAATGACTCATCTGTGTTCTGCAAGATTTCATAATGGATTAGCAGGAGTTTCTCAAACATTTCAGCTTTAGTCCTAGTATTGGGAGTAACAACCCTAACTTTTGAACTTTACCAACCTCAGTGAAAGTTTTAAATGACTCGTCTGTGCTCTGCAAGATTTCATATTGGATTGGCAAGAGTTTCTCAAATATTTCAGCTTCAGTTTTGGGGGTAATAACCCTAATTTTTGGACTTTAACAAACTCAGTGAAAGTAGTAAGGACTTGAAAAAACAAGCTTGAAAAGTTAAGAATACCCCTAAAAAAACAGTACTACGTTATTGGCTAAATTTCAAGAGATTGTCTAGACTTGAAAATAGCTCAGAATTGAATGTTTCAAGAGAAATATTTTTGTAGAGTTTTTGAACAAGAATAGAAGATATAGAACTTAGATACAAACCCTTGAAAACCTTGGAAAGTTTTGGTTCAAAACTCCACTTTTCACTCTTCAAAAGCTTTGGAAAAACACTCAAAGCTTACTCCCTTCCTCTGCACCACTCAAATAGTGGCACCTTAATCTAGGAACCAAGGAAATTATGCTACCTTTTGCACCATGTAGAACCCTAGATCCAATAAGACTGACACCTCAAAACCTTAAGAAACATTAAGCTTATGACACATCAACTCCCATTTCTCACCAAGAGCAATCATTTTGTGACACATTAAGTTTCTTAGACCGATCAAATTGTGCCACTTCAAGCTTAAAGAACCGATGACCTTGTGCCATATCAAGCTCCTAGATGACTTATCAGACCAATAAGATGGGGACAACTTAAGTTAGAAAATTAATGAGATTGTGACATCTCGACACTTGATCATCATGCACCACCTGAAGCAACAATCTAACTGAGCCACCTCATGCTTGGATGCATGATCAAGACTTGTGTGTCAACTTGGTTTGGTGAATTGAATATGAATCTTCAATTCTTGCTCTTCAATTTGATATAAATGACTTAGTATATAGTGGGTGAAACCCAAACCCTTTGAAGTTACATATGTCGTATGTAAGTGATTACCCAACAAGTGATTAGGATATAAAATGCTCCAAAGTTATGAGATAGGATATACTTAAGCTTGAATCGTGAATGATTAGAAGCATATTTATTTGAGTACTTAGATCCAATAAGGAGTTGGATAAGCCTGGACAGAAAAGGTATTGGTACACTTTGATTGAATCATTTTAGATGAATGAAAGTCGTGTTATGAGTAATGAAATATTGAGTTAAGTTCAAGCAAGTGGTTGGTCATAATAACCCTTAAGAAAGTTGACGAACTGTGATGCAATGCGTATTTCTCACTCATATAAAGTCCTTGACCCTAAGATGAACCTAAGTTTATTTGGTAGGTTATACTTTAATGAACATGGACTTCTCAAGAGTTGTCTCTTGGTTTACTACAGTATACTCAATGCTTGATTTATTATAGTATGCTCAGTAACTAAGGTGCTATGTAGTTTACCTTTACCCATGTCAGTATTGTGCTTGGCATTTACATAACATAAGCTTAGCAATTGCTTGGTTGCATACATTCCATAGCATGGCATGCAAAAGATCTTTAGATCAAATTCTCATAAAGCTTGGTTTTGCTCAGTTAAGTGTCCATTTTACAAACTCGGTTTAAGGATGTAGAATTGCATCAATTCGGGGCTCCTACCTTCAGGCTGTACTTTCAGCTCTATCGCCACTTTGTGATTTCTCAGTATTGGTTTATTGGAAGTCCTACTCCGTAGTGACACATTCTTGCCTAGCTAGGTTGGTTCGTTTGGAGTTCTACTCCCTGGCAGTAATTCTCACCCTCGATTGCCAGACTTTGGACTCATCTGTTCTCAGTAGGTCATTGTACCAGTTATGTCACATACATTAGCATGGCATATAGGCATGCACCAGTATGGCAGGATATTTTGATATGTGCTTGGTTTCTGTGTTTATTTTCCTTTATGTGCTCACTACTCTTAACAATGAGCTGAAGAGATTTATTTTATATTTACAGGTAAACAAGAAGATGGGTGCCACTACGGTATAGGAATCTAAAAGTGTTGGAGCATAAGTAGTGATAGCTAAACTAGATTATGCTGTGTACATTACAAAAGAAAAATGTAATTAGTCCTTTATAAGTAAAGAGTTGCATTTTGAAGTTTATTTTCCACTGTCGTAATCATAAAACTTTATATACATATGAGTTTTTGTGCAGCCACACTTAGTTTTGTTAGCAGGCGATGGGCCACCCAAGCGGGTTACCACACTTGGGAATTTCAAAAGTATAAATTCTCTTTATAAGCAATGCTAACCACGGCTAAAAGAACTATGACCAGGCACAGATTCCTAAAGGATCATTTAACCAAAAAAAGTTAATTATTTACTTTTGTACAAGGACTTGAGACAAAAATGACCCCAGGAAGTATTCATAACAAAGCTGCAGTTAGATGTAATACCAAAAGAATCAACTGAATGTGATTTACGGAAAATAAAGAAGTGAAAATAAAATGAAAAGCAACACATGTTAAGCCCTAACAAGAGGACCAGCTGCAGAGAGTAATACACTTCCAATATGGCAGAATGCTAAGAATGAAACAACTGAATGTGATTTAGGGAAAATAAAGATGTGGAAATAAAATGGAAAGCAACACATGTTAAGCCCTAACAAGAGGACCCACTGCATAAGTTAATGCACTCCAATATGGTAGAGTGCTAAGGATGAATTCTACAACAAAAATACTAGCTCTATTACCCATCGAAAGACAAATCCAAGGTAATCACTAGGTTTTAGCTGGAATCATGCAAGACGTTAAAAATTAGTAATTACTACCGCTTTTGCATTCTATGGATGACTATCTACCTCTGATTCAAGTTTCTTTTTTTCCTCCTTTGCTTTAACCTTAGCAATTTGCTTCATCTTCTCAACCTGCACATACCAATGATGAATACTTAAATGCTTTGATCACATTAAGAAAAACGATATCTTACACATATAATAGCATCATTCTAAAAGGAGTCCAGCCAGAAAAAGTGCTCCATCATGCCATAATATCCAGCAGAAAATTCATGAAATTATTTTGGGTGATTCAATTAGTATTAATGTGAGAAAATTTACAAAAGATTTTTGGTTGGATAAGAATTTACAAAAGATTGTTGAAGGAGATTTCACGAAAAACCCATTTCGCCTCCTTGCTCTCTATCACCAGAATAAGCTTTACTTTTGTTAATTGAAAACATCAAATCTAAGTCTCCAGGTTTTATAATATATTTTCACATCCAAAGGTAAATTCTTCTTGAAACCTAAATGGATTATTAAATCCAAAAATCAGACTAGAATAATATCTTTCTCAACCTAGAATAATATCTTCATGGACTGGTACAGCTCCCTGATCTTAAAACCGAAAAGGTACTTGTGTGATGACTAAGTTTTAAACTCAAGATGATTCCCCAGTGAATTAAAATCATTCGACCATCATGAAATTAAACCCAACAAACCCTAGTACGAGGTGAAATCCAAAATTACCACTTTCCAACAATGGATAATTTTTTTTGGTGGCAGTAATAAAATGAGACAACAAGAAAAGACTGCATCGTGGATGGTCATACATATAATGATTCTGTATCCATAATTACCAGTAAGTCAACGGCACAAAACCTGAATATGGGGTTTGCAATGACTGAACAAAGGAAGTACCACCAATTTTCTTTTTGATGGCTAAACAAATCCTATCCTTTTCCTCACATTGGATCTCCTCCTAAAATATGAAGTTATTACAAAATACCTAATTTCCAGAACCAGTGGTATTTAGAGATAGACTGCCAGACACTATTTCCAAAGTAACAGAGCAATACGCATTTATGCTTTATCTAATCAAGTTATGGCACACAAATTGTCCACTAAGGGGACTGCAAGGTTGATTAAAATGTTCACATAATTTACAAACAAAAAGACCCAACAACAACTTTGATTAATTATTTACTTATCCCAAAAAACAAAAAAAAATCAACTTTGATTACTATTGCTAATGTCATAATTGTATATATTTACCCTGTGTTTTGCAATATCCTTAGCAATCTCCCTTGCCCTCCATTCATCAGCTTCCTGATCAGCTTGGTCAAATTGCTGGCGCTCCTAATTTATTTGTAGACCAGAATCCAACAAAATGAGAATTAATTTTCAGAAGAAGACATGAAGATAAAGATTACTACTGATAAATTAACTTTGACAAATGAGAAAGGGAAAAAAAAAAAAAAAGCAAACCTTAGCTAGCATCTCTGCTACCCGTTTTCTCTTTCGCATTCTCCAAAGCTTGTTTCGCTTGGACTTCCTAATTCTATTAGCCAGTGTAAGTACTGAAGATTTCTCTTCCCACAGACTTTTCTCATCAGTAGCAACTTTAAATGGCTCAAGCTGAACCCTTAGTTTTGACATCAAAGAGTTTGCAGCTTCCACAGAGGAAGACATTTGAGAATCCAGTTCAGCACTCCTGTCTTTAAGATGTTCCGTAATCTTAGATACAGAAGCCTCAGTATCACCTTCTTTCGCATCGTTACCACAACCCTCGGCATCCCTTATTACCGCTAATGACTCCAACTCTTTCTGCCTATTAAGAATAGCATATCTCAACAACTAAGATTTAAGAAGTACAAAAGATGATTAGATGCGTGAAAAGTAGGAACACAACAAGAAAAAATTACTCTGATTGTTAATTATTAAACATTTGACGCTGGCTGCCAATCTAGCGCAACTCACCTCCTTTACAAGGGTTTGAAAGTGGTTAGATACCTAGGTAGAGTATGAAAATTTTCAACACGTAAAAAAAATAAATAAATAAGACAACAAAGCCAGATGGTAGTATGCACCGGGTAGCAACATGCAAACATACATTGCTTTGGCAAGCGCAAGCGTCTCATGCAACTCTCTGAGTCGATCCTGGACATTTATGTTACCCCAAAAAGCACTTGAAGGTGGCAGATTCGGAGGGAATGCAGGCTGCCAAGGAGGCAGCATTTGGGGATGTGTTGGCATAGGATTCATCGGATTTACTGCAGCTGCTGGAGGAGGACAACATCCATATGTTATGAGATTTTACATGATCAAGCAACCTACTGTTCTATGTCTAATATTAATAGACTGAGTTAACTGACTAGTAGCCCACTTAACATTTTGGCAGAACAAACTGGATGAAAAATTTTCACAAACAGCTGGCGGGCAAGACATGAC
Organism: Laguncularia racemosa; assembly: GCA_037954665.1. Classification (NCBI taxonomy): domain Eukaryota; kingdom Viridiplantae; phylum Streptophyta; class Magnoliopsida; order Myrtales; family Combretaceae; genus Laguncularia; species Laguncularia racemosa. The sequence continues at coordinate 7,351,401 of JBBMOL010000016.1, forward strand.
TTACCTCGGAAAACCAAAACAGGTCTTGCCCTCTAACTTTATTAACATAATACTTTAAACTCGTTGATATGCCTATACGTGAAAACATTGTTATATATATATATTTTAATATGTTCGTTTACTCTTCACAAGAACGAAATGAGAGCAACCTAAAATATTTTAAAATTATAAGATTAACCTCCAGCCTTACACTCTGCTTAAATATGACAATCAGCGTGTAATTTGGAATAACGTATCAGTAATATTTGTTAAAAAAAAAGTAATAAAATGAAAAAGAAAACACATCAACAATATACATACATACGTATATTATATATATATACAAACAAATTACGAAAAAATCAAAATTAAAGAAATGCCAAAAAAAGGGGGAATAGAACTCTATTTTAATTTAATCGCTTCTTTTTTATTTATTGATGATATATAATTGTTTACTGTGAATCGGGAGAAAATGCCCCTTTTATGAAAACTATTCTTAAAAAATGGCTTTAGCAAGACCAATCCCACATTTATCATTACAAAATCACAGCTACAAGGTATCATTTTACTTCGACTCTCAAGCAATTAAAATTTGTATTAGAAATGCAATTTAAAAAATGCATGTACTATCGGCAATTTCTTTTTGGTTTTATGTCCAAAGCAAATGCAATTTGAATATGTGATTTTGGTCATTAAATGAGATCTTTGTTTCACTAAGGTAGCGTTTAATTGCCACAAAAATATGGTACTAAACTGAACAAATTTTTTTATTATCTGTTTGGTCAACAAAATAAAAAAAAAAGTATTGAACAAAAAAGGAATATGGTATTAAACAAAATGGCTAAATTTTATACCATGTGTGGTTCGGTACAAAATTCATGGTACTGAACAAAAAGTTAATTTTTTCAAATTCCCCAAACTGTCCTTCCATTTCTTTTTCCTTGCATCAGACAAAAATAAAAACCCTTTCAAGAGTAGTGCATAACCTAGCTTCCATCCACACCACTCCAACCGTGGGCTTCAATCTGCAATTGATCGTCGTTCAATTGTCACCATCTTCATGCCATAGGTCGCCATCCGATTGTCGACATCTTCACGCCGCAGGTCACCATCAGGTTCGTCTGCTTGCATTGTTTCACCTTCACATCATAGGTCGCCGTTAAAGTATTGTAATTTAAATACAACTATAGTTTCAAAAAAGCACCAGCAAATTATTGTAATGCAATATATATTGATTTGTTATAACATTAATATAATTTATAATTTTTTACGATAATTTTTAAAAATTACTAATATAATTTTTAGAACGTGTTATATTATTAAATATAACATAAATTATTGAATTTATAATATGAATTACTAATTTTTTCCCATCAATGGATTTACACAAATTATTTTATATAATTTATAATCTCTTCAAATAGTATTTTCTTATAATTATATCAAATATGTATAAATAATCATAATATCATTAAAAAAGGTTATAATTGTCAAATTTACTATATTGAGTGTAGTACTTCGTAAATTCAAATAATAGACAACACAAAAATCCTTGTCCAATATTAAACAAACCAAACGTAGTACAAAAAAAAAATTTTATCCATTTTTTCTTGTTTTGTACTGTCTAGTACCAATAACTAAACGCTACCTAAATCATGCATCCAACCTGTGAGTTTATTAAAATATAATTTGCATTAGCCTCCTCCTCGCACAATCCACAATAGTAAAATTGGAGTTTCTTATTTATTCTCTTTAACCACTATGTAAAACCCCAAGAATGCACTTGCGCTATTGTAGTCTTAAAGCTTGTGTTTTCCGGTTACTTCTCTTGTGTAGTTTAGTAAGTATTACTAACTTGACTTGTATATTCTTCTTGTTATATATTTTCTCTCTATTTTGCATCCTCTCTCTCTTCAAATGTTTTTTAGATATCAAAAGTCTAACTTTCTTAACATTGATTACAGGTTCATGAACTTATATTTCACTGCTACATTCAGCTTCTATAGAGATTGATTACTTGCTTAAGGTAGAACTTTCATATCCTAATTTGCACTTGTTCCCTTTGTAAGTATGTATATTTTTTTCACGGAGTAATGTAATTTTTTTAATTATATTATCAATGTGTTACTTTTGAATATTTAGTGATATTATATGTTTTAAGTATATTTAAGTGGAATCTCTACAAGCTTTGTTTGATAATTTGGGCATAAATGGCTTAAAGTAGATAGTAGATATTATTACTAATTTTAAATCCCACATTGATCCTTCTAGCTACTTAAAATAATGGATTTTGTTAGATTTGTAATATATGCCCATGGTAACATTGTTGAAGATGGGGCATTTTACCATAGGCCAATAACGAAAAAAAAAAATCAAAGTGATAAGAGATGCAAGGTATGAGAAATCATTGCATAGAATATTTACTGCTATTATAGTTGATCCCACTACTTTATTAAGTAGAGGCACATCATTGACACCCGATGGTTTTTAACCTAGTTAACATTCGAGCTCGGTATTCATTGATACCTGCCACAAATGATGATGACATAGAGAGTCTTATTCATGTAACTACATCAGAAGGTGATTTTCCCTTCAAAAGTTATATACGAGCTTAGATGATAGCTTTGTGATACCATATGAGCAAGATATGGAGAAGGTTATTATTGTGCCTCCTTCGACCTCCCAAGCACAGTGATCTATTAATGATCCAACTACATTTGAAGAAAATGATGGTTTCCCTAGGGTTGATCCACATGGCATTGACTTGATTAATTTTAGGAATGATCTTAGCAAAGAGATTGATGATTTCTTGTAGGATCCACCCCTTTGATATAGATAAGGACGCAATTGGTGGCACCCATCGGCACATCAATGGATCCCCTACCACTAAAGTCATCACAAACCACAAACCATGCCAAGAGGAGCTAATTGGTATGTCTATTCAAAATCCAATTCCTTTTTTTAATGGGATGAATGGTGGCAACGATTATATAACATTTGATAAAAATGAACATATAGTTTCTAGAAAATCTAAGCTTTTGTGATAAGTTGAAAAAAAAATCAATGTGAAGGTGTTTGTACTTTGACAAACTACTCTTGATACATTCAAGTATTTCATAACATAAAGAAGGATATGGGATGGTAAGAGAAGAGCAAATGGGGAGATAGGATACCCTTATATAGAATTGCCAAAATTGCTAAACAAAATACAATTAAGTAATCCATGATCTCCATGCAAGCTTTACCTTTTTGCATGATGCAACTTAGCTGGTATGTTGTCAATAAAAGGCTTTTTTACATCATGGGGAGACATGATACCCTTAAATCGCATGTTACCTTATTTATAATAGGTTAGTTTTTACAATCACTATTAGATCCCTATTTGTGCAACTCGATCAACATCTCATCATGACCTTGATGGAGAGGTAGAGACTAGAGACCTATACACTCCATATACCATATGGCGAGGTCTCACTTACTCCATAAGATGTAACTATGCAGTTCAAATTGCTATTGATGATCATGTGGCAACCAAGAGAACTAGTCTCTATGGGTAGATGTATAAGCACCCAATTAGAGCACGACCTAATGAGCGTGCTCTCTCGAGCAAGCAAGTTAAGATGTCATAGTTGTAGCATACATGTGGGCAATTACCATCGAGTGCTAATGATGAGATCATTGTGTGATATGCACAAGTATACATTCTATAGTTGATAGGTGAAATCGTCTTTGCAAACAAATGATCTAGCCTTATACCCTTGATGTTCCTCCCATTACTACAAGGCTTTAAAGCTACAAGGGTTTATAGCTTGGGGGTTGGTATATTCAACATGGTTGTACAAGCAATTGTATCGTGTTGCCAATGTCGCGACATAAGAGATGGGGCCATTCTTATTCTTCTATAGGTTTGCACATGGGATAGATTTTTTTACATTACTTCTATACAATGACAAATGTATAAACCATAGGGTAGGCCATTGGCATGTCACTAGCAAGCAAATTTCAATATTACATAGCTTTCAATGTATGTTATAGGACAAGATGCCTTGGATCAATAGACAGCAAAGCAAACATGATATATTAATCACGTTGATAATGTCTTATTTACTCATTTATTGCATGCCTATTTAAATGTATCCTGTGCATAATTTAAGAATATTGCATTTAATTGAGATGCTTGATACACCGACCCCTTATTCCAACTCATGTGCCTCCTGCCTACTTGCATATAGTCAAGTGACACCTTCTTAATCACGTCCCAAGATAGTTTGGTTAGGTCCAATGGATCCCATAGCCTTGTGGCAAGTTAGCTATCGTCCACTGGCTCAATCTTCGAAGGAATGATCTGGAGATAGGGTTAGGGGCCATGCAATCTACATCGCATGGCTGGCCATGGTTGGGTAAAGTGCGCTATTTTGGCATTGTTCTCCTTCTTGCTTATCTTCACACTTGTTATATTTCAAGTGCTTATTTTTCTATATTTTTCACCTATTAAACTAATAAAACACATTGGATAATTAAAAAAAAGCATAAGTTAAATTAATATAATCTAGACATTCATCATTCATGCAAATAGTTTGACATTTCACAAATTGATTAAAAATCATTTCTCAAGGTTTACTTAGTTATTAGATTTATTGTGCACCGATGTGGAAGCTATTAGTACCAAACAATGATGATTCAATCACATAAGCGCTAAGGAGAAGAAAATTAGGAAAGTTAAAAAGTAATACATGACCATTTACATTGGAAAACCTCATATAAACTCATGGTGAAAAAGTCACGAGTAGCAAGACAACGAAATTTACTGCATTATAAAATAAGCTTTTATATTATATGGACTCTCTAATTTTTCTTGAGTAAAACTTTACTAAGATTTTTCTATAAGCTCAAAATTAGGAGTGTAGTCCTATTGTAATTGCAAATAAGAAAAACAAGACTAGACAAAATGATACCTGTTGGTTGCACCAAATGGACCAAGGGTATAAGCCACTCCAATGTAATGCGACTACCTAAATTGGTTGTCAAAGAAAAGACAATCACATTGAGCTTATTCGAACACAAGATTGCACCTTCATCCTAGTTAAAGTTAATATTGTAAACTGCCTACTATTAAACATAGTTCTCGTTTGTTGTATAAGATTCATAAAAAATCTTAATTTCGCTTATCATTTTAAGTACAATAATATTGTTTGCGATAGCCAACTTAAATTACAAATATACCCATTTGGATAAACTAAGCCAGTCCATCAACCAAAACAAACTAGGCTACATTATGAACCCCAAACTAGTTTAACTATACATGTTCATCAACAATCAATAACAATCATAACGTAAAACACATAAGCTTGTTATATATTGAAAAACAAAGAACAACCAAAATGAGAAATGAGAAGAGAATTCAACTTTAGAGAGACGGACTAGCACTAATCAACCAAATTTGAGCTAAAAACCACCTTATATCTCTTAAGATTCACTAATCTAAGCTAAAGAGAGAGTTTTCAGGATTTATGGGTTTCTACGGAAAGTAAAAACAAAATAAAAGTTGCTAGGGCTTTACAATAAATGAATATTTATAAAAAGAGACGTAATATACATACATACATATATATATATTCGAGACTTTGTCTAAACGCATGGTCTTGGTGTTTGAATGAAGTAACATAGGAAGCACTTTAAACAGTGAATAGTAACTTTGCTTAGACAAATGGTCAAGGATGTTAAAGATAGGTTCCTTTGTTAACAGGGAATGGTAACTTTGCTTTAGACAAATGGTCAAAGATGTTAAAGATAAGTTCCTTTGTTCGAATGCTGGCCATCTGCATTCGGATCATGAAATGCATGCTCCTTCACGGTTGTCCATTTTATGGAGTTTCATCCAATATGGGCATGCAGTTCTGGCTCGACCTGACGCCACCCATCTAAAATTGGCAGGTCACGGGGCCCTAAAGCAATGCATTGGGATGGGATCACGGTTCTTGGACCTATTGACCTACTTACTAATTAATTTTTTTTTCTTTAACTTTTTCGCAATTGTCTCTATGCGATATTTAAGAATTCATAACAAGATATAAATTTATAATCAACTAGTTGGTATTTTCTCATTTAAGTGGAATAAACAATTTCTTCATTATTTTGGGGAATAAAAAACATACATAGAGTATTATTCCCTTTACAATAAGATACAAATATGTTCAAAATAAACAATATAGTACAATTATCCTTACATAAAATAATAACAAAGACAAATAACAAAATTGTTAAAATGTACAAGCTGTTGTCCTTTTGTAATGTTAATATTCTCTACATTATAAAATTTTATGAGTAATTTTATAACACATATTGCAATCATTATTAATAACCTTTTATGCAGTGCTACTCCTACATGTTATATTAAAATAATTTTTCTCTCATCTTTCTTGAAACCCTAAGATATCGAAGTAGTGATTGATATCAAGCTAAACATAAAGATTAAGACTTATAGTTAGACGACAACAATCCCATTAATATTCCATTGATTTTAATATGATGCCGTAAAGTAAATGGAATTTTGGAGATATACATAAATTTATATATGTATTATAACTAGTATTACTATTCCTTTTTATCAAGGTGGATGCAAAACTTTACTATTGGGAGACCAAACTTAAAGTAATTAAATTAATATTATAATTACACATAGAAAATATCTACTTATTTTTGTAATTATAATGTATTTTATATATATAGAAATAAGTGCATTCTCAACACAATTTAATACTGAATAGAAAAATAAATTTAAATTTATTTTATATAATGATTATAAGTGCTCAATATACTTTGTAAAAGGTTAAAAAATTATTTTTTTTAGTATTTCATTGAGGCATATCTATTAATTAAAATGTTATTGTCAATTTTAAAAAAAATGAAATCAAGTATAAAACTCATGTAAGTTTTATTTTTAACAAAAATAAATCACAAATATTTAAATAAAAAAATTATAAGTAGAATAAAAAAGACAATAAAATAGAAATAATAGTAATAATTTTTTATACTAATTTTATAAGATTATTTCATTAGTAATGCTATTTTTTTTTTTCAACATAAGTGATTAGACAATCGATTATTTGTAATGTCAATCTATTTTCATAATATTAATAGTAAAAGATAATATTAGCACTTTAAGTAATATGACTACTATTATATACTATGATTGTAATACTGAATATAATTATTGTTTATCATAAATCTACTACTAAATAAATTGTATTGTATGAGGATTCATTTAATTAACTATCATTTTTTAATTAATGAAATTTAATCTTATTAGTTATGGTGAGAAAAAAAAATAAGTAAAAATAAAAGTGACTCTAATAGGAATTAAATGCATGACCTTGAGTATAGAATAACAAACACTTAACTATATTCAACTTTATAATAATACTTTTGCTTAAAAATATAAAAATAAAACATATTTTAACCATATTCATAGGTCCACTCTTGCTTTTGACGGGTGTTACCTATATTAGATAGGTGTAAGTATTCAGCATTTACAATTTCTACAAAACTATTTTCTATCTAATCCACTTTTGTCTAGCCATTTGTTCAAATTTTGGTATTAAGCAAGTCTTTCGTGAATGATATAGATGTTCGCACAAGTAATTGTACTGGAGTGAAATAGGAAGGAAATATTTCATGGAAGTTAGACATGATGACAAATCATATCTAATTGATATAAAGAGAGTCGAAGAAAGAGACAGTAGTAATAATCACAATACATATTTAATTCTTCATATTTTCCAAGCATTTTTAAAATCTACAAGCATCATACAATGCTAGAGGTGAAACAACTTTACACTAATTAAGTAATCATCATATTCTTCTTTCTCTAATCCTTAGCCTCTAAATTCTACTTGATACGAATCACTTCATCAAACATCTCAAGATTTAAAGATAGACTATACAAGCAGCATTATAAAAAGATATGCTAATGTTTTAAGGAGATTGCCTGCTATTCCCACATTCAACTGTGTTGAAGTACCTTTCCTAGCTTTAAGACTAGGGACCCTTGCCCGAACATCTTCATCCGGTCAGTCTGTAAGTGAAGCTAAATCCCTTTAGGTTATCATCTAAAATAAAAACAAGAAGACTATTGCAATACCTATTATATATGTAAAATTTAAAAATATATGGAGAATATTAACATATGAGACATAAGTTGTGTATGTGATTGCAAATGAGGAATTAGATGCCCATTTATAGATGAATTGAAGTTGGCATCCATCGTCTCCGATTTCTTCTAAATTGAAAGTTAGAATTTTTTTTTTGAAGTCTTGTCCCTTCAAATAATTAAGACTGCTTCAAGCAGCCTGGTAAATTCATGCATGAGTGAAACCTTCAATGCGAAAGGCTGCAATTTTGCAGCCAATTTGGCATTTAGCCAATGTTTTTTTAGTAGAGCATCGGCAGACCCATTGAGGACTCAAATACTTCTTGGGTCTCAGGTCGCAACTCACACCAGAACCAAGGACCCAATGGGTTCCCCAAGGGTCAAGATCCGCTCCCACCGATCAGGTCCAAATCACAAATCCAGCAAGATGGGACGTGGTTGGGATATGGAGCCGATTCGTCCCATGCATGTATCTAGTTTCACATGAAAACATAGTTCATCTTACATTTTTAGGAAGATAAAGCACATGTTCAATACTTTAATGCAAGGAATTTCTATGTTGATCACAGGAAACCGGTTGGAAACACAGATGGTCGACAAACGCGTTTGATTGAAAATATCACTACGCACTTCTATGTTAGAAAAAGGTCCTTTAATGAAGTATCCCACCTTCCCAAGCACTTATCTTGCTCTAATGCTGGTGGACACAATAAAAGCCCTTCTGGGGTAAAGTGAAGATCCATGCATCATGTTTCTTTTGGGTGAAGATTTCACCTTGGTTGGGCAAATTAGCTTCTGGGGGACTTTTGAAAATCGAGAAATTTCATAATGATTTTTTTACACGCTTGACACGGATAGATATTATAAGGTTAGACGTAAAAATCACGGCAAATCGTTCGTTATTAAAGAAGAATATTTCTCTTGCGAACTAGTAAGTAAGAACTAAATTCACTTGTTAATTTAATGGGATATTCTTAGGAAGAAGTCGAGCTACCCTATTTATTAGGGTATTAACGAGTCAAGTGGCATCGAAAATGACGTTGATGGCCTGTCGACTTTAAAATTTGAATGTTTCATTGGTCAAATTCAACGTGTGAAAATGTAGGAATTAAAAACCAATCATATCACTAAAGTGAAAGTTGAAATAAAGCGTGTACATTTCAACAGGGCAAAGGTGAGACACAGCCACAGCAGGCAACAACAGCCTTTAAAAAAGACTTTATGCCAAAGTTTAGATGAAGACAGTGACTAGTAAACAAAACCAAAGCAAAGGTCTTTATACGAAAATTGGGAGGGGAATTGTCCTCCGATGCTTTGTAATTAAGCTCTTGTAATGCACGAGACGAGACTTGCACGAACATATGATACGGTACAACCGACAACGTATTGATTCGTGCACAAAAAGGAAAATGATATGTTCCAAGAAATTTTCGTAAATGCCCCCTTTACCCTCTTAAGTATAAAAGATATTTTATGTGTGTTTTAAACGCGTAAACGGAATAGAATTGAAATGATATAATAATAAGTTTGAGTTTAAGTTTAAATTTATGTTTGATTGAGTTTAAAATTTTGAATTTAGATTTTATTTTATTTATTTATTATTAAAATAATATCAATCCATAAATTAGACTAGAAACTCAACTTAAAAAAAGTATTGAAGCTTGATTAGACATTTAAGATTATCAAATATCATAAAACTCGAGTTTAGCTATATAAACTATTCAAATGCTTCGAGTTTGAAATCTAATGAGCTATGTTTGAATCGACACTAATTAATTGTTAAGTGAAATTCAAGTAACTTGCAAGTAAATTTGACACATTTATACAGTAAGTTTCAACCTTGCAAGAAGATGATAGCATTTATGTGGTATAAATTCCTATAGCATAACTATTTTCGTATTTATGTGGGGGGTAATATTCAAAGTCACTTTCCACGTACTCTTTAAAATTGTTTAATTGAACTTAATAATAAATTACTTAGGTTTGATTTAATATTTATTTTGAGTTTAATTTGCTTATAATTGAATAGAGTTTGAATTTTTGAATGGTTTTTTAAGTCAAACTCGAATTTAATATATTTGACTAAATAAATATACAAATCTAATTGAATTTAAGTCAAACTTACCTATGAGTTAGTGAGCCTATTTGAGCTTGAAACATGTATCACTCAAATTTAAGTAGAAATCAAATTTTGATCTTATTTTAAATAGAGAAAAAATTATAAATAAAATGAGTTTACAATTGATTTATCAAGTGATACCTTGAATTTAAAATTCATTCTAAACTTAAACTATAAATCTTTTTTAAAAAAAAATATGCATAAAAAGGTCGTGTCTCATCGACTACCATTTTTATGACACTTTGTTGAAGGTTTTAGAGAAAAAAAAAGTTATTTTTTGCAACTTTTAACATTAATTACATATTTTATAACAAAAAATACATAAAATGCTGAAAAGTTTGATAAAATCTTTTTCGTTCATAAAATACTACACGTAAATGGAAAATACTAATGAGTATCTCATAGCATTCGTCCTGATGGTACTCATTAAAAGCTAAAAGATGTTATATTTATATATTTTCATACAACGTCTAATCATTTTAAGAAGCAAGCTAAATCAGTACCTCGAAAACATGCAAAAAGTACATAAAATGCTGAAAAGGTTTGTTAAAATCATTTTCCCTCATACAACACTACACGTAAACGCAAATTATAAATGAGTATTTTTATAGTATCTATTTTTACACATTCGTTAAAAGCTAAAAGATATTATATTCATATATTCCCATACATTTATTATTTTCATAAAACGTACAATAATTTAAAATAGTAAGCTAAACCAGCGGCTCGAGAGCACCCGTCATAACATGTGCAAGCAATTAATTTTTGAATAGCTGTACGATCGTGTCATGTTTGGATCAACGTCGTGATGCCGAGCACAAGCGTGTAGATTGCACAAGGATGAGCTGTTACATTAGCAGTGTGAAGTTTGTTTTACACGATCCGTTGTAAACGAGCAGCGGTTAGCAGTTCAGTAACTCAATCATTGTCGCGTTTCATTGCGTAATTCCTCTTTTGCTTAATCGAGAAGAAAACTCACGACAGAAATCCAGGCTAAATGCACCAGTAAAACCCAAAACACGGCAATTGCTACCATCTTATCGGTGGAGCCGTTCAATTCTTTTTAACAGTGGAGGTAAACTATAAAAAGTTAATATAATAAAAATTTTAATTATATATATTATTAAGTTAATACTCTCAATTCTTCTTTGCAACCTTTAAATAGTATATTAAAACATATTTTATTTTCTTATCTATCTATCTCTATCTAACCATATTATTATGTCAATGTTATTTATTCATCTCTACACCTCTTAAACATCAGAAAACTACATAAATATTTATAATTTTAAAATGATGCGGGGTGATAATATTAATCATAATTCATGTATTTCTATATGTACGTATAGCAGTCAACATCATAAATCAATAACTTAAAGAATTAAAAAGACTAAAAAATAACAATATTTAAAACGAGAGAAAAATACTAATTTTAATTTAAGAAAAAAAAAACACAAAATAACTATTCAAAGCAGATAGTATGATTTTGGCCTCCAAAAAAATTACAAAGGATGTAATCAATAAGTAATGGGATAAAAGATAATTTGGCAATTAATGACGAAAAATAATTCATATTCCAAAGAAAACAGTCTTAAAATCCATATCAATAAATGTGGACATATAAATCTGATTGATTTCTATTTTTTACTTGTAATGTGCTTTTATAGGATTGATTAAGGAAAGTTAAATCCTAATTCAATCTTGAATATTTAGATCCTATTATTACCGCTTTTCATGGTGCTATTTCGGTACTAATTACTAAATATTTTGATCCTACTATTACTGCTCCTAAGGGTGGAAATCTTGTATATATACATATATATTGATACGCATGAACTTGTTCAATATATTGAAGTGACTTCATTTTTAATTATATACATTAAATTTAAGGTACCTTTTAAATAATGATATGTTTTGAGTATGCTCAAAGGAGGAGAGGGAGAGATGACGATACGTCGAAATTTATATCAATGAGTCATGTGGTCACATAAACTTCTACAAATTCGTGCAATTTTAATGTTTTTATATAGTGGAAAGAAAATAAAATAGTTAGTATTATAGTAGTTTTCATTTTCTTATTTACTTGATACATAACTAGGTGAATGGCCATCCCATTAGTTTCTTCGCTTAAGGAATTATTATTAATTTTGTTGGCTAGTATTAGCTATTTCTTCTATAGGAACAGCTCATACAATTATGTGATGATGTTATCCTTCTCAAATTATACGATTACTATCATCACACAATCAACACCATCAGTCTTATTGTCACCGACATGATTTATGCTTCTACCATTACCATTGTACCATCACCATTGTTATGAATAAAGGTATGCAAATGAATTGAAGCTCGTAGACTAACCCATTTAATCCGTTTTGAAAATGGCCTTGGATTAAATTTTTTAACCACTTAAAGAAGTGGGCTAAATAAGCGTAGCCCATTTAACCCATCTATTAAAGCAAGTTGGCTCATAACGAATTGAGTTTGGCCACTTACCCTTAAAAAAAAAAGATTTGGCTAACTTTATGACTATAAACATGAGTCATGGACCGTAACTCGGGCAAGTGGGTCATAAGCTAACACTAACAGCAGCATGCGGTAATTGAATTGACAAGAAGTAAAAAACCTTAACCCTAAGACTACGTCTCTCTTATCTGTCCCTCTCCACCCTCTGGTGTCTGGTCTCCTCTCTACCTTTCGCATGACAACGAACCAAATTGCCTCCGACTCTCCTTTGCTTGTTAGCCATTGCACACACACTCTCTAGCTTTGCTCGTCCCTCTCCTCTCTACTGTCTGGTCTTCTCTTGGCCTCTTGCACAGCGACGCGCCAAGCTGACTCTGGCTCTCCTTTCCTTGTCAATTGTCATATACATACTCTCTTGCTTCGCTCATCCCTCTTCTCTTCAATGAGTCACTAATCAACATGATTTCAAGTAATCAGTTATAGGTTGGGGTGCGAATAGTGGCATAGTTGTTTAGCTTAAAAATTTTTTTTAGTATCTGTGGATCATGGGTGGCTCTTCATTGGTCCATGTTAGAATTATCCTTTATGTTGCTCTGTTTGCACAAGAATTTGGAATGACTATCACATCTTATGCTTAAATTTAATGAAGTCTTTTTTTTTTCCCTGCATATTTCAACATACTACCTATTGTATAGTAGATCCATTTTTTAAATGATGGATATATAGATTGACCCATTTAATCCATCAAACAGCAAAAGTGAGTTAAATGGGTTGGGTTAGTGGATTGACCTGTTTAACCCACTAACTCACATGAGCTAAGTTGAGCTAATAAATTATGGCCTATTTAACACATGAGCCAAAGTGGGCTAGGCTAAATTAACTCATTTAATCCATTTGTATACCTCTATCATGAACCTTGTTACAATTAGCACTAAGCTTCACTATATCACCGATAACTTAACACTACTATACCCATGATCTTTTTTATACCACTATCATCACCACCACACATATACTATCACAACCGTTATTACACCATCAGTACCATACCAAGTTACCACACTTATTTAAGATAGGAAAATTCTTCTTTCAGTACTTTATCAAGACAACCTTTTATATTAATATATGATTGTAATTATTTTTTTCAAGTTGATTTATTACCTAACTTGACCCATATTAATGAATAAAATATTCATAAAGTCAAGAAGACACTCAAATTAGATAATGTATAGGTCTAATAAAATAATTATAAATATATATTTAAGCAAAAGACTTATTTGATATTTTATTATAGGACATAAAAAAATTGAGTGTCTAAATTTTTCAAGGGATAAGCACATTATTTAAGAAATTCGTAAATTCTTTATAATTTAATAATTATTGAGTTAATACTATTGTAATTCATCTTTCAAAAATTAAACATCAAAAGTAAAATACTAGCGGAGACTCTACTCATGTTACAAATAAATCATTAATAGGATTATTGGAAAAATACAATTTTTTTTAATATAGTAGTTATTATTTATCAACAAAGAATAGGCACGTATTTCTATAAAAATACGAGTAAATTATCTACGTCTCATTTGTTATAATTCCATTCAACTTCTCCAAATAATATTCAAACTAAAGCTTTCACATCTTTTTGTTTTGCATAATAATATATATTACTGTAATATTTTTACACGTATAAAGCACTAAATTAAACCTCTCATACGCTTTAATATAAATATAAATGACTACTCTTCCCACGGATAGGAATTGTTGTTGCTTTACATTCGAAAACCGAACCGAAAGGTGGCCTTTTTTTCTCGTGTGGTCATTGTCGCTGGACCACAAGTCTCCTGTCTATCTTTACACCTTTGGTTGCCCTAAACCGCATGCCTTGCTGTATACCAAAAAAACCCTCTCCTTCCGCGTTATATACAAGCCTCTCAAAACAGTTTCCTAAATAAGGGAACGCCATACAGGACTGGAATAGATATCTCGTTCCACCACAAACCTAGGAGTAGTTCTAACCAAAAAAAAAAAAAAGTACCAAATTTTCAAATCGCCGAAATAAATATCTTCCATCTTTCTACCTGCGAAAGCCAAATCCGAAACCCCGCTAACACTTTTTGTTTTCTTTTTTCATTAAAAAGTGTTAGCAGGGTTTTAATTTCCTCGGTTTCATTGATTTGGTATTGCGTTGGAGGAGATTCTGTACATTTTTCCTTTGTCCATTTTATTGATATAGTGTTCTTGATGGAGGAAAACAAGAAGTATATTACAGCTGAAGAGCTTAATCAACACAACAAGCCTGGAGATTTATGGGTCGCGATCCAAGGGAAAGTCTATAATGTCTCGGAATGGGCTAAGGAGCATCCTGGTGGTGAGATGCCGATCCTAACCCATGCAGGCCAGGATGTTACCGATGCGTTTATCGCGTATCATCCTGGAACGGCTTGGCATTTTCTTAATAAATTCTACACTGGTTACCATCTCAAGGATTTCCAGGTTTCTGAGGTTTCCAAGGATTATAGGAGAATGGCTAACGAATTCTCCAAACTGGGATTATTCGAAAAGAAAGGACACTCCTGTGTTTATACGTTTATTGCTGTTTCTATAATGTTGTCTGTTGTCGTGTTTGGTGTTTTGAGATCTGAGAGTGTTTTGGTACATATGGGTTGTGCTGCATTGCTGGGGTTTCTCTGGGTGCAGAGTGCATATGTTGGTCATGATTCAGGACATTATCAAGTGATGACGAGCCCCGGGTTTAACAAGCTCGCGCAATTGATCTCGGGGAATTGCGCGACAGGGATCAGCATTGCCTGGTGGAAATGGACTCACAATGCACACCACATTGCCTGCAATAGTCTTGATCATGACCCCGATCTCCAGCACATCCCTGTTTTCGCCGTCTCCCCTCGTTTTTTCGATTCTATCACATCTATTTTCTATGGCAGGAAGCTGACATTCGACCCCCTTGCAAGATTCCTAATTAGCTACCAGCACTGGACATTCTATCCTGTAATGTGCGTTGCCAGGGTCAATCTATATATCCAGACATTCTTGTTGTTGTTCTCGACGCGAAAGGTCCCCGACAGAGCATTGAACATCTTGGGAATCCTTGTGTTCTGGACTTGGTTTCCTCTCCTAGTTTCATGCCTACCAAACTGGCCAGAACGCGTGATGTTTGTGCTTGTTAGCTTCAGCGTTACAGCAATCCAACACATCCAATTCTGCCTAAACCATTTCTCTGCTAATGTGTACGTAGGAGCTCCCAACGGCAACGATTGGTTTGAGAAACAAACTTATGGTACATTGGACATTGCTTGTCCATCCTGGATGGATTGGTTCCATGGAGGACTGCAATTTCAACTGGAGCACCACTTGTTTCCGCGGTTGCCCCGGGCGCAACTGAGGAAGATTTCTCCTCTTGCTAGGGAACTTTGCAAGAAACACAATCTACCCTACAGGAGTTTATCATTCCTAGAGGCCAATAAATCCACAATCGCGACGCTTAGGGCCGCCGCGCTTCAAGCTAGAGATCTTACCAATCCTGCTCCAAAGAACATGCTGTGGGAAGCTGTTAATACTCATGGCTGAATGCATAGTTGCCCTTTTTTTTCCTGTATTTTATATAATTTGCACTGTCGATTCGGTATTTTTGTTTTTCCTTTCTTTTCCCTTTTTAATTATTTTTCTTGAATGGGATTTCAATTTCTTCAATCTCTGTTAATGTGTATACCACACATTCTTATTGGCGTGGGTGGTAAAGGCTTACAAATAAAATATCTTAGTCTTTGACAGGGAGTCCAACCATGAGGATGTTGAATTTAGGGTTTGTTTGTAGATCTTGTGTGGCACACACATCTTTAATAATAGAGATACATACAAACGAATCGGGTTTGATTTTTTTTTTTATTATAATTAAAAAAAGAAAAGATTTTTTTATATTTAATTTTTGTTAAAAAAAATGATGAAGTTGAAAAATATGAAAAGTTTTCTTTTCAGCATTTATTCCCTTTCCTGACAAGTGCCCATGAGACATCTTTCGACAGGGCCCATGTATTCAGTATTTACTCCCTCCTTAAAGATGCTGTCAGCTGTCGCATGGCTTTTATTTCTGCCCATTGGTGCAGATGATGATTTTGATAGATGCTCCTTCCACCGGTTTTATTTATTTTTTCTTCCCCTTATTCTTCTTTTGTTGCTTTATGCTCTATGGCTCTTGCTTTCTGATGAAAATACCTCTTTAACTCATTCTTAGCATCGGTCCTTATACGAAGTTCCTTCTCCCTATTACGACCTACGATTTAATTATTGCTTTTATTTTTTTTAAAATAAATATAATTAAACAAACCATTTTATCGTTTTGAAACGAAAGACATTTAGTTTCCTAGTCCTTGATTACAAACTCCTGTTGCCAACTGCGTTAGTGCCGTTGCAATTCAAACAGCCAGCTGCCAAAAAGCTGGTTTTGAATTTTGTTAAAATGAGACAATTTTGGCCCTATTCCCAGCATGCCATGACCAATTTTCACCTAAAAGTCCACGATTGATTTTCAAAAATCTGACCCATGTTTTTTAACACTTTAAAAAAATAACCGCTTTATATTATGATTTTTTTTTACTATTTTATTAACCCGTGTTTTATTCCGTTATGCAATATCTACTTGATTGATAAAGGAACCACGTGACACACATGTAGAGAAAAAAGAAGAAAGAAAAGAAAAGAAAAGAAAAGCACAAATCACAGTTTCATATCCATTTTTCAAGCATAATGGCTGTATGGTATCTTCCTCACCTCTCTTTATGGTGATGCTTATCATAACGGCTGTTTGGTGGGGCATTAATCACACCTCATTTTTTAAGTGGTCATGAGTCGACACGATGAGCCAACCATATATGCCAGCAAGTGGGTATTTCCATAAATGGAGCTCTAATATTGCTTATTTTTAATCAGGTAGGTCTCGGTGTTAGGGTTGAGGGGTTACTGTGATGAATCATCTTGAAGAGAGGTGAGGAAGAGAACACAGATCTGTCTGAAAATTGACATGAAACGGTGAATTTTTTTCCTTTTTCTTTTTTTTGTTCTTCCTTCCACGTGTGCGTTACGTGATTTCTTTAATGGTAAAACAAATCTTTTTAAGGAAATAAAGCATAAATTACTAATTTGTCAATGAAATATAGTAAGTCAATAAATATTATCAAGAGCTAAAATACAGATCATTTTTATTTTTATATAATCTTTTTATACAAAAATGTACATTTTTTATGTGCGTTGGGCATATTCCCTAGAACATTATTATGAATAAATTACACTAACCATACCGCCCTATGTGAAATATTTATTTATAAAATTAAATTTAGATACGACTATAAATGTTTTCAAAATATCTGTTGAGAGTTTAGAAAAAAAAAACTTATAAGAGTGAGACCGCAAAATATTAGTTTAGCATTACCCTTTATGGTAAGCAAGTGCATGTTGTTATATTTAACATTTTCCTTTAAATATACATGCCCTCAATAGTCTTCGTCCTTAGTCTTCGTAAATGCACGTGTTCAAGTGTAAATAAAAAAATAAAAAATAAAAAGATTTCGATTTCCGAAGCAACGTCGAACCGAACCCACCGAACGTATATAATAAAAAATGCATGGATTATATTATAATACTTGACTTGACTTGACTTGTGAAAATTTAAAATCAAGATTGACGACGTGGCACGACACGAAACCACAGCGTGTAAATTATATACTAATTTTCGAAAGGGTTTAGATGGGCCTAGCAGGAGTGATTTTCCCCTGTATTTATCGTACTGGTTCATCTGCATTTCCACTCGATATGGGCCTACATAATTGCGCTGGGCCTATTATCGACATAAGTAAATGTGTTGAATCTTTAGATTCCAATTTTTCTAAGTCCTAATGAATGAGTGAGCTGGCTCTTAATCAAATATTTAGGAGGGTAAATAAATCGAGTTGGGCTCAAATATTATTGAGCTAGAGATCGAATTTAATTCCAAAATTCTTTAATTTTTGAACTTGATTTTAGCTCAAATTATAATTTAACATGTTCGAATTAGATAATTTGTTCGAACTTGATAGCTTAGAAATCTCTACATTCCTTTCCATTGAAATTATTTTAAAAACACTAATTCAATCCCAGTTCAATACTCATGATTTTTTTTTTTCTGATCTAGTTGTTTTGATCTTTTATTTTTTTATACACCTAGAAGTATCCTCAACCACTTGCTTGTAATAATTAAAGTATAACTTAGGATTATGTCCCGCATCATTGCGGAATGGAGTAGCAATCGATTACAGGCACAACATTCAATCATAGGAAAAGGTTACTTTTCTAATGATGTTCCAACAAGAAAAGGTTTTTCTTTTATTATTATTATATACAGCATTACCCATACCAAACTGAAGTTACAATATTTGAAAAGAATTATAATTAATATATATTCGAGTTGCGGATAAAATTTGTGCAATATAAACATTAGAAAAATTACAAGTAAAGATAATTAATATTAGACATTAAGTTGAAATAGATAATTGAATTTTTAAGTAATTAAAACAGATATTAAATTTTTAAATGACTAAAAATAGATGATTGACCTTATATATTAAGTGATTTAAATAAAAAAATTTATCGCTATTATTTGAATGTACTATGTTAACTCAATTTAACGGTATTATACCAATACATGATGAAATTATCTATTTTAATTATTTAAATATATTCGATTTTCTTTTAAAACTCTATCGTAAATGTTAATCTCTCTGTTTATAATTTTCTCCATAAACATTACAACTGCAATCCAAATTTTGGATGGGGAAAAAGGATTAAAGCTGGTTACATCACACAGGATACTTGATTGAACTACATAAAAATTCGATAAGGTATATCCTTATAAGCTATAAGATGGGTTTCGCAATATATTTTAATTTTGTATGAGATTCATGTCAAACAACTTTCTTATTAGAGTTAGTGCGAATATATTTGGCCTAAGTCCTTCCCTTGTGTAATGATAAAAAGCACTTTGAATGGTCGAGTCATTGCAAGAGATGGCTTTTAAGGCCAATTTTGGTTTCAAATACGCTGCTTTTTCAAATGGTAATCGATTTAGGAAAAAGAATAAAATATCCATAAGTATAGTATTTTTTTAATTTTAAATCAAAAGACTATATTTCATTTAAAAATAGATAGGTAAGCATTTATAGAATTTCGAATAAATCTATTTTGTATTGTTATCCAAATCATTTAACTTTAGATTTATGTTTATGAAAAAGAAAATATAAATTATTATATATTTTAAATAAATTGGATTAATCCATCAATTGGTTTAATAGTGGGGTATATGTATCTTAAACGAGTTCCAAAATAAATAATACTTACCAGGTCAGTTATGGATTTATGAAACCGCATGCAAACGACATCACTGACAGGAGAGGGGACCAGACCATGGGTAAAGCCGAAATCCTGGGATTCTCCTTCATGGCTATCATGAAGGTCGATGAAATAGGATCGGCTATTATGTGTCCCATCTCATCACCTCCACCGATACTCCATCAATGTTGTCCCCATGGCTTTTCATCGAGGTATCATGGGAATCTTTGGCCCTATCATTGAAGGCGTTGGCCATGGCCGGACAGGATGGACAGTGCACTGTTGTACGTTCCTGTTACATTGTTGATATTTTCTGGATTCACATTCTGCTAGGAAAACAACGGAATGATACAATTAAGATGGGAAATGTGGAAAATACTTCAATTTTAGTGGATGTTCCTAAATATTTGCCAGTTCTAATAAAGAAAATTTTTATGTTTTTCTTGCATCAATAATTATACACTTTACAATAAAACTAAGTATATTAAAATTTTGAGATATATCAGTTTAACATCACAATTTTTATATTAAAAAAATGATTATAAATTATAGTTTTGAGAGTATTAACTCTGTATAAGTAATTTGTTAAGGTAATGATGTAAAACTCTTGAATTGTATAATGTAATCTAAAACTTTAACAAGAGAATGGCTAAATGTTTTAGAATAAATATGTGATCTGTTCATTTTTTTTGTTATATATGTGAGAAATGTAGAAACAAATACAAATATAAGCAAAATTAATTAAGAGGTATATAATTTTATCGAACCTATTGTTTTGATTCTTTTTCTCTCTTGTTTTCATGAAACAAATTTATGAATCAATCATATCACCACCTTATTGCAATTGAATTAATATAACGTTTCAATGTATTCTAAGAGTGTCAATAAAAAAGAAAATGTATAAATAGTAACAATTATTCACATGACACATATTCTTTAAGCCCTGAACATGAAAGAACATGATATAAGAAGAGACTTCATTTAAATCAAAGTCATTTTCATTTAAACTAAATATTCTATTATCAAACATATAAATTTGTTGTTAATTAATCTTGTTAAGATTTCATCATTACATACAATAATCTCATGTCACCTAATTAAATCCAAAATTAATTCATATCAATGATCTAAAAGGTAAATCGCAGCTTACTCCATATTTATCGATAGTATGATTGTAACCTTCGAACTTCTAAATATGATTTTGCATTCTCAAAATTTCATAATGAGGGGTTTTTACCTCCAAACCATCAATGCATCACTAATAAAGGCTATCAAGCTATTGATGAAGCAAATAGATTGCCTTCAGAATCTTTAGCTCTTGTGTAAATCTAGTTCATTTTACAAGTTTAAAGAGAAAAAACTTCACTATTAGAGTTAGAGGTGGATCCACAACTAGGTTAGAATAAAATAAATATCTTCTATTAAAATTTTCACATATGGGAAAGTAAGACATACATCCAATGCAATTTTATCACACAGAAATTCTAACATTCTATATATTAAAGGGATAATGGAAGATGCACCTACACTCGGCCTGCCTATACTTATTTTCTACTCCTACAACTAACCAAATGTTTTTGGATGAAATAACAATTTACCCTTTTGTTATTTAATATATATATATAAGATTTAGTTCTAACTTATATGACTTGCTTCCATAACTAGATGAGGTAAACATGGTTTTGCTTTGAAGAAAATTGTAATCTAACTTCCATCAAATGATTTTAGAAAATTATAATGCAGATTCCGGGAAGGATGGGATGTGCGTTGAGATCTCCGAGGAAGAATATGGCAAGACCTGCAAGATCACAAAACATATATTTAAGTCAATTAAGCAAACTCGATCCATCCAATAGTCAATTTTTTTGTCCCTGCCGCTATATCCTTCTTTTTTATTTCATTTTCCCTTTATTGCAGGTTCTATGATAATCAATGAATACATATCACGTGATTTATTGCTTGTTTTGGGGTTAAGTTTATGAAATAGATTCTAGTAAAATGCCATTTATCTTTTATCTTTAATTTGAAATGTGTAAAAAGGATTCACAAGGTAGTATTTAATTTGCATTCTTTTAAAATTTTGAATAGAATAATGCCTATTATATATCATTCATGATTTATAAAATAAATTTGGTACTATTGCTACCATGCTACTGCCACCTCACAATCATATCATCACATCGACTTTACTACTATCACCATCTTTACTATCGTCAATGCCACTACTACTATCATTACAAAATTAGCACATAGTCACCATCACCATCACCATCAAGGTTGTCAAAATTGTGATTTTACGTAGAATCGCTAAGGAGTCCGTAGAATCGGAATTTAGAAATATAAGTTTCCACAACTTATGTAAAATAACTTCCAAATATTATAACTTTACTTACAATAGCTATTAAAAAATATAATGATAATAGAAATAAGGAAATTCAGCATTTATTTTGGTCATAGATTGCAAATTTGCAATAAAAGTCATAATATAGATAATCAAGCATAAGTTGTATAATATAGATATTTTATTTCTAAAATGATAAATCATGTATAAAGTAAGTTTCACCTAGTTATATATACAAGAGCTAAAAGATAATAGATAAAATTTAAAAATCAATTGTAACTTTAAGAAATTACTAATAAATAAAAGTTGATAACGAAGATATACCATTAAAAATGAGTAATATAAAAAAAATGATAAATAACTACTAACCAAAAGTAAATAATAAAAAAAGGTCCTTTTCTTGATATTAAGTACTTAAGTGTCATTTTCTTAATAAATTTACATAAAATTTATACAAAATCATATTTAATAAGTATTGGAAATAAGACTCTTTTAACACTTATCAAAGTATAACACTGCGGTTCCAAATACCATTTACTTTAACCAACTTTCGCTCTAACCATTGTCTACATTGTAGTAGTATGTGCTAAATGACGAGCTAGGAGTTGGTTAAACTAACCAACTTTGCCTCCGCTTCATATCACTAGAACATCGTGCTTCACTGGCTGGGATTTTTTCATGTTTGTTTCCTACTTTGGTTGAGTCAGTTTGACAATAGATAATATAAATGATTGCATAGATAAACTCGGTATGTCACTCGTAATTGGAAATTGTATCATAAAATGCACCGGGTATGATCAGCACTACATAGAAGACCATTTATTCGAAACAACAATTTCCAACTTCTTTGCATTCTTTCCTCAACACCTGTACAACTTAAATAAAGAGGAAAACATAACAGGAATAGGTTGACAGCAGACATAGCCAACCTAGTGAAGACAACGAACACAAGTAGCAGGTAACACACATGATGAACACACGTAAGCACTCCAAACAGCAGATGTGGCCTCATAGATGATATTTCTGGCCGAAGTTTGCAACTAGGGCTAATGTTTGATGGCGGACAAAGCTGATGGTTGACAATAAACACGACGACCACACCACACAAATGATGAACACATGCCAACACAATCCTCGTAGATTTAGCTAAAGACATGATAGATCTAGGTGACCACGAGAACGACGACGATTATAGACGAAGACATAACAGAAGCCGTGAGGAACAATGAACATAGTGACCACAGTAGACATAATGAACATACAACATACCCTGCAACCACCAAATCTACATGAAGAGCACTACAGACATGATCAAGAGGCGACGGATTTGGGAGTTCATCCATTAGCTTTTCCTCTTCCCTCCTCCGTCTTTGTTTGTGTAGCGAAGAAAACGTGTTGGGCAATTGAAAAATAAAACCTTGTAGTAGAAACGTAAAAATGCTATTAGACTTGCGATTTTACCGATTCCACGTGTGAAATCGTGATTTTACTACGATTTTATCTCAAAAATGTTTTTATATGCAAGTTGACTAGGAATGTGCTCACCAACTCGTAAAATCGTAGAAACATGTGAGCTAACTTGCGATTTTGACAGCATTGATCACCTTTATATCACATTATTATAACGATGCTACCACCATTATTCACACCACTACTAGAACACCACCTTCCTTGCTATTTTTACCACCAAAGACCTTATACACTACCACTAATACCACTACCATTACACGAAAGTGACATTTGGTTAATAAAACTAAGCAATATAAGAAGAACTATATAATATTGTACAGGAAGAATGGTATAATACAATATTCTTGTACCATGTTTGGCTTATGCGATATAGCACACAAAATTTAGTAATAATATCGAGTTATCTTTGGCATTAACTTGATAACTTACTGAAAACGTTTAAGCGTGAATATAATAGCAAAAAGAATGATGATAATATAGTTTTTATTTTTATTTTTTTTAGAATGTATTTAATTTATCTAGCGATTTTTTTTTGTACCATTTGATATATGATACAAATTTTGTAGATTTTATTAAGTACTTTGAATCTCTTTTGTCTAGTAACATAGTCGCTATGCGAACCAAATAAAGAACTAAAGCTTTTGTCTAATCTAATACTATAAAATTATGATAACTAAACGATATCTAAATTACTATTATTGTTGTCACAACTTGACCATTACTATTATTGTTGCAATTGCTATAATTACCTTATTACCATACTTCCACTATTGCCCTCACACGTAACCACCATCTCATGACCATTGTTGCTACTCTAATGGATTAATTTATGTCGTTATCTCTATAATGGTATTATGCAAGTGACAAGGAGTTAATAATACTGGTGGTGATGATGTGGTGATAATAATAGTTAAGGTTGAGCAAAAAAATCGATTAAATTGATTTGTAAATTATATTTGAATCATTTTTTTAGATTAAAAAAAATCGAGCCAAACCATTTTGAATTGAACCAAACTGTAATAAGTAAAAAAAAAAAAAGAGAGAGAGAGTAAGTTGCAATAATCATTATGCTAATTGTGAAAATTCAATGATAGTGCCCTTTCCCCCCCTAGATAATATGGTTTTTTTTTTTTTTTATCAATATGTCCATGTTTTTACTTCTAAATAAGATTTTGCCAATTATTTCAGATATTTTGTTTGCGTATTGCAGATTTTGGAAAAAAAAAGTGATTAATGATTCTTTTGTATATTTCTTGTGTTAATTTGCATGTTATCTAACTTCCGAATTACTAACTAAAATACAATATGATGTGCAGTGCTTTGATGAATTGTGTAAGATGTGAAAAATATTGCTTCCTTTAGTATTTCTACAAAATGAATGAAATCTAACCTTTTTTTTTTTAAGATTTAAAAAATTACGAATCAAACCGTTATATTAGATTTGGTTCAATTCAAAAGGATAAACCATACAAAACTAAATTGCACCTATCCCTAATAGTAGCGCCAGTGCCTATAACAATGGCAAAATAGCCTAAAACGAGAAAATGTAGTTAAATTAAATAAACAATAACACAAATAGTGTAATTATTGAAATCATCGTTTTAACATAGTGCATTAACATGATATAGTATAAAGAGAATATTATAATGCAAGTTTTCTATAATATATCTAGCATTAAGTACAATATAATTTTTTATTATTTATGCAAATAAAAAATTATATTGTACTTAATGCACTAGATATATTATAGGAAACTTGTATTATACTATTTTCTTTATGCTGTATCATGTTGTTCTCCTCATATCAAAAGTATTGAAAATCGAATGCTACCAAAAACTTTCAATTAGAAAAAATACCATAGAATCATTTTAAAGATTTTAATTTTTGCCTTTGAAAACATGAATTTATTTAAAGCACGTAAAAATACAAGCATGTGTAGCATTGACAAAGCAAACTAAAGAATATGAAGCCCTAACATCCGAATCTAAAACAAATACATTTCCTACGCAAATTCTCTAAGAAATTAACATTTAAAAATCTTTTTTTTACTAAACTTTTCTTCAAGGTAAAAGTAAATTGGATTCTATAAAAATTAACACATTAAAACACATGCTATAATTACATAAAATAGCAAGAAAATGAATGCAAAAACCGATTTGTCAATCCCATGGCTGCAAACCACTCCGATATTGAACTTTTAAATATGTACCACATGGATACAACATTCATCAATATGCTTCATATAAGCCAAAAATGGACAGTACAGCACCGGATTTAAGAAAAAGAATGATGCAAGTACACATGAGTACTTATAGATAATAATTATAGTTAGCCGTCTGATATTATGTTCTTATAATGATATGATTAATTAAGTTCAACAGCATTTAAGCTTAACGTTGATGTATCAGTTGTTTCAATTGTATCATCACTAATCACAATCAAACAGCTAAATAGTAAAAACACTTAAATAAATATCACAATCTGTGTAGAATGTTTAAGGATTAACTTGCAACTAGTGAGAACACTCAGTGCTGGGACAACATTATGAGGGACATGATAGTTAATACCTGTCCCCATACCTCATCTCTATCGAAGTCCAACTTTTGGGATTTTGTTACTTATCAAGACATAGATATTTGGGATTAGTCATGAATTCTCATCCATAAAGCCAAAACTCAGACAAGGTTAAAACCATATAAAGGCAAGATGTGATGGTGCTAGAAAATGATTGGCCTAAAAAGCTAGAGCCAAAACTTAAACAAGGTTATAACAGTAAAAAGGCGATGATACTTGAAGCGGTTTATCAAAATAAATAAAAAAATAATAATAATAAGAATTCCTTTTTAATAAGTAACTTAATTGGATCTAATAACATTCATCATATATTGATTATTAAGGTTATAAATGAGTTAAATTGAATAAAGATGATACAATATCAAGCTCAATTCAAAATTTTAAAGTTTGAATTCAATTAAATTTAGATTTTTTTTTGAACTCAATTTAAAATAATATTTAAAAGTTTAAACTTAAATTGTTTTTTTCTTATTATATTATTTGTAATATTTAAACTCTACTTAAACTCAATTAAATTCACTAACTGATTAAATTAAAAATTATAAAGCTCGAGCACAGTTATTTTTAAATCAAACTCAATTAAATATCATATCAAATTTAATTAATTTACTAAATGGCCCGACCCATCACGCATCCACCACCACACCGCTCTTCGGCACGTGAGTACGCGACTTTGTCCCCACGAGCAAGGAAAATTCCGTCTTTTCATCTGACGGGGAAAGGCAAGAGGCGGTTGCAGTAACTGATTATTTAATTGATCTTTCTAATCTGAAACCAAATAGATAAATAAATAATAATAATAATAATAAAAAAAAGAAACTCTTGTGTACTTGTCAGTTGCCAGTGTTGAGTGTACCAACTTCTTCTCCGGCCAAGCAAAAAAAACACAAAATCGATATAACGAAGGGAATCAGAAAATAAATGAAACAGTTTGCTCTGTGTGTAAGCAATTAATACGCACCAATTACGTCATTGTCATCTTCAATCTTTTTCTTGCTCTTGACTCCATCCAAATCGCACTTCTAGGGTTTGCTTTCACCTTACTCTATCGTGAAATGCTCTTTTCTTTTCAGTTTTGGGATTGTTTTGGTTTGGTTTCTTTCGTCATATAAAAGCTAATCTTCTTCCTTTCCTCACCTAAACCTAACCTCTCATCACCAATAAAAAGAAAAAAAAATATTGAAAAAAAATATAAAAAATCTCTTTTACTTCGTGTTCGTGTGTTCTTCAATGGTGTAGAGTTGGATTTGGAAAATTGACTTTCAGGAAGAAAAGGAAATGGAGATCGAACAGACGAGAACCGATAATCCGGCTATGACTTTCGATGAGGTCTCCATGGAGAGAAGCAAAAGCTTCGTCAAGGCCTTGCAGGTACGTTCTTCGGTTTTTCTTCTCTCTTCGATGTTGTTGTTTTTATTAAGATTGTTAATGATTGTTCTGAAGGAGATACTATGATTAGATCTGGTTATTGTTTTGGATTTGATGTAATTGCTCTTCATTAGCTAGCTATCGAGTAATTGTGTTTAGATTTATTATCACGATTTTGTAAGCGAGTGATCGACTCGTTTGCTTAACATACTAAATAAGGAAATTTGGAATTCAGGACACGCCGATTCCACATTTCACGGATTAGGCAGCTAGAAATTTCTTTATTAAGTCTGCTTACTGATTGCTTGAGGTGCTTTTTAGCGAAAGTGTCATTATTTACAAGTGGATCTAAGAGAAGAAAGTGGAAGGAAATCAGGAATATTTTAGGGAAGTGGTATGTGTAGCGGAAAAATGCAATAAATATTGTCGTTGCTCGAATAATTTTGGAATGATCTCGTGGTGAGCTCCTTATGACTGCAATCCAAGTCATTACATCCGTAAATTAGTTCATTTGTGATGTAATGTAAGAGTAGGCAACAAAATTCATAGACTTTACAATATGTAGAAAGCGCACGCTTGCATTCAAAATTCAGTTACCACTTGAAAGAGCCAGTTTAGGCCGAGAGCAAAGTTTCTGTCCTAAAGAGATTGGAAAAGGGTTTCCT
The DNA here is from genome assembly GCA_037954665.1 of Laguncularia racemosa. Classification (NCBI taxonomy): domain Eukaryota; kingdom Viridiplantae; phylum Streptophyta; class Magnoliopsida; order Myrtales; family Combretaceae; genus Laguncularia; species Laguncularia racemosa. The sequence goes on from JBBMOL010000016.1 coordinate 7,379,906, forward strand.
TCAGACTAGTGCAAATGCAAGAAAAAAGACAGTCATAAAATTTTATTGAAATAGTTCATGTTTATTCTATTAGTCGGATTTCTAAACTTTGAAGATTTGCATTCCAGTACTCTATTTAATTTCTTCATGCTCGTAAAGAGATTTCTGGAACTTTTATGACAAACTTTTGCAACAGAGACCATGTTAACTTGTCTTTGTTCTAGAAGAAGGAATTCTTGAATGACTTATTTTTATTGTCATCACTTGTACGCAGGAACTCAAGAATCTGAGGCCTCAACTTTACTCAGCTGCAGAGTATTGTGAGAAGTCTTACCTTCACAGTGAGCAGAAACAGATGTATATTCCTTTCCTTCTTTTTGGTGACATCATTACATTCTGCATTGGAGTGGAACTGTGAAATTTGATAAGTTAATGTGAGTAAGAAGCTAATGGAAATGCTTGTGGTTAGAGAATGAGGAATGTGCTGCATTATAGTGGAACTATTGAAATTGATAACTTTAACGTAATTAGAAGTTAAAAAGCTCACAGTTAGAGAATGGACTTTAGAGCTGTCTGTGTTAATGTCTCATATGGCTTTTTGCATCAGCATATGTTTTATGGTATGGATTAGACAGCCTCCAACTTCATCAGCTTTACTCTGTTTGTTGATGCTACCATGTACTTGGATTGTCCCTGACCGTTTTTACAGGTGGCCCTATTACCATTTAACTGAGACTTGTGGCACTACTTATGCTGATAGCTGTTTCATAAAATATGGCATATCTTTACTCTGTACTGGCCAAATGCATTGAAGAAAGTTTATCGGTGCATTGATATAGATGATAGAACAAATATTTTTTCTGTCTCTTGCTTATTATAAAATAGGAAACGTCTTGTCTTTAAAGAAATTTCTATGAAGTTCAATGGATGATTGGAGAAGAATGATTTCTGGTGTTCTATCCTGTTAAGATGTAGGGTTGACTGGTGGAGGATCAGTTATATATTTTAGGTAGATCGGTTGAGAGGATTAGAATCTTTGACTGAGGTAATTGTAGGAGGTTATCTATCATCCCTTCCCTATTTCCTTGGGGAGGCTGTCTCCAGGAGATGGTAAATTTCTTGACAGTATCAATACTGAAAAGTGAGCATTATCTCGATGAATGACTATGCTTGCATAGTTGCTTACAAGTTTCATGACACTGAAATAATTGCTCTCAAGTAGAATACTTCTTTCTTGGTTTGTTTGTTAGCTTAGATAGACTTTATCAAACTAAATTTTATCTTCTTGTTGTCTCCAAGGAAATTACATTTAATGAATGTTTGCAAACAGGGTGCCTTGTTTGTTTCTCCATCAAGTTGAGCTTGTCAATACCTGTACTTTGAGTCCACTTGTTATTCCTTGCAGACCATGTGAATTAGAAAGGAATTGTATAAATAGATTGAAAATAACCGTTTGAAATGTGTAGATTACCACAAGAATGATATATTTGTGAAAGAACAAGAGGAAAAGAAAATGACTCATCTCTTAGATTAGTTAAGAAAGTCAGTCTGGGGATAACTTTCAATTTGCATGGACTGTCTATGCCATCTATATGATGCATGGATGGTTTAGAAGGATTATATTTGTTAGCAGAATGAAGGAAAAAAATGCATGGGTTTGTTGTGCTAGTATACTGTATTGAACCTGGAATCTGATTATTATTCCACCAGGGTTCTAGATAACCTAAAAGATTATGCTGTTCGAGCCCTTGTTAATGCTGTTGATCATTTGGGCACTGTGGCATACAAACTAACTGACCTTCTTGAACAACAATCGTTGGATGTGACAGTCATGGATCTAAAGGTCACCAGTCTTAATCAGGTTAGTTCTTGGACATAAACCGATCGAACCCCTACTTTACTAATAATGAATTAAGAAAAAAGAACTCTGAAGGGCTAGGTGCAACCACTCATTAGTTTATTCTTTATGTAAATGCTAGAAACTTCTAACCTGTCAAACATATACGGATAACGAAGGGCTTCGGCAGCAGCAGTTATTGGCTATTATTCCACGACATCATAAACACTACATTTTACCAAGTAAGATCTATCATTTATCCACTGCTCAATTTTGGGGATATGGGTGAGATGATTTGAGGACACAGATTTCCCATTTCCTTTGCTTTCTTATGTTTGATTCAGTGATCTTTATTTCATAAATATTTTGTTTCCATAACTTTTTCCTAATCTTCACTCTTCAGATTTCTTCCTTAATGTAGATGGTGTCAGTAGATATTTTGTTACTTAACTCTTTCCTAATCTTCAGATTTCTTTCTTAATGCAGATGCCGTCAGTAAGAAAGTGCATTTTAGTCCACAAATACAAACAGATGTTCGGCAGAAACATTATCAAGCTAGATCTCGTCTTCAACCTTCAGGTACATGGATCCATCGCTAATTACTTCTGCTGAAGCTGTGTTTCATTACATTGCTTCACAGTTTTCTCTTTTCTAATTCACATTGTTTCTTCTTTTTTACCTAGGAACCCCTGCATCAAAAACTCTTTCATGGCATTTAGCATCAGAATCGAAGTCTTTACTGAAGGGAAGGCAAAGTGGTTTAGCAAGGTAGAGGATGAATTTTTACCTGCCACGTTGTAATTGAGTCACAAGTTTTTTGCATGTGTGTTATTTGAGCAAGCTTTTGATCAATTACTGAAAAGGGTCCTTGATATCTTTTTCTTCTACAGCACTGAAGAATCTGTGAAAACTCCTGAAGTCTTTCATCTATTAGGTATGGTGCCTGCATTAATTTCTCAATTTATTTGGTGCAGTTTTCTTGTGCATAGTTGCTTATAGAGAAGTGATTGGCATTTGTCCTTGCATTTTCACCTACTAGATAATGAAGATAATTTGCGGAGTGGATCCTCAGCATCTCAACCTCAGCTGCTAATAGGAGCTGCCGCTAGTACTGGATCTGGCTCCACATATGGAGCTGGACGCAAGGTAATAATACCACTTTGCACAGTAGACATGTAAGACTGGCCTTTGTAGTCTCGCTATAACAATGGTGCTTATGCTTGTGTGGCTGCTTCTTGTTAGCTAAAAGATTTTGCAAGACAGTCCAGTTAGTTCAGTTATTAGGACTGATGTCTCGCTACATTGTGAAATGGCTTTTCGTCTTTCAGGATTCTTTTGAAGGCTCCAAACCAATGACGGCATTCAGGTCATTTGACACCCCAAACCGACAGGACATTGTGCATGCTCCAGTTCGTAGTAAGAGCATGCTATCAGCTTTCTTTGTCAGACCAAAGACACCGAAGTTGAAGGCTGCTCCTGTATCATGAACTGCATGATCATCAGAACCAGATATAATTGTTGCCATCATCCGTTTGACTAATGTAAATTTTTTCACTTTCTTCTTGTTTGATCTTCCACTTATGGCCATTTACACTGATCAGTCTGGCGGGAACTTCTTGTGGATATTCTAGTTAGGTGCTCAAATAATGTGAGGTAGGTAATGGAAATCTGGGAAGCAATTGGTTTGCATGAGTACCGAGGAGGATTTGGATAAAGGTGTGGATGAAAAGGTCGAGATTGGGCTGTTGTGCAATACATCTCTCTCTCTCTCTAACTTCAAATCTTGTTTTGCTTTAATTTTTAGCCCTTTATTTCAAAAATTTTCTTTCCCTAATTTTTTCCTTCCCTTAGAGAATTCGAGATTTTAAGCTCTCCATTGAACTCTTTCGATCTCGCGCGCGACGCGTGTTCCATGCAATAGGAAAATTAAGAATGCACATAATGATGATATAGATATTATACGTAGGTTGGGACGGTTGCCAAGAGAACACAGCACGACTGCACAAGCGACGCAATCTTCTTAGTCCGAGCTTTGATGCATGACCATTTCAATGAAAAGAGTATTGTTTTAGGGGTTTTTGAGAAAAATCACGTTTTGTCTATTAATAACATTTCTACACTACCATGATACAAAAATTTTTACATCTCGTCATATCTTGCAATTTGCAAAGGGCACCCATTCTACAATCTAATCATACCTATATATATATATGTATATATGTATAACTCCGATCAAACCAAAATCAAACTCCAAATCGAATCAAATCATTTGGCACACTAAATAAAATAAAACCGCCTAATTTGATTTGCAAAATTCCCAAACAAGAGAAATGATAACATTTATAAATGCCTACAGGCTTAATTGGATTGATCCATCTACATTGAATTGCAGATTTAATTTTGATAGATGAGCTCTTCCGTTATTAAAAAGGAATCTATATTTGTGCTTATTGAAATGTATTTGTATTTTACTTTTGTAATCATAGGTTATTAGGATATGTGTATAGGTCAACTTAATGTTAATATCGTAGACAAGTTTGTTTTATGAATATAATCGGTTGTTAAGACACTTTTAAAATTCTTTAATTACGTTAATATTGACTTTTTATTTTTTAAATAGCCAAAATGAATGTATTCTTACAAAATTTAGTATTTATGATATGAAATTATTTGTCAATTTATAAACCACAACAAACTAAATCATGAATAAACTCTTAAACAAAATCACGTAGTTTGATTCAATATGATAAAATGACGAAATTGTATTTTATATTTTGGTTTTCTTCAACGGAAAGAACAACCAAGTCGATTTGATTTCAACCCTAATACCAAATACTATTGTATTATTTGAAATGTTGATTATTGGATAAGTGGTAAAAAAAAACAGTGAAAGGTAATTAGATGGTCAAATTTTGAATATATGAAATAATTTTAACATATTATTTATATTTGTAAGTGCAATTGAAGGCTCAATATTATAGCGCATAATGGGTTTTAAGAAAAATGCTTATAAACATGTGATAGGTCAGTTGTCACAATCCTTAAAAACAAAAAGAATAGAAAAAAAATCTTTAACATTTAGGTTAATGTCAGATCATAAGCCCCAATATAATTTAAGTTGATATTTCTTTTTTCTTTTTTTTTTTTAAGGGCAGACAGTAGTTTCCCACCACTCCATATGAGTCGCATCATCTACCATCCTACATGACTCACACTAACTGGAACTATGGATAGTCACATAACCTTTAATTCATTTCTTGGATTTATTAGACTATGCCAAGGCTGAGGGCAGCTAGCTGAAGGGGATCGTGATCCCCTAGATGGTGGTCGAGTACCTCCTAGTATTTAGATAGCTATTAAAGGCCTTAAGAATTGAAAAATTCTATTAAAAGTGGATATGTATAATAGATGGACAAAAATTTTCTTTTGGAAAACAATGAGGACTCATAGATATTAAAAAAAGAAAGAAAGAAAAAGTTAAAGAACTAAATAAAAATCCTGTTAAACATTGACAACTAAATTGTAGTTTTTCTACTTATTTACTACTTCAATGTACCTAAGCTCTATTTCATTCTCCATTAAAAAAAAAAAAAATCAACAAGAGTTTTCAATTTGAAATGGAGCAATTTTTGTGCTGAGATCATTTATATTGAAAATACATGAATCATATGCGATACATACAATATAAATTATCTAAATGCTTGGTTTAAAGCAAAATATAGCCGGGATATGAATTAGATATAAATAGGCAGTATCATTTTAACATTAAAATACCACTTAAACTTGAGTAACACCGGATGTGCAATAATGCTAATAGCGGAACACTTAACCAAGCGATACACTGACATATATTGCAATCTCGCGAGCACAAGGTCGCTGGTCCAAGCAGCGATCTGTTTCTATCTATCGATCTCTCGATCCGACACAGAAATGTCGTCGTTCCTCCACCAAAGGCCACTCCAAAACCCACTCTCACATCCCTACCCTCTTTCTCCGCGCGCCACCTCTCTCTCCCAAAAACCGTTCTCTCTCCCCATCCTCAACCGCACCGCATTCCTCCTCCTCCTCTCTCTCCTCATCATCCTCGGCGTCCTTATCCCCTGGACCGAACTCACTCCCTCAATTTTCTCCGCCGTCAATCCTACGCACGCCAAATGGCGTGCCTACGCTCTCGAAGACGCCGTCCCCTTCGTCGCGAAGAACGGAACGGTGATCATTTGCGCCGTTAGCCACCCGTACTTGCCGTTTCTTAGCAACTGGCTTATCAGCATAAAGAGGCAGAATCATCATGAGAAGGTGCTTGTTATTGCGGAGGATTACGCGACGCTTTACAAGGTCAATGAGAAGTGGCCTGGTCATGGTGTTTTGATTCCTCCTGCTCCTGATTCTCAAACTGCTCATAAGTTCGGCTCTCAGGTATAGCTCTGATTCTGCTATTTCCTGTTTTGATTTCGGTTATTGTGGTCGCTAATGTCTCAACGGTTTCGTAGCTATCTTAAAAGTGCATTTACTTTGCGTTGTGCTTTTACCTGGATCTTGTCTCGTGACTAGATTGATTTGCGAGGTTCTCTGATTATGGATTTAGGTTCCACCGATTACATGCTGCCATGTACGATGAATATTTAACGCGATCCTACTTTATGCGTTCTCAGTTTTAATTATATATGCTGGATGTGATTGATGAGTATACTTAGGAGGATACCACCGCTTATGGTGACGGGAGGTTTAGTTGCTTCTTTCTAATTTCAGTTACATCTATACCTGTTGAGGATATACTAATGAATTGCTAGCAAAATAATGGCCATTTTTACTTAGTTCAACTCGGGATTGCATTGACGTATGTTAAAAATCAATGCAGCTTTGGTACCAGTGTCGGAAATGTGATAGCGGTCTAGCCGAATATATTTTTATGGTTCAAATGACAGGCAATTGTCGTAAAAAAAAGTGGCTGAAATGTTGTAAAAGTTTAGTCACTATATAGTAAAAACTTCCATGATTGATGTACGTAATGATTTTCAAATTACTGCAATTGTGATACCAGATGACCAAAACGTGATAGCAGTCAAGCCACATATATTTTCATGGTTCAAATTACAGCAATTGTAGTAAAATATTGGCTGAAATGCAATAAAAGTTAGGTTGCTATGTGATAAAAACTCTTGAACCTTCAATAGGAAGTGTAATATGTGATCTAATAGCTCTAGGTTTGTGTGTTAATGATTGTTGTGCCATGCATTCATGCTGCGGAAGGAAAAACTGAAGATCTGATAAACTGATGATGTATACATGTATTGGAATTGCATCTCAAGATTAGGAACATAAGCTTTGTCTATGTGTGAAGGGTTTTTAAGCTGATAGGAAGTTCATATTATGGTTATGAGAAAAAACGGCTTGGATGCTTCTTTTAAGCAGTTATATTTTGTTTTGTGGTGTAGGGATTCTTCAATTTTACATCCAGGAGACCGAGGCACCTGCTTAGCATTTTGGAGCTGGGATATAATGTGATGTACAATGATGTTGACATGGTTTGGTTGCAAGATCCGTTTCCTTATCTCGAAGGAAAACACGATGTTTACTTCACTGATGACATGGCTTATGTATGTATTTTTTATGGGATTGTAGGATATTTTACAAAAGTAATCATATTTGTTAAAATACGAGTTATTTCCAACTTCATGGCTGATAAGCACTCGGGGAGAAATTATGTAGTAACACTAACTATCTAGAACACTTACTCTAGTTCACACACAAGAATACAATAATAGCAATTAATTCATGTGAACAAAATTAGGTCAGCGGTACTTGAGCTCAAGCTCAGCCGGAGCCATTTGATCTCCGCGAGGTCATTTCCTCACTTGTGTATATACTCCGCTACCTTTTCCCTCCTTCCTCTCTCTTTTATTCTCGCACCTTCCCACTCCCACGTCCACGTCAGCCTTCGGTCCTAACTAATTTTGTTCCAATTTGTTACTCTCCACCCACTTGCTTATCCACGTCAGCCACCTATTACTCTCTCCTCGTCCACCTTTCCACGTCAGCTAGGCTACTGCTCTCACCTTACAGCATATTCACAAGTATACCCTTAATTTTATCACTACCTCTAATATCTAGTATTTATTAAGTAATGTTTATATAGTATACTATTATAGTACTAATGGTTACATTTTATTTCTCCCTTCTTCGTTGATACACCTTGAATGGCGTATCCAACGCTCCCTTCCTATGCATCATATCAATTGCCTCCCCCGATAAATTGTCCTTGTCCTCAAGGACAAATTCTGGAAAGTGGACGCGAAACTCCGAGGTATCCATCCAAGTAGCATCTTCAGCATGTTGGCCTTGCCATTGTACTAGCACTTGCGGAATTTGCTGTTGACCCCCAAGTTTGAAACGTCTTCCTAGAACTGCTGTGGGTAGTTCAGAAAGCGGCATTAGTTCGGTATGCCTATCTACCACTACTAACACCACGTCAAATCCTTTTGATTTTGGAAGACCACCCACGAAGTCCATGGAAATATCCTCCCATATTGCTTCTAGAATAGGCAAAGGATTGAAAAGATCGGCTGGAGCCAAGGATTGATACTTCTGTCGTTGACATACTGCACATGCTGCGACAAACTCCACAACATCCCTTTTCATTCCTATTCAATAGACATTGGCTGCGATTCTTCTATTGGTGCGTAAAAAACCAGCATGTCCTTCGATGGGCGAGGAATGGAATTCGTGCATGAACACCTGCGGCCATTTAGATGCTGCTAGTACCACTAACCGATCATGATAAAAAAGAGTATTGTTGGTGAGGTGGAATCCTGGTCCGGCTGCTTTCCCTTCTCGCAACAAGGACAATTTCTTCCCTAGAACCACATCCTCTTCTACTGCCTTCCTGATGACCTCTAAGTCAGTCCATGTAGGCCCTGATATTTGAGTTAACTGGACATCCTCTATTCCTCTTGATACTGCATCTGCTACAGTATTCTCGCGACCTTGTCTGTATTGGATTTCGAAATCATAGCCAAGTAGCTTGGGCAACCAATTCTGTTGTACCGGTGTCACCACCCGCTGTTGGAGGAGATGTTTCAAGCTTTTCTGATCAGTTCTCACGATGAATCTTTTTCCCAATAGATAAGGCCTCCAATGTTGGATGGCTAACACTAATGCCATGAACTCCTTCTCGTATGTTGATTTGGTTAATGTGTGATCGGCTAGGGCTTTACTATAGTACGCAATGGGTCGTTGTTGCTGTTGTAAGACCGCTCCCAATCCTCTTCCTGATGCATCACATTCCACTGTAAAAGGTTGCGTGAAATCGGGTATTGCCAATACCGGTGTTGAAACGAGAGCCTCTTTCAACCGCTTGAAGGCCTCTTCAGATGGAGTGGACCAGCAAAAACTATTCTTCTTCAATAGGTCCGTTAATGGTCTAGCTATCTTCCCATAATCCTTGATGAACTTCCTATAGTAACTTGATAATCCCAGGAAGCCACGCAAACTCTTCAAGGTTTTCAGCTTAGGCCATTCCACTACCGCTTGAACCTTCTTGGGATCCATGGACACACCCTCTCTTGACACAAAATGCCCCAAGTACTCTAAGGAGGACTTCCTAAATGAGCATTTCTTCCGGTTAGCATGGAATTGTTGCTGTTGAAGTGTGGAGAAAACTCGTCTCAAGTGGTCCAAGTGGGTGGGCATGTCCTTGTTATAGACCAAGATATCATCAAAAAAGACCAGTACAAAGTGCCGAAGGTATGGTTGAAACACTTAATTCATGGTTGATTAGAATGTGGCTGGTACGTTGGATAGACCAAATGGCATGACCAAGAACTCATAATGTCCGTGAGGGGTTCTAAATGCTATCTTATGGATGTCCTCTTCTGCCATCCTTATTTGGTGATATCTTGATCGCAGATCGATCTTAGAGAACACACTTGCGCCATGTAACTCGTCCATTAGTTCCTCTATTACTGGAATGGGGAACTTGTATGGGATGCTAACCTCATTGAGAGCCCTATAATCCACGCAAAACCTCCACGAGCCATCTTTCTTTTTAATCAAGATTACCGGGCTTGAAAATGGGCTTGAACTTAGTCGAATGATTTCTGTTGCTATCATATCTCGAATTATCTTCTCAATCTCGTTTTTCTGTAAATATGCATATCGGTAAGGTCTAATTGAAACAGGTCCTGTTCCTTCTTGTGAGGGAATGCGGTGTTCCTTGAACCGAAGAGGAGGGAGCCTTGCTGGGATAGTGAAGACTTGTGCAAATTCCGCCAGTAAAGCTGCCATCTATGGATTGGTTTCTATACCATGCTTTGTTGCTTCTGATTCCATCGCCCACAATATTTGGTCATCCTTTCTTTTATCTAATTTGCGCAAGGATTTTAACGAAATAGGGAATTTACATAATGTTGGATCCCCGCATAATTTAATTTCCCTTCCTTTGTGCTCCACCTTGACCACCATCTTAGCCCAATCAACGCTTACTTCCCCTATGGTCTTTAGCCACGTCATTCCCAAGATGATATCTACTCCCCTCAACACAACAGTCAATGCTTGTCTCATACTCCCCCATCTTCAAAGGTACCCGGTGCAAAATCCACTATAGTCCTTCGACCGTCCATCTCCTAAGGTGATAGTGAATTTGCGATCGTCCGTGCTAGTTATGCCCAATTGATTCATCAATTGAAGGGACACAAAATTATGGCTAGCTCCACTATTGACTAAGATGATCACGGGATGATTGTTGAGGGTATCTTGTATTTTTAGGGTGCATGGTTCATTGAATCCTTGCATTGCTAATAAGGATAGAGATAACTTTCCTCCCTCCTCGAACATGCCGGTGTTGTCGCTCTCCTCCTCCTCCTCAAACTCTTCCTCTAATACTAGCAGTTGCAGGAATTTGCTGGGACAACGATGATTGGAATTGAATGGTTGGTCGCATTTGAAACATAGTCCCTTGGCTTTCTTTTTCAAAAACTCTGCATGTGACAATTGTTGTTGTCCATGGGAACGCCTTCCTCCTTCTTTGAAAGTTCCCAGGCCGCTGCCTCCTTGATGACCTCCACTAACGGCTGCATCATTCTTAGCTCCCTTCCAAGTTCCTCCACTTCTCTAATCCTCCCTTCTCTCCGGGCTGATAGCGCATGTTGCGATAGGGAATTATTCCAGAATTACTTTGATTCCCTCTATTGGTTATGGAAGACTGCATTCCGATAGGCCGGTGATCTCCTCTTCCCCCGTAGCTCTCGTCTGATGATAGAAAGATTTCTAGATCGAACTCTCTCTCAATCTTCACTGCCAAGTCCATGGCTCGATCCACTGTTGTCGGTGAGAAGGTGTCGACGCGTGTTTGTATATTATCTCTCAAACCTCCCATGAAATACCCCAATGGTTGCATCTCGGGCATGGTAGGGGCGTGAGAGACGAGCGATTCGAACTCTTCAATATATTGGTTGACCGTGCCATGTTGCCTGAGTTGGGATAAGCTTTTGAAAAGATTAGCCGCTAAGAGTCCCCCATATCTTTTCATAATCTCGTCTTTAATTGAGTCTATGTCAATTCATTCTCTCTCCTTTGCAACATGCGAAACCAATGATTACATCTCCCCCTCATACACATTGTTGCAAGTACTACTTTCCGTTCTTCCCTAGTATGTTGGGCTGTGAAATATTGCTCAGCTATTAAAATCCAATTGGAGGGATCAACCCCTTCGAAGATTGGTAAAACGACTTGTGTAGCATTCAACCAGAGCTCATCCTCCATTTCCCCTAGTTGCGTAGGCCCATAGGAAAATTCGAGTCCTTCGTCCACTCTTCGATTTCCTACTACTTGCTTTCCCCGATCCTTAACCATCGATGTTCCTTCTGCTCCCTTCCTTCGCCACTCTTGTTCAACCAAATGTCTTCCAACAGTTTATGAATTTTTTCCATCTTACCTTGCATCTCAGTGACTTCCCCAAACATGGCTTTCTACTCTCCATCAATGGTGATCAATTGGTGTTGAATTTCCGCTACTTCATTGTGGATATCTTCCACATTCTTCTCCAGTACTTTCACTCTTGTCTCCATCCTGGTCATGTCTCTGTACGCCTTCGGAATCTCTTTCTATTTCGAATATAATCCGTATACTAGCCTTGGGTTCCGGCAATGGGATCCGGCAGGTCAGACCAATTGATAAGCACCCAGGGAGAAATTATGTAGTAACACTAACTATCTAGAACACTTACTCTAGTTCACACATAAGAATACAATAATAGCAATTAATTCACATAAACAAAATCAGGTCAAGGGTACCTGAGCTCAAGCTCAGCTGGAGCCATTTGATCTCCGCAAGGTCATTTCCTCACTTGTGTATATACTCTGCTACCTTTTCCCTCCTTCCTCTCTCTTTTATTCTCACACCTTCCCATGTCCACGTTAGCCTTCAGTCCTAACTAATTCTGTTCCAATCTGTTGCTCTCCACCCACTTGCTTATCCACGTCAGTCACCTACTTCTCTCTCCTTGTCCACCTTTCCATGTCAGCCAGGCTACTGCCCTCACCCTTACAGCATATTAACAAGTATACCCTTAATTCTATCACTACCTCTAATATCTAGTATTTATTAAGTAATGTTATCTAGTATACTATTATAGTACTAATGGTTACATTTTATTTCTCCCTTCTTCGTTGATACACCTTGAATGGCGTATCCAACGCTCCCTTCCTATGCATCATATCAATGGCATTTCTTGATTTTTGTTGTTATTATTTCATTTCCAACTGGCTAGAAGATGTTTCACACATAGATCTATAGCAGCAACTGAATATAAATAAAAAAATAAATACAGCCTTTTTTTTCCCCCAAATGAATTCAATTCCCAAAACCAGAAAATGCTTTCCCACTTAACAGGGATGCATCAACTAATAAGGCAGCCTTTTCCCTATGAATTTGTATTGCAATATTGTCATTTGGCTACTCCTCTCTTTTGTACATTATGATGATACCATACATGGCAACGCCTTTAGCTTGTTTTTCCTGTGTTCTAGGGTCAGCAGTATCTTTTTGACTCAGAGTGATAAAAAAAATTAATGTTGAAGCTCTTTCATCTTGATTTGATCAGGTTAAACCTCTCAACCACTCTCATGACCTGCCACCTCCAGGAAAGAAGGGGAGGACCTATATATGTAGCTGCATGATCTTCCTGCGTCCCACCAATGGAGCAAAGATGGTCTTGAAGCAGTGGATTGAGGAAATGAGAGCTGAGCCATGGTCCAGAGCAAAGAAGGCAAATGATCAGCCTGCATTTAACTGGGCATTAATGAAGACTTCTGGACAGGTTTGTTGCTTTTTGTTCTTGTGATAACATTCATCTTGTATGGAACTATTCTGAAAATACTGAGATAACTAACTTCGAATCTCCACTTTTCTTTGGTTATTTTTTGATGATGCAACTTAATGATGAGATCTGTAAGAAAGCTGAGTGCTCAAATAAGCCCCTAGAACATCTAGCCATGGTGATGGAGTTCATGTTATTAGCCAGTTCATTCAATGTTGCCCTTACAGTTTCCCTTTTGTTCAGTATAGCCTCCAACTCACAGAACTCACAAATTCATAGAATTATGATGTCATTTACATAATTTTGAAGTCCATTGATAATTTGGTTAGATGATAATTATTGGACTGGATCAATTTTATGAATTTGTTAATTTTTATGATATGATATATTGATGTATTGACAAAGATATGGTTTGTGATATGATGTAATTAGGTATTAATGAAGGTATAGTTCGTGATAGAGTACAATAATGGAGTATGATCCATACAGCTGATTCCACATAGTGGGAATAAGGCCTGAGTGTTGTTGTTCTCATCAATTCTTGTAAGTTGGAGCCTACATTTTAAAGCTTTTAGGCAGTATTGACTAATATTGAAGCTTTTAGTGAATATTAAATCACTTTGGAACATTTAGGGCAATACTGAAAATTTGAGAACTCTGGAAGAAAATTGAACAAATCAATCATAAAGGGACACATTGCATGAAAGTCTCGAGGACTTATTGGCCTTTGTAAGTATACAGAAGACAGCTTCTTTCTGGCATAATAGGGGATTGAAAAGATGTTGTAGGTCAGTTTTTACTGGAAATAATTTTGCTAATGAAGTTGAAACTGAGTTGTGTTGAAACTTTTGGTTTTACTTCATGAGATAGGATTTCATCGAAGCCAATTTACTATTATTTTTAATGAGAGCTTGATCATGTTATGTTCACAGCTTCCAATTCCTTGAGATTTGATTTCTCTCTTCTACTAGTTATAAGGTCTATAAGGAATTCAAACCACCTGCTGGTCTTGTGTGTTATCTCCCCTTCAATTTGTCCAAACTTTTATTAAGAACAATACATTGAATTCATTCGAATCCTAGTCTATCAGATAAACCATGCAATTATTGGAGGAAATTGTTTAATAGATGTGAACCTTGAGACAAGTTTTCTTGTGGGATTAATTGATAGTGAATAATTATGACATTCTGTCACTGGTAGTCAGTAGATTCGGTTTAACCAGGTAAATGTGGATTTTGTCTGCACTGATTGTCAGATTATGCAAATCAACATGAGTGTTTAGAGCTTTTTGATAATCATTGCTTTTTGAAGTCATAGAGCCATCTTTTTTATTGTGACACGAGAGTAACAAAAGGAGATCTGTACAGATAATTAATGAGAAAAAAAAAACCTATGTTGTGGCCTAATCATAATGCTCCATTTGAGAAGTGATGATGCTTCTGCAGGTCGACCTGTTCCTGCTGCCCCAATCCGCATTCCCAACTGGGGGTTTGTACTTCAAGAATAAGACATGGGTAAAGGAAACTAAGGGAATGCACGTTATTATTCACAATAATTACATTCTGGGTTTTGAGAAAAAGATAAAGCGTTTCCATGCTTATGGTCTCTGGCTCTTGGATGATCATGCTGAAGAGTCCCCACTTGGGCGTTTATGACAACAGAATCCTTTTGTATAACTTCACGTTACCAATCAACTTTCTATTATTTGGGAAAAGGATCGTGAGATGAGCACTGGACTGTCCCTCTTTAGTTGCATGCTGCTCAGAATTCTGGGATTGCATCCCATGTTGTCAGAGGGGCATCAATTCCCATGTCTCCGGTCACCAGCTATTTCAAGGATGTTGGCTGAGGTGGTGAAAAGATCTGCTGAAAATCACAAGACTTGACGGATTCAACCGTATCAGTCATCTGCCTTGGGACATTGTTTCTTTTACCAGAGTAATTGGTTGTTGAGGATTGAAGCAAATTTTATCTGTACTTTACCTAGGTAAATTTTGATTATTGTCGGTGTATAACATGCAAAACATATTGACAACGGCAGGAGAAAATTGTTCTTTGATGCCTCAACAGTCACAAACACGCCTAAGGTTTGTAATTCGAATGAAGGTGGCGTAGAGGATTGGTGATGGTTCTTGATGTTCGATGTTATTCATCTTGATTTGTGAGGGGCAAGAGGAATGCTATTCTTCTGCATTTGAACATTTACTTTTAGGCCTCGTACTAAAGAGATGTTATTCAACTGATTCATTACGAGCTGAGATGTTTTTGTTACTGTGGTGAATTCTTAGGACTTCATTAGGAAAACAAAGATGATATAGCTACACATACTCAAATATGTTTATCCAATCGTATTTGCCAATTTTCATTGATAATTTCATATTAATGCATTCGTAGATAGATTTTACAAAACAATTACTGTTTTCTGTTGAAAAGAAAAAAGAAAAAAAGTGAAAGACCTATTCTTTGATCTCAGTTTTTTTTCGGGTCTAAAAGGTACTTATATAAACATGGCCTGACACATTTGATTTAGGGCATTAACACATTTGATTGCCAAATAAGAAGCATCTTTTTCCATTTTTGATTAATTTATGACGAGGTTAAACGGCTTACCGGATAATTAAAGATTGTTAATAACCAGCCATTTTATATACATAATTATATTTAAGTCCGATGAATAAATCAGAAGAGACAATAGTAGGATTTGACTAATATATATCATTCAACCTGTATTTTAGTAAATTCTGATCATATTATATAACAAATCATCTAATCTTTCCATTTTCCAATTTATAGGGGGTCATGTCATGTCATTTACAACAAAAAGAGAGAGTTATAATGGGGTCCATAAAAAATCCGGTCGATTTGCAGACGTGGAGGAGAGAGAGAGAGAAGGCCAGTTAAGACAAGAAGAGAAATATCCAGACGTTGGTATTCCATTGACCGAGTTAAGTAAAACAGAAGAACAATCCGGACATTCAACTAACAAAATCTAGAAGGCGCGAAACATCTCGAACTTGTCAGATTTTTCTTTCCTTCCCTTACACCTCGTCTTGCCTTTCCGTATAAAACCCCATATATCTCCAACATCATCGTACCTCCAATAAAGCACACAACAGCAATCGTACACGCACATCACAGCTAGAGAAACACACACACACACACACACATTCCTTTCTCCTTTTTTGGGTTGCTGGACTGATAAATCGTGCCGACAACTGTGTCATTTGGATTTGTGGAATCGTTCTGGGGGAACTGCTAATCATTCATCTTCTTTTCATTGCACTATTAACTGTAAGTTACAATCGCTTCGCTTTTTTTTTTTTTCCTTCCTCTTCTTGTAGTCCTGTCTTCATTTGCTGTCTAAGAAAGGTTTCACTAGAAGTTACTACGTGCGTGTTGTGAATCCCTTTTTTGGTTATTCACGGAAAAGCAATTTCATTCTTGGAGGATTCATTGTAGTTTCTGAAGTATTTGGTAAATATGCTTTCTAGGATTGGAACACCCTTCTAGATGCAGATTCCTAAAGCTGTTTTCTAGGATTGGACCACCATTTGCAGCTGTTGTTAATCTTTATATTTGGTGGTTAATCGCTTACATCCACTTTCATCATTACTTACTTGCTGTGAGTGTTATAGGTGAACATAGATTACTATAACAGCATTCAAAGAAGTAGTAAGCATACATAAATCCTCGAAAAGCAGTTTCCGTAAAAGGATAAACACGCTTAGAAAACATTTTTTAAATTATTTTCGGCCTTTCATGGGAAACAAGCACATGTGAAGGGTGTGCTTGTTTTGGGGAAAACATTTACCAGACTATTTTTAAAGTTTGTATAATGATAGCTTGCAATTAATAAATATTATTGCAACAATGTTAGAAGGCTGTATTGACTAGATGTTTTTAGTAGTAATTAGTTGTGGAAGTCGACAGTTGTTAGTGGTGGCCAGAGTTTAATAAACGCAAAAACGCTAATAGATGATAAGGGAAATGATTTTCTTTTCTTAAAAGTGAAATGATTTTCGATATTCCATTGACATCTTTCGTCGTTAACCGTCACTGCCAGCTACCATTGCCGCCTTGCCTTCCTATCATCACTTCCAACCACAACGATTACAATAAATGTAGAAAAAAGTTCGGAAAACACATGTTTTTGTGTCAGGATGTTTTTCCTATAGCAATATGATTCAAATGTAATACACGTACGGTCAGGTTTGATTAATTTTCCTTATTAAGGTGTTTGCTGATTTCTGCAGAATTTTTCTTATTTCCCTGTGCATCCCAATACCATTAATTTCTGCAATTATTCTCGTTTGGCAAATTCTCTTTGATTTCTTTCTATAGTCCTAACATGCTTCTCTCTGCTTCATTTTTTTTTTTTTTTTTTTGCAGTGTCAGAAGTCGTTGTACTACCTTTGATACTCTTCACAAATCACCTCTTAATAATTGTGGAAGATGTCGCCTGCCTATGGCTACATGGATGGATATCCCCATCGAAGCAGCCAAAGTCCTTGTATGCAACAATATCAGCCTTGGCGGGGATCTGTTCCAGCCGAATTAAGAGTTGATCCTAGCAAATATCCTGTAATGCAGGGTTGGCCATGTATTGGTGGTCACCACAATCATCCTGCAACTTGTCATGCTTGTCACAATTACATGGCCATCCCCAGTTGTTATAGCTTCCCGCCGCCTTGTCCTCCTATGTTTCAGCCGCAGCTATTGCACTATTGGGGTGCTTATCCTGGGAATCCACAATTCTTCCCCGTGCAACAAGTTCCTTCCCCAGGATTTTGGGTAGAACGACCGAAATATGAGTATGACAAGAATGCTGCTCAAGATCATTATTATTGTGGTTGTCCAAATCATGTATGTAAGCCTAATGAGGAAAAGGGCATCAAGATTGAAGAGCAGGAACCAAATATAGAATTTAAGGGGAAGGATCTTTCAGGAGAAAACAATTCTTCGGTGCCAATACACATGAAAAACTATCCCTACCCTATCTTATGGGTTTCACCCGAGTTAATGAAGAACTTTGAGGGTGATAAACTTCCTAAGCAAAGGGTATTGGATTCAAAATATGGTTCTTATGAGATGGAGCGTGGTGCCAAATCCGTTAAAAAGGAGCCAACTCAGAATAGCTGGTTTCCACTTAAGAGAGACCATTTTACTCCTTCAGCGCCTGCTTCTGAACAGAAGAGAGATGAAAATCAAGAAGATGGTGGCAACAAACAGAAATTTCCATTTCCGATAATTTGGATGCCCTCATATGACAAGCAAGAGGAGGAGGTGAAGGAGAAGACCGATGACTCTTTGAGATCATCTGACGAAGCACCTTCCACTTTGAAGGTTTTTCCACTGCATCCCTATGACAGTAGGGATAATGATTCTAGAGAAGTGAGAAAGAATAAGGAAAATAGGGTTCAAGTTGAATCAGGCGAGGTGGGGGAACTGCTTAAGCAAAATATTGTGAAGGATGTAAAATCTTGTACCAACAAGAACTTGGAAGACACCCAGGGAACGGATTTTTCTGATAAGAGAGTAAGAGATCAAATGTCTACACCTGGTTCCAAAGAGAAGTCCATCATCCTCAACAAAGGCGTCAAAATTACCTCCTGTATGCTTGAGAGTTGATCCCCTTTCAACAAGGAAGAGTGGTCGTAGCAGGTCTCCTAGTCCTCCTGATCCCAAAAGAGGATCTTCTAGGGATACTTCATCTATATTGAAAGACATAAAGATGCAAGATTTGCCTCTGCGCAATGAAAATTCCAGCAAGGATATGAAGGAAAAAGAGGAGGGGGAGACAGGGCGCAACACAAATGGTGTAGAATCAATGAGGGATCCTAATCTTGAGAATTTTGATGCTGCTAACAAAGAAGAAGATAAAATTAGAAACCAGGGTGATGGCAGTGTTAGCTTAGAGCATACAAAAGCAGAAGTTGTGAGTGCTCAAGGAAAAAAGATGGAGACATGCAGCACAAAGAAAAGCTTATCAGAAGTTGAAGCTGCTAGACTTATACAGTCTGCTTATCGCGGTTATGAAGTGAGGAGGTGGGACTCCCTTAAGAAATTAAAGCAGATGGCTGGGGTTCAAGATGAGGTGGTTAAGATAAGGAAAAGCATCGACACACTGAAATCTGGTAAGTGAAGATTTAACAGATCATAAGAGATTGGTGATCAGTGAATCTATAATGAGGGTCCTTCTACAGCTTGATAGTATCCAGGTATTATTCTTATTACCTAAGTAAGGATCTCTAAAAGTTCATCTACTTTACTGATTTTTGTATGTGAAAGTTAATAAGAGAGTCTCGAAATCAACTTTCTTTAGAGTCAGTTTTATCTCCTGGATATAAATTGATTCTTTGGCAAAAAATATATATTTAGTCTGCTAGTATCATTTGCTATTGTTGAATGATTTAAGATATGTTCAAGTTGTGCTGTCCATAGAAAAAGAGGCAGATGAAATAACAGTGTAATTTTTTTTTCTTTCCCCTTAAGCTGGGTGATGACTTGTTTACCTTTGGCACTGAATTGACCTTAAAATATGTTCCATTAAATGTGTATATGCTTGTGTTTTCACGTGCTGTTTGGTGTACAGAGCACATATTATATAAAACCTAGTAAGATTTTGTTTGCACTATAGTAATTTCCTTTTAGCTGGGTACTAAGGTGGTTGTTTTGGTTCATCTCCAGGGCTTGCACCCTAGTCTAAGAGACATTAGGAAGTCATTGGCAAGGGAGCTTGTATATTTGCAGAGCGAGCTTGATTCTCTAGCAAGTGAAAAATCTGATGAGTTTGTTAAGGAGCTTCCCACTGCTAGGTCCAAAGAGTTGAGGTCTCATGACGTCTCACACCAGCAGGATGAGCAAACAAGAGAAACAGATATACACCTTGTGCAGGCCCCTACTGATGAAAATGGTGGTAGTAGACAGATAGAGCTGGAGGAAACTCAACATCATCAATGCGATTCTGTATGCAATGAATCCTTAAGTTTATCCAAGGTGGAGGATGCTATGCAGGACAAATGTGCAGCACTCTACGACTTTGACTCTGGAGAAGGCGAAGAAAAAGGAGAATGGGAGGCTTCAGCAGCATGCTCAAAGGAGACTTTTGGTGATGAGCATACTGAAAAGCTACGCCCAGAGGTGGAAGGGCTGACTGGCAATCAGATGGAACTTATGCCAACCACTCAAATAGATTCTGAGTTACCAATGCCACTGATGGAAGGGAAAGATAAAGTTGACTCTGGAGGAGTTGAGAATGAAACAATCAGCAGTTGCTTCCATGGAAAAGAAGACATGAATGATACATTATCTGAATCAGCTCCACATCTCGACGGTATGGATCCACTAATTACCGTTGAAGAATCTAAAATGGATGTATTAGCAAAGTTGCCTATTGAGATTGCAGCAGAGGAGATTCATGAACCACGTGAAAACATGAAGCATGAGGAGGCCGATGCAAGAAGTCACCCAGTCCTAGGATCTTGTGACAGCTCTTCTGAAACAATCGAACAAGTTGAAGCAAGCAAAGAGACAACCTTAGATGGAAATATGTGTGCAGTATTGCAGCCTCAGCAGCCAGAAGTGCTGGAAGCGAGTCTAGAGGGCAGTGAGAACATTGATGCTGTGCCAGTTCAAGAGGATGACTCAGCTGAGCAATTGGCAAAGATGGAGGCAGCATTTGAAGACAATGTTGGTTTTGATGGAACTGATACACTCAATGACGCATACCCAAAAGATCCTAAAGAAATTTTGTCTAGCGTAAGTGAAGTGCCAGTGAAGGATAGTAAAGAAGATCCTAAAGAAAGATGCGAGGAGCAAGAGCCTGTGGATGCTGAAGCAACCCGAGAATCTGAGGATCCTGAAGAGAAGGTTGTGCTTGTGGCTCATGACCAATTTGTCCCAGGCAACACCAGTGAATTAAGCAGCCAGGACACACGGGTGGATAGCTGCAAACAAGGTAATGCGGTTGATGCTAACAAATTGATTGAAGAGAATGAAAAGCTGAGGGAAATGATGGAAAAACTAATGGAAGCTGGAAAAGATCAACTAGATGTCATTTCTGATCTCACTGGAAGAGTGAAAGACTTGGAGAGTAAGCTGGCTAGGACAAAGAAAATGAGGACAAGACGGTGCAAAGCGGCTTCGATGCGGTCTCGGCATGCGAAGTTGTCTCCTGATTCCCAGAAGAAGGTTGCTGGTGATGTTGTAATGTAAAATATCACTATTTGATTGTCCATGGGCATGTATGTGTGTATCCTGTGAGCAATGCTGTACAATATTCTTTTTATAAATAAAATTTAGCATTCCCTGTTTTTATGTTTTCTTCATACTTATTGTTAAACTGCAAGCAAGGATCAAATTTTTGGTTCATGAATTGGGGAAATTCTTTGGCTCAAATTCTAGTACTTGTTATGTAAAATTTTGAGTTTGGAGGTGAAGAAAAGACAGGAAACTCTTTGTTTCGAAGTAATGCACTTACACGTTTACAGCTAACAAATCCAATGGGCTCCAAGAATGGGCCGTTCAGTTGGTTTGAATGAGAAACTTCTGAATGTTAGTGGGCCTGCCGATTTGGCATAAAATTTGTATATTCGTCCCAGAGTTTAAATTTTCAAAAAATAAAAATAAAAATTCCCCTAGTTAATTTTTTAAGTCGACCATATTAAATGTGAAATATTAGCCCGCTCAATTTCTTCAACCTTACCCTAAACAATTTCTTCAATTGATCCACGCAATTTGGTGGATCGGTAGTTTTCCGATCTATAGCTGGTACTTTTGTGTACATCATTACAATGGATAAGTAATGTGAAAATGTTACGGATAAAAAAAGGTTAGTTAAAGATATACCTTCCATTGTATTCGGAGAAGATATTAAGAATGTAAATCTGATAAGTAATTATGTTCTTTACTGATAATACAAGAATGATATATATAGAGATACAAAATCTTCTATTAACTTTTACTTAACATTATATTAATTATAACATAGAAAATATAATTCTAGAAACTATAATTACAATCTAAAAACTATAACATATTATAATACTCCCCTTCAAGTTGGAGCATAGATATTGATCATGCCCAACTTGTTACATATATCATTAATTCTAACACTATTCAAAGCTTTGGTGAAGATATCTGTTAGCTGTTCTTCAGTTTTGACATGTCTTATAGAAATCAAATTTTATTGTATTTTCTCACAGATGAAATGACAATCAATTTTAATATGTTTGGTTCGCTCATGAAACACAAGGTTAGATGCAATATGAATGGTTGCTTGATTATCACACAATAACTAGGCAGGTATAGGCACTTTAAATCCAACTTCAGTCAAAAGCTAATGAATCCACATTATTTTACATGCTGATTATGTCATAACTCTATATTCTGCCTCTGCTCTTAAGTGAGATACTATGTGTTGTTTCTTGTTTTTCCAAGTGACTAGATTTCCTCCAATAAACACACAGTACCAGTGGTGGATATTCTGTCTATTTTAGATCCTGCCTAATCAACATCCGAAAAACACTCAATACGATTATGTATGTGATTTTCATATACTAAACCACGTTTAGGAGTACCCTTTAGATAATAAAAAATCTGATTTAAAGCTACCCAATGATCCATTATAGGAGAAGACATGAACTGACTTACAATACTAACTGGGCATGCAATATCAGGAGGAGTTATTGTGAGATAGTTCAACTTCCCAACTAGACGTTTGTATCTCTCTGGATCCTTAAATGATTCTCCTTCTTTTGTGAGCTGCATATTAGGAGTCATAGGTGTATTGCATGGTTTAGCTCCCAATTTACCTGTCTCAATTAATAACTCAAGTATATATTTCCTTTGAGATAGGAAAATGCCTTTCTTACTTTTTGTCAACTCTATTTCTAAAAAATACTTCAGTTGCCCCAAATCCTTAGTATGAAATTAAGTGTGAAAGAATGATTTGAGAGAGGTGATGCCAACGCTATCATTTCCTGTAATGATAATATCACCAACATGTACAATGAGGATAATTATATTGGTGTCAGAATACTTAGAGAATATCGAGTGATCCAATCTGCTCTTTCTTAGACCAAAACTCTCAACTGCTTGACTGAATTTCGCAAACCAAGCTCGAGGAATTTGTTTTAGTCCATATAATGACTTCTGTAGGCAGCAAACTTTACCTGACTCCCCTTGAGCAACAAATCCTGGTGGTTGCTCCATATAAACTTCCTCTTGCAAATCGCCATGTAAAAAGGCATTTTTTATATCCAGTTAATATAAAGGCCAAGAATTAGAAGCTGCAATAGAGATAAATAGGCAAATAGTAGTTAACTTAGCCACAAGAGAAAATGTGTCTAAATAATCCACACCATAGGTTTGAGCATATCCCTTTGCTACAAGACGGGCTTTTAGCCGAGCTACTATTCTATCAGGATTAACCTTGATTGCATATACCCATTTACAACCAATTGCCTTTTTTCCTGTAGGTAAGTCCACTAGATCCCAAGTGTGATTTGTATCTAAGGCATTCATCTCATCAATCATAGCATCTCGCTAACCAGGATGTGAAAGTGCAACATGAAGAGACTTTAGAATGGTCATGGTGTCGAGGGATGCAATAAATGAGGAAGATGATGATGACAAGTGATCATAAGATACATAAGAAGAAATTGGATAAGTACATTGACGTATATCTTTACGGAGTGCTATAGGAAGATCAAGATCACTTGTAGCTGGATCCATTAAGGAAGAAGAGACTGATGTAGGACATGAAGCAGGAGGAACTTGTCGTCGAAAGTATACATATTGAATTAGAGGTTGTGATGGTGGGGGCGGTGGTAAGGTACCTGGAGACTTATAAGTAATATGATAAAGTAACAAATCGTCATCCTCTTCCTGTTTTGGAGTTTTAATGGATGAAAAATATGGTGTGTTTTCTACAAAAGTGACATCAATTGAGACAAGATATTTGTCAAGATGAGGACAAAAACACCGATATCCTTTTTAAACCCAAGAATATATAAAAAAAAATACATTTGAGAGATTTAGGATTAAGTTTAGTAACTTGAAGACAGACATCACAAACAAAACAAGTACTACCAAATATCTTAGGGTCAATAGGAAATAATGACTTTGTAGGAAATAATACTGTATAAGGAGTTTCACCTTATAGAATAGATGAAGGGAGACGATTAATAAAAAAAAAGGTAGTGGAGATTGCATCAGCCCAAAATTATTTAGGAACATACATCTGAAATAGAAGTGCTCGGGCAGTCTCAAGAAGATGTCTGTTTTTTCTTTCAGCTACTTCGTTTTGAGAAGGTGTATACACCATTTTGGAGCATATATGACTAAAATGAGTGAGAGAAGTATTTTTTGGCATTATCACTTCTTAATATATGTACTGAGACATTGAATTGTGTTTTTATTTCAGCACAAAAGGTAGAAAAATGTGAAAACACCTTTAAACAATTTCTCATGAGATAAAGCCAAGTCATACGAGAATAATCATCCACAAAGATAACAAAATACCGAAAACCAACCTTAGCTACAACTGGGCATGGACACTGTACATCAGAATGAACTAACTCAAAAGGTAAACTAGCCCTTTTATTGACTCTAGGTAAACTAAATAAATGGTGGTGTTTAGCAAAATGATAAGATTCACAATCTAAGGTTGAAACATTATTAAATTGTGAATAAATGGTCTTTAACATAGATAGAGAAGGGTGACTAAGCCGATAGTGAGCTTGGAAAGGTGTTAAGACACTTAAACATGCAACAGACCTTCGCACTTGTGTATCCAATATATAAAGACCGCCTGATTCATGTCCTTTACCAATAATCTTCTTCGTCATAAGATCCTGAATCAGACAATGATCAGGATAAGATGAGATACAACAATTCAGTGCACGAGTAAGTTGACTTACTGATAGTAAGTTAAAGGAAAACTGTGATAAACTTAACACAGACGAAAAGGAAATCAAAGGAGTTGGATTAATAGTGCCAGATCTATGGACAAATGACTTAGAACCATCTGCTAGAGTGACATTTGTAGGAGAGGTGTATGGCTGGTAAGTGGAGAAGAGATCAAGGTTACCTATCATGTGATCTGTGGCACCGGAATCAATGACCCACTTAGACGATGAAGAAAGAAGACATTGAGTTGATTTACCTAATTCAACAATCGTAGATATATGATGAGATGAAGCCTTCAATGCCTCTTCATACTGAGAGAATTTGGCATATTCATCAGCAGAAATTGTTATTGTTTTTTTCAGAAGACGAACTTGATGTGGAGTTAGTGGAGGCAATGAGTACCGACTGCTTCTTTTGGCCACAATTTTGCAATTTCTTACAAGTACGCTTTGTATGTCCTGGCTCATGACAGTAATAGCAAACAACTCCCCATGTTTCCTGACTTCAAATATGATCTCCCCCTCTCCTATTGGTGGAATTTCGAAATAATTCTGTTATTTTAGTTGTTACTGGAACCATATCTATGATATGTGATTTATTCTCTGCCATCTAGCAATCCACACAACAGACACCAACAATACTAAACAACACTAGAAGATTAAACCAAGGCAGAAATGCTAACTCCAATTAGAGAAAACACCTTGTCGAGTCTAATTTTGAATTTTCCCATTCCTAATCCAATCTAGACTAGACCCTATTCTCATCTAATATAGATCCTCGACTTGAGTTAGGAATTTCGTTTAATTTTTTGGAGTCGCCACCCAACTGTTGTTGGGAAATATTGAATTAAGACTAAAGGAGCGGATTAGTCTTAATTTGGACCACTAGTTGTCGTTATTTCCCCTTCTCGTTTTTGAAAAGAGGAAAAGAGAAAACCAGAGTTTCTAAGTTCGGAGGCTAACCTATTAAAACCTTACGGTTACCACCTAATCTCCTAAAATTGTTCCTATTTAGAAATGTGTTTTATTGTGTTTCTGTTACTTTTATTATTTCAAGAAAATGATTTTTTATTTCATTTTACGGGTTGACCCGAATGGGTGCCTACGTACCTGCTATCCAGGATCAAACAAGCTGTAGTTCACTTTTCTGAAAACTTTAAGTGTGTTTGTGAATTTTAATTTTGAAATCTCTTTTGCTTTATGTTTTTATCATTTTTGAGATTTTTTTTCTAAAAAAATCTAAGCCTAAGCTTTAATTTGACTTTGAAAATGATTTTTAGGAAAAACATCAATTTTGGATTTTGAAGAAAATGATTTTTTCTAAGTGATAAAACTCATTTTTATAATTTTTGAATTTTTATTAATTTTTGTAATTTTTATGATTTTATGAGTTTTCATGATTTTTATAATTTTTTATTAATTTTTCATAATTTTTGTTAAAACTTTTTGTTAAAAATTTTATCCTAAGTTATTATCTATCCTATTTTAAAATCTAAAGTTTTATTATTATTTTCCTAATATTTTTATTATTATTCTCTACATTTTTATTATTTTATTATTTTTATTTTTATTATTTTTTAAAATTATTAAATCATAAAAAAATCTAATTTCTAACATTTTCCTATTTATGGAAATATAAATAAAACATAAATAAATAAATAAATAAATAAATAACTAATAAAATAATAAATCAAATAAAAACAAATAAAATAAATAAAATTCTAAAAAAATCTTGAAAATTCGACTTACCTGGATCCGGGTCGGTGTGCGGGTCGGGTCGGTCGGATACGACGGCGGAGAGGGCTCGTTCACGGCATTCCGGCGGTCATTTGCAACGGGTGAGGTGTCGAATCCTAGCTTCTTGAGGGTGCTGAAGCCAATGGTGGCGGTGGTTTGCTCCCAGATCGTCTCCTGGTGGTGGTTCAACTCCGGTCGGTGATCGCGATTTTGGTTCTCCTCCGGTGCTCTCCGATTTGTTCTCTTTTCTCACTTTCTCTCAATTTTGATCCGTGTTTTGGCTTCCTCTACTCCTCCTCTATTTATAGGCGTTCAAAATCGAGCTGGATAAGCTCGGATTTCCGCCGATCGAAGAAAATCGGATCGACGGTTAAATAAACCAACTCTGATTCGTGCAAATCCTTTGATTTGTTGAGATTTGATTCCAATTGGATGATGTTTATCTCAATTCTGTTGAAGATCTGTTGGATTTGTGCAAAAAATCGGATCGAAACGGCCAAAATGCGAATTTTTTCTTCCGCCAACGATCTCGGGCCCGAGGTAAAAGACGATCACGCGCCCGGCGCGTGCGTTTCCTCCAGCCAATCGGATGCTGCCACGTGTCCTAGATAAGTAAGAAAATGCAAAACGCGAAAATTGCCTCCCCCGCGATTCGAACCTGCAACCAAGCGCACCCCCCCCCCCCCCCCCCCACGCGCGCCTTTGCTCGTGGTCTGGACCAGCCGGGCTAGCCCACTTTCCTGATTTTTCTAATTTCGCAAATTGCATATATGCAATGCGATTTTTTTTATTTTTTTTTGTATTTTTGAAATTTCAAAAATTTGTAAAAATTATTTATTATTTATTATTGCCATTTCTGAAATCATTTTTCAAAATTGATGTTTTTTCTTATTTATTTTTATTTTTTGAATATTTTTAATTATTTATGCTAAATTAGGGAAAAAATAGAAAAATTGGAAAAAAATTAAGAATTGATTATTATTAATTATTATTCATTCCTAGGGCAAAAATGAGGTGTTTACAGCTGCCCTTCTTTGTAGTAAAGTTTGAAAAACTTAACTACAAAGACAAGAAAGACGCCATTTTTGGCCTCTTAAATAGATAACGCCTTGGTTTGGCTAGTTACCTGGAATTTTTGGTAGGAAAATGCTCCAAGAGCTAACAATCCCACGATTTAAAATGGTCCTAACGATTTAGAGTAATGCTCCCTCCCCAAAAAGTGCTTTAAGGGCTGACTAGTTGGCGATAGGAAACATCTCAAGTATCGTTTAGGGGAAATGATGATAGGAAGCGTCTTATCAGACTAGCAACCTTGGAAAGAAAATCTACTTAGGAAGCGCCCTTATGAGCTGGCTACTTGTCAACAGAAGCGTCTTATTAGACTAGCAACTGTTTGGAAGAACATTTCTGAAAAGTGCCCCAAGAGCTGACTAATCGGGAGAATCTAGGAAAGTGCCCCTTTTGGGTTGACTAACCTATGATAAAATTGATTGAACTGTCTCAAAAAGTGCCCTTATGAGCTGACCTTGAGAACAGACTTTTAGGAAAGTGCCCCCTATGAGTTGACTAACCTAGAATGGAATTGTCTCCAAAAGTGCTCCTATGGGCTAACCATGAGAACAAAGTTTTAAGAAAGTGCCCCCTATAAGCTGACTAACCTATAATAAAATTGATTGAACTGTCTCAAAAAGTGCCCTTATGAGCTGACCTTGAGAACAGACTTTTAGGAAAGTGCCCTCTATGGGCTGACTAACTTAGAATGGAATTGTCTCAAAAAGTACCTCCTATGGGCTAACCATGAGAACAAAGTTTTAGGAAAGTACCCCCTTTGGGCTGACTAACATATGATAAAATTGATTGAACTGCCTCAAAAAGTGCCCTTATGAGCTGACCTTGAGAACAGACTTTTAGGAAAGTGCCCCCTATAGACTGACTAACCTAAGATGGAATTGTCTCAAAAAGTGCCCCCTATGGGCTGACTAACCTAGAATGGAATTGTCTCAAAAAATGCCCCCTATGAGCTAACCATGAGAACAAAGTTTTAGGAAAGTGCCCCCTATGGGCTGACTAACCTAGAATGGAATTGTCTCAAAAAGTGCCCCCTATGGGCTAACCATGAGAACAAAGTTTTAGGAAAGTACCTCCTATGGGCTGACTAACCTAAGATGGAATTGTCTCAAAAAGTGACCCTTATGGGCTAACCATGAGAACAAAGTTTTAGGAAAGTGCCCCGCTATGGGCTGACTAACCTAGAATGGAATTGATATCTCAAAAGGTGCCCCCTATGGGCTAACCTTAAGAGACCTAGGGAAGTGCCCCTTTTTGGGCTGACTACCCTATTAAAGGGAATGTTTAGACAAGTGCCCAACTATGGGCTGACTCCTCTTATGCTTCTAAATATGCTTTCTACTGACTGAGCTAAATGACGTGATGCCTTTCATGATATGATGATAGTTATTTATTTTAATATGCTTGTCAGTTTATCGTAGACAGCCACCAAACAACCGAGCCTTCGGGCTAGTTTGTTTCTGCTTCTCTTCTTCTTTTCTTGACTCGGGGTTGAAAATCTTGATGTGCTTCCTTTCTTTATGCACATAGCTCTTTTGACGGTAATGTTACCCTACTAATGCACTATGTTCTAATGCCCAAAAGTAGATGGAACTATATTACCAAATATATTGAGATTCATCATCATTTTAGTGTTTATCTTTCATTGGTGAAGTGGTGGGTAATGTGTTTAGGAATATTTGTTGTGATGATAATTGATTTGGATTATCGACCATTCAGGAATATTAACTTTGCTTGTAAAAAGTAAAAACTCGACTCAACGAAATTTGTATCGAACACTGGCTTTCATAAACATTGGCAAAATTTCAATTCCCTTGCCTAAGGATAGTACATCTTTACAGCATCTATGTTAATGGGGTCTCTCAATTCCGGACCATCCATTTGAGTTAATATCAAAGCACCTCCTGACAGAACCTTTTTCACTACATAAGGGCCTTCGTAGTTTGGGGTGAATTTTCCTCTAGAGTCTTGGGCATTCGGGAGAACCTTCCTTAACACTAGATCCCCCTCTTTGAAGTATCGAGGTCTCATCTTCTTGTTAAATGCTCGGGCCATTCTTTGTTGGTAACACTGGCCATGACATAGTGCGGTAAGTCTTCTTTCATCAATTAGATTCAGCTGATCAAGCCTCTTTTTTACCTAGTCTGATTCAGTTAACTGAGTTTCTGACAGGATTCTGAATGATGGTATTTCAACTTCAACTGGTAGCACTGCTTCTGTACCATATACTAATGAATAAGGGGTGGCTCCCGTAGATGTTCTTATTGAAGTCCTATAAGCCATGAGAGCAAACGGTAACATTTCATGCCAATCTTTGTAAGTTGTTGTCATTTTCTCGATGATCTTTTTAATATTCTTATTGGCTGCTTCTACTGCCCCGTTCATTTGAGATCGGTAGGGAGTTGAATTTCTATGGTTTATGTGGAATTGTTGACATAAACCTGTCATCGATTTGTTGTTGAGATTGGTACCGTTGTCGGTGATGATGGACTCAGAACTCCATATCGGGCTATTACGTCCCTTTTTAAGAAGCGGATTATTACCCCCTTTGTAACATTGGTATAGGATGACACTTCTACCAATTTGGTGAAATAATCAATCGCTTCTAGTATGAATCTGTGGCCGTTAGATGCTGTTGGAGTGATCAGGCCTATTATGTCGATTCCCCACATGGAGAAAGGCCATGGTGCTGATAACAAGTGTAGCTCGTTGGGCGGAGCATTTATCCGGTTTGCGTAGACTTGACACAGATGACAGTGCTTGACATGTTTTATGCAATCTGATTCCATGGTCAACCAATAATATCCTAACCTCATGATTTTTCGGGCCAACATGTAGCCATTCATATAAGGTCCACATACTCCCTCATGTACTTCCTTCATCAATTCGCATGCTTCATTTTTGTCCACACATCTCAATAAGGTGGTATCGGATGATCTTTTGTATAGTATAGACCCACTCAATAGGAAATGGCTTGCTAACCTTCTGAGTGTTCTTTGGTCATTCTTGCTAGCCATTTCAGGGTATTTACTTTCTTGGAGGAAAGTCTTGATGTCATGATACCAGGGCTTATCATCTTGTATTTTTTCAATGGTTAAACAGTAAGCGGGCCGACTTTCGATGTCTATTTTCATCGGTTGAACTTCGGCTCCCCCTGTTATCTGGATCATAGATGCTAGTGTGGCTAATGCATCTGCAAACTGATTCTGAGTTCTCGGGATGTATGTGAAAGTGATTGCCTTGAATTCTTCAATTAGCTCTATTAGGTGTTGATGATACGGTACTAGTTTGGGGTCTTTAGTCTTGTATTCCCCTCTTGTTTGTAGTATGACGAGCGACGAATCTCCATATACTTCTAATTTACAGATTTCCATTTGACAGGCCATTTTGAGGCCAAGAATACATGCTTCATATTCTGCGATGTTATTGGTATAGGGAAATGTAAATCTCGTCGCTGCAGGGAATTGAGTGCCATCTGGGGATATCAATACTGCCCCAACCCCACAACCGAATACATTGGCGGCTCCATCGAAAAACAATTTCCATTTCGGGTTCTGCTCTATCCCAAAGTCTTCTACCGGTATATCTTCCACTATTAATATATTTTCATCTGGAAATTGGGCCTGTAGTTCTTGGGAATCTGTTTCGACAGGGTGTTCCGCTAATTGGTCGGCTAAGGCTTGCTCTTTCATCGAGTTCTGATTTATGTATGTGATGTCGAACTCGGATATGAGCATTTGCCACTTAGAGATTCTCCCTATCAGAGCTGGCTTCTCTGCCAAGTATTTCAAGGGATCATGCTTTGTCAGCAGCTCAGTATGGTAGTAAAGGGTGTATTGCCTTAGTCGATGCATGACCTAGATTAAAGCACAACACGTCTTCTCCACTCTGAGTACCTCTGTTCCCCATCTGTGAACTTTTTGCTCAGATAATATATGGAACGCTCTCTTCCCTCGTCATCTTTCTGCCCCAGCACACATCCCATGGATTCAGGGAGTATAGTGAGGTATAAGAATAAGGGCTTTCCTTGCTTCGGAACTATCAAGACCGGAGGCTTTATAAGATAGTCTTTGATTGTCTTGAATGCCTCTTCGCATTCGTTGTCCCATTCTATTGTGGTGCTCTTCTTCAACAGACGGAATAATGGTCAACATTTGTCGGTGAGCTATGAGATAAAACGAGCTATATAATTTAATCTTCCCAGCAGGCTTCTCACTTCTTTAACGGAACGTGGGGAAGGTAACTCTAATATAGACTTTACCTTATCAGGGTCGATTTTAATCCCTTCCTGGCTTATGACAAACCCTAACAACTTCCCCGTTGTGACCCCGAAAGTGCATTTCTCTGGGTTTAACTTGAGCTGGAATTTTCTCAGTCGTTTAAACAATTTCCTCAGGATATCTATATGGCTTTCTTCTTCTTTGGATTTGGCTATCATATCATCGGCATATACTTCAACCTCTCGATGCATCATGTCGTGAAGTATTGCGACCATGGCTTTCTGATACGTTGCCCCGGCGTTCTTCAAACCGAAGGGCATGACTTTATAACAGAAAGTTCCCCATGTTGTGATGAAAGTCGTTTTGGTTTTATCTTCTTCAGCCATTTTTATTTAATTATATCTTGAGAAACCGTCCATGAATGAGAAAAGATGGTTTCCCGCAGTGTTGTCTACCAGAACATCAATGTGAGGTAGGAGGAAGTTATCCTTTGGCGTAGCTTGGTTTAAGTCCCAGAAGTCTACGCATACGCGTACTTTTCCATTCTTTTTCATAACGGGGACTATATTTGCTACCCATTCTGGGTAGTCGGATACTTCAATGAACCCTACTTCTAGCAGTTTCTTGACTTCTTCCTTAATCTTCAGCAAGACGTCAGGCCTAAACCTTCTCAGTTTCTGTTTTTTAGGTTTGACATCTTTCCTTATGGGAAGCCTATGAACCACTATCGATTGGTCTAGCCCTGGCATGTCATCATATAACCAGGCAAACACATCCGCTTATTCCGTTAATAGCTCGGTTATCTCACATTTTTGCTTGGCACTCAAACTGGTCCCGATTTTGAGGTTTTTAGGGTTTTCCATGCTTCCTAGATTTACTGTCTCCACCGGCTCGTCGATCGAAATTTCGCTTTGTTAATGTTTTTGCCAATTTTCTTGTATTATTTCGTGGTCTAGGATATCTCCTTCAACAACTGACCCAGCAGCGTTGGAAACGATATCAACGTTTTTATTTTCTACCTGCGTGAAATATCCCTATTGTTCGATGGTTGGAGATCTGAATAACATAAAAGTGAAAGCATATATATAAGAAGAAAAACAAACTGTAATTGAATTTGATAAAGAGTCTCAATAAAATTTATTTAATAATTTCTCTCTACTTTTGAGCTAACCTAGAGCTATTGATAGGATAATAAAACCAATTATTCAGAGCCGGATGCTGGTTGGACGTGCGGGGGATTGACTTCCCTTTACTGTCGTCCTCTTCGTTTATTCGAAGCTCTTGAATGATGTTTGCCTTTCGGAAAGATTGTTGGAGAGGTGGGATGCACATCTGGGTGTCGATCGGCTTCCCCTTCATTCTGCCTTTGACGCCTCTTGCTTGCGCTTCTTCTGCAGCCGTAGGAATGTACCCCAGTCCAAACGTCCCGTGCTGCCCCTCTTTAAACTGATGGCCCTCCTTGCTGGTCACCATGTTTACTTCATTGAAAATCTGCAGCCCCAGGTCTTCTGAACCTTCTTCCCCAATATAAGGTATGGCAGTCTCTTTGTATATGGCGTAATCCTGTTTGCCCAATACTGTGACTATCTGCCCGCTTGCAATGAACTTGACCCTTTGGTGGAGACTAGAGGGGATGGCTCCAGCAGCATGTATCTAAGGTCGTCCCAAAAGCAAGTTGAAAGACCTTGGGATGTCGAGGACCTGGAAAGCGATGTGGAATACTCGTGGACCAATTTCTACTGGTAGGTTCACTTCCCCCACTATGTCTCTTTTTGATCCGTCGAAAGCTCTGACTACCGTAGAGCTAGGTTTTATGTTGCTTGGATCGACCCCCAACAAGTCGAGCGTTGCCAATGGGCAAACGTTGAGGGATGATCCGTTGTCGATGAGTACTCGGGAGACAATGGTGTCATTGCACCTGACCACTATGAATAATGGTTTGGTATGTTGGTCTCCCTCCTCTCCTAGCTCTTCCGGAGAGAAAGATATTTGGTCCATTGTAAAGATGGAGTCCACCACGTGACCTATTTTGTCTGTAGCGATGCCCTCTAGGACCTGAATCTGTTTTAGTACTTTAAAGAGTGCTTCCCTGTGGGGTTCGGATGTTGTGAGAAGGCCCATGAGTAATATCTGTGTTGGAACTTTATTTAGTTGTTTCATGATCTTGTATTCACTCGCCTTAACCATCTTTGTAAATGCAGCGAGTCCCCCTTCCTCTTCTTCTCCTTTCTCCACATTGGGTTCTTCAGTCGGGCCTTTGTACTTTGGATCGTATAATCTCCCAGAGCGGGTGATGCCTCCCACGATAGGAGGCCACTCTTGTTCGAGGGCCCGATAGTCGAACGGTGCAGCCTTGTAATTCTCTGCCGCTATCGGGAAATTGAATACATATCTTTTTCTTGGGATTTGTACCTCAGCTGATTGTCCCTCGTAGCATTGTATAACCCTGGGCTTCTGATGAGAGTTGATCATGTTGATAATCTTCCCCTCTTCCTTTGACGGGTTGTCTTTGACGGGTTGTCTTCTTTCTCAAATTCTGGTCCCCATCCACTAAGCGGCCTTACTCAGTCGGGGTATAAGAATAGTTTACCAAATACTGAAATCTCCCGTGTGATTCTCCCAAAGTGCCGACTGTTGGGTCTCCGGCTAACCACCTATTTTTAATGTGTGCCTTTGGTGTTTCTTCTAGAGCTTGATGGGATTGCTTCTTCTGTTGCTCCATCGTATTCTGCTTAGGGGCTTCTTTGGGAACCGACTCCTCAGATGTGATCATATTAATGGTGGGCTTATGATTGGGCAGTGGGTTGGTATTGACATTGGGTGCTGAGGTGTTCACAAAATCCAGCCGTATGATTCCTGCATCGATTAAGTCTTGGATCTTGTGCCGGAGCCTCCAGCACCTATCTGTAGAATGCCCCTCTTGACCCATATGGTAGTCACATTTGAGGCTTGAGTCGAAATTCTTGGGCTTGTACCGGTCGTTAGGGATCTCGAAACTGATCAAGTTGTCTGCCCTCAACCGAGCAAAGACCTGACTGAGCAGTATGGGGATTGGAGTGAACTGCCTTGGGACCCTGGCGGCCTGGGTATGACCTGTCGTGAATTTTTGGGCTGGGGTACTCATGGTTTGGAATGTCACACGAGTCCCAGCTTTTTCTGCCTTACCGGAATGGACCGTGCTGACGATGGACTCTTTAGCTCTGTTCCCTCTTAAAGGCCTTTGTGTCGGTGTAACCCTAGGAGGCTCCATTGTTTGGAGTCTGCCGGTGGTGATGGCATTCTCAATCCTGCATCCCGTAGCCACTACCTCTGCAAAACTGGATGAGGTCTAGCCTACCAGGTGTGAAAAGTAGGTCTTGTCCAGGGTATTGACAAATATGGATGTCAATTCCTTCTCAGATATCGGGATTGCTACCCTGGTGGCCTGGGCTCTCCAGCGCTGAGCATACTCCTTGAATGGCTCAGCATGCCTTTTTCGGAGACTCCCCAGATCGATTACAAATGGGGCGACTTCGATATTGAACTTATATTAGGTCATAAAATGCCCGGGCTAGCTTCTCCCAAGTGTTGACAATGTCGAAGTCCAGGGCCTGTGAGGCTATCTTGGAATGTCTGGAGCATGAGCTGGTCGTATTGAGCATACTTGCTCATTTTCCGGGCCTATAGCCTGGTATGCATTTTGGGGCAGCCGGTCCCATCATACTTTTCGAAATCTGGGGTCTTGAACTTCTCAGGGTATACCTCTTCCCTGTATGCTGGCAGATTGGTGATCTCGGCTTGTTCAAAACCATCAGGGCCCTCGATCGTTTTCATCTTGTCATGGAGCTGCTGGAAGAGTCTCTTCTCCATCTCTTTCTGTCTCTCTTCCATCTCTCTCTTCAATTCGTCAGAGGTTGGTCCCTGGTTGATCTTTGGCTCATATTCAAAAGCCGGGTTGAGGTGGGAATTGATTTCTTCATACTCTAGAGGCTGTCCCTCCACTGCTTTCCCTTTCCTGGCCCCTGAATGTTCTTCCTGGGTTGGCTGAGTGGTGCGAAGGAGGCCGATGCTTTCAGTTAGGAGGTAGACCTGGGCAGTCAATTGTTGGACCGTTTGTTCTAGGGATACGATCCTGGAGTCTGAGGCAGCTTCAGCATTTGTGTTGTTGCGGTTGTCGCTACTGTTGGCCATTTTTGTTCTTGAACGTGTGAGAATTGGACTTCCGGGAGGGTTCGGTTGCTTGGGAGCTATCTTGATACCTGGGTGCACATTTTGTTTTTTAGTGTGATGTATGCAAAATGATATGCATGTGTCACGCAGATGCTAAAAATAAAAGGGTTGACAATTGATTGACAATGTAATATTGAAACTTTACTTTTATTAATATTGAAAATTTTGGAGTTCGATAATCAAAATAAAAGATTACAAATAATGATCTATTTCCTAGCTCTTTTAGTCTTCTGTTGTGGAGGCTCAGACTTCCCATTGATGACAGCTTCTAATTCTTTGACTTTGGCTTGGGTCTTCTCCAATTGTGCTTCCAAGGCCTTGTTCCTTTGGTCGGATTCTTTGAAACGTCCCTTCCAGATGTCTTTCTTATGATCTGCAGCTTTAAAGTATACCTCCATTCGAGCCTTGACCTGTTCTAGGTATACTTCTGTCTCTGGATTGATCTTGTCTGGTCTTGGTTGGGTGACGTCTGGAACCCGATATGCTCTTTCCCTTGTCTGGTATAGCTGGCGGATTACAAACTCTCTGGTGGCTTGGTGTTTTCCCACTTCGCCATCTAATTCCCCGAGGTCCACATTCGGGCTTTCAATTCTGGCTTCCCAAAGTGTTTTGACCTCTGCCAGCTTAGCAAACTTCTCGGCTACCAACAGGTTTGAATCTTGGTATTCAAAGTTAACTGCTTCCAGCGAGGGCCGATAAACTATATCTTGGATGGTACCAAACTGGCGGACCACTGAGTTGGGGTGATATCCAATACATTCGCTGATTCCGATTAAAGGTACTGCTTGGAGGTTTCTGCAGGTCAAGATGATTTTGTTACAGCAACTCCACCTGGCTGTCTACAGAATATCCTCAGCACTGAAACTTCTAAGTACCTCTACCCAACTGTGGCTGGTAAGGTCGTCGAGTAGCTTCACCTTTTCTATACATGAGTTTACGAGATCCACCTGCTGGGCTAAGGTTTTTCGGACCATGTTCAACCTGAAGCACTTAAGGTGGCTTACAAACCATATCAGCAGAAGGTTGAGGCTTAAGCGAAGGATCCCATGGCCTTTCTTCTTGAGGAAATTCAAGTTCCAGATCTGTTCAGCCAGTAGAGCCGGGATGTAAGATCTTCCCTCCAGAAATTGGGTTACTAGCTCTACAACCCGGTAGTGAATAATAATCTGATTTCTAACATTTTTCTATTTTTTTCGAATTATAAATAATAAATAAGTAAATAAATAAATTCGAAATAAATACAAAAAATCGAAAAATCCGACTTACCTGGATCCGGGTCGGTGCGCAGGTTGGGTCGGTCGGGTCGATCGAACACAGCGGCTAGGAGTGCTCGTTGATGGCATTCCGACGGCCTTTCGAAGCGGGTGAGGTGTCGATTCTAGGTTTTCAAGGGTGAGGAACTCAACTGTGGCAATGGTTTGCTTCAGAAACACCTCTTGGTGGCTGTTCAACACTTGATCGGTGGTCGCGGTTTTGAACAACTCCGGCAAGGCTTCGATTCTCTCCTTTTTCTCACTTTTGATCCGTCATTCTACCTCTCCACTTCATCCTCTATTTATAGGTGTTCAAAATCGAGCTGGATAAGCTCGGATTTCCACCGATCGAAGAAAATCGGATTTCCGGTTAAAAAAACCAACTCCGATTTGTGTAAATCCATCGATTTGTTGCGATTTGATTCCAATTGGATGATGTTTATCTTATTTTTGTTGAAAATCCGTTGGATTTGTGCAAAAAATCGAATCAAAACGGCCGAAATTCGGATTTTTTTCCTCGCCGGCGATCTCGGACAGAAGTTGAAGACGATCACGCGCCCGGCGCATGCGTTCGCTCCAGCTAATCGAATACTGACACGTATCCCAGGCAGAGTAAAATTTCACAAAACGCGGATTCTGCTTCCCCCGCGTTTTGAACCCCTGACCTCACACCCCCCGCACGCACCTGACCTTGGTCCGGACCAGTTGAGCTAGCCCACTTTCGCGATTTTATTTATTTCGCAAATTGCATATATGCAATGCGATTTTTTTTTTTTTGAAATTTCAAAAATTTTGTAAAAATTATTTAATCCTTATTATTTTCATTTCTGAAATTATTTTCCAAAATTGATGTATTTTCCTATTTATTTTTATTTTTTGAATATTTTTCCTATTTTTTCCAAATTAGAGAAAAAAATGGAAAAAATTGAAAATTAACTATTGTTGATTATTATTGATCATTAGGACAAAAATGGGGTATTTACAAACACCTTAGCAACAATAAAACCCAAACTAGAAACCTTCACCTTAGCAAGGAGCACATGTCTCAAGATGATTTCCGAAATGGCAAGATTAG
Source organism: Laguncularia racemosa (assembly GCA_037954665.1). Taxonomy (NCBI): domain Eukaryota; kingdom Viridiplantae; phylum Streptophyta; class Magnoliopsida; order Myrtales; family Combretaceae; genus Laguncularia; species Laguncularia racemosa. The sequence continues at coordinate 7,418,507 of JBBMOL010000016.1, forward strand.
AATGAAGAATACCGTTCCATGAAGACCCAGCAAGAATACATAGACGAATGGAGGTCACATGCACCTCCATGCGTAGAAAACAAGGACGAGTGGCGGATGGTTTATGTGGCGTGTGGTCGCCGGATTGGTCAGAAAAGTTCGTCGGCCGGCAATCTTTCCTCCTAGAGGGGCGGTGAGAAAAAAGAAACATAAACACTCTCCAAGGTGTGTGTGGGATACAAACGCTGCTCACTAGGCAACTAGGTCTAAACCCTAAATTCCTATAGTTAGATCGCTCTAATATCATGTAAATATGATAAGTAATTGTGTTCTTTACTGATAATATAAGGATAATATATATAGAGATACAAAATCTTCTACTAACTTCTACATAACATTATATTAATTATAACCTAGAAAATATAATTCTAGAAACTATAATTACAATATAGAAACTATAAACTATAATTGCAATCTAGAAACTATAGCATATTATAACAAAAAAATTAATATATTTTTCATTGAAAATCATCTATAAGTCCCATAAATAAAGAATGAAAACTACTGGATAAAGGATTTTTTTACTATTCACTTATGCCAACTTAGATATCAAAGTGGTCATATTGGATCAACCTTCACCACCCCTCATAACCTATCTTGTTTCTTGTTTACAAGTGATTCAAGTGCCTTCAAGAAACCCAACACAACAATTATAATATCTTATGTAAGTGAAATCCCCATGAATCGTATGAAAGAATTGGTATTGATTTATATGTTAATGTAAAAAAATACCAAGTCAACATTGATTAAGAACTTCTAGAACTCATGATTAAAAAGGCTAATTGGTTTCCCATTAATTTTATTATTTATTATTACTTTTAGATTACATTTATGGTTAGTAGGGGTAAGTTTGAATTATGAGCAAAACAAAATCAGTCCAATTGGACAATTAGTTACTCAATGCTAACATGCTCAATAACCACTTTCTTTTCCTTAATACATTCTCTTATGGCTAAATATTTGATGACGATGTACTTACTTCAACTCCCACTTTTGTTGTTCTTAGCCATGAATATTGTAGCCAAATTGTCATAGTACAATCTTAATGGCCTAGAAATAGAATCCACAACCTTAAGCCCAAAGATAAAACTCTTTAACCATATACCATGTGAGGTAGCCTTAAAACAAAAAACAAACTCAGCCTCCATAGTGGAAGTCGCAGTTAAGTTATGTTTTGCACTTTTCCAAGATATAACTCCACCAACTAGCATGAAAATGTAACTAGATGTTGATTTCCTTGAATCAATGCAGCCAGCGTAGTCTAAATTGGAGTAGCTAATCACTTTCAAATTATCAGTCCACTTATACATGAGCATGTAGTCTTTTGTCTCCTAAAGATATCTCAAAACCTTCTTTCCAACTTTCCAATGGTCAACACTTGGGTTACTCTTATATCTATCTAATATCTTAATAGCATACGTGATGTCAGGTCTAGTGTAAACTTGAGCATGCATAAGGCTTCCAATAGTTAAAGCATATCGAATGTTCTTCATTTTTTTCCTATTCGAAATCTTTTCTAGGGCATTGACTCAATTCGAATTTATCACCCTTCACAATGGGTGTTACACTCGATGAACAATCCTTCATGCAAACTCTCTCTAAAACCTTGTTGATATAGGTCTCTTGAGACAGCCAAAATTCTTCGATATCTTTCTCTATGAATCTTAATGCCAATGACATAAGATACCTTACCCATATCTTTCATATCAAAGTTCTTTGAGAGAAATCGTTTCACCTCATATAGCAAACCCTTATCGTTAGTTATAAGAAAAATATCATCCACGTAATAAGAAAACAAGTTTTACTCCTATTGACCTTTTGGTATATACATTGATCCATGATGTTCTCTTCGAAGCCGAATGAAGTGATGACCTTATGGAATTTTAAATACCACTACCAAGAGGCTTGTTTCAATCCATATATGGATTTATTAAGCTTGCAAACTAAATGCTCACCATCATTAGAGGAGAATCCTTCAAGCTATTTCATGTAAACCTCTTCCTCTAGATAACCATTGAGGAACACCGTTTTCACATCCATTTGTTGTAACTCAAAATCAAAATGGGCTACTAATGCCATAATTACATGAAGAGAATCTTTCTTAGATGAAGGAGAATATGTTTTCATGTAGTCAATTCCTTCCCTCTTAGTGAATCCTTTAGCAATTAGTCTTGCCTCATGTTTCTCAATGTTGCCTTGTGAATCTTTCTTTGTCTTAAAGACCCATTTACATCCAATGGCTTTTACACCATTAAGTAACTCAACGAGATCCTAAACTTGGTTAGATGCCATAGAATCCATCTCATCCTTCATGGCATTATACCACAAGTTTGATTCCTTAAAACTCATGGCTTGTGAAAACATTTCAGGATCATTTTTTGCTCCAATGTTATAATCCAATTATTGTAAATACACTTCATAATTACTTGGAATTACGTATTTTCTAATTCTAGTAGATCTTCTCAACGCTGTACCGTCATTCTCTCAAGGAACTTGTTGCTCAATTGGTCACTCAACTTGTCCCTCATTTTCGACTTGATCTACTTGATTGATATCGGCAGCTTGTGGAACTTCAACAGTTGGTTGTCTAACACCCGTTTCAACTTAAGGGGTGTGAATGACAATCAATCTATCACTCTTTACACCGTTTTTAGACTTGTTACTTTTTTTACATTTAATGCAATCCACATAAGTCTCAAAATCAACAAAATCCAAAGTACTAAGTACCCCTTCATTTACCAATCTTTTAATTCTCTCAATGGAGATGTATCTCAATTTCTTGTACCACAACATAAAGGATTCCTCATTCACAACACATTATTTTAACCCAGCAGTAACATGCATAGAATTATAAGTAACATTATTTTGTAATTGAATGGAGCAAAGACCATTAGACAACATACCAAAACCAATAACTTTAGATTTATTATATAAACTAAAACTAGAATCTAAAAAATTAAAGGAAAAACCCAAAGATTGTCTTGAAATAGAAATCAAATCCTAAAGAAACTTGGAACATAAAAGGTTTTTTTCAAATGTAAAATAAAACCGCTGCTTAAAACCAAATTGCAAGTGCCAATGACTTCCACATATAAACTCATCTTGCTTCTTGAATAGATGTATTATTCACTCCCCATTAACTTTCTTAGGTTTTACATACCCTACAAGGTATTAGAAACATGATTTATAGAACTAGAATCAATCGACTACATGTTATGATTAATATTGATCATATTAGATTCATAACAAACAAACGAAAATGGAGTACCTTTCTTTTTGAGCCAATTTTTTAATTTAGAGCAATCTTTCTTCATGTGCCCCTTCTTCTTGCAAAAAAAAAAAAAAAAAAAAAACTTTGACTCTTTCTTTATGTTTGGTTGAGGAGGAATTTTGCCTTTTCCCTTATTCTTGGCATCATCATTCCTTTTCGTTTCAAGAACAGTTAAGTTCACCCTTTCACCCTCTTCCATTATCAACCTTTCCTTTTCTTGCATACACATGGTCAACAATTCATTAATCGACCACTTGTCCTTATGTGTGTTATAAAAGATTTTGAAAGCATCGTATTGTTTGGATAGAGTGTACAAAATGTAGTGCACTAGGAAAGATTTTGACACGATAACCTCTAAGGCTTTTAGTTGAGCCGTTATTCCCTTATGTGCATGATATGATTACACACGCTCTTTATCCTAGTAAGCTTCATGGATGAAGGTGTTGGCAAAGGCCTTGTCAGATGTAGTGAATTTCTCATCAATGGCTCTCAAAAGATTCTTGACCTTATCATGTTATTCAACAAAACTATGGATACCAGCAGATATTTTGGTCCTTATAAACATTACGGCAAGGCGATTAGATCTCTTTCATTTTTCATAAAGACCAAAATCATGTAGTGTGCTGGTTTCAGTAATACCTAATGGTTTATCTTTCTTAATAGCATAACATATATCCATCCACCCTTATGTGCATGATATGATTACACACGCTCCTTATCCTAGTAAGCTTCATGGATGAAGGTGCTGGCAAAGGCCTTGTCAGATGTAGTGAATTTCTCATCAATGGCTCTCAAAAGATTCTTGACCTTATCATGTTATCCAACAGAACCATGGATACCAGCAGATATTTTGGTCTTTATGAACATTACGGCAAGGCAATTAGATCTCTTTCATTTTTCATAAAGACCAAAATCGTGTAGTGTGTCGCTTTCAGTAATACCCAATGGTTTATCTTTCTTAATAGCATAACATATATCCATCCACCCTAAATGGAGAAGTACTCTCTCCTTTTGCACCTTATAGTTGTCACCTCTTAATTCGAGAATTTCACATTGAATGTCAAAAATGTTTGTAGTTTGAATAGCATGTGAGCTAATCCATGAGTCTAGTGACATAAAACTTGCATGTGAGTTAAAGTCTTACTCAATTAAATTCATCTATAACCTTATGACAAAACTATCGAATTATATTCCTTTTCTTAATTCCTATTGGTAGATTAAGAAATATAATTCAATATTTCATCTTAATTAATCATACAAATACAACAAAATTTATGTGGGTAGATTTTATTATATCATGTATAATTAACTACAATTAACATTTTAATATGATCTTAAAACTAAATACATAATCTTAATTAATTAAAGATGCTGTGGCTTCTCCCAATTAATTAAAATTATATTGATCACCTAACGTTAATTCTTAATAAAGAGCTAAATAGTTGCATAATTTCCTAAATAATGCAAATGAATTGAATAACTATGCACAAATATTATTTGATGTGATTTTGCATATACAATAATTGTAGATTCATACATACAAATTTCAAAAATAAATAAACAATACATGCATACAATTATTCAATAGTTAAAACCATATATGCTCTTTAATCACTAATTTTAATGTGCATAAATTATTCAATTTAATATTGCATGCTTAAATAAACATTAAAAAAAAAAATTGTAGCCTAATTGGTCTAACACTTGCTAATGCAATCAAATGGACTCAAGTTTGACTCCTAAATGGCGCACATTGTACACTTTTTTTTTCCAGGGTTTCAAGTTGTCTTCTTTTCAAGTTGTTTTCTTTTTTAGTTGTCTTCTTCCTTTAGTCAAATCGTTATAACCCAGTTTTGACTTGCGGCTCGAATGGAGAACTTGACAGTTTTCTAGCCGATTTTGACACTAAATTCGATGTTTTAAAGCTAGAATGCATGGAATTTCGATATCCTATTAATTTCTAATCTTATGGGGATTAAAAAAAAATCAAAATCTTAATGCCCAATTTCAAAAATTCGAAATTGTAGATGAACAGAGATGCAAAATAGAGGCAGTCCTATGACTTTTGTAATACATGTTAATTTTTTTATATATAAAGATAAATAAATAAATATAAAGAATGGCAATGTGGTAAATAGGACAATGGGACAGGGGTAATTTCATCTTTTCCTAGTGGGATAATATAAGCAAAACTAATCTAGGGTTTTGTCCTTTCTCTCATTTGTCATTCTTCTATCCAGAAAACTGGAGAGGGAGGGAAAGAACTCTACTAAGGACCTCATGGGAAAAAGAAAAAAAAAACTAAAGCAATCTAAAGAGAAATTGCAGCAAAGCAAAAATGTACTATTTTAGTCATTACAATATGTATTTTATTAGAGGAGACTCAACTATGAAATCCATTTGGTTGTTAATAAGAATCGAGCTTAAGGACGGATTAAACAAGCATGGGAGTTGTTGGATTTAGAGTTTCAAGCAAGATTCCACTCAAGTAAGAGATTCTAATTCGTATTTTTGGACTTACTTAAGCTTAGGATTACAAAATGAGGAGATTTTATGAATTAATGTAGAAAAATTAGGGTTTGAATGGCACACAACCATCTAACATGGTCGTATTGCTCTCGTGTTGATTTATTAAAACATACCGAGAGATACACGACCATCCAACATGGTCATGTTGCCCTTGTGTTGAAATGAGAATAACACGGCCTCCCAACATAGTCACGTTTTGACCGTGTTGAGTTCAAAAGTCATGTTAAGAGATATAAGGCCTCCCAACATGATCGTGTTTCAACCATGTTGAATTAAGAGAAACACAACCCCTAACACGATCGCGTTCCAACCGTGTTAAAGCCAAATCTCACCAAGAGATACACAACCTTTAACACGATTGTGTACTAGCCCGTGTTGGGCAACACTGCCTCCAACATGGCTATGTTAAGTGATGAACATTATCAATATATATCAAATTATCTTCTTAATTAACCAAGTTCTACAAAACCGAGGCAATTAGTATAACCATAGATAACCTAATAGATTGAGAGGGATTAGGAGAAATATACAATAATTAGATTAGTACTAAGAGTGATGTGTTGATGATGATACAAATATCAACTAAGCTTAAGTTTGGGACAAGAAGTGCATAAAGCTAGGATTCTAGGTACGTGTTTACTTTGTTTGTTGTATGTGATTGTTAGGAAGCTATCTAATGAATTGTTTGTGGAATAATGAAATACCAAGATATAATGTGAATTATATGGTATCATGAAGTAATCCAGTGTTATGTAAATGGAATGAGATATGTTGCTTGTGTTTGGCTTGACCTAGGGGCCCGTAGTGGCAGATCCCTAGGGAGTGACTTGATGATCGGTATGCCGCGTTGTCCCTAGTGAAGCCGTGTATCGAAATGATTTGAGGTAAATTAAGGTTAGACGGAGCCCGTAGAGGTAGTTTTCATTAAGACAAAACTTGTGCGTACCAGGGTCTTGAGTACCCTTATATGTTATAATTCATTTTGGTGTTGATGTGTGAATTGAATTGTGAATGTGTTGTAGATAAATATTGCATATATGCATGTGATATTAATGTAGTGTGTTATGCGTATGTGGGTGTGATACTCACGTACTGAGCTTAGGCTCACCCCTCTTCATATATTTTTTTTTTAATTGCAGGCGAAAATGATGAACAATTAAAGTATGATGAGAACAAAAACTTGGTGGGACATTATATGGATGAGATGGGAAGAGAACACTATTACTATGTGGAGAGAAGTGACAAGAATAATGAATATTGTTTTATTGTTAAATTGAAGTTATGGAGATAGATTGTAGCTTGAGACTTTGTGGTTATTAAATAATGAAATTTGGAATGACTCAACTGTGAGTCATTTATTTGATTATAGTTATAATAGTATGATGGATAATGTACATGGTCAGGTTTTGAAGTATGATGGAGTTTTAGAGCCTTAACGTGTTACTCGATAGTAGTGACACGTAACGGGCTGTGATGTTCCAGGTTTTGGGGTGTTACAACTTTAAGTGGTATCAAAGCATAGGTTGATGGTCCCTAGAAGTTTAGGTTTTGATCAAAAGAATATAAGTAAGTAGTATCAGAACACTAAGTTTTGATGATCTTTAGAATTTAAGATGCGATCAAACAGAGATTTAGTTGATGACTTCTATAATTAAGTAATGATCTAAAAGGTGTAGGATTCAATTAATAGAAGTTAAGTTAAAATCTTTAGAAGACCAAGTAAATGATCTATGGATCCATAAGAATGAAGAGAGTGGGTAAATTAGGGGATAACTATTATGCTATATTAATCCAAATATTTTATGCAATAGTACTCTATTTAATTACACATATGTGTATGTATATGTTTGAGCTTTAGTATGCATAAATGTATACTGTCACTAACTCCCCTTATAAATTCTTACTCCGAAATCATGTCTCCAAGAAGAAATATCATGTGGGGTTCATCTAATGCTAGATAGGGTGGAGATGCCCCAGAGGATAGGAACCCTCAAAGACCACCTCGGCAAGAAGCCCTAGAGCAAGCTAATGTCATCGCTGCTTAGTTGCTAGAGACTATAAATGCTCTAGTGGGAATATTGGCACAACAACAACAATAAGCTGTGAGACCTGTCGGGCCTATAGAGAAACCTTGTGGGTTGGACAAATTCATAAGATTGGCTAAGGAGTTCCGCCCAAAGGTTGATGATCCAATAGCGGCTGAGTATTGGATCATTGAGATTGAAAGGACCTTTGAAGCCTTCATGGTCCCTGAAGATAGAAAAGTAAGATATGTTGCTTATATGCTGAAGGGAGCAACTGCAAATTGGTAGACCAGTATATCTAGATTAGCAAGAGCTTATAACCAATGGCAAAGGTTTAAGGAACTCTTTTATGAAAAGTACTTCCCTAGCAGCATCAAGGATAAAATGGAGGCGGATTATTATAACTGCCAGTAGGGCAATAGATCTGTTAAGGCATATGAAGCGGAGCTGAATCACTTAAGCAAATTCTTGCCAAAGGTGATGAGAGGAGATGATGCCTCCCGCGCTAAAAGATTCTTGAGGGGACTAGAGCCTACCCTACAACATGAAGTGGTGGCTTTCCAATTGACTACTTATGCAGGAGTAGTTGACAAAGCCAAATACTTGGAGCAGAGCAAAAAGAGAACAGAGGAACAACTATTCCACAAATCAGGATTAGTTCTGGGAAAAAGGCTTATTTCCAACATACCTTATGCAGATAAAGGGAAGAGGCCAGTTGTATACCCAGCTAAAATTATAACTTATGCACCTAGACCTCTTCAAACTAGGCCTGCACCTCTAACATTGCCTCCCCCACCACAAGCAGGTCAAGGTGTGAGATGTCCTAGATGTTTAGGATCGCACGATCTACAACTATATAATTAGCCAAAGGGGGCATGCTTCTCTTGCGACAAAATAGGACACACCAGCAGGAGTTACACTAAAAGGACCCTCCCTCAAACCTTCTACTATACATGTAAATAGAGAGGGCATAGATCATTCGAGTGTGATGCTCAACACACTTAGGCAACTGCACCTAAAGGACCATTAAGTAGAAATCAAAACTTGGGGTCAAGACAAAAGGCACCCAGTAGGGTGTTTAAATTACAACAGCAACAATAAAAGGATGCCCATGATCAAGATACCATAGCAAGTACACTGCTCATAAACTCGAATACTACCTATGTATCATTTGACACGGGTGCTACCCATTCATGCATATCTCCTATGTTTATGAATGTGTATGGATTAAAACCTGTTATATTAGAGAATGCCATGATTGTAAATGCTCCATTTGGAATAGGGGAAAATTAAATCAAATGTGTAAAGATGTAGAGATTGTAATACATGGCAAGAAAATTCCAATTGAATTATTTATATTAGAGATGATAGAGTTTGATCTAGTTTTAGGGGTGAATTGGTTGTATAAGTATTGTGCCATTATAGATTGTCACAATCTAGTGGTTAAATTTGATTTTCCTAATAAAGAACAAATTGTATACAAGTTAGACCCACAAGGCCTGCAACTCTTCCAACATATGAGTTGTGAAATAAGGAAGATCGTTAGTCTTATCAGTAGAGATAAAACTAGTTAAGAAATTGAGAACTATGCATATAGTGAATGAGTATACTAATGTTTTTCCTCAGGTTATGTTTACCACAAACTAAAGAGATAGAGTTCTGTATTAATCTTATACCTAGAACGACACCCATATCTAAAGCACCATACAGGATGGCACCTACGAAACTATTCGAATTAAAGACTCAACTTCAAGAGCTTCAAGATAATGGGTTTATTAGACCAAGCGTTTCACCATAGGGTGCTCTAGTGCTATTTGTCAAGAAGAAGGATGGGAGCATGAGGTTGTATATAGATTATAGGGAGCTAAAACGAGTCACAATCAAGAACAAATACCCTCTCCCTAGGATTGATGATCTATTTAATCAATTACAAGGAACTCAAGTCTTCTCCAAAATTGACTTGAGATTGAGGTACTATCAGTTAAGAATCAAGAAGGAAAACATATAGAAAACTGCTTTTAGGACTCGGTATGGGCATTACGAGTTTCAGGTGATGCCATTTGGTTTGACAAATGCTCCAGCAGCCTTCATGGACCTCTTGAACAGAGTGCTCAAATGCTGGTTAGATCAATTTGTAGTGGTTTTTATAGATGATATCCTCATCTATTCCAAAAGTAGAGAAGAACATGAAGCACATCTCAAAACTGTACTAGAAAGACTTAGGGAAGAAAAGCTTTATGCAAAATTCAGTAAGTGCAAATTTTGGTTGGAATAGACTCCAAGAAGGTGAAAGCAGTAATTGACTAGCTAGGACCAAGAACTGTAACAGAAGTAAGGAGTTTTCTGGGATTAACTGGGTGCTACAGACGCTTCATAAAAGGATTCTCCTAGTTAACAACTCCCTTAACTCAATTGACAAAGAAAAAGGCCTAGTTTGTATGGAATGGGGATTGAGGAGTGTGAGAGCAGTTTCACAACATTGAAAAATAAATTAATGATAGCTCTAATGTTGGCTTTACTGTAGACAGGATAAGAATTTGAAGTATTCAGTGATGCATCAAATCGAGATTTGGGGTATGCGCTTATGCAAAATGGGAGATTCATTGCATATGCTTCCCGCCAACTAAAACAATATGAGAAGAATTACCCCACCCATGACCTGGAATTAGTTACTGTGATCTTGGTACTGAAATTGTAGAGACACCATCTTTATGGGAAGAAGTGTAAAATCTTCATTGATCATAAAAGTTTGAAGTATTTGTTTACTTAGAAGGAGTTGAATATGAGGCAAAGAAGGTGGTTAGAACTGATAAATGATTGTGATGTGGAAATTCATTATCACTCTAGAAGAGCAAATGTGGTTGCAGATGCTTTAAGTAAAAAGAAGCATATAAATATTGCAGGATTAATCATATCTCAAAAGAAGATATTAGAAAATATGGATAAGCTGAAATTGAAAGTGGTGACACAAGAAGTGGGAAATAGGTTGGCTACACTTAGCATCCAACCTAATCTTCTAAATCAGATTAAAACTACACAGATGGAAGATCCTGAAATTCAGAAGATAAGAAACAAAATAGAACAGGGTGAAGCCATAGAATTTGTGTTAAAACACCGAAGGAGCAATCAAGTATGGTAACAGATGGTGTATTCCAAATAACACAGAATTAAAGAGGAAGATCATGAAGGAAGTTCATTACTCAAGGTATACAGTACACTTAGGAAGCACCAAAATGTACAAGGATCTCAAGAACATTTACTAGTGGAAAAATATGAAATGGGAGATAGTCGAATATGTGTCCAGGTGTCTCACCTGTCAATAAATAAGGATTGAACACCAAAGACCAGCTGGTGAGTTACAACCTCTTCCTGTACCTAAATGAAAGTGGGAACATGTAACAATAGATTTTGTCATAGCACTCCCGAGAAAAAGGGAGAAATATGATGTAATTTAAATGATAGTAGACAGATTGACCAAGTCTGCACATTTCTTGCCAATTAGGGTAGACTACAGACTAGAAAAGCTTGCTCAAATGTACATTAAAGAGATTGTCATATTACACAAGATAATAGCTACGATTACATCTAATAGGGATACTCGTTTTGTGAGCAAATTCTGGAAAAGTCTACATCAAGCTCTGGGAACCAAACTTCAGTTTAGTACAACATTTCATCCTCGGACAATTGAGTAGTTTGAAAGAACTATTCAAATTCTAGAAGATTTACTACGATCTTGTACATTAGATTAATGGGATAACTGGAGTGATCATTTACCTTTAATAGAATTTGCTTGTAATAATAGTTATTAGGCTACTATATAAATGGCTCCTTATGAAGCATTATATGGTAAGAAGTACAGATCTCCCTTACACTAGGATGAAGTGGAAGAAAGATAGGTACTGGACCTAAGATAGTACAAGAAATGGTAGACATGGTTAAAATCATAAGGCAACAAATTATATCAGCCTAGAGTCGTCAGAAAAGTTATGCAAACAAACGACGACGCCCTCTAGAGTTTCAGGTGAGAGATAAAGTCTTACTGAAGATATCTCCAACTAAAGGAGTAATTAGGTTTGGACTGCGAGGTAAGCTGAATCCAAGATATGTGGGTCCATTTGAAATTCTAGAAAGAATCGGAACAGTTGCGTACAGGTTGGCACTATCGCCAAGTTTGACTGGAGTACATGATATATTTCATGTATCGATGTTAAGAAAATTTGCACCAAACCTAGATCAAGTGACGGGTTTAGAACCTTTGAAGGTACAACCAAATTTATCCTTTATAGAAAAAACCTGTAAGAATAATAGATACCAATGAACAAGTGCTAAGAAGAAGAATTATTCCTTATGTCAAAGTGCAATGAATAACTCAAACAGAGCGAGAGGCGATATGGGAATTAGAAGAAGAAATGAAGAGAAAGCATCCAAAACTTTTCCCAATTCTATGTAGCTTTCGAAGATGAAAGTTTCAATTGGGGGGGGAGGAGGAGAGAATGTAATACACGTTATCTTTATATATATATATAAAGATAAATAAATAAATATATGTATAAATATAAAGAATAGCAATGTGGTAAATAGGATAATGGGACAGGGGCAGTTGTGTCTTTTCCTAGTGGGACAATATAAGCAAAACTAACCTAGGGTTTTGTCCTTTCTCTCATTTGTCATTCTTCTATCAAAAAATTTGAAGAGGGAGGGAAAGAACTCTACTACGGACCCCACGAGAAAAAAAAAATCCTAAAGCAATCTTAAGAGACATCGTAGCGAAGCAAAAAAGTACGATTTTAGTTGTTACAATATGTATTTTATTAGAAGAGACTCAACCACAAAATCCATTTGGCTCTTCATAAGAATCGAGCTTAAGGACGGATTGAACAAGCATGGGAGTTGTTGGATTTAGAGTTTCAAGTGAGACTCCAATCAAGTAAGATATTATAATTTGTATTTTTGGATTTACTTAAGCTTAGGATTACAAAATGAAGAGATTGGATGAATTAATGTAGAAAAATTAGGGTTCGCATGACATACCTAGGGATATATGACCATCTAACACGGCTATGTTGCTACCGTGTTAAAATGAGAAGAACACAGCCTCCTAACATGGTCGTGTTTTAACTGTATTGAGTCCAAAAGTCATGCTGAGAGATACACGACCTCCCAACATGGTCGTGTTTCGACCGTGTTGAATTAAGAGAAACACGGCCTCCAACACAGTCATGTTCCAATCGTGTTGAAGCCAAATCTCATCGAGAGATACACGACCTTTAACAAGGTCGTATACTAGCTCGTGTTAGGCAACATGACCTCTAACATGGCCGTGTTAAGTGATGAACATTATCAATATATATCAAATTATCTTCTTAATTAACTAAGTTCCACAAACCGAAGCAATTAGTATAACCATAAATAACCTAATAGATTAAGAAGAATTAGGAGAAATATACTATAGTTGGATTAGTACTAAGAGTGGTGTGTTGATGATAATATAAATATCAACTTAGCTTAAGTTTGGGACAAGAAGTGCATAAAGCTAAGATTTTAGGTATATGTTTACTTTGTTTGTTGTATGTGATTGTTAGGAAGCCATCTAATGAGCTGTTTGTGGAATAATGAAATATCAAGATATAATGTGAATTATGTGGTATCATGAAGTAATCTAGTGTTATGTGAATGGAATGAGACATGTTGCTTGTGCTTGGCTCGACTTAGGGGCTTATAGTGGCAGATCCCTAGGGGACACCTCGATGATCGGTATGCCGCGTTGTCCCTAGTGAAGTCGTGTATCAAAATGATATGAGATAGATTAAGATTAGACGGGACTCGCAGTGGTAGTTCCCATCAAGGTTAGATAAGGCCCGTAGAGGCAGTTCCCATTAGGACAAAACTTATGTGTACTAAGATCTTGAGTATCCCTATGTGTTATAATTCATTTTGGTATTGATGTGTGAACTGGATTGTGAATGTGTTGTAGATAAATATTACATATATGCATGTGATATTAATGTGGTGTGTCATGCGCATGTGGGTATGATACTTACGTATTGAGCTTAGGCTCACCTCCCTTCGTATATATATATTTTTTAGCTGTATACGAAAATGATGAACAACTAGAATATAATAAGAACAAAAACTTGGTGGGAAATTACATGGATGAGACGGGAAGAAAATACTATTACTATGTGGAGGGAGAGTGACAAGAATTATGAATATTTGTAAATTGATATTTTATTATTAAATTGAAATTATGGAGATAGATTATAGCTTGAGACTTTGTGGTTATTAAATAATGAAATTTGGAATGACTTATTTGTGAGTCATTCATTTGATTATAATTATAGTAGTATGATGGATAACGTATATGATCAGGTTTTGAAGTATAATGGAGTTTTAGAACCTTAACATGTCGTTCGGTAGTAGTGACATGTGGTGGGCTGTGATACTCTAGGTTTTGGGGCGTTACAACTCTGATATCAAATATAAATCAATCTAGAATCGATATAAACATGTTTGGAAAATTAAATAAATATTTTTCAAATTAAATAGATGAAGTGAAATGGATCAAAAAAGCATACCTTTAGCCATTATAATCAAACCCGATCACGTCCCAATTTCTTGACTATGGCTTCTTTGTTTTCTATTTTGGCTTTTTTAAATCCACACTTGTTCACAACTTGATGGTGTGTGTTTTTCTAAAAGAGCAGGTTTAGTGACCCAAAAAAGAAAGCATCACTTCCCATTTTTTTTCTTTAACCATCATAGAGTTCAATTTGACATAAATAGGGTGTAGGAACAAGATTTTCTTGTTGAATGTTGGTACATTTATGGGTTGAAGTTGTGCTGAGAATGAACCACATTTGGAAACTAAAATCTCCATAAATCAGCAAAAGATTTCAAGCGAAATCCAATTCAAAACAAAACATCTCAAAAATAACGGAAAATTTCAACACTTTTTGTATGAGTTTTACATATCTTATGGTACCAAATACATGAATCTATAAAGAAACAAAAAGTCTGATGAGTGGGCAAAACGTGTTTTTGACTCAGCCAACGGAGGGTAAAAAGCAAAATCAAAGAAGCCATCTGGATAGCATGGACAAGATAGGAATACTACTATAAGTCTACAATTCACAAGCTGAGCACAAGACACAAATGAGGCAGCAGGACGTAGCAGAAGAGTAGTTTTGTTCTGGAACTATGGGCACAATACATACCATAAAACAACCCCAAAATATTTCTGTCATAGGTGTGTGCTATTCGCAATCTATATATGGTGTTTTTGGAGGTCAATATCAGGAGCTCTATCATGGTAAACTCGACGATGGTCATGACATATTTGTATGAAGTTCTAGGATTTGAATTCCTCTAATGTCATTATTCAAGAATATATACATAGTGCTCGAGAAAAAAGAAATATATATATATATATATAATGCAAATTTGTGGCACATTATTTATGTGAGTAGAGAAAGGAATTTGAATTTGACCATAACGTCCTCTTAACGAGCATTTCAACATTAACACACCCCTCTAATAGGGGTTTTAGATTATATTAAAAACGTGTACACAATAAACTGAGCATATTAAGATTTAAGATTTGAGATAATAGATTAGATTAGTATTATCAAATCTAGGTTGATCTCTACAATGTGATTCAATTCCGTTTTAACTTCTGATCAAACTTAATTTTTCTCCTTAATCCTTAATCTCCTCGGTGGTTGAGTCTGCCAATATTGAATCGGACAGTATCGAAAATTTCTTGCCATCTATATTAAATGGTTTAGATAGTTCAGTTATTTCCGTGAATACAGTGATTCGGCATGGCTGGAAAAACCAAGAGCCTGGGGAAAAAGGAAGGAAAAAACGTAGGGAGACTTTGGTGGGATGACAAAAGTTAAAGTGACGTAACGGGTAGAGAAGTAAAAGTAAGTAATAATCGGTCACTGTTGATTGGATTTTGTCTCCAGATATTACGCCGGCTCTGCAACTGCAACCCCAACGACGTACGCTATCAAGTACGTGTCCGCCCCGTTTGGCCTTTTCCGTTCCTCCGTCGGTAAAACCTGTTTCTCTTCTTCGTTTGTTTCTTTTCCATTTCCTCCTCAAAAACCTACCCTAAGACTCGGATCTCAATGCTCCTGACTTCAGCGTACCTACATGGTTTGATGTTTGCTGGTGAGCATTTTCGTTTTGTGCCCCCATATTGTTGTACTAATTACATCTTGGTGGACACAAGTCACTTACATTTCCCTCTTTTAGGTACCTGAAAGTGAATTTCCAGGACGCGACCATAAGCAAACCTAAGCTGCAGCCCGCCGGACAAAGTCAGTATTCTGGCCTCTTTAATGAAACGATTCCATATATATGAAACATGATGTTAATGGATATCTCAAGAGACTTGCTATTGCCTAAAAGATAATTTCGTATACATATATATATATTTTAAATAAAGTATACACTCGGTTTTTAAAATAGGATTTTTTTTTTTTTAATAGAGATTGGTTATGTTTTATGCTTGAAAACCTCAATCTGTATTACAATAAGAATAATAAAGGTTTGATTGAGTATAAAAAATATCCTGTCACGGGAAAGATCTTACTATTCACACATTGATCTTTTATTGATCAATATTTAAGTGTTTTTGAAAAACATTTTCAGTAATTTTTTTATTATTGGGTGCCCCACCACTTATCTACATGTGTAGTATATGAGTGCTGATAAATATTTTTTCAACTGAATCTTGTTAAAGAACACACACACCCCAACACCCCCCCCCCCCCCCCCCCCCCCCCCCCCAAAAAAAAAAAGAAATGCCCTCTAAAAACAATCAAAATGACTCCAAAATTCTAATATACTATACTTAGACCACTTAAAAGAAATTTAACACCAAAAAATTCTATCTAATGCAATTCTAAGTCAATATTTCATATTATTATACAATTATGATTTTTTTTTAAAGATGATTGTTAATCAATTTCCCCCATAATCTCCCTCAACCTAAACAATGGAATTATATATTTTTCTTCTAATTTCCTTCTCTTTTTATTTTTTTCTTCCCATTTCCCTCATCTCAAACACAACATAGAGGTTTTGGGAAAAAAATAATAAATAAATAAATAAAACATAAGAACTAATTTATACTTTACTAGTCAATTAATTTTTACGGGCTTTGCACTAAAATAATATTATTTTTAAATTTTTTTTGCAAAATAGCATATTTAAAAAAGTTATTCCAAAAATAGGTTGTGCATGTATGAATCGAATTAATGCCTTTAGCAATTTGTATTGAAAATACATACTTGATCTACGCCTTCAACAATTTGCTAATTTTTTAAATGAAAAATCATGTAAAGAAAATTAAATTCTTTATTTTTAAAAAATTAAAAGTTTACATAAAGAATAACAAAAAAATAATTTTCATAAATTTAAAAATTATAAAAATTGATTTAAAATTTATTAAAAAAATTCACACCCCTTTATGTTTCACTTTATAATATACAAAAAAAGAAAAAAAAAAACTAAGTTTACTGTGTCATAACTTCGTCTCTTTTTTTTTTATCAATCTGATAGTTAGTGAGTTATGAAAATAAAGCAATTTGACCTTTATAAAAATACTAAATGGGTATGCTATTTGGTCTCAGATATAGTAGACTCAAATAAGTTTTTTTTAATATATTATAAGTTTTGTAATTCCATACAAGAGAAAAGTTATGATCTTTTAAAATTAGAAAAATATATCGCATTAGCATCGGTTTTTTTCTTCTTTTTTTCATATATTATAACATAACGTATAAAGGAATGTGAATTTTTTTTTGATAAATTTCAAATCAATTTTTATAATTTTTAAATTTATGAAAAAAATTTGTTATTTTTTATTAAACTTTTAATTTTTTTAAATAAAAAAAAATTATTTGAGAAATTTATTTTTTTAGACAATTTTTCAAAAATAATTCAATGACAAAAAAAAATTAACCAATTATTAAAGACACAATGCGATTGGCTCTTTTTGAAATAATTTTTTTAAATATGTTATTTTGTAAATTTAAAAAAATAATAATAATATTTTAGTGAATTTTCTTAATTTTTATGTTATAATTTGTTGTCCTTTGATGAATTCTTGAATCCGTCGCTGATAGTTGCGCCCCGAAAAGTCCACAATGGGACAGTGAGCCTGCACTCTGGAGTTTGATGTTCACCAATGGGATCTTCTTCTTGGGGATCAAAAAGTTCACCTACTGCCCTATTTGGCTATTTATCCGGTCATTTCGTTTTAATATAGAGTCCCTGAGCCCTATGTGTTGTCTCTGCCCGATGCTTATTTATCAGAAATCCAGAGTTAGATTAGGAGCTATACAACCTATAAAAAGCATACTTTGTTTAGGAGAGGGCTCATGCATGTCCCAACCATTAATGAAGAAGGCGTTTACGTACGGCACAATTTGTTGACGAGCAACATAGGAATGCTAGTTACATCCTTTGATTTCTCACCTTGAGACGAGAACCCACATCACGTAATATGTATATGATATGATGGATTGATTGACGATATATAAATAAAAATATGATAGGGGAAATATAACTAGTAATGTAAACTATGTGTATTTGATGAAATATAACTCGTATAAACCAAATGTAATAAACTATGTGTATAAAAACATGTAACCTATTTATATAAACGATCGTGCAAAAAAAAAGAAAAAGACTCACCCTATGTGTATTTGATGAAATATAACTTGTAATGTAAACTATGTTTCGCGTAACCCAATTATTGAATGTAGCAAATAATAACCAAATGATAGGGGAAATAATTATAGAAAGAAAGAAAAATAGGTAACATCAAATTTTATATGGAAAACACTGATGAAGTGTAAAAAAATACAAACAAACAACATAATGAAGAGAAAACCACTAAGTTAAAACACATGAACTGTAAGGACGCTCATCTTATAGGACAAGCAGAATTATTCCCTTAACACCATTATGTCACACATGCACAAAACCCTAATCAAAGCACAAATATATATTATCTCAATTTGACTAAAGTAAATGTAGAGGATTTAGGAAAGTAGGCTTAAGATAAGAAATTGAAGGAGGCTACTCCATCATCTTCAATCAAATGTGGTGAGAGTTTAACTAATTAATCACTATAGCTCGACTTGTCTTCTCTTCCACATGACTATACTTTAGATTAAACACGTCGAAGAATGCTAAAAAAATAACTCCAATTGAGTTCTTCTATCTCAAATATGTCTTAAATCAAATCCACAAGGAATTCAAGTCATTGACAAGAGACCACATGAAATTAAACATTGTAAACTAATTTTCCCGCTTGCACCAATACAGCACCCCTATTCAAGGGTTGCGGTGTTATGTCTTCATATGAAACATTAACATATCCCTATAAAAACCATTAAATTCAACATCAAGATATACCAAAACTACTTAAGAGAATAGAACTCATCCTACAAGCAAATGTATAAAACAAACTGTTCCCAAATCATTAGAGAACTCATAATTTTTAAGCTTCTTCTTTTTTTCTAGTCAATCAATGTTTTTTTAATTAACTGTATAACTCTTCTCCTAAATAGATCAAGCATACACAGAGTAAGAAAAGAATAAGTTGGGCAAACATTCAACCGTCACGTGAATCAAAAGCCAATAAGCTATTGGTAGTGAGACATGACTTTATGAGCACAAGATGGGCTTGGCTGGAAAGGAGATTTGATCTGTTTAGTGTTAGTGTCACCCACTAAAGCATTTAACGCCCCCCTTTTCATTCATCTCTTCTCATTTTTGGAGATCAAGTAGTACAAACCTCATTGATATATGTATAGATGCTTTTTAGGTAAGTGGCTTTTAGGTTGCATGTCGAGCCATTTATATTTATAGATCTCTAAGCATCAGGCATTCATCAAAAGCAATATCATTATTATTATTATTTTCCGGTGATTATAATGGAAAATGAAAAATCCAAACTAATATCATCTATATGAGCAAATAGTGTTTGCACTAACTAGTCAACTAAATTATAAACTATTGGCTTATTGAATTTAATTTAATTTGATTTGATATAACTATTGGTCTTTCGATAGGATAAATTAAAATTCGATTTTTCTTCTTAACATCATACAAAATTATATACAATTGTTAATGAGGCAAGAATAGATATTCATTTATGTGAAATCTAAGCATACAGGTGCTGTCTTTTGTAAGCAACCGCGAAGTGCTGTTGCATTTTGGTCTGTGTTCATGGGGTCGACATCATGGTCGACAATCTTTATTTGTTTGTTTTTCAAACGTAAGAAAAATTCTCTCTCACTTCGCCTCCCATAAAGGCCGCAACATCATTCGCATGAGGTCGGACATTTTCTAAAATCGGTCACGTTTGTCATGGCACGTATGATATAAAAGTATCATTTTCCACTTAATTTAAATGGATCGTTGTCATATTATATATATATATATGTATATATTATTTATTTGTATGATATAAGTATTGTTTCTTTTTCCCTATTGTGTTTGCACTTTGTTTCAAGGAAATGAGTGGGATGCACCATCAGCATATCTGATTTTATGTGATTCTACAATACAACTGGCTCTGTGGGATTCCCGTATGGTTAGTAAAGATGGGCTCAGACCTCGACTAAACTGCAAATCAAATTAAAGAGTCTTTTTAATGGTGTAGTTTACGATTTGATTTAGATTATTGTGTTTAGTTCTTGGTACAATTCTTGCGGTTTGGTTTAGGTTATAAAGGGAACTATACCGTATCTATCCATATGATTGCAAAGCTAGATGAATTGCAAGCTAGTTTTTTTTTTTACATTAGTGGATAGTTAATATATCTTTTATATAAGAGATGTGTCTGTTTTGAAATTTGTAAAAATGGCACTTGCAGGATACTAAATTTGCAATTTTTCTAGGGGTTGATGCATAAATGTTCATACAAATTATCTAAATTTTTAAAATTCAAGGGGCAATTGACAAGCAATTTGCCTAAGCATTAAGCTTTAAGCCTGTTATGCCTGTGATTGTAAAAATAATATTATGAGTAAGGGCCTTTTTTTCCCTCGCTACATAACTATGGAAAATGATTAGATGATATATTCTAACGATTAGGGGATAAATGAGTTATGCCCAATTTTGATAGGCCTGGGTTTATACATATGTATTTTTTTTAGTAAGTGCATTTTTCAATGAAGAAGAAAGTGTATTTCGATTCAAAAAATCCAACTAAATCCTATAGGTACTGGATTGGACTATTTTATCCACTTGGTCTTCCCAATTCAAGGTTAAGGCAAGTTAAAGGGGTGACCCAACCGACTTCATGACTGGATTGAATTAGTCGAGTCAACTTGGATCTAACAATACCGGTAATGCTTACTCACAAGCTATTCGAGTTAGCCTTAGGCTTCACTTATGTTCAATTCAACTAGTGAATTTAAGTTTGCATGTTACTATTATTTTATTTAGAAGAAAAAGTATTTTTTAAATAAATCAAGTACAAAAGAGCTTAGTTAAGTTAAGTTTAATCTTTTTCAATGCCGTCATAAATCGAGTTCAAACTTAAAATTCTTTATTTATCATGAATTAAAAATATATCTAAATTTATAAATATACCCTTAGGTTATGTCTTCACAATTGGCTAGGTCTTCTGAATAAAATATGAAAATATAAAGAGAAAAAAAAAAAGAAATAATCATTTCTTTGATATTGAGAAAGAGTTGTAATTCATTATTTGATCATAATAGAAATTTATAGGACAATCATTATACTAATGAAACACAATAATAACTCAATAAAAAATAAATAATTTTTGCATGCCATATTTATAAAGATATTCAAGTGTAAGGGGATCGAAAGAAGAAAAACGTAATGG
Organism: Laguncularia racemosa; assembly: GCA_037954665.1. NCBI lineage: Eukaryota > Viridiplantae > Streptophyta > Magnoliopsida > Myrtales > Combretaceae > Laguncularia > Laguncularia racemosa. Next base: position 7,440,249 of record JBBMOL010000016.1, read on the forward strand.
GATTCTCACTCCACGAGAAATTTAAGTGGCTCGACGTGGCTTTCGGCATGTGAAGTGGCTCTCTCAAATGTGAAAGTAAGGGATCAACACAATGAGAAATTTCCGGGTCATCATGGTGCTTAAGCTGTATTAATTACTTTGTTTGAAATGTGCAAAAGGTCTAATTTTGACCAACATATGCTCCAAACATTCAATCCTGGCGGAAATAAATTAAAATTTAATTTCTACGTCATCTTTCTCTCTTGAGGGGTACCCACTTAAATAATGTAATACCCATTTAAGTAACTCTAAACAAATAAAAAGTTATGACCCTTCAAAGTTGTAAAAAAAAAATAATACTGATGCCATTTTTTTTAACTTTGAAGAGTTATAATTTTTTACTCATTTGAAGTTACGAATCACATAATATATATAAAAAAATTGATTTGGGTATACTATAACTGAAACTAAATTACATTGTCGTTTGGTATTTTAATGAGGATCAAATTACTATGTTTTATGAGCTATTAGCTATCATATTAATTAAAAAAAAAAGATGAAGTACTAGATTCTTTTTTTTCTTCTTTTTTTTTGTATATTATAAGATAAAGTATAAAAAGATAAGAAATTTTAATTTTTGATAATTTAAAAAAAAATTACATTGAAGGCATAGACCTTATATGTGCCTTTTAACAATTTGCTTGAGGGCTTAGATAAAGTCTACGTCTTTATAACCTATTTTTAGAATAATTTTTTCGAGTATGTTATTTCATAATTTTTTTTTCCAAAATCACATTATTTAAGTGGGTACCCCCTCTCTTGATATGATCACTACTCTTCGATTGAAATGAAACGATATCTAACTTTCTTTTTCTCTTCGCTTAAATCAAAATATAGAAAGAAAATGAAAAATGTATTGATACCAACATGATTTCTATCTCCTCTCAAGATCATATGTAGATCTCTTTACACCAGCTATAGAACTGTGCATGATGATAATAGAACTCAACCACAAATGATAAGCAGAGTCTAACAACAATTAACCACAAGAACCAAGAAAAATCTTGGACTTCTCTCTCAGAAATGTCCCAAATAAGCTCGTTTAATTGGTCGATCAATGATAGAAAGGGGACTAATGGTAATTTAATAGAATATCCTTTTCAAAAGGGATATCGCACTAAAATCTTCATACATTAGCTAATCATTATATTATAAGATAATTATAAATAAATCGCCTAAACAGTTGATTAGGTATAAATACACCTATTAAACTTACAATGCATAATTCGCCTCATTATAACTTTTAAAAATATGTAAATAATCATAAAAATATTGTTCAAACCCCAAATTCATTATTAAAAGGATCTTATTTTTATATATGTAAGATTGTTAATTTAATATAGATAACAGCTAATAGACATATAAATTAAAACATGTCGATGCGATAGAATTGTTAGGAAGAAAAGAATCTTATGTTTACATTTTTTTTAAAGGGATAGTATTAATTACTACTTAAACTTTGTATATTTTTTTATCATAAATTATTTTAAGCTTGAAGTTGGTAATTATCATATTTAATTGAACTTTTACTTATTAAATTTTATATTTGAAATTTAGAATGATTAAATATCATATCAAATTAAATTTTTATATGTAAAATTTACTATCCCCATCTTTGTTAGAAGGATATTGTGGCAAATATTCATTGGTTGAATAAAATGGGTATAAAATAGGAGAACTAAAGTAATGAATTTGATAAATAAAAATTCAATCGATTACATAATTTGGTAATTTCAAAATTCAATTATAAAATTGAAAAAATACCTAAAATTCACGTTAGTGATTTTCACATTGTTTATTTTTATAATTATAGAGAAAAAGCTTTTTTTTTGTGCATTTTATATCCGCATAGATCATTGATACGATGCAAACAATAACCAGAATAAATAAGATAACATTTCTCCATATGTTAAATTTAAATAGACCAAAACCGAAAAGAAAAAAAAGAAATCAAAATCTATGAATATCTATATCACAAAATATAATACCTACGGTATCACGTAAAAGAAAAGACAAATATTTTTACCCTCATATTTCCCCAACTTTAAGAAAATCCATAGGATACTTATTTTCTAATGAGCAATCTTTCCCCTTCGTGATTTGCTATTTTTAATATAGGAAAATCTCCACACCCCATTTCCTAATAATCTTCTTCATCAGTTGCCATTTTTATCATTTATGCATCATTCTTGCATTCATTCTATTAAATACTTTTATTAGGGTTATTCATGACTCAATTTAGATTAATTTAGGAATTAAATTGAAACACATTTAAAACGATTCGATTCGAACTCTTAATAAATTGAATTGTTTTAAATGATTCAAGGTTTTGAATCGAACCATTTCAAATGAGGTTTGGTTCGATTCGAACTGCTTTTTTAATTCTAATTAATAATATCAATAGTCATAGGAGCTTTCAACAAAACATTGATATGTTTAAATTTAGAACGTTATGCAAGAATTAAAACGATATAACATTATATTACATGACATTGCATTTTAGGATTATAAAAACACTTGAGTCTGCTTAAGAGATAAGAGAAGATGGTAAAGCAGGAGTAGACTATAAAGGCTAAGAGTGATATAAGAGATGACAAAAAGAAAAGGTTAAAAAAAAAGACAAATAAGATTATATTCAAATATTGATAGGATTTAAGACTAAAATATATTACTTTTTTTTTATAAGAAATGATTCAATTTGGTTTTAAGTAGTTCAATTCGATTTAATTTTCCAAAGTAAACTATGAACCGTTTAAACTTTTTTTATAACAAACCACATATTAAATCAAAATTTAACATAATGGCATTTTACAATTCGGTTAGGTCCGAATAAGAAGTTAGTGGCAAATAAGATAAGACATTAATAAGGCAAACAAACTTGAAACTAAAACGTATTATGCATAGATAACACGTTGTCTTAGATGTTGAATCAAAAAAGGAATAGATACATAAAAGATGTGGCTAGAAAAGACTCTGATGAATAGTGTTTAGAATGTCTCCGTACCTAGTATGCACCCAAAAAAAAAAAAAAGGTTATTTTCGCATTACAACAGGCATGTCAATCATGTTTTCCTTAACTTCTATTTGAAGGTGAGCGCTACTCACTTCTTTTTTCTTTTTTTTTTTCTCAATATTTTCACCGCTTATCTTATGCATCCTCATATCTCCCTACGGCCATTTTAGGGTTTCTATTATTAATACTTCATCTCCTGCTTATGTACATACTTCGTTACTCAATATTCATGCTGTGTCCCATGATTTTCAGGATGCAACAATTTCGGCATATGATTCTACGTGTAAAGGAAATATATAAGATTCTAAAGTCTTACTAACTACAATCCACAAAATACATACAAAAGACATATATATATATATATATATATATATATATATAAACATGTAAGACTATAAGAGTCTTCCTAACTGCAATCCATAAAATATGTATAAAAGATATCTATAAGCAAATATATCATTCAAACTCTTATAAACTATTAGCCATTTACATAAAATCATGTCTCTAGTGGGAAAACCTAAAAATTCATCATACTTATGATTTGTGCTCAAAATAGCAAAATATGTAAAAGTCATTTTTCGAAACAAAAACCTAACTAGGTCCATGTAACAATTACAGTCATCTAATGCACTATTGCCATCACTCCTCTAATCTACAAGTCACAACCCAAGCCACCTAAAAACTGAAGGGCTCCACTGCAAGATTCATCCATGGAGGGTAAGTCAACGCTCAAGATCTAACCAAAAGGCAATAATCGATAAACAAGTGAATATTTCTATTATAGCTACTAACATCCGAAAAATCAACTACACCTTAAAATACACTCTCAAACATGGATGTGCTACAAAACTTGATAATGAAACATTGCACAGATGACATACATATGCTAAATTGCAAGCATACATAAACAGTTACACATGTCACCATTAATGTGCACAAACTTAGTTATCTCATTTAGGTGGGTAGCTATAAGCACGAATAACCTAACATCCTAGGCAATAAGCATGTACCAAAACCAAAATGGGATATAGATAATGTTTAAATCTACCACATAAGAAATCGTCTCATATTAGATTCACTGTCTACATTAGCTATCAATAACCAATTTACTATGAACATTTATAATAATGTTTTATATCGCTATTGTGACAAGCAATGATCAAACCCATATAAATTTAAATGAAAAATAAAAATATAATTTAATAAACCATATGTCTACATAAATCTATGAATTTATAGTAAAATGTAAATATAAAACAAACATGATCGGGTTATATATTTGAATCAATGGTTTGATCAAATGTCATCAAATCATCATCATCATAATTTCTAAATTCAAATCTTTGTTAATCACTCTTGTATCTTTAATGGCACCAAGTGGGAAGAGACAGTTGGACTTTAGAATTTAGGTTTTTGATAGTTAAGTGGATTTAATAAATAATATTTTGCTATTTTGTTTTTTATGCAACACCAATTTAATTATTTTTTAATATTTTTAATAAAAATTTGTATGCATTATGATTTGTTCAACTTGTTCAAGTCATTTGGATCAAGGCTAGACTATCTAAGTCAATCGGGTTTAAATGGATCATTAATATGGCTTAAGAGGTTTAAATTAAGCTATTCAAAATCAAGGATCACAATTAAATTGTTTCATTTAGTTGGGTTAAATTGGCTCTAACCATAATGGAAAATGATTTTATTTGTAGACACACCACCATCTTATGTTTGTTAATTTCATTTCGTCACCTAGATTATATATAATGTTAATAACAACCAATTAGCTTATGGAAGTAAAACCTATCTTCACTTCTTTTATTTATTTATTTATTGAATTTTAGAGTAACGGATGGATTAATTTTGCATACTATATTTGCATGGTATGGTATTATAATACAAAAAAAAATCAAATAATAAATGGATAACACATGTTAATGGAATAACACTGCTTGCTAAATAAAAATAGCATCATATCCTTATACATTTAAATTTTCAAAAAAAAGTACGGATTAATTTTGCTTGCCATATATATATATAATTATTAGCATAATACAAATATCAACTATTAAGACAACACAACATGTTTGAATGTGATAAGGATCATTTAAAAGTAGAATATCACAATTATAGTAAAACGTAAATATAAAACAAACATGATCGGGTTATATATTTGAATCAATGGTTTGATCAAATGTCGTCAAATCATCATCATAATATCAAAATTCCAATCTTTGTTAATTACTCTTGTATCTTTAATGGCACCAAGTAGGAAGAGAGAAATTGACTTTGGAATTTAGGTTTTTGATATTTAAGTGGATTTAATAAATAATATTTTACTATTTTGTCTTTTATGTGACATCATTTCAATTGTTTTTTAATTTTTTTAATAAAAACTTGTATGCATTATGATCTTGTTCAAGTCATTTAGATCAAGGCTAGACTATCTAGACCAATTGGGTTTAAATGGATCATTAATATGGTTTAAAGGTTTAAATTAAGCTGTTCAAAATCAAGGATCACAATTAAATAGGTTCATTTAGTTAGGTTAAAATGGATCTAACCACGATGGAAAATGATTTTATTTGTAGACACACTACCATCTTGTGTTTGTTAATTTTATTTCGTCATCCAGATTACATATAATGTTAATAACAACCAATTAGCTTATGGAAGTAAAAACTATCTTCACTTCTTTTATTTATTTATTTTTTTTAATTTAAAGTAACGAATAAATTAATTTTGCATGGAATGGTATTATAATACAAAAAACAATCAAATAATAAATGGATAACACGTGTTAATGGAATAAAATTGCTTGCTAAATAAAAATTTATAATAAAAACAGCATCATATCCTTATATATTTAAAATTTGAAAAAATAAGTATGGATTAATTTTTCTTATGTATATATATATATATATATGATTATTAACATAATACAAATATCAACTAATTAAGATAATACAACACGTCTAAATGTGATAGGATCGTTTAAAAATAGAATCTTTATTAATTACTCTTGTATCTTTAATGGAGCCAAGTGGGAAGAGACAATTTGACTTTAGCATTTAGGTTTTTGATATTTAAGTGGATTTAATAAATAATATTTTACTATTTTGTCTTTTATGAAACACCATTTTAATTAATTTTTAATAAAAACTTGTATATATGATTCGTTCAACTTGCTCAAGTTGAAATGCATTATGCATTATTATCAAGGCTAGACCGTCTAGACCAATTTGGTTTAAATGGATTGTTAATATGGTTTAAAAGGTTTAAATTAAGTTATTCAAAATCAAGGATTACAATTAACTCGGTTCATTTAGTTGGGTTAAATTGGCTTTAACCACAATGGAAAATAATTTTATTTGTAGACGCACTACCATCTTATGTTTGTTAATTTAATTTCGTCACTGAGATTATATAGAATGTTAATAACAACCAATTAACTTATGGACGTAGAACCTATCTTCACTTCTTTTATTTATTTATGTATTTTTTGAATTTTAAAGTCACCAATGAATTAATTTTGCATACTCTAGTTACATGGAATAGTATTATAATACAAAAAATAATTAAATAATAAATAGATAACACGTGTTAATGCAATAAAATTACTTGCTAAATAAAAATAGCATCATATCCTTATATATTTAAAATTTCAAAAAAAGTATGGATTTAATTTTGTTTGTCATATGTATATATGTAATGATTATTAACATAATACATATGTTAACTAATTAAGATAAAACAACATGTGTCAATGTGATAGGATCATTTAAAAGTAAAATATTAAAGAAATAAATATAATTGTTCAGATTATGATAAGCTTAAAAATGGCATTATATTCGTTAATCAATGTTGCTTTTCATGTACATATAAATAGTTAACATAATATAGGTATCATAATTAGAGATAAAGCAGCACGTGTTAATACGACAAAGTCTCTAAAAATAGTAAAATATCACGAAATAAATATATTTTCTCAAATTATGATAAGCCAAAAAAAGACATTATTTTTCATTTTCCTTTTCCTTCCTCTATATATTGCACTCGCATTTTGCACCCGTCGTTCCAAAATAGCACTTAAAGTCCACTCGCACCACCACACTCTTCACTTCACCATCACCATCTTTCTCTCTCTCTCCGTTTTCTCTTCTGACTGTTTCACTTTCTGCGCCCTTTAAAAAACGCCAGCCCATCTCCCTCCCTCCCTCCCTCTCTCTCCCTCGTCTCTGTTTATGGGTCTCTGTCGTTGCTCTGTCCCTACGGGAAGAAAACATCTTTGAACAACAACGGCATCATAAACCAAAAACGCCTTGCTTCGCACTTCATTCCTTTCCCTTTTCCTTTTTCCCTGTCGTTTTTTGTTCTTCATACACTTGCACCAAATACCCATTTCCTCATTTCCCTTAATTCTATGTAAGTCTCCTGAATATCATTTATATGTTTATAGTACATGAATATAGTCGGTTTAGCTTGTTTTCCATAGCTATATTATAAAAGATACAGGAATTCTCTCGTTTCTGGATATTTTTCGTGTTTATTCATCATCTTTGTTGTGAAAGTTTGAGTCTTTACAGGAATCTGGCTATACCCATTTGATCGTTTTGGCTACGGCAAGGTATTTTCTGTTTATTTTTAATTAAGTAATGCGATATTGGTGTCATATTTGTACGTCGTAACCATGTTTCATTATTCATGTTCCTTTGATCTGTATCTGCATTAGCTGATGATGTTGTGTTATTGTTGTGTTTTTTATTGTTGTTGATGTAGGAGTAACATGTCTTATTGGGGCCTTCTTTTCAGACTATGTTCTGTTTTTGTGTTTTAATTTTTTTTTGGGCTGAATTCCTTTTAGGGTTTCAGAATAACCAGGTTGATGTATTTTATCTAGAAAAATTTTTGTGGCATGTGTTTAAATTTTTGCTGTATTTCATTCAAACTATTTTTCAGATCATGAGGTGGTCAATGTATTTGGGCAAAGTATAAGTTTCCATGAATTTCCATACTTTCGAGCGAACTGGGGAAGAGGGAATGGTACCTGTTTCATGTTAGTGGGAGAATAGTGTTCATGCTATATACCCTACAAGAGCCTGGCACCGTGAATATTCATGGCCATTTTTTAAAAAAACATTTGGATAATTCTGCAGAAATATCATTAAATTTGGGTTCATCATAGGCCGCAGTGTGATTTGTTTATCTAGATTTATAGATGGAGGCTTTAATTTCTGCTGTATTTTGTACCGCGGTGCTTATATGTAAATGTTGTATATTTTTTCATTTCCATTTAATTGTCCGAGCAGAGGAGATTAGATTTTATCATGTGGTGCGGTATTCATTCTATTTTTTACGCGATGTCATTTCAGATTATAATGTATGTCTGCAATGCATTAGATTGATCTTGAAAAAAGTGCTCGATTGCTTGCATATGATCATTATGGGATGCTTGGTTTAACAAAACCAGGTTTTTATATATGGCTTAAGTAATACTTATTTTTTTATTTGGAGTCTGTTTGCGATTGACGAAGTTATCTTGTGTTTCTTGTATGATGAGCATGCAATTGCTATGAAAAGGCTACTTGATTAGAACTAGAAAGGGTATTCATTCGGACTATCATTGATAAGTTGGAAATTACCCTTGCTCTTATGTTGGGGATATTGATTCCCCTTTTTGACGGTTGTTGAATTTTGTGATTTTGTACATTTTCTTACCGATGAAATTTATATCCTTCTGATCTATGAAGCAAGTGGATTCAATTGGTAAGCCTATTTTCATTTCAATTTCTATGAAACTAGCTACAAATTATACATTTGCACTGGCCTTTCAGCAGACTAATCATGTCTGGCATTGTTGATACTTCATCCCTGGGGCCTAAGTCTCATAGTTTTGTTTCTTCTTATAGCTAATCATGGAGGGAGAAACATCGTGGGTTAGTCACTGCATTGATGATGTGGCAAGAAATATGAACGAGTTGGATTCTTTCTCAGAGCCAAGTGGTGAAGCCAATCAAGAAACTTTGGCAGTGTCCGTGGATGCTATCCTCCCTGATGATCTTTTGGAACGAATTTTGTCATATCTCCCTGTAGCTAGCATTTTCAGAGCAGGTTCTGTCTGCAAAAGATGGCATGAGATAGTCAGTTCAAGCCGTTTTCGGTGGAACTTACCACAAGTTGTTTCACATAAACCTTGGTATTTTATGTTTACAAGCTCAGATTCAGATAAGCCCAGTGGTTATTCCTATGATCCTACACTCCGGAAGTGGTATAAAATAGAACTTCCCTGCATTGAAACATCAAACTGGTTTATTGCTTGTTCCTGTGGATTAGTCTCGTGTATGGACAATGACAGTAGAAGCAAGTTATATGTATGCAATCCTATCACTAAATGCTGGAAGCAGCTTGAGGAGCCCCCTGGGTTGAAATTTGCTGACTACAGTGCACTTGCAATATCAGTTAATACGATATCACATGGTTATATTATATCAGTTGTGAAATCAAAGCAAGTCCCTGGGAATTTTTTTCAGTGGGATGTCTCGATTCATTTATATGAATTGGAGACAATGATGTGGGTAACCTCATTAACTGAGGTTATGACAGGGTGGAGAGCTGGTGATGAGAGTGTCATATGTGATGGCGTTTTGTACTTCTTAATATACTCCACTGGTGGTGGTCCGCCTGAGAGTCGGCATGGTCTGATAGCATATGACCTCTCAAGCCGACCTTCTCATGGTTTATTGACGAGGAATTTTATTTCTGTGCCTTTCCCTCTTACATGTGGTCGCCTAATGAGCTTGAAGGGTAAGCTGGTTATGGTGGGAGGAATTGGGAAGCCAGATAGACCAGACATAATCAAGGGGATTGGCATCTGGGTACTGAACGGGAGGCATTGGCAAGAGGTCATTCGCATGCCTAATAAGTTATTTCAAGGATTTGGTGAGTTTGATGATGTTTTTGCGAGCAGTGGTACGGATGACCTTATCTACATTCAGAGCTATGGAAGCCCAAATCTTATTCTTTATGACATGAGCCAACAACAGTGGAAATGGTCACAAAAATGCCCGGTGACAAAGAGGTTCCCGCTTCAGCTTTTCACTGGTTTTTGCTTTGAGCCTAGGCTTGAAATCTCTCCCTGATTTGTCTGGTGTGGATAATGGTATGGTATGGTGGCTTTGAGCAATTTTTTGGGAACCTCGTCACCCACCATTTTGTTTATTTTTTATTTGCTTCAGGTCATGACAGCTTTGGAATGAAAAAAGTTCACAGAAATGTAGCATTTATCACAATGCCAATATCATTCTTTGCAATGAGAAATTTGAGTTAGTACTTGCTCAGGCTAGTTTTCATGCGAAAATTTTGTTAATTATATTACCTCTTGTTACTGTACTTCCTAGCATCTAACCTTGAAAAAATGGTTCCCCTGTTGGTGATGTTATAGACATGATATGCACAATGGCTTCTCTATTAAGTTATTTAGGAATTGTGCTACTTGGGTCTTTTTATGGCGTCCTCTTTGACTTGCACCAAAGAACCAATGCCAGCATGTAAGATGCTGCTTTTTGATGCTTTATTGCACATGCAGATTTCACTTTTTTCATAGCCTGCAAAGATGTAATTGAAATGATGTTGGTGTATGCGGTGACTTTGCTGTTCGCTTTTTTTTAAGGAATCATGTTGCTCGGGTTTGCAGATTTTGCTTCATACATCCTCTTGTGCTAGCATCAAGAAACAATCCAAATGGATGGTTTTCTTTTTCATATTCTTTTGGGGGCCCCTATATATAGTTTACAATGGAAGAGGAAGGGGAATTGAACACGTTTGGTTCCTTAAATAAATAGTTTTTTACATCCTAATGGAGGATCAAGATCAATTTTTTTCACCCTCACCCCATCTTTCACATGACTAGGAAGGGTGGGGGGTCAAGGTACAGGATAGGAAGACAACAAATCACTGTCTTGTCCTGACATGGGTCAGATTGCTTATGTCTGGAATATGAAAGGGATTGCTTCCTTTTTTTTAACTTTTTTCAATTTAATTCATCTGCTTAAGACTATGAAAGAGTCCCATGCTTGTTTTGTGACTTCTGTCATTCCATTTCCATTCCTGTCCTTACCTTCCATACTTGCTTTTGCTTTTTCTTTGTCTTCTCCTTGAATCTGGGCAGTTGATGATGTAGATTGGTTAGGTGTAGGTTTTGGACCACATCTCCTACTCAGGCTGACATATTGATGTGGATTTCCAGTATATTCAAGGGAGTCTAATAAATTGCCATCACCGTTGAAAGTTCCTGACCAAATACCCCAAAGCTCAGTTCTTTTCTTCTTCGTCACATGTTCAAGTGGGGTACTTGCGTTGATCTCAGTGATTTTGTTAGCATCACCTAACAATCTTTTTTTTTTCTCTTATCCCACCATTTATCTGGAAAATCTTCTTGTGAATCTTTACGTTGCCATGCATGGTGCTCGGGACATGTAAGGATATTAAGATATGTTGGTCCATGGATTATTCTGGGGTACAGCCGGCTGGACTGAATGGTCTAATCAATGATTTGTTCGTTTAAATCTATTTATGAAATTTTGGTGTTCGATTTCAAAAGTTAGAAGACGGATTAGACGGTGCAATTGATTGTGCTGAGAAGTCTCTGGGACACATTTTGAGCGGTTTTAAGTGGCCTCGTTAGATCTAATAATAGTCTATAAACTCAGTATGCTGCGCCATTACTGCAGGCTGCTGGTGTGGTTAACCAAGGGTTGAGAGTGAATGAATGGAAACCGAGCAAACCAACCACCCATTTCTATTTTGAGGCACTAGGGTATTTTGTAGGGTTCCAATGCATTGTTTCCAAGGGTCATAGAAGGCTCTCTTTCTTTTTCCGATGTTTTCTGAAAATTTAAATTGGGGAAATTAAAAACTGTCCATGCTGCTGATATTGCATCTGTCGACGGTTTAATTTTTGTATCCACGTTCACTATCATTGTTCACTTCCCTAGAGAAGTTAAGGACAGTCCAACTGCAAAATTTATGACTTGAAAAATGGGATGTACTGCATCTGCAGAGTTTAAACTTGAAATGTCAATATGGAACTTGTACCATTGGTTTTAAAAATATGGAACAGGCCCTCGTAGACTGAGCTTCGGCTCATTCATGCCTTTGACCCTGATCAGTAGATATGGACATTAATCTACTGTATGGATAAAATAGATTTGATTTCCTTTAATTGATTAAAAAAAAAAAAAGCGTGAAAGATTTTCTTGAGCTTCTTTTAGTTTGGCTTTTTTTTTTTCTCCTCTCTTCAAATATTATTACAATTTAAGAAAAAGAAAATCGAATTTGATTTATCTTATTTGAAAATTAATATTTATACTGTTAAGTTATAAAAACTTTGACCACTTGCTTATTTACTAAACAAATTACAAAATTGAAGTTCACTGTTAAGGTCATTCCATTGGGCACTTAACCCTTTAATTCTCGAAGAAGCTCATCCAGAAAGGCTTAAAGATGTATCTAGAAGGACATTTTGTAATACCCTTGAAACGTTTTCCTGGGTGTTTTTGTCTACGAGTTGCTTTCACACATGTACCTAAAGATAAAATAATATTTTATATTAATTAATTCTTCCATATGGCATTATGGAAGTGGTGGGTATAGAATAATACTATGTTTGGGATTTAGGAAATGTTATGTGACATAAGTCTGGTGTCTAGTGCTTGTGCTACCCATTACACACATTTTTCTAATGTATTAGGCATATGAAGACAGACACCCTAGGACTTAAATTAATATAAAGAGATTCATATATAATATAATAATGGAAAATGGAGTTGGATGAAATTGATGTCGGTCCACAAGGGGAATTGTTAATTTGTGTCATTGTAGCTACGTTACGCAGTCCATCGGCAACCTCAAGTCAAATCAAAGCTGTCTGATTTCACTTTTTTCTTTGCTTAGCCAAAATTTTGGTACGATACTTTGAACAAATGAGCTCGATTTGTTTGCAAATTCGTCATGGTTGTGATTTTCCATTCAAATGGGATATTTCTTCTTTTTTTTTTAATAATATTTTCATTCATATTCTTACCAATCATGTATTGTTATATAATGAGTAAAGTAAATTCATGAAAATAATTATGTTGATGAATATTTTACTTTATATATATATATATATGAACTAGGAAAACATGTAATCATATGCATAACCACTCCTTGACTTCATAAAATTTATTTGATGACCAACTCTCAGTCAAAGCATGGAAAAATGTTTTTCCTCTTTTTGGGATGGTGTTATTGTATAAGCAAACTCGATATTTGCACGCTTGTACACATTCATTTTTCTTCATTACCATTGAAGCAATAACGACAGATTGGACGCCGGTGTGCGTTGCAACCAATACTTAATGGGGATTTTTCAATTGTTATGTCTTCTATTACAACGGCAACATCATCGGCATGTCCCTACACTTGTATAATTATAAGATTATTATATTTCATTTTATACAATTGTCATTGAAAAAGTTTGGTGTCCCCTACCGTAAAGACTATAAGCTTATTTATTTTACACGTCTTATCATAATAGTTTTACATTTGTATTTTTTCTTTTTATTGGTTGTTTAGTTACAATTAGTTGATAGTCTTAGCTGATGTATATATAGTAGTTGTATGGTTTGTAGGTGTAGTTGTTACTGTTACACAGAAAGCTTCGTTTTCATCCTACAGCTTATGATAGTTCTCTATTCTTCAAGATTGTTTGAATCTTCTTCCAGTTTGAAATTCCACATGGTATCAAAGCGATAGGTAACCTACATACATTGGTTCCAGTTTCTTATTAATTTGTTGATTGAAATATGCTGAATTAGCTGTATTGCGATTGGTTTTGTTCGACAATTGAAAGATGAATCATCTAGGGGAAATTTTTATACATGGAGATTCAAATTCTTTCCATCTGTTGTATATTTCAATCTCAAACAATCTAGGAATGGTTATAGGTAACATCATTTTTAATGGATTGAATTGTCTAGCATGGAGAAGGACAATTAAAATGGGGTTAGGAGCCAAATTAAAATTAGGTTTTATTGATGAAATTTTTTTAAGATTTAATGATAATTCTTTGGTTCTTATTCATTGAACTAGGAATGATTATATGGTTAGATGTTGGCTATTGCATTCAATGACGAGTGAAATTTCATAAAATTTCTTATATACAAAATCTACACATGAAGTTTGGAAAGAGGTGAATGGTTGAGGAAATGGACCACTAATTTTTTAATTGCAACATGAAATAATTAGTTTAAAGCAAGGAAATCAATTTGTTAGCATTTACTATAATAAGCTCAAGAGATGTTGGGATGAATTATAGGCCTCAAACAATTATCCTACTCGTGAATGTGGATGTACCAACTATTGTACTTGTGGATTGGTTGAGTAGATTGCTTTATTTGAAGCACAAGGCAAGTTGATGCAGTTCCTAATGGGATTTGAAACCGTTTGTAATCACATTCTCTTGATGGAGCCTTTATCTTATGTCAATCGAGTGTTTTACCTAGTTCAATAAGTAGAAAAACAAAGACAAATAACAAGGCATTCATCTATTGATGTTGAAGGAGCTGCTTTCCATTCGAATAAGAAAGAAATGCATCTGATTGATAAAAAGAGAGGCAAAAATTAGAGTGGTAACATGATTTTCATAAGAATCGTAAGTTAGAAGGTCAATCTATTGAAAATTGCTTCCAAATAATTGATTATCTAGATTGGTAGAAAGGAAAGAGGAATAAAAAAACCCTAATTGAAAATGGCAGCGAAGTGTGAATTAGAACAAATAAATATTTCAATTGCTAATACGCCATTTGAGCATTGTGTAGATATTATAGGACTTCTACTATAAGTCCAAATCTAGATAAGTAGATGTTGAATGGTATCTATTAAGAAGTGATGAAAACAATAAAGGGAAAACAAAGCCAAGATATTTCTATGGCAAACATTGTTCATTCGGTAGGTAATTCTAATTCCAATTCTAATTTTAGCCTTATGAATAATAATTTGAATTCTTAGATTGTGAACATAGGTGCTACGAATCATATATGCAAACCTTAAATAAGTCAATATTAGTCACTTTACGAGATGGAAACAGTAAGCTCATTCATAGAGTTGGTTTTGTCTGCATTTGTTTTGAATTTGTTCTTCATAGAGTCCTTTATATGCTTAATTTTACCCACAATTTATTGTCAGTATATCAAGTCTTATTTGACAATAAATTGATAGCCATGATTGACCATTCTTCATTCATGTTTTAAGACTAGAAAACTAAACAAATTGTTGCTTCTACTTAGCTATGCAATGGTCTATATTCCATGAAGTCTTTTGCCATAAAGAGCTTTAGGACTTTAGCATATTACAATTAGCATGTTTGTTCCCAAGTAGTCTTACATGTAATAAATCTAACCTTGTACGTTTGATTCATGCAAGGTTAGGACATTCATTCATTTCAAAGTTTAAACATCTTGATTCTTGTAAGTCGTATGATGTTACAAACTTTATATGTGACACATGTCATGAAGCCAAGTTTCATAAGCTTACTTTTAGTCAATTAGATCAAAATTCTTTAAGTGTGTTTCATCTTATGTATGTGGATACTTGAGTTCCCTATAATACTCCATTGATATTTGGTGCATCCTATTTTCTTACGATTGTTGATGATTGTTTTATCTAATCCATAATAAGTTACAAGTGCCTTCCATTCTTGCTAAGTTCTTTTCGTATGTGTCTAACCATTTTTCAGTTGTGCCTAAGTTTGTTAGATCAGATAATGGCACTGGATTTATCTAATCTTTGTTTGTTAACTTAGGATTTACACACCAACACACTGTTGTATATACACCACAACAAAATGGTAGAATTGAATGCAAACATAGATAATTTAAAAGTCATGGCAAGTTTGTGTTTTGTAGCATAATCTCCAATTTCTAAAGACAAAATGGATCCTTATGGTGTAAAGTGTGCATTCATAGGATATGTCAATGTTTAAAAAGGCTATAAAGTTTTTGGTTTAGATTCTTAAAGAATTTTGCTCAGCAGGGATGTCTTGTTCTATGAGAGCATTTTTCCATTTAACTTCATGTCATTAGTTTCACATGATTACCCTATTGCTTTTGTTTTACCACATATTTCATTAGGTTCTGATGAAACTCCATCTTTCACAAATTCTCCTATTTTACCTTAGACCACTTATACACATTCTAAATCGACTTTTAGTATTCCTGAGCAATACACTCATGTAATTTTTGCTTCTCCTTCAGAACATACATCTTCACTTGTTGTTTGTCAATCTGCTATGGAACATAAAGCTCTTATATGGTTACAAGACTTTATACATACTATTCATTGTTGTCATGATAGTTCTTTCAGCTCAACATCATCTCATTCATCTTTGACTTCTCCTATTCCATATCCCTTGTTATTTGTCGACACGTTTCATAATCATCTATTTGATTTTGCTAAATCTATAGTACTGATGTTAACAACTAAAGAACCTCATTGTTATTCACAAGTTGCTAACATAGAGGATTAGGTTGTTGCAACGAACTAGAAATTAGATGCATTGGAATTAAATAATACATGAGAGCTCACTACTTTGCCACAAAGTAAGAAGGCTATAGGTTGTAAATGGGTTTACAAAATTAAATATGAACCCAATGGGAGTGCTAAACATTATAACCAAGATTGATTGCTTAAAGGTTATAATCGAAGGGAAGGTATTGATTATCATAACACATTTTCCCTAGTTGCAAAGCTAAGAATAGTACAAATATTACCTCTTGTCGCTTCTGCTCGTGGATAGCTACTTTTTCGACTTGAAATTAATAATGCCTTCTTATATGGATTTCTTGATGAAGAAATCTAAATGCTTCCTCCTAAAGGATAATCTAAGGCATATCCTTGTTAGGTTTGTAAACTCAATCGATTCTTATATGGTCTTAAATAAGCCTCTAGATAATGGAACGTTGAAATTTCACATTTTCTAACCAATCTCAATTTTAATAAGTAAAAGAGTGATTTTTCTTTGTTTGTCAAGCACAAAGGATTTGAGTTTACAATTGTTGTATTATTTTTTGATGACTTGCTAGTTATGGGTACATGTGTTCATGATATTTCTCAATTGAAATAGGATTTACATCAAGCTTTTACTATCAGGGACTTAGGAGAAGCTCAATTTTTCTTGGGATTGAAATTATGTCAAAATGATCAAGGAATTTTGGTTAATCAAAGAAAGTTTATATTTGATATTTTGTTTGATACAGGAATGATAGCATGTGAACTTGCTTTAGTACCACTTCTTACTAGTTTAAACGTTTCAAAGGATGATAGTGCTTTTGTTAATGATCCACTACAATATAGCAGGATTGTCGATCAATTACTTTACCTAACTTTAACTCAACCTAATATGTCCTTTGCAATTCATCAATTAAGCCAATTTCTTACCCAACCAACAATTTCTCATTTACATGCAGCTCATCATGTTTTGTGTTATCTCAAAGGACTTCTTCTTTTGGCTTATTTTATCCTTCTTTGAGTTCTTTGGATTTGTTAGCTTATAGTGATGCCAACTGGAGTTCATCCTTTCATGATTAGAAATCTTTAATTGGATATTGAGTCTTACTTGGTGGATCATTGATTTCTTGGAAGACTAAAAAGCAAAGTACAGTTAATACTTCAACTATGGAGGCTGAATATTGAAGCATGGCTATGGCAACTAAAGAGTTACTCTAGATTTCTTACATCTTTACTGATCTTTCTGCTGCATTATCATTATTCGATTCCTATTTGTTGTGACAATAAATCCACCATACAAATTGTTGCTAATCCATGTTTTTATAGTCGTATAAAACATACTGAGATTGATGTGCGTTTTAGTCATGACAAAATTTCTCAAGGACTCTTGAAGATTACGTTTGTTCCTTTACATTTACAACTAGTTGATTTGATAACTAAGAGTGTTCCTTCTAGATTACTTTAATTTTGCGACAAGTTGGACCTTCAATTGGCTCCACCTTGACTGGGGGCAGAGGAATGTGAAGACTATAAGCTTATTTATTTTACATGTGTCATTATAATAGTTTTGCACTTATATTTTTCTCATTGTTTGTTTAATTACAATTAGTTAACAGTCTTAGCTGATGTATATATAGTAGTTGTTAATGCTACACAGAAAACTTCATATTCATCCAAGCTTACGATAGTTCTCTATTCTTCAAGGTTGTTCGAATCTTCTTCCAATATGAAATTCTACACCTACTCGAGTTGCATGTGTCGGAATGTATAACAAGGCTTCTTGGGGCCGCAATTACTTTGGTCCCCATTAACCCTATAATCAGTATGCTGTTCTAATAAGATTCCTTATGTGTGTATGTGTGTGTGTTTGTTACATAAACGTCTTTACAAGATTTACACATGGATTAAGCTAGCTTATGCTCTATAAACAGACCGAAGAAATAGGCTCAGAAGGTCTAAACCAAAACCTCTTGCAAACAAGTGGACAAATTCTTAAGATGGTGTGGCCTACAAAGAGAAAAGTAACCTGTTTTATGGTAATTCTGCTGGATTCCGGATAGAGGTGACTTTAGGAGTATTTCAAATGCAAATTTGTGATGTATTTCATTGTTGAAGCTCAAAGCATATCCTATAGGTGCTATAACTGTAAACACTGAATATCATGAATGTATTTCTTAATTTACTAACTGTACTTTATTGAACCCTATCAAATCATTCGGGAGTACTTGAAGATGTATCACTAAGAACAGATTTCATATGCACTTTACCTTTGCACTCTATTATGGAATCCTCTGACCATGCCAAAAGCTTCATGCCTTTTTTTACCAAAAGTGAAACATTTGAAAGCAAAGAAGAACTGCACGATAAATTAAAGGGCCTCGCCCCTACGCAAAAGGGAGATTCAATCTGATTTTCGATATAAGGTATCCTAACGGCTAGCTGCATATCCTTAGATTAGTGAAGTTCACCAGTATTTAAAAGTTACAAAGTGCCTGCTATATCTACCTGCAGTATGCTAAAACATGCTGGTTCTTTTGGCTAGATGTGCAGGAGATTCTATACAAATGCCATGGCTAACAAATGAGAGGCTATGACCTGCTCTTCACTTCTTTGTCCATTGATCCACAAAGTACAAAAGCAAGTTTGATTGCATTTTAACACAAGCAGACTCTATTACAGTGAAATCATCCACAAATGGTAAGACAACAAACAAATATGTGAGAAACAACATCATGTTGATTGAGTTATACAAAGAATAACAAGAAGGTGATTCTTTTTCCCTATATCGAAAGAACAATAATCAAATATAAGAGCCATAATGATTCCAAATAAGATGCAGCAAGAACAATTTTTGTAGAAGATAACTGAAATTTTCTCAGGTTTCCTAATGCTATTGGGACAACTGCCGGGTGAGTATGTGAATAGTCTAGATGGATCAGTACAGATTATTTCCAAAAGCCTGACTAATGAGAATGGAAAGTCCAAGACCAATTGCAGCTAAAGATGAAGCCCAAGTGAGTTTTTCAGTAATTCTTGGTATCCTTTCCTTAAGCACCTGACTGCATGAGCCTATAAACACTGTATAACTTCCCATTGCAACTACAGTACCGACCAAAAACATTACTAAAAACGCAGCACCAGCTATGCGAGATGGCAAAGCAAGTGCAGGCAAAACCATCATCAATGCATCTGGCTGTAGCCCATGAATTATCCCTGTAGCAAATGTTGCAAAGCCAATCTTCTTCTTCCCAACTACAGGAGTTTCAAGCTTTTCATATATGCTTACATCACACTCACCATTTTCAAGGGCAACACATGGAGCAGGTACTTCTGAAGCTTCTCTAATTCCCAGAGCACCAATAACAAGTAAAGTTAATCCGACAATCCTTGTTCCCCAGGTGCTAAGAACTTCTATATGGAGTTGATCCTTCAGCAACAAAAACAAAAGACCAAATAAGACCTGTCCAGCATCATGTCCGAATCCCCAGAGGGCCCCAACAGCAGCACTTTCCATCTTGTTACGTCCAATTGAAAGGGGAGCCAAAGCCACAAGGTGGTCAGGCCCAGAGAGTGTATGCAAGCAACCAGCAAAGAATCCTGTCCAAGCACTGCTGAGTAATTCAGTGCGAACAAGTTTTTTACCAATGGCAGCAGCTGCAGTGGGAACCCCTGTCTTAGCTGCATTTTGAAAGGTTGCAAAGGCTGGTAATGCAAAAAATGGATGTATTAAAGCAGCAACAAGGGCAGACAATAGAACAAATGTTCCTGTCGATATTGCCTGAATAAAGCAGAATCAATTATCAGAGCCTTGGTGGAGAGACAGGTCTATATTCATCAACAGATATAGCTTCTTGTGAAATCACCATTAATAAAAATTGCCAGTATTTAGTGATGTTACGTGAAAGAAATCAGTGTCACACATGTAAGCAAGCAGTCATAAAGGAAATTAGCTATGTTTCAGGACAGCAGGCAGGAGCAACTGTTGAAAGTTTCTAAACAGTTTAGTGCATATGCCAGGGATAAATCAATAGTAGAAAGAACATCCATTCTTGAGAACTATTCCATTTTAGCATTTAACCAATGGCTGGATAAGAAGGATGAAAAGAAAAAAATAAATGCATTTCTATGTTCTTGATTTTCAAGCAGAGCCACACCTTTGAAGATTATGAATAAATGTCATCAAATTTGTGACATGTGACCATTTTCCAGCAAGCGCATTCAAAGGGGGAGAAAAGGGACAAACTTCCAGTCTCAAGTAGAAATAAGACGAATCTTGCAAACTACTTAATATTGCTGCTTTTCAGTATAGAGAATTTTCCTTGATTTGTCATGACAGATGTTCCACAGATCAGTCCTAGTATTGAGGAAAGAGCACGTCTATTTGTATTATGATAAACAGATAGCTGTCACACCATTAACTTGAGTCATAAATCATCTTCATAAGTTTTGGTCAAAGGCTTGTTTGAAATGTAGAAAACAACAGACACATAAGCTGCAAGATATTCTAAGTTATAATCATTTTAAAGAAGAAAAAAGAGTAGGAGCAAAGGCACAATTAAGTCAGAGACAAAGATACTAAATCTGGCAGGGCTTAAGACTCGCACTATCTTAAACTAGAAGCCAAGGAAGTTATAGAAGTATACAAGCCGCTTCATTTATTGAGCAAACGACAAGTGAGATAAACTTTTCAGGCTTTTAGATGTTAAACCTGTTGCAGTAGCTCTTATGACAAAATCACAATCTGAAGTACATTTGAATTATCACCTCTTCAAAAATTAGGATATTGATCTATCTTCAATCTTTTGCCATGGAGTAGCACGATCAATATAAGAAAGTGAACTTTAATGTCTAAATGATATGATGAGTCAACAGGAAGCATTCAATCTATACTGACAATAATATGAGTACCATCCAGCAACAACTTGTTTTGAAATCATCCGCAATATTGTTAAGACCACAGCATATATTCATAGATGAAAAAATTTTCAAAATAGTCTTGTCATTGAACTGTCTGTAAAACATTTGCCTCTTCAATAATGCATGAGGCTAATTTTATTTGACCACTTTATTAGGAAGGCCGACTCTGCTAACTTATAGAAGATTAAACCTAATCAACCAGGGTACACCATTTCTGATGGCCAATGATTCAATTACTTATGAAGTGATATGACTGGTCAGCAAGGGAAATGGTGCGTTGTTCCTGTGCTTGAACTCCTGCAGAAGTTGAACCCACTTTGACCTTAGTAGATAAACACCGCATATGGATAATGCTAGATCACATATTTCCGTTGATGGTTGGACATAAACAACATTTACTAGGGGTTCAACATGTAAGTTTAGTGACAAAGGAGAATCTATATGTAACATTTAGCTGATATTCATCAAGCAAGCCTCATCACTTGGCCAGGGGTCTTCTTCGGATAATGTTACCTGGATCCCAGTAACAGACCTGAGGTCGACCTTGTCATCATCTAAAGAGATCAATGTCATTCCTGAAGCTAGTAGGTAATGATCAATAAAACTAAAAGTTGCATTCAAAAAGGTTCTCAACAGGAATTATATTTTGAAAGATGAACTAGACAGAAAAGAGGTCTGAAGGCAGCCTTGGTTGAGGAAACAATGGCATGCCTCAAACAAGACATTGTGAGACTGATATACAAAGGCACTGTGAATGGATGAAGGGGAAGAACAGCAAAGCCGAAAGTAGTTTTCACCTTTAGTATGTGACCACATAAACAGTTGGTTAACAAGGAGAAATTGTTATAAGACAGATTTCAAACAACACAAACCATTAGAAGAACTTGACTTTTTACACATGATATGCTGCATTAGTACACTCATTGATATGAACCAGAAGCAATTCAACACACAAAAATACAATTTCACAACGAAGAATTAGGGTTTCTAGCTAAGGAAAGAGCAGAGGATAAGTACCTGAGCAATTTGCTCAGCAAACTTGCAAAATATCTTTTGAAAAAACCAACTTAACTTGGTATTTCTTATTTATAGTTAGTTAACTTAAGCTCCCCTGCCAGCTGTCACCAATCCTCTCTTTACACACCAGCATCACTCCTTAAAACTACCATGTCAGCTCCCTTTCATAAAAGGAACACCATATTGCTCATACCACAATACACTACACACATGGCAATATAGGGGATTTATGACATCGCATCATATCACTCATCCAACTGTAATTTTGTGGATATTTTCCATTGCTGTTCATTTGATTGCCTTTCAGTAACTCATATATAGTAAATAAAACTAATTCTGACTCTGAATGTTGGGAAGTGGGATGTTGCAGGCAGATATATATCAATAAATGTATATTATCTGCCCCACTCTATGGTGTTATCTCCCTGTAGCAACTTACTAGTGATTAGCATGGTTTAACTTCAATGATAATATTTGAGCATCCCATTAATTGAGCAGAATGTTAGCCAACTTGATTTATTCATTGTATTTCCAATGAACAATTTTGACGAGTCAATCATCTCAATGCTCCTGCACTACCTATCATGTGCTTTTCTATCACCAAACATGTGGAAAGGGATGCAATCCAGTCCATCACAAACAAAACAAAGAAATTATAAGTTCAACCACATCCTTTATCTTTCAGTCAAGCAGTTTGGAGGAACAAAAAATCATCAACTTAATTCCTACTACTCGCGCAGGGGGTCAATTAGCTTGCCGACTTGCTTTCTGCACCCAAACAATTGATCAATAAGTTCCCCATCTATGCTTCCACCAATCACAAATCGCTATCAACGACAAAGCAGAAGGTGGTTCCCGCATTATATAAGTTTATGACAATTGATCAATGAGTTTCCCATCTATGCTTCCACCAATCACGAATTGTTATTGATAACAAATCAAAAGGTAGTTGCCGCATTATAAAAGTTTGTGATCCGTGGGAACGCATATGTAGACACTGGCACAGACAAGCGTGTCCCCAAATGATGAATCTCTTGGAGCCCTAGAAATGGCTGATAAAAAATTCATTCCTATCCAAAAAATTTATCATCCCAATAAACCGAATCTCTGTATCGAATCCAATAATGGTGGAAACACTTTGATAGGTTACCAATCTCAAATTTTAATACCACACCACACCAATAGACATTTTGTGCAATTCTACTATGAAATACATATATGCAACATAAATGTTTACCAGCAAATCGGCTTTGATCACAGGTATCTGGGATAATCGATAAGAACTGAATTAGCATGATTTTATTTGTCAGTTTTACAAAAATTTCCAAAAGTATATAATTTTATATGGTTAACGGTGTGTTTGTAGCAAGCACTCCTTAATTGAACCGATATCAAATTATTCATCAAACATGAAAATCGATGTACTAATCCAATTCCAAGACCTAATTTATCAATAAATACTCATGATGATAATAAGAATAACCATATTGGAAAGTAAAGAATCTTAAATCAATTCCACAGCATTTCTAAGTAATCAAGAAACAAAGACTAAACTTTGAACTCTTAATCGACCTACATCAATCACCTTTTGCTTTTGTGAAGGTTGACTCCGGACCTCTTCAACAACCGGCGATGAGTTCACCGTCTCAATAGACGGCAGGTCAACTCGGTTGGTGGTCAACAAGGACGGGAGTTTAATGAATGGCTTTGAAAGTTTTGAATATGGAGGCGATTCTTCATGTTTGCAGGTAATCGAATTCGAACCCGGGCCTAACCGCCTTAAGTCGAGACGAGTTGAGCTGAGCTTGAGTGAGTCAACCCGGCCGAGTGGAGCAAAGACATGGGAGTGTTTGTGGTGAATTCTACTGGAATGGATAGAAGATGATGAATATAGAAGCCTTTCCATGGCTTCTCTCTCTCTCCCTCTCCCTCTCCCTCTCTCCTCCCTCTCTGTTTGGAGAGGTGTAGAGGCTTAAAAACAGAGTTTCTATAGAGAGAGAGACGGAGAGACGATGTGAGGACGGAGTTTTATGGAAGCGAAAGATTCGAGTTCCAACTGAAAACAGAAAACTAGGGGTCTCTTTAAATTCTTTATTCTATCCTCGCTGATTTTATCTCCTTTACCCAAATAAATAAATAAATATTACGATGGGTATTGAATTCAAAACTCAAATTCAACTAAATTTAAAATTTTAAGTTGGGGAATTCGAGCTCCACTGGAAACTCAGATTTATATAGAAAATATATAATTTTTTTAATTAAAATAATATTAGTATTTAGATTTGATTCTAATTTAATTAAATTCGTGAATTAATCAAGATAAATATCATAAATTATAAGTTTAACTCAATAAACTATTTGAGCTATTTGAATAATTCAAATTTGAACTTGACTCGATAAGTTACATGAATTTCGAATCAAATTTAAGTAGGTGGTAAATAAACTTGACTTATTTATATTTTTAAGCGTAATGTATTTTTGTAAAATAAATATTTTAAAACTATATTTCTTCTCTATTTAATGATATTCTTATATTTTATATTGTATTTGTATAATATATTTTAAATGTGGTTTTCGATAATAACTTACTTCATTTTGTCGGAGGGAGAGAAAAATTAATTTTAAATGATTTTAACCTTCATATTTTCGATTGTATGGCCTTTTAATATCTCAATAGAAGTTTAAGGATTGATTGGTAATTGAATTAAGATTATATAATTCCTAAAAAATAGGGAGGGATATATGACTTATATATATTATTAATAAAGCCAATGTGTATGCCAATTTTTTATCTAGGTAATTTTCATCAATTGTCCATTTTGTATATTTTATTTAATCAAAGTTGAAGAATTAGGCTCTATTATTATTATCAGAGATATAGACAAGAGAAATCTTTATCGATGTTTGGAATACTTGTTGATGATCAAAATAACATTTTTTTTCTTTTTAATCTTTTCATATGATTGATTTTTTTTTTAAAGCGTGGAAATTAGTCTTAGATAGATTTTTTTTTTTTTTTGCTTTTTAACTAATGATAGGATATTTATCTTATGGCTGACTTTGGTAAAATAGTGGAGGAAATTGATTTGTATTTTTGCTCTCAAAAAATAAATTACCCCAACATTACGATCTTCTTTGTTTTTTTTTTTAATAAATAAATAAACTTCACAGCCTAATTTTCTGGTATAAAGTGTCCACCAAAGAGTTGGTCTAAAGTTGTTAAGACATGGTCACACGAAAGTGTTATTTAAATCGCACGTAGTTGTGGACTACTTCAAGTCACATGTTGTTAATTGTCGTTTCTAACAAAGTTGGAAACTTCATTGTATTCATTCTATCTAGTCATTGCATCTTTAGCAATAGCTTTTAAGATTACCAAAAAAGTCCAAGTACAATTCCATATAAAGACGACTTCATGGAGTCTTTTTACTTATTTTGCTGGATAAACTAGTAGTTGACCATAGGGGATGAATCTTAAGGGTCTTTTTAGAAGGGAAAAAAAGTAGATATTTAGTAATAATATTATATATATTAACTTTTGATTGAACCATAATATTTAATTTAATAATAAAATTATATATATCTAATTATTTAATATAATAAAAATAATATTAAATATTTTTAATTACATAATATAGTAAAGTAGCGAAAAATACAAAAGATTAAAGCAAGGGCCACAAGGAATTGTATAAGCCCCAACCATCTTCAACGGCCTTGCAAGGCCAATCAAAAGTTGGCACACGTTAATGATTGATAAAAAAAATTAATGAAATTGTTTGATATTTTATTTTTGTAAAAATTGGAAAAGGTCAAAGACTAAAAGAAGAAAAAAAAATCATTCAAATAAAAAAATAGATAAACAATAAAAACTAAATGTATACTTCTCTTGTTTAAGGATGAAAGTCTATCTTACAGATATATTAATGTAGATGGGGAAGCAAGTATGTTAGAATATATAGGATATTTGATCCGACTGTATTTTCTTATAAGAAATGTGACACGTTTAGGCAATCATCTTACTAGCACATAAGGTGTGTATCAATGATCGGGATATATATTCAAATACTCGACAAACTTGCCCCTAAATTGAACGACATATAATACACTTGAAACAAACACATCAAATACTAAAATATGGCGATGAAAAATATTATCTTTGTAACATTATGCATAAAAATAGGAGTTTTGATATATTTTAATTCTATATATATATATAAACACTATTCAAATTATGGCAACAAATGATTAATAGTTGCACATATACTAAGACACTTTATAAGTATAGGTTTAGTTTTGATTTTCGAGATATGTATTTTTTTTAAATAGATCGGGTTCGGGTTTTAGGCAACTCTTTTGATATAATCGTATCCCTTTGTAGTGGTGGATTCAAGTTTTAGATTACCCCGTATGGCCTATCTCACTAGAGAATGTTTGGATAAGGAACTCAATTTGGATTGGTTGAGTTAGTACAAAGGACAAAAATAAACTGTTTTACTTGGACTTACTCTCTAGCTGTGGTCCTATAACAAATAAGCTAAATGGGCAATACATAATTTGACTACAAAAACCTATTAATCATTTGTTAATGAACTATTTCCTTTACATTTGTTGTACAATGATATAAGGATGTTTTATAATTTTAGGGAGAGGAGGATCCCTATAGACGATATTGGGAGTAAATATCCGAAGATACTTGTATTATTATCATTGGCCTAACTACAATATGCATCTCCCATTTGCACAAAACAACAGCTATTTTAGAAGCTATGAGACAATCCTGATTAGAGAAATAGGATTTTCAATTTTTAACGCAACATAGTAATACAAATGCAAATATAATGTGATTGGAAACATGACATCATAAACTAAATCTAAAAATAATACTACATACGAAATAAAAGGTACAATTCTTATATCAAAAGAATTCGAGACAAAAGAAAAAGATCAACCATGACTTCTTCTTTTTTTAAAATATATATGTATTTATATCTTTTTCAAAAGTGAAGACAAAAAAGGGGATGCATTCGTTTTTGCATGTAAAAAGCATTTGTTATGGGTGTAGGCAGAAGACTTGGGGCTTCAAAGACTAAGTGGAGGTTGCTCTCACACATTAATTAGAGTATAATGAACTTGCGACCATAATTTGGCCACATCTCCTAGGAGAAAAGTGTAGCCTTCACGTCGACGCCTAGATTTCAACATGTCGAGATTTTTTTATTAAATTATACAGCGAACTGGATGATGATGATGATGGTATAAGTGTCAAATCGCAAACATAAACAAATGGGTGCGACTTCTTTTATTCGCTTTGTATACAATTGGTATATGTCACCCAAGTTTATAATACCAAGGTTTATTGAGATATAAGGTCAGATTCTATACTTTATCGTGTAAATACAAGATTTAAAGATTTAAAACTTAAATGTAAATTATATCAATGCTTAACTTAAAACTCCCCAATCATAAAGATAGACACGAAATCATATAATTAAAAGGATTGGACTAACCTTATATAAGTTATCATTAGAAATACTCATAAAAAAAAACTTCACTTAATAAAATCAAGATATTTATTGTATTCATAATATAACCATTATTTATAGTGTACTAGTAATAAATAAATAGTAGCTTAGGAGAATTTGTTTAGTTAATTACAATTTTATAATAAATAAAATTTATTATTATTAGTTATTATTTAATATCAACAGTTAGCTAATGCTTCTAACAAGTGAAGGAGCTTAAAACATGGCTTCACTGTTTTTAAGCAGAAGCTAAACATAATCTATTTAATTAAGTGATTGATCCTTAAGCAAAACTTCAATAGAACGATTGTGCTTATGTGATCTTTGTTTTTGCCCCTGAATGAGGAGAAAGAGGTGCTTATTTATAGATTTTAGAACTCAATATTATCTATTGGATTTACACCAATAATCGACGGATGAGAGGAACTCTCACAAACATTTGTTAGATAGTTTGAGAAGCAATCTCTTTTTATTACAAATTCTTCCTCCTAGACTTCCTTAGTCCAAGCACATAGACAAGTCTAATGAGGGCACAAACTTTTCTAAAAAAGGTTGAACTAGTTTAATGATCCCTATTTTAAGCTCATCAAGCGAAATCTCCCTAAAATATCCCAACACAACTGGTCTAATTTCCTAGACTCTATCACTTAGTTTAATGAATCAGTCAAAGACTTTTGCTAGCCTTAGCCCGTATTCTTTGAAGTCTCTACACTAGTAAACAATGAAAACATAATAGACAACAAAAAGGAAAACAAACAGTGAATTAGAGGCATGACAAGATCGCTATATTTAGAGAATTCATGCTTTTTACATTGACTTTGCCTTCAAGGGAATAAAGACGGATCTTCCCCTAGGAAGTCTAAAGAACTGTGGGCAGCAATCTGATTATTTTTTGAGATCACACTTTAGAATTTGGTATTATTGAGCTTTTTGTGTAAAGAGAGAAAAATTATGTGGAATTTCCAAAGAAAATCTCACCTCACCATATTTTTAAGAACTCATGATTTTATATCCATCATTCAAATATAATTAATCAATACACCTCTTTTAAATGAACACAACTCTTTGATTAAATGCTCATATTTATATCTTGTTATTAGAAAGTTTTGAAGAAGTTATGACCTTTTAAAGTAATTAAGCATATTTGCAATACTTGAATGAGCACGATATCAAAGAATCACAAAATACGAGCAAGTGTGAAATATTACGTAAGAAACTTTGTTTGGATTTCATGAGTTTCATTTAAATAAGGTGTCTTCAATAGTCTCTCTTTGAGCTCTTAGTATAACTTTGTCTAAATTTCATTCGGTGAGATTCAAACAAAGTTCTTAATTCGTAGGACACGAAATATTGAATTTCTTCCCTTACTAGATATAGGAATACAAAGCATCCTACTTCGCTTAAATTTTGTGCATAAGATTCAAATGAGGTCCACCTATACTCAAATATTTGTATCTCACTTCATTGCTTGCCCGTGATGCTACTAATTAAATGGTTTCCAAATATGTTTTACAAGCACATAATTGATAATATATACAATAGATCCATACCTAATAAACACACACACACATACATACATATATGTATGTATGTATGTATATACGTATAAAACAAATCTCATAGATTATGATGAAGCCCACCCTTAATATTAACTATCTACTTTAGATATGTATAATATACATGAATTGGATAGAATTAAGTTTTATATCGAATAAAATACCATAGACATGAGTTTTGATATTATATTACAAGTTTGATTGTATATTTACTAGATTCTAGCAAATGCTTCAAAGGCTTTAGATAAAATGTTAATATGTTAAATATATTATTTACTATACTTATGTATTATATTATATAGTAGTTGATAATATATATATATATACAATGTATGTATTAAGATTATGTTAATATATATATATGCACATCATATTATGTCATGTACTATATGATAGATATTACAATATATTTATATTACATTTGGTTATTATAACGGAATAAAACTAAAATAGAATTGCAATTCTTTTGATATTATTTTATTTAATGATAGAGGTATTTTTTGAATAAAAGTTACAATTTCTGATAAATAGCTATTTCTTTAGTAAATGAAATGAATAAGTATTTCTTATATACTCCATATTACATGAAATAGGCATTTACTGTAATATAACTTTTTACAAACCAAATAAAGAAATAACCATTCCATATTAACAAATGTAGAATGGCAATTCCCCAAATATAGTGTTGATGTAGTAAATATATGTAGTATTATAATACATTGTATTACCATTACCATTAATTTATACGTTATCAAATATTTATCATTAAGGTAGATTGTAATACACCTCTTAATCTATTAGTTAAATATAGATAGATTTGAAAGTGACAATTCCACTCTATATCTTTAAAAACATGTGAATGCGCCCTAAGTCATCACTAAAAGTCCAAAATCGTTGCTATTTATAGTCCCCTTTTAGTGATAGTTTTAGAGCTTTGATGAGGGATGCCATTGAATCAAGTAAGAGATGTGTTTTGCAAAACCTAAATCCAGCCTAGCAACCTTTAAAACTTTTTAAAATCCGACCCTAAACCCTATAAGGTTATCTTATATCAAAACCCTGCTCTTATAAGGTATTATTGAACCCACAATCTAATTTGACCTAACGTGGCATAATAACAAATGATCTTTTATAAAATTTATGTTATGGACAAATATTGTAATCTTTTTAGTTATCCAAAATTTTCAAAATTATTAGAGAAATAGCTATTGATTTGAATGAGTGCTTATGTGTCTACTTCAACTTAACGTTCATGCTAATTATTTTCAAACTATTATTATTATGTTTTTTGGGAAAATTTTGCAAATAACATAATGAAGGTATATTATATGCCTCATCTGTTGCTTTCTTGAGGTTTTTTTTTTCCTTTAATAATATGAAACTTTCTACTTGCTTTTTAAATAATGATGCATTTTCAGCTTTTTGCTTTGATACAACATCTAATATTGAAGTTAAATAAAGAATGCATAGAAACATATAGCATGAAATGAAATGAAAATTATATAGTAGAGTTAAGAATATTATTATCTAGTATTTTTATTGGGTTTGGCTTTCCATCGTGTTCTATATAAAACCAAAAACCTAACTTACAACCCTATAGGATTTGGAAATAATATCTAAACCTGTTCCAAAACCCCATAAGGTAATTAATAGGTTAGGTGAATTGAATATTTTGTAATAACTTGTTTGATAATATCTCTAGTTTTGACAATAATTTAAAAGTTATTTATATGTTTTTAAAAAGATCTAGAAAAATAGGATTATACTTTAAGAATTTAAGAGGTCTATCTACGTTTGACTAATGATTTAAATATTATTCTATAGTTTTATGGTTACCTAATCTCTCATTTGACTGTTGAAATCTTAATACATTAACTTTTATAATTATTTTTATTCATTGGATCGAAGTCTATAAATTTCAACGAATTTTTTTTTTCTTAGTTTAGGGAATTATCCCAAATATATAGAACTAATATAGGATTTGGATATGAAAATTTGTATCCATATTGGTGGACTAAGAAAAATGAAGTCGGCAGCAACCTTGTTGGACCATTCCAGCTCCAAGATTTGGTGACGAAGGTGGTTCGGTTCCTTCATCCCTGATTGGTGTTGATATGATGTTTACCTAATTCTAACCACACCTGACCTCCAATGGGCCTGCGCGTGCTCCGCATATACAACCTCGTGGCCCCGCTCGTGCTCGCTTGTGCTGGCCACGTGCTCAACCCATGCTCCACTCATACGTACGGCGGGTCTTACGACTTCGATTTCGTAAATATGATGAATATAAATGGGCTGGATTACAAGCCCAGAGATAATAGTACACAGAAAATATTTTCGAGGGTCTTCAGTATATTTTAGAAAAATGATATAGGAATTACAGATGGATAGTCTATTAATGACCTAACTATATACTAGCCCAAAGATGACATAGTATATCACAATGAATTTGTCCCACGGAGTTGAATTTTCTTCATTTTTTTTTAATTTAGAAATCGTATCAAGGCCATCCTTTTTAATAAAAAATATAATCCAATAGAGTAAAAGTGATCGAAATGGGTAGAATAGCATGATACATATACAAGGATATTAGATCTATATGTAAAGCCTATTATCCTACACAAAAAAATCGACTAGAGGAATCACTGGTGGGTGATTAGCTAGTTTATTGATTGCCTAACTATTTTTTAGCGCAAAATCGGTAAGATATATCACAATAAAATCAACATAGGTAGTATTTAGATTACAGTAATAAATAGTAGAAAGAAAATCGTATAACACGAAATAAGGACAATAGAATAGTAAAACTTTTTTATATCATATTTGATGTGGATGGTATTGGATAAGGATTTTTGAGAATCTACTAATTAGATATACAAAGTATTATACTAAACATAATATATAGAGTATTGAATAAGGATTTTTGTATTTTTGTTTGGTAAATTTGATTTTTGTATCATATTTTAGATGATACAAAACATAAGCATTTTGCCTAGTAATTGAAAAATATACAAACCAAATCAAAGAACAAAATGTTTTGTTCAGTTTAATACTATAAAATTTTAACGATCAAACGATACCATAAAGTTAGATTATGCTTATTTTGTTTTGAAATTGCATAAGATGTTTTTGTTTAAAAATATAATCAAATTATATCTTCTAGAGCAAAAAAAGAAGTAAAAAGTGTGGGTTTCAAATGATCTTGATTGTACGGTTAAACATAAGACCCATATAGAGCTCAATTTTGGGCTTTTGATTCAATGAAAGTGTCGATAACATAATTAAAGCTAGGCCCAAATCTAGTGTAGCATTTGTATTTGATGAACCAACTACCAGATTACCAGCTACTCAAGTTTGGTTAAATTCTTACTTGAGTTGAATTCATCTCTAGTTGTGTTACAGTCGAAATCAAGTCCTTTGAATAATTCATCAAGTCAAGTAAATTAAGCTTGAATCGATGATAAGTAAAGGTTTAATAGTTTAGTTTAGGAGTTATTTTTTTTTATTTAAAAATATATTTCTTCTAAAATAAAATGAGCTTAATGAAGTGGGGTTCAAATTTCTACAATACTATTTTGACTTGAACTTGTACTTAAAATCATAACCTTCGTCGTCTAATCTCAACTATTATATGTGTTTAAAATCAAGCAGGTAGCATGGCCTTAGAGGTTTCACCCCAAAAAAAAAAAAAAAAGCCCTTAGAGGAGGCAAACATAAATGAAGATCTTCAAGCGTTGATTTGGGCCCAAAAAGCCTTAATTATTTTTGGGCCTCTGGACCGTGCCAACAGCTACGAATATCCTTGGAGTAAAATTATAAGATAGGAAAATATAGTTGATGCACTTCAACTTTGGTGATGGGATGTGAATCTTAAAAAAAAAAAAAAACCACTTAGGCACTTTTTTTTAAAAGAGAAATTAACAGCAATTGTCATACCAATTGAAAATCATTTTCATATCAAATATCAAAGAACATGGTTAAAGAATATTCGGAACTAAGAACCTAACTCAGATTTCTTTTATTCATTAAAGACCCAAAATTGGAAAAAAGAAGAAGAAGAAAACTATCGTACTTCTTGATCCTTCTTTTTCGACTGCCGGATTTTCCCTTGTCTCGTTATATAATAGAGATTCGATGCAGTTAAAGTTAATGATGCAAATGAGTTAAAACTTGTAAATAATTTAGGTTCGGTTTACGTTTTATTTGAGTTCAATTAAATAGTAGTTGATTCATGTTCGAACTCAAGCTACTCTAATAATTTATTTAGTTGAACCTATGCTTTATAATATTCAGGTTGACCAGTTTGTAAGTTTAATTAGATTCAATTTAAGCATGAATGTTAGTTGAGTTTAAATTAAGTTTATATATCAATATTATTTGAATTAAAAGAAGAATATTCATTTAGAAAAATCAAGTATAAATAAGTTATCATCGAGTGGAACTCGAGTTTGTTGAAAATCAATTTAAAATAAATTTAAATTCTAAATTTAAAACTTGACTGAATTTGAGTTCTAAATTTTTTTAATTGAGATTAAGTTGAAAATCAAAACTATAACAATTCAACTTGTCTATTACGCCTAATCCATAATTGAACTTGTAAAAATTTCGAAATGGAAAGATGCTGGTGGTTTTAAGTTTGCCTGAAGAAAGCTGAATAGGATGCTCCTTGGTTAGTTTTTATAAATGTAATGTAATCATGAAATCACACCTAATCTAGACCTAAAAAGGAAACCCTAAACCCATATTAATGATTTTTAGCGTATTTAGGATATGCAAACACTTTAGAGCAGTTATTTCATGATTGTAACTAAGGGTATTATCGATATCAACGAAAGCGAAGCACAACCTTGGACCACAGCTTGCTGTTGGGCAGAGGCACATGTTTTGTCGATTATGGATTCTAGGTGGTCCTTGCTATTTAATTCTTGTCTCAAAAGAGCTGAGATTACTTACTTTGTGATTTCCACGATTCGCAACTAGTGAGGTATGGTAAGGTAAGGGCCGGACAACCATGGAATTGAATGGAGTGGAGAAGGTCTTTGTTAATAAATATACTTCTGTATTGAAACAAAATCTAAAGAGAAATTATAAATAGACGATCTAAATTTCATAAGTGTAATTTTATCTTTTCAATTATAACTTTTGAAAATGTGTACAAAAATCCCAAATCATCATTAATGTTTTACATCTATGACTATATAAGATCCTTTTAACAATGATTCAAGGGTATAGTAATCGTTTGAAGGTTATTTATATACTTTTAAATTTTATAAGGAAATAAGGTTATGTATTAAAAATTTTAGAGATATATTAAGAAATTATATTTATATCTAATTAATAATTTATAGGGGTATATTTGTAATAATCATTAAATTTAAATCGTAAACCAAATCAATTATTATCTTTCCAAATTATCACAATTTTTAAAAAATTACTCGTGTTTTATTATCCACCACCATTCAATTTTACTCGATATAATTGAGTTGCAATATCGACTGAAGGGAAAGAAAACTTTTTTGCAGTAAAACCCCATTTTTTTAAAAAACTATTACATGGCTTGAGTGTGTTATAAGGAGAGATGATTCATCGTTCGACTTAATATCATGCTACATGCATTATAGTAGCTTCATTGAACATGTGAAGCCATGAAACTATTAGTCCCAATCCTTGGAAAAAAAAAAAAACAAATCCTAGGTTTACTAGTGTGACTTAGCTAAGCTTGTTAGGTCACATGACCATGACGAGGATTCAGCGGACTGCCGTTCAAAAAACAAATAATTCGGTGCCATCGGAGGTGGTGGTCTGTCTCTGTCACACGCTTTCCTCTCATATAATTGAAGTCATTCCAAGTATCAATTTGATCATGATTACAGATGTGAAACATTAATTGAATATCACAAGGGGTTTAGGCATCAACCTATGTAGTAGGGGTAGGGGGAATCAAATAGCTACAATTTGAAATGAAAGAAACAAAAAGGTGGTTCCCAATATTTTTGAACAATTTTGACTGAAACAGATTTCTCACACAAACTGATCCTTATCAAACCTCCTCTAATTCAACTTTGTGCACTATTATTTTCTCATAACATTATGGGCACCAACTTGATAAAGAAGAGAGTCACTACTAATCGTCGTTACTACCAAAATTAAAAGTAGTATTATTATAATAATCTTGAATTATGTTAAGACTTCTATAGCTTTAGTAATATAAATATTGGTTTTTTGATATAATTGGTGAACATATATATATATATATATTTTTAAGGCATTACTTCGCACTAATTAATACAATAATAATATCTAACGGCTCTAAAATTTTAGTCATAGTAAATCACTAGAAAAAAAATGGAGTAATGGAGATTTATGAACAATCGAAGCAATTATTAAATTATGTTGATAATTCTATTTTCAGTAAATACGTACTAGGGTAATTTTTTTCCTTATTATAGTTATAACTCATTCATTGAGAATACTTTATAAAGTTGGTGACATCAAAACTTATTTTACTACTAAAGTATGCCTAGTACAGTTTAGAATGTGATAAGCTTAGTACTTGGACTGACCAGTGGTGTAATTTTATAAGAACCACCCCCACACTCTTTAGCTCAAGAACTTCCATTTGTGTCTGATTATGTTGTGCGTACAATCATTGGTATTGAAGTTTTACAATTTGATGTAGAAATAGTTTACTACTTACTAATCAGAAATGATTGTTATCACGAAGCAGTTCTCCGATTGAAGCTTCGAAACTGACATGGATTTTAAATAATTTTACCATGTTTTAATTACCATCGTACTTAAACTGGACCAGGTATGATGATACAGCACCTGGGAGTCCCGACTTAGGAGGTTTTTCGATACAGCCATCATTGCCATTTTACCAAATGTTCTCTGAAAGCAGGAAAAAAAAAAAAAAAGTAATGCTTACTGGGAAACACATGCTAACTCGTTTTAGTAGTAGAGGCTTCAATAATTGAAGAAGTACCAATACATATTTGTAAATAATCTGTAACAGCAGCTTTAATTTTTACATGTAACTATACAACAAATCGTATATAATTATTGCAAGAGCTTGTAACATATTTTAAAATCTAGAAATGGGATGTCTTATTGTTGTACACGTAATCGATAATGATTTTAAACCATTGATAATGTAGTAGTAGCCGTTTAAAATATCTCAAGATATTATAGTAGTAAGATATGTTTTATGACGATATTGAAAATTTTGAAAGCACACCTAATGTAGAAACTGTCACTGCAATGAGTTAAAAATTGCTTCTACTTCTTAACCACCGTCATAAAACTCTATAAATGCCACTAATAAATCGTCACTATTGTTATTTATTTATTTTGTGTGATATGTAATACCTTTATGTTCTTTTGTTACGTCCAAAAACTAAAGAATACGACAGATTACCACATGTTTTTATCTCACTAATGAAGATATACAAGTCATTGATCCAACTATAAACTTTATTACGTTAAAAAAAACTAATAAAAAGCTAAATTCCTTAGTAAAGTTATTAAATCAACAAATAAATTAGATCCGCAACAACATATCATGAATCTTAATTATGATAATCATCCGAGTCTAGCAACGCTTACTCCTCCATAGCAGTGATTATCCAAAACCGATCATCATGTAAGAAAAGAAGGCCCCTCAAGGAGTAAATAATAATAAGATGTTTTGTCTAACTTTACCGTCGAACAAATATGATACATGGATTACGTGTAAACTTAATCATTCTAACATAACATTCAATATTGTCAAGATCGTCATGATTTACTAATATAAATATTAATTATTTTAATAAAATGGATCATGTTCATTAGTTATAATATAACATTCAACATCATGCCAAATAGCCACTTAATTAATTAGCTTTTCTATCCTTGCTAAGGCAACCGAGCAGTCGTTACTCTAATTCCTAGTAGCCATCCACAAGCCACGTATCCTGTCCCATACTTGGAGGAGACACTCGACAGGCTGCTTAATATGACATTCCAACTCAGACTTTCTGACTACTAACGAACCATTATCCCGACTCTGCATGGTTAATTGAAAAAAATCTACGATTAGGAGCATGGATAATGCAGTATGAATTTAACGTTCCATCTTGTAATCAAACAGCAAACAACAATTGAAAATTGTGTGTAAATAACATCAAGTTCGAAAAAACATTAGGATCTGTATTTAATATCAAAAAGTTGGTTGAATATGATTCAATTTACGTTTCAAACAAATAAATTTTAAACCAAATAATATAATTTGAGAATTTAAAAAAAAATAATAAAAATACTTTCTCGTTTCAAACCCATATTTTTATGAATAAGAAACTTCTCAAGTAGTGAAATGCTTGTGTTTGGTTCAGCTTATTGTTCATTTTCTTTTGTCTTAAACAAAGCCAATGCATGACGGAATTATCCCAAGATTATTAATCTTTTTCACATCTTAATTAGTTGTATAACTTGCAAACCTTTAAGAAAATGAAACTGAGTATCAAATTTCTACTGTTTTGTCCTCAATTATAACAAATAAAGTTAGAATCTAAAAGGTAAAAAACATTAATTCCACGTTGAGTAAATCATTATTTTTTTGCATGAACCCATAAAAAGAAGCTTCAATTCATTTCAATAACATACCATGACCTAGAAACCATATTACTAAATACTTTTATAAAATATAAAAATTTTTGAGCTTGATTTAATAAATTATTTAAGTAATTTAAGTTTAAACTTTACTTGACTATCATAGAATTCAACTTGAATTAGGTTATAAACATCATGGATATCTTACCTTTTACACATTTTTAAGAATTTCTAGACTTTAGTTTTGTTTGCATAATCTAAACTAAAATTAAGAAATTTAACTTTTGTTTTCCTTTTTGTAAATAGAGATATTTGAGCTTTCTTTTCTAACAGGTGATGTCTTTCTTTTCATTACATAATTTAAGTCTTCATGTTGTCTTATTTTACTAACACCAATTATTTTTCTTTCAATTAAGATTTCGTGCTTTCACACCATCTTTTTTTTTTTTTTTTTCTAATTACGTAACTTAAGCTGATTATTATGAATATAATACGACTGATCCTATTTTAATATAGCGATTTAGATAACATTTTCGTAATAAAATTAAGGACAAAGGTAATAACATAGATTATGACCCCAAAAAATAAAAGTTATGTAATTAAAGAAGAATAACACAAGTTAGCAAAGTAAGAAAAGACAAAAGTTCAAATTATATAGCTAAAAAAAAAAATGAATACAGGTTGATAAAATAAGAAACTGCAAAGTATTTTTTAAAATTTTTTCTGAATTATTAAATATATAATCAATTTTAAAATGTGTGGTTCTTTTATTTTAAAATAATAATAATTAAAAAAAAAAAGGGAAAAGGTGAACGTTGTAGAACTACACGTGCAGTAAGCATGGAGTGGTCATCTGAGTCTTGTTCCAAGCAGTGACAAATCTAATTCCTCAAAAGGAACTAAAGCGGTCACCAGGAGACAAAGTCGTGTTTGGCCCCCAACACACACACTCGTTGCTTACTTCAACTCTTCCATTATGTTGTCTTGTCCCCATAGGGATGATGATGTAGAAGCTTGCAAGAAAATTCCATGCCGAGCATGCCCAGTGAGGCAGTAACTAGTACTGTTTCAGGAGAGAATAGCAGACAAAGATCAGGCAAAGATGGGGAATAAAGAAAAAAGTGGGAAAAAGCAAGGATTACCGGGACTAGGACTAGGAGGAGGAGGAGGAGGGACAGGGATAATGTTGAAACGGGGCGTTTTGGTCGGTAAAAGAGGTGGGTCTAGTACTCCATCACCCACTTGGAGACTTGAGTTTACTTCCTCTCAAAATAATGATGCTGATGATGTAATTCAGCAGGAACAAGAGTTTCTTACTGCTTCTACTACACTCTCTGCAAGGAAGCTTGGTGCTCATCTCTGGGAGATTCATCCACTTCATTTTTCTAATATGTCCCGAAATACCCGAAATCATAAGCATAGGAAATCTCATCAGCAGGTACTTATGTGGATTCTGGCTTCTCTTAGTTGGAATAGAAATTAAAAGAATGGTCTTGCATTTGTTCCTTGTAAAATGTGGTATGCGATCAATGTGGACTTTCCAGTTTTGATTTATTGTGGTTATATATGTTACTAATTTAGTAAATTGTACGCTCTATATTACCTTGTGGGTGTGTTTCACCTTTTCCCCCCAATTTTCAATTCTAACTATGAGTGAAAATGAGACGAAAGCTCATAATTTTGAGCTTTGAGCTCGTAAGTTTTAGCTCAAGTTTGACTTGAAGTAGTGCTTGATGAGCTCAAGATTGACTCAATTAAACCGCTTTAGACTCGTTTATTTTGGAAAAAGAGAATCTTCCAAATGAAATAAAAGTGCTGCCTAAACTCGACTCGAAGTCTGGCTTATACTTGAGTTCAACTCAAGCTTGAATAGAATCAAAAGTTTGTTGGATCAAATACTATGAAGCGAAAGCTTGAATTGATAATCTATTCGAGCAGCTCAAGATCAACCTCGGCTCGACTGCAGTCTGATGGAACTTCAGTAAATAATTATTGAGCCAAACTCAAATAGTTTGTTAGTAAATTCATTTCATTTACAATCCTAAATCTTTAACTATCAAAACTTGGATCTAGTAATATC
The DNA here is from genome assembly GCA_037954665.1 of Laguncularia racemosa. NCBI lineage: Eukaryota > Viridiplantae > Streptophyta > Magnoliopsida > Myrtales > Combretaceae > Laguncularia > Laguncularia racemosa. The sequence goes on from JBBMOL010000016.1 coordinate 7,480,524, forward strand.
GCTGTAACAGTTATCTGATGCTTCCAATAGTAGAATAGTTATGAAGCTCAACTGCTCAAGTCTTCATGGTTTATAGGATGTATTTAATAGTAAATTGTTAATGTTCTTTATTTTAAGTCGAAAACTCCAAAGTGAAAACCATACAAGCCAACGTAATTTGATAACATTGTGCGGTTTCAGTTCCAGCAAGGTAATACAGATAGCCTTCAGAAAGCAATTGCTGAATCAACAGGATCGACGCAGCAGAAGGGATGTACCCAGACTGATGATTCTCTAAGCCGGTCATCTGCACCAAGTTATGCCAGCTCAATGGAGGTCATTGTCTTTTCCTCATTCTCTATCCTCTGCTTGATTTTGCTCATATATTGATATTTGCAAAATCAAATGATGTTTGTACATTTCAAGTCACAAACAATCTGGCTGTGATATAGATTTTTGTCGGCTTGCCGTACAGAAAGGAAGGGAACATTCTTAGCAAGCATATTATCGTTGTTGCATGGTGTGAAGAACTTTTAAGCTCGTGTTCATCTGCATAATTTCTTTAGTTATGTGATGCCTTTTTTCAAAAGTAATTTTATTATAAGGCTTGCATGCTGTTTCATCAGGTTAAACCTTACAAACCTCCAGTCACTTCCATTCGTTCATTGTTCCTGAAGGAAAAGACGGGTGAGGCCGGCATCAATACATCCACAGAGTTATTGAAACTCCTCAATAACATCTGGAATCTCGAAGAACAACATTCGTCCAACGTATCCTTGTTGAAGCAGCTAAAATCAGAAGTAGAGCATTCTAGAACAAGAATGAAGGAGCTGATACAGGAAAAGCAAAAAGATAAGCAAATAATCAATCATCTGATGAGTAAAGTTGCTGCAGACGCTAGCCTAGAGGGAATTCCATTAGAGAGAGATCAGATCGATAATGTAGCTGAATTGCTGAAACAAGATCTAGCAGAAGAGAGGAAGTTAAGAAAACATTCGGAAACTCTGTGCAGGGAGCAAGCTAGAGAGATTTCCGAGATGAAATCTGCATGCTCTGCTGCTTTGGAAGAGCTCAAACAAGAGAGAAAAGCACGGGTGTTTACTGAGAGTTTGTGCGATGAGTTTGCTAGAGGAATAAGAGACAACGAGCAAGTGTTACGAGCCTTGAAGCACAAACCCAAAAAGGACAACAACATTCGCAGGGAAAATCTTGACCGTTTGATTCTTCATATTGCAGAAGCATGGCTTAATGAGAGAAGCCACATGCAGATGGCAGAAGCTGAAAGCAGTGTTTCAGGAAAGAAAAAACATGACTTTCCACCAAATGGGCTGGAGAAAGAGTGCTCATGTCGTTTCTCCTTGGGGTCTTTTCCTATGAATGCAAGTACACTGCATGCAGTGGATGATGATGAGCATTTTTCTGGTAAGAATTTGCAGAGCCGAGAACAAAAGGAGAAACTAAAAGCTGAGGATATCAAGGAGTACACTTACTTGAATGGAAACATTGGAGGAAGACTTAGTGGACGGCATAGTATTACAGGTGGTGACTTAGCCCTGGAACAAAGGGTTAAAGTAGGGAAAGCAAGATCATTGGAAGTAAATGATTTATCAGAACCTGAAGGAATCAAACTTGAAAGGATTGACAAAGGGCTGTTTTGTTCTCGTGGACTGAAGCTAGATCAGGATTCGTGTACCTTCCTAAGAACGCATTCATCAATGACCAGGGCTGATCGGGTTCATCCAGCAGGCATCATTTGCAGAGAAAACTCTTGTCCTCAATCAATATGTGCTGGTCATGCAAGTCCAATTCAGAAGTGGCCATCAAAACTGATGTCCCCAGATTTTGAGAATTCTAAAGCTTCCTTGAGATGGCCGAGAGGTGTGAAGGACAATACATTGATGGCAAAGCTGCTTGAAGCAAGGTTAGAGCGGCAGCATTCATGGGCGAAAGCCTCCAGAGGCTCCATTTAGGTAAATGTAAATGTTGCTTTTAACTTCACGTTAGTGATAAAGTCCTTTCAACCTAGTGTTACCATCATCCTTTTTCTTATTTTTTATTTTATTTTTAATAACTAGCAAGGTAAATTAGATGGACGAATCCTATGAACTTTTGAATTCATACGAAGACACGGAACTTTCCTTCTTTTTTTTACACATCCCTTGGTCAGTGGTATTAGTCTCGCAACTTTTGCTATTGTTGGCTAAAGTATGACTATTATTCTTATATAGAATCAAAAAAGAAGAAGAAGGAGAAGAAAAGTCCAAAAGAAATGTCGTGATTTTGCGATACAACTTTTGCATTCTATTTAGGCTGTATCTTTAGATTCAACATGATTTCTCATGTTATATGTCGTTCTTTGGATTTCTTTGGGTTGTGCATTAAGCGTTCGTCATGTCATAGCTAATGGTCGAAAAATTTTCGGGGTCCAAATCGCTAAGAGGGTAAATGCAGGATAAGAAAGTTAGTGTGTCCATATAGTTGTGGAGGTTTACAGGGTAGCCAGTAATGCAAACCAGTAAGAACATAGCATAGGTCTCATCAAGAGGTGGCGGAAAATGAAGGGATTGATTTAACAGAGGATCATAGAAGTTATGAAAAATGTTAATGAAAATTTCCCTTTGTTTTATAGACTCCAAATAGGAGGAACTTTGCAAGTAAAGCGTGTAGGAATTCTCAAATTCTGTCTCTTCTCTAATATTAAAGTTTAGCCTCCTCGCCAAGACTTTACAGTGTTTGATCGGGTGTGATCAGTATTCCAATTCCATGTGCCTAATTAGATTTTTTAGCCTATCCTTTAGGACTTCATCCAGCAGTCATTCCTTACATCAACCACAGTGATTACCAACCACCCTGACCCTCTCAACCTCATCACGGCAAAACAGACTTGGACCACCATGACAAGACCTGCACAACTTGGATGTACGATATTTTTCGGGTGCTATGATAACGTAAAACCTATGCTAAATTTTCAACAACTTCTCCGTAATGTACGCAGGAAAAACGTTCTTTGATCTTTTCAACGTTCGAGAGTCAAGATTGAACGCCACTGTAAGGGCATGCAGAATCAAAATGTGTTCAATAGCTTTAAGTAGTTTATTAGTAATGATACAATAATGTAACCATGGTACAACGTTAAAGAAAAGGTCAAACATAAATAGAGACGGAAAAAGGTTGGGTTTTATCTTTGCCCGGTCCAGGCTCCGCCGGTTGGATTCTTGCCTTGGACCTGACCCATGGCAGTACCGGTTTAGACTCAGCCCTGGCCGGACCTCGGGCTCCACATAGGGTCCGGACCCGGCATTTGTATAATTAGGAAAGAGAATTAAATAAGGAAAAAAAAAAGCCCTTTACCGTTGAAGGAAAAATGTGTATAAAAAAAAATAATTACAAGACTGGGACTCGAGAAACGGCCCATCAAGGTCGATGGACTCAAGACACACCCTGGTCAGTTACTTGTCATAAAAAATGGACCTAGATCCAGCGGACCATAGGATCCATCCATGTCTATATATGGAGAGAGTATGATGTCTGAGAATAAATGTAACATTAACTGTTTGTATATTTAGATGTTATAGAGATGAAATAAAATAATTATTTTTTAACTGTTTATTATCTTATTTATTTAGAAAAATAAGAAGAGAATTTTAATTTTCGAAATTTTTTATTTTTACTTTATTGATAATAGATATTACCTAATAAAATATAGAATTTTTTATTTCCTCTATAATGAAAATAAAAAAAGTTTAAATATTATGCCAATTATATTCTTATTAATGTTGCAATTAACGACTAAATAGGGGTAAAATAATAATTTTATTTGTATTATCAATTTAATACTGTAATTAATTATGTAAAGTAATACTGATACGAGTATTTTTTATAATAAAAAATTATATAAAATAAATACCAAAATAAAAATTCTTGCCTCATTACTGATAATAGTAATTCATGAAATATAATTTTTTTATTCTTTATTTATTTCATTCTAAAAAAATAAACGAGCTGTAAGTATTTAAATTTTTCTAGCAGCTTGACATACTATACTTCATATTAAATAAATAAAGATCATGCTTGCTAATTAAGTTATTCTTTTAAGCTTAAAATGATATGATGGAAGCATTTATGTTTTAAATTTGAGTTTGTTATTCTCCTCCACGTATAGTGCTCGATTGAGAATCCCTTGACGTACGGTTCGGTGGCCTTACGCGTAGTTAATGGGTCGGTTACTTTGATCTTAACGTGTTTGAGAGCTTAACATCCTTGTTCATGCTTACGTAATTACATAGTGATCCCGTGAATCCACCGACGGCCGACCGACCATTTAGGTTAGAGAGAAAAATATTAGTGGAGGCAGCATATGTGTTCATTACGATAGATTTTGAAGATCTTTACTCGTGGAGTCTTTAGCGAATAAAAGTCACATTGGACTTTTCGTTTGCGGGTATAGGACTTCTTAATACTTCTTTGTTTCTTTATTTTATTTATCGTATTCAAGTAGAATTTTTTGTAACTAGAGTTATAGATTTTATTATGTGATGAGATAATTATGTTTTTAGATTAATCTTACTCGTATTTGCGTAAAATTTGTGTTTAATTTTTTGAATCATCATTTCTTTTGATCTATTTTATTATTTTCATTTGATGTGCTAATAAGAAGAGAGAGAAAAAAAAGGGGGTGATTTATCATTTGAGATCTATTGAAATTATATTTTAAGAGAGATTTGATGGTATCATTATTATGTTTTAAGAGATATAAAAATGCCTTACATTTTTAAATATGTAGGAGTAGGGAATAATTTAAGATTATAGGAGAGAGAGAAAGCACTATTCAAAATCTATGCATGACCAACTTGGAGATTCCTTAAACAAAATTGTTTGGACTAGAAAGAAGCTACAACAAAATTGATGTCGTCGGACATTTTGTGAATCCGTCAATCGAGGTTTACGCGTACATTGATTGGAATTCAACGAAACCTATCCATGAATTTGTCATATTTCTTTTGGCAAATTTAAACTCATTCTTGTGTTATAGACGGATGATTATACAAGTTATTATCATGGTTAATATTTAGACATTATTCATTTTTCTTCCCAATTTTTGACTCTGTTAAATCTATATTATTAAATTAAAATATCGATCTCCATAACGTTTACCTACTCATTCCTACCAATATTTATAGCTATATAAAAAAGTTGAATGTTAGAATGAGCCGGAGGTTGACATTGGTTAAAACAAAAAAAGAAATAGGTGACTTGTGCTAGTTATTTCACATTATTACTAGTCCTAAATGATTAGTATTTATCCTTAATACTTATTACCTTGAGTGGATATATACATATATATATATATATATATATATATTCATATGTATATGTCAGAAACCTCCACAGAGAAGACCAAGGACTCGGACAGACAACGGAATTGTGCGGCCACCTCAGACTTACCTATCGCTGAAAGAGGAATAGTGTCCAATGACTGACACCAACGAGTGACACCATACCCACCACGCCACGCCATTTAATATGTCCTTGGCGTGGACCCACCCCCCACTTCACATATTAATATTCATTCAACTTCCACGTACCACACCAATGGCATCCAACCCAGCATGTTCCACCATTTGGGGCTTTTTAGTACTAACACACGGCTTAAATAAAACACTTGTCATGCGATATCATTGTTATTACTCATTTATATTCGATGCATTCATTTATTGTGTTCATACAATAATTATTATATATAACTAAAAGTACATAAAATAGCATTTTAGGAGAATTTATCTAAATGATATTTATCTTCTAATGAATAGAATTTAATTTTATTAATTTTAATATATATATAAACAGAATAATTATTATATTTAGTATATATATTTTTTTATTTTTATAATTAGTTATCTAAAATTTTAAATATCAATTTATTATCTAAACTTTATTTATTTTTATAATTAATTATTTAATTTTTTTTTGATAATTAACTACTTTAACTTTACTTATTGTTATAATGAACTACTCCATTCAAGTATTATAAATAACATCAAAAAGTTTGTAAATAATAAAATAATATTTTAAAATTTTAAATAATTAATTACAAATAAATAAATAAAATTCAAGTATTGAATATACCATTTACTCTTAAAAAGTAATATGCATGGCTATATCAAACCAAAAGCAGTTTGAAAATAATAAAATGATTTTAATGGTAATTGAATGACCTCGAATGTATAAAAGGCATGCCTTAACCACTATGTTATGTCTAATTTTGTCAATTAATTAATTTATTTTATTTTATTTGTGAGCTCCTAACCCGATCCATCCATATGTAGATATATCGTTGTGATCTTAGGTTTAATTAATCTTCTTTGGTAAATAACTTGTCACAATTAATAAGAAAATTCCGTTCTAAGTTGTCGATGAATTGGCTAACTAGAATCAATGGTCCGGATTTACGGGCGATGAGCTACTCTTTTAACAGGGTTTAAAATGTAAAATCCCTATTGCTAATCCCGTCCAAATGCATGATTAGAAAGAGGCATAATTAGGAGAACTTGATGATTGTGTTAACAAAAAAATTAGCAAAGACAGTTTGATGGCTAAAATAGAGGTTAGGACAACCTAAGACGAGAAGCCAAAATAAAAAACAGTTTGCCAAATCTCATGATTCCTGTTGCTTCTCATTTCTGTCTTTTTGGTTTCTAACCAACACCCATATAGCAAAGGAATTAGCAAAAATCAAATGATATGCAAATTAAAACTCAATAACTAATCAACTATTAATTGTTAACACGACTCATGACTACTAATGAATCGAGTTTACCTGTTCGAATGATGTTATTATATATGTATTGATACCAATTCAATGCCTTTCCATGTATGGAGAATAATTGATGTGGATTTCATTTTTATCCCTTGTCTATATACATAATAGTAATGGTATATAATTAAAGACAAGACAATCAATAACACAGTTTTTGGAAAAGAAACTTTGATCCATAAAGAAGAAGCTCTATTATACACTATTTTTGGTAATTTTTTAGACAAAGGAAATCAGCAAAAAAGAATAGAATAGGGAAGAACAAGTAAAAGTAGACATTTTGTATTTAGGAATATATGAATCATAGAGGAGATAAAAAGAAATGAAGAAAAATGTTTTCGATTTGTTTATCACATGAAAAATATTTTTTAGATTTTTTTTTGTTTCAAACATTATTACGATTGAAAGTTTATAATTATTAAATATTATTATATTAAGATTGTATATATTTAAACCTTATAGCAATAAATAATGATGGAAGATGAGAAAGGAGACCATCACTAATTTACTACCATTAACTATTCCTCTTCATTATTAACTGCCCTAAAAAGTTTGGTAGCCATAAACTCTTAGCATTTGTTAAGATAACATTCCATAATTTTAAGGTTTTGGTTCGAAAATATTTTCCATGAAACATATGCAAGGAAAGTTACCAGTTTTATCTTAATAAATACCTTATATATTTTTGTAATTTATATCTCCATAAACTTTTATTTATTTCTTAAAAAATGAAAAAATATTTCTACCAATTGTTTTCCCCACGTCCATCTATTTTTGTTTTTTTATTTAGATTCCATTTCGATTATTTTTTAAATTTGAATTTTACTTATATTATATTTATATCTGATTGAAATTGAATATTTGAATATTTTTATTTTAGTAGGTATTTAATTTTTTAATAAAGATATATCTATATATATATATATAATTTTAACCTTTTTTATCTTTTTTTTCTAATCTTTTTTAGCAATACACCCGATTAAATATAAAACAGATTAAATTAGATTAGATATAAAACGGAAATGATCAAATATAATATTTTATTTGGTTTATAAACGCCCGTCTACCTTGTCCAAACACACGGTTTGTTTGTCAATTCAAGCCCCCTAAACCTAAATTTTGTGTGATCTCCAAACCCTTTAAACCAAATTAAAAGCCTCAAAAGTATAAACAAATTCATATAAAGCTCCCAAAACACTAATATAACCAAACTCTCTCTCTCCCCGTAACGCCCCTTTTCCCTTCTCCTCTTCTAGGGCTAGGTTTGTTTTTGAGGTAACAGATGAAAGAGGTCAATTCGGATTTATTCGACCCGAAGATAGATATGGAATCGGACCAATCTCATTCGTCCGAAGGTAACTTCGGATTTGCTTTCAATGACAGTAATTTCTCCGATCGTGTTCTACGGATCGAGATCGTCGGCGGTCCCTCCGACGGTAGGTCGGACGCCGAAGGCCTATGTAGCAGTGTTTCTGATTGGGCTCGTTTAAGGAAGAGGAGGAGAGAAGATCATATCAGAAAAGAGAGCTGTAAGTACTTTCAATGTTGTGTTTTTAGGTTCAAATTGTTGCTTACGATTGATGGGATATCTGGTTGTTGATAGGAATGGGAGCTTATTGTTGTCATTTGTGATGTGAACTTTAGTTAGGGTTTGAAGCTTATGAATTTGTGTGAAGTGGATTTAAGAGCCCAATTTTTAGAAACCGGGTTTCAAGTTTCGAGCTTTAGAGGAATTTAAGGACTTTGCCTAAGTTAGTTGTTGTCAATTTAGAGGGACAATGTAAGAGTCGTAGCTGAAAGCGGTTGTGCTGTCTGGGGCTTAAAACGTAGAAGATGGTGAGCGATTGGTAACCAATAGTCACGGTAAACGTCTGTATTTGAAGCGATTGAAAATTTATGGAAATGGTTTATCTTTTTTTTTGTAAAGAGGAAGCAAATTATATGTTTGGGACTTACCAAAAAAAAATCATATGTTTGGGATAGAGAGACTGCTCATAGCTGCTTAGCATAGGACATCTGTGTCGCCATGTTGTTAGTTTTTCTCATTTGCTTGGGGTCTGCATATGCGGGCCTATGTGATATGAAAGAAAATAAAGAATGGACTTGGTTTTTCCTACACGGCTCTTGAAAACAGTGTTTTCTTATGAATTTATTACGTGTTTGGTATGCGGGAATGGATTAGGAATGGAATCGTTATTCCAAGGTCCATTATGATCCCTGTGTATGTGATTACTTGGAATTGGTGATTCCGATTTTAAAAGGTAGTTTGATTCCACCGTTGAAGTGGTAGAATCATGATTCTGTTTTGCTCTCACTAATAGGAAATTACCCATACAGTCTCTTTAAACCTGAAACACAAATTCTTTGTTTTTGTGAATGGGAAGGAGACGCTGGGATAATTTCATTATTTTCACGTGTATGCAATGCACATGCAGTTATTGCTTAAAAGGAATGTATATTATTTTAGTTAACTCCCCATCTTATGTTTAGATGATCATAAGATGATATTATTGTATACACACTCCATTCTATTTCAAACACGTTACAATCATGCAGAATACTGGAATGAAATCAAAGATTCCATGGACATTTCCAAACACAGCAATGGATTAGTCTTCCCCTTCTTGATTCCATTTCTTTCCATTCCAACCTATTCCATTCTATTCCTGCATACTAAATGTTGTTGTATTGTTTCAAATGCTCTTTCTAGCAATGACAAGTGAGCGTTTGTGGTATCATGTTATTCTATCCTTCTCCCATGTATTTATTTTTATTGTTTTGTACATAAAGCTGCTTATACTTGATGTATGTTTTCAGCTCTTGATCTTAGCGAATGTGCTGAGGAGCAGATCCTGAACCAGCCTGATATGGATGACTGTGATGGGTTTGAAAATCAAGATGAACCAGTTGCAATGGTAGAAGAATCACCATCAGGTACTGGATTATTTCTTGTATGTTATTTTATTGTTCATTGAACACATTTTGTTCAAGTGTGAAAGATGAAAATAGTTATAGAAGTTTAAATTTAATGGAAAGTGACAGCTTATGTTTGAAATTTTTTTTTTGAAAAGAATTAGAAATCACAGCTCATGTTTGTTTAATTTTTATGAAAATGATGAAAAGTAACAGCTCATCTTTTGGGGCAGTTCTCCTATAAATTCTGGTAAATTGAGTTCGGTGAAAAAAATGGGCAGAGAAGGTGAATGGATTCTAGAGAGGAAAATTACCCAAAAAGATTCTAAATAGGAAGATCTGCTTCTCTCTGGAATATGCAACCTTGGAAACCAGTTTCATTGGTCTCTCTTGCTCCTGATCCTTCATGGTATTGCCTTCTACTATCCTCTTCTCTTAGACTCTAGCTAGATTGAATTCCAACCCAGATCCGAACACTAGCATATGTTTACCTGAATCTAACCAGATGAAACACAACGCAATGCGCTCAACCAAACACCTTACACCATGAGACTATTCAAACAATACATGAGGTGACCCAAGAAAGCCTCTACCCAATCATCCAAACACAAACCAAACTGATCATCTTCATTTAAATGTCCCAAAGCCATCCCAAACAATTAAAAACCAGAACCCACCTGCTGACTCTAAAACTGCCTTGGACGAAGAGAAATAAAGCAAGCCAGAAAATTCACAGCCGGCCTTCGAGGTGGTAGAAACCAAACTGATCATCTTCATTTAAATGTCCCAAAGCCATCCCAAACAATTAAAAACCAGAACCTACCTGCTGACTCTAAAACTGCCTTGGACGAAGAGAAATAATGCAAGCCAGAAAATTCACAGCCGGCCTTCGAGGTGGTAGAACCAAGGGGAGTAAAAATGACATCTTACAGCATGAGGATAGATTACCATTTGAGAACTTAACACTGTTCAGACTATTGCAGGGGCTAGCAGGTATCGGATGGATGGTGTAGAAAGTCCTACCATATCTTAAGTATGGGCTTCAGGGATTTAGAACTGAAACCTATCCCGTAAACCTCTTGAACTATTGTTGAACCTATACCAGTAGAATGTGCATCTTTTAGGGTGCCTTGTGGAACCTTAGGCTTTTTAACTTTTCCTTTGGTGTAAAAGAAAGGTATTGCCATTCATCCTTGATGTCATAATATTTCAGTTGCAAGTCAATATCATTTAAAGTTAAACTACAAATGTAAACACAATTTATGTTTAGATTTATTGCCAATAAAATAGCCAGATATTAGCTTATAGGAATGTGTTGTAAATTTGACCAACTTGGTTGAATTTCTACTTTCTTTGTTGCATCTTGTAATATATTACAAACTGGATACAAGCTACTCTGAATGCTGTGAAAAATTGCAAGGCACCCCAAGACTTGGATTCTGTGGTTTACACAATAGAAGTTTCATAGTTTTCTCCACAGTTTCCGGGTAGGTATGTTGTATATACCATAACCTATACTGTGAAAGTAGGCTCCAAAAACTTGGAATCAAAACATACTTTGTGATGACTAGTACTCATCTTGAACCTATGTGTTAGGTATTATGTAATTAATAATAGTATTGGTATAGTAAGTATCAGTAAATGTGTGGTAATTAGGTAGCCCCCTACATTGGTAGGGACTTGGCAACCTGTACCATATGTTTTTACTAGTATATCTAATATATCTACTGAAATTATGATTAAAAAAATAAGTTTAGTGAACTGTTTTGGAACATTCATGCACTGCACCTTATTGTATTTATCATGTGAAAATTGAAAGTTTTGCTTCTAACCCAGAAAAAGGAAGGGAAAAACAAAGTGAATGTAAGGATGTAGAGATGTTTAGATAAGACAAATATCAGGTTTCAGCATTTGTATTATTAGTTGACCATTACTTCTTTCTCTGGTAGGTGATGAAGCTACAAACAGTAATGACTCAAGCTGGAGCATGGATTGCTCAGCAGTTATAAGAATTAAAACATTACACATTAGCAGTCCTATTTTAGCTGCTAAAAGTCCATTTTTTTATAAGGTAAAGCTTGCAGATATTATAGATCCATTCAAGTTTATCTAAGTACTGTAAAGGTCAACTCTTAACATTTTTATACAATCTATATGTAGCTTTTCTCAAATGGGATGAGGGAATCAGAGCAACGACATGTAACACTACGTATTACTGCTTCTGGTATTAACTCTCCGTCTCATTCCTTCTGATAAATTTTACTCACGCTTTTGTTTGGGGTATTCTGTAGTGAAGCCTTGTACCTTAAAGTAGATTCCCATTATATCAGATCATCTTAATGTCTCTTTCTTTCCCCAAAACAGAGGAGGCAGCGCTAATGGAGCTACTCAACTTTATGTACAGCAATACATTATCTGCTACTACTGCCCCAGCTTTGTTGGATGTATTAATGGCTGCTGACAAATTTGAGGTTGCATCTTGTATGAGGTACTGCAGCCGGATGTTGCGGAATATTCCAATGACACCGGAATCTGCACTGCTTTATCTGGAGCTACCATCTAGTGTTTTAATGGCTGATGCAGTCCAGCCATTGACTGATGCAGCAAAGCATTACCTTGCTAGTCGCTACAAGGACATAAACAAGTAAGTGCTTGTCAGTCATCCTGATAATATTTTGTTGTGCACTGTCCTAAGTGATAAGCAATGTCTCAGCATAATTGTTAAGAAAATTGCCATCACTGATAACATTTTGTTGTGCCTCTCCTACTTGATAAGCATATGTCTGACATGCAGCATTATTGTTATGGACATCGCCATCTGGTATAAATCTATGGAAGACTTTTTTTTTAAATAATAGGTTTTGTGGAAGTTCATTCACTTTATAATTGATATGTTGGTAGAGGTCCTAGCTTCAGTCTAGTCATCGAGAGGGGAAAAAAGGCATCTCTGTATATCCTACTTGGCACCTAAGCTTTTACAGGAGTTCATGTGCTGTGGTCATTCATTATTTCTTCTCCAATTAACTTGTGCCTAGAGATAACATTATGTATCCTGAAACAGGTACCAAGAAGAAGTGATGGCCCTGCCGCTTGCAGGATTTGAGGCTATTTTATCGTGTGATGATCTCCAGGTAGCATCAGAAGATGCTGTTTATGACTTTGTTTTGAAATGGGCTAGGGTGCAGTACCCTTTGCTAGAGGATAGGAGAGAAGTCCTGGGCTCACGCCTTGCACGCTTCATCCGTTTTCCGTTCATGTCCTGCCGAAAACTTAAAAAGGTTTTGACTTGTAATGACTTTGATCATGACTTTTCATCCAAGCTTGTTCTTGAGGCCCTGTTTTTCAAGGCTGAGGCCCCTCACCGGCAACGTACCTTGGCTGCTGATGATTCTTCATCCTTGAGTCGGCGTTTCACAGAACGTGCCTACAAGTATCGTCCTGTCAAGGTGGTTGAATTCGAACTTCCACGTCAACAGTGTGTTGTGTACCTGGACTTGAAGCGGGAGGAATGTGCAAGTCTTTTTCCATCGGGACGAGTGTACTCTCAGGCATTCCACTTGGGTGGACAAGGGTTCTTTCTTTCAGCGCACTGCAATATGGATCAGCAGAGTTCGTTCCATTGCTTTGGGCTTTTTCTAGGGATGCAAGAGAAAGGATCTGTTTCCTTCGCTGTGGATTATGAATTTGCAGCAAGATCGAAGCCGACAGAGGAATACGCTAGCAAATATAAGGGAACTTACACATTTACAGGTGGCAAGGCTGTTGGATACCGAAATCTTTTTGCAATACCATGGAATAATTTCATGGCAGAAGACAGCCTTTTCTTCATAAACGGCATTCTTCATCTCAGAGCTGAGCTTACCATAAAGCGCTAACAAACTTTCCCCCTGGACATGATGTAGCTCTTGATTCATCTTATCGTTTAACAGTCTTGACTAGTTTTTCAATTTTTTCATTGCTCTGATATCTTCTTTTTAACTCGGAAGATGAGATTCAAAGTACGTATGGCGCCATCCACTTGAAGCAAAGAGTGGAGGAGTAGTGCTTTTGGGGTCATATACCGCCTAAAAGCAAAAATGTAAATGGAAATAGTGGTTGAAAAGGGAGTTTTATGAACTTAGTTATGTAGTTTTTCATATTATGGATTCTTTGCTTATGGTTTTCTTCACGTCATCGTTTCCTGAGCTGCCCCACTAATTTATCCTTCTCTTGCCTTATGTGTACGTCTGGGGGATATACAAGGTGTGATTACACCGACAGTTTTACTATCCCTGATCGGTGTTTCCTTCCATGTGCTCTATAATCTGCCATTTATGAGTAAAGAAGTTACATGCATATCATAGTTTATTTATGTATGGCAGGATGTGATTCATGGAGTGCTATTATTGATGAGGAAAGTCGGTCTTGATTAGCGAGGTTTGTAAGAAAGATTAGGTAATAGTAGGGTTACGTGAACACTTTAAAAATGCAATTTATAAAAGCAAGCATGTTGGCTCGTACATGAATTACTTGTAAGACTTGATTTGAGCCCGTAAGGACTGGATTGAAGTACTAGCCAGGTTATTGAATTATAGTTTGGAAGGAAAGGCCGTTATGGTTTGAATTATATATATACACGGTTTTGTAAACTAATAAAATTAAAACTAATCTAAACTGATTTTATCGAATAGCAATTTACAAGGCAATAGGTTATATACTGATGAGGCTATCACTTGAAAAATTAGTAAATTACACATGTATACTAGTATATATGAGAATAAATGCCCATTAATTAGATTACAAGGAAACCCATCCCTTTTGAGTCACAACAATTCTATTTATGATATTGATTTCCATTTCGAGTTGCTTTCTTCATATTTATAAGCTAATATGTTGGTTCCTGCACAAATCTAAATGCCTTAGTTAATCTCGATTATCATGCATGCGTCTTTATTAGGTTGTTCGTCAAGTTGAATTGAACAACAAAATGTAGTTTATATATATATATGGTTCAACTCGCGGTTTGATTTGTATCATATTGAAATGGTTTGTGATTTGGTTTAGGAGGTTAAATCAAACTAATTCGCTTAAACATGAATTGAACTACTTGTTAAAAAATAAAAAATAAATAACATTTTATAGTTTTGAATCCTATTGACATTTCAATCTAACCTTATTTATTTATTGTCTTCCATCTCACTATTAGCCTTCACAATCTACTCCATTTCCTTTACCTTTATCTCTCATTTTTCAAATAGACTTGTGCATCTTCACTATTACCCAAGATATAATGGCACTATGAGATAATGGTATATGACTTAAATTCTTGAGTAATATTTCTTATTTTGAGCATCAATGTTTAGTTGAACACTTTGATGCATATTATTATTAACTAGAATAAGTTGCTTCCAAAAGTGGTTCGAATTGAGTTGTTTCTAATGCAGTTTAGTTTCGTTCAACTTGGCTTAGTCCCTAAATTGAGTTGAACCATTGAATTGAATTGAACCATGAACATCCTAGTCTATATGAAGATAATTTAATATTTATAAAAAAAATTATTCCCTTTCAAGTTTTTCAAAATTTAATTTATAAATAAATCACACGCATAATAATAGATTTATAAATTATGAAATTTGGATTAGAAAACATTCAAATAATTAAAGCAAAATATAAATAATACATAATAAAATTACTACATCAAATCTATGTCTAATCCCACAAAAATAAATTAGTTCGTGCTAACTATGAAAACAAGACGAGAAACATGATGGTAAAGTAAACCAAGAGGAAAGAAAGAACTTGATGTAAATTCATGCTTGGTTCTATTGTCTAATTCATCTTTTTTAATTATTATGCAACTTTAGTAGACTACTTGTGGATTAATTTTTGGTAGCTAGAAAATAAAAATATGATGTTTGCTTTTCAATTATGTTCTAAATGGGCGCAACTTAAACTATGAAAATGTGGTTGCCAAAGAGCAATACATGCGTTGTGCTACTAGGTGAAATAGTAGAGTGTTGCACTCTAGATGGCAAGAGTCTAATAGCTGAAAGCACCACTAGCTCATGCACTTGAGTAGCACGAGACACATGGAATCCTATGTGAATTAGCAAGGACTATCTTATAAGGATAAATACTTCTATATGATTGAGCACGAATTAGTACTATAAGTGATGTGCCTAGAGTGATAGCCATTGATTCACAAGAATTATTTCTACACCCTCCTCTCATGATATGACCCATGATAAAAAAAAAAAAAAAAAGAGTGGTTTGTTCACCACAATTCTACAAGACTTAACAAGAACAAGGAAATTGAGAAAACTCTCAAGGAAAATGTAATTGTTGAAAAAACAATATTCCATAATAGGTCTTATAATTAATATTTATAGCTCTAGCTTTTTCATGATTGAAATAGGAAACAATGATAAGGAAAATAGCATAAAATCTTTGAGTATGGAAGAAATTGTTTTGTTCACAATTAAGTACACAATTGTGTACTTGCCTTGCTCGTGTTCTTGGTTACATGCCTACAATCACGGTTGGAGACACATCTTGAATGTCTTCATCTTTCGTAAGGTTCACGATCCAGTTCATGGGTGTGAAACTAGTTGTGTTTCTCTAATGTTAATTAAGACGAGAGGTTTACAGCTGGAATCACAGTCTTGATCTCCCCATGGTTGCCATATTTCCTTAATTCTTGAGCCCAAATGCATGTCTTCTCATTATAATCTTGAACATGTGTTGAGAAACCTTCAATCGTGTATTTTTCTTCTTCACTTGGCATTCTACTAACAATCCTATTTGACAAATTTTGTAATCCTCTTGCCCGAGATCGAGCCAATGGCCCTAAACTCATTTGAACCTCATCAGTAAGG